>CM073922.1:23931377-26431377 GCA_037179545.1 Sesamia inferens | reverse complement strand
CGTTCAAAATCTAGCTGCTGTCTTATACAGTATGTTACGAAAACCCTGTCCAACCCATAAGGATAATAAAGGTTAAGTAAACATGTGACCAAATATAATATAAAATTTTACGTATTCATCATAGTACCAATACAAATGAATTTTGAAATAATCTTTTTTTCCCGCGAATTAATTCCAATTTCCCCGAAATTTGGTAATTTTTAAAAAGTGACAACACCGGTATTATTATGAGCGAATAGCGATGCGACCACGTGCCGCATGCCCTGCCGCCCGCCCCCCGCGGACGGCAGGCGAAGGGTGGTTATCGCGCATTTATTAAGTTACCTCTTTTTGCGAAATAATATTTATTTTTTTAGGGGGATTTTTTTTTTTAACCCTTTAACCGCCAACGCCATAATATTATGTGTTGTAAGAACATTACATCAGGCGCCACGTCAGAATATTGTGTAGAAAGTCCTGTCATTTAAAAAATGTACAATAAATGTTGAATTTGCTTACTGAATCTTAATATATTTCGTGTAATTACTTTATTTTTAACAGTATTAAATACATATTTTAGCTAATTGATTGAAATAATTACATGTTCTCAGTTCGTGATACGTCTAAATATCAACCTACTTCGCCGAACCCATAATTTCATGTAGACTAGTGTTGTACCGCATATGAAACTCCTGATAGTAAATTAATAAAAAACATCCTATTTTTTACAAAACTATCAAGTAAACATTAATCAAAATTTCATAGTTTATTAAACATTTATTTATTTATTCAAAATTCAATAAGCTTTAGTGAAGTAATATGTAGAAATCAACAAATAAGTATAGGTAAATATTAAGTACAAACTAACTCCAGAACGTCACTAGTACAGGCTATCCGCGAACGCCGTCGTCGTAATTTTATGTGCGGCTCAAGGTCAAGTAGTCATATTTTGAATAAACTTCAGCGCCATCGCCATGATAACATGTGCTCACATTATTATTACATCTAAGCTAGTGTCGAGAAGTTATCGATGATGTTATACGACGACGAAGAACTATTAAATATATTGCAGCAAGCAAACAATGATATTTATAGTAGTAGCAGTTCAACGGATAGTGATAATAATTCGGTAAATAACTCTTGTTTTCAAGTCTGTTTATTTATCCTCAGTCAAAAGGACAGCTAAATAATAATATGTGTACTTATTTACCCATTTATTTTGTTTTAAAGAAAATACAGTTTATTTAGTTATTTTATTTGTTGTTATTTATTATTATTTGTATCCTAATATTTTAAACGCGTATCATTTTTTTTACATAAATGTCATACCGTCTTTTTGTCCGCGGGATAGTAAACGGACTAAATAAGTTTACTGTTTTTTTAATTTGTTATCTATGTTTCATATAATACTAATCTCATTTTAAATTGCTACAGGAGAAGCTTTATCGCTCAGTGCAACTAGTGTTGTAGGCCTTTTTCGTGTTTCGTGAAGACGAAGAGTTATTAAATATTTTGTAATCATGAATTGCGAAGCGACGACAGTTCTCAACATAGAAGTGATGTTGATTTGATAAGTTTAATTTATTTTTTAAATCGATATTTTAATTTGACAAGTAATTGTGTTTGTTTGTAACATACCTACTAAGGTTCATCATGGATACTAACCAAAATTTAAATGATACATTCATAGGCTGGAATTATTTAATATTAAGAAGGTACATCGGTAGGTAGGGTAATAACAGATTTTGTAGTGTTATTAAGTTTAGGTATATGCTTACCTATATTTTTATAATAAAGCCTCTATATACAGTATGTTAAGAAAACCCTGTCCGACCCGTGAAGGTGTTGTTAGGTATCGATAACTGATTCTACTAATGCATACAAAACCGGGCTAAACTAAAAAAAAAACCCTCTAAAAAAAATAAATATTATTTCGCAAAAGGAGGTAACTTAATAAATGTGCGTTGACCACCCTTCGCCTGCCGCTCGCGGGGGGCGGGCGGCAGGGCACGCGGCACGTGGTCGCATCGCTATTCGCTCATAACAATACCGGTGTTGTCACTTTTTAAAAATTACCAAATTTCGGGGAAATTGGAATTAATTCGCGGAAAAAAAAGATTATTTCAAAATTCATTTGTATTGGTACTATGATGAATACGTAAAATTTTATATTATATGTGTTTACCTAACCTTTATTATCCTTATGGGTCGGACAGGGTTTTCTTAACATACTGTATGTATGAGCAGTATAAAAGTAAATATTCTCGAAAGGTTAATATTGTGAATAAATAAATGCATCGATATTGAGTATTCGCAACACTGTTCCAACTTATACCTAAAGTGTCGTGGCGCTGGAGGTTCGTCAAAGGGATCAGTGCCGTGGCGGTTAAAGGGTTAAGTTTAGCCCGGTTTTGTATGCATTAGTAGAATCAGTTATCGATACCTAACAACGCCTTCACGGGTCGGACAGGGTTTTCTTAACATACTGTATAGCTGACAAACAAAATAATGTCAAAATATAGATATTTTTCACAGATTGAGAATGAGATCAGACTGTGAATGTTTATAAATTACTTTCCCTGTGGAGCGGTCACAGTTCACAAACATAAGCCATGTCATAGGACCTGGGGGCTTTTCTATAATTTGTTGTACCGTGTGTGTGTGTGTATGCTGTATTCTCCTCAGAACTCTGCCTGCTCCAGTGCATGAAGTCTTCTCGCTAGATGATATGTGATGACAATATCTTACTTTATGTAATTTACATTATTACCACTGCTCTCTGAATGGTGAAAGAAAATTTTGTGAAAAAACCGTCAAGTGAGAATAGGATTTGCGCACGAAGGGTTCTGTAGGTAGGACCATTATATAAGATTCTATACAAAAAAAAAATTGTTTACTGAACCCTAAAAGGACCAATCTAAGACATGTGACATCTTCCAAACATGTGACATGGGAGCAACAACTGTTCCCCGCGTGGCTGGTGTTTTTAACCAAATAGAATAGAAATTATTTTCGAGTTTATGGTGGATTAAGATCATCCAATCAACCAAATACACTTTCATCTGATAAACTTCATCATAATCTCAGCGTTTATCCCGGTTGCGCCCGCGGCTTTCGCGTTGGAGCCCGGGGTCCGCAATTCATCTGATAAACAATTAGGTGATTATCAAATGTTCTCAAGGATCCTATAGTATTTGAGCACCTGCTTAATGTGACAGCTGATGATTAGTGATAAATCTTTTGCGATTTCTGTTATATTCAGCAGTAACCGAATCTCTTTACAGACTGTTAGCAGATCTGACAGAGAAACAATGGCAAGAGTGAAAAACTGCATATTGGCGCTTGCAGCATCCAAGATGATGCTGGACGATACTAGCATTATGTTTGCATATGAAGAGAGCCTAAAGTATGACGACGTTAAAGACTTGCTCGATCCTGAAGCTATGCTCGATGTAGCATTCTTAACTCAGCACAGAATAAACTATGTTATTGAAGAGTAACAGGTTACATTTTTAATTTCTCTCTTGTTTTTTTTACCTAATAACTATTTTTTTACCTTATAATTATTTTTGCTGGTCAGTGATTTAATAATACAAGATAAATTTTATTTCACATAATTTATTTGCAATATCGCAATCCACATAATACATTGGATAGACAATAGAAAATCTATTTTTGGTGGACACCATGTTACCGCATATTTTGTTTTTTGGGTCAATGACTTGGGGTCGATCTTTTGATCCGTAGTTAAACTCAAGCAATTGTTAAAAATAGTAATATTAGTAAGTAATGATAATTTTTTTGCAATATGTGTTTTTATTATTGTTATTTTTTTATTTTTTATTTTACTAAAGGTCACTAATGGTTATTTTTATAACTAATAGTTAAATATTTGACCATTAGTAATGATATTCTATCATTACTATTAGATACAATTTTTAACAATTGGTTGAGTTTAAACGCGGAGCAAAAGATCGGCCCTAAATCAAATATTAGAAGTAGTCTTTTTTCGATTTATTATAAAATATTCGGCATCTCTTAAGAATGGTGTGATAGCCATCATTATAAATTTTAAAAGACATAACAAAATTATTATTTGGTATCATATTATAAACTATGGTACAATACTGTAAAGGAGTACAAATCTAAATTAGTAAAAAATGTTTTACAAATAGAAATATCTTAAAAAATTCTATAAAAAGTGTAAATCGAAGTACAAGTGATAATAATAATTGTGACAGTGATTTGAAAAGTTTGACACAGTTTAGCTTATTCTCTTATACAATAGTTATATTCACAACACTTGTACACACATTCATATTTGGCACTTTATGATTTCTTATTTCTTTTCCCAAGAATTTTCATAAGATTTTTCGACATGAAGTATGGTTTTTCTAGCGAACCATCGTTTCTTTCACAGTCTTCAACTGAAAAAAAAAATATGTAAAAGTTGTAAATATTTGAAAAGTTTATTTAAAACAATGAATCATGTTATGAACTTGGGATCCTTATTTATACGGAACTCCTGAATAAGATACTTACGGAAACAAAGGAACAACGTGTCAACAGCCATCTCGTAGACATTGAAGAATATAGTGCAAATGAGATAGGTGGCGACACTCAGTATAATGGCGGGAATGTGGTTGTAGTGCAGAGGCTGGCCCTGCGTCACCTCGTAGAACAAGTTCCACTGGAGCAGGTAATACACGGCCACGCCCACTCCCACGGATATCAACAGCTTGGAGAGGAAGAACAGGAAGTCTGTCACCTGAAAATGATAGCTCATGAATATAAATCGAATACTAAAAATCAAATAACTGAAAAGTTTCACAACAAACATTTATTTTAAACTAAAATATTGTTTTGAAACATACCTTATCTATCACGACTACTCTTATGATATTTCTCATGAGCAACGAGAAAGCGTCTCTCGCGCTCTTACAGAAACTATGTCCATGTACTGCGCACATGATGTATGCGTTCTTATTGATGAATTTGAGGAAGTTCTCCAGACACCAGCAGAAGCACTTGCAGCAACACATGATGCACTTGGTAAGTGGATTGTCGAACTTCTTGAGCTTCTGGTCGATCCACTCCAGGATGACGCGAATTACCCGCACTATGGCAATTATCAGCGCTCCTAAGGCAACTGTACCCAAGTGATACCTGTAACATGATTTAATTAAACATTTAGGACGCGTATTGTTTACCACTACTTCAGCCACGACGTGTGGAGACTCGTTTGGAAGAGTAATTTTTAGTTTTCATCCTTTTGTTTTATAGAACACTAATATTGACAGCCCTGGCTCTCCGGACATTGATCTGGGACTATCTTATCAGGAATGGATGGTTCATGATTGATATATTGAACTCTAGGAGTGACTGATTACAAATTGAATGCAAATAAAAAGTGGGAGAATGCTACACAAAATACTTCTCGGTTACATGAAGTATATCATCATCATCATCATCAGCTTATAGCAGTCCACTGCTGGACAAAAGCCTCTCCTATTTCACGCCATTCAACTCGATGTTCGGCAACTCTCATCCAGTTACTACCAGCCATCCTGCGAAGATCGTCGCTCCACCTAGTATGAGGGCGTCCCGACTCATGAAGTACATCTTACCGTAATGTTCGCGCAATGCCAGAAGTAAGTGTGAAGAATGGTAGATCTCTCTTGTTGTATGTCCAGTACCAGGTGGAAAATGTACTGGCAAGCATCATGTCCGACACTCCGCTGATGAAAAACATCGTCCAGAAGAAGCCCAACAGGTTGGCCACTGTAGGGGAAGATGTGATGGATGTTTCATAAATTGGAATGCTATTTCTACTAGAAACTAGTACAAATACCAGCTACTCTTTATTAACGCTATTGTTATTAATATAAAAGTACTAACAATGTAAGTAAACGACGCTGTGTGGATTGTCTAGGCCTGTGAAGTGGCACGTGGCTTGCTTACAGGCTCCTCCGTCATTTTGGTCGCGACATCCTGCCAGAAAAGTGATAGGATCGCAAACTTCGTTGTCCTAAAACAAACAGTTCGGGTGAATTATCAAACGAATTTCTGGTTATCGCAGTAAGGGCGGTTCGGGCCCCAAGTATTTGAGGATTGTGCCGACGACATCAGCATAAATAATAATTTGTCTACTGGAGAAGCTAATTGCTTTGGTGAGTTGAGGACTCGAGGCACCTAAGAATTAGGCATTGTGAACATTTCGAACAATTGGAAGAAAAATTTAGAACGTTCCATAGTCACCAAGCTTATTTTCACGGAGAAACTAAGAACACTAGTCTGTGTACTTCATCATCATATTCTAAATAGGTACCTTAGTATAATGAGCAACAGTACCGCAGGCGCAGGTGTCGTTTGCGAAATTAACTGTTTTGAAAGCTGGCTCCCCAATTGACATCAAGTACATGAGCACCAACACGCCGTACGCGATCACGAAACATTGAAGAATCCAAGGAAATATCGGGAAAAATATTGTTGATTTTATAGCAGTCACAGCTCTGAAAATGATAAATAAAACAAATTAATGCAACCATGTTTGAAAGAACAACAAATAAATTATTCCTAAGGATTTGGTTTTTTTACTAACACGCGGGTCGTGAGAGACCAAAATCCCAATAAAACATAAATGTAAAAAATGTGAGCCAAGTTCAATATGTATTACGATAATGGTGTGGTTGTCGACTTCACCTGCAAAAGAATTTAGATCTAAATAGGTGCCAAGTTTTGTATATAATCCTGAAATTTATTTACAACAATATGTAACTTTTTTAAGTAGGTAATTTTAAAACAATTTCTTGTTTCTTTTCTGTTACAATAATGTTCGATATTTATAAATGACTTTTTTAATTTAAATAGTCTTTTTAATATAGGATTAGTAACACAGCAAACGAATTGTTCTATTGAACCTTATCATTTGGCTTGTATAGTTTTCACATAACCTTGGTAGGTTCTGCTAACAAAAGCCCAAAACATTATTTGCTCATTATGTAATTATTATTAAAAAAAAAAGAACTTTTAACAATTTTCAAATAAGTACCTATCTAGAAATCGGTAAGTAGCAAGATTGATTTTTTGTCATATAATACAAATGGTACTATTGTTCGCAATTATGTCAGATCGCTGAGCCGGCGCCGCCCGGCCCTGCTGGATGCAGTTTGTGTTATTATTGGTTGTTTATGTTTTATAAATACCTTTTTAATAAGAACCTATAAGTAAATGAAGAAAAGCTACTGTAATAACAGTTTTTAGAAAGTCGCTTAGTGGTATTGATACCCAATAAAATCGATTATGTATTTGGAAAGTTTGAAATTTTCAAAATTAATATTTAACCTAGAAAATTACTGTTTTTGATTTATTTCGTTGTGTATACACAATTAGGTACTTAGCTGGATGCCAAGTTTGAACTTTCTAGTTCATATGGATGTGGGTAAGGTTTATGATCTATCAGTCAGTCAGAAAAAAGGCTATTTTTGGTCATTATTGTGTAATTAACCGTTTGAGCTGTCTATGTAATTTAGAAGACTAGTTTATCTAGGGAATCTCAAAATATATAAGTTTGATGCGTTTAAGTTAAATAGATCTGGATTAGGAAGTGGTCAAATGTGGCTCCAAATGGTTCCTAGATAAGTCAAATTAGTACTAAACGCTTCACTGCTACTAATTGTGCAGTTCACACTTCTTTACTGCCGATCGATTCAGTAAGTTCTCACGGTGTGATAGTTTCAGAATCGCCCTGTTGGTTAAAGGCAGATTTGCTTACTAACTTATACCAAACTAGCTGCGCCCCGCGGTGCAACCTGCATAAGTTTCGACCCCGTGGAAATATCGGTATAATAACTATCTATGTGTTATTCCTGGTTATAAACTATCTATGTGCCAAATTTAACCAAATCTGTGCCAAAATATGGTGGTACTCTTTCAAGGAAAAGCGTGAAAGAGTACCTAACAAACAGCCATCCATCTATACATCCTCACAAACTTTCGCATTTGTAATGTATAATAATATACTTATATATATAATGTATGGACGACAGCAGGTCAAGCTACCCGAAACTGCCAAATATTCCAATCAACCTTGACCGTTAATGCTTTACCGATAAAGTTGAAAATCTAATAAAGAAATATGACATTTTGTTGTAGCTTGATCTGTATGTACCTTCCTACTTCCTACTAACATTTTAAATGCGAAAATTTGCAAGTACGGAGCCCGTAGATTTGGGATAATCTACCAATTAAACCTGTATCAGAAGTTTTCTGCAAGCTGTGGAAGTTGTGGACAAACTTACCTATCCACAGCACATGCATAACTTTCCTTCCATAAAAGAATGACTCAATGAACTTACTTGCTTCCTTCACGGATGAGAGCAATAGCAATAGCGATTCGATTTCGTAGAAAAATGACAATTAACACGAGGATGAGTAGCAGGACAGCAACCGCGATTAGTATCACCAGCCAAGTTACTGGCTTACTAAAGATGGACTCTGCATAACCCTTGAGGTTAGTAGTTTGATGCATAGTCGATGGGTTTGCCTTGTAATACGCGTAGTTCTTGTAACAAAGGTATACGCCTGTAACGAAGAGAACAATCTTATGTATTAGATCCTTATTTAGGTTTCACCGTTAGTTTCTTTACAAACAGACAGAACATAGGGATTGTTTGACGTTGTGAGCAGTAATCTCTTTAAGTTTAGCGGCACATTAAATTAGCTGCTCAAATAAGATGGATTTAAGCAGAAAATTATTAAAAGCGTGTAATGTATTTTTAAATGCGTTGTTTGAGTGCACTTTTATTATTATTACCGTGGTAAAACCAATACAAAACCTACAAAAAAAAAAAAAACGCATTACCAATGCAGAAATAACCCCAGGGGTAACACCATAGCCCGAACGGACTCTTTTTTTGATAATGTCAGTAGAATGAATAGCAGGTAAACATTTTTTTTGCAATGCTTTAAACCAACTTTCATCTGTGTTATATATAAAATTCTTGTGTCGCAGCGTCTGTATGAACCGGTGTGTATGAAATTTAGTAGTCTAGGTCTGAGATTCGGCCTACATCCACCCTTAAATGTATTTTTATGTCAAAAAATACATACAACTTAAACAGAAAAAATAACTTACAAAATCCCATTAGAGCGATTAATCCAACGATGGAGGTCCACACGACTGGCCCGACCACCCAGCGCAGGAGCAGGATGTATATGAAGCATAAGATCACTACCCCAAATACTGCACCCAGCAGGTACCACCTTGACTGCACTAAGTCTTGAACTATTTGCGCCGACAGCTGATTATACACACAATTTTATATTAGACACAGGTGTGACTTGGAGGTAGAGGTCTACCTCCAAGTTATTTACATAAAATAGCATAAAACTCTTAAATTTGTATACATACTTTACTAATAATTGATAACAAAATCTTCTGAAAATTAAACAATTTAAGCAACCTTCACCATAATTAGCCTTCACCGAGCGTATTCCAAAGTTAAAAGCTACTAAAATGATCCTCTAGGTTCCTTCACGATCCCAATAGAAATAGCGCCCAATGATGTGAAACAGAGAACGAAGTATCGAATACTGATTAAATCATAAAGTAGCATAAGGGTAATAATGACATAAACTATGATATTATTGAGTTAAAGTTGGTAATAATAGTTATTTGGGCTGTTAATTACTGACTAGTCTCACTAGGTCATGATGTATGTATTCACGACAATCACATCGCTAGTTCAAAACTGGTGGAAATATTTGTGTGTACTGCTCCTACCATCTGCGTTAGGTACACTGAAGTTTTTTTTTATATTGATGGGCTGAGGCATCCATAGCTTGCATGACACAGAAGTATTTTCACTAGTTAAGATGATGATGATGATGATCATAATAAGAACAGTTAAAGGAAGAAATACCAAATACGTACGATATTTGAAATAACCTAATATTATATGTATGTATTTAGTTTAATACCGTTTACAATTTTAATACTTGTACCTACTTACTCAGGCGCTATGATTATATATCATGCACAGTCAAAAGTAATGAGAAATTAATTGTTAGAAAATAGATGAACTACAAAATGTTCTCTATCTACCTCTTTAAACTGCACCAGATTTACGAGTTGTGAGAGCACCTCTTCCGTGGACATTTCGACCAAGGATTCTATGTTTTTCTGCAGCTCGGTAACGTTCACGAAACACCGTCCCATCACTGCTCCGATCACCAAATATGCACAGCAACGTCGACCGCAACGTTAATGTATGGATAAGTGATATGAGTTAATTACATGTGAATGTGAAGCAATAAATTGTGTGAAACTATAAGAGGAAGGTATTATTTTTGAGTGGGACAGACAGAGCATTCCTTAATTGATTACAACGGTTATATTAGTAGTTGTTTCCAGGCACGGGCAGGTGCACATGCGCGAAGGTTAAATTCAAGCTTCTACGCGTGCATCAGAACCAAGCGCGGCCGAGTCGCGCAGTTACATACTATGTGAGTATCGAGCTCATCCGTCTTAGTGAAGAAGGCCATCCAGCTGGCTACGATCCAGCCCACGTACGAGTCGAGAGCCGTCGCTCTATTCACCAGCGACTTGCGCGCCTCGCTAGGGTTCCTCACGCAGCTGGTCGCAGGACCAACAGACTTGGGAGTCAGCTTGCTGTCCCCCTGGCATTGTAGAGTAGACAGATCACCGATGCAACGGGATAACACTGAAGTGTAGTTAATATACAATATCTATCACAGGTCGAAGTTAGGTCAAGCGGTCTTAATAGGAATATCCGGAGGGACATGCCACACATTATACCACATGGTCGAAATACTAAGCATCACATAAATTAGTGGCAGAGTGTCACTCAAACCATCACACCCAATCATATGTCATTTTCACAACAATTATGTAAATAATAGAACTGGAAAATTACCTGCTTGACTTTGCAATACGTATGGAGCGCATTTTCCATTCTCAATGTATGCAATTGCTTCCGTGTAAGTCATGGTGTCGACTTTGACGTCGCTTGTACACACCATGTTCGATCTAAATTGATTAAAGTTGCTTGCAGTCATTTGCTTTTGAAATAATATCGTTTCAGTCGGGCACTCTTTCACGCACACCTGGAATATAGAAGATGTTTACAGAATGGTTCTTGATACTGTTGAGAAGGGCTGCTAGCTGCAATGTGACCGCTAATATCTGTGTCAGAAAACGGTATTAGCTTTCCTGAGTTTTGAAAATATTGAGTATTTCTATCGGTTGTTTTTACTATCCTTTCGCTTAGAAGTAACAAAAGCCGCTCAACCGCACCGGAGTGTAGCTAAAATTTTACGTTTTTCGATTCTTTTTTCTTTATTTGTGCCCTTTATTTTTGCGGAGTCAAAATATGCGGCATAAACAGCACATAATCGCAAGTTTATTTTTTTTACATAGAAGTTTGATTTTGTACTTTTTTATGGGGTTGCAGTACCTATTTGAAATTAATCTCAACATAATAACACCACACGTGAAAAAGGTCTTGACAGGCGGACAACGAAGTTATTTTATTCGGATTCTGTTTTTCCTTTTGTGGTAAAGAACTCTAATAATTAATTAAAATCGATTTGATAAGATCTTACCTGTGGCGTTGGACAGCCAACGATGGGAGTGCCGGGTGACAAGCATTTGGAAATGTCAAAGAACACGAGGTAGGGCTTGTCCTTGACGGCGGAATCTAGACCACAGCGAGCACCCTGGGAGTCGATGGGCGCGAGGAGCTTCTGAATGTTGCCGTGGGTCATACCTGGAATTTAATCAACGGTTTTAGTGGTTCGCCTATTTTAATGCATTTGACAAGTTTATCTTTTTATTATTAACCGACAAAAGTGAATAAACTTCAACAAGGGGTTCCCAATTTGGATGTTTATATATCTTTTTAAATGTAGGTATATTTGGGCAATATATGCGTGTATGTAACTCCGTCATATGTATACAGGGTGTGCCAAAAGTCAAGGTCAAACAGGTACGCGTCAAGCAGGCTAGATTATACCAATTCTAGTAAAAATATAAAAAAATCCATACTACTTGAATACTCGTAAATGATATAGATCTTATACATATTTAGGCACTGAGATACTGATCTCAAATTTCTTAACTTTGCAGTGTTTTCTTTTTAAATGTAATCGCTAATAACTAAGCGTTGAGTTATAATGTATGTACTACGTATAATAATGGCTCAATGTAACTATGCCATTGATTACAGCCATAAATGCAATAGTAATTACCTAATGTAAGTATTGTAAAATAAAAAAAACAGTAGTTTTATTGAGTCATGTTTCAAAAACATTTTATCAGATAACGTTTACAAATTATCATTAAAAAAGTAAAGCCCCATTAGAAATCGTGCAACATATACTACCTAAGTACTTAGCTTTTCATAATAAATTATAATTGTTGACTTACCTGCAAAAGGACCCCATTTCGAAAATACTTTTACCTGAATTGTACTTTCGTGTACAAAAAAATTTGCTTCACTACATGTAGTGTAAGCGAGACAGACAAATGTGTCAGAGTGAGATAGAGAATGATACTGTTTCTAGTACATTAGAGTGAGATGACAAACATTTTATTTTTAGTGAAAGTGAGAGAGATGGTGACTCTACTGCATAATCGTCAATGTAATATGTATTTGATTTTCAAAAATTATCAATATTATTCTTTTCGTCACCTAACCCAGAACTATTTTGTTTTTTATTTTACTAGTTACACTAAAGTAATACAACCTAAGTTATCGCCCGTACCTGCTTGACGTTGAGTTTCGTGACACCTGTAGGCCTAGTATGAGTTTTCAATACGAAACTCGTTCGATCGTATCGAGCGCGTTTGGCGCTCTCATTGGTTGAGAGTTCTTACGACCTTGAAGCGGGCCAATCGCTGAGTCAAACGCGCTCGATATCGGCGAATGAGTTTCGTAATGAAAACTCATACTAGGCCTACTGTAAAGGGTGTACCTGACATGGACGCACGAACGAGTACCATGGATCCAGTACATGATTCTGAATCCCCAAGTGGTGGAATTTCTCGTCGGCTTTTTCATAATTTAAAAAAAAAATATCTAGTTTTTTTCACTTTAGACCATTCATAATTGCTATACTTTAATAACCCAATAACATTTTAAAGTAAAAATTAATTAATTCGCTAATTACACAAAAAAGCGCTACGAAAGCAAAACTCGAAAAACTATCTTATCAGCTGATTTAATAGAGTTCACTTCAGGGATCAACATCATACCTACAAACCCGCACGGCCGCACGCTTGCAACGTTCAAAGGGCGAGCCGACACTTTTTTTAAACACAGAATTCTGTAACAGTTTATTAACGACATAAATGACTATCATAATTTTATTAGTGGCATGCGGTCTAGTCTTTTCGCGAAGTTTTCGTTACGATGTCAGATACACCCTGTATACCCGGACTTTGCAAAATTACATATCAAAGTAGTGTTATAAAAATAAATTTGTGTGGGGTAGGTACAACTAAAAACGGAAAAATAACAGCTTTTCAGAAAAGGGACTAATAATTTTTCTTCGAACAAAAAACTTCATTTTGTAGTGTTTTTTTCTTGATCGTCTTGCTTGGTTGCCCTTTTCATTATTTCTGTTTTGCGAGTACATAATTATATAATGTCACAATATTATCCAGAAATACCTAAGAGTTCATCTGATATTACTTACCGTACCAGCCGACATATCCCCATACTCCGAGAAAGAGGATGAACACTATTAGCCATATTATGTCCGTACACGATCGGTTATGGATGGGACCGTTGAAGTTCGGATCGTACCGAATCGGCTCTCCTGAAAACAGGAAAACATTTGGTTAGGTACATTTTTGCCCTTTCGACTTGTGAGCTGAAAACAGTTTAAAATACCGCGTACATCGAGGAACTGGAACAATTTGCCAATTTGAGGTGTTAATAAACTAGCGCGTTTTATCATCAACGATTGCATTACTGCTTACCACCAGAAGAGATTGCGGTTAAGCACTAGTTTAAATTTACAAAAAATAAATTCTGAAACTTATAGCTTATACAGTATGTTAAGAAAACCCTGTCCGACCCGTGAAGGTGTTGTTAGGTATCGATAACTGATTCTACTAATGCATACAAAACCGGGCTAAACTTAAAAAAAATCCCTCTAAAAAAATAAATATTATTTCGCAAAAAGAGGTAACTTAATAAATGTGCGATAAGCACCCTTCCGCGGGCAGCGGGCGGCAGGGCACGCGGCACGTGGTCGCATCGCTATTCGCTCATAATAATACCGGTGTTGTCACTTTTTTTAAAATGACCAAATTTCGGGGAAGTTGGAATTAATTTGCGGGAAAAAAAGATTATTTCAAAATTCATTTGTATTGGTACTATGATGATTACGTAAAATTTTATATTATATTTGGTCATGTGTTTACCTAACCTTTATTATCCTTATGGGTCGGACAGGGTTTTCTTAACATACTGTATAGGTACGCATTGGTAAATCAGAACCATAATATCCTACACACAAATTAATAACTACAACTAGGTTACAAAATCTATACTAATATATACAGTATGTTAAGAAAACCCTGTCCAACCTGTGAAGGTGTTGTTAGGTATCGATAACTGATTCTACTAATGGATGCAAAACCGGGCTAAACTTTAAAAAAAAAATAGCCCTTAAAAAATAAATATTATTTCACAAAAAGAGGTAACTTAATAAATGTGCGATAAGCACCCTTCCGCGGGCGGCGGGCGGCAGGGCACGCGGCACGTGGTCGCATCGCTATTCGCTCATAATAATACCGGTGTTGTCACTTTTTTTAAGGGCTGATTTTTCAATCCTCAGATAAAAGGTTCAATAACTATCTAACGAATAAAGTTATTTGGCTGTTTATCAGATGAATAAATGCTCACCGGTTTTTCAACTGTTATTTATTCCATTGATAACTATCTGACATAATAATTCAAGTCTGGCAACTGCAACTTGAAAGAAGCGAGACAAATATATTGCTTAGACAAGCATTAGAGCAAGACAGATGTTTTTCTAAATTTCTACAATTTCTGTCAATAGCGTCATCTTCTCTTCACACACGCGTCTGTTATTTTTAGGTTATGTTGTTTGGTTTATGTGGTTTTTAATTTAATTGAAAGTGTAAGTAAATTTAAGTGGTACATAATGGAATTTAAAAAAAGAGAGCGTTCGGCAAACTTTAATGGCGCAGAGGTTCAGTTACTTATAAGTTTAGTCACGAAGTATAAACAAATAATTGAAAATAAAAAGACCGATGCAGTTACTAATAAAGATAAAGAGGCTGCATGGAAGAAAATTGAGGATTCTTTCAACTCTTGTGGTATTTCAACAAGTGTTCGCTCGTGGAAAACCTTAAAGCTGAAGTATGAGGGCTTAAAAAAAAACACCAAGAAAAAATCATCACTGCAAAGACAAGAAATGTACAGAACCGGAGGGGGTCCTTCCAATGCTCCTGAGTTTAATGAAATTGAGGAAAAGGTGCTTAGCATATGTTCCAACATGACTGGACTTGAAGCACGTCACGATAGTGATAATATTTCAGGTAGGTGCTTATGTATCTTAAGACTTAATTTTTTTGGATGAATCCCCAAGTATGTGCCTGTCCCGATACAGAACCTCACACTTGTAAAAATATTTTTCAGAACCTATTCCTATCGGAGAAATTGTGGACCACTTTAATGCTGATGTTCCAATACCAGACATACAAGAAAATGTATATCAAACCAGTCCAATGGATGAGTCAGCCATGCAAGAAATCATTGATGATGATAACTGTCATAAAGGTATATAAAGTATTTTACACATCAAAATATCTTTCATCCTGTTATTCCTGCTATCAATCTTTTGTCTATAAACAGATATGATGTAGGAAAAATTATATGATACCTAGCTACTTCTTTTTATTTCTCAGTTGAAATCCATTAATTATTTGATATAAATAACACCAATTAACGTTATACCTCAATCCTTTTATTAGTCTGTTCTGGGTTTGGTCACACACAGATAGTGCATGAAAATCCTGTCCACTATGCAATAACTTGTAATTAAAATGCCATTGTTGTGATTAATTTTATTTATTTTTTTCATTTTAGATAATAAAGATAAGTCAATAATTCTAGAAATTGTTGAGGAAAATGACTCTCAAAAAGGTAATTATATTATTCTTCACCATTATAATATCTACCTCCAGATCTTGACATTACTGAAGGACACCAAAGTGGTGTTGTTTACAATTTTATTTTGATAACAGATGTTTAGCATTGATAATATTTATAATGTTTTCAGAACATAATTGGGACAGATGGCACCCAAAGGCATTGAAAAGAAGGGTGTCAAATGTTTTAAAATCAAACACAGTGACAAAAGCAAGTGTCACCTCCAAGCTAGACAAATTAAGCGAAGCTCGGTTGGAACTCGTACAGTTGCAAATGAAGACTGCCAGAAATGAGCAACAATTTATGGAAGAAGAACATAAGATAAAAATGTTACATTTGGCCAATGATGAGAGAAGGAAAGAAGAATTACATGCATTGTTAATTAAAAGAATTAGTTGCAAGTGTGGACCTGCTCCAAGCGATTTGATTTAGATGTGTGTGTAACCTTCTGATAGTTTTCATTAGTTGTCAACTGTATGATTTTTGTAATGAGGGTAAAATGATAATAAAAACAGTTTGCTTCTGATCTCAACTTGGTTGTATCTTTTATTTACCATAAAACATATTTGTATAAAAATAACTGTCTGGGTGGATAATTCTGCCTCTGAATGTATTAAAGTACCTAGTTCAAATAATGAAATTCCACTATTAAAGCAAGGAATTAAAGTAATTTAACATTAAGTTCCTAGTATGGTGCCTTTCTCCACTGGTGGAATCTGCTATGGAGGTGGGAAATATTGGCTGCGGTGGAATTAGTACTTCTGGGTCCACTGGAGGTTCCCCTTCATTTCTTGTTCTGGCTAAATTGTGTAATATAGCACAGGCTACAATTATATCTTGTGCAAGTGGTAACTTACACCTTAATCCTATGCTCAAAACTGGAAAGCGTCTTTTCCATACTCCAAAGCATCTCTCGATGACATTCCTTGTTCGTATTTGTGATTCATTATACAAAGTCTGAGCTGGTGTATCTGGGTTTTGAAAAGGAGTTAGTAGGTAATTTGTTTCTTCATAACCACCATCTCCAAGTATAATTCCATTACCAAATTCATAATTCTCACAGCAGAATTTTACATGTGAATTGGCGAATATCATACAGTCGTGGGTGGAGCCGGGCCAACGTGCAACTACATCTTGGAATAGCAATTCTGCTGAACACATTGCTTGTACGTTAAATGAAAAAAATCCTTTTCTGTTCCTGAATTCCTCTGCTGTGTTACCACCAGGTGACTGAATCCTAATGTGGGTGCCATCTATAGCTGAGATTACTCTAGGGAATCTGGCTATTTTATAAAATTCTTCCTGAGATCTTTTGATATCTTCATCACTCCTTGGTAACTTTATGAACATTGGTCGTAAAGATGCTATAGCTTCTGTAACTTTTTTTATAACACGGCACATAGTGGAGTTATGAATGCCACCAAAATCACCAACAGTTATGTAGAAACTTCCAGTGGCATAGAATCGCAATGTCATTAATAACTGCAACATAGGTGGAATACACTGGTTTCTGAAACAAATAATCGCCATTATTTTAATTAAAAGTAAGCACTGTAATAGTTCGGTTAGGTTAGGTTATATTAGTAGGTTAGGTATATATTATATAAGTTTATCACCAGTTGTGTGATCAAAACTCACCTTTGTGTTTGGTGTTTTATTCTATCTTCAATCAGGGAAAGCAAATATTGCACAGACTCTTTTAAAAGTCTGAATCTTCGATGAAATTGTTTTGAATCCCAATTTGAAAAGTGATCAGGCCTTGGTCTAACGATTCTTTCTTTTCTTCCAGATGGATTTAAATATTCATTTATTATGATCTCTTCTTCGATAGCCAGGTCATCAATACTATCGAAAATATCCATTATAATAGTAGTTACTTCGTTCAAATCCAAGAAACAACCTCAAATTAATTCTAAGCTTTCTAAAAACGAACGTCAAATGTCAAACTATCAATCGAATAGAGCTGTATCTGGCGAATGAAGCGGCAGATAAATTTATTCCTCGGGTAAACGAGTTATTCGGCAGATAAGTCTTATCCGAGTATTGAAAAACTTAACATCTTGCTATCTGTCGAATAAACCTTATCTATTTGTTTATCTGGCGATTGAAAAACCGGCCCTTAAATGACCAAATTTCGGGGAAGTTGGAATTAATTCGCGGGAAAAAAAGATTATTTCAAAATTCATTTGTATTGGTACTATGATGATTACGTAAAATTTTATATTATATTTGGTCATGTGTTTACCTAACCTTTATTATCCTTATGGGTTGCACAGGGTTTTCTTAACATACTGTATTGTATAAAGCTGAAGAGTTTGTTTGAACGCGCTAAACTCAGGAACTACTAGTCCGATTTGAAAAATTCTTTTTGCGTTGGATAGCCCATTAATCCAGGAAGGCTTTGGGCTATATAGCATAAATCGCCACTGCGATCAATAGGAGCGGAGCATAACTAACTCCACGCGCACGAAGTCGCTGGTGGCCGCTAGTATTGGATATATTGGCATTAATTAATTATTCTATTTTATCTACATACATTATTGTGAATGTCACTGAGAGGAGGCCTGTGGCCCAATAGTGGGAATACTGTAGGCCGATTATGATGATGATGAACACTGTGGGTGATTTTTTTTTTCTCTCAGGTTTATCATGTTGTGGCAATTTCAGTTTTATGTGGTCTACCTAATGTTTATATTTCAGTTGCGCTACACGATTTCCAACAAATGCCTGAACTGACTGGACAGGTCCTCTCAATCTATGTGGTTCTTTCTTCAAAAGACAGCTTGCGATCTACATGGTGTCATAAGATATGACCAAGATTATGTCTGGACTTTAAAAAAAAATTATGACCCCTTAGTTTCTTTTGGCCCTTCTGTTTTTGAAATATAATTGACTAGCTCCGCCATAATTTTTCTCGCATAAATTCTGATCCCGTGGACATATCGGAATAAAAAGTATCCTATATGTTATTCATGGTTATAAACTATCTGTGTACCAAATTTCATTTCACACATTATTCACATATTACATTTAAATTCTTCTCAACATTTTTTAGGGTTCCGTAATAAACTAGGAAACTTTATAGTTTCGCCAAGTCTGTCTGTCCGCCCACGGATAATTTCAGTGGCCATTAGCACTAGTAAGCTGAAGTTTGGTGCCTATATGTAAAAAAATCACACCGACAAACTGGTAAAATAAAAAGAGTAAAAAATATTTTATTAAATGGTCCTATACACGTAAAGTGGGGAGTGATTTTTTTTCCTTCTTATCCCTAACGTGTGAATACATTGTTGGGTAGGTACTCGTATTTAAAAATAAATACCGGTTTACGAAAATCATTTTTTGGTAATGTTAATATTTTTTTAAATAATCGCTCTAAAAGTAAAATAAAAGGCGTCCCCCACTAACTTTTGAACCACGAGTTCAAGAAATATGATAAAATATCTCAAAAGTAGAAAATAAAGTAAAGTAGTTTATAAACATTTTCTATGTTATTTATTTTGACCTTGACAGGTTAAACTATTAAATAGTTTTTGAAAAAAAATCGAAATAATTTCTGAACTAAATATCTACGTAATTTCACCGTATATCCAAGCATTTTTTTTTTCATTTAATTTATATATTTTATTGTTCTGAACATATCGTCATTGAAATAAAAAAAATATTTGTAGCGGTATCTACAAACCGCCACATGCGAACAATGCGTCATACTGACGTCACCCGAATTCTACATCTCGCAATCGAGAGTTTACCGTGCAATTAGCATACATACAGCTTCTCAACATCAACCGTGGGGCAAATGCCCGCCAGACATAACACCTGTCTGGTCCGAGGATCCTCCCTTTTCTACGGAGGATGAGTGAACTTTTCTCTCTGTTCCTCATACCTCCATAATATTATTAAAATCGTTTCACGCAATCTAAAATTACCACCAAAAACACAAATTTTTTAACATTTAAGTAGGGACACTTGACGTGATGGATGAGAATCTACGGAACCCTACACTAAGCGTATCCTAATAAGCTCTTGGTCGTTTTGTCATTTTTTGAATGAAAACGTAACAAACATACATCCTTCCATCCATCCATCCATACATACACACATTTATACATACCAAATCACGAACTTTTGCATTTATAATATTAGTAGGAAGTCTTTGAACAAAACAAAAAATAAAATCATTCGTGATTAGGTAACTCCTGCAAAAGTTGTTTTTATTGTCCCACGCTATTACCTAGTAGCTAACACGTTACACAGGTAGTCTATTGCGCTCATTTTGTCTAACATTTAGTAGGACAGACTCATTGTTTAACTCTCAATCAGCATCCTAATTTCGTAACACACTATTACTATCACTTGGAATCATTTCGAAGCATATTGTTCCATGTGTTCGAAAATGTGTTTGCTCAACAACTTAAAAAACGCAATGGATGTTGATGAACTGTCAAAATAAAACCCATTGCTACTGATGTTACCTATACAATTAGCCTGCTGGACAAAAACTTATTCCCGAACTTTTGTACACCACTTCGCTCTTACCTTTCCACCTAAGAAGAGTATTTTAATAAAAATCTGGCAAGGTCTTGGTTAAATTCGTGTCAGATGAGAACAGTGATGGTAAATTTTACTGAACAACTAAAAAATATAAGCCTAAGAAAGTAGTTAAGAAAATAGTTGAGCCTGGCTTTTCCGTGATTAATTAGGAAGTAAAATATCCTTCGAACCTAGTAGCTACGCTACTTGTGCATCACTGAGTATTTACTTTATAGGCACGGCTACATATAAAGCTATATATAACTGGTATAACCTGACTTCTGATTGTTTGAAAATTCTGTACAATGCGAGGTCAGCTAAAACTGGAAAAACCTTATCATTATTAGTATTGATAAGGTTTTTCCATGGTTTTTCTAAGTTTAGTTCTGGAGCAGTCAAAAACAGGAAAAAAGTCAGATTTTTTTTGTGTCACAGACACAGATATAAAGTTCTAACAATATCCCAACAAAATACATAATATATGTCTGTATACACAAAATACAATGCGGATAGTTGATTACTTACTGGACTCTTTCGGCGGTATGCAGCAGTCACAAAATCCCATTTTGTTAATTATAAATCATTTGTATGTTTTCCACAGTAGTGTCACATCACAGTCATAAAACGGCCCACTTATCATAATTTTGGTTAAAACAATATACTGTTGTGTTTTTGCAGTGTATCACATATCTTCGAGCCGACGACGTCTATCGTACTCGCTTATCGCCGCAGATTTTGATAACGGTGAATCAACCAATAGGTCTATAGCTGAAGCTTGCTTGAAGTCCAGCGTTGTTTGGAAAGGGAACTCTCATATCTATGCGAATTTATTGGACGTCAGTCGGCAACCTACGCGATTTTGCTTCAATATTGTTGTGATGAACTGAGCAGAAAAATACTCCTTGTTAGTACAAGAGTTCCACGATTGTAGTTAAGTGGTAAAGATGTTAAATTCGGTGATATCATTGAAGAAATAATAGTCATGACGCTACCCGGTAACTAGATCTAACCAAACATTGCGATCATAGAGTTATCTAATTTTTTTATGAGAGTTATTAATAGCTAGCTTGTGGGTAAGATTCACAGACCGCACTTTAGTTTTCGAAGTAATGTAAGCGTTCCCTACGAAGTTCACATTTGTATGAAGCAAAGAGATTTAATTTAGTATGGCGTGAAGTGCTGACTTAGCAAAGTAAGCGTCACATTTTAATATGAACATTTTTTGTACAATTATTATGAGTCGGTAATGTTCATATTCGTATTAAACTCTTGCTTCCTTATACGAATTTAAACATGATAAAATTCATATTTATATAGAACGCTTACTTTACCTACTAAGCAAAGTAAACTAAGTGTGTTCTCAGAACTAGGGATGTAATAATGTAACGGAGGTAGTTATATCGGAACCGAAACCGGAGTCGGAGTTTTTAAATTTGATTTATCGGAACCGGAGGCGAAGGCAGGGTCAGAAGTAGTGGTAGGAGAGATTTTTTTTTATTTTAAACACAAAAAACATTATTCAGTCATTTTTTTCATTTGATTTTTTTATTGTTAAATTAAACACAAACAATGAAAAGAAAATTGGCATGTTTCCAAATGAACAAGAAATTAAATGAACTTAATTAAAACCCAAAGTAGCCTATATTACATTAAAGAAAGCTTTCATTAACCTATGAATGCATATAACCTATAAACGTGTCGTGTAGGTACGTAACAAACTAATAATAAGTAAAAAAAATATCTAATTGACGATAAAGTGCACGTAGCAGAGGTCAGGGAATTTCCGCGCGATATTTATGAACCTGCAGCCTAATCGGCGAACGCATTTTTGTCAAATGATTGAGACTAGTTGAGATTGTTTGGACCGCAGTTGATATAATTTTAGTGTAAAATAATCTAACCCAGCAGCCAGCTGCCTAATCGGCGATTAGGCTGCTGTCATAACAGTCGACAGGCCGCCGCCGGTATACATATTCCCCCTTATTCATAAAAGCTGCTTAAAGTTAACTAGTGATTAGCGATTTTTTAAACATACATTTTAGACACTTGCAGGTCACTTAACTTTAAAAATCGATTATGAATAAACCCCTTAAACACTGTGGTGTTTATTCATAAAGGATGGTTTAAGTTAAGTGACGTTAAAAGGTCAAAAACGTATGGTTAAAGAATCGCTAATCACTCGTTAACTTTAAGCAGCTTTTATGAATAAGGGGGATTATGCTTTAGTAACCTCTGATTAAAACCTCCGATTTAAAAGTATCGGAACCGAAGGTATGATAATAATCGGAAGTTCCGACTTTACGGAGTCGGAGTCGAAGCTCCGTAACATCCCTGCTCAGAACCTAGCTTTAGAAGTGGACGTAGTTTTAATCGCACTATCGGAACCTGTACGGTTATCCATAATTACTGCACTTGAACACGCAGAATTTGTATAAACGTTTTGCTTTTCTAGCTTTTAGTAAAACAGCGTGTTTATCGGGTTACAGATTTTAGTTTAAAAAATTGTCGCTCGTGGCTCTGACTGTCATAACAATAATAATGGCGTCCGAAACAGAAGTATATAAATGAAACGAGTAATACAAGAAGTAAAACAGTAATATTAAGGATGGTCTTCCTTAAAAGTTATCAGTTTTTTTTTACCGATAGACGCTCATTCTGCCGCCATTTTGCAGTCTAAACGCCGCGACATTGGCAACACAGAATTGCTTATTTGCAGTCATTAGTAAAATTTAGCGCAATGACAATACTTCTGAACGTTGTTCAGTTGTTTTACATAATATAATAGCCTTTTGTAAAACAGCGGATTCTATAATCCGTCTGCTACAAATACTTCGTTAGTGTCCGTGCGTAAACCGACCGTATTGTTCTTTGGGTATTAAAGATTATTTATGATTCGTTTAAGTACAGAAGTAACGATACGCGAGTTTTACGTATGTCCGAATCTTTCGATTCGTGGCTATTAGTCGACAGTACTCCACACATTGGCATTGGCATTATTTCTGTGTTCTCTCTGACATAACAAGAGTTGTTAACTCGCTACTGACCTATTATGCTACACTCAATATATAATATAAGTAACATAGTATAAGTAATATGAATTTGTAAACGCGCATACTCATCACATTTAGTGGAGTAAGCCTAAGTAATTAGACAATACATACCTACTACTAGGGATGTAACGGAGGTAGTTATATCGGAACCGAAACCGGAGTCGGAGTTTTTAAATTTGATTTATCGGAGTCGGAACTTCAGAAGTAGTGTTAGGAGAGATATTATTTATTTTTAAACACAAAAAACATTATTTAATAAATTTTTCGTATTTAATTTTTTTATGATATTATATAAAATTAAACACCAAAAGAAAATTGGCATGAGCAAATGAACAAGAAATTAAATGCAGTTAATTAAATCCCACAGTAGCATATTATATTACATTAAATGAACAAAAGCTTTGAAACGAAGAAGAAAAAATCTAATGAGATGACTCCAAAATTAGTGAAGAATCAAAACAAATGTCTAACTTATTAACTTGTCGTGTGACGGGAAGTATTCCCCGCGCGACATGTATTCGAACCTGCCCCTTAATCGGCGAACACGCTTTTATCAAATGATTACGACTAGTTGTGATCGTTTGGACCGAACAGACCAATGAGCAGTCCAAACGATCCCAACTGATCCCAACTAGTCGCAATCATTTGACAAAAATGTGTTCGCCGATTAGGGGGCTGTTCATAACTATCGACAGGCCGCCGCCGCCGCTATGTTATATTTCAACCTCCGGTTAGAACCTAGAATTTAAAAGTATCGGAACCGAAGGTATGATAATAATCGGAAGTTCCGACTTAACGGAGTCGGAATCGAAGCTCCGTAACATTCCTGCCTACTACTAAATTACTAATAAGGAATTAGACGAATTTAAAAATTCTAGAGTGTAGGGTAAGAATTAGCCCTTTTTCAACGTCAATTTTATAAAACTCCCTCCCTCGAAACGCGCCCCTGTTACCAATTTAGTTAGGATGATGAAGTGGCGCAACGAACTAACCAACAGCACATCTGTCTGTTAAGTTGGAAAACTTCATTCTATTATAACTTTATTAATTTAAGTACTTACCTACTTATTTATTGATGTTAATATTTTAAATCGGCTTTCCTTTGTAAATAACATACAATGGGAAATCCGTCTAGGTAATTTTGTCTGGCTATAAATATGTATATGCTTTAATAATCGATAAGAGTTTTACATATTAAAACATCATTAACATTTGTGATAAAATAACAAATATCTGTAAGTACGCAAGTCAACCTACGAAATAGATGACCGTGTCTTAATGTTTTGGTCTGCGGTCAACTAAGTTTTTCAATAATTATAATTATTGAAAAACTTGTGTTGACCGCTCTGACAGGTTTTCTGATAATAATTATCAGAAAACCTGTCAGAGCAGTGTTTCAGAGCGGTCAACACAAGTTTTTCAACAATAATTACAATACAGCCACTAATTGTGCGATAAGACCACCTATGAAGTTGAACCTATTATAGCTACCTGAATAAGTAGCTATAATTACAGTCACATCCATTGTAATTAGTTTATGTTTGTTGACTGCTCTGACGTCACGACCTTCTAGGTAACACACTTTATGTACTTCGTTAATTGCATTGGATTGTTTAATCAGCCTGCTATCTTATCTGATAAGCTTTTTTTCAATATGCGAATGCTAGGTTTTTCCCTCGTATTACTAAGTACCAATAATTTATTTTTTCCTATTTGGTGGAATGTTTGTTGCATTGTACAGATTCCAACACATCACACTATCACAATCTGTCAAGTCTTCATAGATTTTCAACTTTATCGCTAAAGCATTAAGGTTCAAGGTTGGTTGAGAATATTGACAGTTTTGGGTAGATTGATCAGCAGCTCTGTACCTGTAGGTACTACAGACGTCAGCTGCATATCATTCAACTGCTTTATTTCTGTTATATTTTTTGTAATACATATTATTTTGTTCTCATTGTATGCCGTAGATACTACGCCGAGTAGGTATGACTTATGTAAACGTATTGGTTATGTTACATACAAGTGTTACTTTGTTGCGAAGCCCTAGCTGTACACTTAGTTCCCTGTTAGTTTACTTAATACAACACATTGTTGAATACTTGCTTACTTGCGAAAATCCTGGCGTGTGGGAATTGTGGTTTATTATCTATTTATCAGTATGTGCAGAAAAAAATATTAGGCCACTTCTACTAAGCCGTCTGTTGTTTTTAACTACTTTTCATATTGAAAACCAGACATTACAAAGATAAGTGGGATCTCAAGGCACTTAGGATTATTTGTCACTGTAAAGAGCTTTTAAAATATTCGTATTTCCCAAATACCCATGATCCATTTGACTTGTGACGTTGATCTATAAATACCCAATTATGTAGGTAACCATAAAAAATCTAACGAATGAATTCTCAGCAATAGGGTTTAATTATTCCCAGTACAAAGGTGAAATAAAAGTGTTGGGACCTCATTTTTATTATCACCAGTAGAAGTTTCTCCAAGGCCCACTTAACCAGGTTGCTATGAATTGTACTAAGTATGTGTCATGGGTCACCCATGTTTCGGAATTTCCTGGACCTGAATTAACTCCAATACGTGTATGTACGTACATACAATGTGTTTATGTTCTATTTAGTTAGACAGTAAAATAACTACCGGAGACCGGTCGTTGTGGCATGAACTAATATTAGTGTTCCTCACCGCTCTGCCCTGAGCCTCGGTTGCATCCTCAATCACGTTTACAATAGGCTACATCTCAGCCCACGTAAACAGTAGATCAACTATGAATAGTCTGTGACTCACAGAAGTCTAAATAAAACTCTATTGTATTTTTAAATTATTAATAGTAGATCGTTTTCACGCAACAATGGCGCGGATTCTGTTGTTCACAAACTAAATTAATTTTAAGTTAAGTGCATCTTTTTCTTTCTATTTCATTAGGAAAAGGACAGAAGATAAAATGTCAGTTTAGACCTGTCAAATTAGTGCGCTCCTGACGTAAACTGGCGTATTTTTAGTCGTCATGTTTTTAATCGCGTCTAAACTGTCTATGGAATATCTTAATGTGACAGGATTAAACTAAAATTTTACCTTCTATCCTTTTCATATTGAATTAGAAAGAAAAAGATGCACGTAACTTAAAATTAGTTTAGCTTATGAACAACAGAATCGGCGCCATTGTTAAAGTCAGTCGAACATATAATGTTTAAATCATGTCGATTAAAACCTTCTTGTAATCGCTTGTAAATATTTTTTTTTTTCTAGCAAGCTAATATCTGTTTTGATCAAAGTACAATGAAGACATTGAACAATATTAAATTTATATGTTGTAACTTAGGTACACGTGTGCCTTAGGTAAAAGTCAATAAACAATGCAATTCTCGTTTGAATCTTAAGTATACATATACTATACCTACTTACAGAATAGAGATTTGTTTTCTCAATCGCCTAGTGTAACCTGCCTTAACGATAAACCACAGAACAGATAAAAAACACGTTACTTGACTACCTATTCCGAGTCATTAACACTAACTACATGACTATCAAAATATAATAAGCGTTATGATTAAACAGGCTTATAATATGATGTTTCATAACGCAAAGAAAATTTTAAAATTAATAACTTCGTTATTTTATGACCAAGGTATTAAATTAACATTAGTATAGCGGCCTAAAAGTCCTTATTCACTAAGGCATGTAGTTGTAGATTACATAACACTTCTTATTCACTTTCACCTTTAAATGTCCTTTATTCTACTGAATAGGTAATGCTGTAATATATTTTAGTTCATGAGTAATTTTAGGGAAAGCAAAACAAAACATATTTTCAGACGAGCACAAGTTAAAATAGTTTTTAGAATTACGCAGGTGCTTTATCACTGTGATGCACTGTTTGTCTATAATATAGGAAAAACAAACACGTTATCTAAAAACCGGGTTTCAAAAAACTTTATTGGACCTTCACAAATCTTTTAGATATGCGCACGCTTTAGCGTCGCATAGTAAACTGTACCTATTCGTGTCATCCAACATGTTGTAAGGAGTCTTCCACACCGACCCACAGCTACACCATGGCTAATTAAAGTCAATCGAGACATATGTACAGTACGTAGGTTTTTATTATTTATTTATGATTGTCTTTAATTTCGCATTTCAAGATGGTTTTTTACGTAGAAGCTTAAAAGTAAAACAACACAATATTATTTAACCATAACTATTCTCTTTAACTTTAGGTTTGTGTTTATGTGTGTCGGATTATCTTACTTACAGCGGACATGACGGAGTTTGGTTTTTAAAATTACATATAACACATATTAAGCCAAAAAATTATCAGTATTAAATAGGTATAAGCGCGCTCTGACATGTTGTTAATAATTAATCTCTTTAACTTTTGGTTTGTGTTTAGGTCTGTCGGTTTATCTTACTTACAGCGGATATGACGGAGTTTGGTTTTTAAAATTACATATAACACATATTTAGCCAAAAAATTATCAGTATTAGGTACATAGGTATAAGCGCACTCTGACATGTTGCTAATCAATTCAACAAAATGATGTAGGTGGTGAACTTCGAGGTCACCGCAGATAATGTGATGCGGCTTCTCTAAATTGGTAATTTCCTTTGCTTTAAAATCGATAATATAGGTGTTATGATAGCATTTAGCAATGTGGAATAACTAGTTTCCTAGGTAGGTATCTCAGTTACGTTTCAAGCATATCTCACATAGAACAAATCATGGGCCATAGTGTTCGACGCCTTATGTCAACATCATTGTGAATGGCGGTGACGGTAACTTTATTTACGTCTTGAGAAGCCGATCAGCGGACGAATCGCGAGGCCACAAATAAACACAACACACGAGATACAGAATCCAGACTCATCAAAAAATGTTATACTCAAAAATGTATTGTGGAAAAACCCAAAAACATTATACAATCTGGAAACCGCCCCTGTGTGTTCTTATTGTCTGAAAATAACAGCAGCTTAATTACGTAACAAACTATTATTCTTAATTTGAATCAATTTGAAGCATATGCCATTCCATTGTTCCATTATGTCCGAAAAATGCTCAACAATGAATGTTGCTGAAAAACCCGTTGCTACTGATAGCATGTTATCCTACAAGCTATGGGTGCAATATATTATGTATGTATAACTAAAATACAGACATTACATGCGAATGGCCAACATCAGCCCACATGGATAGTCGATCGACTATATTTTCCAGTCCCTTGGTACACCAAATCTGGGAAATTACATTACAACTGATTTCCACATGATACTCTTTTTTTATTTTGACTAACTCTGCTGAAATGAACGATTAGTAAGTAAAAACTATTGAGAAATGTAGTTGGTGGGGTTAACATTGATGAAAACTACGGTTAATGGTATTTGGGTATTTGGCCGTATTTTTTCTCACTGTTGACTGTAAATAGGCCACAACACCAAAACATGCCTGGTTAAATGACAACAAATGAATTATTTACAATTAATTTATTTTTCGTTCGTTTGTGGTTTGGAAATTCGTGAGTACAAGCGTAGAAGGATAAACATTAAAATTAGCTGCTGCAACTGACAATGACCTCGCGGGACAACAGCAACCGCTTAAGGCCCCTCGTAGACAGGAGCGACATGACTAGTAAAACAATTATTTCTATGACACTTCACGGAAATTGTTCTGCCAGAACGCGTCAAACCTTCGCGTCGCGCCTGTCTGCTGAATCCTTTATGGAAAACCCAAACAGTGCATGACACATAATGAATTGTCCTTGTTAGTTGTTACTTATTGTGTTACCCGCACGTCATTCATAATATGTAAACGTCTGATCCATTTTAAATGTTTTATTGACCATCCGAACATTCCGAACTAGATGGACGATTAATTTTGTTGCCACATTTTTTCTTTATCCGACTTGTACCTAACATTCTTTTCTTTATGGTTGTGTTTATCTAGTTTTAGGAAAGTAATTAAACGCTTTTAGGCACTCATCTGATAAATACTGGTCCTATCGACTATCAGATGAATAACATAAGATTATCATTCCGATTGAGAAACTACGTCATTTTATGAAAAACTTTTCCTTGTACTTGACGTCAACGGACAACGGAAATGGACGGGCTAAAGATAAAAAGCTTGTAAATTACCAAGTCTGTCCTATAACAAAAGTACTTACCGCCGGTTCAACAAGTGCCATATAAGAATCTTCTTTTGCTTTTATGTATTCAACACTCTACATTATTCTTCTTCTCAGCCTGTGGAGGTCCATGCCATAATCCACACGCTTGGCAGGTGGGTTGGAGATCGCAGTATATTGTATCGTTGTTGTTGTATTTTATCGTGTTCATCACTATACGTAGTATTGTATAAAGACATGTGTTTTTTAAAAATGACCAGACAGCTGTGCTGCTGAGGAGTTTCTTCCGCCACTTCTTCTTCCCAGCGAAAGCACTAGGAAGTGTCGATGGGTGGGCGTTTTGGGGGACTGTCTTATGTAATATTGACGTTCAAAAAGTGCTGATTCTCAGCCTAATTTGAATAAATGACTTTTGATTTTGATTTTGATTGATGTTCCACAGAAGAAGCGCTGCTGGCCGCTTCTCTGGAGAGGATATGGGTTGGTACTATTCTAAGCCCGGTACCACACGGGTAACACACTCCACATTGGATGAAAGAAAATTTATTCGGTTCCTTCCTGCAATAGGGTATATGACAAAAAAAAACTAATTAGTCGTAGTATTTTTTCTTTTTTCATATAAACAAAAAATGAAGACGACACAGTGCGTTGAAAACTCGTGTGACGTCACTAGACGCTAAACTTTTTAGCGAGCAGTGACGTCACCAGCCATTGATGCCTTTTATATTTGTCAATCTTTATTGATTTGATAAAACAAAATATACTTATCCAATATTTTTCTATAATCTAAATGACGGTCTAATTAGTTTTTTTTTGTCATATACCCCTATTGCCGCGATTGATGTGTGGACAGACGATTACCTTTATAACTAAGTATGTTTATCTACTTACAAAAGCGCTCGCGTGCTCGGAAAGCACGAAGTCATTAATCCCGGCTGTCAAACGTGAATCTTTAACAATCGGTCGGTACTTGTAGTCAAAAGAATACTCTTTATATGTATCCATTTAAATTACAGAACATAAATAAATTTTATGATTTCAGAACCACGAAAGTCTGGCAACGAGTCCTCCATTTCAATACCCAACTACATCTGATTGATATTAGCAAGCCGATTCCAACGTACTCGGAAAAGAAAATATCACTACTGCTAAGGGGTCCTCGCAAATAATCCCCTGCTGGATAAAGGATTGTTTGGCAATTCCACTGCCTCATTAAGTCATTACCATTAAATGTTATCGTTTGTTCAAAACGTAAAGATAAAATGTAGAGAACGCGGTAGCACAGTCTACTAGCCAGTTAAAATTACGTATTTATTTGAAACTAGCTTTCCGCCCGCGGCTTCGCTCGCGTGGAGATCGGTTATATCGAGCTTTTAGATTTCCCTCGTGAATATAATTTTTTCCGGGATAAGAAAGTACCCTATTATTTAATCCGGACTTCTAACTTTACGTCTGCAAAATTTCAAAACAATCGGCTTAGTAGTTACGGCCTGAAAGCGGAACAAACAAACAAACAAACTCACTTTCCGATTTATAATATTAGGATATTTAGTGTACACATACAAATATTTCAGTAATCTGAAATCTTTCCCTTGGGAACTTGATGTTTTTTTAGGACCAAAAGTAGCCTATGTTACTCTCCATCTTTTCAACTAACTGTATGCCAAAAATCAGGTCAATTGATTGCTTAGCTACGGCGTGAAGGAAGGACAAACAAACAAACAAACAAACACACTTTCACATTTATAATATTAGTATGGATTGTAAGACGATACCATGAAGCGTAGCAAAGAACTTATGTACTAACTGGTTATTACCTTTAACTTTTAAGGCTCTCGTTAGGTTTGTTACGTAGTGTATGTCAATTATTCAAGAACCGTGAACAGCGATAAGCACACGTCTGTGTATTTCAAGTTTTAAGTAATGGGGTTTATGGCGTTTCTGTTATATATCCCAACTTTACCCACAGCTGCCCACGTCAGTCACGAAAATGGAGGCCCATATGAGTTTCTTTTACCGTGTGCAAAACTACGATCCTGTGCTAGTCACATCCGCATGGTGTCCAGACCAATTAAAATAGAATTTTATTTTACATAAAAAAAAAAATCTACTTTTCGCATGTACTTGGTCTTAGACTATTTCGAAATATCTAATATCGCCAGCTACCACACTTATTAGGTAACTATTATTAATATTAATAATTTAATATATTACTATAGCCTTTTTAACTACATCCGCGCTGCGATGATTAAAAGCTTATTTTGCTTATACCTAGTATTTTTCGCACGTATAACATATATACCTATTTAAAATATATAAAAAAGTAACTACTAAAGAGTTTCTAAGTACATACTTCTTCTTTCTTTATTTTTTGGCTTCGCACGGTTTGTGCATTTAGCCAATGTCAAGTAATTATGAATTATTCATGTAGAAAAAGACTGCAGCGTGACCAGTCTTACGTGTTAGGTTAGGGGCAAAGTCATGATGTGGCCACTATGCTGCGATATTTCACTGTTATTTATAAACTATTTACTAAATGCACTTTTTACTACATAAATCACGCACTTTTATTTAGTAAACAACACTATAAATAATTTTAAAAGTCCAATGAAAAACGAGCGTGACACTCAGCTTGACTTTCCCGCCAAAACTCCCAAAAGTACATACTTTGTTGTTAATAAAAATGTCATTTCTTTTTTTTTTATATATAAATTATAAACTAGCGCTTGACCGCAATCCCGCCTGATGGTGAGCAGTGACGCGATCGTTGATGGTAAAGCGCACCAGTTTATTAAGAGCTTATTCACTGTAGCCTTGAAGACATTCAAATTGTAGTGTGACGGACACCGTCGCCGGCAAACTGTTCCAGTCCGTCGACGTACGCGGCACAAAAGAGGAAGCGAAACGCTTCGCCCGGATTTTTTTCAAAAAAAAAAGAAGAATTTTCAATGTTGGATTTGGTGAACGCCCATAATTTCTTTGTTATATTTGCCTATTTCTGTCATTATGCGTTAGTTCAAAAGGCTTCTATCTGAAACCTTTCAAATACATTTACGCTGATCTTATCTTCAGCCTACTGAGCTATCAAATTTTTGCCCTGAATAACTTGCTCAAAAACCCTCCTGGCTACCGTATTAACGATACTGATAGCGGTGACACAGTAACAGTAGCAACGCTCATATGAAGCAAGTTGCAACGCTTTATACCCCAGCTGCTATAGAAAGTTTTCTAAAAACACAAAATCCTGACCTTTTTTGTGTACGGAAATTCGCAGGTAAATCTGGGAGATTATCAGCTGCTTAACTGGTTATCCTGTGGGATGCCTTACTAAATTAAGGTCTTCAGCCAGAGCATAACAATTATAAACGAAACCGGAGTCATTTATTAGTCCATTTGTGAATTAAATTGCTTTCCGAGTACGTTTTTCATGTATCATATATAAATACATATAATGACGAAGCGTCGGTGAAGGGTTTTAAAAGTGTATGTACAGTACTTAAGTGAGATGTTGCGTGTTGGGTGTTGTCCTTGATAAGCCACTCATATAATGAGCACACATGAAAATTATTCGTCTTTGTGGCTTCTTCATAATTATCATTTTTAGGAACCATTATAGCTACCATAATCCTCGGCTTGTCCTGTCATGGAAAGATGAAACTTTACAGGTGCATGTGTGTGTTACCACGTCGACAAAGTGCCAAAGTAAAATAACGAAATATAATATGTTTTTCTCGTTTTTTGGGAGTTATTCGAAATCAAAAGCGTTTATTATTGTTAATAATAAAATAAAAATTACGGCTGGCTGGAAAAATTTAAAAAAATCTACTTAGTACCTAGTTACTCTGATAAGTACAAAGTGATGAACTTTAAAGGAACACTATGTATAACGGTTGAGACAATATGTTAATTCTGGATTAATAGGCCTTTACGGAACTCTTTGTGAGCGAGTCGCACGCCGTATTTTTTCGTCACCATATTAATAAAAAATAAATACTACCAATTAAATAGATAATATAAACAAAGTGGTTTTTTATTTTATTTCATTGTCAGTACACACAAATATTAGTTATAAGTATTAGTTCCATATTTCTTGACACTAAAGAGAATTCATATCACCGGAAGACATAAGATATAACATAACGGCAGTCAATAAATATGTATCTACCTATATTTCCTGGAAGTATGTAAGTGTATTTACGTACGCGTGTACGTCTGCATTTAGTATGAGCTATTTTAATGTAAATTTGTTTTATTTAATAATACAAACAGCACGTCGGTACTATGCAGTATGCAATATTTAGTGCGTCATATAAATCGCAAGATTGAGAAAGTTGTCCACAACTGCGGTTTTCTCTATTTAAAATTACATGCTTATTCACTATATTATGAGTTAAATGTGCTTATTACTTATGTTTTCGAATGTAGCAATATCTGTGAATCAATATTATGAAAAAGCAACGCAGCAAATACTACAACGATATTAAGTTAAGAGATATCTCTCCATGGGCGTACTCGGGGCGGCTGCCCTTCCTGGAAATCTCGCGGAACTCGTATGAACTCCACTAATTATTATTAATCAAAGTATAAACGCGGACTTATACGGGATCATTTGCGTTTATTTGCCCTACACACTACAAATACGTAATGTTTCATGTGCTTGTGTAGTTTGTAAGGCAAAATAACCGGGGACGAGTCTACCCTAAAAATGTAACTTACTTTCGGCAGAGATAATGATCATGATCTCTGAGAGACTACCTCGATGGTTTAGTAGGTCTAAACGCTAGTGCCGAAAAAAAAAAACATGACAAATAGAAAAGAAATGACGAGGGAAAAGAGCGACCCATAACGACAAGGCCAATGCCGCAAAAAAGAAAATATGCGGAAAAAAAGGAATTGGCAGAGAATAAAAAAGTAAAAAAGAATCCTTGCCACGCAAGGAGTGAATTGACGGCTTATTATATAAAAAAAAAATAAAAAATTAGGTTCGATTCTAAGAGTGCAACCCAGGATCTCATATTCATCGGTCATCGTGTTATTAGAATTTTCTGTCTCAAATTTTTCAAAACCCGGCTACTGAGTACGAGTCCGGTCGATGGCAATATAGGATCGCCCGGCCCCTCTTACATGGAATTCGAACTTAAATAAAGAAATGCGGGTATTTATAAAATATACAATATACCAATTGCCTGCCTTTGCCCATTGTGACCTGCGTGTTTTGTTGTTGTTCTTTTGTTGTCTCAACATTTTGTCGGATTTCTCATACAACATGTGTGAAAGTCACGTCTTGTCACATGGCCAATCTGTAAACTTGAGTTTGTGTGACGTCCGCTGAGTCGTGACATGCATAACATAAACACACACATTCGACCTTCTAACCTTATAATCTAGACGAATCATTGCATATCATTTCAAAGACATGTTTTTGATAACATTATACAATCAAGTCTTTCTATATTGGAACAGAAAACGTCTTAATCTAAGTAAACCTGTTAAATCGGTAGATTTAAAAGTGAATTTTAAATTTATGACAAATATTATGATAATGATCGATAATTTCTGCGAATTGACTAATATTAGGGCATCATATAAATAAATTACTTCGATAATGAATAATCTCGAAATGGCGCGTTGATACCTATAACATTTTTTCGGCTTGTTATAAACAGTCGGCTAAGGTAGGTAAGTATTTTAAATCCTAGTTGAATTTAACCAATATAAACGATTAGAAATCTTAAACGGATATTAGACGAGGAGGTAATCAATAATAGGTATTGACTTGTTATCTGATTTTTCAATGATTAGCCTATTATGATTTGGTTTTGCTATGCACAACTGGGAACTTTAGTAGTACTTACAATGTAATTGTATGAGTGTACTACTTGGCTATGACTTAATTTTTTTTTATTAATGGTTATAGATTTTAATTAAATTGACCATTGCATTTAAATTAAAGTCAGTACACATACCTATTGGTATTACAAAACTCATATGAATTGTCACAGTCATAAATCGCTCTTTATTTAAAAATATTTATAACGGAATGCATGAGACCGGTCACTATTATGCAAACGATACTGTTAGCATTAACAACTTGGAGGCAGTGTTATGTAGCGACGAGGGACTTGTGCAATAGACGAAGTTATCTTTTAAATTGTTGCAATGCCATTTTTATTTCATGTTTAATCACATCACATGATCACACTAATATTATAAAGACGAAGTTTGTAAGTGAGTGTGTGTGTTTGTTACTTCACACAGAAACCAATGAACGGCTTTGGATAAAATTTTGCACGTGACTGGACTATGAACTGGAGAAGGATATAGGTTACTTTGATAGAACTAACTGCACCTTGCGTTTTCACCCGCATAACTTTTGATCCCGTGGGAATAACGAGATAAAAAGTATCTTATTTATGTTAATTCTGTTTATTAATCATCTGTAACTCTAACATAGGATACTTATGCGAGTAAAACCGCGGGGTGCAGATAACTATACTTATCATAAATACACATATTAGTTCTGTTGTAATCACTTATTAGTAGCTTTACAAAGTAGGTGACATAACCGTAGTTAACTAATGGATGACCATAACATTTACTAAATGATGCAACTTAAACTTATTAGAGGAAAATTAAGTATTGTAAAACTGCACCCTAATTTCATAACATACTGATATTCTCATTTTGAAGCTTATTGCTATGCAAATCCATTGCTCCATATGTTCCAACATTGTATTCGCTCAACATCGAGAACAACGCAATGAATGTTGTTGACCTGTCAAAATTTCGCTACTGATGGTGTGTTGCACAATTACCCTGCCGGTGCAATCAGTAGATACCGAAGTACTTGCTGTGGGTGGGTATTTTGAGCTTCGAGCGACCATCGTCGGTACACTACAATTATGTACTAACTTTTAGCGAGCCTACACATATGATACACTGAGAACGTGGCATCCCCGATTCTGACATCACAGTCGGAAAGGCCCTCTGAAGACCCTCAATATACTAACAGATGAAGACATTTAGGGTCATTAAGAGTGCTTTATACTTATTCCCATCTATTCATAAAAGTTGCTTAAATATATTACAGACTTTAACCATACATTTATTATTTTTTTCGTTTTAACGTCACTTAACTTTAATATTATATTAAACAGATCTGTGATAGTATTTAAGGAGTTTATTCATAAACGATGACTAAAGTTAAGTGACGTGCAAATGTCAAAAATGAATGGTTAATCATTCGTTAATCACTAGCTAACTTTAAGCAACGTTTATGAATAAAGGGGAATGAGTATAGATGTCAGCACCGTGTGGAGGTCCTGTTACCAACCCTATTTATTAAGTGTAAAAGCTAGCAGTGCATTTCGGTAACCAACTCATCGGTTAAACTTAGATGAACAGATCGTGGAGTGAGCTGTCATTTCAACTACCTAATGCTTGAGATTGACACTATTGACAACTAACTCCAGGTCACTTCATCCAACTTTTCACGGTAAGATGTTTACGGAATCGATCTGCTGTAGGGTAATAGAATCAGCAGGGTAATTACGTAGGTAACACACCATCAGTAGCAATCGGTTTCATTTTAATAGCTCAACAACATACATTGCGTTTTTTACGTTGTTGAGCATATCACTTTTTTGGAACATATGGAGCAATGGATTAGGAATATGCTTCAAATTGAGAGCAATAATATGTTGCGTAATTAGGCTGCTGGTAGATAAGTCCATGTTTAAGGAATTACATATTTGCTCATCAAGTTATCAGTAATCAAATAAAACACGAAATAGGACCAGTTTTATGGTAATAAAATAAAATGTTAATAATACCCAAGGTCGGTATCTTGAGAAATGGACCAGTGTTTCAACTTTACGAGCGAATATGATCAAGATTTTGTTGTGACATTCAGATTCATGGCAAATGTTATCAAACGAACTAATTATGTTGGTACCGGAACTAAATGGTTCGGAAACAAGGACGCTTAAGGTAACTTTCCTGTAGGCCTAGTATGAGTTTTCAATACGAAACTCGTTCGATCGTATCGAGCGCGTTTGGCGCTCTCATTGGTTGAGAGTTCTTACGACCTTGAAGCGGGCCAATCGCGGAGTCAAACGCGCTCGATACGATCGAACGAGTTTCGTATTGAAAACTCATACTAGGCCTACTGGAGGCCATTCGTCCAGCTGTGCAGATAGTACAATAAAAAAAAACCTTATTTATAATATTATTTTAAAAAATTGTGAATGTATGCACAATCGATTATTATTATGAGTGTAGGTAATACAGGTGTAGCAACTTTATTATGCTGCCTTTAGTATGATACGAGCTACACGTGACGTACTGATTTATGAGAAAGTTGTAGGCAACCACGGTAAGGCCCTTTATACGCATACTTATTTCTTGAGAAGATAAAGTACGTTTTTTTCGCCATATATAGGCACGGTTTGTTAGTATTGTATGGGTCACTACGGAAATTTTGAGAGACAGATTTTTTCTACAGCGTTTTTTATCTATTTTGAGGTTCGCCCCATACCGTAATTTAACCGTGACGTGTACAAAGGGCCTAGGATCCACAAGCGAAATCAACGTAATATGTATTATAAATAAGTGTAATAACATAACAATAAAAATAATATTAATTTTATTTTTCTTTTATATTTGTTTGATTTTGCAGCTTTAATAAACACCACACAACATCAGTCGTTAATATTTCAAAGCAGATATTTTTGATAAAAACAAGTAGTTTATCCAATAACTATAATATAAATGATATTATATGCCAAATTAGTGACGTTCTGATAAAGGAAGTTGTCTCCCCAAATTTAAGATCCCACTTCCAATTAACTTCCCATCCCTTCTAGCATACCCCTCTCCAGAATTACTTGTGTCACTGATGATATTTATCCTCTACATTAATATAAAATTATAATTTACTTTCTCTAATATTTTACGTCTGGATATACATAGTATATGTATGTATTTGCTGTTCTAACAAATATGATATGTATTTTATCTTTTTGTTTGTTTCATTCCTCCAATAACCTCACAAGATTTAAAAATGTCCAATGTAACAGTAGGTAAGTAAGTTTTTGTTTTTATTATTCTTTATGCACGCTCTTGCTTCTCCAATCCATTTTTGACATTGGCAGAATAGTCGATATCGGCTTCACTTGCCATAAATAGAATAGAATAGATAAAGTAAGTACATAAATAAATACCCAATTTTTCAACAAAGTACTAATTGTACTTTGTTGAACTACTACCGGTATTTACCTTAACCTCATCTGTACAAATATCGCCGTATGTAATTATCGCAGTTTATCTCCTCTTTAAGTAAATAAAGATAATTTCACGCCACGGTAATTCACATAGCGCATATTTTGAAACTTTGAAAATATTACAGTGATTGTTACGCAACTACTCATTTGTCATGTTTCAATTATTTTTAATTGATTAAATTACATTTTCTGAACATATCCATCAAAAATAATAAACATTTAAAATTGAACAACAGACCCAGTTCAGTGATCCGCTCCATTGTCATGGATGTCAATTGAATTACGCTTCCTCACTCTCGTGTTACCGAATCGCTAAAAGATATGTTCATGTTAAAATGATTACGTTATTGAATACTGGAATTCTACTCGAATAAAAAACGCAGATACCTTCATTCAACCAAAAAGTAAATGTCAAATGTTTTTATATGATCACGTGTTGGGCCAACAAAAATAGAAGTCTAAAACTGTAGTAGGCAGGCAGAAATAATAGTCGGTCACAGGCTCACAGCATCGAATTGACAAATGAGCTTTGAAAAGAATCGGGTAGATAGTCTCACATTTCTTTAGTGAGTAGGATCTACAAATTTAATGAAATATAAGAACTACAAGTCTGGAACAAAACTTTATAAGGCATTGCACCCGCATGTTGTTTATTGAAATTGCCTTGAAACTTTTCTAGGCGCACGGTAGTATTTGGTCTATCTCCAGAACAAAGACACAGAAAAACGAATAACAGTTTGTTCTAAAAGATCCGTTTGATTTACGAAAAATTAGCTCTCTAACACGAACTTACCATAATCCTTGCCCATAGCGGATTAACAGCCCAGATAACAGGTACCTAGTTAGTTAATTTATTCACTGCACAATTGGTACATTCAGTCAATTTAATGCTCAACACGGCTTGCTGTGATGCAATAAAACTTTATTAAGAACAAATCTCCAGCGTCCTACGTTTCTGTGATATTTTCAATTGTTACTTACACATCGTGCAAGAAAAAAAAAACACTATTGAAACGACACTTTTCACCACGACTAATTACTATTATTAATTTAATATTATAGAGTTGTTTTTAACGTACAGAAATCAATACGTTAAGAAAATAGTTCATTGAATTTCCTCGTATATTTTGTTTGTTTACTGTCGAGGTGAAAGTTTGTTGACATTTGTAAGAACTCTAATAAAGCGCGATATATAGCAGTGCTATCGGGTGGCACGCCAAGCGCTGACTGGCTTTGGTGCGGACGGTGCGCTCTCGGGCAGCAGTGAGCTGAGGCAGTCGCCAGTGGCTTGTCTGCTGATTCACTCATACATATAAACGTACTTTGCTTTGTCTTGCTGCAGTACTTGTTTTACTCGCTCAGTGTAGTTCTTTGTAATTTGTTTCCCACCATACCTAGAGCCACAATAAGCTTAATTGAGTTTAATCCATTGAGGCGCTCGTGCGCTCTAAATACCTACAATAAAATTAGTTACATGATTGAAATACCTAGGAGTTAACTTAAATGGGGAAGAAATTGAACAAATATTAAGTTTATAAGAAAAATAATTTTCATCAAACTACAAAAGTAAAACCGGAGCACATCGGGTGTCGACAGCCTGGGTTGTTTGGTCGTTGCTTGTACTGTGAGTTTACAAAAATAACTGCACAACATGCATGTTATTAAAATATTCTATCTGTTTAAAATAAAATATTACTGTCCAGTGGATTTAGTCTAACTAGTTTTGTAGTAAGTAAATATTGTTTCTTTTATAACGTAACGAACAAACACAATAATGTAATACTATCATGATAACAAATAAAGTTTTGTACAAATGTGTGAGTGGTTTTATAAGTTTCACTAATTAGTAGTAACTAGTAGGTATGTACCGACCTTAAAGGACGCACTGTTTAGCAGCGAGAGTTAAAAGGAACATGTTTTTAAACCCGCTAGGAATGGGATGCACTCTGTTGCATCCTCAGCCCGGGCGAGACACGTTTGTGTTCTAAAACGTAGTTAACTTAACTACATACTACAACTTGGACATTTAGTGGTTTCATTTTCTTAAGTTACCTACTTATTTAATTAGTACCTATTTCCTACAAGGTAAATATTTATTGTAGATATCAATGTGCACTGACTGTGTTAATTAGCTACATACTTCAGTGCGAGCAATATTTTGCTTTATATTGTAACTGTAATGCAAAATACAGGTAATTGAATACAAATCTCTATCTGAATAATTTTGAAGGTTATTGGTACCTAATCCTAATGGATTTCGAAGATGGTATGAAAGAATTTTTTTTCGAAGATACGAAGCACTCTTCATATGTTTGAAAAATTTGTCAGCTCAATAATATACAGACTACAGCACATTAAGCTGACTACAATTTTCAACGTTATCGCTAAAGAATTGTATTACTTAAGGCTCAAGGTTGATTGAGAATATTTGACAGATTCGGGTAGCTTGGTGCGCAAAATGAAATCAATTTCTACTCATAATCCCCCTTATTCATAAACGCTGCTTAAAGTTAACTAACTAGTGATTAGCGATTCTTTAACCATACATTTTTGACCTTTTAACGTCACTTAACTTTAATCATCCTTATGAATAAAGACCACATAGTTTAAGGAGTTTATTCATAACCGATGATTAAAGTTAAGTGAAGTGCAAACGTTTAAAATTGCTAATCACTAGTTAACTTTAAAAAATGGGGAATAATAAGTTCAACACACTATCACCTCGTAGTTTTGAAGTGAATAAAATAGGTTTTTAATTATGCCTATGTCTCATCAGTAGCTTGTTGATTGAAATTGTAGCCTTTCCTAAAGCATTGCTCGTTTCTCCGTAGCGCAGCAATCGTTTTCGGAGAACAAGTCGTTCTGTGACTCAAATCATTTCACTGCAGCTGCAGATTCGATATGCATACTACATACCTACTGTCTCAAATAGTACATGCCTACTTAAACTCTATTATTATAAACGTTAGGTACTTAAATAGTGATTAGCGACTACAAAGCGTAAATTTTTGACGTTTAAACGTTTATAAATAAATCCATTGTGGCTATGAAGTTTCCACAATTGTTAAGGTAACACTAACAGATATTAGTGTTTTCTAAATGACAAAATATATTCAAATCATTTATACATATCCTATAATAAATAAAAATTGCCTCATATAATATGTAGGTATCTGACTAAGAATAAGGTAAAATTAAAATATAACTAGGTAACCTAAATAAAGCTAAGCCCAGAATTATAGTACCTACTTTGTGACATTTTTTTTAAATTGTATTTGAATCCCACTTTTTTATTACATGGAAAAATTTAGAAGATAATAAAAGAAAATATCCTTTAAATGAAAACTTAAGTGGGTATAACGAACCTATGGTTGTATGAGCAACAACAAGAACCAACACTAATTCTAATACATATTAGTGAAGTGATAGTGTAATGAATAATGTTACTCTAGTCATTTAATTTATTACTCTGCCACATCAAAAAGGATTTCGTGTACATTGGGCATGTTGAAATTGTTGGAGGTCTCAGGAGGTCGATGCATTAAATAAGAAAAACACTACTTTATAAATTCATCACATCTGCTTTATATTAACCCATTTTAAAACACGAACCAACACATTATAACACTCTAGGTTAAATTTACATAGGTAATCAAATTTATATAATAAGTTTATCAAAACAAAAACATCTCTACTACGAAAACTCAAAATGAAGTGTGTCCATGAAAATTATCTACAGTCAAAATAACAAAAAACCCACGATTCGAAATTCAAATAATCCACATTACTTTCATAGACAACAATCATCATCATCAACCTTTTTATCTTCCCACTGCTGGGCACAGGTCTCTTCTCATACAGAGAAGGATTGAGCGTATTCACCACACTTGCTCAATGCGGGTTGGCGATTTCAGACTTATAAAGTTCAGGTTTCCTCAAGAAGTTTTCCTTCACCTTCAGTCATTGGTATCCAAGACATACTTAGAAAATACATATAACTTTAGAAAAGTTACATTGGTACTTGCCTGACCTGGAATCGAACCGCGCACTCACACTTGAGAGGCTGGTTTCTTACCACTAGGCCATCACGACTTGGACAACAATAAAACCTACATATATAATTCCATTCTACAAGAAGAATTACCCATATTTTTATAATTATAACTGTTTTGTATATGAACTGATAAATTGAGCTGAAAGCATTGTTTTATTTATTTTATTTTTTATTTATTTATTTAGGACAACCAACAAATCTTACACTAGTTATATTTATATAATACAATGATATAAAATCTTATGTTGAGTGCAGACTTAATTATAGGTTGCCACAGCATGTATTTATCCTTTTATATGTCCCTATTTAGATAAGCAGCAACTGTTGATCGATATCCTTAACTTTGTGTTTAGTGATAAAATAATATATAAAAGATACAAGGTTGTTTTTTACTGACGTGAACGAGTATAGGTATTATTCGGGGTAAATGGCCAGTCGCCCCTCAGGATGGGAACAAAGCACTAGCATTGCATCCCCGTCTGGTTGTTGACCCGCCTTGAACTTTATGAAACTAATTGTTTCTACGTTTTCGTTTGTGTATATGCCACTGTTTATAACAACTTGCATTATAATTTGATTTATCTAGGTTGTTTTTCATAAAATATCTATTTGGCAGTGTTTACGTAGGTACCTATATGTCGACTTTTGCAGTTTGTTCGTGAGTCTGATAAAAGTCTATGAAAACAACAGCGCTCATGTTGTCACAATTATGTTACTGTACTTAACTAAGATTTCTATAGAAATTTGATAAGCAATGATAAAGAATCGACCTAATTATTACTATCTATATATACTCATTACTTTCCTACTTTGAGAGGTACTTTTCTGGTCAGTAGGTAGGTATATTAGGTATTACCTAAATCGTAAACGGAAACCAGTTTTTATTGTACCGACGACACCACATCGAGCTGTCGAGCTTGGGCCAAATTCGATAAAGAATAGAGGTAAACAAACCGTTGCTAGGCAACGAGTAGTTTACGCCTAAAAGACAGATGTTAACAACCTTTTCTACATAGACGATTTTCATAACAGTAATAATCCTACTTCCTACTAATATAAACAGTTTATTTATGTTTACATTTTTATGATTTGCATAGAACGCTTAACCGATTTGAATGAAATATGACACACATTTAAGCTAATTTCCTAATAGGTTAAAGTTTTTGATACATATACAATATGTAAATTGTAAAGGATACCCCGTCCGATCTGTGAAGGTATTGTTAGGTTAGGTTAGGTTGTCAACAAAGCCTCCCGCGGCCCCACGCGCGCTCGTGATAGAAGACACACCGGGGTGGTTTTAGTCAGTAAAAGTCTGACATACCCCGTCGCCCACCCCAGGGCGGCGGGCATCCTATGAGGATTTCAACCCCGGCAAAAAAAGGTAACTTAATACATTTGCGGTAAGCAACCCTTCCGCGGGCGGAGGGGGGCAGAGCACGCGGCACGTGATCGCATCGCTATTCGCTCATAATAATACCGGTGTTGTCACTTTTTTAAACATTACCAAATTTCGAGGAAGTTGGAATTAATTTTCGGGAAAAAAAGATTATTTCAAAATTCATTAGTATTGTTTCTATGATGATTACGTAAAATTTTATATTATATTTAGTCAAGTGTTTACCTAACCTTTATTATCCTTATGGGTCGGACAGGGTTTTCTTTACATATTGTATATTATACTTATTCTTTGCTTACTGGATTTTAGTAATGCATTCAACACTGTCGATTTCGATATCCTGCTTGGCATGCTTCGCTCGCTTAACCTGTATGGCCGTCGACAACGTATATGCATAGAAGAGCCTTGCTCTTCGTGGTGCTATACGTCTGCCGGTGTACCTCAGGGTGCAGTTTTATCTCCTTTACTTTTCGCAATATTTATCAACTCCATCACCAGAAACCTTCTCTCCTCCTACCACCTTTATGCACATGATTTGCAGATTTATCAACAAGCTGGCCACTCAAATTTAGATGACGCCATTCAAATTATCAACAAAGACTTGTTCTCAATCTGTGAGTGGAGTGAGAATAGAATAGAATAGAATACTCTTTATTATGTACACCATATAGATTACAGAACACAATGGGCGGTCTTATCGCTAAGAGCGATCTTTTACAGACAACCTTTGGATGGAATTCTAAGAGGTAGGATAAAGAAATAGTGTAGGTAGTCTACAGTGTACTATTTACATAGATTATACAATAAATATATACGTTAAGTGTATCATACTAGTTTAAATAAATTTATACATCTAATTAATAAATATCATACAAGAGCACATTAAATATAATAATATGTTTAAAGAGAGAGGAAGTGCTTTTTTATCATAGTTTTAAAAGTAAACAGTGTTTGAGCACGCCTTACGGACACGGGCAAGTCATTCCATAGCCGAACTGCTTGTACAGTAAAGGATTTATCATAGAAACTAGTGGAATGCATCGGCATGTCTAATATCAGGTTTTCCGATGATCTCAGATATTTATTATGTGTGTCATGAAGGAACTTGAAACGTTCTTTAAGATAAGAGGGGGTTTTAGGATTAAACAAAATGTTGTAGAGCTGAAATAGTATATGAGAATTCCGGCGAAGACGTATGGGAAGCCACTTAAGCTTTGTACGAAATTCAGATATGTGATCATATTTGCGCAGGCCAAATATAAATCTTATGCAAAAGTTTTGAAGTCGCTCAAGTTTATCTAGTTGTGCCTCAGTAAGATCTGGATAACTGACATCTGCGTAGTCAAGGATGGGAAGTAGAAGTGATTGTGCAAGCGCAGTTTTAGTGGCAGTAGGAAGAAAGTTCCGTAACCGTCTCAGAGACTTACCAGATGCAAAAATTTTGCGACTGACATCTTGTAGCTGTGGATCCCAGGAAAGATGCTTGTCGATCCAAACCCCAAGGTTCTTAACCTTCTCACTGAACGGAATAGCAGTACCATTAAATTGAACTTGGGGAAGTTGCGACCAGTCTATCCTGGGAAACATCCTTGAACTGCCAATAACAATGACCTGAGTCTTCGATGGGTTAACATGCAACCCATGCGCCTCACTCCACTCACAGATTGAGAACAGATCCTTGTTGATAATTTGAATGGCGCCAGCTAGATCTGAGTGGCCAGCTTGTTTATAAATCTGCAAATCATCTGCATAAAGGTGGTAGGAGGAAACAAGGTTTTTGGTGATGGAGTTGATAAATATTGCGAAAAGTAAAGGAGATAAAACGCCGCCCTGAGGTACACCGGTAGAAGTATAGCACCACGAAGAGCAAGACTCTTCTATTCATATACGTTGCCGACGGCCATACAGGTAACTACGAAACCAGTCAATCGCCGTTGGTGATATGTTAAGCGAGCGAAGCATGCCAAGTAGGATATCGAAATCGACATTGTTGAATGCATTACTAAAATCCAGTAAGCAAAGAACTGTCAGATTTCCCTGCTCCATACCCAAACGTATGTCATCAGTGACATTAACTAAGGCTGTAGTGGTACTATGACCAGGACGAAAACCAGATTGGAAAGGATTCAGTAGACTATTCTTACAAAGAAAAGTACTAAGCTGATGATGAAAAAGGCGTTCTAGGACCTTGGAGAGGAAAGGCAAGATGAATATGGGACGGTATTCAGAAAACGAAGTTGGATTGGATTTTTTGGGTAACGGAATGACTTTGGCATCTTTCCACATCGATGGAAAGACACCATAGGATACAGAGTAGTTAAGGATGTGGCACAGGACAGGAAGGATCTCGTCGAGGACAGGGAGTATCATTTTCCGACTTACACAATCACTACCGATTGCGTTGGACGTGATCGAAAGTATGCTCTTCTTAACATCACAATCAGTGAATTGACTAAAAATAAATGGGTCATGATCCGGTGTTGGAAGGTTAGAAAGATTGTTAATTGTATTCGCCTTTATGATCCCATTACAGTGGGACGAAGAGGAGAAGTGTTGATTCAATAGATCAATATTTAAGTCTTTGGGAAGCGATTCTTGGCGAGATTTTCCAACAACCATGGATTTGAGAAATTTCCAGACTTTTGCTGGATCTCCGTTTTCAACGGAAGTGTGGATATAACGGCGTTGTGCATCTCTACATACCTTATTGCAGCGATTGCGTGCATCAACAAGGATCTTCCAGTTCGAAGGCGAGGGCCGGCACTTATATTTAGTTTTAGTCACAGCCTTTCTGTGCATGATAGCCCTAATATCATCTGTAAGGCGCATGGGTTGCATGTTAATCCATCGAAGACTCAGGTCATTGTTGTTGGCAGTTCAAGAATGTTCCCCAAGATAAACTGGTCGCAACTTCCCCAAGTTCAATTTAACGGAACTGCTATTCCTTTCAGTGAGAAGGTTAAGAACCTTGGGGTTTGGTTCGACAAGCATCTTTCCTGGGATCCACAGCTACAGGATGTCAGTCGCAAAATTTTTGCATCTGGTAAGTCTCTGAGACGATTGCGGAACTTCCTTCCTACTACCACTAAAATTGCGCTTGCACAATCACTTTTACTTCCCATCCTTGACTACGCAGATGTCGGTTATCCAGATCTTACTGAGGCACAACTAGATAAACTTGAGCGACTTCAATACTTTTGCATAAGATTTATATTTGGTCTGCGTAAAAATGATCACATATCTGAATTTCGTACAAAGCTTAAGTGGCTTCCCATTCGTCTTCGCCGGAATTCTCTTATCCTATTTCAGCTCTACAGCATTTTGCTCAATCCTAAAACCCCATCTTATCTTAAAGAACGTTTTAAGTTCCTTCATGACACACATAATAGATGTCTGAGGTAATCGGAAAACCTGATATTGAAGATGCCGATGCATTCCACTAGTTTCTACGATAAATCCTTTACTGTACAAGCAGTTCGGCTATGGAATGACTTGCCCGTGTCCATAAGGCGTGCTCAAACTCTGTCCACTTTTAAAACTATGATAAGAAAGCACTTCCTCTCTCTTTAAACATGTCATTATATTTTATCTGCTCTTGTATAATATTTATTAATTAGATGTATATATTTAGTTAAACTAGTATGATACATTTAACGTACATATTTATTGTATACTCTATGTAAATGGTAGGTACACTGTAGACTACCTACACTATTTCTCTCTCTTTCCCCTTAGTATTCCATCCAAAGGTTGTCTGTAAAAGATGGCTCTTAGCGATAAGACCGTCCATTGTGTCACCCTTTGTAAAATCTTTATATTTATGTTTCTGTAATCTATATGGTGTACATAATAAAGAGTATTCGATTCTATTCTATTCTAAAATACGCAAAATTGTATTGATAAATGCCTCAACTTAATTCATTGGTTGAATTCCACAAAATGTGTGTAATACCTGGATTTCATCCATCTTTCTTTTTTGTAGGGCTATCACGTAAAATTAATGTCGACTTTTTAATGGTTTTTCGAAATACCAAGTTATTCTGCATGTTATTTTAGTGATTCTATTGAAATATGCTGCAATAGGAATTGTTAATAAATAGTAAGCATGTAAAAGTCGATAATCATGTAAATAACAGGAGATTTGTAAAACGTGAGTTGTGATAACGCTAAATTGGTTTGTTTACCTCTATTCTTTATGGAGCTAGGCGATGGTGTAGTACAATCTGTCAAATTTCTTTATTATATTTTCAAAATCGCTGTGGGAATATTTGACGGTTTCGGGTAGCTTGACCTGCTGTCGTCTGTACAGATTCGGTGTCAAATTGTTTGTTGCACCGGGTGACGTTATTACGTCGGCGCCGGCTGTCACTGAAAACCACCGCTGGGACTCTATTTTACATTGGGTCGCAAGCTTAATGCTGAGCGCCAGTCGTTTTGCGTGCATATAACGCATGTTTCTCTCAACTTAATCTTTTTTTTTTTGTTTTTGTAATGACGCAGAAAGCGTCATATTTACCCCAAATATTTCTGTATCTTTCTTCTTTCTCCAGCTATGTAAACGTTTGAGAAACAAACCTATTTTTCTACCAAAACGGCTCGCATCGCATCGGATCGAGATTCAAAGGGATGCGGCGACAGCCGATCACGTCCGGTAGGATGTCGCCGCATACGACTGGGCTCAGTACCAACAATCGCTTGCGAAGTTATCCGTTTCTGAGCCTAGGCAAATGGTTCATTCCAACCGTGTGATGTTTTCTAATGAAAGGATTTGATCGGATATGACAGGCGAACGGAGCCGCGTCGTAGCGTAGGTACTTTCGACACAATCGCATGTCGCGTAAGACGACGTTGAAGTGTACACGATACAATATATATAAAAGTAAAAGATTGTAAAATCCGTTCCAATGTTGAAAATCATCCTTAAATAAATTTTCAATACTTTAAGCTCAACTGACTTAGGCTACCACCCCTAACAGCAACAACACTCGTGACTCATTCTATCGTAAAAACACTTGCATTTACAAGTAAGCCAGCAGGTATGACTTTTATGTAAGTAGTACAGGTACCTACTTGTATAAGTACTTGTAACGTAGAATCCTACTATGAAACTGATGCAAATAATTTAAGGTGAGACGAGGTGAGATTCAGGGGTGATACTTATATTTCCAAAATTAAAACATCTCAAAAAAATTCCAGTCTCATGCCCCGGCGAGGTCTGAACTTGCGATCTCTTGTTTACTAGACACGCGCTTTAACCAACTAAGCCACGACCCTCTCACCTATAGAATATCTAAACGAATTACCTAATTACTACCTTACTAGACGTGCTATATCTCCGATGATTCCGCGAGTGTTCCGGACAGTTCATAGCGCTTTGGTTAAACAATATAAAAGTCGCAAAGAATCTCGATGATAATATAAAATGGTATGAAATCGAATAATGAAACCTGTGCTCGAGGTGTTAAGGTAGGTACTTGCGTAAAGTCTGATTCGCCCCGATTCTCTTGTTCACAAACTAAACTAAATTTAAGTTCAGTGCATCTCGTTCTATCTTCATTCATCATCATCATCATCATTCTCTTCATTAAGAAAAGGACAGAAGATAATTGTTAAATTAGTCAGCACCTAATTAAAGCCATCTCGTCTAAACTGTCTATAGAATATAGATATCTTAATTTGACATGACTAAGCTAGTATTTTATCTTCTGCCCCCTTTGTTTATACAATCAAAAGACAAAATTTGCACTAAACTTAAATTTAGTTCAGTTCATTGTATAGTTCTAGTAAATATATAAGAAATTCTGTAGTTATGTATGTAAGCTACCGTAGGCTGGCGCCAGGTCGGCGAGAGGCCGAGACCGTCCCCAATAACCCACAGTTGGGGGCGAAGTTGTTTTGGCTCTCAGCCAAACACGGATCGTTTCTGTCATAAAACATACCATTTTGTTTTAATTCCTAATCCACATGTGTATTGGAATATGACATAATAATATCTACTTACATCAAATTATCGGTTAGCCAAAATGTAAATTGTAAACCCGATCAGCCGTCCAGTGTGCCAGCAGCCCGTGGGGTAATTGTGTAACGCACAGTACTATCACCTGTAGAAGTCCCCTTCCAACTTAAAGTTACTGTCGCCTGCCCTATACCGGCCACGCACACTAACGCATTATTTTATATCCGTGTGTGTCATATTCCAACCAATCAGCCGCATGCTGTGTAGTATCTCAGTACGAAGAATTAAAAGATGTAGTCTATGCTAGACAAGGAAAATAATATTAGCAAACCGTTTCTTTATCGCAGTCTTCGTCTTTCTTTAAAGTAATACAAAATTTCGTTACTTCCGTTGACGTTAAGTTAGCGGCCGCACTTTACAATAGTGCTATGAAATGCGTGCAATTGTGGATTCAAATCCTAAATAAGACAAAATCTTTTTGTTGTTTCATATAATTAAAAATTATGATAATGATTTGTATTTTAAAGTAAAAATGTTTGCAAATAATCCCCCTTATTCATAAACGCTGCTTAAAGTTAACTAGTGATTAGCGATTCTTTAACCATTCTATATTTTTGACCTTTTAACGTTACTTAACTTAAATCATCCTTTATGAATAAGCACCAGTGTTTAAGGATTTATTCATAAACGATAATTAAAGTTAAGTGACGTTGAAAGGTCAAAAATATATGGTTAAAGAATCGCTCATCACTAGTTAACTTTAAGCAGCGTTTATGAATAAGGCGGAATATTTAAACGAATAGGAAAATTTATTGAATATTTATACCAAAAAAGGTTTTTATTATATGTTTTAGTTTACTATACATGTAATATAATAACAAACAATAAGCATATTATAATGAAATATATTATAAAGTTATATATTATTCGGTATAGATAATTATACTTATACTAATAAATGAAACAAACGTTGATATGGCAGCATTGTAATATTTTATATAAAAGTAATCCCTGACAAACTTATGATATTGTTATAGTAAAAAATATAAAAAACATTTTTGATTTTTACATATGAAAATGATAATAACTATTATATGTTATCATTATTAAAGAGGTTATAGCTTAATTATTCATTTTCATAAAGAAAAGAGGATTAAAGCTTAACCTGAATATTATTACAATCACAAAATAATCTATAGTTAGAACACAAAACAGTGCTTTTTACATTTACAATTTTTTTTCTATGGCTTGAGATTATACCTAATGTTCAAGCGCTTTTTTTTAATAATTATAAACTAGCACTTGACCGCAATCCCGCCTGATGGTAAGCAGTGATGCGATCGTTGATGGTAAAGCGCGCTAGTTTATTAAGAGCCTATTCACTCAGAAAAACTGAGCGAATAGGAAGGAAGACGGCAGTTGAGCGAGATGATGCAATGTTAAACCCAACAACACGACCAACGATGCTGCGCCATTAAGCCAACCGAACATATTACTCTCACTTAGCTAAATTTGTTGATGAGTAGTAGTAATATTATTTTTTGTTTGTTTAGAGTCCGTTATTAAGATATACAGTATGTTAAGAAAACCCTGTCCGACCCGTGAAGGTGTTGTTAGGTATCGATAACTGATTCTACTAATGTATACAAAACCGGGCTAAACTAAAAAAAAAATCCTCTAAAAAATAAATATTATTTCGCAAAAGGAGGTAACTTAATAAATGTGATGTGTTTATCTAACCTTTATTATCCTTATGGGTCGGACAGGGTTTTCTTAACATAGGTACTGTATAACGGTATACAACGCAGCGCGATAATGGTGAAATTAACTGAAAACACATATACAGTATGTTACGAAAACCCTGTCCGACCCATAAGGATAATAAAGGTTAGGTAAACACATGACCAAATATAATATAAAATTTTACGTATTCATCATAGTACCAATACAAATGAATTTTGAAATAATCATTTTTTCCCGCGAATTAATTCCAATTTCCCCGAAATTTGGTAATTTTTAAAAAGTGACAACACCGGTATTATTATGAGCGAATAGCGATGCGACCACGTGCCGCGTGTCCTGCCGCCCGCACCCCGCGGGCGGCAGGCGAAGAGTGGTCAACGCACGTTTATTAAGTTACCTCCTTTTGCGAAATAATATTAATTTTTTTTTTGGGGGATTTTTTTTTAAGTTTAGACCGGTTTTGTACGCATTAGTAGAATCAGTTATCGATACCTAACAACACCTTCACGGGTCGGACAGGGTTTTCTTAACATACTGTATATTTTGTTACATTCTGGCTTCATGAAGAGATTTTATTTTCTAAAAATGTTATTACTAACGAAGCTACTTAAATTTTTAGAAACTACCATTTAATTACCATTTAGTGTGCGTTCGCGCAGCGGAATGTTGTTGAATTTAAAGATTTTAGATATGCAGATATTTAGTGTATGACGTTGTATAATTGTGTATGGTAAAAAAAAATTTGTGCACGCAGCCATTGTGGAGAAATTCACCAAAAACTGATTCCGCTGGGCGAACGTTGTCCTGGCGGAACTTTATTTAATGCATTGACTTTCGAAAAAAGAGATGTGTCCAAAAATTAGTGTGTATTTGTGTGTAATTGTGTATGTATGAATAAAATTTGTGCATGCATAAACTTCGGAGATATTCAAGTTTCCGCTGCGCGAACGTTTGGCCATTAGCTAATTTTCATATAAAGCGCTTACATAGAGAGCTGTAGATTTTTACATACTTTGTTTTGAATTTGTGTATATTTGTTTAAAAAACAGATTTAGAAAAAATCGTAAGGCTTAAAAGATAAAAATATAAACGTAAAATACGCTTATTTGGTCTTAGTTCTTAAAGTATGCACTTTGGGGTCTAGATTTTCACGTTTATGCAAACCTTGTACGTGTCTGCAATATATTGCCAAGTATCAATGATGTTCCTTTAGTAATTAAAGAGTTATAGGACAATTTACCATGACAAAATCACTGTTTAAAAAGCAGTCAAATATCACGACATTCTAAAGGAATTGCATGGTAAAATGTATGCCAAATGCAAAATTTCATGTCATTAAATTCAGTAATTAAAGAAAAACAATTATAATACTGATGAAGCATCGAAAACCTACATAACCCGACCAAGTTCGGATAGCTATAAAAAAGCGGCCGTGCAATATATTTAGGTAACATCCCAAAATTTACAGTATAATGCCGGTATTGAATTGGTATAGGTGATAACACAATTGTTTCGATATAATATAAAGGTCATTTATTTTTGTACACCTATTTTTTAAAATGTATTTGACTATGACAAAGTACTTAGGTACTATTTACGTAGTTATTTTATTTAAGTATGCGCTTGAGACTTGAGATATAATCTAGATAATATATTAATCAGGTTCAAGTACAACAGCAAATGAATACGCGCGGGCCGCGGCTAATGAAAACATATTGCCCTCTCTTTTCTTCAAGGATGGAAGTACTGTTTCAAGCGAGAAGCCGCCTAACGCTCGTTGCGCGCAGCGCGTTGTCTATTGTTTCACACTAGAATATTTTTGATCAATTCATAACTACAATAGTAAGGTCCGCATTACAGAACGTCACTCAAAACTCCAGCTTTACTTAAGTCTCGTTTGAAGCCTTTTGATAAGTTAAAACTAGTTTTAAGTAATGCTCAAGTATTACTTAAAACTAGTAAGTAAAGCTTGAGTTTTGAGTAACGTTCTGTAAACGGACCTTAGACTATTTAACCAAAGGACTAGCCTTAAGCGTACCGCTTCAATCAAAATAATTCTGCATATTTTGGTGGGGTGCGGGGGAACACGCTCACTTAAATAATTCACAACCAGTACAACAGTATAGACCATCAATTAAAAAATCGATTGAAGAAGTAGTTTTTTTTTAAGTTATTAGATTGTTTGATCCACTAAATTTACAAAGGGGAACGCTCGTCTAGTGCATTGGTTAAAAAGTGTTATAAGCTACAATATGATAAATATTTACCTAAACAGTAGTACTTACTTGTGGTAATTATTTAATATCCCTGGGGGGTCTATAGTAAGAATCCTGATGCGTGAAATCTTCAATAGAAATTAGCTGTATGAATTTTATTTGCCTAAATTAATATATCTAGATTATATCTCAAGTCTCAAGCGCATACTTAAATAAAATTAACTACGTAAATAGTACCTACTTTGTCATAGTCAAATACATTTAAAAAAATAGGTGTACAAAAATAAATGACCTTTATATTATATCGAAACAATTTTGTTATCACCTATACCAATACAATACCGGTATTATACTGTAAATTTTGGGATGTTACCTAAATATATTGCACGGCCGCTTTTTTATAGCTATCCGAACTTGGTCGGCTTATGTAGGTTTTCGATGCTTCATCAGTATTATAATTGTTTTTCTTTAATTACTGAATTTAATGACATGAAATTTTGCATGTAAATAGTTGAATGAATACACTAATTATTGGCATACATTTTACCATGCAATCCCTTTAGAATGTCGTGATATTTGACTGCTTTGTAAACAGTGATTTTGTCATGGTAAATTGTCCTATAACTCTTTAATTACTAAAGGAACATCATTGATACTTGGCAATATATTGCAGACACTTACAAGGTTTGTATAAACGTGAAAATCTAGACCCCAAAGTGCAAACTTTAAGAACTAAGACCAAATAAGCGTATTTTACGTTTATATTTTAAGCCTTACGATTTTTTCTAAACCTGTTTTTAAAACAAATATACACAAATTCAAAACAAAGTATGTAAAAATCTACAGTTCTCTATGTAAACGCTTTATATGAAAACTAGCTAATGGCCAAACGTTCGCGCAGCGGAAACTTGAATATCTCCGAAGTTTATGCATGCACAAATTTTATTCATACATACACAATCACACACAAATACACACTAATTTTTGGACACATCTCTTTTTTCTAAAGTCAATAGATTAAAAAAAGTTCCGCCAGGACAACGTTCGCCCAGCAGAATCAGTTTTTGGTGAATTTCTCCACAATGGCTGCGCGCACAATTTTTTTTTTTTACCATACACAATTATACGACGTCATACACTAAATAACTGCATATCTAAAATCTTTAAATTCAACAACATTCCGCTGCGCGAACGCACACACACCGCGCGCCTTCGCAAATTATTTTTTTTTTTTTTCTTTAATGCTAGCCGAACCCGTGTCCTTGACACGCTTATTACCGGCTGTGTCCATTACTTCGTTGAATACAATTTTTGTGAATGTTTTTGTGGAAAAGACGCTTACCTATTGTTTTATTAATTATTTTTTATGTAATTAGGATAGTATTTAGATTATGGTACCGCGATAAAGACGCTTTGTTTTATTTTAGTTTGGTTGTTTTACTTCTCTTATGTTACGAACGTTATTTATGTTATCTTATTTATTAGTGCTTGTGTAAACTTGTGTCTATGACGGCGAGTACACATCCCAACTACACAGCAGCTGAATATGTGAATATGCGGACATGATTCTAATTTAGGGAGAATGTCATCAAAATTCCTTTTGTCCCTTGTCCCCCAAAAGTCCCTTGCAATAAGGATATATCACGAGAGATATGGCAATTCCAGACAATGCCCTACTAATCCTCGCACTATTGTACGAGATCTTCAGCGCATCCGTGAAAACCGACCAGTCGATCCTAGGTCTCAACGCCCTGATCGGCCGCCTACACGTCAAACCCCGATTCGACTAACTGAAAATATGCTACAACATTTTGAAAACTAACCTCCGCCAGAGCGCTAGGCATTTTCAGGTTCATCACAGAACCATACACCGGGTTTTAAAGCGGGAAAATTGGCACCCGTTTAAGTTTCGAAAAGTACATTCTCTGTTATTGCGTGATAAATTAATTAGAGTGGAATATTGTCAGTGGTTACTGCGTAAAGTTGAAGAGGACAGTGACTTTCTTTCCCAAATTTGTTGGACTGATGAAAGCACGTTTACGAGAAACGGCATGTGGAACCAGCACAATCTGCACCATAGGGCACCCAAAAGCCACGCGTTTGGCGGGAGACAGCCCATCAGTACAGATTTTCAGTAAATGTTTGGGCGGCTATTCACGGTGATAACATCATCGGACCCGTGTTCATTGATGAGACTTTGAACGAGGAAAGGTTTGTTAATTTATTAAATGATACGGTGTCAGCATATACCAACAACTTAAACGTCCGTCAATACCAACGAATGTGGTATCAATTAGATGGCGCGAGCCCACTCCGTAACAGCAGCCAGGCATTGGCTAAATAACTCATTTGGCGCCCAATGGATCGGCAGATTCGGACCTCGTAGATGGCCAGCAAGACCTCCAGACCTCATTTTTTTTTTCATTTTCCTAGTTATCTTAAAATATCAAAAGTAATATGATTAGTGGGCACTAGCCCTACTCGTGTGTTAAGTTAATGTTTCCATTGGGGCGGCACGTTGTATATTTAAAACACTCTGTAGGACACTTCTGCACTGTGATTTTTTATGATTATTTTTTTTTGTTTAGCTCGATAAGTCTCCACCAATCTCGCCAGTTTATTTTTAAACCACAAATGCAACCTCCCTTCTTCGCACTGCTTCTTCGTAAAAGGTTTATTCAACGGTAAATATTGTCGTTTCGTTCCACTTGTCTCGACACTTTAAGCTACCTTCGTCCTCCAACCTCTTGACCCAACGGCTTACAGTATTTCTCTATAACAATAACAATTTTATTACGTACTTGCAACAAGCAATTGTTTTGCACCTTACCCAAATAATAATAAAAACATCTTACACAAAAGCCGGTTTCAGATGATATTTGAGATATATTGAGTAAATTTGTAATGTATATTGATTAAAAAAGTAAAACTAATAACACAAACTCGTAACTATATGTTCACCAACCAACAACAGCTAAGTACCTAATATTATTTGAGTTATTGTAGCTAGTGGAATATTTTATGTGTACTAGTGATTCACTTTGTTTCAAATCTACCCTCATCTTTTTATAATGACTAATATAGAAAAAATCTTAAAAGAAAGTATCATCGTTAAGTTGCGGATCGGTATTTTTACATATTTTTGGTGTCAGCATTCATAACTAACCAATAAACATTTCAAAAAAGTTTTGCATGTCATTCGATTTGAACTCGAACTCTCTTGAATGCCTATGCTTTAAACCACCTGACTACCGAGACACTTATTGCGAGTGTTGAAATTAGTAGCACCTAACAATCATAAGCGGGCAGCAAGTTGTCAAAGTGTATTAGTGTGTATCAAACTTTATTATAGAAGAAGGTCGTAACTACAACTAGTATTACTTGGCCATAGTTTTGTGAGATTGTAACTCGACTTTTGGTCTTGATAGTACCTAACAATGATCACGAACAACAAAATAAACTTACAACTATGTTCACTTGGAGTTACTTGCTTACTTTCCTTGGAGTGCACCGACCGCCTTCACTTTTTGGAAGTTGAGATTTCCTCGAACCTAAACTTTGGGCGGTTCACTGAGTCCAAGGCCAGGGTGACTGCCAGGGAACTTGGCGTTATCGCAAAGGTCCGGCGGTACTTCACACCAAAGCAGCTTCTAATGTTGTACAAAGCACAGTTCTGCTCGTGTGTAGCCATCCTTTCGGCGTTCTATAGGATGCATTTTGGTGAGTGTGCAAGGGAATTGCATGATTTAATTCCTCCATCTGGCGAGTTTCCACCCTTACGTTGTTTCACCTCCTCTTTTATACCGCATACATCGAGGGGCTGGAACAATTTGCCAGCGGCGGTGTTTTCGGTGGCCTGAGTGTCTTCGAGGCTAGAGTGAATAGGCTCTTAATAAACTAGCGCGCTTTACCATCAATGATTGCATCATTGCTTACCAACAGGCGGGATTGTCGGTTATAATTTATGAAATAAATTAAAAACAACACGGCAATCATTACTTCCGCAATCCAGCCGAGATACTGGAGCATCGATTCAAAATACAGCAGTCCAACGTGTCTGCAATAACTCCCAGGATGCTGTTGGAACTGGCTCGCACCCTGCGTACCAAAGACACATCTTTTACGCAATTACGCATAAAACCAATCAACGCGCAATTCCGCCCAAACATCCCTGATGCGCTACAGAAGCGTGGCAGACAAATCAACACCAGGCGCAGGAACAGAAGGCTTTAAAAAGAGTTTTTTAACACCCGTAGAAGCACGCTAAAACATGCAATCATATTCGCTCTGACCGACGGACCGCGGTCTCCGCTCCGCTCTCTCTCAATATCGTCATCTTCTCTGAGGCCGGCGATCAAAACATGCCTAAGATACTTGAAAGAGTGCACTCTCAATAAGGGTATACCTCTCATCAATATTGGAAGTCCTTGAAATGTCCAGGAATGATACTTCCAATATTGATTATTGGAAGTATCATTTCTGGACATTTTCCACCAGCTTCAAAAACCGTCACGTCACTTTTCTTCACATTATACACCAAGCCATGAGCACTGGTGTATCTCTCACACACACCCACCAGCCTTCTCAAGCCACAAGCTAAAGAACGGAGCAGCACTATGTCATCTGCATATTTAATGTTTCTCTTCACCACCCTTGGTTGACTGGTAGAGAATGCCTAAGGCGCAAGCCCGCCTCTGTACATTTCTTTGTGCGAAAGTATAATTAAATAAATAATAAATTTAATATCAATATAACACCCGACTGTGGTGCTACTCAGCTTCTCAATCAATTGATTCGTGTACAGGTTAAAGATAGTAGGAGAACTCAGACCCCCCGCTTAACGCCTGATTCCAGACCACATAGACTCGAATAAACCCCGTCACAACTAACACTATTGATCTGGGTCCCTAGTCTGCTATTACAATAGTGTCAGAATGGTCGGTCAGTGATCTCATGGAATAGATTATTTGTAAGAACTAAGACTCCGTCGTTACAGTCCGTAACTAACTGAATAAATTCTTTCTCTTTTTAACCTTTTTTCAAAATTCAAATAAGAATTAAAACGAGCGAGATAGGAACACATAACGCGTTTTCGTGAAAATTTGTATCGATGCAATTAAACCAAAACTTTAAAAACTCAGTCATATGATCGATATAAGATCCGCGGTATTCACATTAATCGAGCGCGGCTCGCGTAGGAAACACGTAGCGTCGTGCGGCGGTCACACACCACAAAAAAGATACTATTTTGTTTTGTGTACGTACACGTCCTAGCAGATCTGTAAAGCATGTTTATTTGAGTCCGATACTTCAAAATACTCGATACGCGTTTGAACGCCGATGCGAAACCTAATTTAAAAAAGAATGACGTGAAACCTATTCCACAAACCTGTACCAGTATATTAGGCCACTGCTGCTGCAGTATAAAACTACCAAACTAGAGGAGCTAAGACATCCACATTACTCCCCGCACCCTTCAAAATTTGAATAACTTCTTGCAAGAGAAAAAACTCCGATGAGGCAGTCCAAAGAATCTTCAAAGATTTTGGTTGCTAACTAAACTAAGGTTTATACAAAAGTGTAAGTATCTTTAATTCATACAAAATATCAACCGCAACCGCGAAATATCATGGTTGAAACAAAATAGGCAAATTTGGTCTTGGTTGGTATAGTTGCAGCATTTTAAGGTACCTATAGGTATTTGTGGAGTTCCGTAGTAAACTAGGAACCCATATACTTTCGCTAAATTTGTCTGTCTGTCCGTCCGCGGATTATCTCATTAACACTTAGCACTAGAAAGCTGAAATTTGGTACCAATATGTAGGTAAATCAATAACGCCGACAAAGTGGGAAAATGAAAAGTCGATAAATATTTTATTAAAGGGTTCCATACATTTGAAATGGAGATTTTTTTTTCTTTTCTACCGTAAAAGGTAATAGATATTTAAAAATTAATATGGGTTTACTAAAATAATTTTTTGATGTTAGTAATCTCCCCAAAAGTAAAAAAATGCGTCTCCCTCTCCTCTAACTTTTGAACAATAAGTTTAAAAAATATAAAACAATCTTAAAAGTAGATGTTTATAAAGACTTGACAAGATTAAAGAGGAAGGATCCATTAAATTGTGGAGAAATACTATTATTTTTGAGGTTTCTAATGTGATGTCGTAAATAATTACATGTTTTCCGCGTTTGGAGTGAAACGCAGGTTGAACCCTACGAGATTTATCAAAATAATGTATTTACTAAATATTGTACACATTGATCCACAAAAAGTCACCGATGGTAGGTTATCTATGCCTATCTCTTAAGGATATCTCACAATAACATTTTATTGTCATTTACTTTTTACGACAAATACCGGCTAATTTTCGAAACGATTTTGACCAATACAACATTAATCCTTATCCAATTTAATACGTTAAATAAATTGTTGATTTAATATAGATCGATATTGCCCTTTATAGTATATGATTTAAATGAATATTTTCGAAGACATTACAGATTTAAAAAATGCGGGCAGGAGCGGCCAGCCGGGGCGGCAGGAATGGTCGCTAGTAATTTATAAACTTAAGTTTGTACTTTATTGACATAGGTATGTATGTGCAAACATTATTTTACATTTTTATTATCCTGGTAATGTCTTTTTTCAAATAAGAAAAGATTTATTAAAATTAGTTCACGCGATCCAACAAAATGACCACCGAAAATCCAACATATAAACCAGCTCAACTTTGTTTAAATTAATATCCGAATTCCTCGAGAGATTCCTCCTCCTTCTTCCTCGGGGAATTCCTCGGTGGTAGGCCATAACATCGCCTGCCGGTAGAAGTTACCACCCAACTACTTACTATCAACGATTGCATCACTGCTTACCATCAGGCGGGATTGCGGTCAAGCACTAGTTTATAATTCTTAAAAAAAAAAGATTGTGCTGTACTTTGGGTTACTACTTCACGTTGTTAAGATTTTTCCTGAGTTCCATACCTACCCATCCCAACCTTCATGAGACGGGTTCATCATCAACCTTTTTTTTATCGTCCTACTGCTGGGCACAGGTCTCCTCTCATGCAGAGAAGGATTGAGCGTAATCACCACGCTTGCTCAATGCGGGTTGGCGAAGGTTTCCTCAAGATGTTTTCATTCACCTTGTAATCAATCATTTAGTGTCCAAGATGTCCTTAGAAAAGTTACATTGGTACTTGTCTGATCTGGAATAGAGCCCGGGAGAACTTGGGAACTGCCTTGCCTGGTTATCACCTCATGTTACAAGCCTTTCCTACTGCTCGTGATGGGACTTAAATGACAACATTTTTTCGAAGTTTTCACGAGTAATTGGAATCTATAACTCTGTCCGGCCCGTTTTTAGAATTCCATACTTAATATGTCAACTCAATGTAACAACTAGCCCATGTTTTTAACTCTTAAGTGGAGACACTTATTGTGACTGACGGACAAGAAACAACGGAACTTTTGGCTGGTTTTTATTTTACTATGACTCAGATGATGAACGGAGAAAAGAATTCCCTATGCAACCTGAGGCGGCATGGTTGGGACAAGGCTGAGCAGATATATTTTTGAACATCTAGAGCAATAGCTTAACCTTTTGAACGCCAATCACTTCTATACAAGTTCGAGTTTTTAGTGCCCTCAGCGCCACTACTTGATTAGATGTAATCACAGTATAAAATAAATTTACGACTTTTAGTAGTCCTTTTATTTTGTTTGTATGGAAAATTGCCCTGTTATCGGCCATATTTTTAACTTTTTCACAAATAATAAGTTCTAATTTGTTTTATTTTCAATAGAAACAGAAACGCCAGAAAATATTTTAATACCCCCAGCGCCAATTACTCATCACGTAAGCCAGTGATGGGACACGATGAAGACCTCGCTATATTTTATCTCGTCGAAATGATCATAAATACTATTATTGCAAGAAAATGACGTGAATAAATAATATTTTATAAATATTGTAAACTATAAACTAAATTTTATTCACCTTAATCAAGAAACTATTTAAGGTTTTCTAATCATTGTCGATAGTGAAACACCGATTGAAAAACCCATCCCTACAAAGTTAGTTAGTTTTCAGTACGCATACGCCACCAACTTGTATAGAAGTAAATCTGTGAAGTCATAAGCGGACGGGTTTTAAGGTCATAGTGACTTTGTGCATTTTAGTGTAGTGCAATGTTTACATCTTAAGTTGACGTACGTATTTTTTTTTTAAGTGAAACTTCTTTATCGGCGTTGGAAAAAAAATTTACCGTCACATTTTTCGGTTACGCGCCATCTTTTTATTAAATTTCCTTCCCCATATCCCTACCTAAAATCCCGGATATCTCGGAAACAGCTACTACAAGGCGCGAGATCGGGACTATACGGCGGGTGACCCAGTAATTCAACGTTTGATGTCGCCAAATAGTCGATCGTTCGCTTGGCGGTGTGCGACGAGGCGTTGTCGTGGTGAAGGAGGATCCTACTGCGAGGTCGTTTCTCTCGAACTTTTTCCAAGACAAGTGGCAAACAATTGGTAGTGTACCATTCTGCAGAAACTGTTTTTTGATCCTCTAACACAATTGTTACGAAATGACCTATCCTTCCAAAGAACGAGGTCACCATTTTTTTTCCCGCACTTCGATCTCTCTTCACTTTAGTTGGCAACTCCTCGAAAGGAAACACCCACTGAGCAGATTGTCTTTTGGTTTCAGGATCATAACAGTAAATCCAGCTTTCGTCACCTGTTAGTATGTCGAACACAGCATTTGAGTCACCTCCGTTAAATATTTCAATCATTTTACGGCACCAATCCACACGATGGAGTTTTTGAGCCTCAGTCAAATTATGAGGTATCCACCAGGCGCAAAGCTTCCTGACCGCTAAATGTTCGTGGAGGATTTTGTGTACTTGACTCATACCGATGCCTAAGTTTGTCCGAATCTGCTGATAGGTCACTCTTTTGTCAGTCTCTATCATACGCCGCACAACACAGATGTTATCTTCAGTCGTCGCCGTAGAAGGCCGTCCCTCACATAAATCATCAATGAGATTAGTGCGACCACGTTTAAACTCATTAAACCAGTTGTAAACAGTCGCACGAGATGGGGCTTCATCGTGAAAGGCCAATCGTAGTCTATCATAACTTTCTTGTTGACTTAAATGACATCGAAAGTCATAAAAAATCATTGCACGAAAATTTTCTCGTGTTTAAATTCATGTTGACGTGACACAGACAATTTTCAATTTGCCGCCAAATCGTATAACTAATGACAAATGAATGAAATATATACTCAGAAATATTGCCAGAGTACTATTTTTAAATTTTAGAATTATTTTTTTATTATATTGTTTATAAGTGGCCAGTTCTAATAACTTTCAGTTTGACCCTCGTATTGGTGAATAAACATTAATTTAAATGTATAATATTATTTGTCGATAGGACATTAATCCCATCCCTACGTTTTACTATCGATAAGTTATACATTTGTAGCGTGGCGCAGGAGGACACATCGCGTATTATGTAGACGGGCGTTCAAAAGGTTAAAAATATTGATTCACTGACCTACGATCGGCGACGGGCGCAACAGCGCGATCCTGTACCGACATGCTATTTTCGCGCCATTATTATTAATGTTTGGTACCGCAGGATGCGGCGGTCATTAACCTGTAAGCGCTTCCTTATCAACATGTACATCATAAAGAAAATGTGAAAAATTAAAAATAATTTCCTGTGACCATACTAATATTACACATATTTATATTATTTTCTATGGTTACAGAGACTGTGTTGAGGTACACGATGTTTAATTTATTGTCGTAGTCAACACCACTTTGTATAGCTCATTTGTTTTTACTGCCTGTTCCATTTGTGTGTAAATCATATTTACTTACATTTTACTTCTTTTAATATTTTTCCACCGATTATAAATATATTTAGAAAAAAACGCTTTTGTTGTAACAAAATAGCACATTGTGCTGTAAAAGGCTGTAATAAACTTTGACATGGCTTTAAGCTGTAATACAGTTTTCAAATATTTATAGAACATCCTTAGGGTTGTACCTAATAGATAAATAACTAGGATTATCTTAACTTTAATAGTAAAGTCCAATGAAAGCCTTACAGAAAGCTAATTATGACATTACATGCCGATACAGTAACTGAGATGCTATTTTGTCGAATGAACAAAGTTTACTCTGCAATGACGCTGTAAAAATTCGATGTCGCAAGAAAGTGCTATAAAAGCTGGTTTTACGTATTAGCATTTCAGATGCTTTTTAAATAAATAGCGGTTGGACGAAGTAAATGAGACATGAATTGGTAGTGTCCACGTTTACTACATGTTATAGAGCAAAAAGGCATTGAATGCCAAGTAATGTAGAGAGCTGGATTTCATCAATATCTTTGAAATAGGTTCTTTCATAAGAGCGTTTTTCGATCCATAGCCGTGACAGTCATTACTTATGCGATCTGTTTGCTAGTTGGGTACATTGTATCTTCCGACAATTGCCAGTAGCCTTATTGGAAAAGAACAAAGATCACTGATTTTATACTGCTGTCTTAGTGTCAGCAACATTATAACCAGAGTAAAGATCATTGTGATTTGGAAAGCGAGGCTTAATCGGATGAACTGTGAAACGACTCTAAGCTCTGCACCAGTTTGGTGCTATTAGGCCGATCCATTGTGCATTAAAAGATAGAAAAAATTAAAAACAATTCGGTCATAATAATTTTATTCGCATATAATAATATTAATTGATTATGATACATGGAGCGTTAATCTGCGTCGATCGGCAGACGCGCTGCGTCTGCGCTCCAAATTATATTTATTACTCGGTTACATCGCATCGACATTCGCTCTGCAAAATCCGTAGCTACATATTCACTAATGAGAAGTCTCGAGGCAGCATCGGACAAGGACACGCGGTCCCTAGGGTACTTCGGTCATCGCAGCGGAGCTGCCGACAAGTCGCGTCTATAGATACTTAAATATAACAGTCAAGGAGTCGGATAGCCGTCCGATCGACATATTTACATACGAACAGAACGCGCCGCGCATCGTCGCGGCCGACTCAGCGGCGACCACGGGGCGCCGCGAGTCGAACGGCTCAGAATCACTTCCATAATTTACGTCCTAATTAAAATACCGAAAATCTAAAGTCGGCGACGTCTAGATGCGTACGCCGCGCGCGGGATCGGCGCGCGAAAATCTCCGTGCGGCGCACGGGGCGGCACGGGGCGGCACGGGGCGGCACGGGGCGGCACGGGCGGCACGGGCGGCGGTCGCGGGGGGCCGCGCCCTTCACTCTGCCTTCAGGTCGGTGGGTGCGGGCGCGTCCTGCGCGGGCTCGCCGACGTCGTCCCCGCCCGGCGCCGCCTCTGCGTCGGCCGCGCGGTCGCCGGCGCCGCCGTCTGCGCACACAACACACGGGTGAGCTGAGGTCGCGCGCGCGGTGGGACGTGCGAGAGGTTACTAACTGCGCTGGTGCTGGTGGTAGTAGAGGTTGGGGCGCGGCTGGTGCGGCGCGTGGTGGGGGCGCGGCGCGGGCGCGGCGGGCGGCGCGCGGTACATGGGCAGCGCGGGCGCGTGCGGCCGCTGGCCGATGGGCGCGGGGTAGCGCGGCGCCACCATGCCGCCGCGCCCCATGCCGCCTCCTCCGCCGCCGCCGCCGCAGCGCCCGTTGTTTCCTCCGCTCACCATCTGCGTCGTCGTAAAATAAATCACAAGTTGACGAGTCATTTTAATTCTAGCATGCCGCTCGTGTTATTTTTTTTGACCGCAATTCTGACTGATGGTAAGCAGTGATGCAATTGTTGATTGTAAAGCGCGCTAGATTATTACTAGAGCCCATTCACTCTAGCCTTGAAGACACTTAAATTTTAGTCAGGCGGAAACACCGTCGCTGGCAAATTGTTCCAGATCCTCGATGTACGCGGTATAAAAAGGAGGCGAAATGCTTCGTGTTGTAGTGGTTTTAACAACGTAAGAGTGAATATTCACCGTACGACAGAGTCGTCCGTCACACTCTCAAAACTGCAACCCATAGAACACTGACAGGCTGGCTTCTCTCCAGGCTTTGGACTGTTTTGAACCAAATCTGGGTCGCCAATTAGCCTCTTCGCACGTCTTTCCACCGAATCCAAAGTTGCCAGGTGGCATTTTGCAGCACCAGCCCAAATGTAGCTGCCGTAGTCCAGACACGAACGGATCTATGCTTTGTATAAGATTAGAACCTGTCCTTGTGTGAAGTACCGCCGGACGTTTGCTTTCTTTCCTGGCAGCTACCTTGGCTTTGGACTGGCTATGGATACTAACTTGTAGAAAATTTACGTCCAAGAATAGTAGAAACGATCTGTTTTATGAACTGTATACATCAAAACAATCTTTCCCGACAGAGTTCAGGGATATACTTTTTGGCTGGTGTAGCGATTACACAAGAGATATTCTAATACCGTTTTAAGGTTCATATTTAGTGAAGACATTGTCATAACTGTTACTAACCTGTTGCTGGTGGTGTTGATGAGGAGTGTGAGCTGGAGGCGGGTGCGGGGGCGGGGCGTGGTACTTGTGCTGCGGTGGCGAGTGCGGCGGCTTCTGTGGTTTGGCGGCACCTTTGGGCGTCGGCGAAGCCGCATCGCACAGCGGGGCAAAGCCATTGGCGTGCTCGTGCAGCGGACTTTTGAGCTGCTGCGGCGGCGGTCGAGGCTGCGGCGGCGCGTACTGTTGTTGTAGAGGTGCGCGGTATTGCTGCTGCAAATATTCACTTGGAGATTAGTCTTCATAATTTTTTGTATCAAGGACATAGATCATTAGGTGCGGTCATAGCAAACTACCTGCATCTGCTGAACGGCGGCGGCGACCTGCAGCTGTGACGAGAGGAACTGCGAGCCGAAGGCACCCGACTGCGCCGGCTGTGTGAACTGCAGCGGGTAGGTGGGCGCGGGAGCAGCGGGCGGCTGGTAGGGCGAGTAGTACGAGCTGGCGGGCGGGGCGGGCCGCGGCAGCAAGCCGGGTAGCGAGTAGGGCGCCTCGCCCACGGGCGCGGAATAGCCGAGATACTGCTGCTGGTACGTGCTCACGCCGCCGACGCCACCTACGCCGCCGCCTTTGCTGCCTGTAAATAATCAATTGTTCTGACTCCTATATGCACTCTCCAGAATCTCAAATAAATGGGAGTCGTTTTTTTATTCTAAGATTATTTCAAATTAAACATTTATCCATATATAATTACACTTCAACTAAATAATTCAGCCATTTTGGAAAAAAAGATTATATTTTATTTTTATATCAGATTTCATTTCTGTTATCTCATTTGTGAGATGTTATACGCACCAATAGCGCCTATTTGTTGAGTGGAAGGCTTGACAGTGGCTGACATGAGAGAATTAGAAGTGCTCGAGATTAGAACAGTACTGGGACTATTACCCAGTTGGCCCGACTGGCCGAATGCTGCGCCACCACCAGCAGCTGCGGCCTGGACATGGGATGAAACAAAGATTAAGCATTATTTACAAAATTCAAGATTCAAATTACATTTGCGGTAACAACAAATAACTCATTTTAATTTAGTTATGCATAGGGAATAAAGAAATACGTTACAAAAAAGTATTGAATAAACTCTGTGTTTGAATCATTTTACCATCTAATAGTTATTTTTATCAGTATCAGACAGAAAATTCAGAAGATAAATAACTAGGTATAATAAATCTTTATTTTATTAATTCATGTCATGCGTGCTCACCATGCGGTATTGATTAGGTAGACTTTGGAACATGTCCGGAGGAGGTTGATAGTTGTATGGTGCGGCAGATCCGGCGCCATACGGAGTGCCAGGAAACCCTCCGAACTGACCACGGCTTTGATCTAGGAAAGCACCGTACAGCCCACTCTGTTGCGGCATCTGCTGCGAGGAGCTCAATAGCTGCTGGGAAGAATTGAACATGACGGCCGGCGGTGATGGCACCGACAGACCTCCGTAGCCACCTTGATACCCAACATGGTTATAATGTTGAGGCGGCGGTGACTGTAATTGTTGGGTTGGCTTCACTTTGCAAACATTAGGTGGAGCAGTCTCTGTATTGTTTTCTTCAAAACCTGTGAATTGTATTTCTTCGGTGCCTTCAGCTACTGCAGGCATTTCCCAAACTTTCTTAACACTGGCGATTTTTAAATTGAGATCAGCTGCCAGTGGAGAAATTGTGTTTGATGTGCTCATGTGTACGCCGCGTGGCAAGCCTAGAGATTTTGCAGATTTATCTTCTGTTAATTGTCCAAGGTCAGAATCAAAAGCAAAATCAAGTTTTATGTCAGACGAATCTTCTGGTTTTTGTGATGAATCAAACGTCATTTGTAGACCTAAACCAGCAGCTTCAGCATCCGATACTACTGGTCTCTCAGATATAAGTTCTTGTATAGATCTAGGTCGTTGTCTAACTTCACCATTGAATGCTAGACCTCGATTTTCTAATTCTGTATTTATTTCCTCTGCTTGAGTTTTCGGTATAGGGGCAGTCATTTGATATTTTTGTTGTAATGTTTCATCTGGTGATGCAGTCTTGTAATTTGTATTTTCAAATATAATTGTTTCTACGGGAGGCGTAGCCCCATCTAACACACCACTTTTATCAGCGACAATAGCACAAGCGGGCTGAGCAGCAGCTTTTGTTTCAACTGGAGTATCACCCGGCGTACTACGTTGGCTTGACTGAGCAGACTTGTTCTCTACTGTTTCAACAGGTTCTTCTACATTGCCACGTAATGTTTGTGATATAGGTTTGTCCCATGCATTGACAGGTGGTGGAGGTGGCGCGGCGCCAGTGTCGGGGCCGAATCCAGACACTAGCCCCATCTGTTGTTTCTGTCTTTGTTTGACAAATCGTGGTGCCAAATTAGCCTGACGGGGACGATCATATTGAGCATTGGATTTGTTAGAAACTGGAGCTGAACCACGTGGGTTTGTTTTATCATTAGGATTTCTGGTTGTTGAACCATTTCTACCACCACCTTGATTGGAATGAGATCTGGGCTGTTTAGCAGTATTTTGATTGTTATCCTCTTTTGTATGACCTCTTATGTCTTTAGAATTCTTTTTATTCCTTACCTCCTGGAAACCATCATCAACAACTTCTTCGTCTTTTTTGGCAGAACTAAGCTTGAGATCTGTCATAGCCTCTGTAATATCACCTGTTTTATTATCTGTCGCGAACTCTTTTTTAGTGGACTGAGGGTTGCGTCCATTGTTTTGACGATTACCAGAATTTTGATTACGCCCGCCTTGACCTTTCTGGGCCTGACCAGATGGTCTTCCTGCTACAGAACGGCGATGGCTTGATGTACCACCACCACCTTCGGAATGTTCTGACGTTGTTTCCCAATTTTCATCCTCACCACTCGGGGGTCCGGTGCCTTTCGGGCGCCGATCTCGACCCCTTCCTGTTGATGAACCTGCTCTCGACTTATTATTACCTTTAATTTTATCATCAATTTGAGAGTTATCTTTAATTTCATCATCTTTGACTGCTCGATTAGCCTGGCTAAATGGACTTTTAGTATTAGGGGGTCCATAGCCAGTAACTCTTTTAGCGGGAGCAGGTGGGCGCGAGGTCCCTTGGAATCCTCCACGTCCTCGTCGCGATGGTTGCCCGCGTGGTGCAAATGGTTCTCGATTTTCCATGCCATCAGTTACAGAAGTTGGTTGATCCATTGGCGAAGGTCGATTAGCATCATCAGACTTATCATGAGAATTCTTAGGATCACGTGGGCTACGTGGAGCTCTTCGTCTCTCTTTGCGTTCAGTGTTAGGAGCACCGTCAGTAGAACCGTCAGATTCACTAGCTCTATTGTTAGATCGTGAGCTACGGTGAGACCGTCGTTTTGGTCCCCAACCTCTATTGTAAACAGCATACCCACCTCCAAGGTATCCTCTACCTTTCTTCTCAGATCCTGACCCACTTGACTTGCGCTCAACAGGTTCTTTAGCAGGAATTTTATTTAGCTGCTCATTGCTGATTCTTTCGTGTCTCTTTTCTTCAACAGAACGTTTTTGGGTAGCTGCACTAGCATGAAGAGATTCTGCAGAGTATGTTTCACTAACTTTAATTCCTCCTAGGCTTGAAGGGTCTGTGCTAGACTTAGAAGCTATTGATTCTGATTCTGAAAGTTCTTTTTCAGACTTCTGAGAAGAAAACATTGGTTTAGTAGCTATATTCTGTTGTGTTATTGGTTCAGTAGGGGCTTGTTTCTGTGTTTGAGAATTGCTTGACAAAGCTTCTGTTGGGTTATGATGTTTAGGAACAATTTGGGACGGCGAAGGTTTACATTGGTTATCTGTGATTGAAGTCTGAGATTGACTCACAGTTACTTGTGACTGAAAACTTGTTGCAAGTGCTTGTTGATTTTGTCCAAAAGTTTGAACATTAGCAGCATGGGTATTTTGGTTCTTTTGAATTGGAGCTTGAGATATCGGCGGATTAGTTACGTTACTTGATACAATCTGAGATTGTTGAAGTGAATGAGATGCATGAGATTGTTGAGAACTATGCTTTGTTTCATCATTAATATTTTCGCGATCAAGGCTTTCTTTTGGGTTTGATTCGTTATCTGTCGTTATTGAGACTTTTTCTGCTGGTAACTTCTGTTGGCTGGAATTAATAGAATCTTCCTGAGTAACTTCAGCCCAAGATGTCTTACCAAAATCTCTTTCAGTGGATTCCCTTTGTGATACAGTCGAAGGAGGAGAATTCCGTCGCTCAGGAGCATGTGTCTGAGATGACGACTCCAAGGATGCGATAGGCTCAGTGAGCCCTATGCTCTTCCTTTCAAATACTTCTGTCAGCTTATCAGCAGCAGTACGACTGCTAGGTTCAATAGTATCTAATGATTTTTTATCAGATTCATTTCTCCTATCTTTATAGTCATTATATGAATCTTTCGAATTTGATCTATCCAACTCGCGGCCAGATCTTTCGTAATCTTGCATTTCAGACCGCCATTGCGGCCCAGGTCCATCTTTTTGATCTCTTCTAAAGTCATCTTCACGGTCGGAATAATCCCTAGAAATATAAATAAAGTAATAAAAAAAGAGAAATATAAAAAAGATATGGCATTTTTATTTCCTCATAACAATCTTGTCTATTTTATACAAGGTCTAATGGAAGGGTATATTACATATGAAGGTACATGGCTTCATTGGATAATTTCAAATGACATTAGAACTGTAGGTGATGTTCTTTCTTATAACTTTCGAATAAGTAGAGATAGGTTTAAAAGAAACCCTTCCAGGGAAGTTAGACATGGTCGCACTGAATATTTAAATCATAATGATTTAGGTTTCTGCCCACATTAGTATGTGTCAGTGTTTCGACTGCTAAGTGTTGCATTACCTTTGATATTCCAATTTCCAATCAATTTCTTTTTTCCATTTCATCTGATTTGCGTTAATTTTATATTATTGAATTTTATGTATATTTAACTAGCGGCCGCCAGCGACTTCGTTCGCGTGGCGTTAATTATGCTCCGCTCCTATTGGTCACAGCATGATGTTATTTAGCCCAAAGCCTTCCTGGATTAATGGGCTATCTAACCCAAAAATATTTTTTCAAATCAGTTCAGTAGTTCCTGAGATTAGCGCGTTCAAACAAACAAACAAACTCTTCAGCTTTATATATTTGTATAGATTTAGGTTTGCAGATATACAACATTATTTTTCCTTTATACGAAACCTGAATATAGTTTGTTCAGAATAAGCAACTGAATCTATTCGTAAATAAATTTTGAAATTATAGCAGTGTGGTAACCGAGCGCGCAACACAGCTGACGGTAGATAGTACTAGGCGCGTGAGACAGGGCTCCCCCGCGCCGCTGCAGGCGCGGGCGGGCTAGGGGGCGTTGACCATATTTATGTTGGGACAACCAGGTAAGATAACATGCCCATAACTTTGTGTTTTTTCATAATCTTTTGGAAATTTTGTACATAAATTCTTTACTTAAAAATATTGGACACGTGTTTAGAGTTTCGCATAAAAACTGTGTATATCATTCATTGCTGGGAATTGCTCTTGCTCTTGTTTTAAAAGAGGTTTATGTTGTTTAATGAGTTTATGTTTACATGGTTTAATATGTTAATCAATGTATACCTGTTTATGTATATATTTGTATATCCTTTATCTAACACATTTATTTTTTATTGAAATATGAATGCACATGTCACGTTGCAGTGTAATACTTAATTACATCAGTCACCTAACATCAGATTTCGTTGAAAACTAACGACAGAGACTAGTTGTCTGTCATTTTTGCTGAATTGAACTTTTTGCTGCAGTCACGAGGCACATTTTGCTGTTATTTTTTTTTTACATCGAGGGCTTTTACTTTCTACCTGATTATTATTTCTCGACCTAAGAAGTTTTAGGTTGTACCTATAGCTCCACGTTAGAAGCAGTAGGTTGTCGGACCTATGCATACGACCTAATTTTTTTTTTTTTTTTTTAAATTATAAACCAGCGCTTGACCGCAATCCCGCCTGATGGTAAGCAGTGACGCGATCGTTGATGGTAAAGCGCGCTAGTTTATTAAGAGCCTATTCACTCTAGCCTTGAAGACACTCAAATCGTAATGTGACGGAAACACCGACGCCGGCAAATTGTTCCAGTCCCTCGATGAACGCGGTATAAAGGAGGAAGCAAAACGCTTCGTCCGGATCGCAGTGGTGTCAACAACGTAAGGGTTAAGTAATACTTCTAAGTTGAGCTATACATGCAACCTAATGCTTCTAAGGTCAAGATTTCGTGCTACCTGATGTATGTTAATTTTAGATGTATTATGTCTCTTTTAGTCTGTGTTAAACAAATGTATTTTCTTCCCAATATAGTTTGATATCATCCATTGAAGTCATGCCTTTGATACGTAAATACTCTTTCCAATATAGCCTGTATATGTCCAAAAATATTAAAAAAAAAAAAAACGTTTAGTCATACAATGGCCCCGATTTTGTTCTTCACAAACTAAATTAAAGTTCAGTGCATCCTTTTCTTTCATTAAGAAAAGGACAGAAGATAAAATGTCAGTTTAGACCTGTCAAATTAGTGCGCTCCTGACGTAAAAAGGCGTATTTTTAGTCGCCATGTTTATAATCGCGTCTTAATTTGACAGGATTAAACTTAAATGTTATCTTCTATCCTTTTCTTAACGAAATGGAAAGAAAAAGATGCACTTAACTTAAAATTAGTTTAGTTTGTGAACAGAATCAGCACCAAATCTTACCGTGAATATGAACGACGGCCATTGTGTGGAGCATGTCGTGGTGCATTATAGGGAGGCGGTTCTTGACGCCTCGGCGCTGGTTTTCCAGAGAAAGCCCAGCCTTTGTTATCGTCTTGTTGTCTATTTTGTTGCTGTTTCAAAAAACGCGGCGGTATATTCGCTTGGAAAGTTTTAGAAAATGCCGGGTTTGTTTGATCACGATCACGACCATAGTCACGATCTCTCTCTCTAAAATCACGTTCACGATCGCGGTCCCTCTCGCGATCGTTTCGCTCTCTGTCAACGCGATCACGATCGCGGTCTCTGTCCGAGCGTTCTCGTTCTCTGTCAAACCTATCACGATCTAATCGATCTCTATTATCATTACGATCACGATCTCGTGTTTCCACCCTTTCTTTGTCACTCTCTGCACGATCTCTATTTTCCACACGACCTCTATCAGTTCCTCTAGTATCTATTCTATCACGCTCACGGTCACGTTCCCTATCGCGATCACGGTCCCGTTCGCGATCACGTTCCCGGTCACGCTCGCGGTCGCGATCTCGATCGCGTTCGCGGTCACGATCACGGTCTCTTGCGTCACGAACCCGATCGCGGTTATCGTACCGATCCCTGTTATCAATACGATCACGGTCCCTATTTTCGCCGCGATCTTTTTCTCTATCACGTATATCGTTACGCTCTTTGTCTCTAATGTCCATGCGATCCCGGTTGTCAGCACGATCCCTATTATCACCCCTGTCCTTTTCTCTTCCATCCTGCTCCCTCTCCCTATTATCATTGCGGTCTCGGTCGGGCCCCCGGTCCATACCACCACGCGCGTCCTGGGACTGCTGAGACGCGGAGGCGTCACGGAGCTGCCTTCGCTGTTCCTCCTCCTTGCGCTGACGAGCGCGGGCGACGGCCTGGGCAACCTCGTTACTTTGCTTCTGTCTACGTTCTGCCCAAAGCTGGTCTTCATCTCCAGGCTCGTGAAGCTTGGCGTCGGTGCGCTCGCTGTCGACGCTCGCGCGGTTGCCGCCGCTTCTACCGTGCCCCTTGTGAGGAGCCGAAGATTCACCGTCGGAGAAGTCCAGTTTCTGACTGTAACGGAAAAAATCGAATTGAACCTTGGTTCGAATGTAGACGGGAGAAGAGCTCGCTGCATCGCGGCTTACTCATAGTCGATGTCATCCTGCTGCGCCCAGCCGGCGTCGCGGGACATGTCATCGAGTGATGAGATCTGGTCGTCGCGTAGGATCGGGCGCGCGGTGAGCACCTCTACGGCGCGCGGCGTGGCGGGCGCACGCTGCTGGCGGCCTGCGCCGGCGCCGCTCCGGCTGTCGCGCAGCGCGCCCAAGGTACCCATCCCGAGCCCGCCTCCACTGCTACCTTTCATCTGCGGACAAAATTATTTTAGATAGAGAGAGGAAGAGAGAGAAGAAGAGAGAGAGAGGAAGAGAGAGAGAGGAAGAGAGAGAGAGAGGAAGAGAGAGAGAGAGGAAGAGAGAGAGAGAGGAAGAGAGAGAGAGAGGAAGAGAGAGAGAGAGGAAGAGAGAGAGAGAGGAAGAGAGAGAGAGAGGAAGAGAGAGAGAGAAGAGAGGAGGAGAGAGAGGGGGAGAGAGGAAGAGAGAGAGAGAGGGGGGGGAGAGAGGAAGAGATAGAGGAAGAGAGAGGAAGAGAGAGAGAGGAAGAGAGAGAGAGAGAGAGAGAGAGAGGAAGAGACAGACAGTAGAAGACTTTCTTTGGATTGAAAACCCTAGTCGCTGAAGGCAAAATGAAAATCAACAATGGCAGCTGCAAAATATTTTTACGGCCATTTTGCATTTTTATGGGACTATGTTCGTTCCGGGTATTCTCCGACCCCACATGTAATGGTAATATCTGAACACGACAAAGTAAAAAGAATTTTGTCTCCATTCAAACTTTTCACACAAAAGCACAAAGTGCAAGACGATATTCTCTACTAGTCAGTCAAGGAAGGTAAAAATAGCAGCTGGTTTTAGTAACAGGGACAATTTAAAAAAAAAATCTAGTTTTGGACCACAGCAGGTCAAGCTACCCGAAACTGTCAAATATTCCATATCAACCTTGAGCCTCAATGCTTTATTGATAAAGTTGAAAATCTCAGTGTTTGGATATCCATGCCCATCATGCCTGTGGAGTTTCATTAACTAACCTAATTAGAATCTGTATAATACGTACGAAGGATGGCAGAATCGATCTTGGGAGGCAGGCAGGACTCTGTTGCGAGGCAGGCCCGGAGGCGGGCGCGGCGGCGGCGGTAGACATAGCTTCCTGGCGGACGCCCGCCGTGCCACCGGACGTCCAGCTCCCTTCCGCTGCAACAAGGTTAGTAGAAAAGGTAAGGCAAGGCATACTACTTCAATCAATTAGGCATAATTTAAAAAAATGCCTTTTTTTCCTTTGTTTAAGTTCAACCTAGCTAACTCAAAACTTTTCCCTTTGATCATTTTTCCACTCACTTTAAATGTTGATGTGTTCAATCAGCACTGGTAAATGACAATTATAAGGTGTTATTAAACATTTCCAAACCTGTAAAAGGTCATTAAACTCATTGAAATGCTTTACAATTAAACTAATGTGGCTTCTACTACCTCCACACTAATATCAAAATCTTGATAAAATCTGTAGATTCATAGATTTATGTTCATGTTATTACACAAAATCCATGATTCTAGGCATTCAATATAAAAGCTTAATCTTTTATTAAAGAAAAAACAAAAACTATAGCTTAATATTCAATATTATATTAAACTTACTTTGTGGTCTCAATTGAGGTTGTGGTGTTGCATGATCTGCTGAGCGATGTGAAGGTTGGGCAGCTGCCTCCAATGAAGGGAACTCTGTGCGGAAGTGTGGGGATGATGGTGGTGGCAGTGCCACCCATCCGCCGGGTCCAGTACCAGCAACCACACTGCTGTTCGAGGTTGTTGACTAAGGAAATATACATGTTATAAATACTAGCAGACATAACACTGTCCTGTCGAAAATGCCAACTGGACCAATTGACCCATGTCAATAGGTCCAATTGAGAATTTTAATCATAAAGAAACCCAAATAAAAGAAAAGAAAGAAAAACATCAAATCGGTCCAGTTGTTTAGGAGAGTTTGAAATAATACATTGAGCTAAGATGAGCTGGACTTTTTCAATAAATACTGATTTTACTTAGTAGCTTTAAATAGAAATTAGGGAAGCATTTACGCTACAGTAAGACATCCCAGGCTTTTAATATAAATAATAAGATAACCCACTGAACCAAGTTTATAACAATGCAGTCAATGAACTTTTATATTAGTTACAGTTGTTAAGAATCAAAGTTAAAAAAAAAAAAAAAAAAAAAAAAAAAAAATCGTACCACCTGTAGTGACTTCTTTTGTTTGACTAATTCAAAGCAAAATGTGAAACAATTTAAATTACTTACTGTAGTTTGAGAGGTACATGTTGATGTTGCAGATACAGTTGTGGCAACAGCAGAAATAGAACTGAAAATAAGTTTATTGCTTCAGTGAGTACATGTCAATAGGTTAAAAAACTCATCACAGAATCATTCACCCCTACATAATTCTATGTTCGCTACTGTAATTTAAAGTGCTTAATAATATATCTGTAGGTGAATGCTAAGGGACTTTAAGTCACATTTTGTAAATTATTCAGTAGAGCTCATTAAAGAGGTCTATACCCGAAATTAGACATTAAAATCGACCGTGTGTAAAAAGTAAATAGTGTATATCATTGTAGAATAAAAGTATGATCATGAAGTTTTATTAAGGTAATAAATAGTGATATTTTTTTTTTTGACAAATATTGTTCTTTAAGGCTGTATTATCGGACTTAAGGTTCTCTAACTTTAAGTTTTTTTTTAAATATCTTATAGTATTACGGTAGTTATGTCTCTCCTGTATCAATAATTTACAATAAATTTAACTATTTTTTAATTATTTTACTGAACTGAGAAATGAAATTACTTTATACATTTTATAATTATTTATTGCCACCTATTCTACCACTCCACTAATCGGAGAACAGGACCATATGAATTGCTGTCAGCTCCATGGGGTTATTATGGAAAATTGGGGTTGCCTTTTTTTTCATTACATATAATGGAATGTACACCTCCATATGAGTATGACCTTTCATAAAGTTTTTTTTTTTTAAATAGATTTTAAACTAGTGCTTGTCCGACTGGTGGTAAGTAGTGATACAATCGTTGATGGTAAAGCGCGCTAGTTTCTTAAGAGCCTATTCACTAGAGCCTTTAGTCCGACCGAAACTCCGCCGCTGGCAGTTCCAGTCCCTAGACACTCTGTCTAGAGCAGCATTGAAAGAACATTATATACCTGAGAATGAGTCAGAAATATCTTGTCATGTCAATTTAATGCATTCAAGTCTAGCAGTCACAAAGGAGTACTGTACAAAATTGTTACAGAACACTAAGAAAGATGATACTTTGCAATTGTTAAAAAAGTATTATTATGAAGGTTGGCCAAAAAATAAAAATAATGTCAGTCAGTCAATAAAACCATTTTGGAATATACAAGCTGAAATTCATGTAGTCAAAGATTTGTTGTTCAAAGGGTCAAAATTAATAGTACCACAGTCAATGTATAAGGAAATGTTAGGTAAAATTCATGAAGGTCACCAAGGTATAAATAAATGCTTAAAACTGGCTAGAGAGTCTTTGTACTGGCCAAGCATGTCAGCTGATATTAAAAACTTGGTAGAACAATGTTATGTATGTGCACAATTTAAACCTAATAATCCAAAGGAACCACTAAAAAATTTTGAAATAAATAAATATCCATGGCAACAAGTAGGTGTTGATTTGATGTATTTTGATAACCTTACTTATTTAATTGTCACAGATTATTATTCTAAATTTATAGAAATAGCTTTGTTAAATAAAAACAGTACAGCAAAGAATGTAATAACACATTTAAAGTCCATTTTTGCTCGTCATGGAATACCTTTATCTTTAGTGTCTGATGGTGGTCCTCCTTTTCAGTCATTAGAATTTAAGAATTTTATGCATGAATGGGACATAGAACACATTGTAACTAGCCCATATCATCCACAGTCAAATGGTCAAGCAGAGAGTTCAGTCAAAATTATCAAAAATATGTTAAAAAAATGTAAAAGAAACTCATCTGATCCATACATAGCTTTATTACAGTATAGAAACACACCTAAGAATAATTTACCATCTCCAGCTCAATTGTTAATGTCCAGGAATTTAAGAAATAACATTCCTATGTCTTATAAGAAATTAAAACCTAAAGTGGTTACATTCAAAAATTATGAAGAATGTGTCAAGCAAAATAATAAAAATAAGTCTAAATATTATAATAGAAATACAAAGTCATTGTCATTACTGTATCCCAATGATCATGTATACTTTAAAAGAAAGCCTGATAGCAATTGGGAACAAGCCATTGTCAAGCTAAGGTTGGCTAATAATAGGTCATATGTCGTTGAGGATGTCAATGCAGTTAGGTATAGGAGGAATAGGGTTCATTTAAGACACAAATATTCTCCTATGCTATCCAATTCGTCGCAGGGGAGAGAGGAAGGTAACAGGCAGGAGTCTAGACCTCAAGAGCTCTCATCTCAATCCTCAGTCAGTCAACATGTAACTCGTTTTGGAAGAGTTGTAAAGCCAACCAGAAGGCTAATTGATGAAATAGATTAAGTAGAACATTGTATCCTAGATTAAGACCTAACCATAGGCTTAAGTCATTGTCTAAATTGTAACTGGGTCAGGTCTCTATAATATTGTTTGTCAAGGGTTAATTTAAACTTAAACAGGGGGGATGTTGTATCATACATCACTACTCTGTAGTCGAGTAACTAATACCATCTCTATGTATTAGTGTCTATGAATATAGTCTATTGTCTTGTCATTGTAACTTAGGATCTGACCTGGAAGATGTCGATTATAATGTAATAATTATACAAGTGAAATAAACCAGTCTAATTATCTAAAGTCTTTAATATTTACCAACGCAAGAATCATACATCGACGTACGCGGTATGTGAGGTGTTAACAACGTAAGGGTGGAAACTCACTGTACGACAGGTCGTCCGATAATCGATCGGTATTTGTGGTTATTACATTGTAAGTTTGTTATTTTAGCTAAAGTAATAACCACAAGTAGCAGAATATGATGATATGTATGTTTCTATTCTGTCCTGCATAATTATAGGATCAGACAGTGATTTCTCCTGTCGACTCCCAGACTGGAACGGACTGCAGCTGCCCTAAGGCGGTTCCTCTCCAAACTAGGGAGACCAAACACTTCCTATCTACGCGGGGGCCGTGAGGTGCATGGACCATTACGGGCATCGGTGTAGGCGCGTTCCCTGAGGAGGTAACCAGCCCGACCACTACCTTACCAATACCGGGATACGTCATGATCTCCGCTGAGACGGCGAGGCTCCTTGCCGGATTGCCGCCATGAGATCTTGGGGCCAAAGCCCTAGCCCATATGTGGGAGGGGCGAGAGGAGGCAAAACGCTGGGGCATAACCGCCGCGAGAAATCGCGGTACGATGGACAGAGCTCCAGCGGGATGTCATGGCGACATGGAGAGTGCGCTTGTCGCAACCCAGTGCTGGACACGCCACAACAGCGGCGCTCCTCTTTGAGGAGTGACTGGAGAGGCGCCACTGCGCCCCGCTGTCCGGATTGGGTAGAGCACAATCGCGTTCTCGTTGCGGGGTTCAGCGGCGATCTCTTTTGTCCAGCTCTGGTCCAGGCCATGGTCCGGAGCGAGAGAGTATGGCAAGCCGTCACCTCACCAAAAAAAAAAAAGAGGCGGAGCGCGTCAGGGAGTGAGAATCTCAGTGCTCTTACGCCTCTAGCCACCGCAGGAGACGCCCTGGTCAGGGGACAACAACGGACTCCCGGCAACTGTAGGCGCGGGCTTGCGAGCTGCCCACTACTCACGGTAAGGACCGTGTTTCACGCGCGCCTCAAAGAGATGTCAGCACATCGTGACGGGGTCTACTAAGACCAATGCCTAGGTCAGGGTTGCGGGTTGGTAAAAGAGAAACCGTGGCCCGGAAACACGGATAAGTTTTAGTCAGTAAAAGTCTGACACACCCTTCCACTTCGCCCAGAGCAGGCGAGGTCATTTGATGATTTCCCATTCACACGAAATAAACAGACTGTTTGTTAGTAGAGGGGTGGGTAAACATTTCTGTAAGCCGACAGTGATCATCTGACAGTCTGAATTTATTCCACATTGAAGTCTATCTAAAGCTTTTAAATCCTGTAGAGTCTTTGGTGCTTGCACCTCCCCTTCATATTTTGCCTCTAAAGGTTTCTTTTCCGTATCTTGAAAACATAAGGTTGTTTAACATTTTATCTACTCGTAGATGTTTTGTTTAAAATAGTACACAATATTATGTGATTATAGGATCATTTTTTATGCATCTTAATGTTGTTTATAATTTGCTATCTACGGAACTAGTGCCTGTAGGTCTTAATGTCTTTTACCATTTGATTAATGCAGGTATACTGAATATGATTCTTTAAAAAAACAAAAATGGCAAAAAATGGACTTAAGGTCCTTTAGCTTTCACCTACAGATATTACATACCATAAAACAATAGTAAGGTTTCTTTTTTTACAAACAGGTTCAGGCCAAAAATCACTTGTCAGTTACACTTGGTGACCCTTAACAGATACTTGCCCCCTTATTCATAAACAATGTTTAAAGTGAACTAGTGATTAGTGATTCTTTAACCATACATTTTAGACATTTGCATGTCACTTAACTTTAATCATCATTAATGAATAAACCCCTTAAAAACTGGTGTGTTTATTAATAAACAAATATGAATAAGGGGGTTGATCTTTAGCTAGATTAGATAAGACACTTACTTTGTATTAGGGTCTTGACCAGTTTCAGTTTTTAAAGAAGGCAAGTTGGCAGGTGGCCGCCTAGCTGAAGGTACTTTTCCAAGACTTTGCATTCCATGTTTGCGGCTTAGTTGAGATTTTACTGAGGACGGCTCTGAGTTCTCGTTCTACAATATAATTTTAATAATATATGTGCTGACAAAGCAAGTTCTACAACACATGGAAAATACAAAAAAAATACATGTTATAAGATCTTAATGTAGGTAATGTTAGATAATTATGATACATTAAAATTGAGGTCATTTTTGTTTCATAACATTTAGCCAGGCAGTATACAATATTTTATTACCAATTGTTATGGTTTACAGTTTAAGAGTATGTATGTTTCCTTTCAATCTTAACAATTTCAAATATCTGAAACAAGGTCATTGAATATTTCACTCTTGCAACTAGATATGCACAAGGTAGCTGAAGGTCAATTTATTCAACTGTGACTACTATAATTATTTATTTTATTTTACACCTGGGTTGCAGTTTGTTAAGAATATGACCCTAGCTAGAGGAGATCTACTTTAAAACGGATTTTATTAACTTTTGCGGATACCACATTCCTCAAAATTAGCTATCAATTATGCCAAGCCATTGTTTTACAAAAACCATTCAGGTCATCACAAATATACTGGTGGGCGTGTACTCCCTTGACATTGACACAAAATATATGGATCTGGAGCAGTACTTACTTTGTTGGCGCAGTACAAGCTATTGATGTCCAACTTCTGATATCTTTGCTTGCCGGACGTCGGCTTGCTCTGCGCCGTAGTGCCTCCGCCGCCCGGCGTTGAGAGTGCAGACATGCTGCGATGTACACACCATCAGGAGATCACCCTCGCAACGACCACCAACTGCAATCACCGAAACCCTCTGTATAATGGCCACACCGTAAACGCAGATCACTGTAATCACAAGCAACTAACTAGCCCCGACCAAAGACAATCGTCCTTCAATGTAATCCATTCCAATTCGCTACTAGTAATTATAAAAAGTACTCGTACTATTTCGAAGCACTAAGTAATATTCACACTATTGAATACATTCACTGAAACACTAAACACTTTCACAGCACTGTTATAACTATAAATTGGAGCCCTGCCCTCAAAGGTTTATTGACGTGTTACATCCGTCTGATGAACGCTGGATCGATGACTCCAATAATTTCACTTACGTTTTTTGTTACACTCTCTAATCCGTTATTCTTTTATAACTTTCGACTATTTAGATCAAAATAACGGTACTAACAAGATTGAAGTAAAAGAACGGTAAATAAACTAATTTTATCTTTCTATAAAACAATAAGAGCAAAATACATTAGTACCTTGGTTCGTTACACTTGGTATCACGGAATAAAAAATATCTAAGCTCGATTGCTAATTTCTTAAAGAAGATTACTTTAGATTTAAACTATAATCTACGCTACCAAAAACTTATATCACTTTATTTTAAGATGGCGTCTCCAAAAGACGATCTCCTTCCTTTTAACAATCAATAGCGTGACGTCACAAAGACGCGACACAGCGCCCTCTGGTGGACATCTGAATAAACAGACAAGGCCTTGCACAAAGATTGCTACATGTATTAAACTTTTATTATTAGTATAAATCTGGATAAATCTCATAAAAGCGACCCAATCAAATAGTAAGTTAGAACAATATTTAATTTAAAAGAATCCTTACTTAATATTCCATGTATTTCATAATGTACTTTTAAGGAAAATAAGTAAATAAATATTTTATGTAAAAAAATCTGCAAAGGGAAAAATTAGAAAAGGTCTGAAAATTCTAAAAAAGGTATACATATTGTACATATCTTTTCAATTTCAGATCAGAAGGTCTGTAGGCTTCATACAGACAAATCTGAAACAAGTTTACTATAAATCCATGTAATTTAAATGAGACAAAATAAAAGATTAGTTCATCGACTAAAATTCGAGGTATTAGTAAAAACCAATCCTGTATTGTCCTCACTTTTTAAACGTTTATTTTATTAAGCAATTTCATTTTAATGATGCATACAGTATAGACGATTATCTAAAAGTAATGACTACGATACCACTCGATACAAATATTTTAACCAGATATAGCGATTTAGTTTGCTTTCCAAGTTTTCCCTCCTTTTACGCTTGCGCACGAGGACTTTGCACCATATTGATGAAAGAAAAATCAGTAGGCGAGGATCTGCGGAGAAGCTCATAATACGTAGAGTGTTTGAGAAAACCGCAGCCATGCAGGCCGGGAATATGGGAATGGAACAATTAATTCCAATTGTTAACAAGCTACAAGATGCTTTTACACAGTTGGGTGTTCACATGCAGCTGGATTTGCCGCAAATTGCAGTTGTGGGTGGACAGTCTGCAGGGAAGAGCTCGGTTTTAGAAAATTTTGTGGGCAGGTATGTAAATTTAGTATGCTTAAATTGTGTCTGTTTTACAATTTCACATCATATTATGGGGTAACCAAATAAATAGCAAGCTCACAAGAGGGTTAAACTCTATAGTTGCCTTGATGCTGTTTGTACTATGATCTAAGTATTATATTGTGCTCTAAACTTTTAAAACTTATTTGATATATAAACGAAATTACGTAAGTAGCAGAGTAAATGGCAAGTAATTATGTAGGAAGGAATCTACAGAGTCCAATTATATTATTACAAATTTTTTAAAAGATCATTAGGGGAATAAAGCGCTAAAGTCAATTTTCATACATGATTTTAACTTATTTTAATCAACCCATTTTTCGATTGGCAACTTAAAAAAAATACGTTTCTTTCTGCGTTTTTAAAGTAATATACTCTAGATTTTCACATAACTAAATGAATAATAATAATAATAATAAAAAAAAAAACGTTATGTACGAAAATATTTTGTTGAGATATTTTTATATTCTGGCCTAGATTTAGTGCGCATGTCGAGCAGTATTGATTTACTAATGCTCAAATGTCAATGGTTGTGAAGGGTCAATTTAATGAACTTCCTTGAAATAACTGGTATAGAATATGCTAGACTCAGTTTCAGATTAAAGTGAATAAAATAAGTGATAGTACTAATTTAATTGAACAAGATTTATTACTAAAATGACTGAACGCCAAATATTTTAACATGTTATTTGTCTCAAGTTGGAATAGTGATACGTGTTGTACAGACAGAGACAGAGAATGTTTTGAAGTGTTCTGTATCTGAAAGCACTACGCTTTGTTTCTTTTTGACAGTAGTCGAATCAAGCTGAATCGAAACGTAACGTAACCACCCACCACCATATTGAAAAATAAATTAGTTTATCGATGATGAACTTGATGATGAGCGAGTGTTATTAGTGTTTTAAAGTGATAAAAGTTTAATGTATCTTAGAAAAAATGGCTGGAAATTTCGGAATGCAGCAGCTAATCCCTGTTGTAAACAAATTGCAAGATGCATTTGTGCAAATGGGCGTGCACATGTCTTTAGATCTTCCCCAAATTGCAGTAGTGGGTGGTCAGTCTGCAGGAAAGAGTTCAGTGTTAGAAAACTTTGTAGGAAGGTAAGATTTTGTATCCAGTAGGAACTTGTGTTGTTGAATATTATAACGTTCTAAGGTGCCGAAGATGTCAGATTTATGTACCCCTTCTTTGTTTATCGTAAAGACAATTGATTTATTGGTTCAATGTGAGGAATACTCTGTAGATATAAACCACTTCCTTGGTGTATATATTGCAGTTGTTTGGGGCAATAGTATGCTAATCACAGACTCTTTAACATAATTACAGTAGTTTGTGATGACTCATGTAACCTACCCAAACAACAATAATATTATCAGTGTGTATTAGAATTCTTTAAGACTTCACTTTTCAATTAATTATGTTACATATGTTTTACTAGGAGATAAGCTGATTTGTTAGTGTGATATGCAATAATAAAGAGTGATATAAACAGTTTGTGTATACCTAAAAATTTCAACATATAAAAATATGTAGAAAGGTGAATCATGCAGTTAAGAGATTAGGGTGCTTATATCAGTTTCCGCATAACCTTTGGAGGACTGAAATGAAATTGAATGAAAAATTGTGTTTAATTCATTGTATTTGATAGCATTCTACTACTACAATGTGATGGTAGACAGCTGGGCTAGAATGAGACTTTTTCAAATAAATTAGCAAAACCATTTCACATCCATTAATATAAATACAGTGTAGAAATACTTAGTGTCTATATTAATTGACATGAAATTAAGGAAAGATTTCTTTTCAATTAATTTAGACACTATATGTATAGAAATACTTAGTGTCTATATTAATTGACTTGAAATTGTTGCAAAATATGTGCATTGTGTAGTTGTGGACACCAGCACATTTTACCTATTACCTAAAGAAATACTTGAAATTAACTTACAAGTATTCACTTTAATTTGCTAAATAAAAGCATGACCCAGATACTTATAAGTATTCCTACATATTTTTCTTCGTTATTGTAAGCTTCAACCATCTTTATATTTGGGTAGAGAAGTTCAATAAGAAAATATGAATTTAATAGAAATAACAACGTGTTTACTGTTTTGTAAAATTAAACCATCAGGTCTATTGATAATTAATTTTATGATGTCAAAAGTCTTCTTAGGTAACCATAAAAAATTAAAATTAGTGTAAACAAGAAGGTATACATTATAATTTGGTAGAGTCCTACCTAACTATAAATACTTTTATGCTTCAAGCTTTTTGCCTGTAAGATTTTTTATAAAACTTAATTTATTACTAACAAGCTGCACCCGACAGTTTCACCTGCATAAGATTCGATCCCATTGGAATACCAGTCTAAAAAGTATTATACAACATAATTTTTTGTGTAAATATGCAAAACCTGAAACATGTGCTGTATTTTTATTTACAAAGTTTCAAAAAGCTATCATGAAAAATCACAAAGTTATGAGCTTGTACCTGCTTGTTACCTGGTTTGCCATAATCCTCATGCTTGGCAGGCAGACTGGAATCGCAGTGATTTGATTTTCCACAGCTGAAAAGCTGATCAGGAAAGCTGGCAGCAGCAGATGTCCTGCTGCCAGCTTTCCTGATGAGAATTCCCTTGTCGCATCTCATCAAAATCAAAAGTCACATATTCAAATTAGGCTGAGAATCAGCACTTTTTGAATATGAATATTACATAAGATATTCCCCCTAAAACGCCCGCCCTTTGCCACTTCCTAGTGCTTTCGCTGGGAAGAAGTAGTGGACCAAAACTCCCCAGAAGCACAGCTGTCTGTACATTAAAAAAAAACACGAGACTATACATATACAATACTATGTAGGTACAGTAATCACAGAAAACACAACAACGATGAAATTATTCACCATATACCAGTTAGCCACCCCAAAATACCAGCAAAGCAATAACAAAAAATAAAATATCATTAAAATACAAATTTAAATATGTAAAATCTTATTACCTAAATAAAAGCCCCAGGTATAAAGGGAGTGACCGCTCATATATTTATCTATTGTAAAAAAAGCAAATTATTTATAAGAACTCTTATAACGTGTCAGTAAGTTAATTCCGGAGAAAGCACCAAAACATTGTCCTGAGTTAATCAGAGGGACCAGCTATTCTTATCATCTAAATAGTCATTTACAGAATAATATTCCTTTGAACAAAGCTTTGATTTGTTTTGTACTTCAAATGCATTATAAGGCAAGTCTAGCAAAGCAGAGGGTATCTTGTTAGGGTATGTAGAGGGTATGTTGTTGTTGGTTGTTGTAACATTGATATGGGATCGTACTATTCTAAGCCCAGTACCACACTCGATTAAAGAGTGGGGCACAAGGTTAATCAATTTTAATAATACATATTTGTATGACCAACCTCGCACAACTATTAAATAATATAGAATATGGATATGGTGTTCATCATTTATTTGCAAATTCGGCTTCTACGTATACATAAATATTTGTAGGAACTGAATAGGCTACTATAAAAGTTATTTTGTGGAAGCCAAAACTGTGTATTCAAACTTTGTATGTAATGAATGAGATACCTTCTCAGTAACCTATTGTAAACAACTGCGACATATGTGGGTCCCTCAAGTGGTGCCCCTTCATCTGGATCTCCATACGAATGCAATCTGTTCAAGGTCGTGGACATCTGTTCAAGGTCTTTTTTTAAGGTTTGTAGATTCATTAAACTAACAAACTGCAACATACAGTATGCCTATAATGTAACACTCACCATAAGTCCTTCGGGGCTTCTGCAAACATTGTTAGTCCACTGAAACTTCAGCTTCTCAACATTGTGAGTTATTTATATGTTTGATAGCTATTTCATATATTCGTTCCAGATCCTTTTCTTCAAATAAACTCTGAGCATAGCTCTATGTAAAACGCTAAACAACCAAAAATTTAAAATTCAATTTTAGTTCCCAGGGCATCCTCAAACTACGTGTACAGGAATCAATAGGACTTCCCGTAATTTACACAATGCCGGCCAACCATACTGTATTTTTCTGTCGCCCTCATTCCCAAGATAGACATACTCCTTACATGACAATAGTACTTGGAAATGTCGTTTTCTTCAACGCGAATAGTTCCACCATGATACGCAAGTTTAAATTAAAATGGAAATACTAAGTGGCTGCCTTACTTGCAAACTATTCAAACGAATCACCAAAATTTACTCTACTGAGTACTCTACTACACTTTCTATTACGCCCTCCACACTTTTCTACCAAAGATCGATTCTGAGTGAGCGCAATGGCTACGCACGCGTTTTACAAGCTAGTTTTGTAGGTAGTCCCAGAATGTTATCAATCCCAATATTGTCGACTGCATTTGGAATAAAAATATATTCGCGTCATTTTTACGGTGGATCAGTTGCAGTCTCTATGTATCGTGTCCTTGTATATAAACTGTCTAAATTATTTTTTTGATAATCACAGCATTCCTGAAGGTCAATTCTCATAATTAAAAACGTTCGTAAGTAGTCGCAGTCTTTTATAATCTTATATCAGCGAAAATAAATGTCAAAATCGTATTTTGGACAGATTCAGATCAGACTGTAAATATTACCAAAATTACGAGATTTGTCATTCAGATTTTGATAGTATTGGATATTGACATAAAAGTGCAGAATGTAGATGTGGTGTAATGGTATGTCGCTATTAAGTCACTGTAAATCGATATGTAAAGGGTGTATGTATGTTACATACGATGGCAGCGTCGGTGTCGCTTCTACTTTGGCACTTGTGTTTTAAGACCTATAAAATATTATTATTCCTATCCTTATTCAAGATTTAAGCATTACTTAAAACTAGTTTCAATCAATCAAATAGCTTCAAACGAGATTTAAGTACAGCTTGAGTTGCGAGTGAGGTTCTGTAATACGGACCTTAGAATCTGTATCCATACGCTCTGCGGCGTAATTCAGTCATTCATAACCGTGCATGCATTACCTATTCAACGCAAAAAAAAAATAAGACTTCACGAATAAAATTCCTGGTCAGTCCAACATACTAATATTGTCTTGCTCTAAAGGCGCATCAAATACCTAGGTTTTTTTTAACACTGTTATTATTGAATGAATGCATTACCAATTTACCAACTATGACTCATGTATCAGTACGCTATGATTACATCTTGGTAAATTGCGTGACATCAACGGCCTTTACTTTAGGTTAAATTTTTCGAGATTACGAGCAGTTTCAGCAGGACAATCGGAGTTTTGAATTTTGTGGTTATGTTAATATCTTAAAAACCGGCCAAGTGCGTGTCGGACTCACGCACAAAGGGTTCCGTACCTACTATTTATTTATGAAATTAAAGGATTTAAGTTTTTTGTATGAAAGATTACGCGGTATTAAGCGGTTTACGATTTACGAGGTATTAAAATTTTTCATTTTCTTATTTTAGAAGTTAGAGGGGGGGGGGGGGAGGGGGTAGGACCAATTTTTTTCCATTTTGGAAGCGTCTGTCACGCAAACTATTCGGTTTAGAAAAAAAAAAAATTTTTAGAAACCTCTATATCATTTTTGAAGACCTATCCATAAATACCCCACACGTATGTGTTTGATGAAAAAAACATTTTTGAGTTTCAGTTCTAAGTATGGGGGCCCCTAATAATTATTATTATTTTTGCATCAAAATCTTAATACGGTTCACAGAATACATCTACCTACCAAGTTTCTACAGTATAGCTCTTATAGTTTCGGAAAAAAAATGGCTGAGACATACGGACGGACAGACGGACAGACAGACATGACGAATCTATAAGGGTTCCGCTTTTTGCCATTTGGCTACGCAACCCTAAAAATAGGGGTGGTTTTGTGTGAAAGTAGCGACCTTGAATAATACAAGACTTATTTAATGTATGTACGTCTGTCGCGACCTGGCCTGAGCAGTTAGTAGGTACCGCTAGCCATGCTGGCTGACTGTCAAATATTGTTTTCTGCGGCATAAAATGTTTTTAAAATGGCTAAAAGAACCACTAAGTGGGTCTCATTAAACGTAAGATAACATTGGCGCAGTTCAAGGCTGTCTTTGCCTTGGACTGCTGCGGGAAGAGGTTGACTCCTACCGAAAGGACTGACCGGACCAGCAAAACAGATAATTGTGTGGAAAACAGAGAAGGAGGCTTTTACCCAGCACAATACATGCTAGTTGTGTGAAGTTACATGACCTGTTCTTACTGCTCACAACATTCTATACCTGCAAAAGTCTTGGAAGCCTTTATAGTAATTATTTTGTTTCAGGGACTTTCTTCCTCGAGGTTCCGGAATAGTCACGCGGCGCCCATTGATTCTCCAGCTTATACATGGGAATACAGGTATTCTTAATCTATACTAATATATAAAGCTGAAGAGGGTGTTTGTTTGTTTGAACGCGCTAATCTCAGGAAATACTGGACCGATTTGAAAAATTCTTTTAGCGTTGGATAGCCCATTAATCCAGGAAGGCTTTAGGCTAAATAACACCACGCTGGTACCAATAGGAACGGAGCACAACTAACTCCACGCGAACGAAGTCGCTGGCGGCCGCTAGTAATTACATAAAATGAGATGTTACGACAAAATTACATATTTTACAGGGAAAATACAGCTACCTACTACGTTATTTATTTTTGTACACTTATTGACTGTGATGTGCAAAATGTGATCATTAACCTTCAGCTGTACTCTGAATGTTAAAATTTGTTAAAACTAACTAATTGGCTTACTAATACGTGCTATAATGTATCTATTTATCTATTTTGGCAATGTAAATAACAGTGTTTCAAGAACATCATTATATACGTACAGAACATTATAATGTGTATTTTGGTATATTTAATATTGTGATAATTTTTTCCGGTCACGTACCTAAAGGTCACTAACCTTCCGTTCTGCATGATTGGACCCTTATTTTTCGTGATGTACTTCAATGGTAGACAGATGATATATAAGAGACTTAATAACTATCTAATAAATATATATTTTATTTGAATGTTGAAGTACAAAAAATATGTTTATTGGCAGTTGTCGTGGTTATGCATTGAACAATACATTGAAGCCTACGCTGTTTTTTTTATTAACTTTCTTGCTGTCAGCGCTTATCGTTCAGTATGACTGTATAACCAAAGCAGAATAGAACTGCCAATTAACTGCTTGTCTTAGCCGTAATGCATGTAATGCATAAAGTTAATAGGCTTAGGATATTAACTGGGTCGATGAAAGACGCCAGTACTAGCAGGTGGTCTAATGAAGGGGTTGCCATCAGCTGCTAAATACACATAACGGGTTTGAAATTATTTCGCAGTTTTTACATGCCAGGAAGTCAATCTTGATTTTCGCAGCCTGCCAAAGTTTACAAGGAATCTGGCAAACTAAACACATAATAAATCAGTATTTAAAATGTAACCTAATGCTAAATTATTTATTTCTTTTTAATACTAGAATATGCGGAATTTCTGCATTGCAAGGGGAAGAAGTTCGTTGATTTCAATGAAGTACGCGCAGAGATTGAAGGAGAGACGGATCGTATGACCGGCTCTAACAAGGGAATATCACCAGTGCCGATCAATCTTCGTGTATATTCTCCAAATGGTAAGGTCCAAAATGGAGTAATAATTAATTCATTAAAATTCTAGAAGATAGATAAAATTCATCTCTTTTATATTACACTATCCACAGTTTTACTAGCAGCCGTTATTTACGCCAATCTTTACACGTAAGCCAGAGGCTCATTACAGCTTCATAAAATCTAAGAGCGACAAGAACGTTATGCAAAGTCTATAATTTTAGACCTTATACAACGTTTTTTATAAAACATTTTATAACAGACGTACTAAAACAAAGTTATGGCAAACCCGAAGTACATATCTTTATACGCATATGTAAAGTTATAGATTGATGATTTTACGAAGTCATTGGCCGACAAATGTGTTATCATATTTAAAATAACTGACGTTATTGTTATATTAATTCTAGTTACTTTGACTCCCAAACAGAAGGAAACTTCTGTTTGGGAGTCAAAGTTAAGCATGTCGATAAAAATTCCTGAAGTCTCGTTATCTTTTATGGACAAAAGGAAATATACTTAAGTGCTTACAAGATGGTGGTGCAAGGTCGCAGCTGTACACCTTTGATAGATCTTATTTAAAGGTCTTGGTTAACAAAGGAGATTGCTCTGGAATCTGGATTTATTTTATGACGTAACGAGTGTCTTGACGGAGGCACCTTTTCGTCCTATAGTGTATTCAATAAATTACGATTATATTACAGACTATTTACTTGACTTGACTATTTATACTATTTATAACGTTGTAAAAATTACATATTTTTGTTTATCAATCATAAAGTCAAGACTGATATGAATCAGTCTTGAATTTAAACGAATGATCGTTTAAATTGTGAATAGCCAAGTTCCGTCAGTTTTACGTACCTACCTAATCAACGACAATGGGTGTTTGTTTAGACACTTTATCCTTATCATATTATATTATTAAGAGTTACTAACAGTTAGTGTACTGAACCGATTTTTAATGTTCTTTTATCAATAGAAAGCCACTTTATTTATATCATAACTTATAGACTATATTATTACATAACCTGAAAAATTAAAATACTTGATTACAGTCGGATTTGGAAAGAAGTCTGTGAAGAAACGGTTTCTTCCGAATTACGCTGCAAAAATCTGAGATATAGAATTAAGTTTTATAGAAAAGTTGTTGTATTAATGCTTACAAAAAAGTCAACGACAGCAGATGTGTCTCACTTTATTTAATATTTAAATCACAAAAAAAAAATTGCCCATAGGTTATACATGTTGCTGTATGTTAAGTAATAGATTATCGCGATTCCTTGTAGAACAATATATAAAACTATTTTTCGTTAAGTTTTTACATGATACTTATCTGGAATGTCAACGCGTAAATTTGTACCAACTGCATGACGAAGATGTCTTCTTTGGGCTGGTAATAAATAATGAGTCAGTGTTAATCATGTGCTTCAGATAAGCCAATACCCAGTTAATTGATAACATTTAGTAAAATAACATGCTGCATTATCAATTTATTGCTAATATAAATATAGTGTTACGGGCTAGGGGTACTAAAATACCGGTTAAGGGTTACGAAGTTTATTGGCAACGAAGGTACAGTCGATTGTAGGCAATGACAAGTAGAATATTGTTGACGTTGCACCGAAGTCTTCCCTTACGTCCACGAAGTCCGTGTCGTAAACACACAATAACACTAAAGATGTTACTTCACGTAGTACTCAATGTTCTCGTTACAGTTGTCGCAGTAGGTATTCTCAAAGATCGCTTCTTAAATGTCGCTGTTTCGTCTCGGTAGTCAAATGTAGACTGACTGGGCGCCGGCGTCACGGCGCTATATATAGGCCAGCTGATCGAACATTCCAGAATCGTCTAGACGTAATAATAATAGCGCATAACTTCGAGTACATTCACTAGGTACCTACGGTAATTCCCGGAAACGGGTTTCTAGAAATTTCGATGTCGTCACTTTGTTGACAAAATTGATAAAACCTGTACCATTCAATAGGCCACCTTAAGTCTAGGAATGCGTTTTTATATTACACCTAGACAATGTCTGGATCTCGAGTAATAATGCTTAAAAGTCACGCACTGCATGTCACGCGATATTGAACCTTATGCCCTCGACATAAGGTGCATTCGTAACATTGCCCCCTTCTTAGTCATGCTCGTCCCGAGCATGATTTGATCCATAATAGCGAGCTAGGCGGTCTACGTGTACGATCTTCAGCTTCCCTCTAGGTCCTTTCTTTATCCGGTAGGTGACATCGTTTATCCTCGTTACTATCGTGTACGGACCCTCCCATTTGGCTTGAAATTTCGGACTCTTTCCTTTTCTCCTAATGGGATTATGTAACCATACCAAAGTCCCCTCTTCAAATCCAGGCACGTTAGCTTTGCGGTCGTATCGGATCTTCATTTTCTCGCTGGTTTTCAGACCGCTCTCTCTCACTAGCTCATGTATTCTATCGAGCTTACGCCGCAGGTCGGCCACATAGTCGACAGCTAGGATAGGGGTATCGGGGGGTGTTCCGGTTAGTGCATCTATGGGTAGTCTAATTTCTCGGCCGAAGTTGACTTTCGCCGGTGTGCAATTTGTGCTGTCATGTGTTGCTGAGCGGTATGACATTAAGAAGAGTGGAATGTATTGGTCCCAATCCCGCTGGTGTTCTTCCACTACTTTGGCCAGATGATTCTCTAGCGTCTGGTTGAATCTTTCGACCATTCCGTCTGACTGAGGGTGATATGGTGTTGTACGAGTCTTATGTATCCCGAGTAGTTGGCAAACCTCTTGAAATAGTGAAGACTCGAAGTTTCTACCCTGGTCAGAGTGTAACTCCAAGGGAACGCCAAATCGACAGAACACCTCGTGAACTAGCTTTTTGGCGACGGTATGAGCTTCTTGGTTGGGTACTGCAAAAGCTTCTGGCCATTTGCTGAAATAGTCTTGCATGACGATGATATACCTATTCCCTTCTTCAGTAATAGGGAACGGCCCAGCTATATCGACAGCAACTCTTTCCCATGGTGCACCAACATTATACACCTTCAGCCGACCTCTGGCCCTCGTTTGCGGTCCCTTTACTGAGGAGCAGGCTACACATTTCCTACACCAGTCCTCTACGTCTTCGCGACAATGCACCCAATAGAATCTTTTTCTCACCTTCTCCAGGGTTTTCTTCACTCCTAGATGTCCTCCGGATACTCCGTCGTGCACCTGTTTTAGCACCGACGCGACCTTCTCACAGGGGACGACTATCTGTAAGGCGACCTCCTGTCCACTAGGTGATTCCCATTTCCTCTTCAGAACTCCATTATCAATTATCAGGCTGTCCCATTGAGCCCAGTAACTTTTTGCTGTTGGGCTAAGCGCTGATATTTCACTCCAGGCGGGCCTCTGGCCACGCTGCTTCCATTCAATTACTGTCCTCAAGACGCTATCTTCCTTCTGTGCATTTTCCAATGATTGATTATTCCAGTCCTCGTCCAACGCGTTCACCTGGATAATCCTCACGTTCTCTGTCTTTTCCTGTTTGCGTTCTTCACCTCGGTCCTTACTACCTGAAGTAATCTGGCGGCGGCGGACCTTTTGTTTTGCCTTTTTCTCGAGGCGCTTCTTCTTACGCGCCTCGTCCTCGACTTCCTTGTCCCGCCTTGCTTCCGCCGCACTCCACGACTTTCCGCGCGACCGCTCGCGCTCTTGTTCTCGCTTGCCGGAACGTTCGCGTTCCCGGTCCTTGACACGTACCCGCTCTCGTTCAGCGGGTCGCTCGCGGCGCCCACTCCGATCGCTCCGCTCGCGCCAATCGACGCGCTCGCTCGGGCGCTCGGGCTCGACCTTGGCGTCGCGCTTGCGCCACAGCAACACCTCTGCGTCTTTACGTGCCCAAGAAGTACTTCTTCCCTTAGCCTTCCTGGGACAATCGACTCGAATGTGCCCCTTATCACCGCACTCATAACAAGTTGGTCCTCGTCGGGCTTTTATTTGTGCGGTCACTTTTCGAATACGGTCGTGTTGTCGGCCATCTTGACGTACAGCTTCCACCTCCAGAGCATGTGTCAAGGCTGCCTTCACGGTCTGATGGTGACCCAGACGTACTGCAGCTCTGACTTCTGCATCTCGAATCCCATCAGTAAAGAATCGCAGAGTAGTAGCGTCAATCAGTCCCGGTGTTGATGCATACGCCTTGCGAACCATACGTTCTATTTCCGTTGCCCACTGTTGCAGACCCTCATTGCTCTTCTGTGTGCGGTCGCGGAGTTGGGCCCTGTAGACATGTTCGAGATGTTTCTCTCCATATCTAGTCTCCAACGCTTCTAACAGACACGCTAGGGTATTGCAATCGCCGGAAACATTCTCGAGGATTCGTACGGCATCGCCACGCAAAGCAAGCATAAGAGCCGTTAGAGCTTGATCGTCGTCCCAGTTGTTGGCTGATGCGACCTTTTCGAATTGAAGGCGGAAGGCCACCCATGACGTTGTTCCGTCAAAATGAGGTACTAGGAACGTCGGCAAAGCACTGGGTACAGGAATCACACCTTTAATACCTCCTTTTTGTACTCTTTCTATTTCTTTCCCAAACTCCATGATGGTATTGTCCAGTTTCTCTAAACGCGCATCATGTTTGTCTATACGAGCATCGTGATTGTCTATACGCGTATCTTGATGGTCCATACGCACTTCTTGTTTGTCTATGCGCGTATCTTGCTGGTCCATACGTGCATCTTGTTGTGCTGTTTTTACTCTAAGTTCGTTGACCTCTTCTTTGGTGTTTTCCCATTTTTCGTTTAATTCTAATACCAGTTGCTGGGATTTATCTATTTTTACCTGGGTTTTTTCTATTTGTGCCTGGGTTTTTTCTATTTGTGCCTGGGTTTTTTCTATTTGTGCCTGGGTTGCTGCCTGGGATTGTTCTATACTCAGCTTTATTTGCGCCGTCAAGTGAGCCAGTAACGCTGAAAAATCGGGTCCGCTGGCTCCGGGAATAGTGGTGGTAGTAGGCGCACTCACATTAGTCCGTGTTACGACGGCCGCATCTTCTACAGGTGCAGGGACACCAAGCGATTCTTCCTCTTGACGTGCCAAATCCATCGCTGCTTGTCGTCGCGTGCGAACTCTTTCGTCTTCCCTTGGCGTGACCGGCATTCCGCTTCTGACACCAATTGTTACGGGCTAGGGGTACTAAAATACCGGTTAAGGGTTACGAAGTTTATTGGCAACGAAGGTACAGTCGATTGTAGGCAATGACAAGTAGAATATTGTTGACGTTGCACCGAAGTCTTCCCTTACGTCCACGAAGTCCGTGTCGTAAACACACAATAACACTAAAGATGTTACTTCACGTAGTACTCAATGTTCTCGTTACAGTTGTCGCAGTAGGTATTCTCAAAGATCGCTTCTTAAATGTCGCTGTTTCGTCTCGGTAGTCAAATGTAGACTGACTGGGCGCCGGCGTCACGGCGCTATATATAGGCCAGCTGATCGAACATTCCAGAATCGTCTAGACGTAATAATAATAGCGCATAACTTCGAGTACATTCACTAGGTACCTACGGTAATTCCCGGAAACGGGTTTCTAGAAATTTCGATGTCGTCACTTTGTTGACAAAATTGATAAAACCTGTACCATTCAATAGGCCACCTTAAGTCTAGGAATGCGTTTTTATATTACACCTAGACAATGTCTGGATCTCGAGTAATAATGCTTAAAAGTCACGCACTGCATGTCACGCGATATTGAACCTTATGCCCTCGACATAAGGTGCATTCGTAACAATAGGTTTTTGTGCCCATTTGCTGAGGAATAATTGAACACTCATTGATAATTTCATTCAATATTGTCTATGCATATTGCATTCCAAGGGATTCCGTTATATTGTAGCTCAGGACAAAATACATAGGTATATGTCAGTACAATCAATATTTATTCCACTGCTTATATGGAGAGAAAACGATTATTGCTAGTAGTTTGTGCTATGTTGTACTTACATGGATGCGTGTGTAGTATACTCATCTTAATTGTGCAATCTTGAATATAACGTTGCTTATTTGATATTCTATATGCAGTTTGGTAATGACTTACATAACAAATAATTATTTGATGGTCAGTTTACCGTTTAGTACAAACCTACACTCTAAATAGAAAAAAATAGTTAGATGTATTTAAATTTATGCATATAAACTTTTTATCTGTATTGCATTCAGAAAATAGCCTTTTATTGTATAGATTCCTTTGTCTGTTAGACACACTGAGGTGAAAGAATAAGTTACATTGATAGCAACATAAACACTCAGTTTTCTTTCTTTATCATTTAGTAATTCCCACCTAGGTTTCTCTATTACCTCTTAAATAAAGCTAATTATCTACGCTTATTGTTTGACGAGCATTATCTTATGTGCTTGCAATGATCAGATTAAGTAATAACAAGTCATTGGGGCTTCAGGTTTAAACAATATACGTACGGACGACAGCAGGTCAAGCTACCCGAAAATTATCAAATATCCCCAAACAACATTGAGCCCTAATGTTTTAGGGATAAAGTTAAAAATTTAATACAGAAATCTGTCTTATTATTGTAGTAGATTGATGTGCAGTCGTCTGTATATACGACCACTTTGGATTCAGTGGAGAGGCGTGATTGGTGACCCTGATTTAACTCGAGTTGGTCTCCAAAGCCTAGAGCACAGGCGTAGAGTAGCCAGCCTTTCGGTGTTCTACAGCATGTTAAGAAAACCCTGTCCGACCCATAAGGATAATAAAGGTTAGGTAAACACATGACCAAATATAATATAAAATTTTACGTAATCATCATATTACCAATACAAATGAATTTTGAAATAATCTTTTTTTCCCGCGAATTAATTCCAACTTCCCCGAAATTTGGTAATTTTTAAAAAAGTGACAACACCGGTATTATTATGAGCGAATAGCGATGCGACCACGTACCGCGTGCCCTGCCGCCCGCCGCCCGCGGAAGGGTGCTTGTCGCACATTTATTAAGTTACCTCTTTTTGCGAAATAATATTTATTTTTTAGGGGATTTTTTTTTTAGTTTAGCCCGGTTTTGTATCCATTAGTAGAACCAGTTATCGATACCTAACAACACCTTCACGGGTCGGACAGGGTTTTCTTAACATACTGTATATTATCCATTTATGGAGTGTGCGAGGGAATTGCATGATTTAATTCCCCCATCTCCGTTCCACCATCGCACAGTGTGGTATTTGGACTCAAAACTTGGTCAAAATTATTTTTTGCTTCTAATGATTAGATATGTACTTTTCGATGTGGTTTAACATTAAAGTGTAGTAAAACAATGCTTTATTTGAATAGAAAATCATTTATTCATCATTACTAGAGTCAGCCATAATATTAATATTGGTAACGTCACTTTCGTGAAGTAAATTTAAAACAGCTGCCGATATTTCTTTCTTTTTTCTATTTGAGGTTTCCCTCATGCCAGTAATCAGTGGATCTGAGGTCAAAAAAGTCGATTTAAAACGTCCATATTGCAGGCCACTCGCGAAAACTTTCTTGTAAAGTTTAGTCTGAAGGATCTTATGTTCTTGTTCCGTGCTTCTGCCGCTTCTTCCGATAGCTGACCAATTGGTAGTATTGCTGCTTTAGTGACAGCCGCTCCATGCCGAAGCACTTTGTGCATGGTAGGAGACATTGGATAAAATTTATATAGTGACAGCAGAACTATATGTTCTGCTGTCTCTAGGCAATATTGTTCGAATTTCTCTGCATTTACTTTTAATCCCGAACACAATGTCTCCAGAATGACTTTCAGCCGATATATTAAATCTTTATCAACCCCTGTTATTTCGGCTGAAATTTCATAATTTTCCTCCTTTTACTTCTTTCACTTGAGTCTATAAATGACCTCTGAGGACGCCCGGGGCTGAGTCCTACAACAAATAAATAATAAAAATGTTGTTATATAAAACATAATCAATTTAGTTGGCTTTGAACTCTTCCGGTATTGTTATAATGTAAACAATAGCAAAAGGATCACATCGATTGTGCTCCACCTACCTGCGCTCGGTAAAGTTGCAGTGCCCTTGAGCCACGTGGCATTATTTTCTTCGAACTTCTCTTTGATTTTGTGAGCAGCCAACCATTTCTGTTTAAAATCATGTTTGATAATTGAGAGTTTGTGCTTTATATCAGCTATTCTTGAGTCATCTTGAGAATAACTTTTCAACAATTCTTTATCCATAAATGCAAGCTTTCCGTCAAATGTTCGTTCATTTGAACGTTTAGCCATGTCATACAACTCGTTTCGAGTCACTGTTTTCACGCCAGAAAGTCCTAATGGAAATAAAAACGAATAATATTAGCAAAATATTTCAAGCAAATATTATAGGTCGTTACAAAAAAAATTGTAATAAAAAAAGGGGCGGTTTCGTGCGGCTAGTTATTTTATACCCAGCTTACCAATTAAGAATCTCACATTATACAATAGTTTTCAATACACAGAAGTGTTCAGAAATATAAAAAAATCCCTTTTGAAATATCTAAATAATTATTTATACAACAGTAAATAACACCTATATTGTCGACTAAATAAAAAAATATCAACAAGATATTTGCCCAAATATATATATTTAACAGAAAGTACATACCTGGCATAGAATGATCCATAATAAAAACCATCACTAAACCACTTCATTGAACTAAAACAAAAGCTTTGAAAATAATGAAATCAGAGCGTATCGAAAAATCACACGTCAGGCGTAATCGAGCAGTAACTTCCGACTGATCGCACGAAGCCCAGTGTTGCGCTAGCGCTTCACGCGTTTCACTATTGGCTGCAGTGACTCATCAGCTTAATAACTGTTTACAATACTAGATAGCTAATAGAAAATTTAAAATTCCGTTTTTGGCCAGGTTTTGAGGCTAAATACCACACTGTGCATCGGACGACCCGTCGTACGGTGAGTTTCCACCCTTATGTTGTTAACACCACTAGGATCCGGACGAAGCGTTTCGCCTCCTCCTTTATACCGCGTACATCGAGGGATTGGAACAATTTGCCAGCGGCGGTGTTTCCGTGGGACTACAATTTGAGTGTCTTCAAGGCTAGAGTGAATAGGCTCTTAATAAACTAGTGCGCTTTACCATCAACGATTGCGTCACTGCTTACCATCAGGCGGGACTGCGGTCAAGCGCAGGTCTATAAATTAATAAAAAAAAACTGAAAAAAAAAACCTATCCGCCCGCCTCTGCCTATGCTTACTGCCTGTGTATTCGTCGAAAGTCGTGGCCATGATATCTGCGCAGATGCAAACATAGTGAATTAAAAATATAGGAGTGAAATTTACGATTACGAAGTATGCCAGAAACCGTCATATGATATAAATCTTACGTTATCTAAACTTATCATGTAATACAATTTTATCTATTTTACTGATCGTAACAAAGCGTATAAAATATTATTTTCCCCTAATGTACGACAAACATTCTAAATGTGTTATGAAATTTCACGTTCCGGTATCTATGCTGATATTCTTCATCTTATTTTTTTACAGTTAGAATATCATTTAAGTCTTATAAAATAATATTATTTTGTCAAAGCTAATTAAAATTTGAAAAGTATGAATGTACACTATTATGTATTGAAAACATTGATTTTGTTGTTAAACATTAACTATTGTTAATTATCTACCGATAACAATGACCTTGTGTTATTCTTCAACTACAAACATTCCGTGCTACCTAACGTATGCAACCTAATCATTAGATGTTCAAGATTCGACAACAAGAAATATTTTGGTACGCACAACAGGTTTATAGGTCAATTTAACATTTACGGTTAGGTTGCTATCTATGTCATGCTTTCTGACAGAATCTGTAAATTTTTCCTTAATAGTATTTTATTGTAGGGAACACGTCATTATGGTTAGCCATGTCATGGCATGACAAACAATTTTAAGCTTAATTGGTTGGAAGTATGAATGACGGTCACTGACCGATGTTGAACAAATCTAATTTTATGCAAGAACGTAAAATTATTAATTTTCCTAGTATTGTCAGTAACTGCAGCCGATGTTTTTACGTTTCAGTGCTTAACTTGACCCTGATTGATTTGCCGGGTCTGACGAAGGTGCCTATCGGCGACCAGCCGGCAGACATCGAGCAACAAATCAAAGGGATGATCTTCCAATTCATCAAGCGTGAATCCTGCCTCATCCTAGCCGTCACGCCCGCTAACACCGATTTGGCAAACAGTGATGCCTTGAAACTTGCAAAGGAAGTTGACCCACAAGGCTAGTAACTTAAATGGTCTTTTACTGATTGTGATTCACTAGACTGGTTACGAAAAAAAAACTAATGCTATGCATGTTTACAGTTAATATGAATGAATTTATTAGGTGACGGTTCGTCTATTAGGTAATACTAACCCGACAGACTTTGTTCCAGCCATTTAAAAAAAAAACAACTCGCTTGTATTTCCCGAAAATTTGGACAGGGGTGTCTGTAGTACACTCACATTTAGGCTCTTATGTTGCCCAATATAATAGAGAGCGAGCCTATTGCAATTTTCAATGATTTAAGAAAAAAATATATTAAAGATTATAGTTAAAAAGACGTTCAGTTTCTCTGAATTTGAAATTTTTCGGGGATTCATTCAGCTTGAGATGTTAAAACAGCCTTTTTGTGTTGCAAGTTGCTTGTACATATATTACTTTTCTCCCACAGTCTAAGAATTTGAAGAACGCAAATATTTTGGCTATAGATTTGTCGATGATACTACTTGCAGGTCTCCGCACAATCGGTGTCATCACGAAGCTAGACTTGATGGACGAAGGCACGGATGCCCGCGATGTGCTAGAGAACAAACTGCTGCCCCTACGACGTGGATATATCGGCGTCGTCAACCGGTCGCAGAAGGACATTGATGGACGAAAGGACATTACCGCGGCCTTGGCAGCTGAGAGGAAGTTCTTCCTAAGGTATGTATACTATGAAAACACCTACTGGCTAGTGTAAATTTGTTACAGCTGGATAGTTGACTGATACTGGCGAGTGATACTCCATGATTTCGAATCTTACTTCCTTCTTTAAACCCTACAGCTACAAGCATCACCAGCTTAGTTTGACCCGTGTCCGGATAGGCGTAATGAAAAAAAAAATCGGAAAGGAGAAGCATACAATCAATTTGCAGACGTTTGGAAAGGTTAGACTTGAATGATTCCAAGACAATAAAATAAGTCATTACTACTAAAGACTAGTATTCAATGACTCATGTCTTCCTCAAATTGGCCACAGTTTAGAAAAAAAAAAACCGATCAATGTAACTGGGCACGCCAAATGCTACTTGTGCGAGATGTTGCAACATATAATCTGATAGACATATAGTTTGCTCTCGACTATCGCGCTGACCTACTTTCGTACGTCGTCGATTGCATTTGCAATTTGTGAGGTGATAAGGACTTATTTTATTAAAGGCTGATTTTTCCCATCGCTAGATAGTTTATTACGATATTGTATGAAATAATTGTCAGAATTTCTAAATTATACGTCAAAGAAAATCAGTTGACTTAAAATCAACTTAGGCTGATTTTTAATACTATGCTATGTATACATATAATAATGTTGAAAATAATTATTATAATAACTAATGCAACGAAAAACTAGGTAGAATATCATATTTATTATTTATTTCGTTCCTCTATATTTAGAATATCATCGAAGCAAATCAAGAATCGGGTAAAAAAGTTCTTAGAATATAATGTTCATTGTTTTTTTTTATTTCATATTATATTATCATAATTATTGAAAGTGATAAAAATGTAAAGATACGATATACATAGATTTGACATACAGACGTCATCATTACTGTTTATATTAAATACGCATATTGAAGTATCTACTTAATAATGAATTACTTGTTTGTTACAGTCACCCCTCATACCGACACTTGGCTGACCGGCTCGGCACCCCATACCTACAACGCGTACTGAACCAACAGCTCACTAACCACATCCGAGATACTCTGCCCGGCCTTCGAGATAAACTGCAGAAACAATTGCTGGCGCTCGAGAAAGATGTCGACCAGTACAAACACTTTAGGCCCGACGATCCTTCCATCAAGACTAAGGCTATGTTGCAGTGAGTATTAATTTATATGTTCAATGGACCAATTCTACAAAATACAGTATGTAAAGAAAACCTTGTCCGACCCGTGAAGGTATTGTTAGGTATCGTTAGCTGATTCTACTAATGCCTACATAACCTGGCTAAAATAAAATAAAAAAAAAATACCCCCTTAAAAATAAATAAGTTAAATAAAATAAATAGGTAATTTCATGGCAACACGGGCACAGGTCATGACCTCAGTTGACCTCATGCATGTAGATATTGGTAGTTTAACCACGTTTATCGATTCTCGAAAGAAACAATGATACCTACTTAGGCAGCTCGTGAAAAGAACTTTTTTTTAAGTAGGAAGGTCGTCTGACCCTCCGAATGTATCATTTCATTTGATGAGCACAATGGCTGTGGCGGAGATGTTGTTCCATATTTCGTTCACTAAGAACGATACAGGCTTGGCACCGTCACACGAGATTAGCACGGTGTTTCACAAAGTTAGTCCACCCCTACCAATCCACTGCTCGTCGAACTGATAGTGGAGGTACTCACGTACAGGTCGGCAAAAATATGGTGGGGCACCGTCATGCTGGAACCACACCACTACATCCGTATCGTCCAACACCTGATTACAACACAACACAGCTAATTGCAGTTACTACCTTCCATCAGCATGTTACATTACGTTAGAAAACGATATGATCACACAATAAACGATACGTCTACACGGACGCAATGTCTACGCGAAACTAATAAATTTAAAATAAAAATGATTTTTATTTCATAAAAATAGGTACACTAACTGCACGGCGGTACCCTTTGACTAGAGGTGTGAAAGTATTCAAAATATTGATGGATTTACTCGTAACGATTTTTGGTATCGATTTAGTATTGCAAATCTCACGCATCGATTCAACATCGCATGGCATTCTTTAGATTTTAGAACTTTCACTTAACTTAAATCAGGTGAACTTAAATGTTTTACATTGTTTATAATATTTTCCTAAAATCGTATTTCATAAGACCTTTCTAGTTTCTATTTACTAATAGGTACTTGTGTTACAATATTGTTATTAGTAATTAATCGATAATCAAAAAAAGTACATTTACCATTAGGTAATCTGTGTTTTTACAACAAATCATTCGGCCAGGTACAAGTTTCGATTAATAGCGATAAAAACAAAACGTTATTATGCAAAAAATAGTACAGCTCTAATTATTCCTTCGCCGCCGTCGGCGGCTAGACACACTGACGCCGCTAAAGAACCTAACAAAAGAACCAAAGGAAAGCCGACAGTTATAACGTCTAAAATGGTGTTTACACTTTTTTTAAATTTGCCGAATTTTGGGGAAGTTACAGTAAATTCGCGGGAAAAAATAGATTATTTCAAAATTCATTAGTTTTGTTACTATGATGATTATGCAAAATTTCAAATTTTATTTGGTCATGTGACTGTCTAACCTTTATTATCCTTATGGGTCGGACGGGGTTTTCTTTACATATTGTATAAAGAAAACCCCGTCCAACCCATAAGGATAATAAAGGTTGGGTAAACACATGACCAAATAAAATATGAAATTTTACATAATCATGATAGTTACAATACTTACTAATGAATTTTGAAATAATCTTTATTTTACGCGAATTAATTCAAACTTCCCCAAAATTTGGTAATTTTCTAAAAAGTGATAACACCATTATCGACTATTATTATGAGCGACGCGACCGCATGCCGCGTGCCCTGCCCCCCCCTTCACCCGCGCATGTATTGCCTACCCCACATGTATTACATTACCTTATTTTGAGAAATAATATTTATTTTTCTAGGCGGATTTTTTTTTAAGTTTAGCCCGGCTTTGTAGGCTTTGTAGAATCAGTTATCGATACCTAACAATACCTTCACGGATCGGACAGGATTTTCTTTACATATTGTATAAATAATAGTGTTTGGTTTAGTAAGTCAGTTTACTGGATAACTAATGTTTGTTTGGCTTTACCTTAAGGTGTACCTCAACATCTTTAATTTGATGGAAATGAGTATTTAATATTTATATAAATATATATAACTACATCATAATTTATAAATACTTATTAATTCTCCATACAAATTAAAAATCCTAGAGAATCTCAAACTTGACTATAAAATGTACCCTTATTTTACAGAATGATCCAGACTTTGCAAACAGATTTTGAACGCACAATCGAAGGTTCTGGCTCGGCACAGATCAATACAAACGAACTATCTGGTGGTGCGAAAATCAATCGGTTGTTCCACGAACGGTTCCCCTTCGAGATTGTCAAAATGGAGTTCGATGAGAAAGAGCTGCGTAGGGAGATAGCATTCGCTATTAGAAATATTCACGGTATTAGGGTAAGTATGCGCGTTATATTATACAACGCTTTATAAAAAAATGCATATGTATACAACGCGTAACGGAAAGGAAAGGGTAAATACCTACCAAGGGTCACCACGATATTGGAAGGGTTTTTTTAAACCCAATCTCTACATATTCGGAATTTATATTTTTTTAATACATTGATACATAAAACTGAACTTTTCTATTTGAAATAAATACATCACTGTTTATATTGGCCAGTAGCGTGGAAAGTTACCTTCACGTGGTGCGGTAACAGATGTTATGATTGGAATTTGTGTAACATTATGAAACTGAAAATTTCGTATACACTTACAGTATTTTATTTTAAATTGAAACTATGTATAGCGATTATTTACCAGCTGTTATCTGCGTTTAAGGAAAGCAACAGGGATTCTGTTACATATTTTATATATGCCGTGTTGATCTAGTTTGCTAGCAAATTTGCTGAATGGAGGGCACTGAATATTGTGGATTATGGGCTCTACCTGCCAATCAGCAACCTGGACTCTGGTTGTGAACCCGGTTTTTGGCGATAGGCTGTTTTTCAAAACCAACTGACAAAATGTAAATGCACTCAATACACCTTTCTCTTTCGGGGAATATAGTTGTGGTGTTATTTTAACAATTCGTTGTACAGACGACAGCACATCAAGCTACTACAATCTGTCAGATTTCCTTATTAGATTTTCAACTTTATCTCTAAAGCATTAAGGCTCAAGTTTGATTGGGAATATCTGACAGTTTGGGGTAGCTTGACCTGTTGTCGTCCGTACAATTGAATACCGTTCTGTTTCGCAGGTGGGTTTGTTCACTCCCGATATGGCGTTCGAGGCTATCGTAAAGAAACAGATCGCGAGGCTGAAGGAACCCAGCCTGAAATGCGTCGACCTCGTTGTGTCCGAGCTGTCCAACGTCGTTCGTATCTGCACTGAAAGGGTAATTATTCGTTTTGCTTGAAATCTGTAAATTGTTTTTTTGATACATCGATATACGATATACTTGCTCTCGCTAATGAGAAATATTGTCTAACTACAGTTATCTGTCATATATTCGAAATCGCAAATGCAAGATTTTAAAGTAACATTTTATTTGAAGGTAGTATAATTATAGTGATAAGACTTAACACAGTCAACGAAACGACGTTCGAAGAAAAGGTATATTTATATTCACCAACAGTCAGTGTGCCCGTAAAATATAAATCATAAATTTTGCTCATTAAACTCATCTCTTTCCAGATGTCTCGGTACCCGCGGTTGCGTGAAGAGACTGAGCGCATTATCATGTCTCACGTTCGTTCCCGCGAACAAATGTGCAAGGATCAGCTGGTAATATTGATTGACTGCGAGCTTGCCTACATGAACACCAACCATGAGGACTTCATCGGATTTGCAAAGTAATGTATTTTCTCTATTTTCTAGTTATTTAAGGAACACGATTTTTTTAAAGCAAAGTAATGAAGTCTGCCCATCTTCCACTGCGGGAGAAGCTTCGTACGGGCTTCGTTGGGCTCGCAACAATAAACTTTATGGAAATGCTTCCACTGTAAAAGAGTGAGCGGAGTAGATTGAACAAGTAAAAAGAGTCACAATAGTAGTTTATGAAACTGTTACATAATGAGGGATATTATGCACGAGTGTGAGTTTAAAAAACGAGCGAAACTAGTTTTTAAATAGTATCACACGAGTGTGTAATACCTAATTATGTACAATTCCATACACTACTTTATCTAATCTCATACATTTTAAGAAACAATAATAATCAATTATGTGTCCAGCGAAACACAACAACGACTCGCAATGCAAAGAAACGTATTTGGCGCCAAAATTCTGCACCCTGCATCAAAGCGCACGCGCCAAAGCGCGCGCAGCCACAGATAAAAAAATGAAATAGTGCTATCTATAGTTTGTAATCTGTACGGTAATGAAAAAAAAATTTATTATAACATTATTTTGTTAGAGAAATAATGTTATAATTTAATTTTTTTATTTTCTTTCGATATACTATGGGTAAAGTACGTCAATATAAACTCCTTTTTAGTTTTATATTTTTAATTTTTTGATATGAGAGTAGATAAAAGTGATTACAGTGTTCCCCAGGCACGCACGGGCGATTTTTTACACGATGTCTTTTATTTTTGTACTAGATTTTCAACTGTCAGGTTGCCTTCCTGTACGTCCAAAATACACAAGATTTTCAGATGCAGTACGTTGAAAGTTCAGTGTGAGGTAAACAATCGCCCGTGGGGGACGAGGATCTAGCGTATATTATATCCATCGAACTCGTAAGTGAATGAGCATTATTCCTGAGCGAATAAAAAGGATTATATTTTTTGGCATGTGAGAACTAGTTTCGAACGGACTGCATGCACCCCGCGAAAGAAAAGAAGAGTACAGAAACCGTAATTCAATCTGTTCTCTATTGACTTAAATAATTCTGGATATATTTATCTTGTAAATCGTATGTAGTATATCGCCTTTTAACAGGTCTCTCTCTAATATGGCTGCTCTCCAACCATCTAGGTTTGTTATGCTTCTTTATCTTATTATACCTGTAGAGTAGCAAAAATTATTTATTGTGTTTATAACATCACCTTCATATAATTGTCTGACATTACTTTTGAAGAAAACCACAAACGCATCTTGGTGCTGCAACGAGCCGCGTGGCACTAGCGCTCACTCCGCAATTGATAAAGAAATCCAATAACCTCGCTCATTAAACCTATCTCATTTCCCACCTAGATCACTCCGCGAAATCCCCTGGCAAAGGAAACCACAACCTGCCCCCTAATCGGCGAACACATTTTTGTCCAATGATTGCGATTAGTTGGGATCGTTTGGACTGAACGGACCAATGGGCGGTCCGAACGATCTCAACTGATCCCAACTAGTCGCAATCATTTGACAAAAATGTGTTCGCCGATTAGGGGGTAGTTTTGAAAAACACTTTTGGTTTAAGGCAAATATTATTTACTCCATTCCGCTTAGCTATTATTATACCTGCTCATTCCTCTTTCGCAGTGGAAGATGTAAAATAGAAAATGTACAACAGTGTTAAAGAACAGAATGACAAGGACTAATCTGGTTTTGTTACAGTGCTCAAAATCAATCTGAGAATTCTACAAAGTCAGGGCACCGTGCACTAGGAAACCAAGTCATCAGGAAAGGATACATGTGTATTCATAACTTGGGAATTATGAAAGGTGAGTCACTACAAGGTTTTTATTTTGGACCGATCAGCAATCTAAACTGAACTGAGTCTGTGCATTGAAAACACATTGCTCAGAATTACCATTACGTGTCCAGGAGGCTCCAAAGACTACTGGTTCGTGTTAACTGCTGAGAGCATTTCCTGGTTCAAAGACGAGGAAGAAAGGGAAAAAAAATATATGCTACCCCTCGACGGACTGAAGCTGAGGGATCTGGAGCAAGGGTTCATGTCGCGGCGGCATATGTTTGCGCTTTTCAACCCTGAAGGCAGGAACGTATACAAGGTATAAAGGAAAACAGAACAAAAAAAATTGAAATTAAGTTCTTTTATTCATATTTCAAAGATTTGTCTCAATGCTGATTTTGCTAAAGTTCTCTCAATTTTCTGTGGACTCGAAAATGTCCCCCAGAAAGCCAGTCCTCGTAATCTTAAAAAGGTTAAAATCTAGCTGCAGTCTAATCTCGGCGACAAATAAATGTAAAAAACTTGTCAAATTGTAGGGCAATTGTAGGGTAGAAGTATTTTGTGATTGAGATCAGACTGAACATTCTTAAAATTACGAATATCATCTCTCTGTTCAATTCTGTGTAAGATCAAGAGCATTTACTGCACAAAAACAAATTAAAATCTGATTGATTAAATTTTCACAGGATTACAAACAACTAGAGTTGTCGTGTGAGACCCAAGACGATGTCGACTCTTGGAAGGCATCATTCCTACGCGCGGGAGTCTACCCAGAAAAGACGTCCGAAGCTTCCAACGGAGACGAGGTAAACATAGCTCATACTTATTGTTTAAACTGCCTGTCTTAATATTATTATTCTGCTCTTTCTAACCCCTCCTACTTTATCTCCCCACATTCAAACTATTACAGACATAATTTATATTTACTTTTTTGAGCTTATTTTCTTACTATATGACTTTATAATAATGTTGTTTAATATAATTGTTAATTATGTATTTAAATATACCTATTATATGTCAGTTTTATGTTATAAAATCTGTTGTTTTGCCATGCTATTCAGAATGAAGGACACGAGGTTTGTTTATACAGGCTTATGAAACATTTACACAAGTACATAGATCACACAACACGGTGGTCGCACATTTAACACTGCGTCCGATGTGGATTTCAAGAATTGCTTTTTAAATTAAGAATCTTCTTTAACCATTTTTTAAAACTTTTAGTAGATTTTCTTGAAATACATTCTAACCGACGTAGCATGAGACGTGTATAGTGCTGTTTTGTCATTTCAGTTTGAGTCATTTGCACTTCATTATCATATGTATGCGCCACCCACTGCTAACAACTGTTTGTAATAACATAATAATACCCACCACAAAAATGCCTCGATTAATATCTGTTTATAATATTTTTAATAACATCTGAATGTCGTGCAACACTTTTTTGTTATTTTTTAATTTTCAAGATATAATAGAAGTCTAATTCAATTTTGTTTTAGCATGTTTATGTTTCTATTTTTTGGTTATTTCTGCCTTCCATGGGGTTGGGTGGAAATAAATCAAGAGTAAGTGACTCGTATTTTAAAGCTTGTTTGCTGGATTTTTGACTTGTTACAAAGGTGATGTGCAATATTAAGGCGGTAGTTATCAATTTGTATTAGAAACAATATTATTGCATGTGCAATTATTAATCATTTACAAATGATAGCTCTGCATCATATTGTAAAGCATATTATATGGGAGCGTCATGGAACGTCCAGTAACATGGTTTTGGTTATTTGGTTGTGAATTTTATTTTTAGCACTGACTTTATTGTTTAATCGTTCGTATCGAAGGTCGGGTCCACACGAGACATTTAATTTTAACTGTTTCCGTAATGACTCAACCAGTAATTTATGCATTGTGTGGTTGGTAAGTATAGTGTTGTAACCTTGTATCATAAAGACCATAAAATTGTCTGTTGTTTTAGTATATATCTAAGCGCGCACCACGAAATTTCATCGTAGCGAAAAATAATCGCCAATCTGTGAAAAATACCAATAATATACTAGAGATTGCGGTAAAATATCGTTTGAAAAAATATATTAACTTTGGCGATTCTATTTTGCATAAACATGAGATTTAAAAACTAACATCGTAGTGCGCGCTTAGCCCAACCATTAATATATTTTTTTAGAAAAGTCTTGGTGCTTTTAACTTACAATACTAATACAATAAGTAGCCGTCACGGGTGAAGCATGTAACAAAATCTGCTTTTGATCATCTATCTATTTTATCATCTAGCTTTATAATGTATGAACAAAATCTTGTAATTTGATTTAATGCGTTGACGATGTCATATATAATATTGTTATTTTTGTAGTCAGTATGTTTTAATGACAGCTTGATGAACAGAACACTATTTGTAAGAAAATGTCTTAATACGCTCGTTGATGGCAAGCTACATCGCGGCAGGCCTGTGAGGAAGGGATGAGGTGGACCCCTTCAAAAACTGGTCCGTACCAGTTTTTAAACAGAGAGAAATTGAAAGAGCAGGGAAGCATTCCAGTGGAAGAAAAGGGAAGCATTATACTGTGTGATCCACAGGATTTTTATAGTGATAATAATAACTCTCGTTGGTAGTTTAAAGCCGTCCGGTAGCAGATCTTTCTGGTCCCTTGCCAAATTGGTCGAAGCGAACTTCTGTCAGCCCACATTGTCTTCGCTGGTTAAACCTGAACCATTACGTTGTTGACACTACTTCGATCCGGACGAAGCGTTCTGCCTCGTCTTTTAAACCGCGTACATGGCTAGAGTGAATAGGCTCTTACCATCAACGATTGCATCACTGCTTACCATGAGGCGGGATTGCGGTCAAGTACTAGTTTATTATAAAAAGCTGCCTTTCTTCTTCTCAGTCTATAGAGGTCCACTGCTGGAAAAAGGCCTTCCCCAAGACTTTCCACAATGACCGGTCTTGTGCTGCCCACATCCATCGGTTTCCCGTGACCTTTATCAGGTCATCGGTCACCTTGTTGGGGGCCTACCTACGCTGCGTCTACCGATAGCCTATAGACCATATAAATTTCTTCATAAGAGTTACAACCAAGTGCTTTGAAATCTTAACGCCATGTTTGCATCGTTTTATCGCACTTTCACTGCATGATATTAGAAAATCGTAAGAGGTTTGCTCCTGTAACATCTTCGGATTGATGGGCAAAGTGCATCCTGTTTTAGCTTGTAAGGAAATTGTTTGATGTATTGTGTAAACAATTGTTTATTAACCTCTTGAGTGTCACATGAACCCCATAGGTACATGAGAAAAATGGCCAGGATTGTCAACTGTACCTCATAGGTACACAACTACTGTCATGGCTACAGTCCCCATTGGACGATGGTATTTGAGGGTTTACTTGCACTTGCAACGGTCTGACTGTATCATTCGAATAATCGATTCATATTTGACCGATTTTAGTAACATTTTAAAGGAAACACCACGAAACCGAACGAAAATATCTATACAACGAGATTTTTCGATGTATAGATAAATCGTTATAATGGTGTATTTATTGTTTCAAAGTGGAATAAAAGTATATAATCATTGCCTGCACATATTGTGTTATCATAATAAAGTGTTTTTTGATGAATCTGTGAGTTAATTCGATTTCTTTGTGATAAAGTTAAAAGTTAAATGAGTGAAAATTATAAAATGAAAACATATCTCATCACTGTGAGATTAGGTCAGTTTTATTTGCTTATTAAATGATATGACTAGTTAGGTAAACTCATGACGAAGCCAGGAAGGTATCATTTATATCGTGTTAATGGCTGTATAATGACGAATTCTCCGTTTTTCTGATGGCCTACCCGAAAATGAAAAAGTACTTGAGATAACGCTGACATTTCGGGCGTTTTAGATACACAGAGGCTGACACTCGAGGGGTTAATCTAAATACATAAAGCTGCACTGTATCTCGTCTCATGTGATTCGCTCGGCCTTGTTTTTTGACCTATTCTTATAATAATCGCCTCTTCAATGGTACGATTATAACAGATTTTACTCTATGTATCTTTAGTTGTAGTAACTTATTGTTTTTGTAAACCACACAGCTTGAATGTTAGCGCATTTATATTATTTGTTAGAAAGTGTTAATGTAGTAATGTTCAATAATAAAGGTTCGCACTTCACGTCATAGGACTGCTTGTAAGGTAAAACATTTCTGAAATAGATCGACGGAAATGTGTGAACAACTAAGTTGTACTAATCCCGGTGTCAGGAACTCAAGAGATCTAATAAATATATAATTAAAATTATTATTGTATGAAGAAAATTCTGCTTTCAGACTTCGGACAGCTCAGGCACAAGTAGCATGGACCCTCAGTTGGAGCGACAGGTGGAGACGATCAGGAACCTGGTGGATTCGTACATGCGTATTGTGACTAAGACAACACGAGATCTCGTGCCCAAGACCATCATGATGATGATCATCAATAATGCCAAAGACTTTATCAATGGGGAGCTGCTTGCACATCTCTATGCTTCCGGCGATCAGGTAAGAATTTAAGGAAGTTTTAATTTAAGACCCGATCAACATTTAGTTTCAATGTTTATCTATACGTCTTGTTCTTTATCTTCGCAGTCACAAATGATGGAAGAGTCTCCCGAGGAAGCCTTAAAACGCGAAGAAATGCTGCGTATGTACCATGCATGCAAGGAAGCATTGCGGATCATCGGCGACGTGTCAATGGCGACCGTGAGCACGCCCGTGCCGCCGCCCGTGAAGAACGACTGGCTCGAGAGTCGCCTCGAGCGTCTCGACGGCAACCCGCGTCTGTCGCCGCCCTCGCCCGGCGGCCCGCGTCGCGCTGCGCCTACGCAACAAGGTTAGTGATTACACCCCAAGTCTTCTACGAAAGTCTTTCTTTCTTTATTTTTTGGCTTAGCACGGTTTGTGCATTTAGCCATGTTACGTAATTATGAATTATTCATGTCGAAAAAGACAGGTCCGTCTTACGAGTGAGGTTTGGGGCAAAGTGCTGCGATATTTCACTGTTCTTTATGAACTATTTACTAAATGCACTTTTTACTACATAAATCACGCACTATAAATATTTTTTTAAAATTATTCCAAGTCCAATGAAAAACGAGCGTGACACTCAGCTTGACTTTCCCGCCAAAACCCTTCTACGAAAGTCTTGTCGTTATATGAACTGATGACGTCATATTGATTCGATTTTCTATATCCGGCTGCAAGATGTGTAATGCGTTGTTTTTGATAAAGTTGCCGGATATCCTTGTTTTGTAATATTTGACGTGGCTCTTAAGAGGGAACTCTGGAGGTACTTTCTCTATATAAACGTATTTCGCTGTGTTCTTCATGGATAATGTTTTCAGAATAATTATTTATTTTATATAATTTTACACCGTGATTAAAGTGTCCCTATTATTTGTTTTTTTCCGAAACTTAATTAATAAAAGATTTTTTTTATCATTTTTACCGCGTTGTTCAGACGAATATTAGACAAAAGTGATAAATTTTTGAAGCATAGGTATACTTTTTCTCTACATTTTGATATAAAAGTAATTCAAATCTTTCTTGTTTTGTAAAAGAAAACAGCGAAATACGAAACTTCTTTTGGTCAACGCTTTTGTAGGTAAAATCAGCCTGAGCTGCAAATGTCCTTTTCGCACCTTACCGGGAGCAGTTGGAAGCACCGCAATAGTTTCTTCATATACCTATTTTCCAAATTCCTCGGCACTAGAGTCCCCTCTTCAATAGATAGTACATGTAACTGTTATGATCTCATTCTGATTGCTGTTTGACACTCGATGATCTGAGTCTGACGATGTGATGATGTGAGACTGGATTCGTATTGTCGAGAGCCCTGAGTCTTTACCTTTTATGTTAATTAATCAAGAGCTGCATTCAGAATCTAAATGGGAATCATGAGGTCGGCAATTCATTGTCGGCACTTCACCAATTGAATTAAGAATGCACTGAAAGGCAAACATGCCGAGTTAAGATGGAGGTGTCTTGTCAGGTTCAATGGGAAGCCGCGGTGCGCCCCCTCCCCCGGGCGGTGCCGGACGACCCGCGCCCCCGCTGCCATCGCGCCCCGGCGGCGGCGCCCCCCCGCCCCCGAGCGGCCGCCCCGCGCCCCAGCAGCCCGGCCTGCCTGCTCCGCTTGTTCCCACGTGAGTACGACCCTACTGTTCTCAGGCATCTTTTATCTGGAAAGCATATAGGCCGTGGCCTCCAATTAGGTTCATGTTACTTATCTTTTGTCATTTAAGTGTAATAGTCTCCAAAATTGATATCCCCATCTTTTATGTTAGTTAAAATTCTTACTTTTCGGAGGCTACCCTTAGCCGATGTTAGTGGACGGTTAAACAAAATGTAATAACAATCATTTTCAGGGGGAAATAGTAGGTAGCATTCGTTGTTTGAAGTTTTAAACGCACGTACGATGGACGTGATAATTGTTCTCCAACCTTGTATCAATATGCCATATTGCATAAATTATATTAATTATTATTGCGGCGGCATTGTAGGTGTGTGAGCTTTGCTTTAGTACAATAGGAGGCATTTGTGTGGGTGATGTAACAGCCATAATTTGCAGTAAATACGTATTATGCTTTATATACTAGTATCTATTAACTTAAGTTTGACTATGCATTATATATGCACGTGATTAAATATATCTAAAAAGAAACTAATGGTTTGGGAACATGGATTTTTATATTTCGGGATGTGTTTAACTTTCTGAGGCGTCGTAGTACTAATATAGATAAATAAAGTGTGCAGAGTGAGGCAGTGTGTGTATGTGTTCGCAGGCGGCGTTAAGCGGCCCGGCGCGAGCAATAACTTACTAACATAAGTTACGTATCGACGTAAGGCACTAACTACGAACTTGTTAACTTATTACACATTTACATCAATATACAAGCCCGCGTAAACCCTAACATAATGTTGTAATCGATTAACATTGCGTTACAGTTACCTCTTATCAGCACGATTTCTTTCTTCTTCTAAGATCCCATGGATCAATGACGTCGATGTAGTAAGTTAGCAAATATCGACAAATTTATAAATAAATTATACATATGTTATATACAATATTATTATTAGTCATGTAAATGATCAATACTTATGATACGTATGAAAAAAAAATGTTGCTTCCATAAAATTATTAATAATGGAATTTATTACCTTTTGGTAGAATACAAATTAAATATATTAATTATCTGCTTATGAATCCTCTGCCGGCAGCCTTTCGTAAGACAAAACCTATTTTATATACGTTGAACATTTTATTTAGATATATTTTTATTCTATAACTTTCCGAATGTTATATTTTTGATGAAACTGGTTGTGTGCTCATCGAACAGTACAGGCTGCCCACAGACCGATACATATTCCACTTATACACAATGGACGAAGTAATTACGTTAATAAATGTATGCAAGACTAGTTTCTTTCAATATTTATGTGACGAGAATCAGCTAAAAGGAGATGCTATAACAATGATTTACAATACTTCTTGGTTTTTGGTGTGATTAACAAAAAGTGTTACATTCATATTAAGTTTCACTTTCAAATGTGCTAACAATATCGAAAGTCCGCATGTTTTGTGCTCTAATTTGTGTGATCTTCATGATTTTTATAATATCGTTATCGTGATCAAGTAACTAAATCGTTTCTTCTTCTTTTTTTTTGCCACCATAAATATGCAACATAATAGTCAAGTTAACTCGGCAATTAGTACACTTTACAAATATATCGTAGTCTACTGTGTGATTCTGCTTGAACTATTCTGATGAAATGCGAATAAAAAATAAATGTTTAGCAACTAAATTCCAAATATTACGATTTCAATGCATTAAATAAATACTGTAGAGATGGAATTACTCTTCATACAGTGATTGTGATGTGTAGTTACATTAGTGATCTGTGTTAATTATTACATTCACAGTTACCCTGTAAGAGTTGTGTGTCAGTATTATGTCATCACTTTACAACACGAGACTTGCATTATTATGGCGGTTACGTTACTCCGAAATGTCTTACAGAGAAGCTGTGACAGCTTTAGAAAATTCACTTATCGTTTTAAATGTACGCACTTATTTCTTCCCTGTATGTAACTATCTTGTCTGTGTGTATTGAAATAGCTCGTGTTCTATTGTAAAAATAACTAAAAGTCAGCCGTTTCGTGCTGCCATCCGTCGGAAAAAGGATTACATTCATATTTGTGAGACTAATTACTAGAATTATCATAATTCCGTGCCCCTCATTTTGCTTGTGTATGTTTTGTCATGTTTGAAAAGGAAATGTTCCCAATAAATTAAATAGGAGGCCCGGAGGAGCTCTGCCCACGGCGGGCGCCGTGTACAACCAGATGCCGCCTCACATGCGCCAGCAAGTCAACCAGGCTGTCGGCCAGGCTGTCACTAACGCCGCCATCAACGAACTCAGCTCCGCCTTCGCCAGATTCAAGTAAACACGACAATGTTGTTCGTCACGACTATATGTACGCCATGCATTTGTTAGAAACGTCGTCACTTCGAGAAGTCGCTCTCCCATACACTGACACATATCAGTATTGACATTCCTAGTCCACGTATACAGCCCCAAACACATATCAATGTAGTTCTACCCACTGCCCAACATGACGTGACATGCGGTATCACACTATTTTCTTATTAGAAAACATGTTTGAAAATGTTTGAAATCAGTAGAAGCTCTTTTAGTTAGATAGAATTATTTTAAATTAGGATAATAATAAAACCCTGAATTTAATCGAAGTGACTACGTTTGTTACAAATAAGGCCTGTGTTAGTAACCATTTCTCTTCTTGATATAAAAACTGCTGTAAATGATTGAACGCGCATTAAAAATGTATTAAATCTAAAACATCGCTTAAATAACATCCTATAATATAATATTTCGAATTGTATGTTAGTTGTTACTCCTTTAGCGTTATTCTCAAATCTTTAAGCGATGTTTTAGTGGTTATGAGATTTTCTGTTGCTTATGATGTTTTACAAATTAACTTGTATCATTTTTAGAGCACATTGTTTAACCGCTTGAACGTTTAGTGTGAACTAAACCTTTCGAACGTGGGTATAGAACGCAGTGTTGTGTGACATTGCTTTTCGTCCAGAGGTAAATGTAATCCAGTGTGCCTGTGTAAAACCGTACGCTGCACATAAACTCTGCTTGTGATACATAACCAACGTTACCGTAGGGTTATATCATTTTATGTATTTCAATTTAGAAATTTTAGAATGCAAATAGTTACTCAAAACTGGAATTTATGTTTAGGTTTTACTGAAACATCACAATATCAAAGAAATCACGAAGATCACACATGCTATAAAACATTGTATCTTAAATAATATAAAATACCCATATTGAGGAATCATATATTGTTACCAATTGCGTGGCATAGTTTTTCTGAGTACATTCCAATAGTATTTCAATAGGAGCAGATACGTTTGCAAGGCTTTTATGAAATAAATTGTATAATCCGGCCAATGGTCACATTGAACACTTGCAGACTTATCTACTTGATTTATCTTGCTATATGTAATGGAATTTAGGTTATCATTATTAAATTAGGGTTGCCACCCAAAGGTATACAACAAAAACTTAATAATGTATAGCATCAAAATTGTAAAACTACTAAATTGTTCAGTATTAACTGTAGACGAGGTATTGTTTCACAGCGCTTCGTGATCATGTGCAATGATGCATACGTATACTGGAGCGCCGAGGCGCCGCGGATTGCGTATTACTTTAATTATACTTACTTAATGATGTAATTATATTTATGTTACGATTAATTGTAAATGTTACATTCAGTGGCTTAATATAGGTGTATATTGGGATTACGTAGTTGAATTGTTTCGCGGAGGGCATTATGGGCTCCCGGAGTTCGGTTGGGTTCACGAGCATATCATATTGTTTTGTAATGTGCTAGAGTTGTTTGTACACTATGTGAAGTCGAGATTACAGTTTGTTAATGTTGCCGCACCATTGTCGCGTAGATCTAGCTGCGTAGTAACAGTCGTTGCAACATGTACTCACGTCAGTGTCTAGGTGTTACAGTAGTTTAGAACTTTGACTCGCTCGTCTATCTCTTTCCGTCTCCAGTAGCGACGATGCGTATTTAACGTTTATGCATTTACTCTAAATTATACCCAGCTTGATGGTTGTTGTATATTTACAACTATATCAGTATAATGAGATATCTAGTGACACTGGTAACAAATTACTTATGAACTCGTAATGATATATCGAGTAAAGTTTGTATGTAAAATTAATTGTACTTATATTGGATAAGACCAAAGCAGTTTTCTCGTATATTGTTGCTGTTAGCAATACCTTTGGTCAATTATTAGAACATTTTATTGATGGTGATACAATATGAATTCGTTATTAAAAATATTAAATAAAGCTTATCGATATTTTAATCATCTTGCATCCACTTTTCATCGTTAACGATTGTGAGTATCAGTAATTCGCAAAGAATCGACGTTGTACATCTTGTTAGTGACGTTGCAAAGCATATGATGATAGAGTGGTACCACTGACCATGTTTGAATGTGAGCGGAGGTGCGGTGAGAAACAAGCGCAAAGCTGCAAGCGATGCGCCGGCGTCGACTAACCGAGTTCCTACACGTATTGAAGTGTTAAACGCTATAGCTAAACTCATTGCTCTATCAATATTAGCTGGACACTATACAAAAGTAATCGATCATTAAACGTTTTGCTCTCTCTCTCTCTCTATCTTGTTAATAGCGTTAGTACCATCGAAAAAGGTATAGGCAGTGATTGTTGGATTTGATATAGTTTATGAATATTGTTAATCTTATGCTGTATAAATAGAGTAATTAAATGCTATATGTGTACTAAAGACGTTTGATTTATTCCAGTAGTTTTGGAAAACATAATGCCCATTGGCTTCATTTTATTAATAACAGTTTCGGATATTAATATCTGCAGGATGTAATATTAGGTAAGCTGAGTTTGAATAATGTTAGAAATATTTCAATAAGAATTTGTTTGCTTTGTTATTTCAGTATACGACTATAGTATCGTACTTGTTTTAATATACAAGGAAATGAATTTAAAAGCTTAGTTTAAATAGCTTTTAAATTCATTCACCTTGTACTCCATATTACATAAATAATCAGCTCGTAATATTTACTGCAGAAAGTCAGCCGGAGCCTTAAATGTCTTCATAATGTTAAGTTTAATCAAAATAAACTTATATTCTGTACGCTGTTGAATAAATTACTACTAAAGAAACTTTCGGGAGGCGGATCCTGGAGTATCTCCATATTTTTTTTTAAATCACTAATATGACATGATTTATACAAATTTTGTTCTTATTGAAATATTTACCTACTTGCTGAGCCGATACGTAAGATTGTGCTTGCGTTATTTATCGGTTCTAGGTATTTTTGCATGCCAATAATATGTGAAACCGTGTGTACATATAAGGCCGTAGTATAATGCGTTGCTCTTTTAAAAGTTTGTTTGAAATAGCGGCATGGTGACATGAAGAAACTTTTGTATTCGGAAGGCATTTAACATTTTATAATAAAACGTTAAACCTCTTATGACGGTGCATGATATTGTACGTACATTTCGTTACCCATTTCGCTTTACGCTTATGAATGTGACTGCGTACTAACAAAACTTTTTCATTGTCATTCTAACTTCTCCGTGGCAACGTCCATCCATTTATTCGTCTTAACTATCATTACTTGCATTTCCTGCGTATTTAGATATCACTGTAAATAATATGAGCAATAATGAGCATTGTATTGTTTTGTTGATGAAGCAGGTTTTAATATAAATGTTGTATGTTGATAGCCGCCCGGTGCCCAACATGCCGCCGAAGCTGCCTGAGCGGCCGCAGAACGGGCGGCCATTTTGAACACGCCTGATCTTCGCCGCCATCTTGTGATACTAAGCGTCAGTGTAAATATTATGTTCTCTACAGTGTACCTATGCTTTCAATTATTTAATGCTTAGCATTGTCTAATGACTTTAAGTCGATGAAATTCATATATTTACATTTATAATTTATTACAAGGTAATTTTTTTGTCGTCCTAATATGAGCCCATAAATAAATGAGCGCTTGCTGAATGCGTAATATAATTGTTGTAAGTAAGGTGAGGAACTTTTATGAACTAATGTATTACTACTAAATATTCAACGCGCTTTCGGCTACCAGCGTGCCTTTGTGTCGAAATTGTTCAAATTATAACTATGAAAATTGTGATAGCCTGAAGTTGAACAAGAAAAGCTATTAGATTGTGTCTATACCTAGACTTCATGATTGTGTTTTTACAGCACTAGCACGCAATCTTTAGATGTAGATACGTACCTATGTAAAGTAATGACTAGTAACGACACAAGTTATGATAATCTATATCCAATTTTTTGAAATCATGAAATTCTAGCATTTGTTTTGGATGATAAAATACATTTTTAATGTCTTTGCGCTGGAACTAAGTGTATAGCAAGCAAGCTGTCGGATTTCGACTGATATTATAAGTAGGATATTGGCATGTTTGTGATAGAAGAGGCTACTCAATAAAATGGTTACGCCCTCAAGTAGAAATGAACCGTTTCACATGTTATCGTGTTATTGTGGCATTTAGTATTAAAACCTGGCACGTGAGCAATGAGGTATTATGCATCGAGTTTAAAGAGATTTTTATGTACAGACACAGTATTTATAAACTGACTTATCCGATATATTTTCATGTCTGTGCATGCCTTATGACTAGTCAAGCTTTATATTTTACTTTATTTTAATCGAATCCCAGTTTGTGTACTTTTGTTTTCTAGGAAATAATTTTCGTTGTCATACATTCCTTTAGCCTCTTGGTCTCGCGCCAGGTTATTACATGTATATAAATGTATAAATATTATTATTATAGACCTGTTTATACTTGTGTACTGTTGTATGCAACTGTAATAAATGTGTAAATAAAAACATACACCTTGTTTATTATTCATAATATCGGTCCCATTATCGAAGTTTGAAAGTTTTTGAAAGGGTTTGTGTCCCTAATGGTTTCAGTTATAGCAATAAATGTAAATATATTGGCTCAAATGTATTGGTCGTAAAAGTTGATATATCTTCATCACATCATAACCGAATTTATTATTGCGAATATTTTTGCTTAACTTATGTTATTGTAGTGAATGACTAGTTTTTGGGTGACAGATTACTATGGGCTACTGAATAAAATAATCAATAAATTGGTAAAAGTAAGCAAAAATTGAGAAAAAACGTTAACATAACGTGAAAACATGGCTGCTTGTCTATTGTTTTATATAGTGAGTTAGGATAATGTGTCTTTTATTGATTGGCCATAGCAAATTAATCTGAGATTATTTAGAATATGGCTAATGCACAGCTTACCAAGCGTACAAACGTAGAAGTGTTGGCAGGTGGAAATACGAGAAAACATTTGTTTTAGCAGCTTCATGTTGGTGAGGCATTCACGACTTAATTACGAATCTGGGGCCCTAGTCTGTTGTATATTACATTCTGATTCTGATCAACCATTCTGACAATATTGTCAGAATGGTTGATCAGTGATGTCATAATGATCGATTTCGACAAATTTCGTAATCTACCTACAAAATGGAGTCATTATGACTCCATCCAAACTAGATAGTAATAAATGTTCAAATGGATTAGTTTTTAGAAAATAATTTCTATTAACGAGTTTTATAATACTGACAATACGGCAATGGCATTCTATTACCATTTCATTGCGAGACGATTGACCGATAATTGAGCAATCATTATGAATTTAGCAGATTATGAACTTTTAGCACAATGATAATGGAATCGTGTTGGAATGACAAATTTTTAAAAATAGCAGACTAGAGCCCCTGATTGCACCATTTCTTGAAAATAAAGAGCGATCCCTGCCGAATTATTCCATAACAATCTCACCGACAAAAGTTGTGAGCTGTCAAGTGTAGCCGTAGGTATTCCATAGCACCAACTGAAATGATAACTTACTTCACCAGAAGAATAACGCGGTCACAGAGACAAACGAAAAACTATATGTGTAGGGTAAGTATACTTAGATCGTTCTATATTACTTTCGTCTATGGTAAATACACAGGTAAGTCATGACGTATAAGTTTAAAGAAATGCTTAATAAACTTAGTATATGTTGCCTATTACCTACATAAGGTAGGTACAGGTATATCCTATCTAATAGGGACCGAGCCCATTATTACTCTTATATAATTTTATTAATAAAATTTGTAACAGAGTAATGACTCTGTTACAAATTCTCGACTCTACGTTGACACAGAAGTTATTAGTACTACTGGTAGGACTACTGGGTAAGACTACTGGGAACAGCCCAATTTTATTAAATAAATACATTCCGACTTATTATGCCCACAGAAAATATATTTTTTTTATCATCGCCCATCTAGTAGGCAAAGTTAAAAGTCTGTTCCAGACATGTTTTTGCGGTCCGATGTCTGTATAATTTTGAAGCGCCCCATACTGAGCTTGTCCATCGTCGGTCTCTACTCCAAGACTGTCTGCTCCTAATGGTCATGTCCTTTGGTAAACATTGTAAACAAACACACAAACTGCCCACCTCTTCCACTGCCACTTCTACTGCTTCCTCTGCAGGCTATAGGTACCTATAGGTATTTTGGTAGTCCTTTTTCTTTTACGGATAGCGTCCGTTTCTATTTTTATCCTTCAAAGAAACTCAGCGCGTTGCATGACCTTGTTTTTTTTTTCCGCAAGGGATGGAAAAAAACATTGAAACCCAGCCCCGACTGTCTCTGTTCAAGTTTCAACACCGTAAGTTATAAATGGTTAAAGACCGTAGTTTCCATATATTGCAATCAATCCATATACATTATCATTTAAGTAAAGAGCTTAAACGAGGAGAATACAAAAAAAAACTAAATACTCAAAAATTATAATAAACTAATTAGCAAAAAAAAAAAAAAAAAACCGGCACCTGAGCAATGAACTATTTCAAATGTTAATATTGCTTTGTTTGATAATTATAGGTAGTTTTATCCTCACGATTTGGTAAATTAATAAGAAAATAATCGTTTTTATCAGTATTTCTTAAAATTTTGATACAATTTATGGGATATAATGCTAAAATAAAGCTCGCTAGTAGTGTATGTTCGCTAGTAGTGCATATGTACCTACATGAAGTTAAAATTAAAAAAGCAGAATAAATAAATTTGAATTTGAAATGTTAGTATCGAGTGTGACCTCCCTCTAGCTAAAATCACAGCTTGAATTCGTTTATCTATATTCGGAATTGCTAACGAGTATATCCCGGACCCTTGCTTGCGGAATACGTTCCCACTCCGCAGTAATGACATTCTTCAGCTCTCTGATGGTCTGCGGAGCCGGCTGTAATGATTTCACACACCGTTTCAGAACGTCCCAGACATGCTCAATGGGATTGAGGTCCGGACTTCGAGCTGGCCAATCTAAACGACGAACGCCGATTTCTTGGACATACGCTTCAACATCGCGAGATCGGTGGGCGCGAGCGTTGTCGTCTATAAAAATCGAGTCCTTACCTAGAGCGGCCAATATGGGTTGTGCATGAGGAATTAGAACTTCCGTTATGTATCGATGCCCAGTCAGTGAGTCGTTTTCAATGAAGACTAACTCTGTACGGTCCATTGAATTTATTCCTGCCCAAAACATAACAGAGCCCCCACCATTAAGGTGTGATTTCTTCGAAACATGCCTCTGCAAAGCGTTCTCCTTGTCTTCTTAGCACTCGCCAACATCGATCTTCACCGAACAGAGATAGGTATCCTGGCTTCATCAGAGAACAAAACCCTATTCCAATCTTCTTGAGTCCATGATTCACAACTTATAGCGAACCTAAGCCTGTGAACTCGGTGCTCACAGAGTAATCTTGGGCCGCGGGCCGAGCTGTGACTGCGTATATTGGTGACGAGAAGCCTCCTCCTGACCGTCCATAGACTATGCACATTTCTTACTTCTTGGAGGTTGTTCTTAAGATCCACATAGGTACGAAGATTTGCGATTTCTCAATGCGCGACTCACAAGAAAAGTATCATCCCGTGATTGGGTAGGTACATGGTTTTCTTCCAGAGCCAGGCCTTCTCTCGACGTAACCAGTCTCCTGATATCGCTGCCAGGTCCTTTGGACCGTCGACCGACTAACATTTAGCCTCCTAGTCACGAAGCATTGGTTGCAACCCTCTTCAAGCAGCGCGATAATTTTGGTAGCTTTTACCACTTTATCTACCAAATCTACTATCATTTATGTGACTAGTATAGTGATACAGCCAAACAGCAATAAATAAAGCTTTGACAATCAAGGATATGAAATTAATCAATAAAAATTTAATAAAAGATATAAAACTCGATGTTAACTTCTGGAACTTTGCGCGAAAAATGTAGGATAAAAAGGGGTTTTCTGTAAAAATGAGCATCAAATGAAAATTTGAATTTAGAACGTACTTTTTTAAATACCACGTGTGTAAACGATTGAAACCTTTTTTGTATTGTATCTTTTTAAAAATGAATGAAAATCTAATCTAATAAATAATTGCCTGTTTTTTTTTTCCAAATGAGTATTTATTATTATTTTTCAAAGTATTCACCCTCGGCATGTATACACTTATCCATACGTTTAAACCATCTGGAAAATACCTCTGAACTTTCCAAATTATAGGCAGCTAGTGCATCTTCCTTGCTCTCGAATCTCCTGCCTTTCAACTTTTTGTAATTTTAGGGAATAGGTAAAAACCGCAAGGAGCTAAGTTAGGGGAATATGGGTGAGTTTTTTAAATTAAAAAAGTCAAGTATTCTGGCACGTCCGCCAGAGAGTCGAGGGTCGTGGCGTTGTCGTGATGCCAAAGAAGGTTTCGGATTCCTGAATTCGGTCGCTTGTCACGCCATGCTGATAAAATAGTGGGGACACAAACTGACACATACCACTCAGAATTAACTGTTTTTGATCCTCGAGCGAATGACCGGTCTTACAAAAAAACGAGGCGATCATTTGTTTCTGCGAGCTGTGTGCACGGCGACATTTTGTCGGCGATCGTTCATCTTCAAAGCGCGATACAATCGATTGTCGTTTTGTTTCGGGATCATAATTATACAGCCATGTTTTGTCTCCGGTAAGTAAGTATATCGTATACATTTTTTTGTTGCTTTTACCCGGCGTTGCGGTCTTTCTGGTCGTCGGACAGTTAGTGCGGCACTCGTCTTGAACAACTCTTCCAAAGAGAAAGGTGATCATGGATTATGGTTTGCAGCGCTGGTGATCCAATACCCTGTTCTCGCTCAAGCTCTACGTATGTAATTCGGCGGTTTTCTTGGATCAACTTTTCAACAGTTTCAACGTTTTCTTGAGTGAATACTGTTGGCGGACGACCCAACCGCGCTTCATCTTCAATGCTTCCCCTCCCTCTCTTGAACTCAGCAAACCACTTAAAACTGTTGCTAATGAACAAGCAGACTCACGAAAAGAGTAGCCACCAACACTTCAATACATTCTTGTGGTTTTAAACCTTTTTTATAGTCATAGTAAATCTGAGATAAAAACTGACTTCCATTCTTGCAAGCAAATTCCCGCCGAAGAATATCAAAAATGAGCCTCTTAGGCTAAGGATTCACGAAGCGGTTTTCACCCGCGCCCGCCGTGGTGGCGGAATGGAGTTTTATTTTCAAAACTCACGAGACCGGAGTTTTGTGCGACTACGCAGCCGTCGCGGTAGCGATTATCGCCCGCAAACTTGGCGGTTGATTATCGCAAGACGGGCGGTTGCAAGATCAGTTGAGTTCCGGACTACGACCAGTTTCTTGTACCAAAATAATTAGAAGATCAACTTCAATATTGTTATCTATTTTGTTGACAAACGTACACAAACGCGCCACTACCAGTCACTACGCTACGAGTAATAACAAGTTACTGACTGAATGGCGTCGGATTTCTGTTAACCCCCGTCCCCCGCTGCCGACGCGGTCACCCGCCAACCAATCGCAGAACGCGCGGGAGCAAACCGCCGCGGCTGCAGGACCGCCACCCGCGCCCGCCAGTACAAGATGACCGCCGGTGAAGCAGTACCCGCAAACAACCGCACACACCGCGGGCGTAAAACGCGCCGTGAAATTTGCTTTAATTTTTTACCTATATATCTGCATTCTACAGAATGCGGGCCCCCAACCGCGGCGGATGCGGGTGATTCCTTAAAAGAAAAAGGAAATGAATTCAAATATGTATGTTCCATATTTAAATTGATCACTAAATAAACTAGTGTTTACGATGGTGTATTTTTTTTTATAAATTATAAACTAGCGCTTGACCGCAATCCCGCCTGATGGTAAGCAGTGATGCGATCGTTGATGGTAAAGCGCGCTAGTTTATTAAGAGCCTATTCAGTCTAGCCTTTTTATGTACCCGCCTACGTAGTTTAAGTGGGTAAGTACACGTAATATTTGTCTATAGATTTACTTTAAATATCTTATGTGTATGATGAAATAATTTCTCAGCCATGCTTAGATCCACTGATCTACCACATGCCTACGTATAATAGCGTTACTTTTCAGTTTAAGTTTTTCCTGAAGTATTTCAGCTCCCAACGAAAGCTTAGTGAATGTCTTGCTTGGCATATACCTACATAAAATTTGCGTTACAAAGAATTTATTCAATCTGTTTTTGAGTGGACGCTTAATTTTGTGTAGACTAACTTTATTTTTCCACCCCTGGGTGTTCTCGCTAATTGTCAAATCGCATGTTGGGTAGCACGTTTAACTACGTGAAAACGTTTCCGAAAAAAAGCTAGTTCTTCAGCACAAATTAGGTACCTAACCTTAAAAACTTAACGGTTATGAAAATCATGATTTAGGTGCTAATGTGACTCAGATACACATCAAAGTTCTTTTTGCTTTTGCTCGTCAAGATATATTTAGGTTTTGAAAGCTAAGCAATTAGATATTCGGCAATAAAATGTATTTGAACATTACGGTAGGTAGCTTTGTTCTCAATAACATCGGGAGGTAGAGATCATTAGCTGCATTAAGGTAGCTCCGCCCAATATCCACCGCAAAGACAAAAACAGTGTCCATTATTACAATTTAATGAAGAGAGAAAGCCATTAGGAACGGGGACTTGATTAAATCGTCGGTGAGCAATTGTCGGGTTTGTGGCGGCGCGGCGCCCTCTGTTGCGGGCCGCGGAGGCCTAATCGGACCGACACGATTCTGATTACGTGTGATTGTTGTATCAATCATTTTCCCTATCAAATTATTCAGTGGCTGGTAATTGTATCGGCGTCGTCTCGTAATGGCCGCAGAGACGGGACCAGCGGAAACATTCGGCTGCACTTAGTCTCGGTTTGTTACCCGAAGGATTGTAATACATATGCTATTACTACCGAAAATTAGAGAGAAAATTGTCGTAGTCAGTTGTTTCTTGTTGATTACCGTGCCTATCGTCAGATCTACGGAGTTATATTGAAAAGTCTTGTTTAGGCGTTATAATAAATTTGAATTTGAGTGGATTTCTTTTATCGTTGCTGTAAGATATTATCAGCTGTTAGTTCTAGATAGTACTAAATTAGAACAATATGAATGAGAACTCTTAAAGAAAGTTATAACATTTGCCTTACCATGTTAAACCCGCGTTACTTAATTACTACGAAACCTACAAATTGCCCTGTTATGTGTAATAAATGTACCTACTTAATACCTACAAAGTGCCGAATATAAATCATTGTACAGCATATTTCCCTTATCGTAGGCGTGCGTGTAGCTAACCAGCCGATTAGCTATGCAAATCCGAGGAATTTACTACGAGTGCTAAACGGTGCTGTACCGACGTAGCTTTGTATAACGCTACTAAACGTTACTTTAACGAACTGTAGGCCTAGTATGAGTTTTCATTACGAATCTCGTTCGACGATATTTAGCGCGTTTGACTCAGCGATTGGCCCGCTTCAAGGTCGTAAGAACTCTCAACCAATGAGAGCGCCAAACGCGCTCGATATCAACGATCGAGTTTCGTATTGAAAACTCATACTAGGCCTACTGTGCTTTACAAGTTTATTTTTACTGGACCAAATGTAATTTTGTCGATTTTCGTATGTATCAGGTACCTATTATCTTGTTCGTACCTATGATACTTTTCTCGGCAACCTAATTGCAGAATCTGAATCAGGTTGAAAAATATTGTTTATCTAGTGCTTCCTATGTTCGAAAGATTTCTTTGCTCATGAACGTAACTAGTTACGCAATTAATGTTGAATTGTCAAAATGAAACCCATTGCTACTGATAGTGTTTATGTAACTACTTTGCTGGTCACCGAATGTACCTACCTAGGGCAAGCCTAGAACTAAGGTAAAGTATAGTTAGGTAAGTATTTGCATATGTAGATACCTACATAAATTCCTCACGCATTTAGAACATAGTAGGGGAAGGGCGGGTAAAGTGAATACCCCGGGTAAAGCGAATACTGCCTACTACTCCTAAATTATAAGTTTTTAATTCAACGTGCCACTACTATTGCGTTTGGCCATCTTGGTTTAGTACGCGGTAAACATCAAAGTGAAGGGCTGCGTCGCGTCCCGTCCGCAGAGTGAAGATTTGTGTTTTCGTAAATAAAATAGTGATTTTACGCGGTAAGTAGGTACATTTATCATTTCTCCTATATTACTAGTTATTTATTTTTAGGAATCTCTTATTTCGCTAGCGTATCAAAGTAGGTAGGTTGTTATAGTATATTTAACAGAAAATCAGAATTATTAGTTTTTGTATGAAATGTATTAACCTCAAAACTTGCCTAGACGGGCAAAGTGAAAAGGGCAAAGTGGATACCATATCCAAATCCATATACATTATCCGACATAGATAAAAAACTGCTATAATGGTTAAATTGCCAGAGAAAATGTAAGAATTTAAGGATATTTTATGCGTCTCTTGCGGTGAAATGTACTATATTCAAGAAAACAGTAAACAAAATTGGATTCAATGTGACATTTGTCAACAATGGTGGCTCAAAGATTATTCAGTTATTGATGGCACTCAAGGATATATCTGAGACAAATGATAATCTTAATTTTATGATCAAGTTTTTTTTTAGTTTGTCAAAGTTATTACTTTGTTTTCAGAGATTGAATAATGGTATCCACTTTGCCCAAGTAAGTACTGTATCCACTTTAGCTGGGGTACCGAGCAAAGCGAATACTTTCGTACTTTTTTAAATGTTAATTGCAGTTGATTATTGTTTAAATGAAATGAAATGAAATGAAATCGTTTATTAAGCAAGTAGGATCACCGATCACTTTTACACGTCATATGTCTTTTTTTTTTCAATTTTTTTTTTAAACTAGATGAAGCCGGCATTTCCTAACTGACTACCTCTGAGAAGAAATAGCCGAAACAAACTCAGGGATCATCGTCTTTTTTAAAGTCCAGACATTAAAAATGAAAATGTTTAAAATAATTTACGTTAAAATTACGCATATTGCTTAATAACAATGCTTAACAGAGCGAGCAGCTCAGTCCCAAGCCTCTCTATCCTCTAAATAATCTGAGATTTTATAATACCCCTTTTTGCAAAGTTTGGCCTTTATATAGGTTTTATATCGTTTAATGGGTAAGTTTCGAATGTCCATGGGAAGCTTGTTGTAAAAGTGTATATATTGACCCATGAACGAGTTGCCTACTCTGTGGAGACGAGTGTGATGTACAGCAAGATTGTGTTTGTTCCTGGTATTTATATTATGAATATCGCTTATTTTCTTAAAATTAGATATATTTTTATGTACATACATAAGATTTTCAAATATATATTGCGAAGCTACAGTCAGAATGTTCACCTCCCTGAATTTCTCTCTAAGAGAATCTCTAGGACCAAGGTTGTAAATGGCTCGAACAGCCCTTTTCTGTAAAACAAAGATGGTATTGATGTCCGCACAAGTTCCCCAGAGAAGAATCCCATAAGTCATAAGACTATGAAAATAACTAAAATAAACAATTCTGGCTGTATTCACATCAGTTATCTGTCTAATTTTCTTAACAGCATAAGCGGCAGAACTGAGTCTACCCGACAGCTTCTCAATGTGAGGACCCCATTGTAACTTGGAGTCAATAGTCAATCCAAGAAAAACTGTCGACTCGACAGGGATCAACTCTACTCCATTCAGTTGAACATTGGTACTTAGCTGCCTGACATTTGGCGTAGAAAATTTAATGAATTTAGTTTTTTTTTTCATTCAAAAGAAGGTTATTTACATTAAACCAATGGACAACTTTCGAAAGTGCATTGTTAACTTCGTCAAAATTTGCTAGCTGACGCTTGACTTTAAAAATAAGAGAAGTGTCATCCGCGAACAATACTATGTTGTGATTATCCCTCACGTGATGAGGTAAGTCATTAATATAAATTAAAAACAAGAAAGGACCTAGAATTGAGCCCTGCGGAACGCCCATGGTGACCTCAGATCCTGCAGATTTGTTGCCATTAACATCAACCCTCTGAATTCGATTATTCAGATAAGAAGTCAGAAGGTCGAGAGCTCTGTCCCTTAAACCATAATGGTACAGTTTCCTAATAAGAGTATCATGATGTACGCAATCAAAGGCCTTGGACAAATCACAAAAAATACCAAGAGCATCTTGCGATTCCTCCCAGGCCCCAAATATGTTCTTTAGCAACGCCACGCCCGCATCGGTAGTTGAACGACCCTTTGTAAAACCAAATTGTTTCACGTGCAATAAATTATATAAGTTGAAGTGTCTCAACAACTGTTTCAAAATTAATTTTTCAAAAATTTTGCTCAAAGTTGGTAATATAGAAATTGGCCGAAAATTCGTGGGATCAGTTGTACTACCAGATTTGAACAGTGGAATTACTTTGCTAAGTTTCATCAAATCAGGAAATATACCAAATGTGACACAAGAATTAAAAACAATTGCTAAGAAAGGTGCGATAACATCTATTAATTATTGAAGCTACAGTATATACTGAAAAACCCCAATGATCGGCAGTTTTTTTTACATCAAGATCCTTAAAAGATTCTATAATGTCTTTAGCAGTCGCAAACGTAAATTCAAAGCGTTTGTCACATTCTGGAACACATTCTTTTAGTATGGCGTAAGCAGAAGTGGAGGAAGAAGACAAAGTTTTTGTTGTTATTATTGGAATACTAGTAAAAAAATTCTCAAACTCAGTTGCTACCTCCAAGTCCGCCTTTATATCTTCATCGTTAATTTTAAGATGGAAATCGCGATTTTGTACTTTGGTTCTTCCAGTTTCAGAATTTATAATTTGCCAAGTTGTTTTGATTTTATTTCTAGAAGATTTTATTTTATTTTTAATGTGTATGGCTTTTGCTGAGGAACAGGCTCTCTTAAAAGTTTTTGAATATTTTTTAACAAATTCTTGAAAAGCTTCATCATGGTTATATGTTTTTTCCTGATACAATTCATACATTTTTTCCCTGCTTTTATAAATACCTGGGGTTGCCCAGTCACTAAATATAATGCGGTCGCTAACAGGCAATGTTTTTTTTGTGAAAACTTTCATAAATTCACAATTAATCAAGTTAAATAGCACACTATATGCATGATCCGGGTTGGTGTGATGAGGCAAGCCCGGTAGCTTTTCAATTAAATTATTTTTAAATTGTCCTAAACGATTTTCATTTACAGGAACAAAACTCACAAGTTTTCTTTGAGCTCTGACTTCACTCTTCTGAGGAAATGTAACTAACTGGCCACAATGATCAGAGTCTAACTCATTTATAATTAAATGGTCAGAAGGTCTTAGGTTAGTAAAGATGTTGTCTAAACAGGTGGCACTTGTGGCAGTTATTCTAGTCGGCTCAAAGAATCTTGCGTACAAATTATATGACTTGAATAATGAGATAAATTCATTCTCTGTAGCTGATTTCTCTAGAACATTAATGCTGAAGTCTCCACAGACAACAACTGTTTTGTTACTGTGACAAGTCTTTAATAAAACTTCCTCCATATATTTTTCAAAAATATCATAGGAAGAAATATTAATGGTAACTGACGTTCGTATTTGTAAGAGCAATAAATAAAGACTGATTTGTGATCATTACTTTGTTTTTGTATTGTATACCTTTTCTGCTATGACCTTAACTCTTCAATCCCCATGTCCAAGTTAATGAAAAAATATATTCCTTTTCTATGTAAAATAGCTTAATTACATTTCAATAAACTAAAAAAAATAAAAAAATATATATAAACCACCCCCATTTCTTTTAATGGGGGGGTCACCTGCACGTGACACTGGGCATTGTAGCAAAGTTAAGACTCTGAAGGACACACGTGTTTTTTACCGGTCTAAGGAAAAAAGACATAGTTTTATAATCATATTTATTTTGTTACATATCTATATGAAAAAATATAACAATTATTTATTGTGAAAGCTGTACCAGCACTTCAGATGCAAACTGATATTGCATTTTGTACACATTTTTCTAGTGCGTTGGTGACAATATCCGCATCTTCGTTGAGAGCAGTTGACTTCCGAGTGATCGTCCGCACTCCCTGAGGACCTTACCGCGGCAGGTACTCTTATCTGAACAGGAACGCCACAAGCAGAATTACGGGACGCGGGCTTGCCATATTTTTGTAGGTAAACAGTTACTATATTTTTCCGGAAATCGCAATAGGTCCAGTTATTTTGTAACTGTCTTTTGATCAGCCATGCATTTTGACAAGCTGCATCCAGGCCAAAAGCAAACAGAGGGAACCACCACTTTTTACCACGAAGAGCTACCCTCATGGAGTCAACGTTTTCATCAAAGCGGTCTACCCCACCCATGTACTTATTGTACATCTTGATAATGGCTGGGCAATCAACTTGAATTTTAGCTCGTTTTTTATCCACAAATCCAACCCGATCCACTTTTGTGATAGGATCCAATCCGTGGCAGTTGGATGCAATGGTGACGATGTTATTGTCATGCCACTTAGCTGCAATAATTTCCTTAGAAGCTTTATGACATAGCTTACCCCTTGGCTCTTTTTTCATGTCTTTTGAGTTTGGCAAATTACAATTCTCTAACCGGTTTTCCCGAACAGTACCCGTACCCCCAACATTCTGCTCACGCAAATATTTGAGAAGAGGCAAACCAGTGAAAAAATTATCAAAGTATAAGTTGTACGGTCCTAACTCTTCTGGTAATCTTGAATGGAGTTCTATAATAACAGCAGCTCCTAGGCCCAAGTCAGACTGCATTTTGAGTTAAATTTGCATTCAGTTTTGTAAAATATTCTCGAACTTTACCAAATTTGTCGTTAGGCGGCAAAGATGTACTGTCAGAAAGATGAAGATATTGCTGAATTTCAAAAAATCTATTCCGCCTTATGCTTGATGCTACTAGTTCATTGTGCGTGTCACTTTTTACTTCCCATAACATTCTCATATACTTTGGAGTCAAATATCCTGTTAGTAGCAGTATTGCAATGTACACTCTAATTTCATCACAAGTTACATTCAGAGTGTGATTTCTCTGTAAAATCGTACAAATTGGTCATATCAACTATGAATTTTATTATGTCGTCATTATAGAGCAATTCGAAACATTCGACGGCACTCATCACTTCCTGGGAGTTAGTAAAAACTTCTTCATCACGGTCTCCTTTACCGCAACTAGTAAAAAAAGTGTCCTCGCCATACCATTTTTTTACAGTATTGTCTTTTTTCTTTTTTTTCTTCGGTGCAGGCACGTCAATTTCTTCTTCATTCAGGTCATTCATGCGATTTTCGCCAGAAGTGGAGGGTCTATTTTGTAGCTCTACTTGAGATCTAAGCATACGACTGGGAAGATGAAGAATATTAGCTTCGTTTTCATCTCCACTGTCTTCGTCAGTCACCACGCCATCATCAGGAGAAAATAAAATAATATCACCTGGGTCTTCCTCAGCCAGCAACTCCTCGGCAATCTCATCTAACGTCAACCTGGAATACGTAAACAAGCACTAGAATATTATCAGCACAAAGCGATAAGCCTAAATGTAAACAAAAATCTTGTTACTACTCAGAATGAATTCAGAGTAGTAGAATTATTATATTGCCTAGTGTCACCCACGGGTGATACCGCATGTTTCCAACGTTGTAACAAGGATGTTATGAGTTATTCTTATTGTAAAATACGTTCGTGTAATAGCTTATATATTTATTTATTAGATGTAATAAGGAAACAACAATAATACTTACAGTTTAGGCATTGTAATTTCACTTTAGAACGCAAGAAATCACACAAACTCAAGCTGCTCTAGACCGCGTGAAACAAATGAATGAATTTGACAAATGACATAATGGTCAGTGTTGCCAGTAAAAAAACGAATAGTGTTACTAATTAACTTTACTATAAAAATGGTAGGATTAAAAAATAAAGTTTAGGTGTGGTAGAAATAAATGTTTTACTTTCTGTCACCTACAAGTGACACTGGGAATTCAAGAGTTAAATACCTTAAGGTATTCACTTTGCCCGGCCTTCCCCTAACTAGGTAGATACCTTATATTACTAAAACTATAATTGTATTCAAATTTAAAAGGGCACTAATTGAAATATTAACAAAGTTATAACATAATTGACGATTTCCTGGAGACATGCTATTATTTATACATACATACATACCTACTGCCTACATTTTGTTTGACTTTCCACAGCGTTTCGCATTCCTTGTTGCTTTAAATTTTCATTTTAAGATTCTGCTCAATAGAACCAATTGTCATTTTTTATTTATTTTTAATAAGCAAAAACTCATAACATTTTTTTTTCTTAAGAAACGTTGTCCCGTCTAGGAATTACTCATGTATCGTGGGTGCCTTTACAAACATGTAAACTCACATACCTACACAAAATGCCAACCAGCTAGCAATTAAAATTATTCGTTCTTCTAATAATAATGGTGCCTGAAGGCCAATTTAGACCAAGCGTTATTTTATTTTTAATGATTGATTTTTGACAATTGTTTAAAATGAGACTGAGACTAGTCGCAGTGGTAGGACCACACCCTATATTAGAGGGGAAATAATCGGGTTCCTAACGAAGAAGCTCCGTTTTGTGAGCTGTACCACTAGGCAAAGACAATTCTGCGACTGTCCGTCGGCAAGTCGAAGAGGCGAGCTAGGAAGGAGATGTTGGAGACTAGACGGAGATGTGTGGGGACGCCCTTATCGCGCGGTCCAAACTTCAATTTCGAGCCGCTGCGCCCACTTCTGGAGAGTTTCCAACTTAAGCTGCTGTAGGAAGTGGTCGATGCCATGGCTTTCTCCACAGCCACAGAGTCTAAAGAGAGTCATCAACGTAGAGTTGATACAAGTTTAGATAGCCGTGATGCGGCTTTGGGGCAATAAGCGGGGTTAACAGGATTCACAGCTGCGCGTTAACTCCAGTCCAGTAATAAGTCCAGTGCCTCGTTTTCTTGCTATTTCATTAATACTAGTACAGAAGATGAAACTTTGTTTAGACCTGTCAACATCCTATTCCTAATAATTTTCCAATTTACCTAAAGAATAATCCATTATAAATTATTGTAATGCATCTGGCTTGATCTGCCTGATCGTTTGCTGGACGCCGCACAAACGTTGGTAAACTAAATCGTTTGACCAATTTTTAAAAAGATACAACACATAAAAATTCTTACGTTTAACGGGCTCCAATTAAAGAAAATCAGCTCATTTCTGTAACATTACCAACTTATTAAATCACTCCCCACATTGTAAAAACGTCTAATAATTCGTAGATAACTATCCTTAATTAGCTGGCTGCTAGTGCGGGTGACAGTTACATGGCCCTCAAATTAGCGGCAGTATAAGAATCGGTAGAGATATAATTAAACAGTTGTCTAATTTAATTGGCAATAGGCGAGTTCCCACAAGTCAGAAAGTCACCCTCGCTCATTACGTTCGTTCCGAATTTTCCCAACAATTAACATGCGAGGTTAGTATATGTAGTAATTACAGGTGTGTAGCGCAGTAAACGGCGGCTCAATCACGCCACATGCCCTGCCGCGTTGCTCGTGTGTTGCATACATTGGTTCATAGCGCAAATGACGGACAATAGCGATGTATCCAAGGCATGGAAATCAAAAAAATAATTAGTTAGTCTTATAGATAATGAAAAAAAATTAAGACCCGTATTTTTTATTTTGTCGAAATTATCAAAAACTACTGAGATATAGCGTATTAAAGTTACGGAGCGGGGGCTAATTACGTCTCGCCGTGGTATATTTTGTACCACGGCGTGACGTCATGCGACATTTCAAATCAATATATCTTCCTATATGTCGGCCAAATTCGATAAAGAATAGAGGTAAACAAACCGTTACCAGGCAACGGTTTGTTTACCTTATTACTTACCTTACCTTATTATACTTCCTACTAATGTAAACAGTTTATTTGTTTAGATATATGATTTGTATAGAACGCTTAACCGATTTGAATGAAATATGACACACATGTAAGCTAATTTCCTAATAGGTTAATTTTTTTATACATATATATTATACTTAGTCCATACTTGAAAGTATTACAGTATTCTGTAATCTGTGGTATTACAATGCATGTGTTATGCAGTTGATTTGAAAGTTATTAAAGTACGCAAAATCGTATTGATAAATGCCTCAACTTGATTCATTGGTTGAATTCCACAAAATGTGTTTAATACCTGGATTTCATCCATCTTTCTTTTTATTGTAGGGCTATCACGTAAAATTAATGTCGACTTTTTAATGGTTTTTCGAAATACCAAGTTATTATGCATTTTATTTTAGTGATTCTATTGAAATATGCGGCAATAGGAATTGTTAATAAATAGTTAGCATGTAAATGTCGATAATCATTCATGACACATTGTATAACAGGATATTTGTAAAACGTGGGTTGTGATAACCCTAAATTGGTTTGTTTATCTCTATTCCTTATGGAGCTTGGCGAGAATATAAGTATTTGAATGAAAGAAAAATAAAAAATACGTGTTCAATATTCTTTATAAATCTATCTGATCGACATTAAATTATTTTTTAGGATACAACCCAACTGGAACGTTTAAACTGTTTTTGAGCAATCCATTCCAGTACCTATACACAAAACTAGCTGCTAACATTCCATTTTTGCAATGTTTTTAATGGCACTAGTTCGATTACTATACTTAATCTGTCAACAATAAACGAGCTTTTCTAAAAATTGCATCAATTTGATTTTTATTTGTTTCAGAATATGTTTCACATTAATTTCTCATTTGTAGTAGGGGATACTTCCTCTAACAGTAGGCTGACATGTAATTACAATTATTATTTAGCTGTTACGATAATTATGCCTTGCCGCAGTAATTGAAAAAGTTTGCCATCGATAGAGTCCCCGAACAGCCTGAAATTACATTCTTTACTTGTTATTTCTTCTCTTTTGATTCATATCAGCTTTATTTAGCGGTTATTACTATTTGAACTTTTAATAATACGACCGCGACGTGTCCAAGGATTGATGTCGAATTCAACATAATAACTCCAGCAGAGCGTAGCTAATTTAAAAACTTACAAAGTGATTACATTGTATTTGATGGTTTGGCTTCGTGCGAATTACATCCTACACAGTAAAGTTAGTAGTTACTGTTAGTTTTGATACCATATACGCCGAACTTTAGAGCAATGTGTAGGTGCCTAATAGAGTCTAACTTACCTATGTGACTTTGTATATAACGTCATTTAATAGTGAAGTGGAGTCAAGTACTCGTCATTAAACAAAAGTTCGACGGTTACCGAAACAGGCAGCGCCACTCGTACGTTCGAGGAGCGATTTAACTTTTTGTAAAGTGCAACACTTTCCCAGCCCCCGCGTAGGGCCCTTCAAAACGCTACTGCGTTTAGACAAATGAACAAGTTGCACCCTTCGTGGCACACGACTTGCGACATCGTACCCGTTCGTATGGAAATGACTGGGGTACTTTCAAGCTTTTTGTAAGCGTACTTAAAACCGGAGTAATATTAAGCATACACTGTAATGAAAATCTGTATTGAAAATGAAGGTTGCCTACACTTTTTTTGCAGAACCTATTTTCAACTACTTACTTATGTATTTAATGATTTTTTGCAAATCAAAATCTATTTACTTATAACATTTTATATTTGACGTTCATTATGAGCTATTTATTGACTTTCATGTTTGAACTTCAAGTATCCAATTTCAGCATTTTAGCTATTTCTTTCAACCATTAAAATTGAACGTGAATAAACCCGAGCCTTTTAGCCTTTAATTGCTCCTGGAATGTTAAATAAGTTGTTGTCTACTTACTTTTATACTCATCATGACTTGCAAATTGAATGTTTTATAGTTTGAATTGCAATATATAGTTTTATATTCATATTTTAAAACAACCAGATGTAAAATTCAAGGTTTTTCTCAACGATATTCTGTGTTTTCCTGTTATATAAACTTCCCACTTTTTTCCATGAAAGGATCCAATTATCAAATCATCAGCAAAAAAAAAAAAAAACAAAAAACGAATGAAAATTTTTCTGGATCACAAAATACCGCTTCCAGTGAATAACAATTAGTTGCAACACACATCCGCCACAAAATGGCGGAACTCGTAGGACACAATAAATCAATTGGAGTGGGTGGTTGACTTTTCACTCAAATGTGTGGTTAATTGTAACCGAAAATGACTGTTGATCGAGCCACACTTAATTTGAGTGGTGCTTTAGAAGGCAGGGGGTTGCGCAGTGGGGTGACTTCCAAAGTAATGGGTCCGTTGGTTTTGTGATTATTTCGATACTAATTTCCTAAACATGCCGGAAATAGTACAGCAATTATACTTATTATTGTTTGTATATCGTGTGTCATGCAGTTGTATTGAATACAGATTTGTAATATCATGCAAAGTAACTTGGTGGTTAAATGTTGATTGATTTTTGGAAATATGCATTACACGTGATTTACTGGTACAAAGCTCTTCATCACTACATTGTATAAACCAAAGGCGCTTTCCTCGTCTCTATATCTCTATTTAGGTATGTTTGAATCTTAAAATAAAGCAACGAATTTTGATGCGGTTTTTTTTTAAAAGATATAGTGATTGAAGAGGAAGGTTTATATGTATAATAACGTTCATTAAATTGTGGATCAATACTATTATTTTTGGGGTTTACAGCGTCTTCACTCTACTAGCCGCAGCAGGAGACGCCCTACGGGCCACCGTAGGCCCGGGCCTGCGGGCGGTGAGCAGTGGGCAGCTCGCCGCCCGGGTAAGGACCAGGCCCGAGTCGACGGCGCGTTGTATTTCACGCGCGCCTCAAAGACATGTTAGCACACTGTAACGGGGTCCACGAAAATCGATGCCTCCTGGGTCAGGGTTGCGGGTTGGTTAAAAAAGAAACCGTGGGCCTGGTCGTCCAACAGGCGTCGTCAGTAAAAGTCTGACACGCCCTTCCGCTCCGCCCAGAGCGGGAGAAGTCATTTACACATCTACCTAAGTATTGTACACATTGAAAAGACCTACAGAAAATTCCTAGATGGTATTTTTTTTTTTTTATGATTATAAACTAGCGCTTGACCGTAATTCCGCCTGATGGTAAGCAGTGATGCGTTCGTTGATGGTAAAGCGCGCTAGTTTATTAAGAGCCTATTCACTCTGAAAAACTGAGCGAATAGGAAGGAAGACGGCAGTTGAGCGAGGTGATGCTATGTTAAACCCAAGAACACGACCAGCGATGCTGCGCCAAAGGGAGATTGATCTGAAGAACCTCCACGACCAAACCCCCAACACAACAACATTAGGCGCATCGCACCCGGCACACATCGCAACACAACTACTCAGACCCGTCCTCCGTACGGCTTCACCAGACATCATGCCGGAACACGACAAATCGCTTGGCGGCAAGGCTTTGTCTGTGGGTGGTAACTTCTGCCGACGGCCGATGTTATGGCCTACCACCGAGGCAATTGTCTATCTCTTACGGATTTTCCACAATAACAATTGTCGTTTACTTTTACCACAAATAATGGCTAATTTTCGAAACGATTTTAACCAATACAGCATTAATACTTATCCAATTAAATACCTTAAATATATTGTTGATTTACTATAGATCTATATGACTCTATACAGCACATGATTTAAATGAATATTTTGGACGATATTACAGATTCAAAAATTGCGGGACGTAGCGTTTGCGGCAGTACCGACCGGCCCGGCCGTGGCGGCGGAAGCGGCGGGCCGCTATGTTTTTATATACAACGTTCAGTTACGTAACGTAAACATCTTGTGACTACCAAGGATAAATTATTTATTGACTGGGCCACTTGCCGTTTTGTTGATGATATCGAGGTAGTTCGTTGCGCGTATTGTCAACAATTCGGTCATGTTAAAAAGCATTGCGCTAATAAATCACCAACCTGCGCTGTCTGTTCCGAGGCTCACGAAACCAATGTTTGCCCGCATAAGGGCGATTCAAATTTTACCCCGGTTTGCGCGGCGTGTAAACGTTATAATAAAAAGCCCTATGAGCATCGTTGCGGATCTGAACAGTGCGGTACCTATAAATTAAAACTCGAACAACTTATCCTGCATACTAATTACTAATTAAGATGGATAGGTTAAACATAGGGCAATTAAACCTTCACAACGATAAGGTGGCGACATCAGAGTTAGATAAATTAATTATTGACTACAACTTAGACCTTGTACTCATTCAAGAACAATATCAAAACTCACGTTTACGTCACAGGGTTGTGCAACTGGATTGCAGGGCACGAGCCGGAATTTATGTTACGCGGTCTTCTAACTTTACGGTAACGTCTTTACGTGACCTCATGACGCCACACTGTGCGGTTGCCGAAGTATCATCAGCTTCGTTTAAAGTATTCGTTGTAAGCTGTTACTTTCAATATTCAGATCCTGTTACTCCTCATATACATAATCTCCGTCATGTCTTGCGGTCACTCGCGGGTTGCAAAGTTATCGTTGGCGCGGATGTCAACGCGTCATCGTCTCTGTGGTATGGCAAGGTTCGGGCCACCGATACCGAACGACGCTGCGCTGTTGAGGATTTCATTGCTGAGATGAACCTATCGATTCATAATTCCCCTGATGCACCACCTACTTTCTGCAGCCAAATGGGCGAATCTTGTATTGACGTCACACTTTCAAGTGCGGACGTACGTTTGGATAGGTGGCGTGTCCTACCGGACGCGTCTTGTAGTGATCATCGCCTGATCGTGTACGAATTTGTTCCTGGTTATATTCAGGGTCCGTCTCATATTCCCGGTAATTTCAGATATAGATGTAAAGGCGCGAACTGGGAATTTTTCGGCTCGCTTTTTGCGTGTCACGCCAAAGAATTCACTCGGGACGGGCTGTCAGCCGAAGAAAGTGCTGACATTATGTCAGAAACCTTTACCTACTGTGCTGACATTGCCATTGGTCGCGGATCTATGACCAATATTCGTAGATGTGACTGGTGGAGTGATTACTTAGTTGAACAGCGTAAAAGATATCGCAGAGCGCGTAGACAGTTAAATAAACTCAAGAGCCGAAAGATTACTGGAGATCTTCTTACGTTCGCTTTAAATGCTTTTAGAGTTGCCAAGTCACGCTACAAAGCATCGGTGGAAAAATCTAAGGGTAATTTGTTGCGAAAAATTGTTGATAAGCTTGACAGGGAGGGTCCGTGGTCTCCCTTATATCACGAATTTAAAGCTAACAGATCGGTCGACCTTGCATACGTTCAAAACATTAAAGTCAATGATAAGCATACCACAGGCATAGAGGAAACAACAGAAGTGCTAATTAATACACTTATCCCTGATGATTCACCGGCTAACGATAGCGACTACCACCAACAGATTAGAGCGTGGGCTCCTGTGCCACCTGAATCACCAATGTCAGACGTACCATCTAATGACGAATTTATAAATATTGTTAGAAAACTACCGGTCAACAAATCATCAGGTGAAGATAAAATATCTAATAGGATGATTAAAGAAGCGTGTAAAACAGCGGGTGATGCCATCTTAACTGTATATAACCGATGCATTGCTGAAGGCGTTTTTCCCCGTAAATGGCGACGCGGTTTCTTACGAATAATACCAAAGTGTGGTGACAAACCACCGGATGATCCGAAGTCATATCGTCCTATCACACTTCTACCATCTTTGGGTAAACTTCTTGAGCGCCTCATCGTTCCACGTTTACTACCGAACGGTCCAAAATTCCATAATAATCAATATGGCTTCACCATAGGTAAATCTACAGTCGACGCGGCGCTTTCTGTCAGAAGAACCGTTAACCAATCTGAAAACAAGTACGTAATTGGGATCTTCCTGGATATTTCTGGGGCTTTTGATAACGCCTGGTGGCCTATGCTGTTGTTAAAATTAAAAACCCGCGGTTGCTATAGAAACATATATAATCTCGTTTACTCTTACTTTATAAACGGTTCCGCGGTACTTAAGCTCGGTCATTTTTCTAGTACTAAAACACTAACCATGGGATGTCCTCAGGGTTCAGTTGTCGGTCCTTATTTATGGAATTTGGGTTTTGATGACTTCCTCGCGATCCCGCTTCCTTGCGGCTGTTCACTTACTGGTTACGCGGACGATGGCCTACTGCTCATTCAGTCAAGTACCCGAGCTGGACTTGAGAACTTGGCCAATACTTGCCTAAATCTAATATCTCAGTGGGGTGATCGTAACCGCCTAGCATTTGCGCCACATAAAACCTATCAACTTCTACTAAAAGGTAATCTTAAATCATTGCCTACTATTAAATTTAACAACGTTCCCATTAAAAAACAGCAATCCGTATGCTACCTTGGTGTGATCTTAGAAAGGAATTTTTCATTTATCGAACATATAAAAATAGTTGGTGAAAAAGCTAAAAAGAACTTTTATGCCCTAACTAGAATATCCAAAGCAACTTGGGGTCTATCATTCCTAACTTTAAAAACTATATATGGAGCTACCTACTTAGGATGTATGTGCTACGGTGCACCTGTTTGGGCCGATAGGGCCAGCATAGGAGCGGCACGACGTAAACTGCTTCAAAGCCAACGTTTGGCATTGATATTTTTATGCAAGGCGTATAGAACGGTCAGTACTGAAGCCTTACCGGTACTGGCAGGTGTACTTCCAGTCGACCTTGAGGTACAGCGACGTGCTTCAATGTACTACTCCGCGAGGGGGGAGGCCATGGACACTAATTTTGTTACACAACGCGACTTTAATAAAATCTCTAGATTATTTAAACCTCAGACTGAAGTCTGGGAGGACCTCTTATCCGAATGGCAAAGTAGGTGGGATAATTCCATCAAGGGCCGGCACCTCCATCTGTTCTTTCCATCCGTTGGCGATCGGCTGGCTAAGACATGGCTGGTGGTTGACCACTGCGTTGCCCAATTTCTCACAGGTCATGGCAACTTTAAAAGTAAACTGTATTCTTTTAAACTTGTTCCTTCCCCTTTGTGTCAGTGTTCTACATCGAACTGTGAATTTGAACAGTCCGCACATCACATCTTGTGGGAGTGTGTTCTTTGGCAGAATGAACGCAATATTATGTTGGATAGTGTACAAGTTACATCCGGAGTCGTTTATTATACGGACCTTGTAGAAACTAGAACCAATTTCCGTGCGTTCAGGCGCTTAATACCTATTATTGGAATCAATTGTAACAGCTAATACCTACTTAGGACCCATTAACTTAATCGAATTTTATTCCGTGGTGTTTGGCAATCTGGGCTTCTCCCAGTTGCAATAATGTCCCTTTGTGCCGTTTGGCCTAGTTCTTTTCTGTCTCCTGCTTGTTATGGAGGGAAGTGGAAATAATATCTTTTTTCTTACTCCTCCGCTATTCTTTTCTGATTAATTTGTTGCGGGACCCAAGACAGTTGAATCGTTTCTCCGGGACTCGTCGAGCTTCATTGCTCGGCGTTTTTCTGGCGGTCGCCACTGTTGATTCTGGCTTTCAGGAGTTGCAGTGGTTGGGAAAAGTGTGGCGGGTTTGTCCCAATTAAAAAAAAAAATACAACGTTCAGTTGTTCTGTAGTGTAATTAGTATCACCATTGCACCCGTGCGAAGCCGGGACGAGTCGCTAGTTATTAATAAAATCCATAACAGGTTTTACAAGTAAGCAGATATACAGAGACCTTGTGGTGCGAAATAAGTTAGGTACACTCATTATGCTGTTATTTTTTAATTAAATTGTCGTGTTTCACCAAATCATATATGCCAATTATTGCATTAAATTAAAGACCCAAATTTATTAACTAGTCGAGAATAAATGTAGCGTAAATTTACGATTAGGATATAGGTAGTTTAAAAAAAACTAAATAATTATGTTATTCCTTAAATAAAATATGATCTAGTTAGGTTACAGTTCCTCTGGCCAGTAGACCTCGATCATCTTCTTGAGTTTCTCATCAATCTCCTTGCCTTCCGGGGGCTGCTTACCCAGGATAAAGACGAACTTCTCATGGCAGTCCATCATGCCGAGGTACTGTCCTTCAATGACCTTCAGCCGCATCGGGTAGCGGTGGAACTCAGCCAGGTCTAGTTTAGCTGCGACGTAATTAATGTTTTAATAATTAGTAGATATTTATTTAGTTAGTTGCTTTCCCCAAGCGCTTCACAATACAATAAAGACAGGTGTATTCATCATAACGATTACCCAATCACCTGCTCGAAATCAACGAAGTTGTATTGTTATAAAGGCATTCAAACCTACAAATGATAGTAGATAATATGCAGCTCTTACATATAGGCAGGTATAAGTATCTTATTGCTGTAGTAGGTAAAAACTATCTGAATGAACTCGATCTTACCGAACTTTATCTGAATGGAAGCAAATATAAAATTTTTCATAACATGTCATCTAATTGTATTGTGTAAATTTTTACCTGTAGATGGAGGCATCTGCAAAGTCCTATAGGATCCATCACCCTCGAGTTTCTCTAGGTAGTAGTCACGTGTCTTGTTGGTCTTCAAACTTGCACACGGGATCTGCATTTTTAGAACCAGGTTCTCCCATTTTAGGTTCTCTACGAATTTTTCAAGCAATTTCTTTAGGTCCTTTCGTTCCTGTTAATTCAAATAATAATAATGTAGCAATTCGGCTGCCAAGATTTTTGATGAAAATATAATTGGACTCTCAAATACCATTGGCCTAGTGGATGAGGTGAGGAAGTCAGGTAAATAATAAATAAAAATAACTTTATTGATACAGAAAACCTCAGTAGCAAATGAGTTCATTTCATATAGCCATATTTTCGGAAAATAAAGGTTGTACAAATAGTAAAAAAACCAGCCTCCTAAACTAAGGGGGCCCTGTGACTTAGGAGTCAGTGTTATATTGTAGCTTAGTGAAAGACCTTAATATAATGTGTGTGTGCTAACAAAACCTATAGTAGCTAATGTTTATCTGATTTAAACCTATAAATGAACTTAACGAAAAAATGTATTGATTGTAATATGTGACTTTGTACTCGTATGTATGTAAGAGGAATAGGTTGTAACTATTTTGATGTGTAGTGGTATGGTGTGGAATAGTGTGATGTGGTGTAATGTGGTATGGTGTGGTGTGGTGTGGTGTGGTGTGTTGTAGTGTGGTGTGGTCCGGTGCATGAGGCCGGAAGTGTTTGTACCTGATGTTGTATTACGTGTCTAGATTAATTTAGAAATAAGTTCTTCTGTACCGAAATAATCCTATCATAAGCAACCAGTTTAGCACTTTAGTTTTAACCTCGATGCTCGGTAGTTACTCCTTTTTAACTATATCACCATACACACAGGTAAACTAAGATAATTTTCGTCATACTTATGTTTTCGCAGAGTTAGTTCATCTCGAGGCATCAAACATAGTTGTACAAATTACCCGTCGGGACTGAGTATCTACCTAGATGAACTGCGCAGTTATTAGATAAACGATTACGCGATTGTATACGATAACGATTACGCGATACGATTCTAGTGCAGGTACATCTAGATAATTGGTTGACCTTTGTTGTAACCTGTACTCAACAAAGTAAAAGAGATAACTTACCATGGACATACCTAAAGCAGTTTATGCAGAAATAATATAGAGGACGCCTGATATATTGTATATAGAAATACCCAATACGCAATAGCTAGCCTGATTGTCAATGCTCGTTCTTGGTTGTCAATGGCCCCGATAGAAGATAAAATATGAATTTTGAACCAATAAAAACATGATTAAAATTATTAGGTATGAAGAAAAGTAAACAAGGCTCAAAAATTTACATATTTTTGAGCCTTGTTTAATCTTTTCTTTTTTTGTTTTTTTTTTTTGTTTTTAATCGCGTCTAAACTGTCGGTATCTGGATTAGGTATCTCAAATTGAGAGGACTAAACTAATATTTTATCTTGAAAGAAAAAGATGCACTGCAAATGATGAACTTTAATTTAGTTTAGTTTGTGATGAAGGGAATCATCGCGAGTCGCTGCGTGCCTGATATTAAAATGTAATTATCGAATTATTCATACCTGATCGTTGACAGAGCTGAACTGAACGCAGTGTGAATCACCTGCTCCGTTGGTCTTCTCTGTCCTGTAGTGTAATAGGTGCCAGGAGCCAATAGCCTGGCTGTCGTTGAATGAGAGGCCCTGAGTGAACTCCTGGCATGATGGGTGCTTTTCGGGCTTGTCGTGTCTTTCGCTTTTGTCGTGCGAGTGATGTGCAACAGCGTCCACGGTCGCGTTCAGTACTAGGACTGGAATATAAAATATTGTAGCGTCGATGTTGACATAAGTTGGTAGGTACGTCATACACATTGAGAATCAAATCGGAATCGACTTGATTTCGGTTGATTGAGTTGTTTTTTCGTTATACTTCTCGGTGGTAGGCCATAACATCGACTGCCGGCAGAAGTTACCACCCACCAGACTAACTCTTGCCGGCACGATGTCTTGTGAAACCGCACGGAGGAGGGGTCTGAGACTCTGAGCAGTTGTGTTGCGGTGTGTGTCGGGTACGATGCGTCAAATGTTGTGGTGTCGGGAGTTTGGTCGTAGAGGGTCTCCAGATCAATCTCCCTCTGGCGCAGCATCGTTGGTCGTGTTGTTGTATTAAACATTACATCACCTCGTTCAACTGCCGACTTCCTTCCTATTCACTCAGTTTTTTTTGAGTGAATAAGGCTCTTAGTAAACTAGCGCAATTCACCATCAACGATTGCATCACTACTTACCATCAGGCGGGACTGCGGTCAAGCACTAGTTTATGATTATTAAAAAAATATATATACCTCTAGTGAAAATGAGATATAAGCAGTTCTACAATGAAACACAAATGAATGATTTGTAACTGATGATTGAAAACCATTCATAATTATATTTGATTTATTGAACACGCATGTCTTTAAATCTTCTACGACTAAGACAAGAAAAACAAAATAGTCTTTTAGACTAGGCTAGTCAGTGTTGTGAAAGAGCGCTAACATTCAGGCTCACAGACACGAAGATTCATCGTTAGTTACGGTCTAGAGTAAAGAATATTTCTTAAAAAACAAACAGAATTAATAATATGATCAAGAAACACTTGATAATACATAAAAAGGAGTTTTGAAATCAAATACCTGTCACAATGAACGTGATCGTCAGCGACATGTCGGGAGCTGGGCGGCGCACGGACAACTGCGATAATGAACTGAATGACTTGATTGCGACTAACGATGCCGGGATTAACTCAGGTTGTGCATCTCCGAACATTGGACATGGTGAATGTTTTTGTTATTCAAGAACTTTTACAAAAGGGACAAAGGCCATTTCATCTACCTACCGAGAGATGCTTGTTTTGTGCGAATTGATGATTTCATACAAGGATCTTTTTACTATTATTTTTCCGCAAAAGCCATCATAGGTATCATAAATATCAACTGTTATCTGTTAGATATTTCGTACAACGTTATTTTTTGTATATGCGAAACCCGCAACACGTGTCCAGTATTTTTATGTAAAGAATTTATGTACAAAATTTCAAGAATCTTTCATGAAAAATCATAAAGCTATGAGCTTGTTACGTTTCCTGGTTGTCCGTACAAAAATATGGTCAATGAGCCGCTCGCCCGCTCGCGCTTACAGCGTCGCGGCGTGGCGGGGACCCTAGGACATTATGATCCGCTGTGAACTGTATGTTTGCGCTCGGTAAACATACTGCAACACTTTTAAATATATTTGGGAAAAATATAGCATGATATAAAAATGATTGGAATCGATTTAGTTCCTTGTTCTGAACAAACTATATTTAGGTGTCGTATAAACAAAACATAACATTGTATTGTCTACTGAAAAGTAAAGAAAAGATATAGGTAAGTAAAGAGAAAGTATAAGTACTTACCTTATTTTAGTATCTGTTACTAAAATTATATACCTTATACAGTATGTTAACAAAACGCTGTCCGACCCATAAGGATAATAAAGGTTAGGTAAACACATGATCAAATATAATATAAAATTTTAGGTAATCATCATAATACCAATACAAATGAATTTTGAAATAATCTTTTTTTCCCGCGAATTAATTCCAACTTCCCCGAAATTTGGTAATTTTTAAAAAAGTGACAACACCGGTATTATTATGAGCGAATAGCGATGCGATCACGTGCCGCGTGCCCTGCCGCCCGCCGCCCGCGGAAGGGTGAACGCACATTTATTAAGTTACCACTTTTTGCGAAATAATATTTATTTTTTTAGGGGGATTTTTTTTTAAATGTATCCCAGTTTTGTATCCATTAGTAGAATCAGTTATCAATACCTAACAACACCTTCACGGGTCGGACAGGGTTTTCTTAACATACTGTATAAAAATAAAATAGTTTCTTTTCAAGAGAGATTTCTAATCAAGCCATACTGCTGCATTGACACTAACATGGTGGTCTAAATGTATGGAAAACTTCATCTCGAACATTGGAGTTTCTAAAGTTTTCTTACCCAAGTACCTATTATTAAAACTAAATCTTTTTAAAAAGACTCATCCACCGAACTTTGCGTCGCAGGCGGCGATGTCGCGATGACCGCACGGTAAACAGAATAAACAGCCACTTCCCGTCTGCGTCCTCAGCGAGACGAGACAATTCGTCGTAATGCGATAATACTAATCAATCCATTTTTGGCAGGAACATGATTTGGTGGCGCAGGAGAATGGCTCATCTATCCTGTTATTTTAAGAGTAATGTTATCCTTGTGAATTGTGGAAAGTATTAGAATGACAGCAATGTAGAACGACAATCCTTTGTCGGTATAATTTAGCTAATGAATATTAAATCCTTAGGAATGTGGTATGGATACCATTATATGTCTAGGTAGATATGGTTTTCAGCAGCTATCAGGGTAAGGTGCTTAAGTCGTACGCCCAAGAACCCGCAACCATGACCCAGGAAGCATCGGTCTTCGTGGACCCCGTCACGATGTGCTGACATCTCTTTGATGCGCGCGTGAAACATAACGCGTCGTCGACTCGGACCTGGTCCTTACCGGGCGGCGTGCTCTTACCGGGCGGCGAGTTCTTACCGGGCGGCGAGTTCTTACCGGGCGGCGACCTCTTACCGGGCGGCGAGCTATCTACTGATGCCGTGATCTTTACTTAGTTGGTTTTTAATTGGACCACCATATAGAAACTTGATATTTTTTAATGAAAATAAGTAGTTTAACTTTACTAAGAAACCTTCGGTGAGATTAGTTGCTACTAAAAATAAAATGTTAGTAAACTTATGAAAAACTCTAGAAAGGTAATGAAAAATACTGTAAAGAAAAATACTTCTTAATCAGACATCACATGAACAACTGAAAGTTACAAAAAATTTAGCCTTAATATAATTTTTTTTTGGTTGCTAAGTAAAAACGAAATATACAAAATTATAATAGAAAATAAAATGGTCAAACTATGAAATCTCTTAAAAACAAAGCCATTACCAATTCTAAAATACTTAAAGATTTTGCAACCCATGAGGATAATTTTAAATTTTCGGTTGGTAGCAGTAAGGTACCTGCGCCTTGTAAGGCCCATTTTTTGCAATATTGAAATAAATGAAAATATTGAAGTTATTAATATAAATAAACATTCTCACAATATGAATAATTTATTTGCGAATAAAATCAACATATAAATTAACATGTTTTATAAAATATCTTTAACAAAAAAAGTGTTTTTAAAAACCTCTAAAGTGGGCCTTTTTAAGAACATGGGTACTTATCATGGCCCGACATTCATCACATAATTTATAAACTCTATCAAAACAAAAAATATATAAATACGTTAAACTTAACCTAACATAAAAGATTCTTAAGTAATTAGTCTGTTATAATAGTTTTCGTGGTCATTAATGAGCGTTGGGCCATGTTAGGCTTAACGAAATTTAATCTATCTACAAAACAAAAATCTTTCAATAAATTCAATATAAAACAATTTCGTCACAATCTCCTGATAATTATATTTCTTAAAAATGAAAAATGTATTAGAAAATTGATAAAAAAATGTTAACAACTTTGGTGGGCCTTATTAGGACAATAAAAAAAAAACAATTGAATTTGAATGTAAAAAACCAAAAGCTTTGAAGATTTCTAGTCACATTGGACATAAGAAATTTTCTCCGTCGTTCTTATTTTAGTTAAGCCAACACACTTTTCGTGGCAATTAATACATGACAATTAATACATTGTCACATATCTGCAATGCGTTCTGCTTTACAAGCTTGGCAATACCAGGTTTCAATCTGATTATCTTTTGTGTTTTTTACTTTGGTTTTTAAATTTACCCTTTTTTCGTTTAGGTTTCTGTTCGCCGATGTTATCTCCCCTTTATCATTTTTATTCTTTTGTTATTTCTTTGATTTTCTGTGTTTTTTTGGTTGGGTTTTGATATTTTTGACTCCTTTTCTTCAAACTGTTGCGCTTTTTGGTTATTACCATTTTGTAAAATCTGAAAATAAATTAAACTTAAAAAGTTTAGTTAAGACACTGAATGAGGTTAGAATTTATAAATGCTTTAAGTACCTAGGTATCTACGTTTAAAATAGGTTCCAACGTTTTGCTCCGATAGAATACTAATATTATTTTATAAAAAGTAATACAAATACTAATTTTATCATATAATAAACAAAAAAGTAAGACATACAATAGTCCTTATAAGGCCCGGGCCATCTTCATAACCCTTGTGGTGGGCCTTAAAAGGGACTTTACCCGGCAATAGGATCAACTTCTTTTAAATTAAAAATACCAGACAATACAAGCAATACTTACCTTCTCCGAACTGCCAATTAAACTAGGTATCCTTTAATTTTTAAAAAACGTTGAAATTGTTTGATTTTTCTAAGTAATAATACACAGTTTAAGCATATGGGATTACAAAACGCTAGTCATTTGCAATGTCAGTGACAAACTTTCAACCACTGCGAAAATGGCGGAACCCTTTTTATAACATTAAGTTGCAGTTTTGTTTATGGAACAAACCAAACGTAGGCACGAAATTTCAGCACAGTCGAACTTCAATTAATATGAATTTACGAAAGCGGGCTATCTTAGGAACAGGGCCATCTTTGGCGCAGGTACCTTAAATCTTTATCCACTCATTTAAAATAACTTATTCATGGATTATTCAATGCTGTTCATTGCATTGCAAAATGCTTCAAACATCATAAGTGTTGTGTTACCGTTGGACCACAGGCTTTTCGAAAACTCCCGTGTGGTTAGAGACAAAGACAAGCGCATGCCCTTTGTTTTGCGTTTATCCATCAACTGCTTGCGAATTGCTACCATTCCCCCCGCAATCGAAACTGAACATTATGCTAACGAGTAAAAATACTTTTTCCAACGAATATATAAATAATATATGAGTTGCGGTTAGCTGCGCACGCGCTTCTTGTATCGAACATTTGATTATCGTCCTTTGTTGGCCTGCACCAAGTGTGTCATGACATCTGTCGTTTCTTTTGATTTCAAGAAAGTCGTACGAATTGTTGTTTTATGTTTAATTTTACCAGCTGGGTAATTGTGTTAACACTGACTATGGCAATGTGATATTTACCTTGTCGAGTAGACGACATTTTCAAACATATTCGGAAGCAGTGCATAATGAATTTCTTTCGAAATAATTCGGATTATGGAAGAAAGTGTGTCATGCAATTGGGCAGATTTCATACATAATTTATATTCAACATAAAGATAGAAAGGAATTAAAGAAGGTATTGGTATTTTTATGTATTTTTCTCTATTAATCAATTACATTGTGTGCATAAATAAACGTAAAAAATATTATAATAATTTAGCAGGTTTACTATTAAGGATTCAAACACAATTGGACCTGAATTTAGGCCGATATTAGAAGTTCTAAACTACTAATATTTGTATACAAGTACTAAAATTTTTATATCAAGTTTCCAGTAAAAAAAAATTATCACTTGTATAACTACTAAATTTTTTATAACAAAGCACAATTGTTAGCAGTAGATTGTATGGAACTGTCAAAGCAGAAAGTAGATGTAGATACTATGGCTTTTTACAGTATCATCATCTCAGCGTTAATCCCAGTTCCATCCGTAGCTTTTCAGTTTTGAAGTCTGGTGTCCGCTTTACCAGTCTATAACCGCTGATTTTGGCTAAACTTCGATATTTTCCGTGAAGCAACTGCCATCTGACCTCCACAACCCGAAGGCGATATCTAAACATTGCAGTTAGACCAATTGTTAGATTTTTGAGGACTCTAACAATCCGTAACGACTGCCACTAGATGTTCGTATGGCAACCGAGACCAAAGGCTTAACGTGCTTTCCGAGGCAGAACCAGACCAGTACAAATATTCATATTCATGCATACAAATATTTGCATTGTGCGGGGATCGAACCCGCGCCTCCTTGCGCAACGGCCGCGTTCGCTACCGTTACGCCACGAAGGCTGTCAATGTGTGTATGGCTTTGTACAGTGTCTTCACAATAGACGTACCAGCATAGATATTAGTCGGATGTGTACATGCATATGCGCAACGTCATGTTTAACATTACATACGTTGCGTAGGCACTACGCTAGCGTAGACGAGATGAACCGTCGGTCGTAGGCACGCTTAGGCGCCGTAGCATGCGTAAGTATCGCTGTTACCGCTACCGCTACGTCTACGGCAGCATAAACGAAATTTGGGCACGTGTAGTATAGGCGTCGTAGCGTGCGTTGACATCTCGTAGGCACACGTAACTAGAAAACCGAATAACCTTTCTACTGAAAACAAAAAAGGTTCATTTAAGAAGGATAAAGAAGTAATACAAATAAAATATTACCCTAAGAAATTAGTACTAATCGACTGTATTAGGCATTCATAGAAATTAATAGTTAGAAAGTGATATTGATTTTAACACGGTTTGATATTGTAAACAAAGCCGAAAAAGTAAAGAATTCTTTATGCGAAAGATGAAATAATTGATTTATTCACAGTAGCAAGTTACGTTCTCCAAGTCAACTATACGTACTTTTGGGAAATAGAGCCTGGCAGAAATTAGTAACACTCAACAAGGCACGCATAACCAATTACATGAGCGTTTCGTTACTCCATTGCTAATTTATATTGGACAATAAATCATCGCTGGATGTCGAGTGCGCTCATTAAATCTATTATTATGTGCTACACTCATTTACCTACATACATACGCGTGTCTAATTTATAAAATGTGGTTAATAACTGTGTCATCAATCAACCAATTTATTGACACACATATACCCTAACTTTCTATAAATTACTGAATTCAAATTAGATGGTAACGTGATGGCGATGCTTCGTATTAACTTTATGACCTTTGGATGATTGTTTATTATATGTGAAGTTGTTTTATTATATCTATACTAATATTAAAAATAACAATTGGTGAGTTTGTATGTAGTAAAAAAGAAACCTTCGACTCTAGTGATCCAATGCTCAGTCTAACGTCTCGCTGATAGTAACGTGTGTGACGTTACTACCAGCGAGACGTCAGAGTGAGCATGATACAATATATTCTCAGCAGCCAGATCACATTCAAGAAAATCAAAGACCTATCCTGTAAATAGTCGCTTTACAGCAAGTACCTACATAGTGCTCTAAAGTGTGCTGTGCAATTATACAATACTAAGAAATTAAATCTAAAGGCTGCAAAAATAGTTTATTTTTCAATGTGCAAGTGTAAATGAGCAAATGAGCGTGACACTCAACTTGACTTTCCCGGCAAAACCTCTAATTATAAGTCCTACGGGGACTACCACTTGCACATTGAAAATGGACCTGCGTTGAGCCCATAGATATCATATCTCTGTGGTTGAGCCAAACATCTCCATCAGCAATGTCATCCCATAACTTATAATTAGAGGTTTTGCCGGGAAAGTCAAGTTGAGTGTCACGCTCATTTTTCATTGGACTTATAAAATTATGTATAGTGTTGTTAATTAAATATAAGTGCGTGATTTATGTAGTAAAAAGTGAATTCAGTAAATAATTCATAAAGAACAGTGAAATATCGCAGCATAGTGGCCACATCATGACTTTGTCTCAAACCTCCATCGTAAGACGGGTCACGCGGCCGTCTTTTTCGACATGAATATTTCATTACGTGACATTGGCTAAATGCACAAACCATGCGAAGCCATAAAAGAAAGAAAGATAGAAAAGAAAGATAGAACTTATAATTAGTGTGCGAGTAATATAAGATTTCCAGAAAAAACAAAAAACGCTTAGTCCCTAGTAAAAGACATGTTGTTTTGTTAGTTTTTTTAAATTTTTTATAAATTAATGTGGTTTCTTCGCTTCTCTCTTCTCGTCTTCTTTCAATTATTCTGGTTTAACCGCCAACCCGAATTGAGCAAGCGTGGTGATTACGCTCAATCCTTCTCTGTATGAGAGGAGACCTGTGCCCAGCAGTGGGACGATAAAAAGGTTGATGATGATGATGATGAATGTGGTTTCTTTGATTTTAATCATTAAAAATTAATTAATTATTCAATGTTAACTTTATGTATGTTCTGCATGACATAATTTTATGTAATGTGTAATGTTCAAGACAATTTAAATTGTTATTGTATAAATAAATGAGATGAAATATTGGGGGCAGTTCAAGCCCAAGCCTTTTTGGCCTCGATATAAACTTTAACGGTATAAAAAGCTTTCTAGCATAACTTACGATTAATGGATGACTTGAATTTTTAAAAAAGCGAACCTTGGCATCTGAAACAGCCACTAATTTTCTTGAGCCTTGTTGTAGGTATGAGAAATTTGTATTTGTTCCTAGTATATTATGATTATGACTATCACTGTATTTTCTAAACAATTGTACATTTTTATGGGCACATATTTTATTTTTCATAAATACCTATACTGAGACGACACGGTTACATTCTATTAATCCCTTTTAATTTTTACTGCAGAATGTCATAAGATATTTTACCTATGAACAAGTAATTCCACGTAGATGAAGTCGTGGGCAGAAGCTAGTAAAGAATTTGACCAATTTATTTAATAGTAACCAATAATATACTGTAGTTATTGTTTACAACAACTTGTTATGAAAACAGCCTTTAGGCACTTCTAAGTGAAAAGGTAATTAATCAATGCTTGTCTTGAATACTCACGACACATGACATGATTTGATCTAAAATATACTCAAAATTCAGGATAAAGGAGACAAAAGTACAAATCTAATAAAATATGTAGGTAGTGGTTAATATGTACCTAAGTAATTTTGTCTATGTCATTGAGCAAGTGGTAATTAAATACAAGACCAAGCATTCTACCACATTGCATTTTAGTTAGGTACTTAGTTCGTTCTAGAGGTTACTATTGCAAAGCTGCTTTTGGAAATAACGATACAGCTTACAAGTATAATCAAAACACACTATACGTTTGCTCTATCCAGAATATAAAAAGCAGTATTAAATGTTCCAGTACCCACTCGCACGTACATTCAGTTTGGTGCGTCAGCGTAGCGTAGCCGCTAGTTTATGTGGCTTGGTTATCTTCGGAGATTAGATCGCGCCTCGCCGGGACATCACGCCCACCGCTGGGCCACCAGGGGATCAGCATAACACGATGTATGAATCTACTTGTAGAACTGCAGAAAGCTCGCTTGATAATGTTGCTTAGGTATATAAAATAGAAATGGGTAATGGTTTGAAGTATTCAGAAAGATGAGTTGTTACGATTTTTGTCTTAGTACGGATGAGTGTGATTACAAGGGGTACCTGGGCCCACTCGAATACAAAAATCAACTCATGAAACGTTAGTTAACAATATTTTTAAACTTCTGTCAAAGCCGATAGGTATATCTCTCCGGGTTTTCAGATTTATCACTACCTATTTTAATTTAAGTAGATACCTATTAATTCTAATATTTTCAGCATTCGTGGTGAGAACAGATATGAAACCATCCAAACATTAGATTTCGTTGTTATGTACCGATTGAATTTACCTAAATAATTTATACACATTATATCATATATAAAATAAGCGATAATTACTACTTATATCTTTTTTACTAAAATGAAAAATATACCTACGAGTTGGTATGATGATTGGGTCAACAATCGGCATTTCCAAATTATCTTCACCAAAAACAAATACCAATTGCGTTGGAGGTTTCTGTAATAAAACTAATGACAAAGTCATAAAATAAATGAAAAGTGAAGTAACTACATATAAAGCTATTTTAAACTTTTGTGGTGTTTTATATTTACCTTTTAAATGTATCTCACGCCCCGTGGGCAACAATAAATTTAGTGCAGATGTGTTAATACTTCTGATATGTACCAAAAAAGAAGCAATAATAATTACGTACCTATTTATACGTATATTATATTAATGAAGTTAACGAGCAGTAGAACTAGGTATGTTTCACATTAAATGCTTTTTTATTATTTATAGATTGAGATAGATTCGCACGAGAGGGGATACGTACAAAACATGTACATTTATTACAGAAGTTTATTGGTAGTTGTTATCGTATTTTCACAGTTACTTAATTATATCTTTTTTAGCAATGTTTATTGGCTTGTTTGAAGATGATTAAGTCATATGCAGTTCCGATTCGAGGGCAGTAACGAAGATAACAACTGTGTGCTGTACCGTTACTTAAATCTAATATTGTTGGGTTCATCTCATCATATAATAACCATGAGTAGATCCCATAAGTTAACAGAAAGGGATTCATCAGCTGCCTTGCGTATCGCTATTGCTCTGTGACCCCACAACCTTCTAATAGTGTGATGTCATTTCTTAGTAAGATTGTCTGTCAGACTTTAACAGTTATGAGAGAACGTCACTAAATAACTTAGTAAATGCAATCCTGTTTTTATCAATATTATTATTTCAGCCCCGAATAGCACTAGCGCTGTTGGGTATAGGATACCCCTTAATCCTGCCATACATCCCGGTACCGAACATTCCTTATACAGTTGCTTTTCACGGCTTTGACGATATTATCAACCTATCGCGATTTTGGATGACCGTGGTTTCTTCGGTCTGACCTTGGCTACCACTTTATCTAAGCTTTACCTAATTCATTCGCGCTTTTTACTGCTATGCTGAGGTTCAAACTCACAGTTCACACCTATGAGTCGACAAATAACTTGTACCTACCAACATAAAATAAAATATTTCTTAATTTCAGCTGCATATTATCTAAGCAGGTGAAAGATGATTACTTAGATCAAATCGTAGGCGGAGGCACCTGCATTAGCGAAATCATTTTTCTTTTACTTCCATTAAAACTGTTATAATTGACGTTGCCTAAGCCACAGCTCTTTTGTTCATCGGCATCCGCGGACATCCCGGCGAGGTTTTAATAACTGCCGGCCAAATGCGTTAATGTAATCAAAGCTCAATACATCATACTCGCGCTATCGCCCCGCCTGGGTTTGATTAATAATTCTAATGAGCGGCGGTGCCAAACGAGTTAATTAAGCGTCGTTTTTTACCGGTCGGTGCCACCGCGGCTGGTAAACGGCGCATCAATCACCGCTTTGTGTCTGCCGACCAACTTCTTAATGATTGAAATGATGCCAGACAGGGCTGCGCTGGCCTCTGACCGCTTGCTGCCCGTGCCCACGAAGCCCGAGCTGTAAGGCTGGCGGAACGGGTGCAAACTGTTGCAATTATGGTGCTGCACAGTAATCAGAACAAGCAATCTATTATTCAATTAGCAGACAGGTTTTAATAACTGCTTCCAAGCAAAGATATGCTTTTGTAGATAGGTACAAACTAAAAAGTAAGGTGTGAACGCAATGAAGCTTAATCGAATCTCGTACATTCAATTTTTTTTCCATCATTGACATAAGCATATATAGCAGTAACGCTGCCAAAATATCTCTCATTCCATGTAGGTAACAAAAAACCGAAGATGTTACAATGAAGTATCAACACAAAACTAGGTACAGTTTTTGTGTGATACCAATTAGGACTATCATATTCTAGAGGTATAATAAAAAAAAGAGCTGAGATAAAAAATACGATACCCTAATGTAATATATAGACCGGTAGCTATAAGATTTTGGTACATACATTATATATTATAGCCTAAGGCTTTATCTGGTTACTGGTCAACTTCTCCAACAACATTTGAAGATTTACATAAAATAACATTTAAACACCTATTTCCACCAATCAGTGCACTGCCTTTCATATACTATGTACCTATAAATTTTATGAAAACATAATGTATGTAGGTATGTACATTATAATTAAAGTTTATAACGCTGGTAAAACTCTATCGTACAACCAAGTAAGTAAAACCGTGTTTGTAAGCCGTAAAACAGGTATTTTATGTTTTTTGCTGCGGGCTTTAAGTGTGCTGAACTTCGGAATACTAAAATTTATTTTCTTCATTTATAAAACGACAAATCAAAATATCTTTGCCCGGGGATGATCTACGAGATAAATGGCCAACATTAATACGAATCAAAACAGTTTATTCTGTAAAACTAGTGGGACCGGTGTTCGTCAAACATTATCAATCATTTTTCGTTCGGCCGCGGGCAGAATAGCTTTAATTTGATAAAACGCAATTAGCTACCAAAAAGAAATCTAATCTCAAGAGGCGGCTCCAACTTTTTTGGCCGCCATCTTTTTGGGTTCCACATTGACGCCTCGAATAAATACAACGAATTACAAAAGTTAACTATGACGAACGGTTAATAGAAACAAAGTTTTAACTAATAAAGAAGAACGGTTTTGATAGATTGATTCTTCATATTACGCCTGCACAGAAAATTATTGCAAAAGAGGTTTACGGTATGAGTTCAAAGAGCAGTCTAAATGAAGAATTTTATTTTCTTATATCATAAACGGGTGTTTTCTACGATTGAATGGTCCTTCAATTTAGTGGCGAGTCATTCCAGTGGCAGTATCAAGTGGAACGCGCGCCGCGGGGTTTAATGTCTAATTCACCGCGCTACCAACAGGTGGCGGCTGCGCGGCTTTTCAAATCTGACAGACGCCATTGCCTTCACGTCAGAAAGCCGCGAATAAAATTAATGATGTTCGCGCCTTAATGACGTTTCACGACGCCGCTCCATTGTGTCCGTAATACAACAATTATTGAGATCATTTATTAAGTTTATTGATCTTTTAACTTAATCTTTTATTTCGTAATTTAGCTCCGTGCGAGAGCGCGAACTCTTAAAAAAATATCTCATATGCGGAGGTATTTTTTGGACTATTTTTGTCATTATACGGCGTGATGTGAGCGGGGTCTTTGAATATAGAGGCAATTACTGCCCCGCATGTGGTTTGATTATGTACGGCGGTCCCGTTCCATCTAGCGATGAGGCTATAAAACGCCGGTAAAAACATTACTAAAACCTTTGCAAGCCGTAGTTTTTGGGCTTCCGTTGCTAAATTGATGCTAATATTAAAAGCTATTGTTATGATTTTCTGTACAGTACCAGTCTGCTTTTTTGTATGTTGTTTTCTAAAGTAGATTAAGGTTTCGGATGGCTTCGGCTGTTGATAGTCTGCTGTGTGGAGATGTGTATGCACTTTTTATAGTCTGTGGGAAGTTCAAGCCGCCAGTGTAGACGTAGTTAATTAGCAGTTAGTTGACAGTTCAGTTCCTTTGACGCTGGGCAATGTTGAAGCTTTGCCGTCTTAGTGCTATTAAGTCTCAGTTCCACTGGCATGCTAATATCTTTTCGCTTGTTGCAAATTAATCAACATCTTCTGGGAGAAATTAACGCATCACTGATTAGAAAATTCTGGAAAAATACATCATTAATAAAAGTATAACTATAAATACCATCCAAAAGACTCTATAGATTTTTGGATGGTAATTATACTATACTTATATATACTATAATTATACTATACTATACTTTAAAACATGATACTTATATCTCTATATATTTTAGAGATATAAGTATCCTGTTTGATAATAATCAATGAAACTCGACTACTGTAATTAAGAAACATGAAAGTTTAGTGACTAGATTTTTTATATCTTCAGCGTAGAGGGTTAGGTAAATAGTGGGGAGTAGTCATTTGGGTGTGTGATTAAAAACAATGAAACAAGTTTTAGAAGTTTTGGACATGTTTCTGATAAATGGAAAATAAGTTTGTATAAAAGGTATAATATATGTAACAGTGCCTTTGCATAATGTAAATATGTAACTTTTAAAAGTAAATCGAAGAAAATTTTTTACTTAGGGTTTTGGTAAAATGACACAAATGTCTTTTATAACCAAAAGGGGTAACACTGTATGGGTCAGTTCGAAATCTACGCGACAGAAGAAGCTGGTAAAATGCTAGTGGTAAAGTAAATATATTGGATGAAATTGATTAAGGTATTTTCTTATTCCTGCTGGATGTGAAGGGAGCTGCAAATTGTGATAAGGCCAAAAAAAAATTAAAGCAGAATTTTGCCGCTGTACCAATCAGCCCACCATAAAAAAATTATAGACCAACTACAAGAATAAAAAAAAGTATATTTCTAAGAATTGTGAAGGAAAATAATTGATAGGCAATAGGAGTACAGCACTAGCCAAATAGGAAAACAGGGGGTTTTTGTTTGTTTGGTTTTAATGTGCTGTTACATCAATTATTCATCAAAGCTAAATGTTTACTTATAGAGCACAAATAGGCAGTTTGACTTCATTTAATTATCTAAGTAATACAGTGGCGTAGCGTGGCTTTTCGCCGCCCGGGGCCGTCCGGAAATCCGCCGCCCTTTATTTTAATTATAAATAATTTAAAGTTTTAATATTATATTGAATGGACTTCATGTCCATTATTCACCTTATTTGTTGCAAGTCAAAATAAACTACCATGCACTGCTTCAGAAGGAAAATAAAGGGTTTTTCAATAGGGACGCTCGAACTTTGACAGCTCATAGCGGCCATCTTGGTAATACGATAGCTGTCAAATTTGGCATGAATACATATTTAGTCGCGACATTTTACTGTGGAACACTACACGCTTCAACAACGCGTAGAAATGATTAAAATGTATTATTAAAATCAGTACTCTATTCGCCTAACGTTCCGTGCGTTGCGTCCAATTTATGGCGTTTATGGCCGTCCTGCAGAGTCCACAATCAGTCGTTTGATAAATATATTTGAGACAACCGGGTCGGTGATCGATGAAGCAGTTCCTGTACGTCAAGGAAACGCAAGATCGTTGGAGAATATTGTTGCCATACGAGACAGTGTGCGAGAAAACCCCAGACAATCCATTCCGCGTCGTGCGAAAGAACTGGGTCTTTCTGCAACATCAACATGGCGAATTTTGCGCCGAGATTTGGGTTTTCATCCATATAAAGTCCAATTAACTCAAGAGCTAAAACCCAATGACCACAGGCAGCGCCGTGTATTCGCTGGTTGGGCGTTAGAGCATCTGGCAGCTGATCCTGCTTTTGCAAAAAAAAAAATCATCTTCACTGATGAGGCTCATTTCTAGTTAAGCGGCTTTGTTAATAAACAAAATTGCCGGATTTGGTGCGATGAAAATCCGCGGGAGATTCATCAGGTGCCTTTACACTCCGAAAAAGTAACTGTTTGGTGTGGATTTTGGTCAGGCGGTATTTTGGCCCATATTTCTTCGAAGATGCGCAAGGAGCCGCACTCACTGTCAATGGCGACCGATATCGGACGATGATAACAATTTTTTTGTGGCCCAAGGTAGCTGGTATAGATCTCACAAACATGTGGTTCCAACAGGATGGCGCCACTTGCTATACAGCACGGGAAACATTAAATTTATTGAAAGAGAAGTTCGAGGGCTTCGTCATCTCGCGTGGTGGCGACAACAACTGGCCCCCGAAATCGTGTGACTTAACACCGCTTGATTATTTTCTGTGGGGCTACTTGAAATGTCTAGTATATGCAGATAAACCACAGTCAATTTCTGTCCTAAAGGCCAACATAACTCGCGTTCTTCGTGAAATTGAGCCCCATTTATGCGAAGACGTCCTTCAAAATTGGTCCACCAGAACCTTCTACAGCGGAGTCGCTTCGGCCATTTGGCTGATATTATTTTCCACACATAATGTCATTGAATATTCTTTAAAATGTAATAAAAATTGTGGTAATATCACTTAAACAGATTGTTTTATTTCATTTCAATGTTCTAGTGCTCTTAATGAAAAACCCTCTACATCTAAGAGAAGCAATTGCGCAAGACACCCACAGGAAGTTTGATTTTCTTAAACGGCTCAGCTTTATTATGTAACGTTAGCGTTACATAATAAAGCTGAGCATAATAATAACAAGTGTTAAAGTATTTATTTGTCAATTGAGTGTAAATAATATCTTAAATTATACATAGTGCTTATTGAACTTAGAAGGAATAAAATATGTGCTTAATATTATTAAGGGTTGTACCCTAGCTAACCAGCGCCACCATATTTTTTTCTTGATTACTCTTGTTATAGACCGAAATTAAAAAAGTGGTTTGAAAAATGTATAAGATGTATCGAAGCTATTTTTTGAAATGATTTGTTTGAATTCATTTGATATTTGCAGCTAGTTACAGATTTAATTTCTGCTTAAAGTTGTGGTTTTTAGCTAATTTTGAATTTCGAACTTGCTGAATATAATATACACTGTTTCAAAAGTAGCTTAGATATGGCTTTAACTATTTTCAAACCACTTTTTTTTATTTTGGTCTGTAACAAGAGAAATCACGAAAGATTATCTGTAGCACTAGTTTTAGAGGGTAAGTAAACTCCTTAAATATTTTTGTTACTATTACTTTAAAAAAAATAGATTAAAAATGTACTCTTCGTGCTTTTTTCAAAGAAAATTTTTTACACAATCGTCAATATCAAATTGTATCTCATTTTAAATTGCCAGTATAGCTAGATTTGTTAGCCTCAACGTAGACATAGTCGACCTAAGGTAATTTTTTATCAGCTTAAGTTTAGAAAAGCTTCTCTCACAACTGGCATTGCTGACGGCAGACGTTAAAAAAATTCTCAACATAATTACAATGTTTGGCAAGCCATCTTCAAGTTTGGAGTCAATAATATATTTTAATAGTCCCAGAGAGCCGGACTTCATAAGCTGTTTTTTTAGTCTGGATTCGATGTGATTTGGAATAACCTTTTTTTTTCTTGGTCATGCAATGTTTTTTTCCTTATCCGCCGCCCCCTTTCATATGCCGCCCGGGGCCATGGCCCCCCCTGCCCCCCCCAAGCTACGCCACTGAAGTAATATCCATACATCCATCTCTATTCTTACTATACTTGCAAGACGGTACTTATCCTCCTGACTATGATCTCGTTATTGCTTTACCTCTTTTGCCAAAAACATCAAATGTTACATTAATAATGCAGAAAGAAAAATCATGGTGTTCGTAGAGGGAAAATTGAGAGACTTGTAGTAGAGTTATCGTGTAAATCATTTTCATAATCTTAGCAGTATGCTCTCTCATTATGTATCTCATGCGCGATGCTATATTGGGTTGCCATTACGCCGCTTATAGAGTGACCGGAAAAACAAGATATTACTAAAAAAAAAAACTGCTTGACCGCAATCCCACCTGATGGTAAGCAGTTATGCAATCGTTGATGGTAAAGCGCGTTAGTTTATTAAAAGCCTATTCACTCTAGCTTTGAAGACATTTAAATTATAGTCAGACGAAAACACCGCTTCCAGCAAACTGTTCCAGTCCCTTGATGTACGCGGTATAAAAGATGAGGCGAAACGCTACGTCCGGAACGTAGTGGATACCTACTCGCCGTACGACGGGTCGTACGATGATAGAACGGACATGGGGGAATTAAGTCATGCGATTCCTGCGCACACTCTTTAAAATGGATTCTATAGAACACCGACAGACTGGCTACTCATCGCCTGTGCTCCAGGCTTTGGAGATCCGTTTTGAACCGTATCTGTATCGCCAATTAGCCTCTTCGCACGCCTCTCCACCAAATTCTGAGTTGTCAGGTGACATTTTGCAGCAGCAACCCAAATGTGGCTGTAGTACTACACACAAGAATGGACCCGAGCTTTGTATAACATTAGAAGCTATCTGGTGTGAAGTACCGCCGGACGTTTGTAATAACGCCAAGTTTTCACCTTGGCTTTGGATTCAATGAACCGCCCAAAGTTTAGGTTTCAGGAAATCTCAACTCCCAAAAGCTGAACGAGGTCGGTGCACTTCTAGGATACATTCTGAAAAGTATTAGTAAAGATGAACGGGCTCTTTTTGGCGGTGAATAGACACGCTTGTGTTTTGGCGATGTTGAATGCCACAAGATTGACTTCGCCCCATTCGTGGACTGGCTGTAGTGCAACAATCGTACGTTCTACCATAGCTTCTCTTTCGGACCGGATTGCTTTCTTACTAGCCCAAGCACCCGGTAGGTATCTCTCCACAACTGTGGTGTCATCTGCATGCCCATAGATACCGGGAATTAGCAGACAACTCCGACTGTTAGGAATCGTCATGTTTTAATATTATTTTCACTTATTCATGTTGTTTTTAAAAGTGGCGTCCTGCAATTTACAATTTTTTAGCAATATCGCTATTTAGTGGTTAGGTTGATCCATAATGAACGAGCAAGACGTGAGTGTGAATGAAAGTATTTTTCAGATGAAAATATGTGCTCAATTTATTGTATTAATAGTAATTTTAATATGAGAAAATGGTACTTATAAAGTTCCTGCGCTGTTTTGTATGAGAAACCAAAGCCTGCATTCAACTAAGTATTATGAATTTCAAAATCTAGATTCCGTTACACTTAAACAAGCGAGCATCGAATTAAAGCAAAGGAAATCACCTGAACCAATTTCAGCGCTGTTATTACTATGTAAGATGCTGTAAGAGCACTTCGCGCCATCGGGTTACAGGCATTTGTTGGCTGCAAACGATGGCGAGGGAAACACGTACCGCAAAATGATATCTAATAAGGCAGCGTTAAGATTATCGGCGCGATAGGCTTCCTTCAACAAGCTCCGATTTCCCAATAACATTCCGTATCTTACCTACGATAATTTCAAAGAGCCCTCATGTACCTACGTACCTACGTAGATAATCCGTAATTCCTTGTCTTCGGTCCACGATCGTCGGAAACCAGCGCAATTAGATGCAATCGTGTCGAAATTATTGTAATAACCAAAAAGAATCGATGGTCTAACGATGGGCGATCGCTGCGCGGCTATTGGCGCGGCACTCACCAATGCGCGCGCGCACGACTGCGCGTTGTTAGCCGATCTACACGAGATAAGCTAATTATACAACAGCGGACGTTGATTGTTATTCTACTTTCCTTCTTTATTTTTCAGATGTTAAGCTTTCGAAGTATATCTTAATCGTTGTACACATACATAAAACTCGTAGTGGTTATTAAAATATCGATCGGAAAGCGAAACAGGTTATTATTGTACGAATCGTCTAATCATTAACGATTGAATGGACCACCGACGATAACCATTACGGAAATTAAAACGGGGCCTACATGTACACATGTCTTTACCTACACTATAAACATAAAATAGTAGGTACTTGAACTAACATTGAATAAAATTGACATTTAGGAATGTGTTTTTTTTACATTTACCTATATAAATAAACTTTAGGGAAATTTTGCTGTTAATATTTTAACATTTTAATAGCCCACCATTGTTTTCGGTATCTACACTAACTACGCTGTTATGTACGTAAATGTTCACACATATGTAGTTTGAATAATCTGCAGACTGTAGGTATTTCATTTATTTATCGCATGTTTCCTCTTCACTAGTAACGGGATTATTATTGGCTACACCAAATGTGGCGTTACTACTTACCTGCTACTTTAGAAAACATGTTTTAATAAGGAAAATTTTGGGAAATGCCATTGACGTAGGCACTAGAAAGTGATTAACGCCGGGCGTAAGACTATCTTAGTTAGCAAGTGGTAGTGTCATTTTGAAATCTGAAAAACATCAATAGGTTTTTTTTAGGATTCGAGTTTCCTAGTTCTGGGAAACACTACATATCGACGTATAACGAAATTTTGTACTTTCTTTCTTTAATCTTAAATTACTCCGTTCAGCTGTTTAGCCATGCACAATGTGGAGACGATAATCTAAACTCGAAATTATCTCTTAAATTAGGATAATGTATGAAATCGCAATATGTAGGATACTTGCCAAAACGGTTAAAATGGCAGTGGTTAGGGAAGGAATCAGCCGCGTGGTACCCGGCAGAGTAGAATAGGCTACCTTCACTCTTACTGAGATGCCATAGAAGGTGACTAAGGTAAATTCCGTGCAAAATCCGGTGATTTTGCATGGAATTTGAACGGGATTTTGGTGCACACAAAGAAGAAAATCTCTGCAATTTATACCAAAACCCTCGCCAACCCAAGCGTGGTGAGTATGGCATTTACCCCTCATGTTATGGATGAAGGCCAGTGCCCTTGCAGTGGGGACGTAAATAGGCTGATGAAGAAGGGAAGGAATAAAATACATAAGGGTATGACAAAATTAAGATTTGAGTACAAAAGTGTTGCTTATTTGAAATGTAGACAACGAGAGAAAAATATGAATATATTAAGTAAAAAAAAGACAATCTAACATACGCAGTCAAAGACCTGCCAAACCCATACGTGGACCATTAGCATCTTCTACAAGTTTAATACGTGTAATTATTTTATTTGGTATTAAAATTTATTTGTATCTAATATTTAAAAACCTCCTTTGCACCAAAATTCGAGTTTTTATCTTTGTTACATTGCTTTTAAGGTAAGTAAAGTAGGCGTGACCCAAACAGACCAATTAGTGCTTACGTCATAGAACTCACTGTTCTGCTGACGGTAACGGTTTTCATCCAAATTGTGTGATGATTAAACCTTGAGTGTGAAATTCTATTACGTAATGCTATATTGGTAAACTTCGTCGGGTATTTTCGTCTCCCATACCCCAATGTTTGAAGACCAAAATCTTCAACCAGTGCGTCCTATCCGTCATGACTTTCGGAGTCGAGACGTGGACACTAACGATCAGATTAGTCCATCCATAAGTTTAAAGCCGCTCAGCAAGCTATGGAGCGGGCTATGTTGGGCGTATCTCTAAAGGACCGCATCAGAAATGAGGTGATCCGACAGAGGACCAAAGTCACCGACATAGCTGAGAAGATTAGCAAGCTGAAGTGGCAATGGGCTGGTCACAGGACCGCAGGACCGCCAACCGTTGGGGTAAACGAGTCCTCGAGTGGAGACCGCGTCTCGGCAAACGTAGCGTAGGACGCCCTTGGGCGAGATGGAGCGACGACATCAAAAAGCTGGCTGGTAGGGTAGGGTAGTACCTGGCGGAGAACTGCTCAGGATCGAGCTTGTTGGCGTGCAAGGCTTTATTAAGTGTTGCAGACTTTTTGTAGGAGAAAGATTTTGGTTGTCAATTTTATATAATGTATTTAAATAATTATTAGAAACTGTGACATTAATATTGACTGATGACATTGAAATAGAATTATTGTATTTATTGATGGAATTATATTGTATCAGACGATGAACCAGAAATAGATTAATTGAAGTAAGTATATATTTATTTTTAAATTGTGAACATTTTAGGGTTGCATGCCTTATAATTAATTTTTTAAAATTTATTTTTTCCGTTTTCAATCTTGAAGACTTGTGTTATGTGTAATGTTTTGTATGTAGTTTGTATTACAAAAAAATAAAGTGTCATGTTGTGTCACTCATGCTTTCCACATATTTTTCATTGGCGACGAGGATTTTAATTATTTTAGGGAGATATACGCGTGAAAATGTCTATTGGAAAGGTCTCGGAGTTCAAAGTGAGTGATGGTAACTGGGCCACGTACATAGAAAGGCTGGAAAGTTATTTTGTGGTAAATAATGTGTCGGTAGAAATGAGACTGCCGACATTGATAGCGGCTATGGGGGACGAGGCTTATGAGTTACTGAGCAACTTGACCAGCCCGGTGAAGCCTAATCGGAAAACATACGCGGAAGTGGTACAAATCTTAAGAGATCACTTGCAACCAGAACCGTCTGAAGTTGCGGAACGGTACAGGTTCCGTCAACGTAGACAGTGTGGCGGTGAAGCCATTCATAATTATGTTTCTGAGCTTAAAAAGTTGACGAAAAATTGCGGCTTTGGCATTTTGTTAGAAGAAAATTTACGCGATCAGTTTGTTTGCGGTCTGCGGTCGGAGATAATAAGGCAGCGGCTTTTCGCTGAAGAAAATTTGACTTTTGCGAGGGCAGTTAAGATAGCACACATGTTGGAAGCTGCGGAACGGGATGCGGCGATCGTAGAACATCCAGGGCCCGGAGAGTATGATAATGGCGGAAGTACGAGCGCATCTATGCCAGTACACGCGTTCAACTCGGGGCGGGGGCGAAGCAACCGCGGTGGGGGCGGACTGCCCCTCGGAACACGCCCGCAGCGGAACTATACCTTACAGTGTGAAGCATGTGGTGATGATCACAACAAGGATGATTGTCGCTACAAAAAGTTTATTTGCGGTCGCTGTAGACGACGTGGTCACCTGCGACGTGTTTGTCCTCAACGAGCTGGGAGTTACAGGTCCGGCAATAATACGGTTGCTCACGTCCAGATGGAGGGCCGTGGGCCGAACTTGTCGGAAAACAGAGCTCTATCAGAGCTTTTAGGGGAGGACGAACCTCCGTCTTCGGGCGAGGACTCTTGGACAGCGGAGGAACCGGTACACCAACTGTCGTTAAATGGGTATAAACCGGTGAGTTTACACGTTTTGGTCGATGGTAAGGATTTGTCGATGGAAATCGATACTGGATCTTTGGTTTCGTGTATTAGTAAACAAACGTATCAAAGGTTATTTTCGCATTTTCCGATTGAAAAGTCATCAATGATTTTTAAATTCTATGACGGTTCACAAGTATTACCTTTAGGAACAATAAAACCTGTAGTTAAGTATAGGAATATAGAAAAGAATTTAGATTTATTTATTTTGACAGGCGGAACCACCTCGTTATTAGGCCGACAATGGTTATCTGAACTAAAAATTAAAATTCCTGTTTTTCATAATTTTGTTTCTCCCAATAGAGTTCACGGTCAAGATAAATTAAAGGAATTATTTGACAGATATAAAGAGTTGTTTACGGAGGGACTGGGTCGATTCAAAGGAGGCAAGGCACGGCTGCGTGTGCGGGAGGGAGCGACACCTGTGTTCTGGCGCGCTCGACCCTTGCCGTACGCGCTACGGGACCGCGTCGAAGCTGAACTGGACGGAATGTTGCGTGACGGCGTCATCGAGCCCATCGACAGTGCGGACTGGGCTACTCCGCTCGTACCGGTGCAGCCTGATTCGTCTATTGTCTAAGATCAAACTTTTCACTGCTAACACGTTTTCTTCTGTAACAGCCGTCAAAGGGCGACCACTTCTTTCTTCATCCCCCAAAGTTAGTCGACCGCGTTTAATTTCATTATACCACCGATACACGGTTGCCTTAGAAGGGCCGTCTTCCATGAATGCCATTTGAAGTCTATCGTACGATTCTCTGCAGTCTGGTTTCAGGCGACATTTGAAAAAGTAAAAAATCACAGCGCAAATGTGGTCTCGACGCAAATCCATTTTTCAAAGAGACAAGATAATTTTAATTAGCTCGTAAAAATGTGGGAGGAAGTTTTAAATTTGGAACGTACCTATTCTTTCTTTCTTTCTTTTTTGGCTTCGCTCGGTTTGTGCATTTAGCCAATGTCACGTATGAATTATTCATGTCGGAAAAGACGGCCACGTGAACCATCTTACGAAGGAGGTTTGAGGTAAAGTCATGCTGTGGCCACTATGCTGCGATATTTCACTGTCCTTTATGAATTATTTACTGAATGCACTTTTTACTGCGCAAATCACGCACTTTTATTTAGCAAACAACACTATAAACAATTTTAAAAGTTCAATGAGAAATGAGCGTGACACTCAATTTGACTTTCCCGCCAAAACCCGAACGTACCTATTTTAAATGTTATAAATAGTCATATTTTTTAAATTAATTGTAACTGGCCAGTTTCTCACCTATAAAAACTTTTTGTCGCAATACTTTCTGAGTGGCCTAGTATATCTAATAATTTGTTCAATCTTTATATTTATGTTTCTATAATCTATGTGGTGTACATAATAAAGGGTATTCTATTCTATTCTATTCTATAATTTATTTATCTAATAATTTATATAATTATTAATTAAACCCACCAAACCAACGACAACTTGTCGCCGAGCGATTCGTCATGTTATGATTGGTGAAGCCGTACGGAGGACGGGTCTGAGCAGTTGTATTGCGATATGTGCCTCGGGTCCTAGTCTGCTATTATAATAGTTTCAAAATGTTCGATCAGTCATCTCGTATTGATCGATTTTGACAAGCTTCGTAATCTACTAACAAAATGGCGTCATTATAACACACGACTCCATATTAATATAATAAATGTTCAGGATGAGTAGTACTTTTTAGAAAATCATTGTTATTAATTAACGGTTTTTATAATAATGGAAATACGGCACTGCCATTCATTCTATCACCATTCTATGAAGAGACAACTGATATAATTGATCGATCATTATGATTTTAGCAGATTATGAACTTTTGATGACAATTTTATAAAAGTAGCAGGCTAGGGCCCTAGGTACGATGCGCCAAATGTTGTTGTGTCGGGAGCTTGGTTGTGGAGGTTCTCCAGATCAATCTCCCTCTGGCACAGCATCGTTGATCGTATTGCTTAGTTTAGAAGTTACCACCCACCAGACAAAGGCTGGCCGCCAAGCGATTCGTCGTGTTACGGCATGATGTGTGACGGGTACGATGCGCCAAATGTTGATGTGTCGGGAGTTTCATCGTGGAGAGTGTCCAGATCAATCTCCCTCTGGAGCAGCATCGTTGGTCGTGTTGTTTGGTAAAACATTGCATCATCTCGCTGAACTGCCGCCTTCCTTTCTATTCACTCAGTTTTTTTTTCTTAGTGAATAGGCTCTTAATAAACTAGCGCGCTTTACCATCAACGATTGCATCACTACTTACCATCAGGTAATAAAAAAGGAGAAGTACACTTAACAGTGATCATTAGTCGACTAGTCTTCCATACCAAGTAAAATTGTCCATTGACCTATGTATCTCTAAATTGTTGATAGGCCTATTCTGTCCTACCATACCCAGTTTGATTTTAAAACATTGAGCCAATTATTTTAAGAGTAACCGTGGAGTTTCTTGCCGGCTCTTCTCAATAGGAAACGACCATTTGGAACCGTGTACCTAGCTTCTGGCGTTTCATAAGTGCCCATGTTGGTTTAAAGTAAGTTTGATTTTATCACCACTATTACTGTATATCTTGAGCTGGTCTGAATCCCAACATGTGGGTTATTATTTTTGAAAAAGTTTTCTTCTCCAGGAACCCTTACAGTTGATGCTCGATGCTGTGCCGGGCATGGAAATGGGGGTAACATATAGACCGAATAATCTCCGAGTTTAGTACCCGGAGATTATTCAGTTTATATATTTTTTTAAAACCTTTCAGTTATTAAGAATTTCTCCTGTATCTTGGGTGCATTTACAAACCTTTAATTTAAACTCATATACACAAAGAACCAGAATCGGAACAACTGTTCAGTGCGGGAATCGAAAAAGTGACACGAAGCGCAGCCAGTCAATCGCTTAAGCACTGCGCCAATCGTGCCATAATCATTTATTCAAATGAAACGTAAGAAATCCTTGGTCATGACAAATTAGCATTTATCACCTACGATATGTAGACTACAGGCCCATGTCCAAAAATGAATGGGCCATATGAACCACCAGGTGACATATGTAGGACGATATAAGAGCATAAAATAATAAGATTCAGCTCTATGCCGTCACTTATAAGCTGTCCAACTGAGTGCTGGTGAGAATTCAAAAGCGCAGGTAGAGTGAGTACCTTTTGGGTCATATATTTTTGTACGGCATTTTTACCATCGGTAAATCCATGAAAAATAATAAGAAAGCGCGCAGTGTCGTAAAAAATGATGCGCCACAAAGTCGGTAATTTTTTTTGATTTTCTGACAATTTCCAGGGTAAATTTGGTCATTTTATTTTGTACGGCATCACTTTCATTCTGTTTCAATTTAGCTTCTAATCCATTATTCCGCAATGCCGTACAAAAATATATGACCCAAAAGGTATTCACTCTACCTGCGCTTTTGAATTCTCCCCAGCACTCAGTTGGACAGCTTACAAGTGACGGCATAGAGCTGAATCTTATTATTTTATGCTCTTACATCGTCCTATATACATCACCTGGTGGTTCATATGACCCATCCATTTTGGACATGGGCCTGTAGTCCTGGCATTCATTTATCCCGGGCGCTTGCTTTGTAGTATGGTTTTGTATGATTCATTGTTACCTACCCGGTGAGATGATACTACCTGTTGTAGTGTCAATTGCTAAAAAATTTAATACGAGCTGGTGAATTTATCTACAGTAGCTGGGGCTTCGCATGCACATGTAGATTGCCTTATCGAAAGTATGCTCGGTGGTAGACCATAACATCGGCTGACGGCAGAAGTTACCACCCACCAGACAAAGGCTGGCCGCCAAGCGATTCGTCGTGTTACGGCATGATGTCTGGTGAAGCCGTACGGAGGACGGGTCTGAGCCAGTTGTGTTGCGATGTGTGACGGGTACGATGCGCCAAATGTTGTTGTGTCAGGAGTTTCGTCGTGGAGAGTGTCTAGATCAATCTCCCTCTGGAGCAGCATCGTTGGTCGTGTTGTTTGGTAAAACATTGCATCACCTCGCTCAACTGCCGTCTTCCTTCCTATTCACTCAGTTTTTTGAATAGGCACCTAATAAACTTACCATCAACGATTGCATCACTGCTTCCCATCAGGCGGGATTGCGGATATGGACTAGATATTAATTATAAAAAAATGCGTAAAAGGTGAGCATACTTGGTTCACAGTGTGTTGGGCAGCTCTAACAGTGTTTTGAGTATGGTTGCCAGTCGTCTAGAGTCCTAGACTGATCTTCTACGTAGGGCACTGTTGTTCTCCAGGGATGTCTCGGTTACTATTTGTATTGTTGTTTGTTTTTGTACTTAGTTATAAGTTTTACAAACTTAGAAAGAAAAGAACGAAGAAAAGAGAATTCTATTTAGTAAAATAGAATTTAAAACTTCAAGCCTACCCACATAATATAATGCTAGAAGTTTTAAGGATTAAATCAAGAATTATATTATCCGGAGAAGAACCGGAGTTACCGAGTGAGCAAACTGAAGTAGCAGTGGGCTGGCCATGCTTGTCGAAGGACCTTGGCCTGTGGAGCACGAATCCTGAAGTGGAGGCTGCATATTGACAAGCGTAGTATGGGACTTCCCCCAGCTGGACGGATCGCCGGCCTTAAGAAAGCCAAGAAGTTCTGATTGGCAGCGGAAGGCGGAGGACACTGTTGTGGCGTAAGTCTGTGTTGAGTGAGGCATTGTTTTATTTACAGTTATACATAGCATAAGTAAATCATTCTGGACATATTAAGTGAATGCAGCTGAAACATGTTGCTGCATTGAGTTTACAATTTTGTGATATTAAGGCAACATTTACACGTATTAATTCGTCCCACTAGCATATTTTGTAATACGAGTCTCTCTGTCTTTTGTATAGGGTTGCCCACAGTGTTGTGATTGTTTCACAAATTCTAGATTTCTGTTTTATTGGAAAGATCCAAATTTTAACTGACTCTGAAAATTATATGTGAAGATAACTTATTGACAAAAAATTACACTTTTAGAAAAGCATTGTTTTGTGGATAACGTATTAATTCAATAATTATCGTAATTCATGTACCTTCTTCTGCATATTATACAGCAAAACACTTGTGTTGGTAGGTACTGGTTTTGTGTATTTACAAAAATCGTCGAAACTGCCTATATAAAACGTTGTCAATAGAGCAGGTCTAATGTGTTTGACAACCATATATGAGCCTAGCATTATCCTGGATCGTAGGCACAGCGGTCACGTATCGGCGATTGAGCCGGCCTCTTCATTGCGAAGACGTGCGCGCATCGTCCGCGCATGCGTCGAGGTTAGGGTTCTCATTTTAAATTTCAAAATTTTCTGGCCAATAATCGGACATTTTCGAATAAGCCCGGACAACGGAACTTATATCTAAACTACAATGTGCACTATCGATCAAAACGCGGTCCGAGGAGGATAACTTCAAAGTAGCCCTCTGTCCTTGTTGTGTAGGATGACTATTATAATGGAATTTATAAGGAATGTACGTATTTTTTTTTCACTTATATTACCTGGGTTTTAATGAATATTTAGGTATGGATGCTAACTTTTTAATTTTATTATTTTTGTATATTATTGAATTTTAGAAATAGATGAATACATTGATGATGTACGGACGACAGCAGGTCAATCTACCCGAAACTGTACCTTTAAATAAATAAAATATCTGCAAGAAAACAGAATTTAATGTCATTGTAAATACCTAATAAAAGTCACTTATCTACTTATTATGCACACAATGACTAAGTGCACATTTATTAATTATTCCGAAATTTATGGTCACCCTACATACAAACAAAATAACTTGTAAGATGAGTGGGGGTAAGATAAAAAAAAAAAATTAACGCCCAATACCAGGGGATTGTTTTAATGCTGGCAATATCATTGTGGACATAAGTTTATCTTGCCCCACCCAGCAGCCTGCGTCAGTCGCTGAGTGAAGGTGCTGGTGTATTATTTAACATTTTTCCGCATAGTACATTTTCCGCGAAAAAATTAGTTTTTCGATCTTACCCCGCTCGCTGTATCTCCTTACTCAGATAAGGAACAAACATGTTGTTTTGATATTCGTAATTAGATTTAAACTGTAGTATGCTCTATAATGTGGTGATTACTATAATTCACGTATTTTAAGATTTATGGTGCCTTTCAAACTTTCCCCTGCATAATTTAAAGGAGTAAGATGATAATATAAAACTTTCCATCTTACCCCGTTTACGAAACTCCTACAAAAAGTCAGGGGCCCTCAATCTGAAATACCCGGTAATATCTCTTCCAAAAAAAAAAAAAGAGTCTTTTGTGTTAAACCGTCGGATTAAAAAAGGCAGACGCTCTGTACATAAGTACAATACTTACACGATTAAAGTGTACCAATTTCAACTGATTTTTGAGCGGATAATTAAATTCTACGTTAAGATGTCTAGAATTATGCAGATAATTCTAATTACATAATTTGCGATATGTAAATCGTCCACAGTATGGAATTTCAACTTGTATAATAATATAGATACATTTTTAATTTTGTTTTAGGATCAAAATGCCTCGTAACTTCATAAGGAAATTGTTACGGGCTACTTGTTATACTCCTGAGGACTTAGCGATTACAATACAGAGAGTAGAGAATAAAGAATTAACTACAACGCAGCTAAGTTATATAACACACCTGTCGTCTTGTAATGTCAATTTGGCAGTGATTATAATAATACTGTTTAAGTACTAATGTTTATAAAGGAAAGAGTCTCTAGTTTTATTGTTTTTTTTTTCTTTTTTGTTCATTTATTAGGAGACGCATAAGTACGAGTAGGTATGATCTGATAAAATTTTATATTTTTGATATGAGTTAGTTATTTTTAGTTTTATAAGGAGTTTTATGTTTAGGTATTACCTTCTTTGAAATAATATTTTTAATTATGTTTACTTGTATTCTGCTGTCGTGTCGTTTATTTAATAAAAATAATTATATTTTAGGCTACTTGGTACTAAATTAAAACGTGTGTTTTATTTATCGACCTGAGATAGACTTGGCCGTCATCTATGAGCATGATTATTTAATTTATTTAATATCTATAATATGTTGAGCACTCCTGACTGCCAGCCGTTTCAACGGGGTAAGAACGATATATTTTATTTGAAAAATGTATTTTTCTTGCTTTTAGAATGCGAGTTTTTAATGTAACTCATTTTCAAGTTGTTTAGGTTATTGAAACAGAAGGTGTATTGCACACCACACAAGCATAATGACAATGAGTACGATTTTAGTCACTATTTCAATCTTACCCCTTCAGCATTTCATCTTTCCCCTACTTTTTTTTTTCTTAAGACCTATTTTACTAACGATTTTTTCATAAAATATTGTTTCAAAAAAATTGCTGTCAACTTTATAGAAACAAGTTGACTGTACTTTTTTACCCAAAACATCATTTGATGCAATTGACTTAAATTCTTTTGTTTTACAACAGTTTAACTATCAACACTGTTTCTCTCATCAAAAATGCATTCCGTCTTACCCCCACTCACCGTATATGATTATCGCAAAAAACTTACTTAAAGAATGATATTCCGCATCCAGAGTATGCACTCACTATTACTGTACTGACTATTGCAGCCATTAATGGCACCTTTTTTCACCATCTTTTTTCTAAGCAAAATTGATAGTTACAAACAAAATTACAAAAAATAAATACGGGTAACAATTAGAAAGAGACAGAGGGCTACTGGGACGCTTTCTCCCTCGGACCGTGTTCTCTTCAAATAAAGTTTTATTTCTGATCGACCTTATTGCTCTTGCGATAGATTCTTCTTTTAAATAAGAGACTTATGCAAGTTCATTTTCCAGTTTAGATATAATTTCCTTGACCCGGACATATTTACTTTTATCATCATTCTTAAAGTAGCGGTTATAACATTTTTGTTGAAAAAAAAAACTTACCTAATCGTAGGATAAATGACAAGGTAAGATTACGACCGAACGGGGGGCGTAAAAACCACACATGTCCGGATAAATCAGGACGGATGGAAACGCTAGCTGGAACGTGGTGCGCATTAAACCCGCCATGTGTACCTTCGCGCAGCCATTATGTGAATATGGTACATAATCGCTATGTGCTCGTGTCAATTGTTTTGCTTAAAGCGAAGCAGTAGAAAAAGTCAGCAAAAATTTAGTGCTGAGAAATTTAAAAAATATTATAATCTTCTTCATCTCAGCGTTAATCCTAGTCGTATCCGAAACTTTTCAGCTTTGGAGTCGAAGGTCCGCTTTACCAGTCTAAATGTTCACTTTGGCTGAACTTCGATATTTTCCATGAACATCATATTACTAGTAACAAAAAATCGAAACAATTAGTGAGCTTAAGATTATAATAAAAATAATAGTGTGAGTTTGCGTGTGTGTGTGTGATTGTGTGTGTGTGTGTGTGCGTGCGTGCGTGTGTGTGTGTGTGTGTGCGTGTGTGTGTGTGTGTGTGTTTGTGTGTGTGTGTCTATGCGTGCGTGCGTGCGTGCGTGCGTGTGTGTGTGTGTGCGTGTGTGCGTGTGTGTGTGTGTGTACATAGCGCATTGGTCTGATTAGGCTAAAACGTTAAAAAGAGCTTCTGTGGCAGCATATGATTGGCTTTGCAGCCAGGCTTGCACCGTGATTTTAAAATTATATTTGTTCAAAGAGTGCAGGGAAAGAATACGGTTTAATTTATTGTAAAGATAGGGTCCAAGGAAAATAAAGAATCTATGACTGAAAGAGGTTCTGAGAGGAGTAGCTGAGGCAACTATATGGTTTCGGCGATAGGTTTGCTGCGAATAGTTGGAAATAGCATGTTGTTTAATAGCAGTGGCCAAAACAAACAGCTGCCTAACCGTAAGAACTTGACAATATTCGTAGAGCTTGACGGTGGGAAAAAGTCTTGGCTTAAAACAGCACACTTTAAGAACCGCTCTCTGCGCACGTTCTATCTGAATATAGTGAGACTTCGCTGCCCCGCCCCAAGACGAAATACAATAAACCAGTATTGACTGACACAGAGCCAGATATGTCATTTTCATGACTACGCTATCTGCTGATTGGCGTAGTTGCTTAAAAATGTACATTAATTTGCGCACTCTGTTTGATAGATGTATTATGTACTCTTTGAACGTAAAGTTGGAATCAATCACTATGCCAAGATACCTTATTGACTTGACCCTTTCGATGTTGCAGTGATCATAATTATCTCTGCCGCCGCTGCCATCATATGACTGTGTCAACTGGGCAACAACGTTTAGTGAGTTTATAATTGACACTTTAGTATTTCGAATCGCAAAATTCATAATTTTCGTTTTCGATATGTTTAGGGTAAGTAAGTTGTTTTGAAGCCATTTACTGATTGTATCGAAACCCCCCTGAGCAAAGCGATATGCCTCTTCCCAGTCGTTCGACGCAAATACAAGAGCAGTGTCGTCCGCATAGGTAAATATTGTACCACCTTCCAGGTTGAGGCTACACAGGTCGTTCATGTAGATCAGAAATAAACTGGGGCCAAGAATACTGCCCTGTGGCACACCGAAATCTACACTTAGGTAGGAGCTACAGCAGGATCCAATTTTTACACTTTGCAATCTATTTGTAAGATAGCTCCTAAAAAGGGACAGTTGGGTACCTCGTATGCCCAGACAGTCTAACTTTGATATTAAGATGGGAATCGAGACCGTGTCGAACGCCTTCGCTAAATCCAGGAATAGTGCAACACACTTCTTACCGTTGTCAAGTTTCTGAGCTATATGATTGACCAGTTTATGAACAGCATCAGCTGTAGATAGATTTTTTCGAAAGCCAAACTGGTTAACTGATAAAAGATTTTGTGACTCTAAATATGCAACTAGCCTTTTATTTATAATATTTTCCAATATTTTGGACACCGCAGGCAAAACTGATATGGGCCTGTAATTTTCTACACGATCACGGTCACCAGATTTGAAGATGGGGTGGAGAATGCCTTTTTTGAACCAGTCAGGAAAAACACCAGAGTCGAGGCACAGGTTGCAAACATATGTCAGCGGAGGCACAATCCTGTCCCTATATCGCTTTAGAAAACTAGACGAGATTCCGTCCCAGCCAACTGCACAATCATTCTTAAGTGAAAGGATTAAGCTTTCCACTTCTTGTTCATTTGTCTCAAGTAGTACAAATGATTCTTTCTGGGGTTCGGGTAGCGAAATTGATCGAGGGTCCCTATGTATTTGTATGATTGTTCGGTTGGTAAATATTAAAGACTTTAGATAATTAGACTGGTTTATTACACTTGTAGAATTATATTGGAAACGACCTCTTCTAGGTCAGATCCTAAGTTACAATAACAAGACAATAGACTATATTCATAGACACTAATACATAGAGATGGTATTAGTTACTCGACCACAGAGCAGTGATGTATGATACAACATCCCCCCTGTTTAAGTTTAAATTAACCCTTGACAAACAATGTTATAGAAACCTGACTTAGTTACAATTTAGACAATGACTTAAGACTATGGTTAGGTCTTAATCTAGGATACAATGTTCTACTTAATCTATTTCATCAATTAGCCTTCTGGTTGGCTTTACAACTCTTCCAGAACGAGTTACATGCTGACTGACTGAGGACCGAGATGAGAGCTCCTGAGGTCCAGACTCCTGCCTGTTACCTTCCTCTCTCCCCTGCGACGAATTGGATAGCATAGGAGAATATTTGTGTCTTAAATGAACCCTATTCCTCCTATACCTAACTCCATTGACATCCTCAACGACATATGACCTATTATTAGCCAACCTTAGCTTGACAATGGCTTGTTCCCAATTGCTATCAGGCTTTCTTTTAAAGTATACATGATCATTGAGATACAGTAATGACAATGACTTTGTATTTCTATTATAATATTTAGACTTATTTTTATTATTTTGCTTGACACATTCTTCATAATTTTTGAATGTAACCACTTTAGGTTTTAATTTCTTATAAGACATAGGAATGTTATTTCTTAAATTCCTGGACATTAACAATTGAGCTGGAGATGGTAAATTATTCTTAGGTGTGTTTCTATACTGTAATAAAGCTATGTATGGATCAGATGAGTTTCTTTTACATTTTTTTAACATATTTTTGATAATTTTGACTGAACTCTCTGCTTGACCATTTGACTGTGGATGATATGGGCTAGTTACAATGTGTTCTATGTCCCATTCATGCATAAAATTCTTAAATTCTAATGACTGAAAAGGAGGACCACCATCAGACACTAAAGATAAAGGTATTCCATGACGAGCAAAAATGGACTTTAAATGTGTTATTACATTCTTTGCTGTACTGTTTTTATTTAACAAAGCTATTTCTATAAATTTAGAATAATAATCTGTGACAATTAAATAAGTGAGGTTATCAAAATACATTAAATCAACACCTACTTGTTGCCATGGATATTTATTTATTTCAAAATTTTTTAGTGGTTCCTTTGGATTATTAGGTTTAAATTGTGCACATACATAACATTGTTCTACCAAGTTTTTAATATCAGCTGACATGCTTGGCCAGTACAAAGACTCTCTAGCCAGTTTTAAGCATTTATTTATACCTTGGTGACCTTCATGAATTTTACCTAACATTTCCTTATACATTGACTGTGGTACTATTAATTTTGACCCTTTGAACAACAAATCTTTGACTACATGAATTTCAGCTTGTATGTTCCAAAATGGTTTTATTGACAGACTGACATTATTTTTATTTTTTGGCCAACCTTCATAATAATACTTTTTTAACAATTGCAAAGTATCATCTTTCATAGTGTTCTGTAACAATTTTGTACAGTACTCCTTTGTGACTGCTAGACTTGAATGCATTAAATTGACATGACAAGATATTTCTGACTCATTCTCAGGTATATAATGTTCTTTCAATGCTGCTCTAGACAGAGTGTCAGATATAAACATTTCTTTACCTGGAACATGTATAACTTCCAAATCATATTTTTGTAAAGTTAACATCATACGTTGCAATCTTGCTGGTACATCATGTAATGGCTTTTTAAAAAGATAGACTAAAGGTTTATGATCAGTATGAACAGTTACTTTATGACCGTACACATACTGGTGAAATTTTTCACAACCAAACTGAATGGCTAACAATTCTTTCTCAATTTGAGCATACCTTGACTGAGTTTGAGTTAATGTTTTTGAACTATAAGCAATAGGTTTATTATTCTGCATAATGACTGCTCCTAATGCTGACTTTGACGAATCGACTGACAAGACTAATGGTACATTGGGATTATAATGAGCTAAAACTGGTGAATTTGTAATTTCATCGATTAAACTCTTAAGACATTGACTATGATTTTCATCCCAAGTCCAGACTGAATCTTTCTTCAAAAGATTTCTTAAAATTTGAGTTTTTTGAGACAAATTGCTAATAAAGGGACCTAAATAATTGATCATACCTAATATTCTTTGCAATTCTTTGACATTTTTTGGTGTGGGCATATTGACAATTGCTTTTACTTTCTCTTCATCAACCCTAGCACCATCTTTACTAAAAACATACCCTAAAAACAGACTTCTGATACTAAAAATTTACATTTTGACTTATTGAACTTTAAATTGACTTCACGTGCTCGTTGCATGACTTTATGTACTCTCTCATTATGTACTGACTCGTTTGGTCCATATACCAAAATATCATCGATGAATATTAGAACTCCTTCTAAATCACCGAACAAATTCATCATGACTCTTTGAAAAATTTCAGACGATGCATTAATACCAAAAGGTAACCTTAAATATTTATATCTACCGAAAGGTGTTTGAAATGTACATAAATCAGAACTATATTCATCTAGTTTAAGCATCCAAAATCCTGAAAATGCATCTAAATGAGAAAAACAAACAGCTCCTGCTAGTTGAGATCTGATCTCATCTATTGACTTTAGTGGATAAATTTCCCTTATAATATTCTTATTCAAATTTCTAGGATCTAAACAAATTCGTAACTGACCCGTGCTTTTGACTGTTATCACTATACTGTTCACCCATTCTGTAGGTTTAAAAACCTTTTCAATGACCTGCATTTTCTCCATGCGATCCAATTCATCGCGCAGTTTGTTCAGTAAAGCGAAGGGTACTCTTCTCGGAGCATCCACGCATGGCACTGCTTCAGGTTTGAGTTTCAGGGGACAGACTTGAGGTAGACATCCAAGACCCTGAAATACATCATTGTATTGTGTAAGAATTTGTTCACTAAAATTTTGTTGAGACACAGAGAAAACTCTTTGAATTATACCTAATTTTTCACAAGTTGGTAGACCTAAAACATTCGGACAAACTAAATCTGTGACTATAAACACTATATTTACACTAATAGTGCTATTATTTAAAGATAAACTACATTTTACATTGACTTTGCCCATAATGGGTATTGATATACCACCAAACCCACTAACGTTGATTTGACATTTCTCAAGTGACATTTGACTTTGACATTTCAAAGATTGAAAAGTTTTCTTTGACATAATATTGATATCAGCTCCTGAATCAATAATGCAATTAATTTGTGTATGACCAACTAAAATGTTTGTGTTCCATGACTGTTTAGAATAGTATTTGTTTTCTTTTGACTCGACTGTATTGACCTGTTTACTATGTGTTGACTTTGCTGTAATAGTTCTACAAGCGTTTGTTGTGTGAGATTCCTCAGACTTGTGTCTGTACTCATCATTAAGATATGAATCTCGACTAAGACTTTTTGACTTTTTTGACTTGACTGTGAATCTCTCAGACTGTTTAGTGTTTTCATCATTGAGATATGACACAGGATATTTTTTATGACAAGATGAGTCTTCATGAGATCTCTTAGACTTATCAGTCACCAGTCTTTTTTCATCACTGAGGCATTTTTTATTAGACCTCTCAGATATGGCATTATCACCACTTTCATCACAGAAATATGACACAGGATATTTTTTATGACAAGATGAGTCTTCATGAGATCTCTTAGACATTGACTGCGACTGGCCTATGTGCGACCTGACCGTTGATTGTAACTTATGATCTGACTGTGTGTATGACAACCTGCTATGTCTGTAATGATTTTGATTGTGATGACTTTGTGACTCTAAACGACAATTATATTGACTAGACTTATGACTATGACTGAAGTTATGACAATTTAAAATTCCAACAAAATTATCTTGACTACCAGTTGAACTAAAAGACTCTAAATGACTGACTTTTTTATTATTGGAGTAACAAAATTTTGCAAAATGACCATAAGAGTTACATGACCTGCATTTAGCTCCCTGCGCTGGACATTTGTAGCGGTGGTGTTGTCCACAGCGGCTACACGTCTTCGAGCGCTTCTCAGGACTGGGACTTGACTTTGACCTCCCTGCGCTGGATTCCTGCTGACTGACTGGTGAAGCTCGCCGTCGCTGACGCTCCGCTCGACCACGGCTCCTCCGACGCAGATGCATGACTTTTTCAGACTCTTCACTAGTGGACCTCTTGACTATTTGGTCTGCATCCTGCTGTGCGACGATGAGTGTCCTAGCTAGCTCTCGCATCCTCTGATATGTCAGATCAGGTTCCTGCAGCAGTCTCTGACGTACATGTGCTAAGTCCAAACTCAAGTTGGCGATAAAAATATCTCTGATAAGAGATTCTCTGAGCGTTCCAAATTCGCAATCTTGGCTCTTATTTTCGAGATCGGTTAAGAAATCCTCGATGCTTTCCGATTTCTGTTGACGTGTGGTAAAAAACATGTAACGATACATGGTAATATTTTTTCTGGGTTGAAAAAATTCGTCGAATTTGGCTTTGACGTCATGTAATGTGCTTTCTCCAATATTTATGTTGAATGTGTTGAAAATATTTAAGCATTTTTCACCAATGTGATGTAATAAAATGGCGATCTTGCGTTTCTCACCGGACTTGTCCAAACCGGTTGCCAACAAGTATAATTCGAACTGTTGCCACCAGCGCTTCCAGGTTTCGTAATTGTTGTTTGTTGCATCTGACGATATTTTAAGCGCCTTCAAGCCACTGTTCATTGCAGGTCCGGTGTCATGGCCGCCACCGACGCCATCCGACTTTTGCATTTTATGAATTTTCTTTCTTCGTATTGGGTTTTTTCACTCTTCTGACACCATGTATGATTGTTCGGTTGGTAAATATTAAAGACTTTAGATAATTAGACTGGTTTATTACACTTGTAGAATTATATTGGAAACGACCTCTTCTAGGTCAGATCCTAAGTTACAATAACAAGACAATAGACTATATTCATAGACACTAATACATAGAGATGGTATTAGTTACTCGACCACAGAGCAGTGATGTATGATACAACAGTATTTTACCAGCTAGTTGTTTGCCCACATTTGCGAAATAGTCATTTATTTGATTTATGGTGTCTTGCTTATCGCAATTTTTCGCCATAAGATCATATGCTGAAGACTTCAATTGACCCATATCAGAAACAACCTTAATTACACGTCATAGTTGCTTAGAATTTCTACCTGCTTTTCCAAATTCCAGTCTCTCATAATCTGATTTTGCTTTTCGAAGCAGATTTGTACAAAAATTTCGATACCTTTTGTAGGACACCACGAGGACATCATTTGATGGATCTGTTTTAAGCTTTTTATATAAATTGTCTATGTGGCGCATACATTTTAGTAATCCCTGAGTAATCCAGGGTTTTATCGGCCTGCGTCTACGTGAAATTGATATTGTCTTAGTGTTTTTTGACAATGCTAGGACAAGTGGTTCCATTAAATAATCAGTAGCTAAATTAGGATCTTTTGTGGCATAGACGGCATCGAAACTTATTTTGCTAATATCGTTAATAAGCTCGTCCTCGTTTACTTTTCTTATTTGGCATGAATTTAAAATTTTGAATCTATTTAGTGACAAAGAGAGCAGAACTGCAAAGTGATCTGTAACAGTGGATTCTAGCACCATGACTGTGTTAGGGAAGGAAGTTTTTATATTGGCGTGATCAAGACATGTAGATCCATGTGTGACCAGCGCATGTCCCGGGAAAAGTCCATGGTGAGCTAATAAATCCAAATAGTCCAATGAATATGCATCTTTATTATTGCGTGAAATATCAATATTTATGTCTCCCATAAATATAACACTTCTAAACGCTTTAAGCCCACATAAAATACTGTCCAAAGATTGTATAAATTTTGAGGGATCTTTAAATGCATAGGGCCTATACACTGCAATTATGGCTACATCAGCTCCAATCGTGATCGTCAAACAGTTTGCTTCGGATACGACAGGTTCTTTAACTTTAACATTAGCTAATACACTATTGACGTATACAATTACACCGTCATTCTGATTAAAAGTTTTTGATGATTTATGACAAATGTATCCCTCTAGAGTCGGAATGACGGGGTTGTGGGAGAGCCAGCATTCTGATAGAATAATAACGTCACTAGGCACCACAATTCTTTGTAAAAGAGCTAAAAGCCCTGCATAGTTAGCACCTATACTACGAATATTTTGAGATAAAATAGTTAGACATTTCTTATTGGGCAACAGCCCCTTGCAATCCTCAGGGTCACATGTTATTGCATTTGAAAAAGTAACATTATCCAGATTATCTAACATGTCATTAACATTATTTGAATTATCGAATGTTACGGCTTAAAACTAAGGGGACGAAGTACGGTATTCCTAACATTATCACTCTTCCACCAAAATGTTGGACCCTATAATATTTTAAGGAAATGCGAGAACCAACTCCAATAACAATTAACAGTCTTGGTCGTGAAATTGTAAATTCTGAAAATGTTTTGTGTGGGTGTGATGCAAAAATGTGTGTATATTTGTGCCAGTGTGATTGTTTGAATGTGTGTGTGTGTAAATCAGTGTATTATAAAAAAACCATTTAGAAAAGCCAGAAAGTTGAAAATTAAATAACAAAAATCAAGAAAAGAATCAGAGGTAGGCATGCAGCACGGTTTGAAAGCCTGTACATAACAATAGAAACAACAACGATTATTAAAAACGGACATGCAAGTTTTTGTAATAATGACATTATGACTGCACAGTCAGATTTGTGTTAGCTTAGCTAAGTCTCTTTCAGAGTTCACTACGACACGCTGCGCACCGTCCTCTTTTCGCAAGTAAACCTTACCATATGCTGACCAGCAGTGTTTATATTTATGCTGAGCGGCAAAAGCTCTAGCTAGATAGTATATCTTACGGGTTTTCGTTGGTAAGTTGTCAGAAATATAGATAGGTACCTTGGGGCCGTCAGCTTGAAGGTGTGTTGTATTTAATTTGTCGTTGTAGTTGTTATTGTTGAATGTCCTGACTGAATGCTGTAATTTTGACTTTAGAATAACGGTGGTAAAATCAACTATGATGGTATTATTCATTGAGGTTTTGGAGTTTATTCTATATACATCTTTAATATCGGATTGAACAATGATGGTATCAACGACATTGCCGATCTTTCTCACCGCGTTTGCCAGGTCTAGTTTTGATTCATCAGCAGTTTTTGGGACATTTTTAATTTCAAGAGTAGTCATTTTTGACTGTTTTTCCAAAAGGTCGACTTTTTTTTCAAGTGTATGTATGTAATCTTGATTTTCCTTCCTCTCTACTTCATATTCCTGCATTTTTGCAAGCATTTCATCATATTTGGCCACAGAAAAATCAACGAAATCCTGAAGTTTACTGTACTGGTTTTTAATTTCCAACAGCGTTGTTGCCATGTCTGAGCGAAACAATGTTTGTTCCTTTCTTATGTCTTTAAGTATGTTTGATATTTCGTCTCTCAACTCGTTCATGTTGACAAGATTCTCATAACCGTCACGTTTTCTTTTATTGCGCCTGGTTATATTTAAATCCATGCAAGAATCACTCGATTCCGTATGCCGTATACTAATGTTAGGATCAGATTGATGAAAGACAGGAGGCTGCTCACCTTCTACATACGGTGATCCTGGTGGAGTGCGACGTACCGACATAACTTTTATTTAAGTTAATTTTCTCAATCCAAGACGATGTGTGTGGCTGGTACACTGCCTATACCGCAGTGGTAAAAGATGGCGATACGTGAAGGACAATCCTTATGCCGCTCCGCCACTTGAACCAACTCTATATGCAAATTGTGTGATCTAATGGTGTTTGCAATATTGAATATTTATTTGCTAATTTTTGTTAGTACAGTGACAACAGAAATGGTTTATGAGGTTTTAACTAGATGGCGTTGCGTTGTCATAACTTCTCACCAAATAGATGCACGGTATTTGAAAATCGATGCACTGTCGGTATCAATTTTTAATTTTAACTTTGCTTGTTTTGTGAGCTAATGTCCTAACAGTTGGTATACTATACACTGGAAGCACTGTAGCACTGAGATTATTGACTTTTTTAGTCCAAAGTTTGTATATTTTTTAGAATCAATGTTTATCAAATTGTACGGTATTTGAATAAAAACTGTTTTCTGCCGGCGCTAAATTTTTTTTGTTTAGATTTACTGTTTTTAATCGTCACTGTCTTCAAATAGTATATAATTTTGCTTATTTTGTAGGCTAATGTCTTAACAGTATTATATATACACTGGTAGCAAAGTAAGACTGAGATTATTGAGTTTTTTCGTCCACAAATTTTTGTATATCTTTAGAATCAATGTTTATGTTGTAATTCGGTGACTCTAAACGATGATAACACTGTCACTGTTTCTTTAAGTGTCTAGTTTCACTTTAATGAGAAAAACACTGTTCAAATACGATGTTTACTATTTTTAGGAATTATTAAATTACGAGCACAGTTACATCCAATGTTTACTTGACAACGCCCTCTGGCGGAAATTGCAGTTAGACCAATTGTTGGACTTTTGGGGGCTCCAACAACCCATAACGACTGCCATTAGATGTTCGTATGGCAACCGGGACTAACGGCTTAACGTGCTTTCCGAGGAACGACCAGACCAGTGCAAATATTCATATTCATACATACAAATATTTGCACTGCGCGGGGAACGAACCAGCGCCTCCTTGCGCAGCGGCCGCGTTCGCTACCGCTACGGAGGCTGTCAAAAGGATTATAATAATATGAATAAATCTTTACTGTCGCAAAGTTTACAGTTCACAGGGTGACTTATATGTAGATACAAGTAAATGTAATGGGCTATAGGTTCTTTTTTTATATTGTTAATTCTTCTCGGTGGTAGGCCATAACATCGGCCGCCGGCAGAAGTTACCACCCACCAGAAAAAAGCCTTGCCGCCAAGCGATTTGTCGTGTTCTGGCATGATGTCTGGTGAAGCCGTACGGAGGACGGGTCTGAGCAGTTGTGTTGCGATGTGTGCCGGGTACGATGCGCCAAATGTTGTTGTGTTGGGAGTTTGGTCGTGGAGGGTGTTCAGATCAATGTCCCTTTGGCACAACATCGTTGGTCGTGTTGTTGAGTTTAACATTGCATCACCTCACTCAACTGCAGTCTTCCTTCCTATTCGCTCAGTTTTTCTGAGTGAATAGGCTTTTAATAAACTAGCGCGCTTTACCATCAACGATCGCATCACTGCTTACCATCAGGCGGGATTGCTGTCAAGTGCTAGTTTATAATTATTAAAAAAAAAAAGTACTGATGCTGCCACCCAAACTAAGTGAAAGCTTGTATTTTGGGTGGCAAAATTTTTGGTTGTAGAGTTATGGGAATGACTACATTTGAGCGTGGGTGCTGTTTATTAATAAAATAATTTAAACAAAATTATTCTCTTTGGTTGATTGGTAATTGAGTTCGGACTCTGAAATAGGTCTACCATAACCATGTAGGTAGCAATTAACGTATTTTTAAAAATGTTCATAGTGTGATCTGTCTCTGTCTGTCAAAAATACCTCTAATTGCCCTTACATAGATATACAATGTTATGTAATACAAAAATTACTTTAGGTGACGCTAAAATGATTCAACATAAAGTGGCGGCTTATTTAATGTAAAAGACTACGAACTTAAAAAGTTTTTTTTTTTTTACAAAAGCGAGTGTTAGGTCTAATTCTAAAATGTTAAAAAAATATTCAAATTAAACATAAATACATATACAGTATGTTAAGAAAACCCTGTCCGACCCGTGAAGGTGTTGTTAGGTATCGATAACTGATTCTACTAATGCATACAAAACCGGGCTAACTTAAAAAAAAAATCCCCCTAAAAAATAAATATTATTTCGCAAAAACAGGTAACTTAATAAATCCGCGTTAACCACCCTTCGCCTGCCGACCGCGGGGGGCGGGCGGCAGGGCACGCGGCACGTGGTCGCAACGCTATTCGCTCATAATAATACAGGTGTTGTCACTTTTTAAAAATTACCAAATTTCGGGGAAATTGGAATTAATTCGCGGCAAAAAAAGATTATTTCAAAATTCATTTGTATTGGTACTATGATGAATACGTAAAATTTTATATTATATTTGGTCATGTGTTTACCTAACCTTTATTATCCTTATGGGTCGGACAGGGTTTTCTTAACATACTGTATGTATTTTCAGGTAACTCTGAAAACTTCTTCAAAACTATGAATATGCTATGTATTTGTATTGGTACTATGATGATTACGTAAAATTTTATACTATATTTGGTCATGTGTTAACCTAACCTTTATTATCCTTATGGGTCGGACAGGGTTTTCTTAACATACTGTATATGTATGGTATACGAAATGCTTCGAGCGGAGGATTCTCCAGTATTATTTTGGAAATAATATTGGATCAGAGCAGCGGTAGCCTAGTGGTATCGGCCCCAACTTATAAATTGTAGGTCGTAAGTACGAACCTCAATAAATAAAAAGGTAAATTATTTCATCGCACTGCTCTCAAAACGGTGAAGGAAAACATCGTGAGGAAATCTTATGCCCTAGGGCCATAAACTTCGAAGATATCTACCAACCCGTACTGGATCAACGTGGTGGATTACGGCCCACCCCCTCCTGGTGGATTACCTTTCACTGAGAGGAGGCCTGTGTGTTCCTACATTGGGAACATTAGAGGCTGGTTATGTCATTTTGGACATTCCGTCATTTTTTTCTCTCTACACTCAGGTAGTGGCCGATCTAGTAGTTAAAACACCAGCCTCTCAAGTATGAGTGTGCGGGTTCGATTCCAGGTCAGGCAAGCACCAATGTAACTTCTCTAAGTTATATATATACGGACAATATATACGAACAAATCACACAGATTGAGCTAGCCCCAAAGTAAGTTCGAGACTTTTGTTATGGGATACTAACTCAACTATACTATATTTATAATAGATACATAATTATAAAGATAAACATCCAAGACCCAGGCCAATAAGAAAAGATCGTTTTCCATCATGACTTGGTCGGGGATCGAACCCGGGGCCCCCACGTCGCAGGCAGGCGTGTTGACCGCTGCACCATGGAGGACGACTAAGAATTTATATGTACTTCAACTATTCTATTATATAGAGTTATATGTAGGTACTTTCTAAGTATATCTTGTACACTAATGACTGATTACAAGGTGAAGGAAAACATCTTGAGGAAACCTGGACTTTAAGTCTGAAATCGTCTACCCGCATTGAGCGAGCTTGATGATTACGCTCAATCCTTCTCCGTATGAGAGGGGGCTTTGCCCAGCAGTGGGACGATGAAACGGTTGGTGATGATGGTGACAGATAGTGGGACAATAACTCAGGTATGAAAATCATCTTATCGATCTATAAAGAAAATTGCTACAAAACATCAATACTACCAAATCCACCTGGTCTAATGTTTTGGGCCCCAATTAAACCTAACTGCCACCAAATGGTGGAACATTGCCAGTGTTTTAACAAGAGCGACTTCACTCGACCGCATGTCCCTTTATTGCTTCCCCATAACACATAATTGTTTGCGGTTAAACCCACCCTTAAATACTTAAGCGAAATGTGCGTACTTCGGCACTACGCATCGCAAATAATTCCACAAACAAGCCGTAATCATACCTATACATAATTTGTATAATTATTTGTCATTTGTAAGTAAATTGCTTCGAATTTTTTTAATGTCATCTTCCGTAGCTTCGGGCTCTTAATGTTACGCCAGTAACATTGTATGCAACATGTGTTATAATAAAAATAAATATATTGTCATAAACGTCATGTCGTTTCATAGTATGCCATTTATTTTTTATTATTTGTCAAAAATGATGTGGTTGTGTCGGAGTTTCTCTGCGTGATCGAATCAGAAATGAGGAGATCTGCAGAAGAACCAAAGTCACCGATATAGCTCTTCGAGTCGCTAAACTTAAGTGGCAGTGGGCAGGGAACATTGCTCGTAGAACCGATGGCCGATGGGGCAGTAAGGTTCTGGAGTGGCGGCCACGTACTGGAAGACGCACCGTAGGGAGTTCCCCAACAAGATGGACCGATGACCTGGTGAAGGTCGCGGGAAGCCGATGGATGCGGACAGCACCAGACCGGTCAGCGTGGAAAGCTTTGGGGGAGGGCTTTGTTCAGCAGTGGACATCTATAGACTCAAAAAGAAGATGTGGTTGTATACATCTATAAATCAACGAGTGAAGCTCTCAAACTGAAAGAATTACACAAAGCCAATATTTATTTATTTGGTGACACGGTTGGTGCAGTGGCTGAGCGATCGACTGCGGGGCCGCATGTCGCGGGTTTGATTCCCGCACGGAACAAATATTTGTATAGCAACGTTTAAAAAAAATATATCACTACTTAGGTATTCACTTAAAAAATGAAGTAGAGGCGTTACAACTTTTAAATAATAATTTAATCGTTTAAAAATGTGGATATAAAAAGTGTGGCGAGCGCGACATATTGTGAGCGTGGGCGGCGACATGTACAATACATTTGTTCCGATGACGACCGCCGCGATTTTATTATAATTCATTTACCGTGTTTTAAACAGATACACTATTAAGCGCTCGCATTCCCTTCTCAATCGTTTAGATATCAGGCCACATGAGCATATCGTCGTTTCAATTCATAAGGATTATGAAAATTGGTGGTGGCCTAGTGGTTAAAACACCAGCCTTCAAGTGTGAGTTCAAGAGGTTCGATTCCAGGCCAGGCAAGTAGGTACCAATGTAACTTTTCTAAGTTATATGTAGTTTCTAAGTATATCTTGGACACTATCTTGGAAAATATCTTGAAGAAACCTGGACTTGTAAGTCTGAAATCGCCTACCCGCATTGAGCAAGCGTGGTGATTACGCTCAATCCTTCTCTGTATGAGAGGAGACTAAGCAGTGGGACGATAAAAAGGTTGATGATGATGAAAATTGACGTATCTAAACACATAGGTATAAAATATTTCTTATCTTAACTGTTAAACACTTAGAGATTTTACTAGCTTGTGATGTTTACAGTTATAATAAATAGGATCAAGATATAGTACTGTCTTTAGAACCTATAAAAATATCTATTCTACAGCACTTTAATTTCAATTAAGATAGCAAATTGCCGAAGAGCTCCTGCAATTCCTTCCTGTTAGCATCTAATCATGAGTTATACGGCTCCAAACTACCTCCCATTTAATTTACTGCTTATAGTAAATTAAATCGAAATGGTCTTACTTGAGACACAAAAATTGGTAAAAAATATTGTTGTCTTGGGCTTGCTCACCCACGGGAAATAATTGGCGTATGAAAAAATACAGGAAGTCATTAGTGGCAAAGCGAGCGAGCGGCATCTATTTCACGAGAATCGTCATTCCCTGTAGCGTGACTGCATGTCACACCGGATCTCAAGGTGTCATTACGATTTAATAAAAACTTGTGATTGTTTTAGGTATATTGAATTGTAATTTAAGTTCATTGCGAATTTTTATTGTGGAAATATGACAAAATGACCTTGAGGTTTTAAAAGATACAAAAATTTAATTTAATAGCCGTTGAAACACGAACGCTGATAGTTTGGGAGATCACATTAAACGGCGCACATTTTTACAGTACATACCTAACGCAGTTGTCTGCATAAAAAGTGTTGTAGAGTCATAGACGACATGTGACGATCACTCAATTATCAATTTCGAATTACGCTACGTTCTGATAGGAGGCGAACAACATTCGTCACTAATAAGCCTTGTGTCCTCGCAATTTGACATTTCAGACATTTTAATTCATATTTAATTCGAGTTATGAATAGGTCTTTTACGCGGTTTGTACATCATTTTATATTCATTAATATGATACTAATGTGTCTCGTTATATGTGGCCAGTGTTGTGGCACGGTGGCCGTTACAGATCTGTGTCACCTATTGTCGAGTGTTCCTACTAGGTATCATTTCGGCAACAAATCTTTTTGTTAGACAATTGTTATAGTGGCTGTACGGAAAACGGTTACAAGAGTAATTTGTGGCAATAAACGGTATTTAGAGCGTATCTAATTTCGTATTTTAAACATTATCTTTATCAATTTCTCGAATCGTAGATGCAGTAATTCATGTCTTCTGGAAGTTTTTTGAGTCTTTGATGTTAATGTATCTTATTATGGGCAATTATTTATGCAAAGATAATAGCTCACAGCAATAATTTTTAATTACACATCGTTAATTTATATAACACATTCAAAATTTAATGCTTTTGTAAGCTGAGTTTAAATATGATAATACACAAAATGGTTACTACTTTAGTGGGAAATACGACTGACTTTTGAAATGTCTATTGTCATAGATCAAACTCTTTCTCGTACCTCTGTTACTCATTACCTATCCGAAATTGTCCCTAATTATTATACGATGTAATAATTAGGGACAATTCCGGATAAATAATAAATAATAAAATATCTTAAACTTCTCCATTCTTTTACCATTTTGGATTGAATAATGTTTGGTGATAGTTTTATAGTGTGTCTATTCAATAAATGTGCTTTTGCGTCGTCGGGGTGGAGAGCAAGAGCCAGCACTGCGTCATAAAGCGAGTATTCAGAAACGACACCCATAAAACCTTTATGATTAGTCAAACCGCTGGCGAGGACGATTCATTATGGGCCATTATGCGTCGTGTTTATCGACTTACTCTATACAAGCCAATAAAATAACGAACGACCGAGATAAGAGGTGGACAGTCCTCTAATCTCCGGAACAAGGGACACTAATTCGATTGTGGTTTTGGTCGAGCCTTTTTTGGGGTTTACGGCACAAATTGAAGTGTTAAAAAAACTACAAATTGGCTTTTTCGAGGGCCATTCATTAGTTCCACGCTGAATGGCGTTCGTTGTGTCGTTTTCGCTCAATTAGTTAAACGGAAATTTGAGCTTCGGCGGACGCACACGGCGCGCTGCCCGACTCCTAGCCTCCCGTGAAATATTACGACGTTTTAAGTGTTGCCATCAGCATTACGATTATACTGAAATGGAATAAGTTATGTTCGAGTAATTTGTTGTCTCATAAATATAAAATTTATATCATCTAGCTTAGATATTATGAATATCTAAACCGGCTGATATAAATTTTATAGATACTATGATCTAATTGAATTAAGCACTCCGTTAAAGGTGTTATAATTTATATTAGCTTTAGTGTTACCTATTTGATAGCCATTTCTACTCATATTAAATGTTTTATTTATCACAAAGATTGCTTTTAAATCTATTTACAAACAGCTATGTTAAAAGAGTTATGAACTTATAAGATAGCCTGTGTTTTGGAAGTAAATAAATTCTGTCATGCTCAATGGTTACGAATCTCATTCAAACATTAATTAGATACAAGAGTTGAGTTAAGAGTTCTGGTTTGGCACGGGCATGTCTGCCAATGTCGTTAATTAAGTAATTGATTGAATAAATTAATAACTTGTTCCTCACGGTCAATCACGCTCTATTATCGTATTGGTGATAGATTGCTGACAAAGTTATTCAGAATATTTAACTTTCTATCAACCTACACGCGTCTTTGAAATGATGGCGGAACTTAATCGCAATAATATTATTCTGCTTTCACAGTTAAGTTGTATATTTTTATAAGATTTGACAGGCAAACACTACGATATTATAAAAGCGACAAATTGACTTCCTATTAGCGTCGAAGGGTGAAAGTTGCGCGTTTATATTTATGTGTGCAAAAAGTATTTATATGTACTTATATACTTATCAAGAAAATACAACAAGGTCCATGAGTTTTGCAATGTTAGATATCATAATGTAAAACTAAAAAAAATGTAGCCGTGAGACTGATCGACAGAAGTGAAGACTAAATTAGTAAAAAACACAGAATACACAAAAGTAACAACAACAAAAAACGATATCGCTGTGGGGTCGGTCACGCTCACGCGAATTCAATGCTTTCCCCCCATCCAACAAAAGTACAATTCAAAAACGTAAAATTAAAACACATTTTTTGATATATGTACAATAATTATGTAAAGAAAACCCTGTCCGCTCCGTGAAGGTATTGGTAGGTATCGATAGCTGATTCTACAAATGCCTACAAACACAAAGCTAGGGGGCTAAATTAAAAAAAAAATATTTTGCAATAGGAGGTAACTTAACAGATGTGTGGTAGGCAATACATGCACGGGCGAAGGGGGCAGGGCACTCGGCACGTGGTCGCATCGCTCATAATAATGCGGTCGAGAAGGATGTTGTCACTTTGTTTTTAAATACCAAATTTTGGGGAACTTTGAATTAATTCGCAGAAATAAAAAATATTTCAAAATTAATTAGTATTGTTACTATGATGATTATATAAAATTTCATGTTTTATTTGGTCACGTGTTTACCTAACTTTTGTTATCCTCGGGTCGGACGGGGTTTTCTTTACATATTGTATACACTTAATGGAAAATAATATAAAAAATGATGATGATGAAAGATATTGCACATAACAAAAAAAAAAAATAAATAAATGCAATTTGGAAAAAGCTCCAGAAATGTGGCGGATGAAAATTAATTTTCCTAGTATGTAATCTTTTAAATCTCCTTTACTCGAGTTCTAGGAATAAAAAACACCAATAATAATACCAATATCTGTATCAAAGTACCTAATTACCTATTTGATATAGATTTCGTTGTTTTTGAAGACATTTCATTTCATTTTCATTTATTTCATTCATAAAAACAATTTACATTGTGTTGAATATCTACATATGCGACACACACACGACTACACACAATATAAAGAACTAAGAACTATTCATTTATATACATTATAAGCTAAATTTATATATAGTGCCAAACAGTTTCAAGTATAATGTCCACATGTAAACCAAAATCAAATACAATTATACAACTCAGAAACAGTTAGGTACTAATTGAATCTCAAAAGTTGTAAATAATAATGTCTAAAATATAATGTCAAATAGTTTTCAAATGAATGTCAAAACAATTTACAATATAATGTCAAACAATTTTATGTCAAAAAATACTAAAAACAATAAATAATTTTTTTATTATTTTGTGACATTAGTTCCGATACATTGTACAAAAATTCAATGAGGGAACGTGTAAAAAATCGTTTAGATAGTACCTGTCAATATGTCCTACTAACGTAGGTACCTATGTAATTGTTGCTTTTTATTATATTGTGAAACAAGTTACAGTTTTTGACGCTTTTTGAAGCTCTATCACGTAAGTCAGTTCTTGTAAGTAACTCACAGGTATACTTAGAGGACAGATATTGCTTGGGTAGGTATTGCCTACAGAGGTTTTAATTCGTATCGTGTAGGCAAAAATAAATGGATCATCTCTTAATGTTTAAAAATGCAAAGAGCCATTTAAAGATTCACAAATAAAAACCAATAAGAATCTATTACGTTTCGTTTAGTCGCGCAGGTGACAATCCACTTTCATATTCTTTTACCTTAAAACACACACAATAAGTTGATTTTAACACATTTAGCGTATCGTTCGTATAGTTAAAAGCTGTATAATAGCGTTATCTTAGGGCCGGCACTAAATTGGGATGTCTCGGGCGAGCGTGGCGGGGCCTTATCAGTTTTGTCGTGTTCATCTTGAGTTGTGTTAGGCTTTACTCAGGATATTTATGTCGCTCCACGTCGGGGTGGCGAGTTCTGGCGAGCCTACACGCGACAATGTCGAAAACTTATTGTTGACGTCGCGCAAGGAATGCAGAATTCTATTCTGTTTTCATATAGAAATTGTATTGATATTTACAAGAGAATGGCGTAGGCTGGAGATTTACCTATATCTTACTCTGGTTTTGTTATGTGCACCTAACTTTACTATTTTATAAGCTACGAAGGTATCGTTTTGACTAATGATTAAACACATGACAACAATACGTCGTAATTTAAACAAAGATGTCGTTTATGATCGTGGGCGCATTATAAAGTGACAGTAACGGACGGATAACCGTTGATAGCGAGCGACAACCCTTGCCGGACGCATCGGTTTGATGAAGCGCTTTTTTGATACTCTTTCACATTTTTTTTTTCACCTTATTGTCCGTGGTCCATTGATAAACGGACAGGTATACGTACTCAGACAGGCGCCAACATTCCTCGCTCCGACCTCACACTTACTCGTTGCCTTATAAAAACGGGCACACTTTTTTATATTAGCACTTTTTGGACTTATTTGCCTCCCTTTGTGTTCGTCGCTGTTGTTTGTTTTGGTTATTAGAGTGGCTGTAGGAAGTGGACGCGATAAACCTATTGGGCCTAAGCGTTTTATTGTACCAATTTTGGATATCCGTTTTCATTTCACTTAGTGATACCCGAAGACTAGAGAGTCCCGATGTCCGTTCGAAGTCGCTTATTTATTCGTGTGAGCCAAATGATATCCATTAACACCTCGCCTCAAACTTAGGTAATAAATGTATGAGAATGTCATAAAAACTATAGAGTAATAATGTTAGTGTCGCGTTCCAAGACATGTATTCATTAGCATAATGTGTTCATATTAAATGTTTTTGCCAGGTGTTAATTATAAAATTAATGGCACAAGCTGAACAGGTTGGTTGGTTTGCCGCTTTGGACCATAAATTTAGCAGAAACAATGCGGAACTAATCGTATTAGCATTTTATGAATGGTCGAGGCGTGTGACAAATATTTGAAAGTTGTAATCTCGCAGGCCATGACAGCCGAGTGCTGTGACCTGCGTGACCATTTGACGGACAGCTAGGTTTACTGACATCCTCAGACTTAGACCATTATTAATTATAAAATTGCCTACATTGAAATATAAAATTTTAACAATTCCGGGTAGTAAAATATCAACAAATTTTAATAGTCTTTTGTCTAGGTTCTTACCTTAGGATAGAGTATTTCCTTTAATTTATGAAGTGTGGATGAACCGTGTGAAAAATCTATCTGTGTTATATTGAAATAATTGAGTTATAAGTGTGCATCTCTTGTATCTATTCAAAAAACACTTCTACGCAGGCATTTTTTTAGTGCTCCAAAGCAACTTAGGTAGTATTTTTTTTAATGGAATAAGTTGTATCAATGAGAATTGCCTCAGGCGACATGAGCCTATAGCACAAGGCCTCTTTTTCTCGAGCGGTGTCTCAAATTAGGCACAATTAGATCGATGGGACCCGCCTCTTGGTTCTCGAGAAATTAATAAATAGGCCGCCGCCGCATGCGCAGCGTCACCGGCTCTTTTGCAAGCGCCGCCTAATCGCTGCGTTTATGTTTCTAGTGCAATTTTGATTTATTTGCCAAACGGGTCATTTCCGGCACTAAATGACCATTTGGGATTGTTTGGAGTTCATTCATGGGTTTTTATGTTTCGACTAATTTGTGGAATGAAATGTGGGGAATTAAATTACGACGTTTTTTGTCTTTTCGACAATTTGTTTATATTTCCAGTTTTATGTGAATGGCAGGTAGGTACGTTAATTCGGTTCAAACTTGTTTCGATGCCAGTTTTTTCGATAACTACACAATGTTTGTGGGAACTGATGGTGTGGCCTTGCATCTGTCTTACTAACATAGAGGTAATTTGAGATGTACTTACATAGATAAATAGACACTCTGATATGGATAATTACCTATGTAACCACATTTTATAAATTGCAAGCAATCCAATGTTGTATGTAATGATTTCTCATGATTGCAATGGCCTTAGTATCTATTATTTGTTATTAGGAATGAAGTCAACCACAACTAGTGGAATAACTAAGAAGTAATTTTCCATATTGAAATAATTTTTATTCGTGATTACGTGTAGGGTAATACATCTAGTTAGGTACTCATTGTCTTCTGCTTAATGTTGTTATTATACCGATTTATTACTAATCTAAATCTAGGAATGTACATCACAGGACGTTTCCTTAATTTTGTAAAACATGGTTTGTTTTATTAACTTACCTATTGCTGTTAACTATGGCCATGCGTAAGCGTATCTATGTATTTTTTTATTATTCAGCCTTCTGTAAAGTAGCATCTAGTGTTATTGGAGCTTTTCGCCGTTGACGATAGATACCCCAGAGTTGTTGTAACTAAATGAGTAACACCAAAACCACTAGTAGGTATTGAGCCGTGCTTGTTTTAATGGTACCTGACCGCGTGACGGAGGTATATTGAATAACATTAATGTGTAGGTACAAGTTTATTATACAAAATGCATTTTGTTGTATGAGCATTATTGGCTCGTACAAGTATCCTTTAGTGATTCTGGCTAAACTGGATAGGGCTCTTACATCAGCATGATTAAGTTCTGAGGGCAATTTTTTTTTTTTTATAATTATAAGCTAGCACTTGACCGCAAGCCCGCCTGATGGTAAGCAGTGATGCGATCTTTGATGGTAAAGCGCGCTAGTTTATTAAGAGCCTATTCACTCAGAAAAACTGAGCGAATAGGAAGGACGACGGCAGTTGAGCGAGGTGATGCAATGTTAAACCCAACAACACGACCAACGATGTTGCGCCAAAGGGAGATTGATCTGAAGACCCACCACGACCAAACTCCCAACACAACAACACTGGGCGCATCATACCCGGCACACATCGCAACACAACTGCTCAGACCCGTCCTCCGTACGGCTTCACCAGACATCATGCCGGAACACGACAAATCGCTTGGCGGCAAGGCTTTGTCTGGTGGGTGGTAACTTCTGCCGGCGGCCGATGTTATGGCCTACCACCGAGAAGGGAAATTTACTAACTTTAATTACGTTCAGAGCGCGATCTCGTCTCTATGTGTCAAAAATACGACTAATTTACCATTGGCATTTAACATTTGCAACAAGTTTATGCCATTGTTGTCTGTTGGTGAGCTGAGGTTGAGACTAGATGTGGCCTTATTAATTACGGGAATTGGTCTTTAGTGTTTCCCGCATTAAATAAGCACATAAAACCATTCGAAAGTCTTGCCCATTGGAACTTACCCGAACCTTTGTTTAACTTTTTGTTGTTTACCCTCGTATTTTCTCGGTTAAATGTTATTTATAACCGTTATTCGTCAATTAAATAAATAAATAAATAAGCCATTTATTTCTTGCTTTTTACACGTTGAAAATTACAAGTTTAAATGCAATATTAAAGTATCTATACTACATAAGAAAAGAAAAATATATGTAATTTGTTAGTAACTCTAATTGTAGCAAACACTTAAAAGTTAGGTTTGTTAGTTTTAAATTTAAATTTTTACAAACAGAAAACATGTTATTATTATAGCAATAGAGTTAGTCAGCAAGAACCCCGTTTTGGGTAAAGGCCTCCTCCAAAGATGCCCATACGTCTCTAACTTGTTGTTTGTTGAATTTGTGATATTCGTCAATTATGACACCTTAAAAATAATATTAAAATGCTTCTACATAGATCTACATATAGCTACCTAATCTATTTTTAGATGGACTGGCTGGTTATTCTACAGATAAAGTCCCAACGCTGACAAATACCAGCAAATTTTAATTTAAATTCGATTCTCGATTGCTCTACAGTAGTACGGATACCACCGCATCCCTTAGGGCGCCTGTATCGATTTTATTATTGACGTTTTACTATTGGTATAGGACAATGTTTCTGTTTGATTAGCCCTGCCAAACACACACGACATTAGCTTTGTTTTGCTGACGATGAGTCGGTAGGGTCGGCGTTATTTGCATTGGGCCGTTTCAAGGTAATTTTGACACTTGAGCGCAGAATTTCGAGGTAAATTCGTTGAGTGACAAATATTATGGAGATAGAAGAGTCACATATCTATATAGTGGTGGAGTTTTGTTGTGATGTTAAAAGATTTGTGTGCCTGCATTAAAATGTTAAATACTGTCAGTTATGTCTTTATGTTTCTGGATTTGTAATTTTTCAGGAATTAAGATGATCTTTCATCGTAGTAAAGGGTGGTGAATAAAAGCGCTTTTCCTTATATAAGTATATGATGGCATCTATTGGGTAAAGCGATAGAAAAATGACTGCTACTTACGAGTCGTAGGTTCGAACCTTAACCGGTGCTTTCATCATCATCATCATCAACCTTTTATCATCCAGCTGCTGGGCACAGGTCTCCTCTCATACAGAGGAGGATTGAGCGTAATCACCACGCTTGCTCAATGCGGGTTGGCGATTTCAGACTTATAAAGTCCAGGTTTCCTCAAGATGTTTTCCTTCACCTTCACTCATTGGTGTCCAAGATATACTTAGAAAGTACATACATGTAGCTTTAGAAAAGTTACATTGGTACTTGCCTGGGCTGGAATCGAACACTTATACTTGAGAGGCTGGTGTTTTAACCACTAGGCCACCACGACTTAATTAAGTTTACAGCGCTTACTTAGTGCAAATTATTGACTTTAATCACTTTTGCTCTCAAAATAGTGAGAATTTATACTTATATTTATCTTTTTCATGTTTTCTTAAAGTCAGCTTTCTTTCATTTAGCATCCAGTGTCTACTAACTCCAACAGGCACGTTGAGTAACACCTTTTAAAAGGACAAGTAAACGTTGTACACATCGATAAAATCAATGAAAACCACCACTCAAATGTTGTGTCATCGAAATGCTTGGTACCTATTGAATTATTCTTATCTCTCCACTTACAATACTGCGTGTGATGTCATCTGGGCCCGAGCAGGTATCATTAAGTACCTTTAACTTGACAAACTTACTTTTACACTCACTGAAAGACCCTTCGTTCTTAAAAATCGGAAGATAAGGTTTAATATCGAAGAAGAAAGAATTCGATAATATTGAATGCGGTTGCATTTGTTATCTGTATCCCGACTTGTGACACCTCGGCCAGACCGGACGGATGGAGTTGTGTCCGACTAGGAGACTCCACTAATTTTAATAAAATTGCATAATTATTGAAATTTCTTATTGCATAATTATTGATATAGTTTCATAGTAGGTCTTTAACCGATTTATTTAACTTTTTATTCCTTTGACCCTATCGACGCTTAAAAGGCAAAATTGACTTAGCAACCTATAGTTAACTACACAGGACAGCAGTTTAAAGTGTAACGTTCATAAAAAATCATAAATATGAAAAGTTTCTCTATATTACTTAGTCGATTTAGCCTTTAATGAATTCCGCAATTTTCGGACATGATAACCATATTATCTTCCTTTTCCAGGCTTTTCAGATTAGTTAGTAAATGAAATCACTATAAAATCTATTCATCTTATAAAGGCAACTTTTTTACACAATAGGTATCATAGAAAAAACGGTAACCAAGTTTGAACGGTGACATGCGTAAGAGGCGCCAAGCAGATTAGATGGCCGCGCTCGCTCCAAATTAATTTGTTTTAAGACTCATAAACAGACTAATTAACCAATTAACATTAGGTCTGAGTGTGAGTGCGATAATACTTCTCGATGTTACATCGAATGAGTAAACAAATCGGATTTAAATCGATCCCGTGAGACATCGATATGCATCAGTTTACGGTACCACTTTTATTCACACTAAAGATAAGTTTGTGACGATTAATTTTGTCAAAGAATTTTATGTTTATTTGAAGAACGGCGCTTCCTTATTTATGTGAAAGCATTAATTCTGCAACCAACGTTCGATTACATTCGACGATCTATTAATCAATGACTACTACAATGTTATGGCACTATAACATTTACCTAATATTATTTTTAAGACTTTGAAAATCGAAATCAATAAAAAATAAGAAAGTTTAAATGTTATTCATAATGTCTAATGATATGTTAACGAAATATTTATACTACTTTTAAAGAATAGCAAACCATAGACCGTAATAGATGAATGCGACCATAAAGCTCCAGTTAATAAAGTTTTAATGGTCAAACCTATCATAACAGAATGTCCGAACCCGAAGCAATTTATTCTTTCAATGTTTTCGCTACTCACTTTTTATTAATATACAGGGTACATTCCGACGCGTAGGCGAACTCAAAATCTCTCACAGAAACGAACATTTAATAATACGAATGAATATAATGCGGTTCAAACGATTTATTTTCCGTGTAAGCACATCACGTACGAACTAAATCATCGGTCGGAGAGCCCAAAAATATACCAGAATCGCTCCTATTAGCTTACGATGGGATCATTCGATACAAATCGTATGAAATCGATTCGTATCGAGACTAAACACTACAATCAACAGCGACTCGTTGCAGCTGTTAGTTATGCGATCGGCGTCATCCACTAAAATAATATGACACAGCCATTTCTGTATCTCCTTCGTGCACCCAAAAAGGAAAACTTATGATATAGCCATAATTAAGTGTAGAGATGTAGCGATCGCAGAAAAAAATACTTAATCTTCCAATTAAATGATTTGTTAAGGAATGATTTGGCATATTGCTATTACTTAAATAAATGTTTGTAAAATAGCTAAACCATAAATAAATCTACAAAGATTAATTTTAAAATAAAAAATAAAACAATCGTCTAATTACACAATATTCGGCTGCTATGTATACCTATTTACATTCAAATAGAAATTGAAAAGGAGATTTGGAGGAGCATTTCATAAAATAATCTTTGCAAGGACGTAGTCCCTTATATGTTGACGCTACATAGGGATCAACGCCGGACAATGTAAGTGGTTACCCATGCTTTCAGAGCCTATAATTTGACAATATTTTGTGTCATTTGGGCTTTATTATTACTTACGCCATTACACGACTGTGGATATAACGTTAATACACGAACATCGGCATCCGAAGGCTCGATTAAGGGCGCTGTAACCACAGGTTCCCCTAATTCAATATTAAAAGCATCCTACGACGTGATCGCCAACTAATAATAGTTTAATTTGAAGAAATGTCCCTGAGAAAATGACGGAATGTCAACCTTTTTCTAATGTTTTTTTGAACGTCAAAATGAAATGGCTCGTTTCGAAATTTTTTGATCGGAATTACTGTGTTTAAAGACACGATTTTTAGTAATAATGTCAGTTCAATTGCAGTTAAATTGGATATTACTATCAGTTATGATGTATCATTAGGCTATTAATGTGTTTCAAATATATATAATGGGTTCCCTTTTCGGAAAACAACAAAAACGAACTTTCAGACCTCTTAATAGTTTGAGAAGTGGCTAGAGAGGCGCCACGGCGTCCTCACCTTCCGCCTGATACAAGTCCTCACCGGATACGGCTGTTTCAGGAGGTTCCTGTTCCGGATAAGGCGGTAGGAAACGCCAGGGTGTCACCTTTGTGGGAATCGCCCAGAGGACTTGGTGGAGCATACGGTTGTATATATAGGTAATAGAAGTCTGCCTGGCTGGGTCGGAGCACTGCCGTGTCCTCGTGGCGGTGATCTCTCGCGTCCGGCTCTGGTCCAGGCCATGGTCCGGAGCGGGAATCTGAGTGCTTTCACGCCTCTAGCCACCGCAGGAGACGTCCTGGGCGGGAGAAAATATCGAACTCCCGACGTCTTAGTCTTTTGTGGCCAGGAGTTCATATGGTAAGGTCTGACCCGGGCCTGGACCCGGGTCAGACGGCGCGTTGTGTTTCACGCGCGCCTTTAAGAGATGTGTGTCAGCATATTGTGACGGGGTCTACGAAGTCCCATGCCTGGGTGAGGGTTGTGGGTTGGTCAAAATAGAAACCATGGCCCTGGCGCACAGGCAAGTGAAGGAACACCGGTGGGTTTTTGTCAGTAAAAGTCTAACACGCCCTTCCGCTCTGCACAGATGCTGTGTCATTTGATGATTTCCCATCCACACCGTAAAAAAAATACAGCTCTTTTTTCACATTGTTGTGGTGTCTGAATAGGGTATTTGACTAAAAAAAACTATTTGTCCGGCATTCAGATTATAGAAAATATTGGATACGTATATTTATCAAATCAATAAAGATTGACAAATATAAAAGGCATCAAAGATCGGGAGTGGTGGCTAGTGAAGTCACTGCTCGCTAAAAAGTGTAGCGTCCAGTGATGTCAAACGAGTTTTCAACGCACTGTGTCGTCTTAATTTTTTGTTTATATGAAAAAAGAAAAAATACGTGTCTAGTATTTTTTGGAAATCTGACTGATGTCAAATACCCTATTAGATTAATTACACGCCTGCAATTAAAAACACTTAAAAAGGAGTTGAATTAATTTAATTCTTAGTTGTACACGTCAAGAACAATGACAGAAAAACTGTTGTTTAAAAAAACTTTCTATAATTTGTAGCTCGGTAGGCTTAACTAAAACAATGTATGTATCGTCGTACCGTACCATATAAAAACAAAAGTATACCACTATCAAAACAGAATCATGATGTCACGTAATAAAATCTAAATCGAGTCGGTCTGCATTCAAGGGTGCGCCGGGTGGCTGAATCTAGTTAGGTGTAAATGGAGGCATCGTTTATGTACGGAGCGACGTAATGCAGTAGGGCGCTGGGCTCCCAACCCATGCATACTAACGCGCTGGGTAATAAGCAGCTTGATTTCATGGTTACCCCTCATCCCTATCTGGCCATCGCCCGCCGACAACCGCTCAATATACGACGGAATATAAATGTAAACGGAAAATTTCGCTTGTGACTGGTTTTGATTATGTGTTACGTCATTGGAATTGCATTTGTCGTATTTGGTCTTGTGGCAAGTTCAATGCGTTTTGTAAGGCACAGGAAAATTCTGAAAAAAAAAAAAATGTTGATATGAGTTTGAAATAGTCGTTTTATTTAGTAGGTACCTAGGTTGGTATGGAAAATACTATAATTTAAGTGAAAAATCGAAAATATAATGTCGCCACAAGGCTAACTTAAACCCTTAAAATATTAACCTTAAGTTCAGACTTCACAGTTAATATGACTGGCTAGCAGTAAATTGGTTTAGATTTAGTTGTTGTTGTCTTTTTATTTGTTGTAGTTTGCTTCTTTTCAATGTAGATATCCAGGTTAGATATTCCGGTTGCTTTCATAGCAACACATAATTGAGGGTTTATCCAAACTGATGTCTAAGAAAATAGTTATCTATAGTTAATTCATTTCATGATTAACGGCTATAGTAGCCTCAATGACCTTGTGCATGTGGGCGGAGCTAAACGCCGTACTCCCGAATTCGTAAAATGCGCGCGGTGGCGCGCTAAACTAAAACGACAATCAAAGAATATCCAGAGATGCAGACAAGCCGCGTGTAGGGCGCGATTTGTGCCTACGATTTCAGACGGGGGTATGGATGCAAGACGATAAATGTATATTTTGCATTGATAAATGGTAATATCGTACTATAATATATTTTTAGTATTCTTGATCAATGTTTAAATAAAATCAAGGAGTGCTCGTTATACAGTTTAATGGCCGATCGCAGACTGACAGACATTTGTAAAACAAGTACCCACACATTATAATATATCATAACATTAACATAAAAAATAATGGTAGATGGTAATATCTATCGATTCAACATATTTGAATTTTTTTTTTCACTACTTTTCAGTATATGAGTATCGTGTCTTTGCAGTGTCCTTGAATTAATTACTAATGCGAATAACATAAACGAGTTCATCGCGTTAACGTAAAACAAACGCGCACTAGGCACTTTGTGATATTTTTATTAAAAAAAAAAGTTGAACCACACTAGAAATTACTTTTATCGTGGGTGCATTTTTAAACATATAAATTCACAGACACAAACAGCCAGACCCGGAACAACTACTTGTAGGACATGTTCTGAACATTTGTTCCGCGCGGGAATCGAACCCGCGACACGCAGCGCAGCAGTCAATAGCTTAACCGCTGCGCTAACCGTGCTTTATATAGATGCCTTGAAATTACAAAGCGCGTAGTTTCGGCCGTTTTCCATAAAGAGATAGTACCCTATTTATACTGTGTCAGTGACGTCGGATTGAATGTACTTCGTCGTAATGAAATTTCAAATAAAACACGAGTTATTTTAAAATCTGTAAATTTTAATTCTTCGATCCAATAAATAACATGCGAGATTATAGGCATATCTAAAGCTGCAGAAATTTCTTGCAGTTGAGAATGGCCACAGTCTATTTCTATAGTTCCTACAACTGCACAGCTGATATTGATTTCTGTAGGATGTGCAAAATGTTTCCATACACATACGGCATTTAAAAATAAATAGGGAATGTAGTCCCACTTGTCGTTCTCCAACAATATCCACAGATCCTAAACCACAGTCTATAATTCTCCGTGCTTGGCAATTTTCTTTAGTTCTGAATAAAAGTAAGCAATATTAATTATGCGTCGCCCTTCGATGAAACAAGCTTGAGATTTGTTGAGGTTTTGGTGATATTTTGAGCTAAAAAAAGATATAACATACATTTTAATTAACCCTGGCAACACTGTTAGAGATTTTTGTCAAGGAATTAAGAATTTATCAAGAAAAATTAATTAAGAATTAACAAAAAAATAATTTTACAGGTATATGATATATTTGTAAACTAAAAATATAGGTTGTAGGACATGCAGGCATAATTTTATCTGAATGATGATGATGGAACTTGCGTCGTTTTTTTGTGCACATAGAGATATATAATATTATCATTTTCTTGACGACATTCTGTATGGATGTCTGACCTAGAATCAACTGCGTTAGTGTTCGACCTAAAAAGCAAATTAAACTTTTAAGTTCTGTCGATTGGTTTCTTTCTCTTCTTTTCTGTAAGTCGAAAAATGTTATTACAATATTATTTGTGAAAAACAGAAAATATATATATATATCCTACAGTATGTTAAGAAAACCCTGTCCGACCCGTGAAGGTGTTGTTAGGTATCGATAACTGATTCTACTAATGCATACAAAACCAGGCTAACTTAAAAAAAAAATCCCCCTAAAAAAATAAATATTATTTCGCAAAAAGAGGTAACTTAATAAATATGCGTTAAGCACCCTTCCGCGGGCGGCGGGCGGCAGCGCACGCGGCACGTTGTCGCATCGCTGTCGCTATTCGCTCATAATAATACCGGTGTTGTCACTTTTTTAAAAATTACCAAATTTCGGGGAAGTTATTTCAAAATTCATTTGTATTGGTACTATGATGATTACGTAAAATTTTATGTCATATTTGGTCATGTGTTTACTTAACCTTTATTATCCTTACGGGTCGGACAGGGTTTTCTTAATATACTGTATATGTATATACGGACAAATCACACAGATTGAGCTAGCCCCAAAGTAAGTTCGAGACTTGTGTTATGGGATACTAACTCAACGACACTATATTTATAATAGATACATATATAGATAAACATCCAAGACCCAGGCCAATCAGGAAAAGATCGTTTTCCATCATGACCTGGCCGGGAATCGAACCCGCGGCCTCCACGTCGCAGGCAGGCGTGTTGACCGCTGCGCCACGGAGGACGTCAAAAAAATTTACTGATAACTGTGACATAAAATATTTACAGGAAGAATCATTTAAAATAATCCAAGTAAGAGTTTTTATTACACATTTTTGCTAATATCGCAAAAACTAAAAGTCCTATCAACTCAAAACTTTTTGTAAAACTGTTTTTACACCAAAACCTTTAATTGAGTCCTAATTTTTGGTTTATATCACCATAAACAAAAAATCACATTTTCAAGTTACGTAAATTTCTAATAAGATTTTTATTTTTAAATCTCCTTACAAACCTATAAATTATAATCTAAGTGCGAGTGTTTACTTACCTGAATAGAGTCTTCTATATTATCAGCGGATGTAGTTAGTCGGATTATTGCCTTTCAAGTCTAAAGATTTCTTTCTAGATTTCCTGGAACAATTCGTAATTGTTTAACTTCAATTGTAAAAGAAAAATGGTTACAAAGAAAAATACAGTAATATGTAGGTATAAATACAAGAGTATAGGTAGATAGATACTTACGCCACCAGACGCATCTTCAATTCTCATTTGCGAGCTAATCTATGAACGTACACTGACACGATTCGCTCGTAAATATTTGCACTCACACAGACAACCACGCGTAGTCGGCGATAGCCGGAGCAGAGCAGCAAGCGACACAACCCTCCCGTCTGAATGCTAACGTACGACTGCCGGCCGCGCCCGCGCAGAGCACCTCTAAACCTATGTTTCAAAATAAGGATATTTTCTTGGCAAATGTTGATGGATTTAAATACGCTCTTGCATATCTGTAGTACTTCTAACCACGAATTTTTCAGTGTAAAAAAATTTCCACACATCAATGCCGTTTAGAAGTAATAACGAATATTAGCCAAAAATAGCGTTTTGGTAAATATTTTTTTAAGGCAACAGGCAAAATCCTACGAAAAAATCATCTTTAGTAAATGTTGTACATTAATCAATAGACAAGATATATTTTTTTCAAATCTCAAAACCAAGCCGTTAATTAGAAATTAGCTTCCTAAAGTGACCATTTTACGCTACTAAATGAGACTAAGGCCCTTAATAAGCGACATGCGTATTCTAAAGCACATCGTTGGATGGATTTGGATTAATACATATTTGTTTAATAGAAATAGACTCTTGATAAAACGAAAAAGCATGGCGCATGTTTTAAATATAACATATGTCACGTCAACGGCTGTCACAAACCAACCCGAAATAAATTATAATAAAGTGAATATTGTATATTATTTAAGTGCAGTACAACATCAGTGTGTCTTTACTAATTCGGAATACCGGCTCCGGAATTACAATAATTAAATTGTTTATTCTTGACTGACAAAAATGTCAACAAAAAATTGCTCCGGTTGTTTGATAGATTTTGGTACTAAGGAATGTTTGAAATGCTTTATTTGCCACCAATGGTATGACTTGCTGTGCGCTAATGTTCATGATAAGGTGTTTAAGAATATGAGCATAAAACAAAAATCCATCTGGAAGTGTCCCAGCTGTCTCAGTAAACAACCTAAGTCCGACAATAAGAACACACCAATCAGACCAACTGGAACCAAACCCGTGAACCCCACTACGGTGCTGTCGCCCAGTCTGTTATCACCCACGGATACCAATGTTACTGTTCGCTCCAAATCTAAACAATCACGATGCCACACCATGTCGCCGCCGGTTCAAGTAAATGATGACACCTCAATTGAGTTTTCGAGAGGTACGTTGAGAGAAATCATTAAGCAAGAAATACAGAGTGCACTCAGGGACGTATTTTCTAACCAGTTCCGACAGATCAACGAATTGATCTCAGATTTCAAAGAATCACTTTCTTTCTACAAAGATAAGTATGATGAGATGAAGGCTACGCTCGAAGACAAATCTGATAGGATACAGGTACTTGAACAAGATAATTGTGGTTTACGGGATGCTATTCAACAAATGAGTCATCGCTTAATCCTCTTGGAACAAAACTCAAGGTCCGCCAGCGTCGAGGTCCAGAGTGTACCCGAAAACAAGGCGGATAACTTAGTCAAAACAGTGCTGCAACTAGGCGGGCAGGCATCCGCACTGCCGGTGCCGAGTCCCGCTAGTTACGCGGCGGTGGCTCGGAAGGACGCGACGGCGAAAGTAAACAACATCATCGATAGCAAATGGATTGAAATTACAAATAATAAAAACATGAGAAAACCTGTGAAAATAGGTGGCAATATTTCAATCGCTACTTTAAAGGCGGTAGAACGTAAAAGATTTTTACATGTGTGGAGACTGGAAAAATCCACAACGGAGGATCAGTTAAAGGAACACATTAAACAGATACTTGGCGATGACAATGAAGTTCTTGTTGAAAAACTTAAACCTAGGACTGACCGTGATTATGCCTCATTCAAAGTGGGGTTAACAGTAAGTAATTTTGAAAAACTTTGTGACCCCGAGGTTTGGCCGGTGAATGTAGAATTTAGTGAGTGGGTCTGGTTTCGTCCCTCATTCAAACCAGACAAACTACAAACCGACTAGACACATCAGCCTTCTATACCAAAACGTCAGAGGTCTACGCACTAAAACTACACAATTCTTGTCGTTATTGGAGTCGTCGGAGTCGGATTTATTAGCTATAACGGAATCTGGTTTAAATGAATCCATTCAAGATGGAGAATTCTTACTTCCTGGGTACCAGGCTGTGAGATGCGACAGGGCGGACGGCCGGAAACAGGGAGGTGTACTGGTGGTGGCTGGACCAAGGTTCGAGCTACGACAAGTGCAAGTGCCAGGTGATGTTGATATTAATAGATGTAAGTTTGAACTAATTTGTACGGCTGTTTATATGAATAATCGTTTTTTATTTGCGTGTTGTGTTGTTTACATTCCACCACTGACAGATGAAAATGAGTATATGTTAATGTTTGATATTTTAGAAAAGTGGTGTATAAAGTACAAAAATAATTTAATAATAGTGGGAGACTTTAATTTGTATTCGTGCAATAACAACATTGTTCATTATTTTGAATATTTTATCTCATTTTGTGAATTCACTCAGTGTAATACGGTTCCAAACTGCAACAACAGACAGTTGGATCTCGTGCTGAGCGCGAGCGCGAACGTGTCGGTTTCTGCGGCCGACGAGGGCATACTGCCCGTGGACCCGTACCACCCGGCGCTGGCACTCGACATCGAGATAAGCGGCCGCGTGCCGCCGTCGCCGCCGACTCCGGGCGACGTGGGGTCGTTCGCGGTTGGTAACGCTGCCGCCACTCCTTGCACCATAGTTAGCGGTAACACACTCGCGCCGTTTTCAAATATACGCAAGAATAGGTCACAATACAATTTTTATAAAGCAGATTATGAGTTGTTATATTCAATGTTGGGGTCGACTGACTGGAGTGAAATGTATGATATGACCGATTTAGAAGATACCTTAGACTATTTTTATAATAAAATGTATAGTATATTAGATGAAAGTGTCCCTCTAAGGAAACATTGTAGGAAAACAAAATTTGTTTATCCAGTGTGGTATACAACGGAGATAATTAGCGGGTTAAAAACAAAAGCGGCACTTCACAAAAGGTATAAACAAACCAAAAGTAGCGTAGATTACTCTAATTTTTCTGAATTCAGATCTTATATTAAGAAATTAACTAACACTGCTTACTTACAACACAAAACGAAAATACAATATCAATTTGCTAAGGACCCAAAGTCGTTTTGGCAGTTTATAAGATCACAGCGAGGTGCAATGGGTAGACAACCCATTGTTAAAGATGGTAAGTATCTATCTGACACCGAATGTGCTCAGCAGTTTGCTGCCTTTTTTGAGTCCGTATATAGTACTGAACCGCCACGACTGAATCCACAAGAGGCGTCAGCGTCGGCGAAGACGGGGAACTGTACAGAGGTCGAGATCGAGCAGCTTACTGTCGAAGACGTACGCATTGCCCTTCTACGATTAAAGGCCAAGAGATCGGCGGGTCCGGATGGTATACCAGCTTTTCTTGTTAAAGACTGTAGTAGAGTACTAGCGGAACCATTGCGTTATATATTTAACACAAGCCTGAACTCAGCGACTTTTCCGTCCCGCTGGAAAATCACCAGAGTCATTCCAGTGCCCAAAGGTAAGGCAGGATCTACCATTGATGGGTATAGACCAGTGGCAGTGTTGTCGACTCCAGCTAAAGTGTTTGAGTCAGCGTTGCAGCGCTGCTTACAGGCACAGATACACGGACAACTGTCGGACGCACAACACGGATTTAGACCGGGTCGAAGCACAGCCACCAACCTCCTTAGCTTTATGACGAGAGTGGTACCAGCGGTGGATGCTGGAGTGCAGATTGACGCGGCTTATCTTGATTTTAGAAAAGCATTTGACACCGTGGATAATGACATCTTATTAAGGAAGCTGGCCGAGGTTGGGTGCAAGCCACCATTAGTACAGTTTTTTGCTAGTTACATGAAACATAGGCAGCAGTATGTCGACTACAATGGTTGCGAATCTAATCCGTATTACACCAGATCCGGAGTGAGTCAGGGCAGCAATTTAGGGCCTCTGAAATTTTTAATTATGATAAATAATTTACCGGAAGTCGTCACACATGGCTCTTGTTTGTTGTTTGCAGATGACCTCAAGTTGCTGCTTGAAATTAAGAATGAAGCAGACTGTAAGTGCTTGCAGGATGACATTGATAGGGTAGTTCAATGGAGTCATGAAAATAAGTTGTATTTCAATGTGTCAAAATGCTCAATAATAAGTTTTACTCGCGCGCGTTCACCGCTGCTTCATGAGTACATGCTCGAAAATACTACATTAAAACGAGTCACACAGGTGCGTGATTTAGGTGTTTACATGACCCCGAGCTATTGTTCCGTGAGCACATAATTAAGATTTGTAAGAAAGCGTATAGAAATCTAGGGTTCTTATTGAGACAAACACATGATCTCACAAATATCTCTGCAGTGCGGGCCCTATATGATGCATTAGTCAGAAGTCATTTGGAGCACAGTGCAATCATATGGGCGCCTCATGAGAGTAAATACTCACTAATGCTAGAACGTGTGCAGAATAAATTCACACGTCACTTGTACTATAAGTTGTATGGAGTGTACCCGTTGTATCCGTTGATGTATCCCTCTCTATTTGTCTTGGGCATGGTCGGGTACAATCAATTGAAGGTGCGTCGAGAGTTTACTCTTGCCACGTATCTGGTGAAATTGATTCTGGGACTGGTACATAACCCTGATGTACTAAAAACAATCAGTTTCTGGGTGCCAGACAACTATGTAGGAAGGCGGCGGCGTCAGCCTCTGCTGGCGGTGCCAGTGGCTAGGACGAATTTACTGGCAAAGGCCGCGGTTTCGCAAGCTATCCGAGATATAAATGTTGTGCACGAGCAAATAGATATTTTTACATGTCAGCCGAGTGAATTCACAAAGATTTTGTTATATAATTTGTGTTATAGAGATAGATAGATAAATGATGAAAGTAATAATTTTATTTAATATTTAATTAGGATATTGTAAGGACTAGCATTGGTGTTTCAGTTATTATTATTTTATTTTTTGTTTTGTTTGAATAAGTATTAAGTTTATTCTGGTGTATGATTCACTAAGTATAAGTAGATCTGTAATGTATCAAAATACCTTGTTATCGTATTGGGTCTTAATAACCTGTAATGTTAACAGAGAGAGGATAAATAAATAAATAAATGTTTAAACGTGCTAAGCAATGAACAATTAATACAATATTAAAATTGAGTGTTAGACATAGTAAAAGGAATTAGCAAATTATAGTTTGTAACTGTAATTATTGTTACCTGCAAATTATTATAAAAGGACTTTTAACAACGACGCCATGACGTTTTTCATAAAAGAAATGGCTCAGCGGCTGTGAGTTTCACTAGAATATCTTGTAAGTACGATTTCTGTAATTAATTGAGATGTTTGGGTTTATTTTATTGTGTTTGTGACCGCTGTTAAACGAGAATTATAAAAATGTAAGTGAAAATAATTAGTTGTATTCATTTTTGCTACATTTAAGCCTAGTGTTGGAGACACACAGTTTCTACAAATTCCAATGACCATGGTATTCCTTTATATATATTTTAAATTTTTCATCAATGATAATATTTTCAGTCGAACAATCTGTATAGTCTATGAAATAATAACAATTTTATTTATTTATTGTATTGTAAATAATTATCATGCCTATAACAACCAGCCTTCGATTGTATGTGATGTGGACAAAGTCATTGTTGCAAAAATGTTATCTCACAAGCTAGGCCATGGGCAGTCATGATGGTTTATTACGAATCTAAATGTAAATAATACCGATGTTAGTATCATTATACAGTATAATAACTATCATAATATGACGATACTTGAAACATAGTTGCTTACTCATACACCTCTTCCATTTTATTGATCAAATATAAGCTTTAAAAAAGTTTGAATCAAATTTCTTCAGGCACTATAAATTTAAGTATTTAAACTGAAGGAAAACTAATCTGAGGTCTCATAAAACATTTATAATGGACAATAGATTTTTTTTTTTAAATACATTACGCACTGTTTACGTGTATCGTAACACTAACACATAAACTACCCAAATAAATCAATCACGCTGTGTCTACCTGGACACGTGAGCAGCTCTACGGCAAAACCTAGTTAAGTACCAACAAGCGGTTATCTAAGAGGGGAAGTAACTAACTGGCGATAATCACAATAAATACAATTATGCAATAAAGTTTTTAACGATAGAACATAAATCGAAGCCAGGAACGCGATGCGGATGTACGACATGACACTCTAATGCAGAAATAAATATTGTCATTAAAAAAATAACAAAACGGTTATTTCAAACGTGGTTTTACCGATAAAATGACATTTAATGTTTGTTTGATGCTGAATTAAATTCTTATTGTGGTTGCCAGCCATTATTTTATTAATAGCATTATAAATGGAGGCGAATTGTCATAGAGCGGATAATGAGGAGAGTTTTTGTCATGTGTCCTTTGCCGTCACCGGCTATTAAGTGCGACCCTGCGGCCTGCGCCCGCGCCGCTTCGCTCCCAAGCACGTATCACTTACAAGACGAGACGTTATTTGGGGGATAATTGTGGAAAACAGTTGCATGTAGACGAAACTTTTTTGCTTTAACAACACTTAGATATGATATTTAAAATGTTTTTATAAAACGGCCACATTTGTCCGTCCTGTATCTTGAAATGGTAATTCTGTTTTTAAATTGTATGACATAAGGTAATAATAGTCCAAAATGACTTTAGAACATGGCAACCCGAGGCATCGTCACCGATGAGTTCGGGCTGCCGGCGCACGCGCAGCGTTCCGTAAAAAGTACTGCGAACGGCGAGCGGTGCTTAATGCAGATAATGAGACCATCATCGTTTACAGAAGTAAGTTTAATTAACGTAAAAAGCGCGTTTACTCTAACCGCCACGTTATCGTGACTATCTCGCCACTTATAATGACTTTTGTTCATTATTTAGTTGCGCGCTCTACGCGTCTGAACCGCTTCCGGCCGGGCTGTGCTTCTAAACACCAATTTTATGCCCATGTGACTGTTTGATTTCATATGTGTGCTCATTTTATTATAGTTTCAATTTGAGAATCTGTTTAATTAATTTTCAGCCATAAAACATAGTCTGTTAGATAAAATCGCTGTGGAAAGTAGAAATTAGGCACGTATTGGTATAATTAGTTTAATTGGTAACTGTTCTCTTAAGTATAGAGTAGTGTGGTCTCGGCTTTGTTAAGGAATGATATGAATTATACATAAAAAATAGTTTTAAAAGTTATGATTTCAAGTAGGTAGTATAGGTGTGTAGTGCTTTTCAATCAACTTTCAGGAGAGGAAAATACTGAGGTGTTTTGACATTTTACGCTGGTTTCCTATTCGTATTTAGGTATAAGGAAAATTAATGGTTTTACCCAATAATTTTAATCTAAGTGTATATTGTTTTACATTTATTTAAAATTTAGTGGTTTGCGTTTTAAATACAATATTACTATTGTTTATTTGAAATATCAGGTATGTCAGTACGTAATTAATTATTTAATTTTTTCTTAAAAAAAAAACCTTGGACGAGACTAGGAATTTCTCCTGTATCGTGGGTCCGTTTACAAATGTCTCACATACACAAACAACCAGACCCGGAAAAACTACTTATAGGTCATACAAATATTTATTCCGTGCGGGAATCGCACCCGCGACACGCGGGTGGCGTAGTGGTTAAATGTTTGACTGCTCAAACATTTATACAATATGGTATCAGTTTCAAGTAAACTTAGTGTTAAATTCATATTAAAATAATGAAATATAAAAACAATAGAGCCTTCATCAAAATTAAGAAATAAGGTAGAGGAAGAAAATATTTAATAGAATAATAGATAATAACAAATAGTAAATTCTATAATATAATAATGCAACGCAAGATTTTCACTATCTACACAAATAAACGTACAGAATTAATAGTCATACACACATGCCATTACATTTTCACGCTCCGAGGAGTACATTGCTCAACACAAGGCTCGGGAATAACGTTCATGGTGATCTCTTACATAACTAGGTACACATTATGAGAGTCTATGCATAACGGCACCGCTATTTATTTTATCATGCGATGAATTGTTTTAATGACTATATTTAGGTTTTATGTATGTTTCTAGGTTACGAGCCTTTGCCTACAGGTGTTTAGCAATATAGTAGACAGTGGTGTGTCTGAGGATGGGATGACTGAATTTCTAAGATTCGGTTTTATGTAATTGATTGGTTTTTTTAAACATTGGTACATAATTTAGTAGTGTACTTTAGAGTAGTAAGTATCTAACATAATTTTGTAAAGTTTTGTAAGCTGCCAGTATCGTCACAATCACAACTTTAATGTTTTCCCAGTGATTTTCATTCCTTCCATTTCATACTTATTTTTATGTTCATACTGGTGGTACTTAACTACATATACCTATAATGTTATTTATTTTATAGGTATACGAAACCTGAAACACGTCCAGTATTTTCATATAAAGAATTTATGTAAAACAATTCAAAAAGGTATCATGAAAACCACAAAGTTATGTTACCTGCACTCTAATTGTGTAACACACTATTACTATCAGTTGGAATTATTTCATAATAGGGTTGTAATGGAGGCCTTGTTAGCGGAGGCGGAGGCGACGAGTCCCACCTCCGCGGATGCCGAGGTTAACGGAGGAGGAGGCGGAGGTGAAAGTAGATATAGAAAAAAAAAAATATGGTTAATTAAAACATTTTTTTTTATTTTAAATACGTACATTAATAGTAGTGTATTTAGTAAAAAAATATTACCTTCTAGTAATGAAAATTAAGGAGAAACAATTGTATTTGCCGCATTCCCGTTTCGCACTAATTGACTCTTGACCATTTCGCGCTCAAACGCGGCCGGTTGGTTGTCGAGCGTCGCAGCTTGCGCGTTATTTATTTTATAAATACGTAAATAAACCTCCCTTATAACTCCTCAAAAATTGTGCGGAGGCGGAGGTGGAAGCGAAGATACGATTTCTTGCGGAACTTCCGCAGTAACGGAAGCGGAGGCGAAGCTCCGTTACAAGCTTATTTCTAATCCATTGCTCCATGTGTTCGAAAATGTGTCTGCTCAACAATGCAAATAACGCAATGAATGTTTTTGAACTGTCAAAATGAATTCCATTGTTACTGATAGTGTGTTATGCAATTACTCTGCAGGTTGTTTCTACAAAATCATGGTCACAGAGCGGCTCAACAGCTCGCGCGCCCGCGCCTGTAGCGGCGTCGTATCGGGTTCATTGATAATAATTTCAGTTTGTATTGTTATTAACTAGTGATAACTTTTTCATCACACTAGCAGGCTTTGGACTGTCGCAACGGTCATGTAGTGTGCAAGTAGATATTATTATGAACTTTTTTCGTAAATGCAGCCGTAGGTGGTAAAATGTAGTTAATGCAATTTGTTGTAATACCTTACGCCAATCAATTAAAGTTCAAAGTGCATGAAATGTGTGGTACATCATATTACTTAACCATAACAGGCTGTTGGTACAAATAATAACTTCCTACAATTAGCCATCTTGGAATGATTAAAAATATTAATCATGACTATTTACAATAATTTAGTTAATCACTATGTTTATAATCATTCTATACCCTCAAACATAACTTAGCACTTATGTAAAATGTCCCCCATTTTGTCTTATGCACAGAGGGCGCGTTTGTACAACCTATTTAATTTACTTAAAACATAATTATTCTTTCTAAGGGCGTTTATTACGCACGACTGGCTACATCGCAATTTAGTGTCATATTTAGTGGTTTTCAATTTTTATTATTTAGCCAGGGCCGCCCGCAACTTCGTTGGCGTGGAGTTAGTTGTTTCAACATTTTATTTTTACCCCGAAAGAGGCAATTTCTATAGATACATTATTACACTTTTAGATCACATACATTCACAGCATACATTTGAATTTTTATTATGCTCCGTTTCTATTGGTCACAGCATGATGTTATATCACATTATGTATATATACGGACAAATCACACAGATTGAGCTAGCCCCAAAGTAAGTTCGAGACTTGTGTTATGGGATACTAACTCAACGATACTATATTTTATAATATAATCATAATTACATAGATAAACATTCAAGACCCAGGCGAATCAGGAAAATATCGTTTTCCATCATGACCAGGCCGGGGATCGAACCCGGGGCCTCCACGTCGCAGGCAGGCGTGTTGACCGCTGCGCCACGGAGGACGACTAATAAAAAAATTATTTATCAAATCGACCAGTAGTTCTTGAGATTAGAACGTTCAAACAAACTATTCAGCTTTATATATTAGTATAGACCTATAAGTATATTATTTTAAATTTAGAATATAATATATTTAAATTAACTTTGTATATAATAAATTGATTAGTTGTATTATTTGTAATAGGCATAAGGATTGGTCCATATGTTATGTATATCTTTGTATATAAATGAATTTATATAGTCGCATCAATAAATACAACATCTTCTCTACAGTATTATATCAAGACGATGTTATGCACATTAGTTAAACTCTCTAAAAACTATACTTAAATTTAAATATTTAATCCTAGATATTTCTTAAATACACCTACCTCTAGGTACCTAGGCATTAAATCGAGCTCTGTAAATTTTCTGTATTTCTGTTGAAGTACTAAATAAATAAGTGACCTTCTCAATAGGGTTACTATTTTTATAATTAAAACTATAACGGGCTGTCCCATACATAATTATGCTCTCTCTTATATTTCATAAATTGTGACAATAATAACTTAGCTCTGTTAATAGGAAGTAAGACTGCAATATTCGAAATTATATTCATTAATATTGAGCAAACATGCAGACTGCCGAGTAACTTGCAAAATGAAATCGGCGAACCTTTGTATAACTTTGATAATCATACTTAAAAATATAAATTTAGAATAAAAGCTCAAGCTGATGTTAAAAAAATATATTAGCAAGTTAGATATGTAGAAAAATTAATTATGATAAAAACATTTATCTGTAAAAAAAAAAATAATATGTTACTTATGAGGAAGGCAATTCAATAATATTAAAATGTTAGCACAATTCAGTTAATATTTTTACTGTCCCTTAAAACATGCAGCATCTGTAGGTTGTCATAACATAATATAGTTAAAATACAAGTTTTGCGTAATGTACTCTATTTTAATATATAATTGAGTAACTTAGTCAATTAAAATTCATGTAGTAAAAAAAAAAACTTTAATAAGTTAACACTCATTATATGTATGTATATAGTAATCTGTCTACGGAAATCCATAAATTATTCCCAACAGCAACAAAATGGAGAAGATATTATAATGGAAATACCGACGTTTGCAATTAAAAGTTAGAACATGTGACTATAAACAATTTACAGCAAGCCTTTTATAATTGAAATTATTTCGAATTATAATTGTCTTGTTATTGTTGTAAGTAGGTACATGAGCAGTTGCGCAGTTGCACCACATGTCCTTTTGAAGAATATAATTTTATTACCAATTCAACTTAACTGACCGCAACATTAATAGGAAAGATCAAAATGAATGAATTGACTTGAATTGAAATGAATTCTTCAACGAAAAACAAAAATAATATTGAGCAAGTATCAAACAGCTTTACATTTGCCTAATCATTAATGTGGGTTACACACAGCCCATTAAACTGTCAGGGAAATAGTCAATAGGCGCGTAAAAAGAGATTAGTGCTGTGGTTACCTAACAGTGCTTTTATAACTAAGTTAGTGCATTTGCAAGATGGCGATATTGTCAGCGAGACATTTCTAGACATAATAATGAATATCTGATTAAGGGTACGTGAGCACGCGAACAGTCTCGCATCACAATGTATTGTAGCTTTAACTTTTTACTCGTCTCAAGATTGCTTGCACAACGATCAAAATAGTGTGATGTTAGGTTAGTTTTATACTATAACTGTGTTGCGTCACCAATCTGACTATGTTGGTGGAACAAAGACGAGCAATTAAATAAGTATTTGTTAAGCTAGCTCAAGTAAAAACTCTAAATTAATGTGCCAAGCTTCCTGATAATTAGTAATTATTGCAATTAGGGTACGGTCAGCGAGTTAGTTTTCAGTTATTTTATTTGTGCTCGCCTTGTTTAATTAATTATAATTAATAATATTTAATTAACGCATGTCATGCTACTGATCTTTAGACAGGAATAATATTAAATGAACAAATAGTTTTATACTCATTTGTTTTTTTTGTACATATTAAAGATATTCTTGGTCTGTTAAACACTTAAAGGTGGTTAACCTAATTAAATGCTGTTTACTTAGGATATATTATATGTAATTAAGTATTATTCTGTGTTAGTGGTATATTAGTGCTTCAATTCAGCTTATTGCAGTCCACTGTTACACTTTCCAGTACATGACTTATCGACTCTACCTCTAGGTCCTTCAACAAACATGGCCAGTCCCCTGCTACTTCAAATTTGCTTACTCTGCGAACAACTCGTATGTCACAGGATGTTTCCCATCAAATGTACTGAGGCACTCGCATACAAGACAAAATTTTGTCCGATCAAAAGGCTTTATTTGAAACCGTAAAGAGAGAGAGAGAGAGAGAGAATAAATTTCGAATTCTGGTAAAAAAAAACAACCTACTAAGGTAAGGTTGTGCAGATTCTTATGAATTTGTAGATTGAAGTCTAGACTCTAGATATATCTCAAAATAAAACAATATATATGTAGGTATGCTGATGCTAACGGTACTCAGCGGGGGGAGACCGGGGCGCGCGGCGCCGACGCAAGTCGCGGCACAATTATGTCATTCGATCACAACAATTACGTGGGAATAAATTAGATCTCTGTACAATTATTGATTTTGTTAGCTGCGCCCACGATGATTATAACTCGCATGTGAAATGATAATAATCTCCAAGATTCTTGGATTATAAAGACAGATAAATTAATTGCGCTTTTCTTGCATTTGAAGCAGCACGGTAATTGCGTAACACACTATCAGTAGCAATGGGTTTTATTTTGACAGTTCAACAACATTCATTGCGTTATTTACGTTGTTGCAGACACATTTTTCGAATATATGGAGCAATGGTTTAACAATAGGCTCCAAAATGATTCAAGTTGATTGTAGAAAACGTCGAGAGTTTTGGCGGGAAAGTCAAGCTCAGTGTCACGCTCGTTTTTCATTGGACTTTTAAAATTATTTATAGTGGTTTATGTAGTAAAAAGTGCATTTAGTAAATAGTTTATAAAGAACAGTGAAATATCGCAGCATAGTGGCCACATCATGACTTTGCCCCAAACCTCACACGTAATACTGGTCACGCGGCAGTCTTTTTCTACACGAATAATTCATAATTACTTGACATTGGCTAAATGCACAGACCGTGCGAAGCCAAAAAATAAAGAAAAATAAAGAAAGAAAGTTGATTGTAATAGTAGATATATGTTACGCAGTTAGGGTGCTCATCTAGGTGACATAAGTAGAATGAATATTTAGTTTTAATTTAACCGATCACCATCAAAGACTTATTTTGTCCCATATCTGGGACTGGAACAAGACTAGAACACCTCTATTTACATTAACCAAAACGAGAATTTTACTAAACAATAAATTATTTTGTCAAATTTAATATCACACTATAATTATAATACAAGAAGTTACGTTGAATCTCATAGGTATATGTAACAAAAAGTCGCCACACGGTCTACAAAATAATAGATTAATAAACTACTAGAATAATAATTTCCTATAGAACTCATGAATGGAGTAGAAATTGCCACAATATCAAGAAACCGTGACTGATTGGCTACACATTTGATAACATTTCCGGAGCCACATCCGACGTCGTACCTAACCTTGCTGTATTTTTGGAAGACTTCATTAACAAAGGGACATGAAAGACCAACCGCACCGGAAAAATTCAGAAACGTTACAATTATAATTTAAAGCAACAGTTCCTTGGAAATCGATAGCAAAAAAAAAACAACTGTAAAGCGACTCGATACCAAGAACGGAAACGCTCGATAAACGCTCTAGTTTGCCGAGTACAAGCGACTAATAAATTTATTATCATTTAAAATTATCATATTTGTAATATAAATTGCGAGTAGAAGCCATAAAAGTGGTGTGATTAGACTTTTTCAGGTGGTGGCTGGCGGCGGGAAGCGTGAAATTACTGCCAACGCACACTCGCCTAGCAGCGCTCACTGTGGTGGAGCTCCGACGTCAAGCGACACTACACTATGTCTCGATGCTATATTTTGATGAAGTGACACTGACACAGACACACTCTAACACTTTCTGGATTCTGTTTCCCAAAGTAGGAAGGTGCGACCGTGAGTTACGTCGCATAAAAATTAAACTAACTTGAAATTAGTAAGTATGCAGTAGAATAATACATTACAGGTCTGAAATGTTTCCACTTAACTTGTACAAAACATTTTGTATAACATGGCATTGACCATTCAACCCGTGTTGACAAAAACACCACACAACCTTAAACTTGAACAAACAACACTCGTTTTCATCGCAAACGTCTTATGCAGCACATACTCAACTTGTTCACGTAGACGCCGCTCCTGTGTGAGTGAGCACACACTCGTGTTACTTTCAATAAACGCTTAGAGCATTTGTACTATTAAATAGCCTTACATGCGATTAAAGGTTCACGCGAGCGTGAAATGAAAATTCTAAATGCAGTATACAGATGGAATTCGCTGGAAGTCGTTTTTTTTACTCCATATAACTCATTTAATGGTTCTCTTGACCCAAGTACCTATTGTAACTAGTAATGGAAGAGTTAAGTATAAGAAATATTATCGATTGCTTCATTAACGGCTTGTCATGGACACTCGTAGTCGTGGTGGCCTAGTAGTTAAAACACCAGCCTTTCAAGTATGAGTGTGCGGGTTCGATTCCAGGTCAGGTAAGTACCAATGTCACTTTTCTAAAGTTATATGTACTTTCTAAGTATATCTTGAACACCAATGACTGATTACAAGGTGAAGGATAACATCTCCCTTCCGCTCCGCCCAGAGCGGGAGAAGTCACATGATTCCTTCCCGCTCTAACAAAAAAAAAAAAAAGAAAAGGATAACATCTTGAGGAAACCTGGACTTAAAGTCTGAAATTTTCGATTTTCACAATGTCATATTTTTATGTGTTTTTACTTTGTCATAATCTTAACTTTAACTAAGTGGTTTAATGCATGCTGTGCTTAACTATAAGAGATTGTTACACAAGTACTGTATTGTGATGAATGTATTTAATATTTTATGGTGTATACAATTATTGGTGAGCCAAATAAAATAAAATAAAATCGCCAACCCGCATTGAGCAAACGTGGTGATTACGCTCAATTCTTTTCTGTATGATAGGAGACTTGTGCCCAGCAGTAGGGCGAAATAAGCTATGATGTCATAAATGTATCCCTTCCTCAGGCGACGTGGATGATCTAGTAGTCATTAACATAAAAATATCTAGGTTCCAATGTGTTGAGTATCCCATTTGTATTAGCTTATTATTATTTATTATTTAGCTTTTTTGTGCACAAGTTAAACAGAACACGGAGGCCGCTAAGTTTGGTCCTATAAATGCGCCCCAGGTGTCGAATAAAATATTGGATAAACATTTATAGACATATATAATTAAATTTGATAAATACTACACCGTCACTAATGCTTCCAAAGATTAATTTCAAGTTTAGTTTTTATAAATAGGAAGAATTAAATTGGCAACAGTTAGTTTTTTTTTCAAATTATTGACAAACGCTACAATATTTTTTATTTTTCTTAAGGCAATTTCGCATTTCAAAACATCTCCAGTCCAGTCCAGGATATACAGAAAATTTATTTAGTATTGGAACACTGCCACAGTTGGTCACCAGCTTTATTTCAGAAATTCCTTATACCGTTTATTTTCCTCCTGTTTCTTCTTACCCCAGGAGAATGGCTACTAATTCTCCTTACCTTCGTGTAGATGACACAACTATACGTATTGTTAAAGATATTGTATTCGTGTGTGTAGTTTTAATTGTGTATATAATCGCTGGCTGCGCCTGAGTCGCTCTACTGTGACCTAACAGTAATTGCAGCACTTTGCCGTTTTTTCCGTCGGCCATTAGTGGTCTTTACGAGTTGCACTGAGCATGCACGAATTGCACGATCTAAGCATTAAAATTTATATTAGCGTATTCGTTATTTCGTCTGCAAATGTGAAAATAACATATTAGTTTCCGTGTTGTTATCTAAGAGTAAACTATTTATTAGTTGTGTAATTGTTTCATGGGTGGAGTTACTTATTTTTAAGTAGGAACATAAGTTATAACTGTTGTTATTCAAATAAATCGATAAAGAAAACTTTGTTACTTTATTTTTTCATGGATTTTTGCAAGCTGCTATTATTCCTACAGTAATAGTAGTTAAATGAAGCCCCTGAAATGAGTGTTAGTTCAGGTGAGAAGCCCTCACCATAGGTGCAACGATCTTCGCAGTAGATCTGCATGAGTGTTGGTATGAATCGAAATGAATGGAACGCGACAGGAAAGGTCTACATCTAGCAATGAAAGCTATAATCAGTGTGTTTTGGTGACCTTGACTGTTCTGGTAAACTCGTGGTAGAAATACAGTAAACAAATATTCTGGGCTTAATACCCAGAGTTATAGATTATACTTACGAAAAATTCTTATATTAACTAAAACCTTCATGGAGCGCTTTGGCAGAAACATGTGGCGATGTGTGCTGCCACACAGCGCAACACGACGTCGACATTATAGTAAACATTTCGTGTATAGGTAAATGTGTCAGTTTAAGGTATATAGTTAAGATATGAGCCTGAGTCTGAAAAAAAAATGGTTCATTATGTTGTTATACTGTTATCAGAGCCTTGACACAGCTAAAAGGCGTTGCGGCAGACCCCATAGAAGAAGGACGAGATGGACAAAAGAAATGACCAGTGGTCTACTAAAGTAGGACTAAAGCCCTGAATCGGGACAAAATCTGAATTTTCCCTAACTTTTTTTTCAGTACATACGTTGAGTGATCTAGCCCAGTTGATGATAATTAAAAGATTCTCAGTTTTTCATGGAACTTAAAACATAACTGGCGAAATGTGTATTAATACCTGCTTTACGAGTACATTTATGGGACCCCTTGGAATACGAAATTTCAGAAAAACGTATTTTCAAAAATGCGTTTTGTAAAACTGTACGGGAAACTGTCCCTAAACTTAAGTGGCAGTGGGCAGGGCACATTGCTCGTAGAACCGATGGCCGATGGGGCAGTAAGGTTCTGGAGTGGCGGCCACGTACTGGAAGACGCAGCGTAGGGAGGCCCCCAAAAAGGTGGACCGATGACCTAGTGAAGGTCGCGGGAAGCCGATGGATGCGGGCAGCACAAGACCGGTCAGAGTGGAAAGCCTTGGGGGAGGCCTTTGTCCAGTAGTGGACATCCATAGGCTGAAGAAGAAGAAGAAGAAGTACGGGAAAAATTACCGCCCTTAGAAAGTTTTTCATAAAGTAATTATCTATTAGTTCTTTGAAGCAGCCAATGCTAAAAGAAATGGCGGTCCAGACCTGCTTCGTAGCTAAATATTTTTTTTCTAATCCCACTTGTAGTTACAGAGATTCGTGGTTTAAAATAAATATTTAAAAAAAAATCAAACGAATTCTTTAGCTTCATTACTTAAATAGAACTTATTTTATTAGAATGGATTGATAAAAAGAATTTTTATTTATTAAGGTACACTGAACAAATATGATCAAAGAGCTTAGTTTTATTGTAGGTATAATATACTACAGTGAACATATCAATTAAAGGTGTGTCTAATCGAATTACTAGATAATTAATGTGATAAAAACAGCAATATAATGAAATAATAATAAAATTGAATTGCATGATTTTATTCCCCCATCAATCATCGGGCGACCCGTCGTACGACAAGTTACCACCTTTACGTTGTTGACACTACAACGACCCGAACGAAGCGTTTCGCTTGTTCTTTTATACAGCGTACATCAAAGGAGTGGAACAATTTGCCAGCAGCGGTGTTTCCGTCGGACTACAATTTAAGAGTCTTCAAGGCTAGAGTGAATAGGCTCTAAATAAACTAAGGCGCTTCACAATCAACGATTGCATCACTGCTTACCATCAGGCGGGATTGTGGTCAAGCGCTAGTTTATATAATATAAAAAAAATGTATTGAAATCAGATCTCTGCTTACTTTTCTCGCCTATGTTGGGGTTGGCTTCCAGTCTGACCTGATTCACCAAATAGTAGGTACATAAGTGCAGAGTAACACTTTAATAATACAGTAATTCTAAATCTCGGTGGTAGACCACAACATCGGCTGCCGGCAGAAGTTACCACCCACCAGAAAAAGTGTTGCCGCCAAGCGATACGTCGTGTTCCGGCATGATGTCTGGTGAAGTCGTACGGAGGACGGGTCTGAGCAGTTGTCTTGCGATGTGTGCCGGGTACTATGCGCCAAATGTGGTTGTGTCGGGAGTTTGGTCGTGGAGAGTCTCCAGACCAATCTCCATCTGGCGCTGCATCATTGGTGGTGTTGTTGGGTTCACTTTGCATCACCTCGCTCAACTACCGTCTTCCTTCCTATTCACTCAGTTTTTTTGAATGAATAGGCTCTTAATAATCTAGCGCGCTTTTGTATTCAATATAGCGTCATAGTAGAATGTGTTCTATATTCCGATCGCCCATTAGGGAAAACTTATTATCATTATATTTCATCCACCATGCGTTCATTGGGTATGTACAATACCACCCACCCACGTACCTACACGATTTCGAATGTAGCAAATGTATCTATTTGGGAAAATAAATACGCTAGGAAGGAAGTCCTTAGGAAATTGTAATGCAAATGCTGCTATTTTTTAAAATCGATTGGTTTTAGGCTGAAACCACTACAAGTAATTAGGCAATAGAAGTTATTTTTACCATAAATGCTATAGGTCAGTGGTTCCTAACCTGAGGGTAATTAGCCCCGCAGGGGTAAAACGGAGATTCTAGGGGGGTAACACGGGATGGCACGAAATAGTATTAATATAGCAATAAACAAAAACATGTGTCGTGGAGGCTTAGTGGTTAAAACACCAGCCTCTTAAGTATGAGTGTGCGGGTTGTAATATAATTTTTCTAAAGTTATAATTATGTAATTTCTAAGTATATCTTGGACACCAATGACTGATTACAAGGTGAAGGAAAACATCTTGAGGAATCCTAGACTTTAAGTCTGAAATCGCCAACCCGCATTGACCAAGTGTAGTGATTACGCTCAACCCTTCTCTATCTGAGAGGAGAACTATGCCTAGCAGTGGACGATAAAAAGGTTGATGATGACGATGATGATGAAACAAAAATTAACAAAATAATAGATTAATTATGAGATGCGCGTTAAGTGAAACCGAACCATATATTGTCAAAGTTGCGAATGCAAAGCAATTTCAACCTTCACATTTGTTAACTCCGAGATTTATATATTACTTTACTAAAATTATCTAAACGTGCAAATTCTTACATAATAAACATATTTTAGTTCGAATTTGTGTGATTTTAATTATTTTAAATTAGCTAGGGGTAAAATCATGGGCGTAGCCGGCTTCTGGAATTGGGGGGCAAGTCAGGTCTAGGGGTGGGCAAGTCTGGCCTAGTTGCAATTCAAATTTTTAGGGTGAGTAATCTTTGTGCGTTATAGTTGGACACGGTTTTTTGGCAATTACACCGTATATTTTGTCAGTGCCTACTGCGTAGTTTATTTAAAAGTTAGAGATAAGTCCCCTTTTATACTTTATTTAGTAATCATGGGAGTTCATACGTGATTTGCGAGGTTTCCAGGGGAACCCCCTCGTTACGCCCATGGGTAAAATCAATTCCCATACTTGTTCACAGGGGTAGTGACATTGAAAAGGTTAGGAAACACTGCTATAAGTGAATTGGTACCTATGTTATATTGATATCTCATTTCTTATTACAGAATAAGATATTATTATTTCGTATTTACAGAATAAACAATGTCATTTCATATGCTATCTTTTGAAATGGCATTGTTTACTCTGTAAATACGATACCGGAATAATTTTTAAGCGTCATATGAAAATATGAGCTGATGTATTGGACATTTCCTATCTGACCACCCCTAGCAAGAAGTGGCGAATCAAAGTTAGAAGTCAATGAGCTATTTTTAAAATCCAGACATAACTTTGGTCATATAATGTGATAACCATGTAGTGTTTAAAGGATATTTTGAGGACTGAACCATACCTACACATTTGAGTGGACGTGTGAGGTCAGTACAAGCATCGAGCCTAGCCTTTATGAAATGTAAAACTTTGTTAGTAATACACTAGGTATACGAGTACTTGCTATTATACCGAGGATAAGACTATGGCGGTATAAATGTAAATTAGCCGTTAGCTATCGTTGTTATTATCGCCATAAAAAGCGAATGAAAGTAGTTTTTAATGTAATAGAGACAATTATTATTGTTGTTTAAACTCGATAAGTCATCGTTGTATTCTTATAGCTTCCAGGGACACATGAACTTTTTACCATAATACAGAGCTGGAAATGAACACAGCTATATTTAATTGGATTTGGAGGAGACAATTTTTTCTATGAAATATCCATATTCGTTTTGTTTGTATTTTCGTTTAATTAAAGTAAAAAAACATGCTGTTATTTAAAGTTAAATGAAAGTAGCGTAGGATTGAGTTAAAATAGCGAACATGGAATTCTTTTTTATTTTATTTTTTGAAAAACGTGGCCCCACACTAGGAATTTCTACTACCGAAACGTGGATGTGTTTTCAAACATATAAAGTAGTAAAACACATACAAAAACAGCCAGACTCGGAACAACTAATTGTAGGCCATACAAATATTTGTTCCGTGCGGGAATCGAATTGAGGGGCGGCAGTCACTTGTCGTGTATCGGTGAGGATACTTCTTTCTCTATGATGGTGACGAAGGAAGATATGGGTTGCTGAAACATAAGATAAAAATGCATTTTAAACTTCATATTGATATTAAGGACAGAAGTAATTGTCATATCATTACGCTTGAAAGTTTATTCGGTATTGACCGTAGGTATCAACCTACTATGTTTTTGCTTATATTGTACATATTTGAGAGGTAATTCGAAAGCCTCCGTGGCGTAGCGGTGGCGAACGCGGCTGCTGCGCAAGGAGGCGTGTGTTGGATCCTCGCACAGTGCAAATATTTGCCTCGGAAAGCATACCCATACATATAGTCCCGGTTGCCATACGAACATCTAGTGGTAGTCGTTACGGGTTGTTGGAGCCCTCAAAAGTCCAGCAATTGGTCTAACTGCAATGCTTCGATATCTCCTTCGGGTTGTGGAGGTCAGAGACAGCAGTCGCTTCACGGAAAATATTGAAGTTTCGCCAAAATCAGCAGTTAGAATGATAAAGCAGAGCCTCAATTCCAAACCTAAAAAAAAAAGTTTCGGATGCGACTGGGATTAACACTGATTTGATGAGAGGCTAATTGCATAACACACTCGTAACAGTAGCAAAGGTTTTTATTTTAACAATAATAATTAGGGGAGGGCGGGGCTGGTTCTAACAAATTTTGTATTATACTTTATATTTTCTTTGATAATGAACTTTTTAGTTTAATTTTTTATTGAAAACATGCTTTGGTTATTCAGCTATGATATTAGTAACAAAATACATCCGGTATGTAAGTGCTTTCAGAAAGAGAGCCGTGAAAACCAAAAAAATCATTTGTTAATACATGCCCCGCATTTGGGGCAAATATTAACGGAGCTGGGGTACGTATTAACGTAAGGGGCAACTATTAACAGAGACAAAATTTTATGAAATACTCAAATAAAACATCATATACCTACATGTATAAAAATATTTTATTAAATGTTAATACACAATGTAATCTTAACGTTTTAAAGTTACTAAACTTTTCATAATCAACATTCTTTAAAGTTTTTATAAATCAATACAAATTAACTACCATATCTACTGAGTATTAGTACTTTTAAGCCTTCAAACATTTGTTAAAATAGTTTAAACTTAACAATTATGTATTACGTAATCAGTCACATAAAGTTTTTGATATCAACAGTTTTAAAGAATGTCAATGAGTTAACAAAGTAGTGAAATCTACATTTATCAACAATTCTCACAGCTTTAATTAATACTTTTTAGTATCAGACAGTCTTTAAGTTATACTAGTTTAAATGATCTTTATCTAATTTGTACTTAAAAGTAGACAGGAAATATGTACCTGTCTAGTTTGTTTTTGTCAAAAATTAATCAGAATACTCATCATCTGAGAAACAGTTGAGGCATATGTATTTTCTGATATCACCCTTAATACATGTGATGTGAGCCCATTCTTTGCATAAAATACATTGTATCCAGTCAAGTCCAGATGTATCGTCATTATAAGACTTGGCGCAAACTAAACAGCAGCAGGTATCTTCTTCACTGTCATCCTGAAGAATATGCTTCTTCACCTTTTCTACTTCTACTCTCCGGGTTGATTTACTTTTACCTTTCCCTTTAGCTGTCCCTTTCCCTTTACCCTTATTTTTAGTTTCAGTCTGACTAGTTTTTATCTTTTTAGATGATTTTAATTTTGCTTCTTCCTCTAAGGCCAATTTTTCAGGAGTATCAGTGAGAATAGTGGATTTCCTTGAACGCTTTCGTTTAGATTCGACACGTGTAGGAGCTTTTGGAAGCGGTCTTACTGTTTCTATATTAAATTTTTCTATAGGCTTCGTATTTGATGGTCCTGAATCATTTGACAGTACTGATTCATTTGACGGCCCTGGTTCACTCAACAGTCGCTGTTCATTTGATGGTCCCGGATCATTCGATGGAACATGCGATAGCTGATCAATAACCTCTGAAACACTTATGTGAATGTCAGGCATGTCATCTAAAATTTCATTTTGAATTGAAGATTCTAAATTAAGTGATACTTCTTCTGGATTGATAGAACTATCTCCTGGCTGAAGTGATCCCTGGTTTTCCATCGAAGCGGTATTTGGATCGGGACGATCAGTCACAAATGATGGCGCAAAGTCACAGTCTTGAAATACATCTTCATTGCACGGCCAAATACCAACTTTTTTTAAATGAGTTGATGATATTGTTTTGAGTGAATGCCAGAGGAAATGCTTCTTTCACAATTCCAGGGAGATCGTAGATCGTCATTGTCTTCCCAGGATGATTAACCATCCAGTTCGTTTGCTGTCGGCTAATATAATTCTTAAACGGTCCATACACACCGACATCCAGTGGTTGAAGATTATGCGAACAATGTGGAGGGAAAGACAAAAGAATGATATGGTTGTTCTTTGCCTTTGTGACCACCTCCACATTGACATGAGAATGATGGTTATCCAACAACAATAAAACTGGTTCCTGCTGTGATGTTTTAACATGGTTCAGAAAGTGGTCAATAAATTTTGAAAATTCTTTTTCAGACATCCAGCCGGAACTATTTCCTAGACCTACACACCCGGGCGGCCCATTTTGGATGAATAAATCACTATATCTGATCCGTGGAAAAATGAACATACATGGTATGAAATTACCAATAGCATTTGCCGCTGCCGCAATTGTGACGAGCTACCACTTTCTTGGGTTTCTGCACCGTCGTCACTCCCGTTTCATCTACGTTCCAGTTTCTACTCGGAGATATATTGTATCGTTGAAGAACTTCTCGATATTTTTCAAAAAATGAATGAACATTTGTACGGTTAAATGATGTTGCTCTGCTTAAGCTTGTCGCCTCAGGACTCCGAATAGACAAGAATGCGTTGCGTTTCATAAAACCAGCGAACCAATCTTTGCCAGCCTTCCCGTCTCTGTTCCAAGATTCTGGAATATTATCTATTTTGTAAGCAATGGCAAGCTCATAAGCTAATTTTTTGACATCATCTGGTAGCAATCCAAAATAGATATTAGAACATTTCACTAAATAATCTGCTATCATTTTTTCTTGCTCAGGATTGAAAACGAGACGATTTTTTTTATAACCCACTTCAACAGGAATCCCCGCCTTTTTTTTTCTTTACGTATTTAAACAGTGTTACATGACAGATATCATATTCCGTAGCAACATCTCTAAAATTTCTATTTTTTGATAGAATTTCTTCTGCTGCCAGTTCAAATACTTCTTGAGACGTCGAACCTCGTGTGCTCTTCCTTTTGTAATTTCTCATCCTATAACAAAACACACTTATTGCACAAAACAACTGTTTAATATCAAATACCTACATATGGGGTAAGTATTAACATGTTAATACTTACCCCGCTCAATCTGTTAATTTTAGCCCCAAGGTCACTTTTTATACTTCATCAATTACAGAAAATAATCTAGTATAAATAATTACAAACCATTATAATAGTTTTAAAGTCAATAGAATAGAGATTAATTTAGGATAAACTTTGATTCAATTTAGCGAATAAATAAATCTTAAATCAATTTATTACGAAGTACGAAAAGTTCGTTTACCTGTAAATCCGAGGGTCCTGTGCACAACTATCACTAGCGACGGCCGGTCGAACACTGACAAGTCAGGACTCGTTCGGCTGTGTATAAAGGGTATTCTAAACCGAGTATCATATTTTTGACACTTCGCGTTTGGCGGGAATAAGCTTGTTAATACCTACCTCCGTTAAAACCAGCCCCGCGCTCCCCTACGTACGTTTTTTGTTAAGCAAACAAATTCTTTGAATATTTAAATAATGAATTAGCAACATGCAGATTGCAATGAAAATACTGGTTTCCTAATAGGTAAGTAAGCTTTCCTAAAAAACGGAATAAGATGGTGTAAGATGTTGTGGTGACTCTCATACCTGCTTTATGAACCGACAGGACAGATTAAATATTTTCACACTATTTAAAACACACGCATCAGCTAATAAGCTGTTGGTGTGTCATCAAATAAAAATAATAATATAGGTACAGTACATCTAGAAGTTTTACCGCTGAAATCATAGTAGTAACAATTATTGGAAGATGAATCATCCTAACACATGCATACTATTTGCTTAAAAGGATAGGGTAGTTGACAAAAAAAAAAAAACTAATTAGTCCGTCAGTCAGATTTCCAAAAAATACTAGACACGTATTTTTTTCTTTTAAACAAAAAATTAAGACGACACAGTGCGTTGAAAACTCGTGTGACGTCACTGTGCGCTACACTTTTTAGCCACCACTCCAGATCTTTGATGCCTTTTATATTTGTCAATTTTTATTGATTTGATAAAACAAAATATACGTATCCAATATTTTTCTATAACCCGAATGACGGACTAAATATAATATTTTTTTTTTACCCAGGAAACATACCTATTATAACTAGAATAAATTAATTACGTTGACGCAATAAACACCTTTATTTAAATTAATTATTGTTTTTGAAACAGGCAGCAAGTACCGAGCCTGTACCTATGCAACCACAAGAGATTAGTTTTCATGGTTGTAAGTCTCTGCATAGTTTGTCCATTCCAAGAGTTCAACGAGACCCTGAAATAATTATAACAATTATATAACCTGGCGAAGGACATACACATACATTCATCATAAACCTTTGTGTCGTCCCACTGCTGGGCAAAGGTCTCCTCTCATACAGATAAGGATTGAGCGTAATCACCACGCTTGCTCAATGTAGGTTGGCGATTTCAGACTTAAAGTCCAGGTTTCCTCAAGTTGTTTTCCTTCACCTTCAGTCATTGATGTCCAAGATATACTTAGAAAGTACATATAACTTTAGAAAAGTTACATCATTGGTACTTGCCTGACCTGGAATGGAACCCGCGCACTCACTCATACTTGAGAGGCTGGTGTTTTAACCACTAGGCCACCACGACTATTCATGTGTACACATAAATTAATAGTAAATTAAATAATAATAATTTATTAAATAAAATGAGATACAGCTGTCTAATGTTTTGTCCTATTATAATAATACCTAATTTATTTTTTACCAACGAGCTCTCCCCTTTTTTCGTTTATATACTTGTAGGAAACATTTCTTTTTGTATTAACTCTTATACTTCTATCTTATATTACATATGCAGTCGGCAACACGGTAGGCATACATGTGCGGGCGAAGGGATGCAGGGCACGCGGCACGTGGTCGCATCACTCATTATAATACTCTCTAATATGGTGTTGTCACTTTTTAAAAATTACTAAATTTTGGGGAAGGTGGAATTAATTCGCAAAAAAAAGATTATTTAAAAATTCATTAGTACAATACTATGATGATTACCTATGTCAAATTTCATATTTTATTTGGTCCTGTGTTTACCTAACCTTTATTATCCTTTGGGTCGGACGGGGTTTTCTTTACATATTGTATTGTACTTATTTAAGATGTCCTAAAAAGTCTTACGGTCTTCCATGGGATTTCGTATTACCTAACAAGTGGGTTGTGGAGGTCAGATAGACAGAGGTTCCATGTAAAAAACTGGTACACGACACACGTTGAATAAATGTTTAAGTTTGTTAGTTGTCTAAGTTATTATTTCACTAGTCATAAATAAGCAAAAAACGACGTCATAAAATACACTTAATTTTAGTGGAATTAATGAATTATCATAATTAAGACATTTATTTCTCAAAAACAATACAATTTGCTTTAATTATCATGAGAAAATATCTACAACTTAATCATAATACCTACATACTTGATAGAGGAACTTATGATTCTCGTAAACAAACTATCAGTAATATGAAATAGATGCACACATTTTTCTTATAACAATGTAGATACCTACCTGTGTGGGTTACTAGAACCTAGAGGCGTAGAGTAGCCAGCCTTTCGGTCTTCTATAGGATGCATTTTGGGGAGTGTGCGATGGAATTGCATGATTTAATTCCCCCATCTCCGTTCCACCATCGGACGACCCGTCGTACGGCAAGTTTCCACGCTTACGTTGTTAATACCATTACGATCCGGACGAAGCGTTTCGCCTCCTCCTTTATACCGCGTACATCGAGGGACTGGAACAGTTTGCCAGCGGCGGTGTTTCCGTCGGACTACAATTTGAGTGTCTTCAAGGCTAGAGTGAATAGGCTCTTAATAAACTAGCGCGCTTTACCATCAACGACTGCGTCACTGCTTACCATCAGGCGGGATTGCGGTCAAGCGCTAGTTTATAATTTTAATAAAATTGCATATCGTTTTTTAAACACAAGTCAGTAGCAGTTAGGTGTACACATTGTTGATAGTAGCAAGCTAAAAATATTATAGGTATTTCAAGATAACAGGATGTTTTTCTGACCAGTAGGCTAACGGCGTTACACACTATAAGTAGAAATGGGCTTTATTTTGACAGTTGAATAACACTAATTACGTTTTTTACGTTGTTGAGCAGATACATTTTTGAACATATAAGTAGAGCAAGGATTAATTAATTCGATGGATTAGTGTGAACGCAATTAGGCTGCCGATAGTAATACTCTTAGAATAAAATTCTCTTTATTATGTACGCCATATAAATTACAGAACATATATATGAAGATTTTTCAAAGGGTGACATAAAGGGCAGTCTTATCGCTAAGAGCAATCTTTTACAGACAACCTGAATAAGAAAAATAATAGTTATGAACCGGGGTATAGTTGGTAGTAAGGTATTCTGATTACTAAGACTTACTAGTTACGTAATTTAAAATGAATGAATTTTAATTATAAACGAATGGTGTTTTCGTAGACTATAATTGAAACGGCTTCAAGCTATATAGAACAGGCTTTTAAAAAACTAGCCCGCTATACCATCAACGATTACCTCATTGCTTACCCTTTTTTTCCGGATGGAAAATCAACAAATGACTTCTCCCGCTCTGGGCGGAGCGGAAGGGCGTGTCAGACTTTTACTGACTAAACCCACCCGTGCGCTAGGGCCACGGTTTCTTTTTTAAACAACCCGCAACCCTGACTCAGGAGGCATCGGTCTTGGAGGACGCCGTCACGATAGGCTGACATCTCTTTGAGGCGCGCGTGAAACATGACGCGCTCTCGACTCGGGCCTGGCCCTTACCGGGCGGTGAGCTGCCCACTGCTCACCGCTCGTAGGCCTGCGCCTACGATGGCCGGGAGTTCGATGTTGTCTCCCTACCAGGGTCATTGCTTACCCTCAAGCGGGATCTCGGTCAAGCACTAGTTTATAATATGTATATAAAAGTGATATTATGCGAAGTATTACTATATTTTGGACACTCATTCCATCACACTAGCAACCCTACTATTATTTTCACTGGAAATATTTCTAAAATAAGTAGAATTAGATCATTTAGATGGCAGATAACTCTCTGAGAGACGAATAAGTTAATGTACAGACGACGGTATATCAGCTACTACAATCTGTCACATTTCTTTATTAGATTTTCAACTGTATCTCTAAATCATTAAGGCTCAAGGTTGATTGCTAATATCTGTCAGTTTGGGGTAGATTCACCTGCTGTCGTCCGTACTATATAGGTATGTAAAATGTGACCGCAACACAGGAAAACGACAGAATCCGATCGTTACAAATATTTAAATGTATGTATTGTTTATTAATAAAAATAAATAGGTGGTGATAAATTTAAAATAATTTTGAATAGGCTTGAAAATAGAACGGTAATTTAAATAGCTTAGTGTGTGTACATGTGTCGTGTAAAATAGTGATAATTATTCTGTCATTATTAATATGGTCTAAATTGTAAATATGTTGATACATGATTCTATTTTGTTTTTGCTGGCCTAGATTGTGTCCTATTGTTGGTCAGTCGTCTTTAATCTTGCGCCCAAACCTCTGTTTTATTCGGTCTCTGGTCATGCTAACCTGCAATCATAGGTTCCTATTTACATAATAATTTTAAGTAGGTAAGAATTTAAGAAAGATTTTTGAATTTACGTCGAGAAAAGGAGATAGAATTTGTTTCCTGACTTTCATGTTGTAAAATGGTAACATGGATAGTTTTAAGCATGGTAAGTAAATGTAGGTAGGTACTTACAATTTTGTCAATCTCCTTCTAAAAGGTTTTAAGATCTCATTCAGCGCTGGGTTTCATCAGTGGGTAATTCGGTAAATTGTTTTTAGCAGAAAGCATTTTAAAAATTGGAATATGTGTAACTATTCTTATACTGACTTATTTATTTATTTATTTATATATTCTTTATTGTACACCAATCAAACATCGAATAAAATAGTACATTCAACACAAAAACATACAATGGGCGGCCTTTTCGCTAATGCGATATCTTCTAGGCAACCAAAGAATAGACAGATTCTCCTGAACCACAAATGGGAATATCATCTTTATGTCAATGTTTAATAATTGAAGGCAGCTACACCATAATCATGGTAGCTATAATCTGGACAATTTATAGGTACTTATCTAGCACGTACTGAAATAGACATTTCTCTAATGCAAAAATATTTTATACCTAAAATTAGTAAAATTAGAGATAAATAACTAACTAGTCTGTGTCATAAATATAAGTTATTCATGTTCGGGCACAAAGCTGCGGTGGCTGACACGCTAGCCTCAATTTGACGGGCGTGAACCAATTACTAGAGTATAGTGTCGCCAACTTTCAGTAAAACGCCGTCATAAAGTGCGATATCCCGCTGCGAGAACGCTTTATTTTCCTATAAAAGCGTTTTATCCACGTATAAAAGCTTAAATCCGCGCGGAGCTTTCTCCCAGCGGCGAGTTGGTAAAAAGAGCATTAAGTTGGTGAGGCAACATGGCCGGGGCACGCCCCGCGGCGGCGCGCGGCGGTTGGCTGGCGCCGCGCCCTCCCGCCGCGCCATTGGCGGCCCGCCTCCTGCCCACCGCGCCAGTCGAGCCGAGCCTGCCGCGCGACCTACACATCGCCGCGCCGCGCCCGCGCATCACACGCGATCCGTAACGCGCGATACACGGAACATTTTGTAACAGTTCCGCGCTCGTCGATTCGCACTAAACTTCAATTTGTGAGAACTATCAGTGTGTTAACTTTGTTGCCGTGTCTCATAACAATTATCTGGAGTTTCACTATTAGATAATAAACTAAAATTAACGTCGCAAACATTCGGAAGGAAAAGTGAAAAACAAACTTGTCTCGATCGAAATTTTTAGGAACACGTGACTTTCAGTAGGGGGAAGGACTAAAAGTTGTTGTGCCGGCGATGCAAGTTCGGAAACACTGTTGATAAAGTGTTGCTAAAGTTGGATACCATTGTTTTGGATTCAATTTGGACTGTGATGGTACGGTGACTGGCGAGCTGGGGGCGATCGAGCTGTGCGTGGGGCGGGGGTGGCCCGCGCTGGATGCGCTAGGGGCGGCGAGCGGCGGCGGCGCGGGCCCCGCCGGCGGAGCGCTGGCGATGACGGTGCAGCGGGACGAGCGCGAGCGCGCGCCGCGCACTCGGTTCATGATCACGGACATCCTGGATGCGCCCCCTCGTGACCTCAGCGCGCACCGGGACTCTGACTCCGATAGATCGGCTACTGATTCACCAGGTTTGTTGTTCTTGTTTTGACTAGTGCCTGCGTAAACATAATTTAATGACGTTAAATTAAGTCTCTGGTGAAGTTAAATCTCTGATTCGTCATCATCAACCTAGCCAAATGTCCAGTCCACTGCTTGACATAGGCCTCTCTCAAGGATTTCCAAAAAGAACGGTTGGACGCGGCCTGCAAAATGGAACCCTCCAATGGAATCTCTGATTAGCCGGATGTATTTAACTTTGAAGGTTTTTTTAACAGCATAGAATACAATAGTTTAAGAGATCTGTGAGCTGTTATGTTAGTTTCATAAATTTGCAGTTACATTTTAATATATATATATATATATATATATTGACAGTGTAATATAAATACAGAAAAAAATAAACAGCTCACAATATAAATGTCACTCGCCGTTGCAAATTAGGATTGCTCGTTTAATTGTAGATCATGATAGCAGACAATTATAATAATTGCGAGGGAACATAATAGTTCATTGTTGTTCAAATGAAATCTGCTAATATAGTTGAATTCTACCTAATCTAACTAAGTGATAGTAATATCGGCGCTGGCAGAGATATAATACATGTAAAAATAAATAAAATTATCTTGTGCTTATAAAAATATTTAGTTATAAATTCAAACCTTATAAGATTTAACTAGCATGAAGATACATTTAAATCGGAATCATAAAGGTTTGATTAATGATGACGGCCGGGTTATCACAAAACCATGTAAAAAGTATAATGCCGAATTTATCCACAAATATAAAAATAAGAAAGGAATGAAAACAATACGTAAATATAATTAGATACTACTAATCTATAATTGAAAAAACAAAAAACGTCAACAAAACGTTAGCAAAAAATTCATCTCTGGGAATGCTACGAAAAAAGCTAAGTCAAGTCGCCCACAGGACCGCTACGTCGCGTCGTAGCACTTACTTAAGTTTTAAGAAAAGACATCAACGCGTCAATGCACTCATTACACCTTATCTTTCCCGGAGACGGATTTTAAACGTTTTCCTGCAGGGTGTAATACTTACACTGTGTATAGTGCTCATTATGAAACCAGCAACATGGTAAGCACGGTATTATAATTTGATCTACTTCGATTGCTGGGAACCGCGATAAAGTGGCGCGTACAGTCACGCGACGACTCAGGGTGTCTATTAAGAGACTTTACTTCGAAACGATTGTGATAAACACGTTAACTTATGTAATGTCTTTAAGTGTTTAATTTGCTACCAGTAATGGAATAGTGGTTGAATGTTATTTCTTATGTAACATAGTTGTAAAAAATTAAAATAAAAATAAAAAATATTTTGGGCTATAAATCCTACAAGGAAAGGTTCTGTAAGAAAAAAAAAAAAAAACTAATTGAACTCTTCTCTTCAGCTTGTTAAAAAAGTCATGAATTTGTTTTTTTTTTGAAGTGAAACTTCTTTACGCACGCTTGACTTGGGGAGTAAGCTGGCGAACGCGTGACGTAAGCGTTACGAAAAGTGATCGGGCAAGACGAACGGAAGTTATGTGGGGGATATAAGCACAGAGCCGCCCGTGGCGCGAGCTTGGTACTACAAGGTCTACAACGAGTTTTTTTTTCCAATAAAAATAGAAGATCTATGCTAAAAAATTTTTTTTTTTTCAATTAAAATAGAAGATCTATGAAAAAATATTAATTTACCAATGAAACCATGAAATAAATTTAAATATTTATAGAAAATTAATATATGTAGGTATATGTGTATACATGTATATATATATATATATATATATATATATATATACATACAGATGGAGCGAAAGAAGTTTCACTTCAGCCGTGTGGTCATAAGCACACTCGTATTTTTTTTTTTTGACAATCGACATTTTTTTTTGTTTCTAACACAAGTACTTACACTAAATAAAACAGATAGTAGGTAAATAATTAGTTTCTTTTTTTAAATTTAAGGTTTTACCAATCCGCACTGGCTCGCGTGGTAGATTACTGCCCACTCCCTCTTACTGGGAGGAGGCCTGTGTCCCAGAAGCACATTATGGGCTGATTATGTAAAGGTTAGATAGTGCGTTCACTTTTACTTATTCACTTATCTTGGAGACTCTAAGGTTACAGCTAAGTAATCCATGGGAATAAAGGAAAGAAATAACATTAATTCTTAATGCAGAACTAGTAGAAGAATAGAGCTCGCACTCGGTGGTTTTATTTCAAATTATTAAATCATAAATTTCTATACTAGATATCTAGAAATTAAATCATATTTATGTATAATTCTGCCCGCAATTGTATGCGAGATATTTCGACCGTTCACTCATCGCGTCGCATACCATCCCGCTTGCCCTTTTGCTTCGTTCTGCTCGAATCCTAAGGATAGTAGCGGAATGATAAATAGAAAAGATAAGTATAAAATATATGTGCTATTAAATGCAATAAGATTTTTTCAAATCCGACTGGAAGTTTTGTTTTTTTTTTTTTTTCTAAAACTGTCACTGTACCTACGTCACAAATCATGTTTAATTAGTTTGAAATTTTATACGTATCTAGGTCAATTTTTATGGCATATAATGATATCTCAACCCTCTGTTTAAGAGATTCATTCAAACAAAGTATTCAACTTTATTAATAGTGTAGATGTACCTATATCTACAAATGCCCAGTCAGAAATGAATGCTCTAAATGATGGTTAGTACTGCATCAAATTCCATTGCGCAGTTTAAAAGAACTCAACGTTCACAAAGGCAGATACGAATAGTTTCGTTTTCTATCTACCATACACACCGTGCAAGTTCAATCGTTTTTTTTTTTCTGTAGTGTGGCACTAGTTATGACTTTGAGCCAATTTTAACTACCGAAAATAAAAATATTCTAAAGTTCTTCTTTCTTTATTTTTTGGCTTCGCACGGTTTGTGCATTTAGCCAATGTCACGTAATGAATTATTCATGTCGGCCGCGTCAACCGTCTTAGGAGGGAGGTTTGAGGCAAAGTCATGATGTGGCAACTATGCTGCGATATTTCACTGTTCTTTATGAATTATTTACTGAATGCACTTTTTACTACATAAATCACGCACTTTTATTTAGTAAACAACACTAAATAATTTCAAAAGTCCATTGAAAAATGAGCGTGACACTTAGGTTGACTTTCCCGCTAAAAACCTTCAATCGTCTTACAACAACGGCACACTCCATCTATCCAATGACTACTAAATATACGCAAACAGTAAAAAAATAAAATATTATTCAATCTTATAACGCATGACATAGTGGCCTGTGTTTGGCAGGGCTAATCAAACAGAAACATTGTCCTATACCAATAGTAAAACGTCAATAATAAAATCGATACAGGCGCCCTAAGGGATGCGGTGGTACCCGTACTACTGTAGAGCAATCGAGAATCTAATTTAAATTAAAATTTGCTGGTATTTGTCAGCGTTGGGACTTTATCTGTAGAATAACCAGCCAGTCCATCTAAAAATAGATTAGGTAGCTATATGTAGACCTATTTAGATCTAGGTCGTGGTGGCCTAGTGGTTAAAACACCAGCATCTCAAGTATGTAACTTTTCTAAAATTATATGTATTTTCTAAGAATATCTTGGACACCAATGACTGAAGGTGAAGGAAAACATCTTGAGGAAACCTGGACTTTAAGTCTGAAATCGCCAACCAGCATAGAGCAAGCGTGGTGATTACGCTCAATCCTTCTCTGTATGACAGTAGACTTGTGCCCAGCAGTGGGACGATAAAAAGGTTGTTGATGATGATGATGATGATTTGGAACACTCCAATGCGAGCTCAGTACGAGTCTATGAAGTATCTAGGTGAAAGGTATATCCACTTTGCTGTGGTTGTGATCGCTAAATATTATAAAAAAAAACAGGATGTAGGTACCTATATAAAAAAAAATCTTTCCATTATTATTTTTTTGTTTGTTTTTATTATCTCAATTAAAGAAATAAAAACCGAGCCTAGAGGTAATTTACTTCGAATATCAGTAGTGAACCACCGTTGTAAGGAGATTAAAATTGCACTGTGTATAGATAAAAATATATTTAACTACCCTGTTGGCCTCGTACTCGAGCTTGAGTTCGAATCCCAGGTCGGGAAAATTGTTATTCAGTGTTTTTATATTGACATTGAAACAGTAAATAAGCACACACAAATATAATGCTGATTGCACTGTTTAAACACTTTTAAATGTACATATATAGGTACACACTATAAACTTAAAACACCTTCTCACAGGAGTAGGCAGAAACAACAAATATGAATAAAGGTGTATCTGACATCGACGCACAAACAAGTACCATGGATCCAGTACATGATTCTGAACCCCCAGTGGTGGAATTTTTCGTCGGCATTTTCATGATTTAAAAAAAAAAAAATATGTAGGTTTTTTTCACTTTAGACCGTTCATAATTGCTATACTTTTATAGCCTTTTTATAACTTTTTTTTATAACTTTTTTTGTCGGTCTCCGTGGCGCAGCGGTCAACACGCTTGCCTGCGACGTGGAGGCCCCGGGTTCGATCCCCGGCCAGGTCGTGATGGAAAACGATCTTTTCCGGATTGGCCTGGGTCTTGGATGTTTATCTATATATGTATCTATTATAAAATATAGTATCGTTGAGTTAGTATCCCATAACACAAGTCTCGAGCTTACTTTGGGGCTAGCTCAATCTGTGTGATTTGTCCGTATATATATTATATATATATATATATATATAGCCCAATAAGATTTTAAAGTTAAAATTAATTAAATCGCTAATTACACAAAAAAGCGCAATGAAAATAAAACTCGAAAAACTATCTTATCAGCTGATTTAATAGAGTTCACATTAGGGATCAACCTCACACCTACAAACACGCATGGTGGCACGCTTGCAACTTTCAAAGGCCGAACCGACACTTTTTTTTAAACATTGTTATTTCTATAACCGTTCATTAACGACATAAATAACTATCATAATTTTATTAGTGGCATGTGGTCTAGCCTTTTCGCGAAGGTTGCACTATAAACCCTGTACAAAAAAAATAAAGATAAAAAACCTTACATTTTCTGCAAGTTTGATGCATTCTGACAGTCAATATTGTCAGAATATACGACGTTTTTCTTACTTTCGTTATTTCATAAACAAATTAAAATCTGTATTCTACACGCCTGCCTGCGACGTGGAGGCCTCGGGTTCGATCCCCGGCCAGGTCATGATGAAAACGATCTTTTCCTGATTGGCCTGGTCCTTGGATGTTTACCTATATATGTATCTATTATAAATATAGTGTCATTGGGTTAGTATCCTGTAATACAAGTCTCGAACTTACTTTAGGGCTAGCTCAATCTGATTTGTCCGTATATATTTATTTATTTTGCATTAGGCGATTGGCTGTCTGTTCTCCACAACGCATTTGTCGAGTAAAGCGGTAATCCTTTGTTAATCCTGATTGTCAGACCTTCGGGCCTCTAACTATCAGTACCTAACAACCGTTAAAGAATTGCAAATAACAGCCGGGATCATACGATGCCACAAGTTGTATTTTAAATTATTTCTCGCTTCCTCTCAACAAAAACGAACCGTTTTGCTTAGCAATCGTAGCATTATTTTGGCAAACTGAATCGAATTACCTGATTGGCAAAATAATTTTATCTGTAAAAGCTTCTCTTATATCGGAGGGTCTGGGGTGAAGATACAAAATCTCAAACAAAATACCTTATAACTTTAAAAGTAACTAGAATCTTTCTCTTCTTTTGATCTGGAAAAGGTATCCAGTAACTTACTCAGTATTTATTGGTAAAAATTTCCCGTAGATAAACATGGTGCATAAGTTATTGTATGTCTCTCATCAAATTTTTGCTCATTGTTTGTTGAATGCCTATAAGAGTAGAGAACACCATAGAAACGATGGACGGGCTAACTGTAATATGATATGGCTAGAAATGGGGAGACCACCGAGGTAATTGATAATAAGGAAGAAAAAGACACTTCTTTCAAGGACAAGAGAATGATAATGATGATATTTATGATATTTGATATGTTGTTGTGTTGGGAGTTTGGTCGTGGAGGGTGTTCAGATCAATCTCCTTTTGGCGCAGCATCGTTGATCGTGTTGTTGGGTTTAACATTGCATCACCTCGCTCAACTGCCGTCTTCCTTCCTATTCGCTCAGTTTTTCTCAGTGAATAGGCTCTTAATAAACTTAGCGCGCTTTACCATGAGGCGAGATTGCGGTCAAGCGCTAGTTTATAATTATTTAAAAAAATATATATATTTATTTTGTTACAACTGAAGTTAGTAGCTTTAGGAGACAGTCTTTGGCAATAGAAACTTAAAAAAAATATGTCCCAAATATTACAAATTTTAATTCATAAACGCTTAAAACTTTTGTAGAATTCCTTATTTGAATTAACAAGATTGAACGACTTATTTTGTCCCACCCACAGATCTATAATGTATCTTTTACTAAGTAGGTTGAATCAAAAGCGTTAACATTTCCAAAGATCTGTAGTCTATTTCATTTAATGTTGTAGCTGGCTGCTAACATCTCAATTTGTCAAATGTGAGGAATAGCTTTATTTTAGTTCATTTGACATTATTTCAATACTGCTTACTATTTCCTTTATTTGTAATCTTGCACATTTTACGCACAATATGTACCTTTTGATCTACTTATATGCAGGGTGATTGCGTAACATATTATCAGGAGCAATGAGTTTCATTTTGGAAGTTCAATAACATTCATTGCGTTATTTACGTTGTTGAGCAGATACATTTTTCGGACATATGGAGCAATGGATTACCAATATGCTTCAAACTGATTCCAATTGATAGTAATGTTGTATTGCGCGATTAGCTTGCTGGTCTTTTCATTAAAAATATAATTTATCTATAAATGGTATAAAAAAAACCCTTTATATTATTCTATTTTAGTAGGTATCTGTTGTTATAGTAGCAAAAGAAATATATCCTCTGTGAAAATTTTTAGTGTCTAGCTATCACGGCTCATGAGATATGTACTGGTGACAGACAGACAGTGTAGTCTACTAAGACTGTGGAATCTTAGATAATAGTTTCTGTCTGTCTGTCATGAGACCCAATAACTAAATAAGGTCCCGTTTTACTCACATTGAAGGACAGGAAACAACATGTCGCAGTTGTTATCTTAAGTTCTCAATGAAAGTTACTTTTAACAAATCGTTATTTCATTAAAACAAAAGTAATCCGATCGAAAAAATGTCTTAAAGATGTTACTTTTCGAACTTGTTAGGGTCAAACGTCACGCGGGTGCTTATGACAGGGGGGTGTCCGGTGCGGGGTTGGGAGGGGCGGGGATGCAACTCGATCCGAAGGCTTTTGTCGCAACCGACCTCTTCCGATGCGAGCCGGCCGACCGACCGGCACAAATGCTGTGTGACTGTCAATTTTATTGTTTTGATTGAATTTTGAATAACAAAGATTTTGAGAGATAGGTTTTAACACGAATATATTTGTAATAAAAATTTAAGTTATTACCTTCTTATGCAGATGTCATGTTAGTACATCATTTTTAAAAAACTTTTGAAGCCCTTTTACTTAATAATCTAACAAGACAAAATACACACATCAAAAGTGTCTAGGGATCAAGCATTTTTATGCGGATTTCTTGAGATTGAGATGTGGCTTTGTAATAAATTTATGATTTTATAAATTTATATGGATCCTTTTTGGCGCATTTCATAATTTGAATCAGGAACTGTGAATCAAATTCGAGTAAAAGATGAAAATCAGCTGTCAATATTTTCCCTATAAAAACATACAACGCATTGAAGACATTATTAGTGCTACTGTTTCCCTACTACTGATTAAAACCAACGTTATTATGGAGCGGCGACGTCATTTAAGCAGGGAAGAAATGCTCAGAGCCGTGGGAATGATAGAAGCTGGTTCCCGGCAACGTACTGTGGCTTTAGCTCTGAATACAAGTCAGAGTGTTATCAGTCGACTTTGGACACATTACCGAAGCACTGGTACCGTGGCTGAGCGCCATGGAGGACGGTATCGCTGCACCACACGGAGACAAGACCGATACATTCAAATCTTAACTCGAAGAGCTCCAACAATAACCGCCATGATGTTAGCCGTGAGGCTTCATCACTCTTCAGGGAACTTAATTAGCGACCAAACAGTCAGAAACCGTTTGCATGAAGTGAACCTTCATTCCCGAAGACCGCTACGGGTACCACCTATAGCAATGCACAATCGTAGGATTCGATATCAATGGGCTCTTAAACACAGAAATTGGGCAGAAGAACAATGGCGTTTCGTGTGCTTTTCTGATGAGTCTCGTTTTGGTATGAGACCGGATACAAGAGGTATACGACACTGGAGAACCCCTGGACGCCAACAGCGATTAAAATCCTGCCAGGAAGTCCATCCTTATAGTGGTGGAACCATCATGGTATGGGCGGGTATTTGGATCGGCGGAAGAACTGAGTTGATTTGGATCAGAGGCAACCTCAACGCTCAAATTTATGCTGAGACGATTGTATCAGACGTCATCGTTCCTCTACAAGTGCAAATCGGTCCCTTATTTCAGTTAATGCATGATAATGCACGACCGCACACCGCAAGAGTTGTAAGACAGACTCTCGCCGCAGTTAACATCAATGTCCTGCCCTGGCCTGCTCAGTCGCCAGACTTGAACCCGATTGAGCATGCATGGGATATGCTACAGAGAAGAGCTCTGCCGAATATGGAGGGTATCCAGTCGCAAGAAGACCTTTTTTTGTTGTTGCAACGAACATGGGCGGCCATTCCACAGCGTGATTTGGATGAACTCATTTTGAGTATGCCAAACCGATGTTCTTGTGTTGTTAGTGTTCGCGGTAGAAACACGGATTATTAATTGTTTATGTTACCCAATAAAATTTTAGAGAAAACTGTTATTTCAGTCTTTTTTTCGAACTTTTGTGTTAGTGGTTCAAATGTCAAATATCCCTTTATTAGGAAAATGGCAAATTTCTTTATTAATGCAAAGGTGACTTGGTTTATCGTTACTGTGACAAACGAAAACACTTTATTTGATGAATCCTTAAAGAAAATTTTAATTAATATCAATCAGGAGAAAAGTTATTGCAAAAATATATGTTGATCCCTAGACACTTTTGATGTGTGTAGGTAAAATGTGAATCAGGTTGGATACTGCTAGCTAGGAATGCGGTAGCTATAAACCAACAAATATAAAACTATACAAAAGAGGTTCTCATAATGTAAACCCACGACGAAGAAAAACATTTAAAAATATCATATAAAAAGTATTTATTTGTTTTAAGCAATAAAAAAATACTTTTTATATTTTTATACTCTAATATTTAAAAATAAAATTTATGTGTAGGTACTAGGTACACATGTTACTGTGTCTAATTTATTAAAGTAATGAATAATAATAAACAATTCCTAATTCATATAATTCAGACCAAAGCAACATTTGGATTAGAAGAAAAACAAATTTTATTTTATGTGTAGAGTAGCCAGCCTTTCGGTCTTCTATAGGATGCATTCTGGTGAGTGTGCAAGGGAATCGTATGATTTAATTCCCTCATCTCCGTTCCATCATCGGATGACCCGTCGTACGGCGACTTTCCACCCTTACGTTGTTAACACTACTACGATCTGAACGAAGCGTTTCGCTTCTTCTTTTATACCGCGTACATCGAGGGACTGGAACAATTTGCCGGTGGTGGTGTTCACGTCACACTACAATTTGAGTGTCTTCAAGGCTAGAGTGAATAGGCTCTTAATAAACTAGCGCGCTTTACCATCAACGATCGCATCACTGCTTCCCATCAGGTGGGACTGAAAAAAAGTAATTATAGAAAATAAAACAATGGCCGCGCGCTAAATGAATCTAACCTTAATAATAAACTTTATGTGTGTATTCCTAATTTAAAGGTAAGCTAATTTAAGTTTTTACGACTAAATGATGGCTTATTAGCAAACATTATTATATTAAGTGTTCTTAAGAATTATTACTGTATAATTAATTACTTACATTTTTTTTCAAAAAATAATGACTTGCGAAAAAATGGCTGCGTATAACGCGAATCCAAATCTATGAGTATAATTCTCATAATTTGTTCCTAGATTATTACCATTCGAGCTTACGCTAATAACTAATTGATAATAGGTATAGGTTAGTACATTAGTTTCTGTATTAGTTGAGTTTTGTACTTGAATTTATTATGAGTACCTACTACATATCTCCATTAGGTGAATATTTACTCTGCAAATTTATATCATGTAGGTACTTTTGTCCAGCTCTTCTTCGCGTCTTACGCATCTTTAAATTTCAATTTAAAAAAAGTTTTGTTGTACTGTCTTTTGTATTTCTTGTTTAAATTATTTTTTACTTCAATGACATACAGCCGAAATCTCAGGGTCTAGGACTGAAATTTCTTAGAGTTATAGAAAAAGTCAGCACTAAGGGAAGATTTTGTAAATATTGGTGAATCTGGTACTCATAGTTTGTTCAGTATCAAAAATACCTACTGTCAAATCATGAGTTTAAAAATAGAATTTGTTTTGCATTCAATGAGTATATATGGGTACCTATAGAAAGAGGGCTGTAACGAGTACCTATTATAAACGCATAGCTTTATTAAAACGTTTTGATCACAAAACTGTAAAGTATAACACTGGAAAGTTACATTCAATAAACTATTGGGCACTTAAAGCGGCATATTAAGGGCACTGCATATGATTATTATAATTTATTAATTAAAGCCCCGACAGTGTAATCCCAGCTTCATTATAATTCCTTATTAATGTTTAATACGGCTCGGCTTCAAACTAATTAATGTACACTAAGACAAATGCGTGTTATCAAGATTATATATTTAAAACACGCGTTATTTGCATAAAATCTTTTAAATTGCTATAAATTAGAATTAATCAGATCCTATTTTTCAATGAAGCTATAAAATTAACTCTTCTTTATTGACTTTGTCACTAACAACATTCCCATTAGATACTAGTAACATCCCAATCATTGAAACAACTTTTAATCACAAACGAGCTTTTGGAGAGTTCAATATAAATAAATTAACAAAATAACACATTTAAGACTAAGTAATGTTTGAGTTTAGATCGCATTATCCCATCGACGATTTAATAGTCAAGCGGCTAAACCCGAAGCGTTAAATAAATTAAATAATAAAATGTATAATGGGTTGCGATAAATACAACCCGTTCCTAACACTCGGCTTCGAGATAAGTAAGCCCTTATAAAACGGACGAAATTAATCCTGGCTCAAAGGACCTTTGGTGTCACACAGGGGAAAAAGAAAAAAACTGACGTCATAATCAGCTTTTGTCAAATGTCAAGCTACGTTCGCTTTTTAAATTTTAAAATAGCTCACCGAAATCCAACTGATCTGTATGAGCTCTGTACAGTCAAGTACAACTATATTTTGTGTATACGTATTTCGTTTGGCCATTAAGTTATTTTGTACAGGGCGATGTAAAGACACCCCGTGCTTATTATATTACTTAACGTATACGTTATCTTATGAATTTACCTCCCAATTACTGTATTTAACATCCGTTGGAAGCAATTAAACGTTTCATGCAACTGTAAATACAAAACCTCTGGCATCGTAATTTGAAAAACCCACTTACCGAGAGCGTGGAAAAAAAACACAACTTTTAGAGCAATTAGTGACCATACAAGCCAAGACGATTCAACTAACTAATTAATCTATGAGTAATGACAGGGTACTCATTCGCATGATCAAATTGAATGTTCGGTTTCTACAAATCGAGAAAAAACAAAGTACAGTGAAATAAACGTACGATGCATATTGGAATTTTGCTGCACAAATATCGTGTTTTCCTTGACATTACTAAATGAGTATCTTATCTGAACCGAGCGAGCAAAGCGATTAGTTTTCATTGCAAAACTTATTTATTATCACTGATCACGTGAACTGAACACTGCAAAATATCTTGTAAAGGTTTATTTTGTGCCATTACTGGTTGTGAAATACATTTTTGTGCATATCAAATAGCAAGGTATTTTATGTTTAACAGGTGTCTATTTCCCACCCAGTTTCCTTAGTCACGATTAAAGTGCTACAGTTTAATTAATTATGAATAGCAATTTGTCGTTGGCTGTACTTGTAGTGCACAACCGATGCCACTGGATCGACTCGTCACTCACCCGAAACGTCAAGTAAGCTTCGCCTCGATTCCGCACCATGGCATCACTAAGCTGCTTAGCATACCTTACATGAAATTATCATCAAGCTATTAAGATTCTTATTAACTGAACAATAAAGTCTCAAGTAACTTAAAGATTGAGGTATAACGTGACTTTTGGCATCACGATAAGGACGAGAAGAGGTGACGATTCTTTCATCACTGCAAGTTGATAACATCAACAGTTTTTATTGTGACAATAAATAGATTATCATTGATATAAATAGGGTCAGTTTGAGTTCCCTCATAATACGGCTGCGATTGGCTTTGTGACACATTTGACAGGCGATGCGAGCTGTGAAATTGGGTTCGATTTAAAATATAAAGGTTCGTCTCAAGACTTTGTGATTACCTTTTTTTCCAGAGGGGATTATTTAAAGTTTGTTTAGTTGTAGTAATGTTACAACTGTCAACTGTATGCTTTGATATGTTTAATGAGAAATTGAATCTGTTTTTATTTATGTATAATTAATATTATTTTAGTTTAGACAAAGTAGTCATGAAGTTAAACAAAAACATATATTTAGTATATCTACTTAGCCGCATAAGTGTAGACTACTAAGAGATGAACAAGCTTAACGCAGTGTTAAGTAACATCAATTATACTGAAATAATCTTAAACTGACTAATATTAATTTTTCTAGAACTTAATATTCCGCTATAATTTACAGCTACAGATATACCGACGTCTCAAACTATACATATGAATTTTATAATAGGGTATTTGACTAAAAAAAACTAATTAGTTCGTCAGTCAGATTTCCAAAAAATACTAGACACGTATTTTTTCTTTTTTCATATAAACAAAAAACGAAGACGACACAGTGCGTTGAAAACTCGTGTGACGTCATTGGCCGCTACACTTTTTAGCGAGCAGTGACGTCACTAGCCACCACTCCTGATCTTTGATGCCTTTTATATTTGTCAATACTTATTGATTTTATAAAACAAAATATACATATCCAATATTTTTCTATAATCTGAATGATGGACTAATTAGTTTTTTTTAGTCAAATACCCTATTATACATATTGTAAAACGTCATGATTTTTAATAGATTCGTTTATGTAACCAAGCTTAGTTTATGTAGTTTGGCTTAGCTTAACTCAGTGATATCGTGGTACAGACGACAGCACATCAAGCTACTACAATCTGTCAAATTTCCTTATTAGATTTTCGACTTTATCCCTAAAGCATTAAGGCTCAAAGTTGATTGGGAATATTTGGCAGTTTGGGGTAGATTGACCTGGTGTCGTTCGTACATAAGTATTAAGTTAATAACGGTATAAATGTATGATGTTTTGTTCACTATTCTTGTTATATCCTAAACTCCTATTAATATAAAATTCGAGAGAAACTACGTCTTTATCCCACTATGAATTCTTTTAAAAAAAACTTTATTTTCCATTCGACGATGACGATTGTCACTTACATGAGAACAACACAATTATTACTAATTATAATTACTAGTGGGGATAAATAAAAATAAAATAAGAAATAAGTACAGATCATATATTTGTCAAGCTAAAATTGGAAGCAAGTTCACTGAAATCCTAAAGTAACGCGAGTGGTACAAGTAAAAAGATGTGGCTGTTTTAAATAAAAATAAACAAAACATAATTAAAATAGTGTTACGTGTTCCTTCTTTGGAAGTTTAATATAGAGTTGTGCATAGGCCAAGTTATTTTTTCCATGTTCTAGAGTCTAGAATCTAGACAATACCAGGAAACAAGCTTGACGAGATGATATTTATATTTATTTACTTCTTTCAAATTCTATTGTGAATGTAATGCGTGAGTGACTAAGTTTGTGAATGATTTTATGAATATGTACGTATTTAATTATTATTAAATGTAAGTATAGTTTACCGATAGAGCATTAACAAATTATTCCAGTATTTACAGTTTTACGAGTAGCATTCACATTGCAAATAAGTTTCCTATATAATAACTACGTAAGTGTTAGATTTTTTATTAAAAAAAACCCAACTGAATTGTGATCCTGCTCATTTTTTAAAGTCGATTAATAACTTTGCTTCGCTGGACTATCAGTGATGAGCAACGTGTTCACCTATGTGCCAATCCTAGAATCTAACTCCACAAATTCTTAGTACCAAATTTACCTAAGAATTTAGCTGTTAAACGTAATAAAAATATTATCTCCAGATCAAAGATGAATCACAACATCAAAGTATTTAAGATTTCTGGAAACAAAAGATGTAGAGCACGAATGACGTAAGTTTACAAGTGAGTGTTTACGATTGCTTATCGAGCCTTATCTCACTGATACTTACATAGATATTAACGTGACTTATGCACACGTAACTTGTGTGAACACACCGTGTAATAGCCTCTCAGAGTCCACTTGAACGGTAGCTAGAAAAGCTATCGGAAAATGTATAATTTTTCATTCGATTTCACACTGACAGACCCGAATATATCGAGAAACGATATCGCTTTGATACGTCGTTATTTTGTATTCGATACATTTGATATCGATATGTTTTTATGATGAAGCATTATGTCCCTTTTATGAGAGTTTAGTTTAATCATGCCTACGGGCTATATTGGATGGTTTGGTGTCTTGTTTTAAACTTTCTTAGCACTTCATTACTTCGAAATAGTATAATGAGTTTTTATTGTCATAAAAGTAAAATTAACGAAAAGAATTTAGTGTTTCAGAATATTTTATGACTGTTCCGGATTCAATTAGACCAGCAAGTCTTTATACCTTTCTTTACCAGGGAAATATATTAAAATGCATGTAGTAAGCGAACAATTACATTAATCACAATTGCACGTAATTATTGCTAGCGCAAAATCACCGCATTGTGAAGCAGCATTGACTTCCGTGAACGATTAAATTAACGTACCTTATAGTTAACTGTTAAGTTTGTTCGTCATTGGAGCTACTACCACGTTTTTTCGCAATATCATCATTCTTGGTTTAATATCGTCTTTGCTTAAGGGGTCTTTTTACAGGCACCACCCTCATTGAGGACTGGCTGAATAGGTGCCACGGTGTTCTAATACAACGTACGTCGCTAACGTATGTACGTATGCCTTTGTTTCAAGAGTATCGTTGTTAAGAACCAAGAGGTTATCTAAGCAGTTATGTTTATTATAAAAAGGTTTAACTTTACTTCGGCTATGTACTCCTATACTGTTACTCCTCATTGAGGAGTCGCTGAATAGGTGCCACGGTGTCCTAATGTAGCGTACGTCGCTAACGTATGTAGGTCCTCACTGGACTGATTTTTCGGGACCCTCCTGTTTAGGGTAAGGCAAGCGAAAACGCCAGACTATCTCTATAAGTAGTTTTTGAGTGTTTTATTAATATCTATGTTTTTCCGTCCATGACATTTACAAAACAAATATTCAGACTGAACGTCACTTAAACTAGAACACTACGCCGCATGCGTAATAATTCTTGTAAATGGTTTACGCGGAAATATTATTTTCACGTAGTGAATAGTTCGAAGAGACAGTGTAATTAGAAGACAATTGTTTAACTGTATTGACAGGGAAAAAGTATAAGTTATAAGGGAAGTTTCATTGGCGCCTTGTGGTAGAGGCGGCGCTTTCAAATTATATTGAAATGCAATAAAGATTTGAATATTTGAGATAGAACTTTAAGCTAGTGTTCCAAAGGTTGTAAGTATGATATTGTTGGTAATATTATACACTTGAGAGTTCCATTCTTCACTGCTGCTTGAAGCTGTTAACACGCTTACCTTGACCAGGTTGAGTTCAAAGTCATAAAGACCCCATTAAAAAATAAAATTCTATTGAATGCTGAGTGATATTGAGCATGGCTTGCCTGTTGCTTGGCTATGATTGCACGTGTTATGCCACAGTCGTGACATAACGCGCATGCGCGGTGCATTGTGCTGGGTCCGCTCACACGCCGCCTGCGCCCTCTCGCCCATAGTGCATCAATTCATTAAGGGTTAGAGCACGCAGTAAGAGAGGTAGCGAAAATACTTTTTTTTAATATATATAATATAAACTAGTGCTTCACCGCAATCCCGTCTGATGGTTAGCAGTGATGCAATCGTTGATGGTAAAGCACACTAGAGTTTATTAAGAGCCTATTCACTCAAAAAATCTAAATAAATAGACGGCAGTTGAGCGAGGGCTCAACTGCTGTCTATTCACTTAGATTTTTTAGTTTATATTCACTTAGATTAGATAAACCTAACAACACGGCCAAACTCCCGACACAACAACATTTGGCGCATCGTACCCGCCACACATCGCAACACAGCTGTTCAGACTCATCCTCTGTACGGTTTCACCAGACATCACGGAACACGACGAATCGCTTGGCGGCTAGACTTTGTCACATTTTCGCACGTTCTCTTCAAAGGTAAAGTCTTCTGGAAATAGTTATAAGCGCTAAATATGGATATTCGAAAACTGATAAAGCTGTGGTTACACTTACCAACAGCTACGTAGCTTGAACATGCTCTGTCTGAAAAATACCGAAGGGGAAAATCGGAGTACAATTTGTAAGTTACAAAATGGTATGTTAGGCAAGTCGCTAATGCTCATCACATGTGTCCGCTACGTTATTCTTGCACCGCCGCTCTGGAAAGCAAGCGTTACAGTAATTAGGCAAATTGTATAAACGGCATATAGACTATTATTTAGTTGCTCGCTACCGGTTTAGATTTTAATTGCCATTAGATTAGATATCTATTACACTGCAATGCAACTGACGTTCTAATTTTATGTAATACCATCTAAAATAAATATTTCGCAATCCGTCTCTTTTTTAATTTGATTAATTATTGCCTTTGTTTCAAGAGTGTCGTTGTTAAGAACCAAGAGGTTATCTAAGCAGTTATGTTTATTATAAAAAGGTTTAACTTTAGTTCGGCTACGTAACCGTAGTTCATGTTTGATTAATGTCCCCACAGAGCAATGAATAGAGAATAATTCCCGCTAATCGAACAATTATATTAATTACGTAGTAAAGACTGGGAGTATCTCTAAACCGAGTAAAACAATCTATTGTTAATTGAAGTTCCTACAGGGAATTACAGTTAATTAAACGCCTGACAAGCCTATAAATCTGCGTTCTTCTTTCTAGGTTAAGTCATCATTGTATTGTGATCGATGTGCCTATTCAGATCTTGGCAATTTTCTCCTTTTGGGTACGTCCAATGACTATAGTGACGATAAGAAGACAATATTCCATGTTCATCAGTCATTTAATTTGAATAATGTTAGTAATTTATTGCTTTGTCGTTACCTTGTCATTGTTTATTAAGTGTTACACTGGTTATCTGAGAAGGAATAGGCAGAACCACAGAATGCTCTTTAGACTTTACGCCCACTCTTAACGACACTAACGAGATTTTAGGCGCCATCGCTAGTTGAATGCTTCCATTTTGGGTATAATTTTATCGCACCTTATCAAACTTGCACTATGCATATATAGAAAAACGTCTACTCTTCTTTATCTTAATATCTCGTCACAATTTTATTATAATACGTTCTAAGAATAATTCAGTCAATTCAGTACCAAACTTTGCATAAATTGAGATGACCTTATCGGCAGCTGTCATTTTCATTAATCTAGCTTATCATAGAAATTCAATGTCTCTGGATACATCTACCTTTATAGTTTTAAAAACTTAATTACAATCACTTAATATAACTAATAACCATTTATAGTATTGTGAACATTGAAAACTCTTAAAGTGATAGAGTTTTTGTCGTCAGTCGATTCTAAAAGTTTAATTAGGATAATCACTATTAGATTTAAAAATAACATATTAACTTGTGTCTTCGAAAAAAATATAAAAAATATTGACAAAACTGCGCTTTATAATAATTTATCTTGATTTACATATGCATATTTAAAAGCTAGAATTGTAGTTTCATTACTGCATATGTTAGCTTAAAAAGCCACTAAACAAAGCTTTTGGCAAGTCGTGCCGTTTGACAAGTACTAATGCAACGGCCTTCATAGTCAGATTTCTTAATCGAGCTATTGCTATAATTAAAACTAGTTTGAAATCAACCGCGCGGACTTAAGTAACTTAATATTCAATTAGCGCCTAAATTTGTGTTAATAGATAGGTACTCGTGTGTACTGGATTGTCCTCTAAGAGTTATTGCGGGGACAGACAGACGGACGAGGCCGTTTCGTGTCTACACATTGGCCCAACGCGACAAGTTTACAAGTTTAGCGTCCACGGCTGTGTCACTTACTTTTTCAACGACCTCCTTGTTCACAAGCCCTGCAGTGGACGTCACCCAAAGCTAGTAAATGCCGACGTGTAGGGGCAGCATACGTCATAATTTCAATTATAAAGCCATTAGTGAGTCGCTCCTACGCATATTGTTTCATATTTACATTTAGCAGAGGTCGACCCAATCATTATTTAGGCGACGACAAAAAAAGAACAGTTATAGTCAGTTATTGAACGGGTTTGTTTTAGAGGATTCAAATGTGTTATTAAATACAGTAGAGCTAATAATACCTATGACTTTTAAAGCATACAGAATTGCTTGGACTATGTGTCGGCCGAGAGGGATACCATGTATAACTTGCTACTTACTGTATTACTTAGCTAAATGGTATGAAGTGATAAGGTAGGTACTCCAATACCGTGATAAACAAGTATTTATTACACATCGGTCTAATGTAAAAACAGGAACATTTTGGTAATCGTGGCATTGTTAAAATTATCAACCTCATTTATATATATTGTTAAAGTATATATGGAAATCCCAGTTGATAGATTAATTCAATTAAGTCATACGTAACAACGTGGGTCACCACTCGCAATGAATAACATTCGATACAGTTTTCAATAATCTCGGTATAATCGTCAACAGCGAGCGTTGCGCCACGATAGCCGGGCAGCCTGGCCGCTCGGATCATGTGTCCGTGCTCAAATAGCAACTGTACCATTTAGCATTTGCGTCATATCATCATACCGATTTCTCAATTAATCGATTGAAACCCGTGTTCAGGTAGAATGTGAACTGAATAATATTGACAGCGTTTTCAACGGCTGTGAAATCGATGAGAACAAACCGATTGGAAGTTTCAATCGAGAGCTAAACGAAGTTCTCATTCAGAGCAGACTAAAGTTAATAGCATTTTTATGATCTCCGGAAACGACCCGCGAATTAATGAAATACATTATGAAGGAAAATTATACATAATAAAACCTATATCACCCATTTCAAGTGAAGTGTATTTATATAAGCTTTAGGATCAGTCCTGATAAGGGCAGTAGCCTAATGTGTGCGTTGTGCTGTACATTACTGTGCTACTAATGATAATAATTTTCACGGTCGAGTACGTGCAGTCGGCAGTTGGACCTTATTATAATAAATTAACGACGGTGTACCCTAATGGCCTGCCTGTACATAATTATATTGAATATTCCAAACGGTTAAAGGGTCGCTGGTAAAAAATCAGCTCGAACCTCCAACGAGCTATTTATGTCCAAGGTTGTTTATTACGGAAAACGTTTATGTGTAAACATTTTAACAGCTTGTAATTGAAAACAAAGTTGTTTTTGATCTGCAAATTGATTGTGGCACAGTTTGCTATAAAACAATTATTCGAACGGCTTACTTCTTTGTTCGTTTAATGGAAATATAATTAGACTTGTTTGCATAGTTTAATAAATTGCAATAGCCTTTTACAAGTCGTGGTGGCTTAGTGGTTAAAACACCAACCTCTCAGATATGAGTGCGTGTTAGATTCCAGGTCAGGCAAGTACCAATGTAACTTTCCTAAGTAATATGTACTTTCTAAGCATATCTTGGACACCAATGACTGATTATATGGTGAAGGAAAACATCTTGAGGAAACCTGGACTTTAAGTCTGAAATCGCCAACCCGCATTGAGCAACATTGAGCAAGCATGGTGATTACGATCAATCCTTCTCTGTATGAGAGGAGACCTGTGCCCAGCAGTGGGACGATAAAAGGTTGATGATGAATAGCCTTTTTACTAACAAATATTAGGAATGTGTCACGTGGTAGAACTTAATAATTAAAAAATTGTAGGTACTTATCCAGTTTAGATCAAATAATCAAAAATCTACTAAAGCTCAAAGGTCCATTCTACTATTTAGTAATAGCATACGAATATTTAATACCTGAATAGACAAAATATGTAGATAAGTTAGAAAAATAAACATACAATGTAAAAATTTAATACTATTATTAAGTAGATCTAACAATGTTCAAATCATTTGAGTGCTACGCAATAACGAAATCTGCTATGTAGCTTCATTTACAAAACTACAACGCGACAAGTTTACAAGTTTAGCGTCCACGGCTATGTCACTTACTTTTTCAACGACCTTCTTGTTCACAAACCCTGCAGTGGACGTCATCCAAAGTTAACAATTATCAGATCATCGAGTAGTTAACGTAAACGCGACAGTTTGCGTTACAGCCGCCAAGCCTCGGCGGGTGAACGCGTACATGGGTGGCAAGCCGCAACAGCCGCAGCCCGCGACCACAACACCGCTCCACTGCGCTAATACCTTGCGTATTATATACTTAATCTTTTGTCTCCTTATAGTGCTTAACACGTATTACAATATGTTGACTTTAAGTTGCGTATAAGGAAAAATTCTTTTATTTTTAGGTCAAGAAATTGACAGTGCCCGGGCATAAATACCTACATATAGAAACGAGCTCAAAAAGTTAAAGTTTATGAACAGCGTTTATGTCACCTGTGTGTAACGATCTCCTTCTAAAGCTGGAAGTGTATTTTTAAAGCCGTACTTTACACTCTTGTCCAAGTCTTTTTGAAAATACCTGACCCGAGAGCCTGTCCAAATAGTTCATATAAAAATGAAAGAAAAAAACTTTCAGTTTTACCCATATTTGTTTATTTTCCAGAACACGTTTCCAGTTCTTCTTTAGTTATGAAAATACCTAATTCGGCCTATTCCGATTAACGGTCCAGCCGTTATCAAGTAATACGTTTTACAACGAACAGCATTGCATACTAATTATTATAAATGCGAAAGTTTTTGAGTATGGATGGATGTTGGTAACTCTTTCACGCAAAAACGACTGCACGGGTTTAGATGAAATTTGGCACACATAGAGTTTATAACCAGTAATAACACATAGGAAACTTTTATCCCGATATTTCCACGGGATGGAACCTTATGCGGGTGAAACCGTGAGGCGCAGCTAGTTTTATTATAAAGATTAAATCATCTCTTGCGGTTTCTCTCGTTTTTGGTTTACCATTCTATTAACATACATTAGCTTGCTTTATAGGCACTGTTGTAAACCTTTATATCAAACGCGAAAAACCGCGCAATAAAGTTCTAAATACACTAACTTGTTTATAGGTTGTATAACAATAAGTAAAAGAAACACCTATAAATATTTACCCTGGACTGCGAATTTATAAGCCATAAAAAGTTCAAATTCACAAGCATTTAACATTTCATTATTCTGACTTTTCGGCACGTAATAAGGTTTATTAGAGAACAAAGAATGCAAACCAATATTACCTTTTTAAAAGTATTGTTCTTACTTAGAACTTTAATCCCGTGTTACACGACAGGTGCAACGAAGCGTAGCGTATCTTGGCGACTTCGTAAGCCATAGGAAGTGTAAAGAAAAAGGACTATCCTCCGACAGTCGAATGTTGTGTCTTGTTGACTACTGCCCGAACGTTAGTTAACTGCTTGCACGATGCTAGATTTTAAAATTGATGTCACGCATGTGGACACTATGATGAAAAAGTCCGTATATATATTTATTTATTTATTTGTCGGAGCGAATTCTTATATCAAATTTTTTTTTAAGAATGCTTCACAGGTTGCCATTTGCGACTAGAAAAAAAAAATTTAGTCGTTTGAATTCTCAGTACTCGGTGTGACAAAACTTGAACTTGTAAGTAGCTCAGTACAGTACAATATATTGAAGACAAGTGTCGTGAAGGAAGCGTCCGAGGGCATCGAGGCCCAGTGACCGCAAGAAGCCCTACCGCGAGGGAAGGCTTCTGTGGTGACTGGTGCCGAGGACAAGCACTCTCTAATAACAAACACGTTTATGTGAGGTCGATGACTGAGACAGTAGGCTTGAGGACTAAATATGATTATCGAAGAAAAGATCATTAAGAACAGACTTTGTTACCTTATCTTTGAAACGGCTATTTGGGGAGTCTTGTGTATTTTCACGTCCAAAAAGTGCTGATTCTTAGCGCAATTTGAATAAATGACTTGTATTGTTGATATTTTGATCTATCTCGTTTATGAAAAGCCCGTGAATTGATAGTAGCTTTAATATTAGGCTTCATTGTAACCAATTTTAAATGGTTTACACTTCGAATTTACTTTTATAAAAAAATGCTAATAATGCAGCGAAGATAATATGTAGACACTTTGAATTCAACAACTAAAATTTTTTTTTTGTACTTTGATGTATTTTGCAGGAGACTTTAAAGTTTATTTAGGCTATATATAATAATTGTACATTCATCTCCAACAGGCGTAAAAGATGACTCGGACGACGTATCAAGCAAGAGTTGTGGAGGAGACTCGTCAGGACTGGTGAAGAAACAAAGGAAGGCGCGGACAGCCTTCACGGATCACCAACTACAGACCCTGGAGAAGTCCTTTGAAAGACAGAAGTACCTCAGTGTACAGGACCGAATGGAACTGGCTGCGAAACTAGGACTCACCGATACACAGGTCAAGACCTGGTATCAGAATAGAAGGTTAGTTTAACTTTAGTTATTTTTTAAAATCTATACTAATATATAAAGCTGAAGAGTTTGTTCGCGCCGTTCCCAGTTACTACTGGTCCGATTTGAAAAAATCTTTTGCGTTGGATAGCCCATTAATCCAGTAAGGCTTTAGGCTATATAACAATATAAGATCACGCTGTGACCAATATGAGCGGAGCATGTAAAAAAAATTATCGTAACCTACGCGAGGCGCAGCTCGCATTGTATAGGTTTTTCCTGCATAAATACTCCTTTGAACGTGCTCATTCCAATAGTACCTACTAGGTATCTAATCTAACGACATTCATTGCGTCGTTTACCTTGTTGAGCAGACAATATTTTCGAACATATAATGCAATGGATTAGTACTATCTTTCCAAAGGTAGATTAAGACTGATAGTGTATTACGAAATTAGGGTAGATTATAAAAAAAAAATGGGGTACCTAAACAATTCGATAATTTTGGCAAAATCGATAATCTATATTATGTATAAAGCAGGAAAAAATGTATGAAGAGTTTAGAAGTTATTGCATACACAGTAACACTATATATACAATATACACTAATGGTATACATGATATAATATATAAGGTATAGCAGTGAGGCGTGGCCTGTGCTTGAGCGACACAAACAGGAGCTGCGTGTCACGGAGATGAATATGCTGCGGTGGATGTGTGGAGTTACGCGGAACGACCGCTTCAGGAATCCCGCATCCGTGGCGGTCTTCGTGTTCTTGACATAGCAGACAAACTGCAAGAGGGTCGCCTACGCTAGTACGGTCACGTCTTACGAAAACCGGCATGCTACGTGGGTAACAAATGTCTTGCCAGGGCGCCTCCGCCGGGCGGGAACAAGCGAGGCAGACCAAAGAAGTGCTGGCTAGACGCCGTAAGAGATGACATGCGTGTCAACAATCTCACGCCACGGGATGCCAAAGATCGTGCGAAATGGAGGAGTAAGTGTAGGAAAGCGGACCCTGGGCTCCAACGCGGAAGCCGCGGATGCAACCGCGATTATACACTGAGATGATGATGAGTATATAAGGTATAGGTATACGTACCTACTTAGAAATATATATACCTACTCTACATTATAAACTCGTAAGTCTACAGGTAGGAAGCTATTCCGGGTCTGGCTGTTTGCATATGTGAGTTAAAAATTTTGTAACCCATGATACAGAAGTAATTCCTAGTGTGGGGCAACGTATAAAAAAGGAATTAAAAAGAATGGAATATGTGTAAAGTAAGTAATACATGGCGAAAAGCAATTTTACGTTTTGACTGGTAATTACAATAGAAAATGCACACATATGCATGTACTTTTTTTCGGGCGATTTTAATTAATAATTTATTAAACTAGATTAGGTTAACTGTGTATTTGCGTTGACAGGTAAAGTGTGTTAAAATTATACAAGGAAATAATCAAATACATGTTATTATTTCATTGAATATACCTAATCTAGTTCCTAGTGAACTTGATTAGGTTACAGACCTAATATATACCTACCATACCTCATAATCATCAGCTTTTAGCAGTCCAATGCTGGACATCGGCCTCTCCTATTTCACGCCATTCAACTCGCATACCTAACATACCTAAACAGTAGGGTAATTGTGTAATACACTATCAGTGACAATGCGTTTGATTTTGACAGATCAACAACATTCATTACGTTATTTTGGTGGTTGAGCAGAAAATTTTTCGAACACATGGGGTAATGGATTAGCAATATGTTTCGAAATGATTCCAACTGATAAGTAGTAATAGTATGTTGCGTAATTAGGGTACAGGACTAACATATCTAAGCAGGTGCAGGTAAAGGTTTGAGTATGTTAGGTATCTGGACTATGTTTTGTATTATTAAAAGGTACCTACACAACACGGACGCTAACATTAAAACCTAAACTTTAAATAAATTAGTAAATAGCGTGGAATTTTAGGCAAAAGTACACAATCTTTAGTAATTCATTTTATTTTCATTTTTAGGAAAACTTACAAATAAAATTTTGCACTAATTAAAGTAACAAAAATAAGGTCAATTACAAGTTGCACAGATAGAAAAGAAAATATAAACAACCAAAAAAAAAAAGAAAAGATAGCATTTTAAGTAAGATCATTATCATAAGATTTTTTTTAAATGAAGCATTAAGCCAGGAACATTTGCCGTTTGCGCATGACGGCCGCAAAGCTGTCCGTACCGGCCGCCGCGCCGCAAACATTGGGGAGGCGCTGCAGTAACGCGGCAGTCTCATTGGCACCCGCGACAATTTGTTTATAACAGAATGAATTGTTAACAATTAAGTTACATGATCAAAAAACAAAACACAAGCTCCCTTATTACAAAACATGGATTTTATTCATTTTATATCGGGTTTAAACCACCTAAACGGTTATTGAATAATACACCTAAACATTATAGAAATGCAGTATATAAAAATGACAGCTTAGCGTATTAAGTTGTCACTTTTAACTTTGCATAAGTCTAAATAAAGTTCTAAATACAAATACGGAGTCAAATGTTAAGTCTGGAACGAAATTTAGATTTCGTTTTGTGATAAGGGGAATAGAGTTCTTTTTATCATTTTAAAATGTAGCCAATCGATACTATAAAAATGTCACCATGAAAATTTTTTTTCTTATACTTAATTATAAACTAGTGCTTGATCGGAATCCCGCCTGATGGTAAGCAGTGCAATCGTTGATGGTCAAGCGCGCTAGTTTATTCCGCAAAAAACTGAGTGAATAGGAAGGACGACGGCAGTTGAGCGAGCTGATGCAATGTTAAACCCAACAATATCACCAACGGCAAGACTAGTGGGTCTGTCTAGTGGGTGGTAACTTCTGCTGGCAGCCGATGTTATGGCCTACCACCGACGCAATCGCCGCCAGACCGCATTATACGTACGACTTGCTCTGATTAAGTTTGAATTACTTCTGTATTTCGTTCCTACCATTGGAGTATGAACCTACTGTAGCAAATGAGGACGACGCTACTTATTGTTTGCCCTTTCCCTTTCTTTCAACTCTCTTGTAAATTTATGCCTTTCAAATTGTCACAAAAAACTGTCAAGTAACAAACCAAAACTATTAATATTTAAAAATAATAAAAAAGTATCCATCCATTGAGTGATTGATGAATGTATCCAATGAAGATCTTTGCTGCGCTAGTAGAACTTACCTAGTAACTATGTGTGGAGTGTTGGAGTGTTGGAGTCACCAAGATACAGGCTGCGCCTAGTTTGGGACCCACTGTTAATTCGAACTAAATGAAAAGCTGTTCTGCTGTTTTAACTGCATCATGCTTTTCTGCCTTTAACAAAAAAAAAAATATATTAGGCTTACACTTTGTTAAAATATATATTTTTGCCTGATATATTTTTTTTGTTTTTGTTAGTAGGAAACTACTGTGTAGACAATTTACGGTCTCTTCCAAAAGTCATCATCATCTGCCCGCATGCAGCTGAGTTTCATTATTTTACACGAAGAGACTGCTTATCTTATCTCCACATTTTTCAATTTCTGTCGATAACAATTTATTATTATTCAAGCAATAATTGTTAGAAAAAATGGTGAGATGTAAAGTTGAGACTTGGTAAACATGTTGCTTGTTTGACTTGGTGAATGATTGCGCAGGCATTTACCCTAACCAGGATCTATTTACATTTGTATCAGATATTTTTGGAACTATATAACTACACCTTAAAATGGAATCTACTTATGGATAAAATAAGATTAATAATGATACTTTGAGTTCTCTACCTTCTGGGATTTAGTACTATACTGCCTCATTGTATGATGAACCGAGTGAAATTGAAATACTTCTCGTACGTAACATGGAGGTAGAGTGAAGAAAACAATTAACTGGCAATTTATTTTACCCGACTGCAGGCGAAGCTTAAATGTAGTATAGTGTTTTAACATTAGTGTTCCAAGTCACAGGCGATATGCATACCTCTTTACTACTTAGTTGCCAGCTCCAAAAAACAGAAGGTGACAACTTTATTATAAACCATTTAATAATAATTGGCTTAAAGGTCTAGTAACCGAGTCAGAAACAAATATTTAAAAAAATAACAATAATGGTCAACTAAGACTCGTATCTTGTATATCTTTTGAACCGTTTTTTAGTATAATATTCCAGCTACTATAGATTAAAACCGTTAGCTACATATATTGCGTGGTGGATTAACATCCATCCTCTTGAAGAGAGGAAGCCCATGTCCCAGAATTGGAAACAATATAGGCTGATTTTTTATGTAGAAAATGTGAAAAATGAAAAATAATTTCCTGTGAAATAACTAATGGACATACACACATCAAAAGTGTCTAGGGATCAACATATATTTTTGCAATAACTTTTCTCCTGATTGATATTAATTAAAATTTTCTTTAAGGATTCATCAAATAAAGTGTTTTCGTTTGTCACAGTAACGATAAACCAAGTCACCTTTGCATTAATAAAGAAATTTGCCATTTTCCTAATAAAGGGATATTTGACATTTGAACCACTAACACAAAAGTTCGAAAAAAAGACTGAAATAACAGTTTTCTCTAAAATGTTATTGGGTAACTTAAACAATTAATAATCCGTGTTTCTACCGCGAACACTAACAACACAAGAACATCTCACGGATCACGGTTTGGCATACTCAAAATGAGTTCATCCAAATCACGCTGTGGAATGGCCGCCCATGTTCGTTGCAACAACAAAAAAAGGTCTTCTTGCGACTGGATACCCTCCATATTCGGCAGAGCTCTTCTCTGTAGCATATCCCATGCATGCTCAATCGGGTTCAAGTCTGGCGACTGAGCAGGCCAGGGCAGGACATTGATGTTAGCTGCGGCGAGAGTCTGTCTTACAACTCTTGCGGTGTGCGGTCGTGCATTATCATGCATTAACTGAAATAAGGGACCGATTTGCACTTGTAGAGGAACGATGACGTCTGATACAATCGTCTCAGCATAAATTTGAGCGTTGAGGTTGCCTCTGATCCAAATCAACTCAGTTCTTCCGCCGATCCAAATACCCGCCCATACCATGATGGTTCCACCACTATAAGGATGGACTTCCTGGCAGGATTTTAATCGCTGTTGGCGTCCAGGGGTTCTCCAGTGTCGTATACGTCTTGTATCCGGTCTCATACCAAAACGAGACTCATCAGAAAAGCACACGAAACGCCATTGTTCTTCTGCCCAATTTCTGTGTTCAAGAGCCCATTGATATCGAATCCTACGATTGTGCATTGCTATAGGTGGTACCCGTAGCGGTCTTCGGGAATGAAGGTTCACTTCATGCAAGCGGTTTCTGACTGTTTGGTCGCTAATTAAGTTCCCTGAAGGGTGATGAAGCCTCACGGCTAACATCATGGCGGTAATTGTTAGAGCTCTTCGAGTTAAGATTTGAATGTATCGGTCTTGTCTCCGTGTGGTGCAGCGATACCGTCCTCCATGGCGCTCAGCCACGGTACCAGTGCTTCGGTAACGTGTCCAAAGTCGACTGATAACACTCTGACTTGTATTCAGAGCTAAAACCACAGTACGTTGCCGGGAACCAGCTTCTATTATTCCCACGGCTCTGAGCATTTCTTCCCTGCTTAAATGACGTCGCCGCTCCATAATAACGTTGGTTTTAATCAGTAGTAGGGAAACAGTAGCACTAATAATGTCTTCAATGCGTTGTATGTTTTTATAGGGAAAATATTGACAGCTGATTTTCATCTTTTACTCGAATTTGATTCACAGTTACTGATTCAAATTATGAAATGCACCAAAAGGGATCCATATAAATTTATAAAATCATAAATTTATTACAAAGCCACATCTCAATCTCAAGAAATCCGCATAAAAATGCTTGATCCCTAGACACTTTTGATGTGTGTATTTATATGATTTTTTATGGGTAGACTGAAAATGTGTTGAGGTACATGATGTTTAATTTATTGTCGTATTGTCAGAACCACTCTGTATATAAAATTACAATATTTTTATAAAATCGTTCAGATTAGGTACATAAAACACCGCAAATCAACGGTAGGTATAATGTCATTTGACATAACGTCTTAATTAAAAAATACTCATAAGAGTTTATTAGGCTGCTCCTTAGTAACTCGAGGCACGGTCAAGACGTTGTCTCTTTGTGGAGTCAATGCGCTGGCGGTTATGCATACATTTTAACCCTGTAAATACGCTTACACCTGAAGAAAGCTTCAAATAGGTGGTGGAGTCGCGTCGCAGCTGGGCACGGAGCCTGCGCCGCGCCCCAGCCTCGAATCTCCGCCATCATAACCTCGCCTGTGCTAAGACTCCACATATGTAAGCGCAGTGCAATTTATTCCTACAGAAAACGTAGAAGTTCCGCGCCGCTCCCGCTTCAGTGCCTTGAAGCTTCTACGACTCTAGCTCGTATAAGCGACGCATCTTAGACCCATCAGTTTTACAAGTGAAATAACTAACAGAAATACTAAAATAGGTATCACACAAAGCTAGTGACTTGGGACAAACGCCATCGGTGGTCGTGAGATAGTCGGCGTTCTTCACAAAGTAATGCTGAGTCAGCGGGACCGTCAACATATTACCGCTACTGCTCGAAACTGGGTTCAAGCTCCATTTATATAATTATACACGAATTAAACATTTACTTCTTAAAAGTACGATTGTTTGCCGAAACTTCGTTTTTTTTCATGCAACTTTGTTTCGCAGCAAAAGGTTAAAAAGAAATGATGACAAATTAAAAACGACAGCCATTAAACGTTTTCTTACAAACTCGTTTCCCTTCAAGTTCGTAATATAACCGTATAAATAATTTAACCTTATAAACAGAAATATAATATAGCAGCAATAATTGCCTATTCTTTACTTAATTAAGATTCTGAAGCGCTATTATATCTTATAAGAAAAAATATACTACAAAGGAGTTTTGTCTTCGACAGTACGGCGGCTATCTCAAAAACAAACGTTTGTAATTAGGGTACGTCTGATAGCCGCCTCCGACGTGTCCCTTACAAAAAACTACGGTAGCTAATAGCAAACTGTACTAATTTTCTATTGATTGGATACCAACTTCTATACAAGATTGTGCTTTCTTAAAAATTGACTAGTTAGTTTTGATCGGAGTATAGCTAGAGCACTGAATAGAATGCAGATTTTTGCGTAAATACAGAATAATATAATTAGAGCATGTGGTTCAACGATTTTGTTGAAAAATTTGATTACATTCAATTTATTCCATATTTTCAAAATAGATTAGTGATGTAGTCGTTATTCCCGAGTTAACTTTGTGCTTACGAGTAAAACAATACTTGTACTGTCAAGTGTAGCGCAGGCGCCGCGTGTGATCTTGTCCCCGCCGCCAGTCTGCACCTTTTTATGGCACTTTTTGTTGATTTTCTATAATTTCGGTTAAACTAATGTTTGGGCTTCGATTTTTCGGTTCGTGAAAGGGTGTGAAATCGTAGTTAATTGAGGGATGTAATGGGCTTTTGTGTGCGGTCACTTTCCCTTGGTTTTTGTAGTGGCTACCCAAATAGAATAGTGCCACTACCTACTAATAATAGGCAACGATTTTCTGGTTCCCGGATACAGAATAAATTAAACTAATATATGGATTATTTTTGAACAATGGTTACTCCTAATATGGAAAAACACAAAGCGTTTTAATAACGACCCAAAGTGAAACAATTAATTTTAATCACCTATTTACAAGACACGCCGTTTGCATTTTGCTTAATTATAAATAATTACACAACTACATAACTTCTTGCCTACTTGTGTACTGATTTTTTTACAATCTATTTAAGTATATGAAAAACATTATCATTTTGATTATTTGCTGCGATCAGTTTTAATTGGTATTAGATAATTTGTTTCACACATTCGTAAATTTTGTAATTAGAGAGTGAGTGATTGTTTCGTTTTAAATTGCATTACATTTTTCGCAATTACATCAGTAATTTGTAAGTAGTGTTGTTACGTCGATAGGAGCTTGATGGCAACATTAGCAACCCAAGTATCCCAGCTGCTAGCATTCCCACGCCACAGGTGTAAGAACCGAGGAGAATGGCTTACCGCATAGCAATGCTTTTCAGGTTTAAGTATGCTCGTTGTATCACTGCACTTTATGAGCTGAAAAGCTCGGTTACCAAGAAAACCATTAGGTGTAGGTTACCAGTACTTTTTAATGGACTCCTTGATGAAATATCTACATACAGCTTTGAACGAAAATGAAAAAAGTGTCGCACCTTAGCAGAAACTTTAATCTAAAATTATAGTTTTCTACCATACCTGAAAATTTTCTGAAAGTATTGAAACTTCTGTTAAAATGTAACTGTAACCTGGCACCACCGTGTGACCGTCGGCTCTCGCTCATCACAAAGGCTGCAAGTCACCGGCGGCTCGGCGCCGGCGCCGCTCCACACCTCTTATTAATCACCACACCGCCGACTATCTGCCTTCACCGGCCACTAGTGTGTGTTTACTTAATTGTTTTTAAATAGCTTCCTTATTTGGGGAACTAAACCTGTGATGCCGAATTTAAAGCTGCCAATATCTAATGAAATATCTGAACTTGACTGAATAGTTAACTAATGAATCAATAACATAGCTGTTCACTGGTATTTTAGGTTTCTAAAAACTGTTATTATTTTTAAATTATGTAAAAAGTTATTTATATTGATAATTAAGTATCAGAAGTTTAAACAATGGATTTAATGTATTTTAATCGATCGAATCGATTTTGAAATACAACTTTCTTGTTGTTGAAAAACACAGTCAACATCAAAAAAGTAAAAATTAAATCTGTGTAGAATCAAATTACATATAATAATGGTATACAAGTTTCATTTGCAACATCTGAAATTAATGAAGTACTTGAAGTTGTGATAGGTATTTGTTAAAATATAACTACATTATTCATGTAAAATGTGATTCCATTCATATCGCTAAATATTTTTCACTAGATAAAAACCCTCAATCATTTCTTCCACACCTACGTAAACAACCCACTACATAGTAAACTTTACTAGATAGTAAATACTAGTTCCGTGCAACTAATATGAAATTATTTGAAAATAAAGTTTGAATATCGAACCAAACAAACCTAGATATCTCCCTAACTTTGATAATTGGCTAAAGACATTGGTCATAGCCATAAAGAAAAAAAAAAAGAAAAATAAAACCTAGATATCAAACCTTCATAGACTGATTCACAGCATGATTCATCAATAGTTATAATATTTTGTCGGAACGGTCGTGAATTCACAATAAGCCGGGGGCCGCGAACAAAATGTCGTTTATCGACGTTTAGTCGTCGAAACGTGTAATCCATCGCGATTACCTAATGACGTATTCTGTAATGACGCTCGTAACAACACCTACCTGTGTTGCGACTTGCGACTAGTTCGGTGGCACGACTATGCCTGTTATTAAGTCGCGACGTTGTTCGAGCGAATTGTTGTGACAGTAGATTTGGCGTATCGTGTTTAAAGCGAAGTAGACTTCAGTGTGTACCTACTTTTCACTGAGATATCGAAACTTTTGCAATGTATAGATTGATTATGGAATAAACGTGTTTAAACGTCTACAGAGTAATGACTTGAAATTGTTTTCCTGGAAAAATGGGTGGAATATCAACAAGATGTCTAAAAATCTTTAGTTTTTCTCAAATGTGTTGCATTTATATTTAAAGATGATGAATACTGACCGTATGACCGATCATTTTCCCATATTGAAACTGAAACGTACGCGTTAATGGGAATACTCTTTAGAGAGTAAACGGTTAGCGTTTCTCGTAAATTCGTATCATTTGTATAAACGCTGCCGATGGACGTGAGGAGCCTCAAGTCACACTACTTGAAACACAGGATACGCATGACTACTGATTATTGTACTCGTACGAATTTCTCGTTTCATGTAGGTAGTGTGGAGCGATGATATTGCCTATATGAGTATAGGTAGGTCACAAAATGTAAAACGAAACGCTTTTCAGAATAACCATTAATAGAACGAGACAATTTGGATACGTTTGATATAAAATCATACTGGAATTGTTAATGTGTTCGCAATATGAAAACTGCAGACTATAAAGTGAATATATAAAGACTGCTGTAAATATACCCACGAAGGACAGCATTGAACTTTAATATGCAGTAATTTCCTATTATTGCACCATTTAAGTCTCCCTCATCGATTACAGATCGTAGCAGACTTAAAGAATCGTTAACAAGTCGACAAGCCGTAACTTACATTGAACAATCGTAACGGCACGTGCTTTTTATACAATAGATTATTCAATTGATTGATTCTAGCACGCTAAATAGCAGCAGCTTTATTAAAATTCCGTATGTGTGCTTACACATCTCTAATGACATAATGCGTGGGTTCCGCGACTCAACGTAGCTACCGAGAACCAGACTAATCGGTTATAGCGAACCCTTCCAAATTACACGGCAGAGACACGGGATTCGAAGCAAGGACGCTCCGGTCGCCCGGCTTATCATTTAACCACTAATCATTATACTGCAAATGCCATTTCAGTTTTGGCCGGGTTTTAATAAGCGGATTGCGAGACGGATTATTCGTTCTATAGCAATTTTGAAGTTCTAAGTCTGGCGCATGATGCAATCTGATATTAGTGAACGTTCCAGTTGCAGGAAATGTTTTATTGTACACCTACTTGTTCATTAAAATAAAATTACGTATTTCAGATTTAGCAGACAAATTGCTACATTTATTATTTCTTCATTCCAATGTGGTTCTAATTTTTTGTTAGTCTTCTTCTTCTTCAGCCCATAGATGTCCACAGCTGGACAAAGGCCTCCCCCAAGGCTTTCCACGCTGACCGGTCTTGTGCTGCAAGCATCCATCGGCTTCCCGCGACCTTCACCAGGTCATCGGTCTACCTTGTTGGGCGCCTCCCTACGCTGCGTCTTCTAGTACGCCGCCACTCCAGAACCTTACTATACTCTTACCTCCATCGGCCATCGGTTCTACGACTCGACTAGTTCAGCGACTCGAAGAGCTATGTCGGTGACTTTGGTTCCTCTGCGGATCTCCTCATTTCTGATTCGATCACGCAGAGTTTGTTAGTCGCTCTAATAGTATCAAATAATTAATAGTAGAAGATGACCTTTGTAATGTGTAAGTTCAATGGGACTGTATCTGTTCGATGCTCATAAATGCAGAATAAATAATGATATAATCTCTTCCTAGCACCATTTTTCGCGTAAGTATTTTATTTGTTAACCTACCTATTCGTATCATATTGATATCATTTTCATTGGATCCGGAGTAAAGGAGTTATTTATAAAAACTGTTAGGTCTTTACTATTATTGTACTTATAATTTATTCATTGTCACCATTTCATTGTATTCTAAATTTATATAATATCATATAATATTTAGGTAGTTGTTGCGTATCAACTGGAAGCGGTGTAACCAGTGGTTGGAGAGTAGATGTTTATTATGTAGTTCATTGGTATTAAGTATATTATGTACTTATAGTGGTATAGTGTATATGACAGCCTCCGTGGCGTAGCGGTAGCTGACACGGCCGCTGCGCAAGGAGGCGCAAGTTTTTTACTTTACTTAACTTTACTTACTACTTTTCGGAATGTATCCTTGGAGTGTACCGACCGCCTTCAGCTTTTGGGTGTTGAGATTTCCTCGAACCTAAACTTTGGGCGGTTCATTAAGTCCAAGGCCAAGGTGGCTGCCAGAAAACTTGGCGTTATCGCAAAGGTCCGGCAGTACTTCGCACCAGGGCAGCTTCTAATGTTGTACAAAGCACAGGTCCGTCGTGTGTGTAGTACTGCAACCACATTTGGGCTGGTGCTGCTAAGTGTCACCTGGCCACTTTGGATTCAGTGGAGAGGCGTGCGAAGAGGCTGATTGGTGACCCTGATTTAACTCGAGTTGGTCTCCAAAGGCTAGAGCACAGGCGTAGAGTAGCCAGCCTTTCGGTTTTCTATAGGACACATTTTGGGGAGTGTGCAAGGGAATTGCACGATTTAATTCCCCCATCTACGTTCCACTATCGGACGACCCGTCGTACGGCGAGTTTCCACCCTTATGTTGTTAACACCTCTACGATCCGGACGAAGCGTTTCGCCTCCTCCTTTATACCGCGTACATCGAGGGACTGGAACAATCTGCCGGCGGCTGTGTTTCCGTCGGACTACAATTTGAGTGTCTTCAAGGCTAGAGTGAATAGGCTCTTAATAAACTAGTGCGCTTTACCATCAACGATTGCATCACTGCTTACCATCAGGCGGGATTGCGGTCAAGCGCTGGTTTATAAATTAATAAAAAAAAAAACAAAATCAGCAGATAGACTAGTAAAGCGGATTCCAGACTCCAAAGCTGAAAAAGCTTCGGATACGACTGGGATTAAAGCTGAGATAATGATGATTGGTATAAGTGTATTGTTAAGAGTATAAGTTAAGATCAGTAGTGATAAGTCTGAGAAACGTTTTTTTTTTATTTGGGTGGAATCTCCAAAATATTTATACAGTCTATACGATATGGATCTAAAAATACTGAATCTGGTTAGAAGGGAAGCTGACAGCGACATGGTTGAGAAAAACTTAGGTAGGTGATGACATAATATATAGGTGTGATTCTAATGTAGGTACAAATGACAGCACTTCAAGCTACTACATACCGTCAACTTTCTATATTAGATCTTCGACTTTATTCAAATTCAAACTTTTTATTTCAGGCAAGGCCCATATATTGTTAGTAAAAAAAACTTATCCTATGTTGGTAAAAATAGAAACAGGGATGAGTTGGCGACATGAATGTGTGCACGCACATGTCTGTCCGCCCAGAGCCTAATAAAAGGTCCGTCGACCTTGTCCGCCAGTGTAGCTAGGATACTGTTCGGGCCGCCCCGAAATCGCCGCAACATCGAAGCACACCGTTTGCGTATGATGGCATAAAAGTCATAAAATCGCGCTTCCGCGAACATGCTTGATGCACTATAAGACCGAGGCAGCTCCAACAACATTCTCAGCACATTATTGTACTGGACGCGCAGAGCGTTGTGAGCCTTCTGCGTATACCTAACCCACAAGCTGCACGAGTAAAACGACTGGCAATGGGTTCTAAAGAGCGACAGTTTTACCTGCTCTTATATTTATGGCTAAAGCATTAAGGCTCAAGGTTGATTTGGAATATCTGACCAGTTTCGGGTAGCTTGACCTACTGTGATTGGTAACAACTAGTCTGCATTGTCCCACTGCGTGGCAGAGGCTACCCTATCCAATTTTTTATATATTTTTGTCTTTTGCTGATGTCAAATTTGATTCAGAAAAATATTGTTAGAATGAAACTTTCATGAAACTATGTCTCAAGTTTTAAAAACTAGGAATTTATGATAGGTTTCACAATCGCGTCACGACATTGACCCCACCTTTTTAGGTTCTTCCCAAAAGTAGCTACCTAATTAATTGGGGAAAAAATCAACACTTACCTATGTTTGTACTTGAACGAGTAGGTAAGAACATTTTAAAAAATTCAATCAAAATTATTTTGACAGCTGAACATTATAATGGTAAAGGTGCAAGTAAAAATAAATAAATATATTATTTATTTTTACCTTTTCTAATTTATTTTTTATTTATTATAACTTATAATATTATGAACTACATTTTCGTAGCTGTATCGACTTATGTTTTGGCAATAAACTTTGGGTAGGTAGGTACATTATAAAGCTGCAAAAACATAACTGCAAAATACCTAAGTGGTTTTTAATATTCAAATTAAAATGCCATTTAGATCCAAAATGGCCATCGGTATTACCTCTTATATATTTTAAACAAGTTATTGAATAAAAAGAATTAATATAGTAATTACATAGAGAAATATTATATACATAGGTATGTGCCATGCCATGACTTCATCTTGCTCCACTGAACTCAAAGAAAACATATCTATAGGTACTAATATATAAAGCTGAAGAGTTTCTTTGTTTGAACGCGCTAATTTCAGGAACTACTAGTCCGATTTGAAAAATTCTTTTTGCGTTGCATAGCACATTAATCCAGGAAGGTTTTAGGCTATATAACATCACTCTGCGACCAATGGAAGCGGAGCATATTAAAAAAAAAACATATCGAAACCAACCCGGGTGAAACCGCGAGGCGCAGCTAGACTATACTAATATATAAAACTGAAGAGATTGTTTGTTTGTTTGACCGCGCTAATCTCAGAAACCCCTGGTCCGATTAGAAAAAATCTTTTTGCGTTGGATAGCCCGCTAATCCAGCGCATAAATGGCATAATGGGAGCGGAAATAAATATATTAATAAATAAACAAATATATTTATCCTTATTCAAATAAATTAAAAGTATTTAATTCTGAACAAAATTGTCATTGACATCACTTAATTTCGATTAACATCTTATTAGAAATCGCCTCTCTTGGGGTTAAAATAATGTTCAAATAACTAACTCCATATGAACAAAGTCGCGGGCGGCCGCTAGTTTAAAATAAGTGGGCAAAAGTGGCACCACTCCAACAAAATTACTGAAGCCGTTTTCCTTAAACCTTACCAATACCGTCTTAAATACCTTAGCCCAGCTCGGGGCTCAAAAATTGTAACAGATAGGCTTGTGTCATGTTCACAACAATAAAGGTGCTTAAACTTCAAACAATTCCCATAAGAACGCTCACAAGCATGTTTCTGAAAATTTCTAAGCAGCCAATAAATAACGTTCGATAAAGCTCAAATTGGGCCCAACTATGTGTTGGCGCTTTAAGAGCGTAAGCGGGCGGCGCGCCGCGACTCGTTCCGATCGATGAAAGTGCTCTTTGTTTGCCGGATATACAAGCCGAATTCGCATCACGTCGCCGAAAAACGCAAACTGAGATAAACAACCTCCCCCCCGGAGAGGCCGTAAGTGGGATCGTTTTACTGGACAATTTTCGTCTTTAACGAAAGCTGTTAAGGCCCGTTTTTGGACGGGTCTCCTCGTACAACAATTGAATCAGTTCACGCAGCATCAAATCACTAAACCACTGGGCGGGGCGTTCTCAGACTCCACCGGGGGACGGCGGAACAGGGACGGAGGAGAGCCGCTCTCGCCTCGCGCCCTCGAGTTAGACAGAGAGGAGCGTATTGTCTGTTGAGAGGTCTCGACTTGAGATGGCAGTCCAAATTTAAGTGCGCTCCGAGAGCTTTTTGTTCGTAGCCCGCGGCGGCAATAAAAAGAATAGTGTCACTGAGCAGATTGCCCCTCATTCAGCACTTGACAATTAAATAAGTGCTCTCGAGTGACATACACTAAGAGCGAGCCGTCATAATATCATGATTAATGAGAGCACAGCTTTCTATCGATCATTTGTCAGCTACTGATAATTAAAGTGTAGTATTTAAATTAGGATCGAGTTTAATACGGCTCAAAGTGTTAACGTTATATTATTATTTGAAGTTAAAGTCTTCTATTATGAGGCTGCTTTATGTTTTAGAATATGAATCAACTAGACACATAAATGGGGTTAAAAAAATTAAAATTATTTAAGGAATGACGAGCATTAAAACATGGACTCCCCCTCATTTGCATTTAATAAAATTAAATGATCCATTTATAGAAATTAATTAACGAGGTGGCCAGTGAAGCGTCTGGTTGTGCGAGGACGCGGCTAACAATGGGCACACACTACGCGATTAATAATAGCAATGATAATGCGACCGACTCCCTACGAATTAATAAAAAGCTCACTCAACGACAATAACCAACCACTTCGGAACTAATCGAGTACCCACAACGAAATTATATTAAATTTTCAATTGGGGATGCGTTTGTTTGTTTGATGCACGTGGAAAATAAATGCGAATAACAGAAATAGAGAGCTATTTTTATTGTAGGTATTATTTTTAATGCTTAGTTGCATTTCTCAATTTAGTGCAAAGGTACCTACTTACCTAATTAAGTAAAGCAAATAAGTAATTAAACTGGTAATAGGATTAGTCAATTAAAACACTGAAGTTGTCATTAGGTAAATACAGAAAAAGTTTTATATAAAAAAGAAATTTAAGCAGTTTTCAGGGCTACGTGAGTCACACAACCAAATAAGTGCACACATTTTCGAATTAAAATGTCATTGATGTTCGTAAAGTCTCACTTTCAAAGTCCTATAGAATTTAGATCATCATTCTTTACAAGTACGCAACCATTAAATTTTGCTAAATAGCATTATGGGACAGAGTAGTTGTAAACTAAAGTAATAACCGTGAGTATTGTAGCGTAATGCATTCGCGTTTACCCTTTTCCAACCGAATCAAATAAATCAAATTAAAGTACTCGTCCACGCTCCGGCGACTCCACTAGTGCCCAAGACGTTTTGTCAAATTTATTATTTTATTTACATTTTTTTTTATTAGTTTTACCACTGTGGTATCTCCATTGTAGTCTCGAGTGCACTGTGACAAATTTGATGACGATTGGGGTCACAGCGCGTGATCTATCGCCGTAGGGTCCGTAAGCGGCAGTTCACAGAATTTTTGAGTCGATTTAAGTTTCTAATGTGTCATAAATCGTTTCTCTGTACTTGTGGGATTCTCGCAACGTTTTATTTCGATTTCAAATGGACTGTGAACTTTTCAATCGTGCTTTTTGCGATTGAGTTATATTTTTTATTTGAGTTCTTAATAGTTGTTATTATGCTCTAAGATTTCGGTAATTTTTTATCTACTTATAGGAAATTAAAAAAAAAACAGTCCCCTGAGAATGAATGTTAGGTACTTATAGAAACTGTCTTGCATCAAATCTTTTTAGATCAGGTGATGGTATGGAGGATATTAAAGACTAGTAGGTATGTTCTACATTTAATTAAACAAATACAGTGATACATTTCGGTTGGAAATCCCCAAATGTTTTTGGCAACTTACAAGTGAAATGAACTTTCAATGCTGATCTCATTTGGCATCATTTTATTGATTTTTCTATTCAGTTTCAGCTAAAGGTTAGCAATAAACCAATCCTTGGATTAATTTTGTCATCTCTATAATTGAAAGCTTAGTGGAATATAGATGGTATTGCTCTACTCTTTGAAAAATACAGTTTGCACATGTCAATAATGAAATCTGTATATAGAGCAGTGGTGCCGTAATAAAAATGGACGCGACTTAGGTACGCGTTGTAGGTTAGGTAGGTAGTAGATTTCAACCTAGAGAAGAGCTTTGGTTTTTGTTAATTATGTCATCACGACTGCTCTCAAAACCCTGAAAAATACGTCTCAAGGAAACTGGGTGTATTCCCTTTCATTTCCCCGACTTCGTCCAAGTAGTAGGATGAACAAAAATTTACAAAAAATAAATTTAGTTAGTTCCTGATAATTCAAATGGACGATTTTAGAAGGACGTGTGCTTCTAAAATCGTCCATTTGAATTATCAGGAACTAACTAAATTTATTTTTTGTAAATTTATGCTAGCCTGAGTTACATTATTAAGAATTATATAGGTTTATTATGCTATTCCTGTCACTTAACCACCATTTTTCTCTCTCACCAGGACAAAATGGAAGCGACAAACGGCGGTAGGACTAGAATTGCTTGCTGAGGCAGGCAACTACGCCGCTTTCCAGCGGCTGTACGGAGGCTACTGGCCGGGCGTGCCGGCGTACCCTGCGCAGCCAGCGCCCGCGGCGGCAGACCTGTACTACCGGCAAGCTGCTGCCACCGCTGCAGCAGCTGCATCAGCCAGCGCAAACACGCTGCAGAAGCCCTTGCCTTATCGGTTAGTTTTCCTTGTCTAGAAAGAATTTAAGAATAATAACATGTTTAACAAATTTCACAGGTCTTTGCTCTAAAAATGTCTGTATTATTAGATTTTAAGATAAGTCGTGGTGGCCTAGTGGTTAAAACACCACCCTCTCAAGTATGGGTGCGCGGGATCGATTCCAGGTCAGGCAAGTACCAATGTAACTTTTCTAAAGTTATATGTACTTTCTAAGTATATCTTGGACACCAATGACTGAAGCTGAAGGAAAATATTTTGAGGAAACCTGGAATTTAAGTCTGAAATCAAGCGTGGTGATTACGCTCAATCCTTCTCTGTATGAAAGGAGACCTGTGCCCAGCAGTGGGACAGTAAAAAGGTTGATAATACCTAATTAGATTTTTTTCTAATATAGGTACAGAATTTGAGAGCAATAGAAGTGGTTGAGATTTTTGTATTTGAAATACAAACCTTACATTGCCTACTTGCTTTTGTTACTTATGTTACTCGTCCTACAACTATTTTGTTCTTTGTCCCCAGATTATACCCCGGAGCGCCGCTAGGAGGCGTCCCACCACTCGGGCTGGGCCTGCCAGGGCCATCGGCACACCTGGGCTCATTAGGTGCGCCGGCGCTCGGTGCGCTAGGCTACTACGCGCATGCACGACGAACACCCTCGCCAGATCTCGACCCTGGTAGCCCCGCACCCCCACACCGTTCACCCCCCGACACCCCCGCAGACAGGCGCTCTGATGACGAAGACGACGACGAGCCTATACACGTATAATGGGAACAATCCTTTACGTACACATTAAAAGTGAAAAATTCCATCCAAAGTGAATTAAAACACTACAAAAACCAAAAGTGAATTCTAAAACAAAGTGATAAACTCTATAAAGACGAGTGCTATGGATATTAGGGAAGAAGCCATTTCCCGGTCAACTTATATATTTGGTTTCTCTTGACTCGGTTGTCGTCCGCTGCACTGTTGTTTTGCACGAGTTTCTTGTTCGAATATTACATTTCGAATATTCTTTCCTTGAGACGGACATTGCCTGTCTGAGATATGTGATATTATAAGCCCAGATTTGATATTAAGAAAGTGTAAAATATAATTGATGTCGTGTTAACTACTTATTCATAAACTAGTGATTAGACAAAGCTTTGTAAGTTACAATAGAGAATAAATAGGCTGGAATTCAAACATTTCGTTATCGATTAATAAATATTTAAGAAATGTTCCGCAAGGTTTGCTCCGATGTTGAACGAAATATTATCCATTGATTTGTATCAGTGATTGATCTGGATCTATGTTTGCCAATTCGCGATCTCATTTCAAGGATTTATCTGCTTCTATTCATTGCCATTTTGCGACAAACATAACCTTCATTTTAGTAGAGGGTAATCGCGCTAATAAAACAGTAGAAGTTCAACTCTTGTTCGTATCTAATCCAGTTAAAGTTACGGTTTAGTTTCGATCACTTTTGGATCGCGCTAAAGTTTTAACTTCGATTGATGTAAAATCAATGTATGAGTGATACATTTCATCAGATATAATAATTAAAACTAAATAAATGATTAATAAATCCAATCGTTTAGACGTAAGTTTGACAAATGGCACAGAAAAAGTTAGCTTTGTTTCCACTTTTTCATTTGACAGCGGTTACGTTCCAATTGCGATCCAGTTATGGTTAAACCATCTATCAAAAGTTTTGGTTTGGTTGCGATCCAATTCTGTTTTTATTGAATTATTTTAGCGCGATTGCCCCCTGTTTATATGACCGATTAGATTCGTTACTTTAGTAACTCCAACAGAGAATCCTAGGCGTGAACATTTAAAAAGAAAAGAAAAATTGGCAAATGTCAGACACAAACAAATGAATCTCATGAGTGATATTACGAGTGTATTATGATGTAGCACTGAAGTGCACTGTATAGTACCTAGTGGCTCGGAACACCAGCCGACGACATTGTGCAAACATACCTACTGTATATTATAATATAAATATATAACTATTCATATACGATGTATGTATTGTTAGTATTAAATACACAACTTAAAGTATTAAATGTATGTAATAAAGTACCTAATGCTATAATAGTAATAACACACCGATGTACTTAAGCAATCCGAGATGTGGCATTTTATGCCCCATAGATTTTGTGGTGTTTTGTAATTAAAATGTTGTCAATTAAAAATAGCAATTGTTTTTCTGTTATCATACCTTTTACATATGTTCGCTTACGGTTTTGTATTACGATGACGTTTATATTTGCCAGATATTAATTTTATTTACGAAATTAAAGAAAAATGCACCATATCAATTGGTTTCAATATAACAAAGAAATCGAGATTCTATTTCACTTTCACAATATTCATACAACGATACCAACAACCAATGAATTAATTAATAAATTTTAATTTATTAATTTCAAGTGACTTTACAACATTGATTTACCAAACGACATAGAAAAAGACTATTACATGCAAATGTATTGGTCAAGCAAACAGAAGCAAATGAGGTTAAAGTAAAGATTAATTGGAAGTACTATATAAAAGCATATTTAATACATTCTCCGTGGCACTTTACCAGTTGTAACGAACACCTAGCGGGCAGCCACGCGGCGTGGAGCTAACTCCGCTTTGTCACGCCATCGGCTCAGACTCGGTTAATAGGCCCGTGTTAAATTGTGTGTGCTATCTCCATTTGCAACTGCTCCATTAGGGCTGTTACGAATATGAGTCTATATACGTGCCAAGCTATGTGCAACGTCCAGATTGCACGCTATGTAACTTTATGTCTGCAAATAAAAATGTTTATGTGTACGTCAATTTATTAGCAGGCTTGCTTTGTTTTTTGCGGCTAATGCCAGCATTTCGCTAACTTTAGACTTATCTTTATCATAATACACATTTTTATTGTTAGACTTCATTCTTCCACAGTAGTTTTTGTTTTAATAATTTGACATTATTCATGACGGATTCGACAGAAATTGAAACAATTATAAAGTCGTAGAGTACGCGGTACGTCATGGCCACGTCACAGCCGTCACGCCAAATTCGCGTTTTATAAAACAACTTGTCCTCGGTCGCGTTTACACAATCGGCCCTCATGAAAACTTCTCTTTGATTTCCTTCGAAACATTTTTAGCGGGCATAAAACCTATTTAAAAAGCAATCAGTCAGAGGCCGCTGATTGCCCACGGGGCACGCCACCGACCGTGTTCACAAAACGGAGCAATTAACAGCACCCCTCCCCCCACCACTGCACACCCCAGTGTTGCCTCCTGCACCGATCTAATCGCAAAACGACCGTTTTCTAGAATCGCCTCTACAAAGCATTGCGTGCTCCGACGCGTTGGGGTAATGCAGCGACCACGATCGACCACCATGTAACTTAAGAAATACAAACATATTTTACTTGACGCCTTGATGGTCATCATAACTTATTGGGAAAGATAGGATCACAGCCACCTGTACTGAGGGGGCAATAAAGAAATATCCAATTAGCTATCCACAACGCTTGTGCAACTTATCAGCTATATTTTTAATTCAGTGGACTGCTTGTAACAATCTTTGTTTTATCATCAATAAAAGGCGCCCATAAAATTATAAATTCTAAGTTCAACTGTTTACTCAAACCCTTTTTTACATAATCGTTTACAGCAAAAAAGTTGGAGCTGATATAATAACAGGGTATAAATGCAAAGTAAATTTATTACACATATTTACGTAGGAACAACGCGTTATATAAAAACTAGACTGATATCACGCCACGCCACGCCGATATCCACTCGTGCCGTATTAATATTTATGTTGTTTAAACGATGTTTAATCACAACAGACACGAAAAGTTTTTGCTGTCAGTTATAGTAAAATGAATATTTTCTGATTGAAATCAATACACGAAACTATAGTGTAAAATTGATAATCACTGAACAGTACAACCTAAAAGTAAGGTTAGCACTTTGGTAGCACGCCATATTTCTGTTATTTTTTTCGATAAGTATTGTATAAAATGACTTCGAAGGAATCTCTGTGACCGCGTAGATCATAGAAACTTCTCTGTATTTTGATACGACTTCACCTACACCTTGATAATTTATTCAGTAAGGCTTTTGTGTATTTCATATAGAATAGAAATCTCAATGTTTTGTCAAGTCGTAAAAACCGTGCGAAGCAGGAACGGGTCGCTGTTTCAATTATATTTGACTCTTATAAAGTATGACTCCTAAAAAACAAAAATAATTACTAAAATAAATGTTTATTACCACACAATTTAATTAGAAAACATTAACCGCACCAGAATGTCATATAATAAAACATATAATTTAATTGGCATTTAACTTAGCCCTTTATCTGTTGTCTGGATCTATAGTAGGTATGTGCAGGCCTATACGAATCTGTTATGAGTAGGAACAAAAAGCATGACGCTATGGTCAGTTTACTTAAATGACTTCCTCGCATTGCACAGTTGCCGTTAAAAGATTGTTTAATTGAGTGAGTTATAGCTGATGCTTCCTCAGTTCGCGTAATGTCAAACATTTTATTGCTGTACACATACTAATGTTTCCTGCGCTTTCGGTAAGTACCAGTTTTAACAAAGCAAAATACGTTTCACTTAAGATGCATTGGGATCGTTAACTATAATGCGCGATATTAAACGAGAACCTCTCATTCTGAGAGCTATATTTGTAGATTAATTCTCAAAATGGCTTTATTGGCCCGGATACATCGGAATGGGTCTGTGAAGTGCCAATCTCAGGTAATCCTCGGTAACCACTAAATATTACAAGTGTTAATGGATGCATAAAGTTATCTTGTGGGGTATGAGGAAACACTAACCTAACTATGCTTACACAGCACTTGCACAACACTTATTCTGTAACATTTGCATGTACGAATTCATATTTTCACAACTGAACAAATTTTTTGGCTGATATACAGCGGATTTCATCTGAAAATAAAACAAAATCAGCTTAATCAACAAACTAAAAGCATTTTAGCAAACACTATTCATTATACCTACTGAAGGTAAAGCATTTAACGAGTGTTTAGCGCTAAATCAATGGGCAACAAGCACGCCGGCGGCGCCCGCGCCGTTGCGTTGTAGATCTCTATCTGCTTCCGTCGCTGCCACCACTCGTAATTACTGATTACAAGCAATTTTAGGCTTTTTGTCCAGCGAGCCGACTACACACGGACATTAAAATACTATATGACTCACTTGCTCATATTTTTTAAATAAAAAAGCTTTAACGTTGTCACTTAAGGACCGTGGGTGATCGATTATAAGCTGCTTTGTAGTTTGTAAAAATGCTTTATCAAGTCGATCAATCTGTAAACAAAAGTCTTTCTTCAAATGAACTTCAAAATGAAACGATTTTAAACAATGCTAATACCAGAAAAATTACATTTCTATGAATTCGAATGTTTTCGAATGTTGATGTTTTAAAATGCCGTGTCAAGCTCTTATCAATACATAGTGAAGTTAAACAGACAACGATTACTGTGGACTAATGCCAGCAGTAGTTCGGTGTAACTGTATTTATGATCGATGTTGGATAAGGGGCTGCAAAGTTTTTATTGGAATAGAAAAGCGATAGACTGTACACACACAAGTTTTGTTTGAGCATGGAAGTGTTATACAACAACACTTTTTTCAAAGGTTCTATACGGGCAACTGAATTGATCATTCATTTCATTGGTTCATTGTGACCAAAGTTGTTCAAATACAGCGAGTATCAGTAATATTAAAGAGTTATATATAAGGTTGTTGTACAGACCATCCAACTGCAAAACTTTTTTTGGTTTGTACAATACCCTTAAATATGACTACACGTTTCTTATGCACGCTTTACATCGTCACAATAATATAAAGTTCTTATGAAACCAAGATAGCAAGCTGATAGAAATACAGCCACCACACACTAACTTAAACAATTAGCTAGATTGCTCCAGTCCCTCGCAACTGTTGCTGTCAACTGTCTAAAAATTGCTCGTCTAAGCAGCTTACGTTACATCTAGATATAACCTAAGCATGATGAGCACTAGTTTATTGACAGTGGGAAAATATGTTCTTTATATGCTTACTTCCTGCGGCATGCCGATGTTTGTTTACAATGCAACACTTGTATTATCATGTCTATTGTCTTGTTGTCCAACATTTGGTTTTTACACTATAAAGAAGTTATCTATTGTAATCAAAGTGTGTTTAGGATTTGGACTAAATGAAACAGTGCTTGTTTGAAATCGCTTTTTTGACAAAACCCATAATCGATCTATCACACGCTGCATGTCGCGGGTTGGATTATTGCACAGAACACATATTTATATAGCTTACAGGTAGTTTGTTTCGGGTCTAGCTGTTTATGTACGAAAGTTTAAATGTAAACGCACCCATGAAACATGAGTAATTCCTAGTGCGAGTAACATTAAAAAAAAAAAAAAATCATACGAAATAGTCTTATGCATAAGTACTTTTATTAACTGTTTTCTCCAGATTGTATGTAAATAAAGTACCTAGACATAATTCACACACACACACAAACAACACATTACATTTAAACATTTTCCTGGCCAACCGAAAATAAGGCAAAGTTAGCCAAATTCAGGAATTTTTTCAAAACATTATCTTCTAAAATCTTCAATAGTTCTTAACTTTTATGAATCTTTGTATGTGGAAATGTTAATATATTCACTCAGCAACGTAATCTTAGCATCTACACTTTTAACTGCTTTTCATAATCATGCCATACATATTTACCGCCAAAACTATAAAGTCCAACCAGACTTTTAAGCGCGTTTTATAAACTAAGGTGTGATACAAAGAGTGAAATATGTGAAAGTGGCACCGCCACATTTCAGCCACCGCATAGGGATATTAAAATATTAATGTGTAATACATTAGCATATTAATCAGGCCGGTATCGTAAATGCAGCTAATGGGCGCCATTAAAACAGTGGAGCGGTTCATATTGTATGCACTTAATGCATTGTTATAATGCTGTGTGTGAATTAACACTGGATCTGCATAACAGGGATGTAGCTAAATGTGTAGCTAAATCATCCTTGTTAGCAAAGTTTAGTAACTGTACACTACTAAACGAAATACTTAAGTTCTGCATGCAGTGTGTAATTTTGACACGTGGTGTAGGTATATAGTTACATGTCAGACGAGCAACTTTTTTTAGTAAAAATTTTAAGTAGGTTCAGGTCAGATTTCAATCTACAACTTCCTAAAAAGTAATTTACCAAAATTTTTGACAAGTTTTTGACATTGATTGTCTGATGAGATTGCGACTGAACGCAAGAATTATTATCTATTATTAATTACAAAACCAACTTCGATTACTTACAACAAAATAGAAAGAGAAGTTAATTTCTTTTTCTATTCCCCACACTAGGAATTACTCCTGTATCGTGGGTGCGTTTACAAACATTTAAACTCAGATATACAAACAGCCAGACCCGGAACAACTACCTGTAGGCCATACAAATATTTGTCCCGTTCGGGAATAGAACCCGCGACACACAACGCAGCTGTCGATCGCTCAGCTACTGCGCCAACCGTGTCATCAAATTTAGACACAGTTCGTGAAATACGAAATAAAATTTACAAAATATTGCAGTAAAAAGAGCACAGGCTAAATATATCGTCAATACGAACTTCTTCTTATACCTACCTACTCTAGCTTTTTAGCACTGCTGGCACGTTCTAGAGGCATTCTCAAACAACTTGATTAATAGATACATGTCTACTTATTCTTCCTTCTAAAAAGGCATCAAGGCAAAATCTTAATTGCTTACAAAATTAACTTAAACCAGAATGCGCGACCGTTTTGCAATCAAATGGGGTTTAAAAAATATTTTTTTTACATATTTACACCTCAAGCTTTTCCATAATTCAAAACGTCTATCATCGATAAGTAATTCAACAAAAAAATCGTAACAAGCATAAATAAGTATTATTTTAGATTGGGTTTTTCATCAAACACACTTATTTCTAGTTGTAATTACAAGCACTCTACAATAGCCATTGGAATCGAATGCAACACCTGTCTCAGTCGAACAGAAAAAAATGTGTTGATGCACGAATTGTTCTGTGTTATGTACGCGAATGCTAGCTAATAACTATGAGTGGGACTGAATAAATACATAATAGCGAAAGACTAATTATTGAGACAATTGGTAATATCAATCTGTATACTCCGAAAAATAATACAGTTTGCGAGTGCTTTATTTAATTTAAAGTTTATTCTAAGCTAAACAAACATGCTTACTTCAGGTATGTACAGACGACAGTACACCAAGCTACTGCAATCTGTCAGATCTCTTTATTAGATTTTCAACATTATCCCTAAAGCATTAAGGCTCAAGGTACATTGGGAATATTTGGCAGTTTGGGGTAGCTTGACCTGGTGTCATATAAAATATAAAATTGGTTCACTGTTAATAATTAATTAATAATAATTTAGGGACCATAGTTTCAAAGTATATGAACAAGATTTGCTTTAACAAATGTTAAAATGTTATATTGAGCAAAGAGAAACTAGAATTCGCCAATGAAACAGTTTTCCTGGGGATCACGTTTGACTCAAAGCCGCGGGGGTCTTAATCTAATATCACTTGCAAGATGATTAAGTTCAGCTGCATATCCTTGGAGAATTTGTCAATTTTCTAATCTAGACACCGCGAGCCTAATCTATTCCAGTTACTTTCGTAGTAACATTATCATGTCTTACGGTATTTTGTGGGGACGGGCTGAAGATTACGAATTATTTTTTTCATTTTGCAAAAAAGTGCTACCAGAGCAACATAGCGCCCTCCGTAGACGTGTTTCTCTAAGGAAAGATATTAACAGTATCTTGTCAATACATTTATGAAAACATCATGTATGTGAGATTAAACTTTAATTTGCTCAATATAAGAGGTGAAAGACTGAACTAAAGGACTAGAAATAGGGACCAATTACTTCCCAGATTTCCAACTGGCTATAGTAGACTTATCCTGCATCGGGTACCTTTTTAAAATGTTACAACGAATTTTCGCCCCACATACTCCAACTGGATGAAACGAAATACGTAGCCAAGCATATAAGTTAGGGGATTACACTGCTGACAAAAATGCTTGGTTCAACGTTGGCTGCTCCACAGGGGCGAATAAACTAATTAGCATTTGAAAACATTTTTGGAGCTGCTGAACATTATAAAAACTATCCTTGCAGTTTAGTTACATAGCACTCGTGTGAGTAGTATACGTTATTTAAAATAAAGTTGCCGCTTACTGGGTACGTCATATGTGCTCTGGCGGCTGAGAGTATACTATGCTCACTCTAATGTCTCATTGGAAGCGGCGTATGATCATTAAATTGCCCCCTAAAATGGTTGAGCCGAATGCCGAATGCCGAATCTATTCGGCTCAACCATTTTATACTTACGTCATTTTCATGAACAGTCGCCGTCAGTAGAGTCTGATCATCTCTTAGCTCCCATTAGCTTAGCTGATAATTTCAACAGGAGTGATGTAATCAATATTTTGTAACAATTTTCCGACTTCTTAGGTTCCATAGGTACCAACGCTTTGGAATAGGTGGCTAGCTTCTTCTTTTTGATTCAGTCACTAACTCTTTGAAAATTCAAAAATGCGTGTAATTCGATTATTTGTAATATGTACATTGTTTGGGTTTCAGAATTTCGGCAAGTCGGTACAGCCCTACGAACTGTGGCGGGTAGTAATAAATGCTATTATATTATAGCATTAATTGATTATAAAGACATTTTATTTGCACGCAATAGTGGTAGTAAGTCGAATAGGAGCGCTCCGGTTAATGATATCTTGCCATTAAGATACGTAATTGCACAGACACTGCGATTTGAATAGCAAAGCGGAGCGATTTTTATTTTACACCCGGTGATTCTATCGCGCCGTAATTAACCGTAGCATTTAGTCGCACCGTAAACGACATGGCCGAGCGTTTGTAACACGAATAAAATCACTATGAATAATAAAATATTAGGCATTATTAAGCACTGTTATATTAATTTCTTATTAATAAGTACGTTTATGCTTATCGTGTAACCGTATAAGTTATAACTTATAGATACTATAATAACAGTAACTAGTATGAACGCAAGAAAGGTTTCATGTCATTACCCAGGTAGGCATTTAGAAATTAAGTAATAATTTATCATTTTAAAATTATCAAAATCAATTATGAAAATGTCTGGTATGATTTTAAGTCTTACATTTTAAGTAAGTATAGATACCTATATTGATTTATGTGTACCATCTAATAGATATTATAATTAGCTCATATTTTGATAGAATGTGTTCTTAATAGTTGGTACACATACTACTTCAATATAATACGAAAAATTACTATCTACTTATTATCTAACTGTAACTGTTCAAATTGATTCACAGGATACATTGCACACTGCACAGTTATCCATTTAAAATTCATATCTACCTTTATGGGCTTACATTGTTTTTTTAATTGTCAGTCTGTGTTTCCTTTCATTTCAATCAAAATGATTAACAAAGTGTTGTATTTAAAACCGCCGTATGGCCGGTGAGGTCGGCGCGGCGCGGGCAGCGGTGCGCGATACGAGATGCTATCGCGCGGCCACTGGGTAATTAGTCGTTTCATTTTAGTTGCGTCGCGTTCTGTCGCGATAACTCGCTGCACGCTTTGTATGCACTTTTTTGTAATTAATTTCCGTGTATCGATTGATTCACTGGCGATTATTATTGCCACGCACATTTTGATTGAGATATAACTGTTTATACAGCCTTATGCAACCAGAACATACAGTTAAAGTCAGTAACTCGTGTTATTAGAAGACCAATTAGTTTCGTTACATTTATGTACAGAATGCGTACCATTTATGGCCTTTTATTATTGTGATTGGCTAGATATCGCGTCCCGTCATGCGCTCGCGCAACGTTTTTGACAAGCAAATTGGATAATGCGCGGGAAACACTGCGTGGCGCATTGTTCTGTCGGCGTCGCGATTGTCAGTGCTGTTTTCGAATTTTAATCTGCTATTTTGTGAAATTATGGAAATCAAATGGACGTTTCGCGGTTAGCTGCGTCCGAAACAGGCCGGTGTGTGGTGGCCACGTGTTATTTTATTGGTACCTACGATATTAAAATGCTTGTAATAAACGTTGTACCTAATTGACAGTTAGACAGCGGGTTCAGGTTTAAAGCTGGAATTTTACTTTATTCGCATTAATAGGGTCAATACCGTTTAATGGCGGCGTAGAAACATTAAACGTTTTTGTTCTAATTAGCAGAAACATTTTAATTTATAATTGATTTCACTTTTAAATAAAGTACAAACACATTTTGCTCAACTTACTCAAAGTTCTTCTAAACTTTGAAATCATTGCGCACATTACGATATCGGCGATACAAAAGTAAGATTGTCTGTAAATATCCATTATACGAGTAACCTGTGTTGGTAATGAGCGCGCGATATCGTCCGTTTTGTAGCGCGTAATCGCGATGTTATCGCGGCCCCTTTCCCCCTTTACGGCCACCCACCCCCGCCCTCGCCGGACCGTAGCCCCCTGGGGATTTTATCAACATTTTTAAACCGCTCATTTGCCACTCACGTCTGTTAAATGTGGAATACAAGAATATGATTAGGAAAATGTTTACTTCGCGCTTTTTTGTTGTTTTCATTAATAGAATTGTTGTTTATTTTAGTTGTTAGTAAAATTGTTCTTTTATTTGATTTAATCTAATGTGGTACCGGGCTTAGAATAGTGCCATCCCATATCCTCCCGTGGGTGTCGTAAGAGGCGACTAAGGGAACTCTCTCACCAGGGAAGCGGGCAGCAGCGCTTCTCCAGTGGAATATCAAATTACTGCGATCCCCAACCTGCCTGCCAAGCGTGGGGATTATGCCAAACCCAATGAAAGACTTGGGGAGGCTTTGGCTAGCAGTGGGCCTCTATAGGCTTCTCTTCTTCATCTCAGCGTTAATCCTAGTCGTATCCGAAGCTTTTTCAGCTTTGGAGTCTAGGGTCCGCTTTACCAGTCTAACTGCTCATTTTGGCTAAACTTCGATATTTCCCATGAAGCGACTGCCGTCTGACCTTCACAACCCGAAGGCGATATCGAAGCATTGCAGTTAGACCAATTGTAGGACTTTTGAGGGCTCCAACAAACCGTAACGACTGCCATTAGATGTTCGTATGGCAACCGGGACCAACGGCTTAACGTGCTTTCCGAGGCACGATCAGACCAGTGCAAATATTCATATTCATGCATACAAATATTTGCACTGCGCGGGGATCGAACCCGCGCCTCCTTGCGCAGCGGCCGCGTTCGCTACTGCTACGCCACGGAGGCTGTCAATATCCTAACTAAAACTATTAACAAATTAAAACACAACGTCGAAAAAGGCCTCGGCATCATTGTCGACTGGTAATGATACATTATTGGATACATTATTTCTTGGATACATTATTATTTATTGGATACAGTGGACCTCTATAGGCTCAAGAAGTCTTCTTCTTCTTCTTATGTACGAACAATGTTCTTCACATTGTTCGTACATCGTCTTTTAATGTTTCTGTAAAATTATCACCGTGAAAATTTAGATAAAGTGAAATTAGAGTGAACTGTCCATGCCTAGCATTAATTGTAATAACAGGTTACTTCACGATCATTTCACATAAGTTTTAAAGATGAGATGGGCACAGAATCGCTCTGTTGATCTTTGAATCAATTAATTAATTGCTGACCAATAACGAACATGCTGTGTCTATTCACTGATCATTTCTATTGCTTCCGTCACATTAATTCATGTTTAACCGAAAAATGTTTGCAGCATAAAAAGTAGATATTAAAGTTTATATAGTAAAATAACCTGTCAAGTTAACAAAAAAGTTCACATTACAGAACTCATTTTTACGTTAAGAATCGATTAAAAAATTAACAAGAACAATGAGTTTCCCATAGAAAGAGGTTTAATTACCATACAAACAGGTTTCGTTTTAACTTCACTTTAACGCAACGAAATTATGAATAATGAACTTTGATTTTAAGCTTCGTTAGTTCTTGTCCGAATTATTTGAAAGGAAATGTTGTACTTAAATATCGTATGATAAATGATATTTATCATTTAATTACTTGCATACATGGGTGTACCGATTATAAACATGTATGAACTAAGTATAAATGAGGACTTATCTCTAACTTTAAAATAAACCACGCAGTGGACACTGACAAAATGTACGCTGTAATTACCAAAAAACCGTGCCCGACTATAGTGCACAAAGATTACTCACTCTAAAAATTTTAGTTGCCCCCCCTAGGCCGAACTTACCCCTATAGGCCGGACTTGCCCCCCTAGGCCGAACTTATCCCCATAGGCCGGACTTGCCCCCCTAGGCCGAACTTATCCCCATAGGCCGGACTTGCCCCCCCTAGGCCTGACTTGCCCCCCCCCCCCCGGGCCAAAAGCTGGATACGCCCATGCTTGCATACATTGTTTTATAACGATTTCGTTTTATCAAATGTGATACCTACCCACTATGCGAGGGATAATAATACAAGCTGAAGATTAAACTGTATTTTTGTACCTACTTAATGATTTTATTTACTTAAACTTTTTCATTATTTTAAATTTTTATAACGATTTATAAATATTATCTTAAATTTGACTTTTAAAACTGAAGAGTAATTCCGAACAGTCAAAACGTTTTTTAATACGTAATGTTTGAGGTTTTAATTGAGGTTCTGCTTCTGTAGTATGGTAGGTCCGTTTAGACTGTGCAGAATAAACTATTTTAGTCATTGTTGTGTATTAATAAAAACTTTGATTTTAAGTGAAATTTTGTGTGGCTGAAACACTTTGTGAATCACTACAATTTGAGTGTTTTCAAGCCTAGAGTGAATAGGCTCTTAATAAACTAGCGCGCTTTACCATCAACGATCGTACCACTGCTTAGCATCAGGCGGGATTGCGGGCAAGCGCTGCTTTATAATTTATTTAAAAAAAACCTACAGTTAGTTTTAACTTTCGAAAATAATTATCGGTAGGTAACCTAATTAAGAAATTATTCCAAGGGAAAATCCTAATTACAATCCACCCTAACGATTCAATCGACCACTTCACCCCAAAAGAGTTATTTACGGTTACAGTAGCACTGCGAATTAAACCTTTTACAAAAAGGTGGTTGGTTTAATGCAGGGGAGGGGAGTGGCTCATGGCTAAGTACAAAAGCCGCAGGGTTTGATCGGTCAGATAAACCTGTCTTTTATCGCGGTTGGTCCGTGGATGGGTGACCATCTGCCCATGAGACTAGTGCCGGCTGTCATTCTTGGATCTTTGGTGACGTCCTAATTGGGAGTGATCGTATAAAGTAGTCGTGCGATGAACTAATTGCCTGTTTTAATGAACTTTCTAAACAGCTTATTGACACTTTCCATGACCCAAGGGCTGGTTTTTATCTTGGCCAGAGGTTAAGCATTGCCATGCAACGCGACATTGCTGCCAGTTTCTTGGGTACATTACCAGTCGACAGTGATGCCGAGGACTTTTTCGACGCTGTGTTTTAATTTGATAATAGTTTTAGTTAGGGTATTATTAAATAATAATAATATCCTATTATTATTTAATTATTTGTAGTTTATTTATTTAGTTTTAAATAATATCTGTAATCTATATTTGTAACTAATAAGCAAACTACAGCCTATCATTTTCTCAGTGCTTGGTAAGGCTTCATCTTATAAAGAGAGAGCGAAGGCTAGAAGAAGCATTGATCACAACGTTTGCTAAAAACTGGTTGGTAATTTCAGAGTCGCTGACCTATATTAACTCTAAGTTTAGGATTACACGCGGCGGTTGGCGATCATCGAGAGATTATTGAAAAGTCATATTAGTAGGTATTTTTTTTTTTTTTGGGATGGGAAATCATCAAATGACTTCTTCCGCTCTGGGCGGATCGGAAGGGTGTGTCAGACTTTTACTGACTAAAACCCACCCGTGTTTCTTCACTTGCCTGTGCGACGGCCAGGGCCGCGGTTTCATGTTTAACCAACCCGCAACCCTGACCCAGGAGGCATCGGTTTTCGTGGACCCCGTCACGATGTGCTGACATCTCTTTGAGGCGCGCGTGAAACACGACGCGCCGTCGACTCGGGCCTGGTCCTTACCGGGCGGCGAGTTGGCCACTGCTCACCGCCCGCTGGCCCGCGCCTACGGTGGCTGAGAGTTAGGTGTCGTCTCCCGACCAGGGCGTCTACTTCGGCGGCTAGAGCATGAGGGCGCTGGGATTCCCATTGCCTCACGTGCTCCGCCTCCTCCTTTGCCAGCATCACTGCTTCGCAGAAGGAAGTGACGGCCTGCCATGCACTCTCGCTCCGGACCATGGCCTGGACCAGGGTCGGACGCGAGAGATCGCCGCCGATCGCCGCTACGAGGACACGGCGGTGCTCTACCCAAGCCGGGCAGACCTCCACCGTATGCTCCACCGTGACTTCAGGGCGATCCACACAATGGTGACACCCTGGCGTTTCCTCCCGCCTAATACGGAACAGGAACCTCCCGAAACAACCGTTTCCGGTAAGGACCTGCGTCAGGCGGAAGGTGAGGGCGCCGTGGCGGCTCTCTAGCCACTCCTCAAAGAGGGGACTTACCGCCGCTATTGTGGCGTGCCCAGTATTAGTAGGTATTGCTTGTCTATTCATTGATGATAAACTTTAAAAATAATTTCCCGAACTCCACTCCGGTTTGTTTTTCTCATATTTAACACATTTCTTCGATGTTTAAATAGTATTGAAAATTAATACAAATTTCAATAAATAACAAGTCACAAAACAAATCGATGACCGCCGATGACATTAGATGTACATACTTGTATTTACTAAGATTTAGTGTTGCCCTACTTTTAAAATTGTTAGTTTCAGAAAGATCCATTTTCACGACTTATTTTTTTTTTTTATTAATTTATAGACCAGCGCTTGACCGCAATCCCGCCTGATGGTAAGCAGTGACGCAATCGTTGATGGTAAAACGCACTAGTTTATTAAGAACCTATTCACTCTAGCCTTGAAGACACTCAAATTGTAGTCCGACGGAAACACCGCCGACGGCAGATTGTTCCAGTCCCTCGATGTACGCGGTATAAAGGAGGAGGCGAAACGCTTCGTCCGGATCGTAGAGGTGGTAACAACATAAGGGTGGAAACTCACCGTACGACGGGTCATCCGATGGTGGAACGGAGATGGGGGAATTAAATCGTGCAATTCCTTTGTAGACAGATTATATACTTGCCCAGATTCTTCTTCTTCTTCAGCCTATGGATGTCCACTGCTGGACAAAGGCCTCCCCCAAGGCTTTCCACGCTGACCGGTTTTGTGCTGCCCGCATCCATCGGCTTCCCGCGACCTTCACCAGGTCATCGGTCCACCTTGTTGGGGGCCTCCCTACGCTGCGTCTTCCAGTACGTGGCCGTCACTCCAGAACCTTACTGCCCCATCGGCCATCGGATTGCCCAAATTAGAAAATTTCAAATCTATATCATAACAAAGTCAAAACAACAGTGTAATTACGTAGGTAACACACTATCAATTCAACAGATTTCATTTTGACAGTTCAACAATATTCATTGTGTTTTAGATTGTTGAGCAGACACATTTTTCAAACATATGGAGCAACGGATTAGGAATATGATATATAATATTTGACAGATTTTTTAAGACAGTGCCATCACATTAAACCATTAGATACAGTAATACACACTAGGAAAACATAACATATGAAATGAGACACAAAGCCGTCCTAATGAGTGCAATGCAACATGAAATGTAAAAAAACAACTGGACTAATTTAACTTGTGTTCAATGGTAAGGTGTCATGGTGGCCTAGTGGTTAAAACACCAGCCTTTCAAGTATGAGTGCGCGGGTTCGATTCCAGGTCAGGCAAGTACCAATGTAACTTTTCTAAAGTTATATGTACTTTCTAAGTATATCTTGGACACCATTGACTGAAGGTGAAGGAAAACATCTTGAGGAAACCTGGACTTTATAAGTCTGAAATCGCCAACCCGCATTGAGCAAGCGTGGTGATTACGCTCATTCCTTCTGTGTATGAGAGGAGACCTGTGCCCAGCAGTGGGACGATAAAAAGGTTGATAATGATGATGAATGGTAAGGAAGTCTTATACCTAAATAATCAAATAAATACGTACTCGTCACCAAATACTACTAAAAGGATTTCACCGAAATCGAGCTGTAATACGTGTATCAGCGTTACTCAGTACTTTGATTTTATTTATTTCCAATCAACCGATAAAACCCATTCTCCACGTCATTCTCACACACTCATTTTGTTTCATCCATGTTCAAACACTGACCTTTTAGAGGGGACATCATCAATAAGGTCAGCGTCACTAATTAATACTCCTTACTATAGACAAACAAACAAAAGACTATCAAGTACAGTCAAACACACATAGAGTGGTAACTTTTGAACAATGAAAATCTGTTTACTGCTAAGAAATAAAGGCGATGTTGAAGTCTAATTGTTACCATAGATATGAGGTAGACTGTACTAGTATTAGTCGCTAAACAATTAGCAAGCCAGCTTCTTAACACACGTGTAAGTGGGCATATCGGGTGCGTGTATGTGTGGTGTGTGTCGGTAATTGTCGCGTCCGGCGGAAGTGGCCGGTTCCGACGGAGTCAGGTGACGGTCGCACCTGTGTGTGTTAAACTTACACACACATACACGGCACAGTGCTAGGGAGAATGACGTACTGTTTACCAGCTTGATCATAGACAACGTGTTTTGAATTATGAATTGAACTTTTGAAACTGAAAGATTTTTGGACTCGAAGAGATTTATAGCGCAAACATCAATTGATACAAATTTAAGTGAACAAACAACAAGATTTGGAAACTTTCAAGTATTTAAAATTATCCTAAGTCATCCTAAGGTCAAACTTAACTTGACGTGTCAATTTTATCATAACTTTACAAGGTAAACAATAATACCAAAATTCGACCATTCCGTTTAATAATGAGCCCATTAGAGAGGACGATTTAGTTAATACAATTACCTACTGTATAGTCAACACAAAGCATTATGTAAACTCTAAAAATAAAAATCTGGCTTGATTACCTAGCGTTACCAAAAAAAAAAAAAAACTCATAAAATAGAACACGTACCACACATACAACATGCGAAACTTAATTTATTTTAATAGATTATATAATAAATTACGAATAAGCATAATATTACAACACTACAATACATTTGTGTCCAGTGACCATTGAAATTGTATATATGTGTTTTATTTAAACATTCATATTATGTATGTGGTGACTTACTAACAAATTAATACATTAGTAATATATATATATATATATATAACTTAACTATGAACGATGGACGTTGATTTAGGACGAATAATGATGTTTTAATCCTTACTAATATTATAAATGGGAAACTGAGTTTGTTTGTTTGTTCCGCTTTCACGACATAACTACTTAACCGATTGCTTTGAACTTGCAGACGTGAAGTTAGAAGTCCGGATTAAATAATGGGGTACTTCTTGCTTTTTATCCCGGGAAAATATATGATATTCGCGAAAGAAATCTAAAAAGCACTCCACGCGGGCGTAGCCGCGGGCGGCAAGCTAGTGTTAAATAAATACGAAACCAGTATTACATATTGTATACCTTATATGTTAGGGTGATCCTTTATAATAATAATAAGCATCATCATCAACCTTTTTATCGTCCCACTGCTGGGCACAGGTCTCCTCTCATACAGAGAAGGATTGAGCATTGTCACAACGCTTGCTCAATGCGGGTGGCTTAGAAGTTGTAGGTCGTAAGTTCAAAACCTTTTTTTTTTGTTGGGATGGGAAATCATCAAATCACTACTAACGCTCTGGGCGGAGCGGAAGGGCGTATCAGACTTTTACTGACTAAAACCCACCCGTGTTTCTTCACTTGCATATGCGACGGCCAGGGCCACGGTTTCTTGTTTAACCAACCCGCAACCCTGGCCCAGGAGGCATCGGTCTTCGTGGACCCCGTCACGATGTGCTGACATCTCTTTGAGGCGCGCGTGAAACACGACGCGCCGTCGACTCGGGCCTGGTCCTTACCAGGCGGCGAGCTGCCCACTGCTCACCGCCCGCAAGCCCGCGCTTACGGTGGCTGGGAGTTAGGTGTCGTCTCCCGACCAGGGCGTCTCCTGCGGTGGCTAGTGGCTTGAGGGCGCTGGGATTCCCGTTGCCTCACGCACTCCGCCTCCTCCTTTGCCAGCATCACTGCTTTGCAGAAGGAGGTGACGGAGGTGAGGTGGTGACACCCTGGCGTTTTCTCCCGCCTAATATGGAACAGGAATCTCCCGAAACAACCGTGTCCGGTGAGGACCTGCGTCAGGTGGAAGGTGTGGGCGCCGTGGCGCCTCTCTAGCCACTCCTCAAAGAGGCGACTTACCGCCGCTATTGTGGCGTGCCCAAAGTTCGAACCCCTTCAGGAGCTTTACTTTGTGTAAATATTTTCATCACCACTGCTCTCAACTCTGCGGCTGATTATGTAATGTTATATATGTTAATATAATAACGTAGAAGTAATAACGTTTATGATAACATTCAATATGATTACAGAATGGTTTTTCAGTTTGTTTCTTTGAACTTGTGTGGTACAGTCTATTCATTGTAAAGATAATTGGCTATGCTATAGGTGCGACTCGTATCTTCTGTACTTTTACAGAAACGTCAATTTGCGTAAAAAAGCTTTACCTTTTTTTAAGGTTCTTTAGAAAAGATTGAATAATATTTTTATTTCTCACTAATCCGACAATGTACAGGCGACCGCCCTTCAAGTTACTACAGTCTGACAGATTTTCTTATAGGATTTTCAACATTATCAATAAAGCATTAAAGCTCAAGGTTCATTAGAAATATTTGACAGTTTCGGGTAGCTTAAGCCTGCTGTCATCCGTACTAAACCAGTAATCATAAAGCATATGCCGCAATGAAAACCATTTGATAATCATCCAGTTTTCTTTTTTTTAATTATAAACTAGTGCTTGATCGCAATCCCGCCTGAGCAGTGATGCAATCGTTGACGGTAAAGCGCGCTAGTTTATTTATGAAAAAACGCATCGTACCCAGCACATATCGCAACACAACTGCTCAAACCCGTCCTCAATCTTCCGTCTTTTATATAAAGCACTCAGTATTCTAGACAACATACGTCCTAACAAATAATAAGCTAATGAACTCGCCGCTAACATCAATCCCACAAGAGAACCAATTATTACATTGACGTAATTAAGCGTTTTAGACATCAAACTCATATTTTAAACACTCATGCATGACTTTCAATTTGCAGGAAAAAAAAATATTACGATGAAGAAATGTCGTGGCTAATGTGTCGAGCGCGGGCGCAGGGAATGCTCGCCATTCTGTTTTTTTCTCTCCTCCCCCATAATTACGTAATTAGTGGCGATGCGAATTGGAAGTGCATTTGTTGTGGGTCCTTTTGTCCGCGATCGGTGCGCCTACGCCTGCGCCGAACGGAACAGCTGTTCCACGGCCCGTTGAACTGCGACTTTCTCGTTTGACAATTACGAGCTTTTTATAATTGATACGTAGGAATCGAATGAGTTCAGTTGTGTTTAAATACCTTCCACGCAGCATATCTGTGTATTTATTAAATGGTTAAGGAACGATGATTCAATCATAAGTTATTTGAAACAAACATCTTTTCTTATAATATCTATTATTTTAATTTACTTTTACCAGTTGATTAGCTGCCTATATACTTATACGGGTAACTTCATTAAAGGCTTTTGTTTTCATGCAGCAGCCCTACAGTGCGATTTTGTAACCATTCAACCGCGAAAACTATGGTGGAGTGAACTGTCATTCCAAAAAATGCTATAGATTGACACTACGCGCTTTCCAAACTCCAAGAAGAAGCCTCTTTGTCGGAATCAGTGCGGTAGTGCTCTGACATTACCCAACATGCTACCGCGTCCAGCAGTACCGACAACGCTGTTGTTAATGTCTAGAGTGCACCACTCCGCGAAGATTGAGGAGGTCGTGGAGTATCTGCACGTTAAGACCAATTGGATTTTGAGGGTATAGTATTTTAAGTTGTTGTGTTAATATAGCCTTGATGCCTGAAATAAATGGATACATACATAAATAAACGTTTCACTTTAAGATTTCTATGGAATCGATCGGCTTGGATCGATACTAACATAAAAATTATAATGTCAACTATTTTACCGACTTCATAAAGATGATGATGATGATGATGGGACTGATTCTCAAAACCGACCGTCGTCTCCGAACGTCTCAAGATCGACCGCCAAAATGAAACAAAAAATGCAAAGTTATTTTAATTTTGGAAGACAGTAATAACTGGCAAGAAATATTTAGAACCAAACCATAGATACCGCCTTTTGTACTTCGTAGTGTTTTGACAATTATTTGTTTTTTAATCTGTGTTCCGGACAACATGCATATACTTCGACCAAATGTTTAGACCATTGATATAAATAAGCGTTTTTGATTAATAGAAAGTTTATAGATAATTTTTCTTTTATTAAAAAAAAAAAATATATAAATTTACATATAGCTCACCAACTTATAGATAATTATTCGCATACATAAACAAGCAAATCACTGAATTAAAATTTTTTTCATACATACAAATTAAAAACTTTGCCGTAGATATACCAAGGTTCCTCCGTACTCACGGTTACATAATATTATGATAAAGATACCCAGTATAAGCTAAATAAATAAAATAAATAAATACGGACAAATCACACAGATTGAGCTAGCCCCAAAGTAAGTTCGAGACTTGTGTTATGGGATACTAACTCAACGATACTATTTTTTATAATAGATACATATATAGATAAACATCCAAGACCCAGGCCAATCAGGAAAAGATCGTTTTCCATCATGACCTGGCCGGGGATCGAACCCGGGGCCTCCACGTCGCAGGCAGGCGTGTTGACCGCTGCGCCACGGAGACCGACGGTAGTTAGCTGACTTCTGATTGTACGAAAGACCTGTACCATACGAGCTGAGCTAAAATTAGTTCGTAAATTGATGTGTAGCCGTATGTACCTATGTGCAAAATAAATGCAAATAGCATTTGGTACATTTACAATTTTAATTTCACTAAGCGTTAACATAGGCCAAATTTAAGACCCTCTCTCACTGCATAGCTGAATCAAATTTCATTAAATGAAATTACAAATAACTTACTAACAAAACCTTTGTGAAGTGCTACTTCCTTTTTGTAAAAGATATAAAGGGTGTATCTGACATCGACGCACAAACGAGTACCATGAATCCAGTACATGATTCTGAACTCCCCAGTGGTGGAGTTTTCCATCGGATTTTTCCCGATAAAAAAAAATAATATGCAGGTTTTTTCAGTTTAGATCGTTCACAATTGCTATACTTTTAAACTAAAACTCTTATAACTCATTAAGATTTTAAAGTAAAAATTAATTAATTCGTGAATTACACAAAAAAGCGCAATGTGCACAATACTAGAAACACTATCCTATCAGCTGATTTAATAGAGTTCGCATCAGGGGTCAACGTCATACCTACAAACACGCACGGCGGCACGCTTGCAACGTTCAAAAGCCGAACCGACACTTTTTTTAAACGCTGTTATTTCTGTAACCGTTCATTGACGACATAAATATACCTATCTAATAGACTATCATAATTTTGTTAGTGGCATGCGTTGTAGCCTTTGTGCGAAGTTTGCGTTACGATGTCAGATACACCTTGTATAAGCGTTTGCCAAAGTTTATAGTTATTTTTTGCTAGTATAATATAGTTTACTAGCATTACGCCCGCGTGGAATTCGGTTATATCAGGCTTTTACATTTCCCTCGGGAATATCAAATTTTTGTAAAGTACCCTATTATTTAATCCTGACTTCTAACCTTACGTCTGCAAAATTTCAAAGCAATTGGTTCAGTAGTTACGGCGTAAAAGCGGAACAAACAAACTCACTCTCCGATTTATAATATTAGTAAGGATTTTGGAGAAAAGTAGATATTTTTAGACAACGCTATAATAAAGTAGAGTAAGTGCTTTATTTTTATAAGTAAGTATGGAAATTTATAACAAATTTGGATCCATTAATGAGCCTATTATGTTACCAATGAATTACCAAAACATGAGTACTGTGTTCACAAGTCGATTATATATGGTCGCGGAGGGTAGCGACTTACCGCGACATTTGGCGCGCGGGAGTCGTGCTAAGCTGCACGCCACGCCACGCAATCAATCGCTAATCGATTACTCAGATATCAACCTTTGTTTATGATAATAATATCCAATTGTGAAACACTACATCAAATGCCAGAAACATTAGCTGTAAGCAATATAAAAGCATTCATAAATACAATGAACAGGACTTAGATTTACCCATTCAAGATTGCAGATAAATCTTCCGAAACTGCAAAAGATTTTGCAGACTAGCCAAGAAAAGGACATTGATTTATAACTGTAAATGTGGCATAAATGCATAGAAACTCAAGTACGCCCCAATTTATATTAGATTTATAGCAGGATGTGGTGTGATGATATTCCTTTTCAATTAGCACCCAATGAATGTAGTAGCCGAGTGGCGTTCGAGCGGTTGCACGATTCGATACGCAATATCGACGCGAACAACAACCGATGGCTCCATTCATCATTATTATAAATGTGCCACACTCGCTTATTTACGGAAATCGATATTTTTTTCGGTATCGACTTTGAATGCTTGATTTCGACACGTCGATAAACGTAACGCTATTGTGTGGGATGACCCCGGCTTTGTGCTGCTGGTGCGCTGGTGTGGCGGCCTGCTGAGCACATCGTCACATGAAAGTAGGAACAGCATCATTAGTTCCGCGTCTACATTATGCTATATTGTAATTATTGATTATAACAGGTCACGGTTATTGGTGAGTAGCGTTTGTAAAACAGACCGACTTAATTAATGATAGTCAGTTCTTTGTAGTTATGATTAGTTTAATTATCAATAACAAAAGCGACAAGATAGCTGTTACGTACGTCAAATTTTTCATCTGTACAATTACTCAATCTATGACATGATAGCGGGGACGGCGGCGTTGGAAATGGGAGCTGCAATATTGATAAACGTCGACGGGCAATCAGTGGCCGGGCAATTTGCGAGCGATTGTCCGTGGTGAGATGCGAACACACGCAAATTGGAAGCGGCTGCGTGTTCAAACGGAACTGTTTAGAGCTCACATCATAGTTAGTGCCGGCCAGTTACCGTGGAATGTTACTATTATTTATTTATATTTATGTACGATCTAGGCAAAGTCAATTAACACGTGATTTTGATCAAGAGACAAGTATTTTTACCATTGGACAATTCCACACTAGAATAATATATATCGAAATTAACTACTAATTAATTATTCTTTTACGGAGTTTTTTTTAAATTTAATTTCTAAAGCATACATTCAAAGCATTTGATCAGTATTCTATCAACCATATGCGGAATGTGCACATTACAGATTACTGTATCCATTATAGTGTAACCGAAGGCGATCGTGAAGGAAGAGAAGGGCTCTCACGGGGTCACACATAAATATCTAATGAGAAATACGATTGCGCAAGAAAATGATATCGATATCAATTCGATATTCGTTCCAAAGCTAGCAATCACGAAAACAAATTTGCGTTCATTTCCTTTCTCTCGGAACAAACGTACAGCGAATCCGGCATAGCAATATCTTTTATAAGGCGGTAGATCGTAATGGAAACCATTTCTCATCAATTTTCTAAATAAAGGCGCACAGAAGCTAGCGGATAAAACAAAGCGCGAGCGCTCACGACATAGATTGAGCTGAATTATCGCTTTACCGCAGAACACAATCTACCCTCGAGTGTGCTCGCAGCGGACTATACGTACTGCAGCGAACCTATAGCGTGGTATCGAAGCGCCGAGCCCGACCGCCTTGTGCACTCAGCCCGGGACCAGATAACAAGTGTGAATTATGTTAAATCTAGACAGTTTTTCTCTCTTTTATCAATTTACTACTTCACTAAGTACAACGTTTGGCTCTGATCAAATTTAAACAATAATTTCACCTTTACAATCGCGCTCGCTAACTTTGAAATTGTAGCAGTGAAACACGTACAGCTTGCAAAGCAAAATGCAGAGTTTGGTTTTAGTTATGTACGTTGAATGAAAGGTGTGTATGGTGATCATTAAATATTATTTTTTTAATAACTTCTACAAATGGTCATTGCTTTGACTATAGACAAAGAAGGGTTAGAGAGTCAATGTGTCAAGATTACGGAAGCCTATTTGCTCACATTGCATATAATAACAAACATTTTTCATACATTAACCATGTGCCTGTCGTAATCAAATTACATTTAATGGCGAATTTTCTGTTATTACTACAACAATATTAATAATTGTAAATAAAAGAATTACAGTAATTTTAGCGACAGGGCAATCAAAATGTCGTGTTACAAAACCACCAGCAAATTGGGAGAAAGTGTGACGTTAATATTCGTACGGATGACAAATGGCCAAATCTTGCGCAGGAGTGTAGTAATGAGACCAAATCAAATGGTGAACAAAGTAATTCGCGTATTAGTGAAAGCATTGGAGCGTTCGTGCTGGCAGGCATTACCGTCAGTCTGTCAAATTGTCACCAAGAATAATGAAATCAAACATACTTGAGCTTTATCTTGCGACCTTCGCCTTTGTGCAACATTTTGCTAGTAGGAAATAATATTCAAAGAAAGTCTGCATGTTTGTTCACATCAAATACACGTGTAGCGCTGTCTTGAATGAAGTACGAAAACTTCAATTAGGTAATTTATAGATCTATTTCTTAAAATTATATAATTACTTGGATGTATTTTTACATAAAACTTATAAACTGAGGTGTAGGTTTGTTTAATGTAAAGACAGAGTTTTCTTATGAAATATTGAAACATTTATGTACCCTTTCATGATCAAAAACAACTAATTTGCATATAAGCAATTCGATTATACGTGTGCTACTTCTCTGCTAAACTATACAGTTTTAATGATCAAATTAATATGATTAAAGGCGCATTATTCAACAATAACTTACCCAGTATAGAATACCCAACGGGATATCATTTTACCTTTTTTATACGAAAACCAATAAATATTCCTGTGCCACTATCATTATTGACGAATAAGGCTGAACTTACAGACAATTAAATGTGTAAACGTGTGATAAATTGTGCCGTGGTCAGGTTTTATGGATACCGATAACGGAGCGTTGTTCGTTTTATCGACACAACTTATTGAACTATTTACTATTAATTTAAACAGACTTCGACCGATTAAACAGACATTTAGTGGGAACGTGTTTTATTGTTCGTACTGATTTATTTTTTAAGGTGTATACGTATGTTCTTTTGTTTTTGACTTGTAGAGGATGCGACTGGGATGAATCATACGAAGGAATTAAAATGGTTGGAAATTGAATCGTTATTCACGACTGCATTACTAGCCGTTGTATTAAATTACCATTAAAAACTTTGGTGAAGTGAAATGAGTTGCCAATAGTGGAAATCTCTAAAATCAAGTGAAATTATAGCTTATTTTATACTTACTTCACATTAGTTTTCCTTTTGAGATTTGTACAAAATCAAACTACAGCTATGTTTATAGAGTCAATGTAAAAAATAAGCTAGTAAGGAAGCAATTTAGGCTTAAGGAAATGCTATGGTAGAGCATAGGAATGTCGCACTTCAGGCAGTCTCAGTCTCTGAATGGGGCGAAGCCAATCTTGTGACATTCATCGCCACCAAAACACAGGCGTGTCTGTTCACCGCCAAAAGGAACCTATTCACCTTGGCTCCTACTTTTCGGAATGTATTCTTGGAGTGTACCGACCGCCTTCAGCTTTTGGAAGATGTGATGAAACCTAACACTAACCTCAAACCTAAACTATGGGCGGTTCATTGAGTCCTCAGCCATAATGGCTGCCAGAACTTGGAATTTATTGCAAAGGACCGGCGGTACTTCACACCGGAACAGCTTTTAATGTTAGACAAAGCACAGGTCGGTTCGTGTATGGAGTACTGCAGCCACATTTGGTCTGATGCAGTAAAATGCCACTTGGCTACTTTGGACTCAGTAGGGAGGCGCGCAAAGAGGCTAATTGATGGCGACCCAGATTTGGTTAAGAAAAGTCTCCAAAGCCTGTCCGTGTTCTATAGGATGCTTTTAGAGAGTGTGCGCGGGAGTGTCGTACGGCGAGTATCCACCCTTACATTGTTGACACCGCTAAGATCCGGACGAAACGTTTTGCTTCGTTTTTATATGGCGTAAGTACATGGAGGCACTGGAACAATTTGCCTGCGGCGGTTGTTCCGTCTGATTACAATTTAAATGTCTTCAAGGCTAGAGCCAATAAGCTCTTAGTAAACTAGTGCGCCTTACTATCAATGATTGTGTCACTGCTTACTGTTAGGCGGGATCGCGGTCAAGCACTAGTTTAAAACGTTAAGAAAAAAAAAGTCCTTATTTGATTTGAAATAATATTGAGGCACCTCTAAGGCTATTATTCAAGTTGACTTGAAAATATATTTAAATTAGTGCATCGCAGCAGATGACAATATTAAACTATTAAATAGGTACAACTATTTCTAATAAAAAAGCACGTTAAGTACCTATTAAGTTTCTTTTTGCTTTTGAATTAAATATAAGTAATTAAAATAAATGATTATAGCTTGATTCGAAACAACCGCTTATGTTTTACGGTTTACCATATTTTTATGGGAAAACAATTAAAGACATTATACTGTAAAGAATTGCATGTTTCATACCTACATGAATAGGGTTGCTAAGACATCAAAACTAAAATGTGTAACAAAAATGTTTCTGCAGGTAAAACTAAATTCTTTTGTAAACAAAAATACATGAATCTGAAGTTGATTAAGTACGGGTATGCTTTGATTTGAAATAATATTGAGGTACCTCCAAGGCTATTATTATTCTAGTTGACCTAAAAATATATTTAAATTGGCATCACAGCAAATGACAATAACAAACTTTTAAGTATTACGTTTACCACAATGGGTTGGCGTGGTAAATGTCGGCCCACTCCGTCTTACCGAGAGGAGGCCTGTACCCGATGAGTGTGAACAATGAACATTATAGGCTGTTAATGGGTATTATTACAAGTAGGTAGGTACGAAAAACATTTATTTGGACGTTGCCTAAAATGAGTGTTTTGGTTTACCTATATTCAATCGATATACAGGCTGTATGTGATATTGTAACGCAAACTTCGCGAAAAGGCTAGACCGCATGCCACTAATAAAATTATGATAGTCATTTATGTCGTTAATGAACGGTTACAGAATTCACAGTGTTTAAAAAACAGTATCGGCTCGGCCTTTGAACGTTGGAAGCGTGCCGCCGTGCGGGTTTGTAGGTATGACGGTGATCCCCTATGAAATCAGCTGATAAGATAGTTTTTCGAGTTTTGTTTCCATTGCGCTTTTTTGTGTACCTAGCGAATTCATTAATTTTTAGTTTAAAATCTTATTGGGTTATAGAAGTATAGCAATGATAAACGGTCTAAAGTGAAAAAAACTACATATATTTTTTTAGAATTATGAAAAAGCCGACGAAAAATTCCACTGGGGGGTTCAGAATCATGTACTGGATCTATGGTACTCGTTTGTGCGTGGATGTCAGAGACATCCTTTATAAACTGTGAAATAGGCGCACGTGACGTATATTAAAATTCGAAGAGAAACTCGAGCAAGCACTGCCAAATAATGAAGAGGTTGGATTTACAGGGGGTTTCAGGCGATGTACTCCTGGTGTGTTTGAGTGGATGGAGGCCTCTGCCAAATGTTCACTTAGCGCTATAAACTTGCTAAGCAATAAACTTGCTAAGCATATATATGCATATGTATAAGCTCACCGGCCGGTGGCGGTTTTGATTTCTGTTCCTTACTTGATGTTGTTCAAACCAGGGTTACGGAGAGAGAACCACGTTTTACTTACTGACTGGTGAATGGCAAAACTTCTTGCGCTCCGTTCGTTCTCCGCCGATGCCGATTGCATACTCCGTCAAGCAATGAGAGTGAAGGGAAAAAATGTGGGAATATTTGAATATGCTTGCTTATCGGTGTATCTAATTGTTATGTGTATTAACAATTCCAATAATTTCACCTAAAACATAAGAAAATAGAGTTTTATCATATTGGCCAACCCTATAGATGCCAAGTAGGTACTAGTGGATGGGTCATTTCACGTAGTGAGCGCGTAACCGGTGGGCGACTCGTAACACATTGGTTATCTACGCGTCATTTACCTAAGAACTGTTTGATGCGACAACCTTCGATCTACGGCTGTTCCTACCGGTAGCTGTTGGTAGCATCTACGATACGTACATTTACCGTTATAAATGACACTGATTTTTGAAATGCTGCTATTTGGTCATTTTCCTTTATTATTCAAACTAAGAGCATTTTAACTGTATACATGATACAATTTTTTCTACTCATTGTTTGACAAATAAAGACAATTTTAATTGATTATTATTTGTTATTATTATCTATTTATTAAATTCAATTGAAATCTATTCCCAATAGTATTTTCAACGTAACGTAATCTGTAAGGCAATATTAATATGACTGATTCATTTCCGAAGCTTTTTTCAGCTTTGGAGTCTGGTGACGGGGTCCACGAAGTCCGATGCCTCCTGGGTCAGGGTTGCGGGTTTGTTAAACAAGAAACTGTGGCCCTGGCCGTTACGCAGGCAAGTGAAGAAACACGGGTGGGTTTTAGTCAGTAAAGGTCTGACACGCCCTTCCGCTCCGCCCAGAGCGGGAGAAGTCATTTGATGATTTCCCATCCCAACAAAAAAAAAGCTTTGGAGTCTGAGGTCCGCTTTACCAGTCCAACTGCTGACTTTGGCTAAACTTCAATATTTTCCGTGAAGCGACTGCCGTCTTACCCCCACAACCCGAAGGCGATATCGAAACATTGCAGTTAGACCGATTGTTGAACTTTTTTGAGGGCTCTAACAACCCGTAACGACTGCCATTAGATGTTCATATGGCAAGCGGATACCAGCGGTTTAACGTGCTTCCCGAGGCACGACCAGACCAGTGCAATTATTTGCACTGTGCGGGGATCGAACCCGCGCCTCCTTGCGCAGCGGCCGCTTTCGCTACCGCTACGCCACGGAGACTGTGTATTTATTTATTTATCTATACAACTACATATATTCACACCACCATGTAGTTAACTTTGTAATTTGAGCTTATTAAACCAACCAACTCGTAAGTTAACATAGCTTCAGGGATGAAGCAACCAATAGGACGGGGATAATTTCCTACAATGTACGGACGAAGCCTAAACACACACCTAGAGCAAGCTCGATAAACGAATAAATCCTGGATAATAAACAGGTGAGATCCTTCCCTGCGTCTTACAATTTAGAATTACACGTACAGAGATATATCTGTACGCAAATCAGTAATTTATCTTTTCTTTTCCAGATATCACACATCAAAACCAGTTAACGATTCCAATTGATTCCAATGCATTAAATGGAACGACTCTTGTTGGTATTCGCACTTTCTATAGTAAAACTAGGAGTTGGATTTCAATGGTCTTTATAGCCTTGATTTTGATCTGTGACTTTTCGCTACAGATCTAAGATTTTTAAACGAAGTAAAAATGGTTCTTACTTCGACGCTTTTTTTGCATATATTTTATGTATAAAAAGGTTAGATTTATGAGATGGGCCAGTAAGGGCCGGTACCTTAACCGTTGTCGATACATGAAAATGATCTTAGGTGACTTTCCTTAACTTTTTAAGATATGTTGTCCGTATTTATAGATTTTGAAAAAAAGCTATAGACAGTAAGAAAATGTGTAATCAGAATAAAATATTTTGATTCTGTTTTTTATATAGATCCAAAGACTCTAGGTACTAGGCCAACTGAAGTTTGAGAACTAAAAACGTTAGAAATCGTTTCTTATATGTAGGAAATGAGACCCCAATCTTATTTTTTACTTTGAATAGACTAACAGAAAATTTAGAGACATTCCAGAGATCAGCGGTGGCCTAGTGGTTTCGACGGCGACTGAAAAGTTGTGGGTAGTAGGTTCAAACCCTGTCAGGCGGTTTACTATGTGTAAATTATTTCATCATCACTCTCAAAACGGTGAAGGAAAACATTGTGAGGAGACCGGCATGTCTTAGGAGCAAAACTTTAAAGACATGTGAGATCTACCAACCCCGCTACCCAGCGGGGTTGGTAGATCTCACATGTCTTTAAAGTTTTTTCTTACCCCCGCGTAGTAGATTATAGCCCACTTCCTTTAACCAAGAAGAGGCCAGGGCTCCCAGGAGTGGGAACATTATTGGCTAATTATGATGATGATGATTCGCAACTTAGTCGCGATTCTTAGTCACGACGATGATTCGCTGTCTCTGTGCGGCGATCTGTGGATACTGTATTGCAGAAAGGATGGTAGCAGTTGGAAGCGAGTTGCCGAAAATCGAGTTGAATAGCATGCATTAGGAGAAGCCTATGTTTTATGGATATAGGCTTCTCCAGGTTGGCGATGATAGAATAGAAAAGAAAACTTTTAGTTCAGACAGGAGTCCTAAGATTAGTAACAATGTTACTTAACTTCTAGTGTTAGTAGGTTACAGACACTAATGTAAGTAAGATACAGAATGGCACGTGCTAACCCGGTGTTAAAATGCCAAAATCTAAAGATTTCAATTTGTTTTATAAAAAATATTTCAAATAAAAAATTGTTTGCTAATATGCAGATTACCTACTAGTATTTTTTCATGATTTCAGGTTTTGGTACGTAAGGTTCATCATTACTAATTTTATAAATCGGAAAGTAAGTTTGTTTGTTTGTTCCGCTTTCACGCCATAACTACTGAACCGACTGCTTTGAAATTTTGCAGACGTAACATTAGAAGTCCGGATTAAATAATAGGGTACTTTTTATCCGAGAAGAAAATGATATTCCCGAGGGAAAACAAAAATATTGTTAGCTTCATACCAGTTCGGTGATAGGTGGCGCTGTGTCTCTTTTGAAACAATATAATATATTGCAAACGAATATGCACATGTAAACTTAGAAGCTAAATGATAAGATAATTAATCGCCGAAAATGGGTAATCTAAAAAGCCCGATGTAACCGGCCCCCTAATCGGCGAACACATTTTTGTCAAATGATTGCGACTAGTTCGGATCATTTGTACTGAACGGACCAATGGGCGGTCCAAACGATCTCAACTGAACCCAACTAGTCGCAATTATTTGACAACAATGTTTTCGCCGATTAGGGGGCCGATGCCACGCGGGCGAAGCCACGGGCGGATAGCTAGTGTCACTATAAGTGGTCGTACTGTGACAGAAGCGTATCTAAGATGCCGACACCTGCGGTTGCTCTAATGCGCCGTAATGTGCTGGCTCTGTCTTACGCACCACCATGTCCAAGCAAATCATTCAGTCATTCCGCCTCGCCCTCGCGTTTACCGCACTTACGCGACCTTATAATAGACACATAAAAGATGGCAATTGTCGTTTATCTGTATATACTCGTATTATTGTACTAAGTATCACGCAAGCAAGGTGCAAAATTTCTTACAAAGCAAACTAATTTAGAACAAAAATCTATAGTAGAGGAGGAGTCTGGTATATTCGATTTCGGTTACAAAAACTATTACCTGCCTGAAAGTGAGTGAATTAAAAGTCAACTGATGAAAATCATACTTTGTCTAAAAGTACGATATGATTTGACTCCGTTTTAGGTAATTCCATTGTTTTAACCATTGTAATGCCAGTAATAGGGAGTACAAAGTAAAAGCACACCAACAAAGAAAACAAAACAAGAATATGTATAAATCGCATTAACCTAAGAGAAATACGTGAGATCAATAAAAGGCCAGCCCATGGCCGTAGAGAACTATTTATTACAGTAACCAAATTAAAAGAAAATTACACGACAACAACTCCACCAAGGAGTCAACAAACAAAAAGTCTACACCAACTTCCTTTTAAAAATGTAATCTGCGTCAAGCGCGCGGCGCGGCGTGCGGGGTTAATCATCGAATATTCCGTATCTAACTACAACTTTATACCGCGCGTTATCATGGCCGTATAATGAGTTATGTGCTCTTGCTCGTTTTGTGTCCATCACGGGGTATCGGCGAAGGGCGTCATCCATCATCCACTGCGACTAATTGCCTGCTACCTTGTTTCGACTCTCTTATCCTTTTAATTCGTCCCCGAACACCTACCTATACGACGTCAGAGCGAGCTGTTACTTGCGAGATACAGACCACGACGTCCACTTAATTGCAAAATTAAAATGTAAGAGCAAAAACTGCAAGGTGCAAGTTGTTGTTAAGCGAGCAAGGTATTTTTATCATTTATGTATTAACAACAGCACCCTTTTACGTAAGCTTTTTCATTTGCGCACTTATAATATGATAAAAGTTCTAGAGAAAAGATTGTTTTCAAACAATATCAAATCAAATATCAGTATTGGGCGCCATTACCGATCCACGATCTCTCATACATCAAGGAACCGCTTAATGGAATACAAAAATCGTGCTCGACCAATTCGTAAGCAATCCAACGACTACACTAGTGGCGGAGCTAGTCACGAGCGATCGCCGAGTCTATTGGCAAATAAAAATAAGGCCGAGGACAGCGATCCCGAATCCCGCTGAAAGGGGTAGCCGATTAAGTGTCGGTTTGAGTTTTATTCGCGCGGGGCGAGGGGGCCGTGTGAGCCCGGCGCCGCATTAATCATTAACACAGCCTGCCTAATGACACCGCCGAAATGGGCGCCGAAATAGTGTTGCACCCCGTGTTGTCGACAGTTGTGAGACAGGGTTTATAGGAGTAGGTAATGACGGACTAGTATGTTGTGATGGTAGATCCTAGAACAGTGAAAATATCTGCGCTTCACCTAAGTCTAAAATTCTCATTGGGTAGAGTTGAGAAGCTGTCATATATAAGTGTTAAAATTAAGTAACTACTGACTAATCGTATAACTAACTATAACTATACCTACTTTTTTGACGTGACAACGTCTATTAAATTGGTACGGCGTGGAGTCATTCTCTAAAACACCGTAACGCCCGAATCTGACGCCACACGGAGTCCACGCCTACTTTACCCCCACCCCTAGAGCGCCCGATGTGTAAACATGTAATAGACGTTGTCACGTTCAAATATCGGCAGTAGACGGAGTTCTACAGACAACCAATTTTGAAGGATACTAAGTAATGTGACTTGATATTTTTTCTATTTTCTTATGAATGCTAATAATGAATTACTTGAAATGAATTAACAATCATAATCTCAATTGTCCCATTGAGAAGTTTACTTATTATAAAATTATCGACATAATCATGCGCACATCACCACATCCGATATTAGATGTCGCTATTAACTCCGCAAAACGTAATTAATCGAATAAGTTTATGATTGATATAACCAGTTTGTGGGGCGCTTAATTCACTTTCCCAATTCCTGGGTCCCGACCGCTTTTATAAAGTTATCCTTTAAGAAAATTGATTGGCTCTATCGCTACGTAAGTGATTTAGTAATGAATCAATTCAATTACTATAATACCTTCACAGAGTAGCGATCGAGGAAGCGTAAATAACAAGTGAACTTAATCAAAAGCAACTTTATAATTACGTTATGTTGTTATTTCATTATGTGGTTACATTTTCTACTAGTAAGTATCTGCTATGATAATCCAATGAGCTACGCTTCACTTGTTTTGCGATTGCGTTAATCTGATATGGGTTAATATATATTTAACAAAATATAGATACGCTGAACAAGTTAAATTTTTTGTTAACTGCCAATAGGTACATGCCTACTACGAACTCGATGGAAAATAAAATAAATAAGTATTTTGGCCTTCTTCGTTTGTCAGCCTGTTTGGCTTAACCGTTTATCTTTTAATAATGCAATCAATTTTTCAACTGAATTTCTATTATTACTTAGGGATGCTCTTAGCGATAAGATCGCCCATTGTGTCACCCTTAATAAAATCGTCATATTTATGTTCTGTAATTTATATACTATACATAAAAAGAGTATTTTATTCTATTCAATATGTCATTAGACATTAGCCCTAATTCACTATACAAAGACTGTAGTTATACTCTAATAAGGTAATTGGAAGTGCATATAGGTATATAAAAATACCTATAAGAATTTGTATAAAAAACACTGTCCTATAAAAGTGCTAATTGGAAAGCTAGAAGTTTACCTACAAATGTACATACAATCTTCCCGTGTAAATGTAAAGCGAGATAAAGGAAACGGATTATATTATTATTGTAATGTAGGAAATAGCCATGCAACTCTCACTATTAAATTACATTAGTCATCTAATTACCACGTACAATCCGTGTCGCAATATTATGCGCCAAGATTTCTCGCTAAGAATATTTATAAAAGTAGCCGTAAATCTTTTTAAGAAACGAGAAAATTTTAAATACGGAAATCTATATTCCCGAAAAAAGCTGTCAAATTTGTAAATTATAGACAGTAATTAGCAATATCTACGAAATTTGTAGGTACAGGAATTTTAACCATTTACAGCATCAAATCAAATACTATCTCTTTATTGCATTCATGGTGTAACATTAAAAAACGGTGTTAGGAAAACATTCTGAGGACACCGGCGACATGTCTTAGAACCCAACAGTCGAAGACATGTGACCAACCCGAAGAGAGGCCTATATTTCAGCAGTTAGAACATTATAGGCTGGTTACGCATATTAAGAACTGAACAAGTTATGTAATCTATTTGAATTAATATTTTTCTGACTGAAAATATGGGTTGTAAATATATTATTTACAACCCATATCGTTGTTAGAGTTATGTGCCTACTGTCGTTCTACAATCTTTATGTCAACAGCCTTTTATATCTCCTCATAGTACACACATTGAGAATCCACAAATAAACTAACATCAGTAGTAACATACATGCCTATAACATACAGACAATCTATTACTAATTACAACACTCCAACCTCCGTGGCGTAGCGTTAGCGAACGCGGACGCTGCGCAAGGAGGCACGGGTTCGATCCCCGCGCAGTGCAAATATTTGTATGCATGAATATGAATATTTGCACTGGTCTGGTCGTGCCTCGGAAAACAAGTTAAGCCGTTGGTCCCGGTTGCCAAACGAACATCTAATGGCAGTCGTTACGGGTTGTTGGAGCCCTCAAAAGTCCAACAATTGGTCTAACTGCAATGCTTCAATATCGCCTTCGAGTTGTGTAGGTCAGACGGCAGTCACTTCACTGAAAATATCGAAGTTCAGCCAAAAATCAGCAGTTAAACTGGTAAAGCGGACACCAGATTCCAAAACTGAAAAGCTTTGGATGCGCCTGGGATGATGACTCTATTACAACACGAACTTCTTTTTAAATATGTTAAGTTTTATAATAAAACCCTTTTTAATACACCTATTTATATCAAACTAGCTGTCTCCCGCGGTGTCACGCGCATATGTTCATTCCTGTAGAATCAACGGGATAAAAAGTATCCTATGTATGTGCAATTCCTGGTTATAAACTATACATATCTGTGTGCCAAATTTCATCCAAATCCCTTCAGTAGTTTTTGCGTGAAAAAGTAACAAACTTCTACACTCACATTCATTCATACTCACAAATTTTCGCATTTATAATATTAGTAAGATTTTCAATGGAATGAATGAGCTTGGAGCTCACAACACAAGGAACACAGTGTGAGGTCTAGGAGCTTAATCCGGACTGGATTAGTACAGTAAAAACTTAGCGAAATTATACTCTTATTCTTAAATACTAGCTGTATCTGCAAATTCCTTCGCGAGTCGCAATAAATTAAAGTATTTTTTATATTAATAAAAGTTAAGCTTTTCCTTTACAAAAACTAGGTTACTCTTTACAGCATCAGCCATCTACACAAACAGATATCTGATGTCATAAAGAGTATCTTTCCAATTAAAGTGTAAAGTCCCTTCTAATCGGTCCAGTTGTTGACCGATTAGATGGATCAAATAGGTACCCGGGCAGAGAGAGAGAGACAGACAAATATTAAACAAAAAATAGTTATAAGTACCAGTTTAGTTTTCATATTCATCATCATCATTTCAGCCGAAAGACGTCCACCGCTGGACATAGGCCTCCCCCAGGGATCTCCACGACGACCGGTCCTACGCCTCCCGCAACCAACGGTTTCCCGCGACCTTCACCAGGTCGTCGGTCTACCTTATCGGCGCTACGTCTGCCGATGCGTACCTGTTATTGTATATATAGTGTAGTGTCAATACAAACATCTGTAACACATCCTCCATCATATGTCATTTATTATGCCATTACAAACAAACTTTTATTACTTCCAGAAATAATATTTTGTAGAACTCAATAAGGTACGCAATAAAATATAATGCTAATATGTAGTAAGTAGGTACGTACACAAAATATTTTATTAATGATCGAGTATCAATTTTGGAGGGTATTTATTATAATTATGATTTCCCCAGCGCTACGCGGAGCGGGAGGGCGAGTCAGACTTTTTCTGACTAAAACCCGCCCGTGTTCCTACGTTTGCCTATGCCTGGGGCCACGGTATCTCTACTCTACTTAAAACCACTCGATCGCTGATTGAGTACCCCTGATGTAGCAGCGTGAAAAACGCTGTGTAAAAGTAGAGAGGGTGCACAGACGCAGGGGGGTGGTGGGGACGCAATTTGTAATATTTCACGAGCCAGTAGACGCTTATTAACTAGGCGTGCAAAAAATCGACGCCACAGTAGCGCTCAACCTTTGATCACAAATGGAAAACATTTTAAATTACAATTTTGATTTCTGTTATACAAAATGAGAAGCGGCATTTTATCCCGTGCCTATAATATATATATATATATATCATGATACTACAAGTGCTTCAATGTACCTATTTAAAAAAATCGTTTATATTTAGATCTTGCCTATTTTTCTTAAATACTACGATGTAGTTCAACTTATAACCTTGCTTGACTGGAATCCCGCCTGATGGTAAACAGAGATGCAATCGTTGATGGTAAAGCGCGCTAGCTTATTAAGCCTCTTCACTCAAAAAAACTAAGTGAATAGGAAAAAAGACGGCAGTTGAGCGAGGTGATGAAATGTTAAACCCAATAACACGAACAACGATGTTGCGCCAGACGGAGATTGATCTGGAGACCCTCCACGACCAAACTTCCTGACACAACAACATTTGGTGCATGGTACCGCGGCACACATCGCAACACAACTGGTCAGACCTTATTTGACACACAACACTTTTACAATTTCAATAGGTATAGTTTCGGACACGAATACATTTGAAACTTCCTGTAACGAGTAACAAATAAATAAATATCCTATGGTGATAATGATAACAGATCACCAGACCAACACCAATAGTAAAAGGAATATCTACATATTTTCTTTTAAGTTTAGTATTTGAAAAGACGTAAGTACCTACCTATGAACAAGCCAACGTATAAAACTGTGTAGAACCTCTGACTAATGCAAAAAGTCGTATCTAGTCAGGGCCAGAATATTACAGGGAGGAAAATACCAGGCACGTAGTTGGAAACCCACTCAATGCCTTTATTATTTAATGACCAAATTATATTCTAATTTACACACATTTCTTATACAGTTTCAGTCACTCACGTTGCACCATACTCATAAATAGCATACACAGTGAAAATGATTATACTTATTTGAAGTATTTTCAAAAACCGGTTCGTAATATTCTGATAGGAAATTACTTTCATTTCTTATCCTTCAAACTAAAAAGATAAAAAAAAAATCATTTGTTAAGTAGGTGATAGACGTACGAACTTAAAGTACGCGGTTTTTAAGATCGTGAACTTACTCGGCTCGACGTCGGTGACACACGTGAAGCTTGCTCATTACATTGTGATGTCGTCGAGAGAAGATGCTTTGTATTATGTGGGAATTATATCATACTACATTTTAAAAACTAATAAAAGACGAAATCGACAGGTGTGAGTAAAGCACTGCAATACGAAAAGAGAGTGTTTATCGCATGTGAATTTAGTAAGAGCATGGGCGTACCGAGGGGGTAGGGGGGCAGCTGCCCCCTTGGAAATCTCGCAAAATATGTATGAACTCCCTTGATTACTAAACAAAGTATAAATGAGAACTTATCTCTAAAAATAAAAATAACTTAGTGCCATAATCACTCAGTTGCTTAGCTTACGCCTGTTCGGGCGCCGACAGTCACGTGCTTTAGTTCGCGCGCTTTGTTTAGGAGCTTTCCGCTTGCGATTAAAACACGATTTATGACTCAATGGAGTGATTCTTTTAAAAAAGATAACTGTGCTGAGAAGCTGATTAGAATAACTATGTATTTAATTTTTAAATGCATTTCGGTATGGTTAAAATAATTAACTAACAGTGATCAAAATTCGCATGCGGAAAAATTAACGTATTGTATAGTTTTTTTTTAAATACATTAAAATCTAAATGGGTAGCATGTGTTTTTATACTTTATTTATTTTATTTATGAGTTTATCTTTACATCTAAATTAAAGTAAATATGTGTTTTCTATAAAAACATTTATTTTTTTTAAATTACTCACCCGTCCATGCTGACCACAAAACACACCACACTCAGGTGCGGTGTGTTTTGTCACTTTTAACGAATTTTGTTACTTCATTCTCGCTTCCAGTTTTTGGTTATTAGTATTGTCTATGATCCGTCCAATTACATTACAAAAGGGAAAAATATACCTTCTACTAAAATACTAGAGCTTATTTTCTTGGACCACTACTAATGTAGCTCGAGTCACATGAAGCACGGGGACGATTTTTTTTCGTGTAACTTGAGTCACATGTAGCAACTGGGTGGATATCTACTTTATAAATAAAGGTTGTAGTTCAAGTTGTTTTTCCATCAGAAGGTCACTATTGATTCATTCTATCCAGTGGTCACTCATTCTGGCTTTTAGCCAAAGTAAGCCACGAAAAAAATACGACCACTTATTTTATACTTTTTTTCACGGTGGTAGGCCATAACATCGGCCGCCGGCAGAAGTTATCATCCACCAGACAAAGCCTTGCCGCCAAGTGATTTGTCGTGTTCCGGCATGATATCTGGTGAAGCCGTACGGAGGACGGGTCTGAGCAGTTGTGTTGCGATGTGTGCCGAGTACGATGCGCCTAATGTTGTTGTGTTGGGAGTTTCGTCATGGAGGGTCTTCAGATCAATCTCCCTTTGGCGCAGCATCGTTGGTCGTGTTGTTGGGTTTAACATTGCATCACCTCGCTCAACTGCCGTCTTCCTTCCTATTCGCTCAGTTTTTCTGAGTGAATAGGCTCTTAATAAACTAGCGCGCTTTACCATCAACGATCGCAACACTGCTTACCATCAGGCAGGATTGCAGTCAAGCGCTAGTTTATAATTATTAAAAAAAAATATATTTGACCTAGCATTTGTCCGGACAGTCAAATACAATTTGTTCAAATGTATGTATATTTATATTAATATGTCGTGTCAATGATATAAATTTTTTTTTTGTTACTCATCAAGTAGTATTAAAAAGTTCTGAACGATTTTTTTTTTAAGTTTCAGAGGAAGAAGCGTGTTCCGAACAAGTAAGATCTACCTAACTATAAACAGCCCTAGATTCAAAAAGTTGCTGAAAGCAGAATTGAATACTTTACACAGTTCAGTGCCAGAGAGTGTGCGAGGGAGTCGCATGATTTAATTCCCCCACTCCATTCCATCATCAGACGACCCGTCGTACGGCGAGTCTCCAACCTGACGTTGTTAACATCACAACGATGCGAACGAAGCGTATTTTTTATACCGCGTACATCGAGGGACTGGAAGAATTTGCCAGCGGCGGTGTTTTCGTCGGACTACAATTTAAGTGTCTTCAAGGCTATAGTGAATAGGCTCTTAATAAACTAGCGCGCTTTACCATCAACGATTTCATTACTGCTTACCATCAGGCGGGATTACGGTCAAGCACTAGTATATAATTTACTAGCTGCGCCCCACGGTTTCACCTGCGTATGTTTTGATATGTTTTAGCCGCTTCTATTGGACGCAGCGTGATGTTATATACAATATGTTAAGAAAACCCTGTCCGACCCATAAGGATAATAAAGGTTAGGTAAACACATGACCAAATATAATATAAAATTTTACGTAATCATCATAGTACCAATAGAAATGAATTTTGAAATAAGTAATCTTTTTTTCGCGCGAATTAATTCGAACTTCCCCGAAATTTGGTAATTTTAAAAAAGTGACAACACCGGTATTATTATGAGCGAATAGCGATGCGACCACGTGCCGTGTGCCCTGCCGCCCGCGGAAGGGTGCTTAACGCACATTTATTAAGTTACCTCTTTTTGCTAAATAATATTTATTTTTTTAGGGGATTTTTTTTTTACGTTTAGCCCGGTTTTGTATCCATTAGTAGAATCAGTTATCGATACTTAACAACACCTTCACGGGTCGGACAGGGTTTTCTTAACATACTGTATAGCCTAAATAAAGCATTCCTGGATTAATGGGCTATCCATTTCACAAAGGATTTCTCAAATCTGTCCAGTAGTTTCTGAGATTAGCGCGTTCAAACAAACAAAGAAACTCTTCAGCTTTATAATTATATTAGTGTAGATTAAAAAAAAAACTTTTCTAAAAGTCGAGGCACCATGTTAAGATACAAGTAGCGACGATATTATTTGTCTCAGCTTCCTAAGCCGTCCCTGTGTCGTGCACGTACTTTTCCCGAGTGGCTATTAATCGCGGGAGGAGAGGGGGAGGACATTTAGCCGCCGTTCGACCGGTGGCCACTCAATAAGCGCTTTCCAGATACACTGTATACTGTCTAAAGCCGTGCGATCGATACTAAGGAAGTAGGTATGTAGGACATCCTTCCGTTGTTTAGTTGAAGATACCTAAAATTAAGGAAATTATAGAGTGGGAAAAGGGGGAAGAGGTTATTGTAATCGTACTTGGATTGCTGGCACCTGTTCAACGCTTAGGAAGCTTTCTTTTTTTTTTGTATTTGCTGTGTTTAATTTTCAAAATATAATAAAGGTTTATGTTGTTGACGAACTTTCTTGTTTATTGTGTGGAAATCAGTAGGTAGAATTAGCCTAATTTAATTATCATCAGGTAAACCGTGCTTCTTGTTTGCAATTCACAAACTAAACTAAATTAAAGTTCAGTGCAACTTTTTTTTTCTCTCTCTCTCTTTCTTTCATTAAGAATAGGACAGAAGATAAATCCTTATTAGTTTAGTCTTGTCTTATTACTCCGCACCTGACGTAAATTGACGTATTTTAGTAGCCATGTTTTTAATCATGTCTAAACTGTCTATGGAGTGTCTTAATATGACAGTAGGTAATATTTTATTATCTGTCCTTCCTTTATGAAATAAAAGGAATAGATGACTTATATTTAGTTTAGTGTAAACACACAAAACAGTGAGCAGTCTCTGTTCTTAAAGTAACATACTTACGCATGCCAATAACTTGGAAACCCACTTCTAATAAGAACACATCCCTAAGACTTTTTCCCTCACGATTTACAACTAAAACAGTAGGTACTAAGAAAGTAGGTACACACAACTTCAATCACTGCTGGGTACATAAAAGGGAAAACCGGAACGCCCTGCCTAATAATAGGTAGAACAAACGTTTAAACTATACACGTAGACATTAATGCATTTTTACTTTGAGAAAGTTGTAAAAGTTTACATATAAAATGGAAATAGACCTTAACCTTTAAGTATAGGGTTGAGATTGGGGATGAAGGGTGTTGTAAGTGACTTTGTCGTATCGTAGTACGTAGGGCGGGCCGCCCAAACGTTTAGCAGCGTTTAACGAAGGCCTCGAGGTGGGCGCGGGACACACCCACAGGGTTGAATTCTCGGCTGATCCATATTTCATATTAGGTAAGCTTATGTTCTGTTGAACTTACTTACCTAAACTTAGAACCGATTTTAACATAGTCCTCTAAATATTCTATAGACAGTTTACCCGTGATTAAAAACATGGCGACCAAAAATACATCAATTGAAGTCATGCGCTGACATATTTAACAGGACTAGGTAAACTATTAATTTAAATTTTGTCCTTTTTAAATAATAGAAAAAGAAGTCATCATAATCATCATCATCATTTCAGCCGAAAGACGTCCACTGTTGGACATAGGCCTCCCCCAAGGTTCTCCACGACGGCCGGTCCTGCGAATCCCGCAACCAGCGGTTTCCCACGATGTTCACCAGGTCGTCGGTCCACCTTGTCGGGGGCCTACCTACGCTACGTCTTCCGGTGCGTGGTCGCCACTCGGCCCCGTCGGGCATCGGTCCCACGGGCAATGTGTCCAGCCCACTGCCACTTTAGTGTTGCAATTCTTCGGGCTATGTCGGCTACTCTCGTTTTTCTGCGGATCTCCTCATTCCTGATTCGATCGCGCAGTGAAACTCCAAGTATAGCCCTCTCCATTGCCCTTTGAGTGACTTTGAGCCATCTTATAAGGCCCATTGTTAGCGACCACGTCTCAATTCCATAAGCCATCACTGGCAACACACTGGTCGATGACTTTTGTCTTGAGACATTGCGGTATTTCGGACGAGAAGATTTTACGTAGCTTCCCGAAAGCAGCCCAGCCGAGTTGGATTCGACGATTGACCTCTTTCTCGAAGTTGGACCTTCCTAACTGGATAGTTTGTCCCAGATGCACGTAACTGTCAACAACTTCGAGAACAGAGTCTCCAATCTTTATAGAAAAAAAGAAGTACTGAACTTAAATTTAGTTTAGTTTGTGAACCAGAGAATCGAGGCTAATACCGATATATACTTATTTATACTAGAAGTCGCTAATTCGAAACTTTTAGGCCTCTGCCTCGAATCTTGCGGGCAGCGGGGCGGTGGCGGCGGCGGCGGCGAGTGAGCGGCAAGATCTTATGCGTAAAATCAAAAGGACCGGTTCTCCAAAACAGCGGCGCGGCAGCGGGGCGGTGGCGGGCAGCGAGCGGTGTACTTCTCGCGCTCGAATCTTGCGGGCAACGAGCGGTGATCGACCGTTAGGAACAAATTTGAATCAAAAAGATGTTGCCGCCATTGTTCAGACATTTCTTTCGCGAAAAAAAAAAAACAAATATATCGTCGACACAATCGTGAACACAACACTACTATAGTGACGCGCGATCTGCCCGCTAGTTTCGAGAACGGGTCTTCGATGCCCGCTCGGCTCCCGCGCCGCTGCCGCCGTCGCCCCGCTGCCCGCAAGATTCGAGGCAGCGGCCTTATAGGTACCTACAATATGTTAAGAAAACTTCATCCGACTCATAAGGTTAAGTAAACACATGACCAAATAAAGTATGAAATATTACATAATCACCATAGTAACAATAGAAATGAATTTTGAAATAATCTTTTTTATATTTAATACCCTCAAAAGTTTGCTAAGTTTGCGATCTCAATCAGCGAAACACCCGTTTAGTTACAACGCCCACTTTCATACAGAAAAGCGTATGCCTTAATAACACTCCTTCTTTACACATATAGCACGTAGATGTAAATAATTCAGGCACTAGTTGGCACTGAGCGTCGAGGGTTGCACTTACACTCGTTCCAATTTAAAATGTCATTTATTTCTGCAAATGCAACCCCAAGCTTGAACCTTCTTGATACGAGAGAACTGCGATGAAAATGGAACCTTTTTAATATTTTAGATGAATAAAATAACGTAATAAATAATAAAATAAAGATGGTTGATCATGACAACCTTCATTTTAGATACATATTTATTTTGTGAAACAACTCTGTTTATTTTTAATAAATTATTCATTGATTAAAATATGTAGGTATGTCGAATGTACCCAGACGAGGACAGTGCCTTAAGTAGTTTCGCTTCAATGAGATAAAGCTTGTTTTCTAAACGTTAGATGTGGGTTAGCAATCTCAGTTATTAATTTATCGTGAGATTTCACAATTGCATTGTAATTTTATACAATGGTTTATTGCTTTTCGCACAGTAAAGTTTAAATTGTTTGTAAAACGAAGTACCTATTTGACGTCTAGCCACAAAGTTAATTGATGAGAAACATTTGTTTATACCAACTCATACCATTTAAAAACTATCTTGAGATCAAATGAGCTAAACTCTTGCCTAGGGATATTATTTTAGTCATAGTAAATACGGACCTCAGAGCAAATGACCTTAAGCTCAGCTCTTATTATCATTTTCAGTTAGAAATGTTACTTAATCATATTCATAATTGATCCATGATACGTAGATATCTACAATGTTCATAAGTATGGCGTCTAGCAGACTAAATCAACTTTGTCCTTTCAAGTATCAAACTTCCTTGGTCACGGTACAGTAGGGTGGTGTAGCGAATAACGAAGGCGCGTTTGATATGTTAATTTATATAATTCATAGCTTTTCACTGCTTTTACAAGCTGTTGCGATATGTTCTTCGTGTGAATATCTACATAACACAATTTGTTGCTGATATTAATAGAAATAGAATGAATAAATGGAGATGTAGTTCGAACATTTGGATTTGTTTATTCCGTGGTTTTCGCACTAGGTATGGGTTTAAAAGTGATCTGACCAAAGTAATTTATCTTTTAAAAAATCCTTCAAATCTACAACACCTGCCAAACATAGTGGTTAAAAACATTTATATAAAACGCAATTTATCGCTATATTCAGACGTCACCGCGTCGATATATTTATGATAAGGTAGTTAAAATCAATTTGCGACACTTCCGTCACGATACAAATAATCTAATTTTAATATTTAAAAATGGCAACATTAAACTCGCGCTCACTCTTCTCTGATTCCACGTTCTGAATACGAAATGTAAACGGGAAGCGCGGGAAAAGGCGGCCATGTTGCTTTTAGCACCCTTTAATGGAAAATATCTGAGAATAAAACGAAGCGCCCTGATTAAAGTGTAAATGAAAGTGAATTGATATTTTAGCAACTGTTTGTAGATGCTTTACACGATGACGATTGTGTTTAATATTAAAGAGGAGCGATGTTTTTATTTTTGACAAGCGCTTCTTGGAATTTTGTTGCGGTAACTGGTTTTCTTCCATTTTCAAGGGTTCATCTTACCTTGTCTTATCTAGATAGGTACTAGTACTTTGATGTCTTTAGTGACCAAACTGTCACAAAGGCTTGTTTTTCCAGACACGACTGAGTTCATTTTTCTCGCACTGGAGAAAATCAATTTAACTAAATTCGTCGTCCATTTTATTAAACTACAAACTACTAATTAACTACAAATACCCAACTTATAAAAGGTTGATAATGATGACGATGATGATGACCCAACTTGTAGGCGATAACTTCTTCCTAAGACCATCTCGAATACAAAGTTTCAATTACTTGTCAATCATTTCAAGGGAAGTCTTTCTAAGTCTTGAGTAGTAAATTTCATCAAAGCAAAACAGGCGAGTTCGTATTACAAATCCTCAATTAGCGCGCATATAGCTCAGTTTAAGCCGGCGTTTAAATTCGTTAGGAGCGGGCTGCGATGTTTTCGTTCGCAGGTTTCTCATAGACTAAAACTTATAGACGTGCTACGCCAGCAAAAAGTACCTGGCAACTCTTTAGCTGGTAGAAAAAGTTCTCTGCAGACTAAAACTTGTAATAGGAAATTGTGATGACAATAAAAAGAGGTCTCGGTAAAGTTAGTTTCATGATTATATCAACATGGTTAGTTAATCTACCAGCCTACTTTGGCTACACAGAATATCTATACATATCTTCTATTATATTAAATTCTCCTGTCACAGTGTTGTCCTTGTACTCCTCCAAAACGTCTGAACCGAATTTAATGAAATTACGTACATACTTTCGTTAGGCATAAGAATAGGTTTTGTCTATTTTTTATATTATTACCACTGTCGCGGGTGAAACCGCAAGGCGCAGCTAGCTATATATTGCAGGCATTGAAATAAAATTCTAAAACAATACTCAGCAATTTCAGGTGATATCTTACTGACTTTATACTATCTTATCCTATCTACATAATAAAATCTTTGGCTGCGCCATCAATTGCGTATGTGAGCTGCGTAGCCCGCTAAGTGGATCTCCATTTTAACTCCTGAAACAAGCCGGTTGAGGCTTTCAGGATCTCGGCATTTGCATGATTGGCATTACGCTGATTACCCCTCCCCCGCACGCCCCGGCGGTTCTTTCGTCACGCTTCACCCCGCACTCCTCATTCGTGCTTCGTGCAGACTTCGGAAAAAGGAACACATGTAAATTAACGTTTTTTTAAAAAACGGCGTTTCTTTATCGATTTATAACTGAGTTCGATAAAATATCTGTCTTCATAGGAATTTACTTGTGTAGGTACACAAAAGTTTTCATATAAGCAGTTTGTACGTATTAAAACGTTAATCTGCCTCACGCCCCATGCCTAGCGGCAGACCTCCCCCCCCCCCCCCTCCCCACCGACAGTTGAAAGTGCTCCAGAAAGTGTCGTTTATGTACTCAAAGCATATGCAAATGGATGTTTTAAAATTTTAGGGAGAGAACGCCACTTTAGTCCCTGAAGCACTTGCGAATATCAAAATGTAAATTTACCCTTTTATGTTTACAAATCTTGTAAATGAAAGCGTTCATTTTATTGACTTTAGCCCGACAAACATTGAGTACACGGCCATTTTGATGTAAAACTGGTTGAAATATACATAAACAATTTACATGTACATACGTGTTCATATTTTATAACATTAGTAAACGTTTCAAAATATTTTTGTGCCTACCTAGGTACAGACGACGACACATCAAGCTACTACAATCTGTCAGATTTCTTGATTAGATTTTTAACTTTATCTATAAAGCATTAAGGCTTAAGGTTGATTGGGAATTTTTGACAGTTTTGGGTAGGTTGACCTGCTGTCGTACGTACAGTGTGTATCAGAGGTCTATTTTTATAACAAGCAAACCACGAAACTTATATGTACCTAACTATTTTAGGTACCTAAACCTTTTTCAAACTGTGACCAAAGAAAATTCATTTCGACCCGTGATTTCGACTAATTCCTTTTTTTAATGCCTAAATTGACCGCTTGCCGAATGCTTAAAAGACCACCGTCAACACGAAATGGATGCACCATTTCGTGTTGACGGTGGTCTAACTTATGATTACGACGAAGTAACAGTCTGACGTAACAAACTGTTAAATAACACAGATTATGTTTTAGTCAAACTCCGTTTACTTGGTGTAAAGTGAGAAGTAGGAATAGGAAGACGATGTCGCTCGGTCCGTTGCGCGCGCGCCGATCTCAGCTGATCGAGTTACTTGATGCCAATCCTTCGACTATCGACGCGTTGTGAGAAAATCATCGCCAATTATAGCCAGGTATTTGTTATCTCCCAGACTACTGTAGCAATTAAGTGTTTATTGGAAATGTGTTGATTGCATTGATTTATAACATAATTATTTTACTGCCGGTTTGACGAGAAAAAATCTTGTTGTCTAGACGATTAAGTAAGAGCGGTAATCGACAAACATCATTTTGATAGTTTCTTTAGAGACATTTTTAACCGACTTCAGAAAAGAAGAAGGTTCTCAATTCGTCATAATCGATTACTCTAAGACGCCTGAACCGTATTGCAAAATTCTTTTTTTTTATGTTTGAAAGGGTATACGTGGTCCCATAGTCACCATGTCAGGATCTGATGAGAGGCAACCAGAGAAATCAAAGGGAACTTTCAAAAATCGTAGGGTTGACTAGTGCATTTCTTAGTATTTTCATTAAGTATTTTAAAGCACTACAATTTGATAAAGATCTGGAGTAGATCTGGTGATGGAGCCGGGAGACAGTCGAGGGAACTCCTCAACGATTCACAGCAGCTACCTTGCGATTGTGCTTGATTTCTATTGATAAGAACTTTACACCTAGATGGGTTATGACTGTCATTAAGGCTCTGATGTAGAAAACAAAGGCCAGTTCAGGGAACTCTTCAACGGTTTACAGTAGTCATCTTGTGTTTGGGTTTAATTCATTTATATTGATGGGTAGGTACTTTGCACCTAGGTATATGGGTTAAAATGATGGTCTGCAGTAAATCTGACGATGAAGACTATAGGCAGTTGAGGGAATTCCTCAAAAATTTTTATCATTGAATTTTAACATAGGATAACCACTACCTACTTCTACAACTACGTCACGCTTATGCAACAATCAATTAAAATCAAGAGACTGAATTTTAGTTGCGTAATCGTGTCATGTCTAGCATTGTTTATACTTTCCTTATGATCTCATAGGAGTTTTATAGAAATCGGTTCAGTGATTTCGTTGTTAAACCAAATTTTAGGATAAAAATCAAAGTAAACAAAATTAGGTCGTTTGCTAGCAGACCTTTCCCCAACTATATTATCGTCACTTTTTTACAAAAACAACCGACTTCCAAAAAACACTACGAAGGGAAAAATAACTAATTTCGAAAGTCGGTGTCAAAAACGAATATCTCTAATATATAAAATTCTCGTGTCACGGTGTTCGAACTTAAACTCCTCCGAAACGGCTCGACCGATTTTGATGAAATTTTTTGTGCTTATCCGGTATCTATGAGAATCGGCCAACATCTATTTTTCATCCCCCTAAATGTTAGGGGTAGTCCACCCCTAATTTTTTTTTATTATTTATATGGCAAAACAACGTTTGCCGGGTCAGCTAGTACTATATAAACCAAAGACACCGACTTCCGAAATTGGTTATTATACACTTTGTAGTGTTTTTTGGAAATCGGTTGATTATTTTTCTTGTTTAAAAAAATAGTTTTTGAGAAATTAGGCAAGTCAGCTTTATCTGTAACCTCCATCATACTATCACCATTATTAACTTTTTTTTTAAATAAAAGAACATGAATTTGTTCATTCTGTCAGTAAATAATAAGTCGAAAACGATGAAATAGAACCAACAAAAAAATAAGCTAGATGGAGTCGACATTTCCTGTCAAAGTTTGTAATGTTTGGTTTCGCATTAAAAAGATTTGCTAAAAATATGCCACTTAACTTTCGACACGACTTTAATAGTTTTAATATCAGATATATGATAATGACACCCTTACCATTTCTGGTATCAAGTGTCCTTTGTAGGTGTTAATCACAGAATGTCAGATTTTTCGTTCGTTTAAACTCGTTGTGGCGCAGTGGTGCAAGAAACATTCGTCACGCCCCATGGCTAAATGTGACGATATCATTGCGCTCTTTGTATCCGATTACTGTAATACTTTGAATAAATCTTCCATTACACTCATTAATACAGTGATAATGGACTGCTTCAACGACTCACGCCGATGTTTCATGAAGACTATAAACCATAAAAAAATGATAGGTAAGAAGTTCTTTTTTCTTTCTCATCTTGATCTGGATAACCAATGAAAATAGTTCGCACCTACATGAGTTTTGATGTGAAAACTGCACTTAAAAACTATGTAATTAGAGTTCTTTATCAGTTGCTATTGCAGAAAGTCAATCAAAGAAAATATAAATATCTAGGAAGTTAATATCTACTGTGATGAGTATAGTGTAGAAATGATGCTAGAAAACGATTTAACGTTATAATTATTCCATTTATTGTGAGTGAACGTGTTTACATCATCTATTCCATCAGTATTTTTCGAAGCAAAAAAAAAAAGGCGGAAGCTCATTCTAAATTCGTAAATGTTTGAATGCAACTAGCACCCTAATTACGTAACACACTATTACTATGAATTGGAATCATTTAGAAGCTTATCGCTAATCTATTGCTCCATACAGTATGTTAAGAAAACCCTGTCCGACCCGTGAAGGTGTTGTTAGGTATCGATAACTGATTGTACTAATGGATACAAAACCGGGCTAAACTTTAAAAAAAAATCACCCTAAGAAAATTAATATTATTTCGCAAAAAGAGGTAACTTAATAAATGTGCGTTTAGCACCCTTCCGCGGGCGGCGGGCGGCAGGGCACGCGGCACGTGGTCGCATCGCTATTCGCTCATAATAATACCGGCGTTGTCACTTTTTGAAAAATTACCAAATTTCGGGGAAGTTGGAATTAATTCGCGGGAAAAAAAGATTATTTCAAAATTCATTTGTATTGGTACTATGATGATTACGTAAATTTTTATATTATATTTGGTCAAGTGTTTACCTAACCTTTATTATCCTTATGGGTCGGACAGGGTTTTCTTATGGTGGGTATGTTCGAAAAATGTGTCTGCTCAATAAAATCTGCGTAAATAACGCGATGTTCTAAACTAACTGTCAAAATTAAAGCCATTACTACTTACTGATAGTGTGTCTATCTGATAGGGTCATTTTTCTACCAGCCAGCACAACATAAGATAGAGCTATTGCAGACAACCTTCACAGTGCATACAGTTAGGTAATATAAAGGTTGTCAACAAAACTATAGGTACCTACTATGTAGCTGACGAGTTTTCTTCTTGAAACTTTCCAATCCTTGGTCAACCGTGAATAAGCAGCACTAATTCGAATTTCTGTCGATATGTCAGTCTCAATCAATCATCATCATCAATGCTGATCAAAAACAAAAAAAAAACTCTTTACAATAAATAGTCACCAGCAGCAAAAAGCGCAGTGTTCATACAGCAATCTTATTTGTTCATATAATCAAGAAGCTTTTGTCTGTTAAAATAAATCAACGGTCAATTAAAAATAAAATCATTTTGAACGCAAGTGGTCGTAACCGCAACGTCCCTTTCCTGTCAAGTCGATACAGAGTAGCGTTCACGTCAAACCAATGAGTTGAGAGCCCAGTGGCTAATACCAGCTGGATATCATGTTCACATACTCTATTAAACATGATAACCATCGTACCGGGTGTTGACCACACTTTGTTTAGATTAGAATTCAGTCTTTCTATTCGTTGTTGAATGAGCAGCAATTTCTGACGCAGATAGACGCATTATGTTGGTGGGCAATTTTTTACTAACAATACCTATGTTTAGCACTGTTTGTTGTAACTGAAACGTAGTATCATACCTAAAGAATCTTAGTTTTTATAGTAACACATTGCTCGCTCGAAAATCATCAGGCTAAGTGAGAACAAGAAATCCATTTTTAATGCGGATGGGACAACATCAAATGACTTCTCCCGCTCTGAGAGGAGTCGAAGGGACAGACTGACTGACTAAGACCCACCCGTGTTCCTTCACTAGCCAGTGCGCCAGGGACCACGGTATATCTTTCGACAGCGCGCGGCAAAGCAAAAAATAAGTCTATGGATACTTAGCTACACTTTATGATTAAGTGATTAGACAACGTTATTTCTGATTATCGTTACTTCCAGAATTTAACTAAAATTCTCTCATCTTGCATCTGCCCTGCACTTTGCCGGCTGCAGACCGTGCGAAATGGAAAAGCATGACCTTGGTTAACGAAGAGAATGAAGAGGGAGTGAGAACTGAAATCCGAACTAAAGCCCAGAATTAGCTGTTGTGTCAGTATTAACCCCGAAACCAATCAGGCATTCATAAATTGTAAAAGAATTTCCTTACATGTTTAATTTTACAATTTGCTTGGAGCACGCACACTAGTTCGCCACGTGTACACATGTGACCACTGACTATTGGCTGTGTGAGTGCGTGAGCTCAGTTGCTTGTGGTCGCCGCGGCTCGGTTGGTAAACGGACGTAATCTCGACTAAACACTGATCAACTGCTAATACACCTATGTGTTAAGTGGTTAAAAAGCTGCAGCGTTAGTACGGAGTTTGATTTTTGAGTTAAAGCTTGTAGAAATATTATAATTGCATAATACCTATATCCATTTATTACACCTTTTATGTATATACATACAAACAAAGAAGAAGAAAATAACAGAACATGAGGTAAAAAGTGAAGCTCATTTAGCTCTTGCTGCATGTCTGCGGTAGGGTAATAGATAAAGTTACGTGAATAATATTGTGTTATCCAAACTCAATCTAACACGACTTCTTTTCTGTTTGAAACATTTTAGTAGCAGGCTCGTAGACTGCTACATGGATGTGCTAAACAAGAAGGTTCCGAAGTTTATTGGCAACGAAGGTACAGTCGGTAGTAGGCAAGGACAAGTAGAACGTAGCTGATGTCGCATCGAAGTCTTCCCTTACGTCCACGAAGTCCGTGTCGTAAACACACAATAACACTACAGATGTTACTTCACGTAGTACTCAAAGTTCTTGTTAGAGCTGTCGCAGTAGGTATTCTCAAAGATCGCTTCTTAACTGTCGTTTGTTTTCGTATCGCTAGTCGAATGCAGACTGACTGCCTACTGGCGTCACGGCGCTTTATATAGGTCAGCTGATCGAACATTCCAGGTTCGTCTAGACGTAATAAGAATAGCGCATAACTTCAAGTATATTCAGTAGGTACCTATGGTAATTCACCGGAACCGAGTTTCTGAAATTTTTTGCGAGCTAGGCGGTCTACGTGTACGATCTTCAGCTTCTCTCTAGGTGTTTTCTTTATCCGGTAGGTGACATCGTTTATCTTGGTTACTATCGTGTATAAACCCTTCCATTTGGCTTGAAATTTCGGACTGTTTCCTTTTCTCTTTATGGGATTATGTAACCATACCAAAGTTCCTTCTTCAAATGCTGGTACGTTAACTTTGCGGTCGTATCGGATCTTCATTTTCTCGCTGGGTTTGAGACCGCTCTCTCTCACTAGCTCATGTATTCCATCTAGTTTAATTGTCATATAAGTTGTCACTACGATCTTCATTTGTGTACAGTACGTTATTAGATTTAATATCTACATATTTTCGATTGATGAAATTGGAATCTTTCCTCCGAACACCGAATTCGACCCTTCAGTCCTCCTGAAAAATCAAATGTAACTAAGTAGTAGCTAATTTGTACATTGATAACGATAGATACAATGCTAATCAGAAAGTTATTCCATTTCCTTTTATTTATTTTTTTTGTTTTGGATGGGAAAACATCAATTGACGTCTCCCGCTCTAGGCGGAGTGGAAGGGTGCTTAAGACTTCTACTGACTAAAACCCATCCGTGTTACTTCACTTGCCTCTGTGCCAGGGCCACGGTTTCTTTTTTAACCAACTCGCAACTTTGGCTCAAGAGGTATCGGTCCTGGCGGACCCCGTCACGATTTGCTGACATCTCGTGAAACACAACGGCGTCGACCCGAGCCTGGTTCTTACCGGGCGGCTAGCTGCCCATCGCTCGCCGCCCACAAGCCCGTGCCTACGGTAGCCGAGAGATCGATGTTGTCTCCCGACCAGGAGTTATTCCATTTCCTTACAAATAGAAAACTTATAGACGCTAAAGGCTCGCCCTAAAAGGATAAAATAAACCTGTGGTATGTTTAGACATACCACTTCACTTAGTACATGCATCACTTAATAAAATCTTAAAGCAAAGTTGAGTATTCAGTACAAGTTATCACAAATCCTCTTAAGTCATAATAACATACATTAGAACAACATATTCGTCTTAAAAGAGACAGTGAAGCTACATCACCGGGTAATAGTAAATCGATATGATCAAGTTAAACTATTGGTTAATGTATCAGTGACGAGTAAAGTGATACACCGTGTGGCTACCAAGTCGCACACATCAATATTACTCAGTGCGCCGTGAACACGAGGTATGCGACCTGACAGTTATAATGACAACATTTAAAAATGTTAGGCTTCTTAAGGTAGTAATTGTAATCGCATGCGACCATGAGATTATAATTAGTTACCAGTACAAGAAACTACATATAACTCACGGTCTACAAAGCTTTCTAAAAGTATTTTACCTATTACTTCATTCATAAAAATGAAATGGGAAATATTTTCCATTATCCTATTCAAACTCGATTCTTGTATACATATAAGTAAATTTAGCAGTGTACCCCACACACTAGGAAAAACTTGTGTATGAAGTAGATAAGACTTAGCAAAAAAGGTACTACAATACTGCTAAATAAAATATTTAAATAAACAATTGTAAATCAAAAAGTTACTGCTTGTGTGACACATGTTAAAATAAATTAGTACCTACTTAGATAGGTACATTTAAATAAACGCTAACTTTTTCTTAAAAGCCTAATAGGGCAAAATTTTTAGTACCTACTTAATTACTTTGATGCAAAAAGCTGCATATGCGGCCATTATTACGTAGGTACCCACACAGTAACATATATGACAGTTTACGTTTCGTGTAACTATGAGTATGTGTGTGTTACGGGTTATGCGCACGCGCAATTTCGCAGTGTTTTGTATCGTCGTGCGACCGCAGGCTCCGTTCAACTGATACAGCGCTCTCAAGTTACACCCAAGTGAAATCGTTTCATAAAAGGCCCTTTTGGCTTCTGCAACACTTTAAAGGATTCTAGTACGTCGAAGAACTTGAATATTTTTAAGTTAAAAATTGATAGATAACGATACTTACATGACTTTTAAGACCGGCTTGAGCACAAAAACACAAGGCGACAATGGTTACTGTATGTACTTTATAAGCTGTTCAAGCGTTGTTAATTTAAAAGTTGAATTTATATATACTCACATACACAAACTCACGCTTTCATCTCATGGGATAGGCAGACACTACAGAACGCTACCTGTTATCCTTACTAATATTATAAATCGGAAAGTGAGTTTGTTTGTTTGTTTGTTCCGCTTTCACGCCGTAACTACTGAACCAATTGCTATGAAATTTTGCAGACGTAAAGTTAGATGTCCGAATTAAGTAATAGGGTACTTTTCATCACGGAAAAATTGATATTCCCGAAGGAAATCTAAAAAGCGCGATATAACCCAACTCCACGCGTGCGAAGCCGCGGGTGGAAAGCTGGTAATCTATACATAGATACTCCTTTTGCTTCATTCACGTCGTTTGCTAACGCGACGTCCAACTCAAGAACCACTATAACATCAACGTAACGTCCTCCCCTTACGTTCCTGAACAAAGTAACCAATAAGGTTGTTGCTAGAACTTGAATCATCATCATCATCTTCAACCTTTTTATTGTCCCACTGCTGGGCACAGGTCTCTCCTCACACAGAGAAGGATTGAGCGTAATCACCACGCTTGCTCAATGCGGGTTGGCGATTTCAGACTTAAACTCCAGGTTTCCTCAAGATGTTTTCCTTCACCTTTTAATCAGCCATTGGTGTCCAAGATATACTCAGAAAGTACATATAACTTAGAAAAGTTACATTGGTACTTGCCTGACCTGAAATTGAACCCGCACACTCATACTTGAGAGGCTGGTCCTTTAACCACTAGGCCACCACGACTTGAATGAAGAACTTGAATGCCCAAAAATAATTAAGAAAACTGATTTTCTGTGAATATTATTGAAAGCGCTGGCAGTTGTCTATGACCTATGTGATCCAGCCTCCATTCGATAATTTATACACCTAAATCTTTCGTACCCTAAAATCGATTGTTCCTCCTCCTCCCTCCAGCAAAGTAATGTGATTTAACATTAACAGCAATCACAATATTAGCACCGGTTATGACACGTTTTCCCCTCTCGTAACGTGTTTAGCGTACGGCTACGGGTACGTTTGTGTGAGAGCACTGCCGTTAATTTGCTCATGAATAGTAATAAGTGGGGTCCGACTCGAGCCATTAATAGCCTGTTTTTGCCACCTACACTGTGATTATTTCTAGTAAAACGGTTGTTTCTTGCTATTATTCAGTGTTATACAAAGTGACTAGTCCAGCCTATTGTTTTTCCTATCGAGTCTATCCGACTGTTTCCACATCATTAGCTCCTACGCATGTACACCGATATTGCTTCGCGATGCAATTGCTATTTTATTATTCATTGTTTTAAACGTACATTAAAAACTATTTTGCACGATCTGTTTGCTATCATCCGCGGTTTTTACATAATACTATTAATTTACTTAGATAATGAGCACTGTTAACATTTTAAATTATTCAGTTTACGAATTATTTAGACACACACGATCATAAATCTTAAAATTATATTTAAAACTTAATTAACGATATTCAGCACTACTTCAACCTCAGATTGTTTTTGATTGTATTGAAGAATTTCTTAACAAGCCGATTTTCCAGTGACAGCGCCGGCGCGGCGAGACTCTATGAGGCTTTCTGTGGAAAACGCTTATAATGGATTTCTACTAAAAGTATGCGTAGTAACAATTATAATTGATAACGTTTCTCATTCGCTCAATTATATTAAATGGAGTGAATGTTAGCTGTTTCCCGGTTTGAAACAATAACGATAATCAGATGGCAACATCTCGCGAACAATGACACTGCGTCGGCTGCGGTGACCATGATCGTTGAAAAATATAATAATAATTATATTGATTAGAACTCACTAAATAATTTTTATGATATAGGTAAATAGGTATGTCTATTTCTGGCCATGTTTTTGTTTACCCTATGTGTGTAGACGTTCGCCTGATTCGACTTGTCACGGGAAACCAATTCGTATAAGGACTTGAGGTTAGCCTTTACCCTGCAGGTGTACGCTAACATGCTAACAAAAAAATAAAATGAACGGTTTTTGCAAATGTGTTTTTATTTAATCAACTTTAAAATATATATATTTTAATGACTCGATTTTCATAATTTTCTATTGGAAAGAAGACAATCCCAAGGAGGTCCCATGATAAGGACATCAGGTTTTGATGGTGGAAAACCAGAGAAATCAAGGGGAACTTTCAAAAATTATAGGGACGGCTAGTGCATTCGTAAGTTTCTTCATTATGTATTTTAAAGCACTACAATTTAATAAGGGTCTGGAGTAGATCTGATGATGGAGCCGGGAGACACTCGAGGGAACTTCTCAACGATTCATGGCAGCTACGTTATGTTCGTGCTTGATTAATTTGTATTGATAAGAAGCTTACGTCTAGATGGGTTGTGACTGTTATTAGGGAGCTGATGATGAAGACAAAGGTCAGTTCAGGGAACTCTTTTTTTTTTTTTTTTAATAATTATAAACTAGCGCTTGACCGCAATCCCGCCTGATGGTAAGCAGTGATGCGATCGTTGATGGTAAAGCGTGTTAGTTTATTAAGAGCCTATTCACTCAGAAAAACCGAGCGAATACGAAGGAAGACGGCAGTTGAGCGAGGTGATGCAATGTTAAACCCAACAACACAACCAACGATGCTGCGGCAAAGGGAGATTGATGTGAAGACCCTCCACGACCAAACTCCCAACACAACAACATTAGGCGCATCGTACTCGGCACACATCGCAACACAACTGCTCAGACCCGTCCTCCGTACGGCTTCACCAGACATCATGCCGGAACACGACAAATCGCTTGGCGGCAAGACTTTGTCTGGTGGGTGGTAACTTCTGCCGGCGGCTGATGTTATGGCCTACCACCGAGTGATCCTCCTTGAGCAATCCGAACTCCTCAACAATTTACAGTAATTTCCTTCTGTTTGAACTTAATTCATTTATATTGACGAGAAGTTTGCGTTCATGTAGATTATAATAAAAGTCTGCAATAGGTGCAGACTTTTATTCACATGAACGGTCTGATAATAAAGACCATATTAGACGGTTGAGGGAAGTCCTCAACAATTTACAGCATTGAAGTTTAACATAGGACAACCACTAGCCACTGCTACTCGCACTGCTAAAGCGACAATCAAAAGAATCAAGAGACTGAATTTAAGTCTCGTAATCGTGTCATCTCTAGCAATGCTCATACATTCAGTCCGCTCCCAGAGAAATTTTATAAAAACCGGTTCAGTAGTTTGGTATTTAAACCAAAATTACCAGTAACAAAATACGTTGTTTGCTTGCTAGCCTATATCTATGTTGGCGGCAGCGTCCAGTCTACCCAGATGCAATTGAACAATATTTTTTTGCAGCTAAACATTGTAAAATAAAAACTTAAAAAAAAGAAGCAACCGACTTCCAAAAAAAAAAACATTGAAAAGTGAAAAATAACTAATTTCCGACGCCGGTGGCAAAAACGAATATGCAAAAACCAAAGACACCATGATCGTGAACATGTGTATTCGTTTTTGCCACCGACTTCCGAAATTAGTTATTTTTCACTTTGTAGTGTTTTTTTTTTTTGAAGTCGGTTGCTTTTTTTTGTAAAAAGTTTTTTTTTTAAGTAACATGATTTCAGAGTTTTAGTAAGTGTGTTTGCTGGGCGTAAAGACTGTATTCAGGGTAAAGTAGTCCATAGCTACCAATTATGGGTTAGGTTCTACTAAGACACATGATATAACCTAAATCTTTTTTTTTTTTAACTAAACCGGTGCGCCACACTAGAAATTTCTCCTGTATCGTGGGTGCGTTTACAAACATATAAACTCACATACACAAACATCTGGATGTTTGTGTATGCTACAAGTAGACATACAAATATATATTACCTACGACACACAGCGCAGCAGTCAATGGCTTAACCACTGCGCTGTCTATAAAGAAGGCACCTGTAAAAAAATACAGCTAACAGTTCTGTTTTCAGAAGGAATTATGAGTGGAAATAGTAATCAAGTAGGTACCTTAAATTATAAATAAGTATCGAGCCGATGCCAGTAATTCAAAGGAAATGAGACGACGCAACGCCACTACGGAATATCATAAACGGTTATGGTTTTCCTCCATAGTTACATTACGCGCCTATCTGAATATCCAATGCGTTTTATAATTAGCGATTCAATAAACAGGGACTTTGTAAGTGACTGAGCTACCTTAAAAGGACAACAATGTAATCAACGCTTCACTTTAAGACATTTTCAAAATCATACATCTCTTTATCTCTCTGTGTGTTGCTACAATACACACCTACAATACAATCCGTATTTGAGAATTCATGTCAAAAATGTCCCTGACATCCAAAGATCGGACCACCACCATCACCATCGGATATATTGATAAAACATAAGTAGGAACAGAACGAAATCGCAAATTGTTGGACTAATAAAATATAATCTAATGGCGCGACTCATAAATCTTGTTAAGGTTTTACACTATTGGAGCAACGTTAATTTTAGGTTCTTTTTATGTAATAAATAAGTATAATATATTAGATATCGTCCATACAAAGAACATTATCAGCAGTCATCCCAACAATTCGGTAATTGAAAGATCAGTCGTCATTTGCGACTGCCTTCGTGCTACTCTTACAACAATGTTATATAACTACAATAGTTAGTTGCTCACTACATAACATTGTAACATGCAAATTGTGCACTGTTATTTTATTCTAGCATACTTAATAAGATGAATTAGAAAAACTAGACAATAAGCTCGTTGTGGTAGGTAGGTACGGTCCCGTTTTGTGTCGAGAAACAAAAACTGAAAGGTGAGCAGTTTTTCTTACTTGTATAAATTACAAGAATTGGCCTTCTGTTCACCTTTCAGTTTTAATTCGTCCGAAATCTAGTCGCAGTCTCGGCGACAAACTTCAGAAACTTGATAAAATGTAGTGAAATAGAGGTATTTTTGACCGATTAACAGAGATTAGAGTGTGAACTTTCTTATAATTACGACATTTTTTTTAATTACCCCTCTGTTATCGTATCTAGTCGTGATCTATTTATAATTAATCTAGATTTGATAATAAATTTGCGAATCTGGGCGAATTTTATCAAAATTGTAGTGGAATATTGACTTCGGCTGCTCATGAACACGACTTAGAAGGGCTGATCGCGTTCAGTCTCCTTAGTGAAATCCGCACACAATCGCTTAGCCAGAAGTAGGTACCTAGTCAATCCAAGATAACCCTGAACGTGTGGCGACAGCCAGCTTTTAGCCGAGTTCCCACGCCGCTGTTACTGTTAACCTAACTGCCGGTAAGCGGTGCGCTCATAATACTTAAAAATTAAAAGTTATTGTATTTATGAAACGTGTGAGAATGTTTAATTAAATAAGTGGAATAAACGGAACTAAGCACATACCTATTAAAGCTAATGAAAGTGACGACACACTGGTAAACATTGTGGAAACAACGCGTAATAAGATTTACTTAATCCTCTAAATTCTCAAGCCGATTAGGCAATACGAAACTATACATGAGTTAGTTAAAAAGGCATTGGAGTTTATATTTATGGCAATACAATAAGCCAATTAAAACAAAATACTTCCTAGCTTTGTTCTTTTAATTTGAGGCAAATACTAGTCATGGTTTAGAATTATAAAAAAAAAAACTGTGTAGTTTCAGCGGCAAGACTTTGACTCTTTTTACCTACAAAATAATACTCGTATAATGGTGAATTATCTTAGGTCCACTACCTAATGGTCAGCATACCTACCTGTGCATTATAGAAAAAAAAAACCGTCGATCGGTAGCACAAACAAAGATTAGTTCCACATTATTTGACGTGTATCCTGGACTCATCGAAAATTAGTTGCGCGATCTGACGGGAGTACGCCCTCGGCGTCATGTGTTAGAGCCGATCATTAATGAGTTACAGCAAAAAAAATATGTTCGTCTATACAATACAGGCGCATGACTCGCCGCTCCGCGATCAATTATTAATAAAAAGCGGGCCGCTTCATTGAAAGGGCGATTAGCTCAATATTTATATGGAATATTCGGTATCAACGGCGCTTTGTGGCCATAATTCGGTGGGTCGTGACGCGGCGCGTTTGACTCTCCCGCCCGCGTCATAGACCAACTGCTGCGGCTGATGGTAGACTTGATACTACGTTAATTACTTATTAAGGTATTGACTGCCACCGCGGTCACCGGTGACCGCCGACAATACTTTCTATTGTATGTCTGGTAGTCAATGTGTTAAATTTAGAAACTCTTATTACTAACTAAATACAGTAATATATCTCTCTATATAACATACTATATGATAAAACCAAAGAAAAGAAACCAAAGCCAAAACTAACAAGAAAACCAAAGCTACCATTTAAACACGTAATAAATCAAACACCTTTAAACGGTTACTAATACCTTAAGCCTTACAGCATCACTCAGCACAATATGACAAGATAGGTACTTCTCAATGTAGCTATAGCTACAGCTACAAATAATTACATTATTACATATAACCTCTATGAGTTCCTCCAAATGCAGGCATCATAATAAGGCACGGGTTTTCTTCAGGCTAGAAGCACCGCCCGGGCCACCACGCTCCGCTCATTGTCCTACTGAATTGACTCGCCGACTCTTTCAATAGAATTCTTCGCCGTGAAAGCATCTACTATGTCGGCATAAATTTATTTAATCTGATACATTTCCCGAACATCAATCAAATACACGCACTCGAGTCTAGCGAATTATTGGATCAAGTTTAGATGAGTTTTGTGTTTTGAATTGTGGTAGTAGTAAAGTGGTCATATAGAATAGAATACTCTTTATTATGTACACCATATAGATTACAGAACATAAATATATAGATTTTACAAAGGGTGACGCAATGGGCGCTCTTATCGTTAAGAGCGATCTTTTACAGACAACCTTTGGATGGAATACTAAGGGGAAGGAGAGAGAAATAGTGTAGGTAGTCTACAGTGTACTATTTACATAGAGTATACAATAAATATGTACGTTAAATATATACATCTAATTAATAAACATCATACAAGAGCAAATACAATATAAAGAAATGTTTAAAGAGAGAGGAAGTGCTTTTATACCATAGTTTTAAAAGTGACAGAGTTTGAGTACGCCTTATGGACACGGGCAAGTCATTCCATAGCCGAACTGCTTGTACAGTTAAGGATTTATCGTAGAAACTAGTGGAATGCATCAGCATCTCTAACATCAGGTTCGCCGATGACCTCAGACATCTAAGTATTAGGTATGTATGTCATGAAGGAACTTAAAACGTTCTTTAAAATAAGAGGGGGTTTTAGGATTAAACAAAATGCCATATCTTGGTCATAAAAAATAACCTTATAACATGAGCAGCGTCAAACATAGGTATGAAATCTACAAACAATAGCTAGTATCATGCTCCATTGAGTCTATCCGCTAATGCCTCGCCAACATATTCTTCGTACAATAAATGAACTGTTTATACAAAGCTATAGTGACGGTCTAATACCAATTAATTATTTGTATAATTCATTTGGCATTACCGATTCCCATAGCAACCAATGCTGCCAGAACATTTTTCAGTAGAGCTGATGCTAATGAAAAGGCATTTTCACGAGCTTTGGCGCCGGCCGACATGCAAATGTGCTGTTTAATGACGCGCGAAGCCACGCCACACAACTATACTAGCTTTGCGAACACAAAACGTTACATTACATACAGTTTATTGTGAAAACTTGTTTTAGAACTGTAAACGTTCCTGTCTATAACTTTACCGATTTATAGGTACGATCCGAGTAGAATCACAAGTAATGTGAGTTTGAATACATCTTAGCCCCTTACTGGCCTGTATTGACAATGGTAATTTATGGTGTGAAACGCGGAAAAACATATTGCAAACAGAAAATAAAGTACAAGAACAAAACACTCGTCATGAGCACTGAAAGCAGACATTCTCGGTCTAGCGGCGCCTATTGAATGATTTTAACTAAATGCTTTATGACTTAAGCAATAGTAAAACGACTACATCTTTAAGATAAATGTGTCACGATTGAGTCATTCGACCCGCCGTCAAAATGAAAAGCCCTTCAACCTTGAAAAAGCCAGAGAATGCGGCATGAAAGAGCTTCACAATACTCTGTTAATTTGTCATTATGCAGCAATAAAAACATGGTAAATGAGAGCGACAAAAAACTCGTTCAGAGACAAACAAAAACTGCGAGCTGGGGCGAAATTCGCAAATCATTCTACGATAATGACGGCCGCTTGAAAAAAATTTAAATATCAAAAGGCCGGACGGGGCATGGTAATGGTTTAAAATCATTTTTCATTCGAGTCACTCGTGAGTCAGAAATATGAAAACGGTAGCCATCACATTGGGCGCGCTTCCATTAACTCCAACCGACTCGCGATTAGAATTTTGGAGGAGCTCCATCTTTTATTTGTTGCCTTCTACGGAATAAATAAAACAAAAATGTTGATCAATTACTGTGCTGGAATGAAACTACATAAGTACCCGCGTCGTTGATGGTTTTTATTTACAAAGGTCCTTTTTAATATTAAATCGCATGACTTATGTTATTTAAATGTCATTTGTTCTTCTTTTTCTTGTTCTTGGGTTGCGATTGGTTGAGAGACGACAGCCCGCTATCGTATTCGCTCGCCGTATGCATTGAGCTCTGTTTCGATTGTCGAGCACCGAACGAACCGAACTTCGCCTTTGGGAATCTGTAAAGAAAACGCATTCTGATATAAACTGGTAGTAGCAGTATGTATACCAAATCATATCTACCAAACATACAAACAAAAAGTATCTAATAGACTGCTATAATGACCGACCGACCTTTTTTAGGGTTTTGACAGATGAGACAGAGAACATTAATAGTTACTCGTAAGTGTAAGTTTCCAGAACGAAATAAAGTAACACTCCATTTTTTTTTGTGAACTAGTGCTTGACCGTAATCCCGCCTGATGGGAAGCAGTGATGCGATCGTTGATGGTAAAGCGCGCATGTTTATTAAGAGCCTATTCCCTCAATAAACTCAGTGAATAGGAAGGAAGACAGTAGTTGAGCGAGGTGATGTAAGTTGAATTAAACCCAACAACACAACTAACGATGCTGCGCCAGAGGGAGATTGATCTGGAGACCATCCACGACCAAACTCCCGACACAACAAAATTAGGCGCATCGTACCCGATATACATCGCAACACAACTGCTCAGACCCGTCCTCCGTACGGCTTCACCAGACATCATGCCGGAACACGACGAATCGTTTGGCAGCAAGACTTTGTGACTTCGTTTATTTGATTCACCTGAGCTAATTCAGCTAGGTGAATTAAACACACTTTTAGTAAATTTCACCTGCGTGCATTAAAATTACAAAAACTTTATTCACCTTACTTACCTGGGTGCATTAAATTTATATTTAAGTCACCATCATCACATCAGCGTTAATCCCAGTCGCATCCGAAGCTTTCTCAGCTTTGGAGACTGGGGTCCGCTTTACCAGTATAACTGCTGATTTTGGCTAAACTTCGATATTTTCCGTGAAGCATTTGCCGACTGACCTCCATAATCCGAAGGCGATATCGAAGTATTGCAGCTAGACCAATTGTTGGACTTTTGAGGGCTCTAACAACCTGTAACGACTGCCATTAGATGTTCGTATGGCAACCGGCTTAACATGCTTTTCGAGGCACGACCAGACCAGTGCAAATATTCATATTCATGCAGACAAATAATCAGGTGGATTAAGTAAACGAAGGGATAATTTTAATGTGGGTACCCAGATGAATAAAGTTTTTTTAAAGTAATTTTAATACACCCAAGTCTTTAAAGTTTACTAAAAGTGTGTTTAGTTCACCTTGGTGAATTTGTTCAGGTGAATTAAGTAAACGAAGTCGTCTTTGCCTGGTGGGTGGTAACTTCTGCCGGCACTAAAACAGGTACCTAAGTCTCTTTTAAATAGTCTAGCAGTTCAGTTGCGCGTATACAAAGGTTATAATTAATTGTCAACTTAAATTAACACGTTTAGATAATGTCAGAGAGACTATCGCGTAGAGAAAACAGATGGACAATAACAATTAAAATTTTAACAAGATATTTCAAGACAGTTTAAAAAGCTCACCCTGGCCTCTTCCTTTCTTCATCTTCATGAATAGTAAGCCTATTACTCGGCTTGTCTTTATTGGTCGGGTTGGACTTCACACGTCGGGCAAGAGTTGCGGGGGCGTCCCGAAGAGCGAAGGCTTTCGCCGCATGTCCCAAGTGCAACTGTCTGGAGTCCAGATACTCCTTCACGTCGCGAGGGTAACCCGCGTAGAAACGGACCCAGGATGTGTATGCTAAATAGGAAAATTTTAATCTTTATACGGTGAGATAATTCGTCGAAGACATCAAGTAGTGCTAAGATCCAGATCTACCCTCTGTGAGAGGGAGAGCAGAAATCCTTCACCCACTCCATTCGATAGGTCGTTAACGATTTCTGAACCTTACAAAATGACAAATACATTGTTGAAAGCAACCGCAAAATGACGACCGTCTTGTGATTCTGTCATTTCGCGACCGTTATTTTTTTTAAAATTATAAACAAGTTCTTGACCGCAATCCCACCTGATGGTAAGCAGTGATGCAATCGTTGATGGTACAGCGCGCTAGTTTATTAACTAGGAAAAAAAACTGACTGAATAAAAAGAAAGACGGCAGTTGAGCGAGGTGATGCAACGTTAAACTCAACAACACGACCAACGATGCTGCGCCAGAAGGAGATTGATCTGGAGTACCCGGCACACATCGCAACACAACTGCTTTGACCCGTCCTCCATATGGCTTCACCAGACATCGTGCCGGAACACAACGAATCGCTTGGCGGCAAGACATAGTCTGGTGGGTGGTAACTTCTGCCGACAGCCGATGTTATGGTCTACCACCGTTATATAAAGACTCCGCTTTTCTAGCATTTTCTACGTACCTCTACTAGCCCTCAGCAGCCAATCCTTATTGGTGTGAGCGATATGCTCGAGCCGCGCTTGTACGGCGACCGCAGCCCGCTGTGGCGTCGGTGCCGCGGGCACCACAGTACGCAGCGCTTCAAGCGCTCGCGACTCATCTCCTTGACGTAACCTGAGAGGATACTAGGTATTATAGAATGCATCAAACAATGATGTTATTATTGTGCTGATGAAAAAATTATTTAAACCAGAACATAAGCAAAAGAAAAGATTTCACAGTTGAACCTCATGAGAAAATAATATGGAATTTTGGAACTTCATTACGAGATATTACTTATAACAAAATAAAAGGCGAGATAATTTTTTTTTCTAAAAAAAATTCAACGCAAAATTGGATGTAAGGCTAACACAAGATGCACAAAACGAACTGACTGTGAAGATTCATGTGGGAAGATATATACAATATCTAAAGAAAACCCTGTCCGACCCGTGAAGTTATTGTTAGGTATCAATAACTGTTTCTACTAATGGATACAAAACCAGGCTAAACTTAAAAAAAAATCCCCTAAAAAAATAAATATTATTTCGCAAAACGAGGTAACTTAATAAATGTGCGTTAAGCACCCTTCCGCGGGCGGCGGGCGGCAGGGCACGCGGCACGTGGTCGCATCGCTATTCGCTCATAATAATACCGGTGTTGTCACTTTTTTTTAAATTACCAAATTTCGGGGAATTTGGAATTAATTCGCGGGAAAAAAAGATTATTTCAAAATTATTTGTATTGGTACTATGATGATTACGTAAAATTTTATATTATATTTGGTCATGTGTTAACCTAACCTTTGTTATCCTTATGGGTCGGACAGGGTTTTCTTAACATACTGTATATAGCTAAAACTGAACAACGGCTCACCTGATCCTTTTCTCCTCCAAATGCCTGATGAACCGTGATTCACTGGGCAGTAGAAACAACACGGCGGCACCCACTTGAGCCGCACGCCCTGTACGACCCACTCTGAACGAAGGGATAATATCTTCATTATCAGTAAGGTACAAGTACATATATGGTAAATATGATTCATCGGAGTTCAGTATAAGGACTGGGATTTTGTTGCAATTGCTTGGAATATCAAGAAAATATACCTACCCTCTTTAATTGTCTCTAATAACATCTAGAGACAAGACCAAATATGAGATAAATACCACTTGGCTTCTACATTGGATAATACACAATGTTACACGACATGTCAATAATAATAAAAAATAATAACTTAATCAAGTTTAGTTATTTAGATAAGTAGTATTCTTCATACCTGTGCACATAGTCGGTAGCTGATGCTGGAGCGCAAAACTGAAGTACAAGGTCGACTCGAGGCACATCTATTCCTCTGGCAGCGACATCCTGACAAAGTTTTAATATTCAACAACAAGAAGAATAGGTATCTGACTGAATAGACCCTACTTCTCAAGCGAGCTTCAACTGGATTATCCCGCCATATAGTCGGATCGGCAACAGTGTGGCTACCATGAGTTTTCATTACAAGACTCGATCATCGATATCACATTTGACTCATCGATTGGCCCGCTTCAAGGTTGTAAGAACTCTCAACCAATGACAGCGCCAATCGCGCTCGATACGTATGATCGAGTTTCGTAATGAAAACTGATGGCTCGAAATTGCTTTAATTGACTATAGTATTCGTTAATAGCCAAGCAAAAAGATTTAATGTCAAATCCCCATGCAAAACTCAGTGTAGACCAAACAGAAGCGACGCACCGCGTAAGCGAGTGAGCTCCGCCGCGGTAGCTACCGCCCGCTGCGACCAAGATTAAACCCGATACAATCTCGCCTTCGCGCCGTCATTATCTACACTATGGAGGACATTACACCGCTGCTATTGCTGTATTAATGCAATTAAAAACACACTACCACGTACAACGTATTCGACGTGGCTAATTACGCGATTAGAAAATTATTTTACGCTTCACCTAGTACTGACCAACGGTGGAAAATTTTCAAATGTTAATAAAATGCTATCTATGCAATCTGCGATAAAAAACCCTTTTAAAACACATAATCGATTACTAATTATAGAGTCTGGAATAAATGCAATAATAAGACGTTTAGTTTCTTTTTTTTTTTAGTCATTAATAGAGTATTAGTTCTAGTGGTTAATATTTGTCCTAGGACAAAAAATATTGAAACTGGTAAAGATTTTTAAAAACTATATGCAAAATTAAAATCAATCAACTCCATTAAGTCTGGATTTATAACAGAAATAGAATTTCTTTTTAGGTGTAAAAACTGACGCTACCATCAAGCTTGTCCTAGTGTCCTACCACATTAAATGAACAATTTTACACAATAAACTCGTAATTAAGAGTCCATACCGTAGCAGTAAGGTACCAATGTCGGCGTTGATAGATGTAATAAACACATATAATAGTACATAATCGACGCGTATTGTAGCGGCGGTGTGGGAGCGCACAGAGAGCTAGATGAATGACCAGCTAATAGGCAGCGAGCCACAATAGCTAGCGACAAAGGTGAGCAGGAATGGGAATACGGCCGCCATTATTGAACTTAGAATGTGATGATTAATCTGGTAGCACGTTTTCGGAGATAACAAATTGAAATTCTATTGTACGCGTAAACACGATTAAAAAATATTCTTGAGACCGGAATTATGTGTTGTGTGCGGTAATAACCGGAGACAATGATGGAAACGGTGAGATTAGAGGTGATTTAACATCGAAATATACGAAAAATATTTACAACACGGGTTAATTGCGTACACACTATCAGTAGCAATAACTTTTATTTCGACAGCTCAACAAAATTAATTGCGTTGTTTACGTTTTTGGACGGACAAATTTTTCATTTTTTTTTTCTATTTTTTTAGAGAACATAGGCAATGGATTAGCAATATCCTTCAAAATGATTGAGATTGTGATTGATAGTGTTTAGGCAATCAGGATGCTGAAAGAACTCCAAGCATGTTTGCATGTTACGACAGAGTATCATGAGTATATTTTACTTTTTTACATTACATAAATATGTAAGCTGTCACGCCCTTTATGCCTGGGGCTTCTTAGTTAAGTAACAAGTTTTAGTTAATTACATTTTCATTTGAATATAAATATATTGTTTTGCTTTGCTGGTATTTTGGCGTGGTAGCTGGCATATGGTAAATAATTTCATTATTATTGTATTTTATCGTGTTCATCACTATACATAGTATTGTATAAAGACATGTTTTTTTAAAAATGAACAGACAGCTGTGCTGCTGGGGAGTTTGTTCCGCCACTTCTTCTTCCCAGCGAAAGCACTAGGAAGTGTCGATGGGTGGGCGTTTTTGGGGGACTGTCTTATGTAATATTGACGTTCAAAAAGTGCTGATTCTCAGCCTAATTTGAATAAATGACTTTTGATTTTGATTTTGAGTGTGAAGTAAAATACTTTATCTCGGCTCCAATTATATTTAATCGGACAATATCGGAATAGATTCCAATCAGCGCATGATAAAAAATTTATAGAACTTAACCATAAAACTTACGGTGCAAATAAGAACTCCGTGCTTAGCTGCACGGAATTGCTTAAAAACCTCCATCCTCTGTTCATGGGGCATAGATCCGTGCAGACTGAACATATCCAAGTCGACTGGCACTAGACCTCCTTCACTGGGCTCTTCGTATTCCACTTTAAAGTCATCCGAATCATCTGATGACGAATCTTGGTCCTAAGAAATTCATTTGGTTTTAACATACTTTTAAACTTTCTAACAATAAAGAATATTTCCTAATATTTAGACACTTTACATTTATTATTATTATTACAACTTTTGATTTACTTACACCGTCATCACTATCGTCGCCAGATTTTCTTTTAGTTGCTTTAGTATTTTTAGCTTTATCTTTGTTTTTAACCTTCACATCTCTCCCAGTTAGCGCGATTTCTATTAATTCCGAGAGGTAATCTACCATTTCTAATGTCGCTACGAAAACTATCATCTTGCCACCTCTCTTGTTCATAACGCAGTGTTCCACGATAAGACCGACTAGTGTGACTAGTCTAAGTTTCATGGGTACGACGAGGAATGTCTGATTCACTGATGCAGGCAGAACTAATTCGTCTTCACCTACAGCAGATTTTACTGCTGCCAAGAAAGTGTTCACTGCTGGAGATGCCTCATTTTCTTCGTTATCACTCTCTTCCTCTTTACTGTCATTCTCTTTCTCCACTTTAGGGTTTTTCATTTCATGGTCTCTTATAGCTTTGAAGTATTCATAATCGGAGTCACTGTCACTATCTTCGTCAATGTTGGCGGCCACAACTTCAGATGGCGGTACAGTATTACTTTGTGTGGAGCCGTCACTCTTGAATAAGTCTTTGTGGTTAATGCCAGTGAATGCTTTCAATCCTAAAGTTATAGAAATAATATTTAAAACGCATTTAGGACAGTAAAATTGTATACTATTAAAAAGAACGCACTTACCTCTTTTAACTTCTGTATTCTTTCTTTCATCAGGTACATTAGAAATTTCTTCTTCTTTTTCTTCTGCTGATTCTTCTATTTCGGATTCTTCCTCTTCCGATTCCTCGTTGATTTCTTCCACTGGCTTAGATTTTTGTACTTTCGGCTTTTCAGGTGCATTTTTTACTTCATTTGCATTTTTACTTTGGGTGGTGGTACTCTTTAGTGAATCCGCTATTAGAGCCTTACCTTCAGAAGTGTCCACAAAGACTGGATTCGCTAGAGTAATTCCTGCCAGATTTTCAACAGCCTAGAAAATATTAAGGGTATTTATTTGTATATACTACTATTTGTCAAAGTTCTTTAACAGATTTTTAACTTTATGGTTGAAGTTTAATTGGGGAAATATCAAATTTCCCCAATTACATGAGTTTTACATTTGTACATATTAAATTATGTCAATAATATATTCATTAAACACAATACCTTTGTAAGAGTGGCAGATAATAAAATAGTTTGCTTCTCTTTAGACAAAAACACATGAGTCAAATGGTGTTTTATCCCTGGATTTTCTTCACTATTTTCATTGGTGTTATTAGAATTAGTTGCGTCTTCACCTGGATCTGGAATCTTCTTTCGAACATTTTGTTTTATAAGTGCCATGGGATCATATGTGGCTGCTTTTTTATGATCCTCTATAGCTTTTACGATAGCTGCAACATCTTTTTCGTAGCCCATGTCTAGTAAACGATCTGCTTCATCCAAAACCAAACATCTGCAAATATCATGATACTCAATGTTTTGCCGTTTTTTAATAGTAATAATATGGTCTTAGTTAAAAGCTTGCTTCTAAATGTAATACATATTACATCCAGAAGAGTTTGCTTGTATTGGTTGGTACCATATAAACTAGGTATTGTTAAAGTTTATACAGTCCAAACTGTATTATAAAAACAATTATGAGGGAATATAAATGAACTTAATATTATAATTTATCTATGTTCTAGTAAAAGAAAGAAATGGATTTTTTTGGAATGCTAACGCCTACCCTGTATCACTTTTTAAAAATAAGTAACATTTTAAAATATTTCCACAATATAACTTACCCAGTTTTGGCAAAGTTAAAAGAAGCAGTATGTCTTAAGTGGTCATTAATGCGTCCAGGTGTTCCAACTAATATGTTGATACCTTTTCTGAGTCGTGCTTTTTCTGCTTTTCTCTTTTGTCCACCACTTAGTAAACCAGGCACAATCCAATGAAATGGCTAATGGTAAATAATAACAATACAAATAATTTAGTATAGAAAATAGGAGGTTGAAGCCAAGCATTGGAAGAGCTAGTGCTAACAAAAAAAAAAAATTATATAATGTTTGGCAATATGATTCTACAAAATAGAGTCTGAAACTTCCATGATGTTTGGAATGAATGATTAATAAGTAACGTAATAATAATAAACAGTATTATCAAGTACCTTAACTAGCTTAATAAATAGCTCATAAGTCTGAACTGCAAGCTCCCTGGTTGGTATCACCACAATAACCCTGATGCCATCATTTCTGCTTATCTTAGGTCTTATGGCCTGTAGCCCCTCTATGATTGGCAATGCATATGCCAGTGTTTTGCCTGACCCAGTCTGTGACCTATTTACAAAATAATATAAAAAATGTGCAACAGTTTAGTAAAATAATCAAAGCTCAAAAATCAAAGATCTTTCTGAGTGATAAGACAGCCCATTGTGTCACCCTTTGTAAAATCTTTATATTTAGGTTCTCTAATCTATTCTATTCTAAAGTCAAAAAACTTATAACATGAAAATATCACAGATAATTTTTTTACAATTATATTTGCACTATCAATTACACTACTTACCAAATATTATGTAATTTGTAAAACACATTATAATTTTTAGTACTTATATGATAAAGAAAAAATTTAATTCTCAATGTTAAACTCACCTAATGAGTACATCTCGGCCCTGTAAGATAACCGGTATTGCATTCTGTTGTACTGTCATCAGTTCCTTTAAACCTAAGTTTTGCTGCAGGTTTGCAACACTATGTGGGTGTATATCTAAATCTGTGAAAGTCTTGCCCGCAAACACCTGTTCCACAATTGGTTTCACAGCCCGCTGCCCAATACGGGGCACTTGCGGGTTGTTTTTAAATAGTGATGATATCCATCCACCACTCCTAGGCTTGTTTTGCTTCAATTGTATAGTGTCACTGAGATCTTGATAGTTCTTCCCTTGATATTTGCCTTTATTTTCACTGAGATCTCGTAGTTTAGCCCCCAAATCATCAGATTTGTCTACTGTAGTAGATGACAGTTTCGCCACCTTTTTAGGCGGGCCTTCGGCATTTTTTATGACTGCACGATTAGTTGCAGCCAAATTTTGGGGTCTTTTCCTAGCTATGGTCTTACCAGTAAACTTTGGATTGGATATAAATTTGTATTCGCCCGCATTCTTCTGAGGAGCGCTTGGTTTTTTCTTATCCTATTGAAATAAACCAGTTAAACATTAAGTCTTGAGAAAATATTAAAGTTCAGGACAAGTTCTCACACTTACTTTCTTGGGGGCAGATATATTTAGTTGTAAGTCGTCCATTTTCACGATTTCACAAGTTATTTACGTTTAATGAACACATCAATGTGAGGTTATACGCACGTTTTGACGTTTGTTATGTTATGGTATTTTGACGTTTACAATGTTCGTTCTGAAACATACCCACATGTCTGTTCGTTAAAGTATATAGCTGTACATTCTTGATTTTCAAAGTTTATTTCAAATAGACGTCAAAAAAGGAGGAGGTTCAGTTTGGATGTTTTATACCCATTTTTGAAATTTGACACATTTGTTCAGACGCTGGCATAGACATACGGGTCGAATTGATAACCTCCTTTTTTGAAGTCGGTTAAAAACAAAATTACTGAACATCATACCGTTACAGAAGACAGGGCGACATTTAGGTAATATTAAAAATGTTAGATACAAGCTACACTGCGCCCCGCGGTGGTACCAGCGTTTCGATCCCTCTGGAATATCGGGATAAAAAATATCCTATTTCATCTAAATCCGCACAGCAGTTTTTGCGTAAAAGAGTATCAAAAATCCATGCTTACTCACAAACTTTCTTATTTATAACTAGCGGCCGCTAGCGACTTCGTTCGCATGGTTTAGTTATACTCCGCTCCGTTTGGTCGCAGCGTGATGTTATATAGCCTAAAGCCTTTCTGGATTAATGGGATATCCAATGCAAAAATATTTTTTCAAATAGTATAGACCAGTAGTTCCTGAGATTAGCGCGTTCAAATAAACAAACTCTTCAGCTTTATATTATACTAGCGGCCGCCAGCGACTTCGTTCACGTGGTGTTGGTTATGCTCCGCTCCTATTGGCCGCAGCATGATGTTATATAGCCTATAGCCTTCCTGGATTAATGGGCTACCCAATGCAAAAATAATTTTTCAAATCGGACCAGTAGTTCCTGAGATTAGCGCGTTCAAACAAACAAACAAACTCTTCAGCTTTATATATTAGTAGAGATTAGTAATTAGTATAGACTAGCGGCCGCCAGCGACTTTGTTCGCGTGGTGTTAATTATGCTCCGCTCCTATTGGCCGCAGCTTGATGTTATATAGCCTAAAGCCTTCCTGGATTAATGGTCTATACAAAGCAAAAAGATTTTTTTAATCGGACCAGTAGTTCCTGAGATTAGCGCGTTCAAACAAACAAACTCTTCACCTTTATATATTAGTATACAATACGAGTATGTAAAGAAAACCCCGTCCGACCCATAAGAATAATAAAGGTTAGATAATCACATGACCAAATAAAATTTGAAATTTTACATAATCATCATAATAATAACAATACTAATCAATTTTGAAACAATCTTTTTTCTCCGCGTATTTACTCTAACTTCTACAAAATCTGGTAAATTTCTAAAAAGTGACAACACCATTTTAGACGGTATACATAATTGTCTGTTTTCCTTTCCTTCTTTGGCGGTGTCCGTCTGTCTAGCCAATGACCAACCAGCAGTGGGCAGTGAGCATTTTCGGCGACGTCAAAAGAATGACTAAAGATGCACAATTTTTTGCGTAATAACATTTTTTTATCGCTTTTAATCGAAACTTGTACCTGGTTCAATGATTTGTTGTAAAAACACAGATTACCTAATGGTAAAAGTGCTTTCGTTTGATTATTGATTAATTACTAATAACATGATTACATCACAGGTATTAGTAAACAGAAACTAGAAAGGTTTTATGAAATACGATTTTAGGAAAATATTATAATCAATGTAAAGCATTTAAGTCCACCTGCCCCCTAATCGGCGAACACATTTTTGTCAAATGATTGCAACTAGTTGGGATCGTTTGGACCGAACGGACCAATGGGCGGTCCGAACGATCCCAACTGATGCCAACTAGTCGCAATCATTTGACAAATATGTGTTGGCCGATTAGGGGGCTGATTTAAGTTATGTGAAAGTTCTAGAATGCCATGCGATGTTGAATCGATGCGTGAGATTGCAATACTAAATCGATACCAAAAATCGTTACGAGTCATATTTTGAATACTTTCACACCTCTAGTCAAAGGGTATCGCCGCCGTGCAGCTAGAGTACCTATTTTTATGAAATAAAAATCATTTTAATTTTAAATTTATTAGTTTGGCGTAGACATTGCGTCCGTGTAGACGTATCGTTTATTGTGTGATCATATCGTTTTCTAACGATATGAATGTAACATGCTGATGGAAGGTAGTAACTGCAATTAGCTGTGTTGTGTTGTGATCAGGTGTTGGACGATTCGGATGTGGTGGTGGTGGTGTGGTTTCAGCATGACGGTGCCCCACCATATTTCTGCCGACCTGTACGTGAGTACTGTCAGTTCGGCGAGCAGTGGATTGGTAGGGGTGGACTAACTTTGTGAAACACCGTGCTAATCTCGTGCGACGGTGCCAGGCCTGTATTGTTCTTATTGAAAGAAATATGGAACAACATCTCCGCCACAGCCATTGTTCTCATCGAATGAAATGATACATTCGGAGAGTCAGATGACCTTTTTTTTTTTTTTTTTATTAAAATATAAACCAGCGCTTGACCGCAATCCCGCCTGATGGTAAGCAGTGACGCAATCGTTGATGGTAAAGCGCACTAGTTTATTAAGAGCCTATTCACTCTAGCCTTGAAGACACTCAAATTGTAGTCCGACGGAAACACCGCCGCCGGCAGATTGTTCCAGTCCCTCGATGTACGCGGTATAAAGGACGAGGCGAAACGCTTCATCCGGATCGTTGAGGTGTTAACAACATAAGGGTGGAAACTCGCCGTACGACGGGTCGTCCGATGGTGGAACGGAGATGGGGGAATTAAATCGTGCAATTCCCTCGCACACTCCCCAGAATGTATCCTATAGAACACCGAAAGGCTGGCTACTCTACGCCTGTGCTCTAGGCTTTGGAGACCAACTCGAGTTAAATCAGGGTCACCAATCAGCCTCTTCGCACGCCTCTCCACTGAATCCAAAGTGGCCAGGTGACACTTAGCAGCACCAGCCCAAATGTGGCTGCAGTACTCCACACACGAACGGACCTGTGCTTTGTACAACATCAGAAGCTGCCCTGGTGTGAAGCACTGCCGGACCTTTGCGATTACACCAAGTTTTCTGGCAGCCACCTTGGCCTTGGACTCAATGAACCGCCCAAAGTTTAGGTTCGAGGAAATCTCAACACCCAAAAGCTGAAGGCGGTCGGTACACTCCAAGGATACATTCCGGAAAGTAGGAGCCAAGGTGAACGGGCTCCTTTTGGCGGTGAAGAGACACGCCTGCGTTTTGGCGGCATTGAATGCTACAAGATTGGCATTGCCCCATTCGGAGACTGCCTGAAGTGCAACACTCGTTCGCTCTACCATGGCCTCTATTTCGGACCGGATTGATTCCCTACTAGCCCGAGCATCTGGCAGGTATCTCTCCACAACTGTGCTGTCATCTGCATACCCATAGATACCGGGCATCAGCAGATCGTTAATATGCAGCAGAAACAGAGTTGCAGAGAGAACAGACCCCTGAGGAACACCGGCATTAGTCGACATGGGCTCAGATGAGCATCCGTCGACAACAACTCGGAGGGACCGTTCAGTCAGGAAGTCTTTTACCCAGCCAGTCAGGCTAGGGGAAATGCCGTACGCTGGAAGCTTACTCAAAAGGCCAGCGTGCCATACCCGGTCGACCTTCCTACTTAAAAAAACTTTTCACAAGCTGCCTAAGTAGGTATCATTGTTTCTTTCGATAAACGTGGTTAGACTACCAATACTTGTCTAAATTTAATATCTCAGTGGGGTGATCGTAACCGCCTAGGGTTTGCGCCGCATAAAACCTATCAACTTCTACTAAAAGGTAATCTTAAATCATTGCCTACTATTAAATTTAACAACGTTCCTATTAAAAAACAGCAATCCGTATGCTACCTTGGTATGATCTTAGAAAGGAATTTTTCATTTATCGAACATATAAAAATAGTTGGCGAAAAAGCTAAAAGGAACTTTTATGCCCTAACTAGAATATCCAAAGCAACTTGGGGTCTATCATTCCAACTTTAAAGACTATATATGGAGCTACCTACTTAGGATGTATGTGCTACGGTGCACCTGTTTGGGCCGATAGGGCCAGTATAGGGGCGGCACGACGTAAACTGCTTCAAAGCCAACGTTTGGCATTGATATTTTTATGCAAGGCGTATAGAACGGTCAGTACTGAAGCCTTACCGGTACTGGCAGGTGTACTTCCAGTCGATCTTGAGGTACAACGACGTGCTTCAGTGTACTATTCCGCGAGGGGGGAGGCCGACGCGACTTTAATAAAATTTCTAGATTATTTAAACCTCAGAATGAAGTCTGGGAGGACCTCTTATCCGAATGGCAAAATAGGTGGGATAATTCCATCAAGGGCCGGACCGGAGGACCTCCATCTATTCTTTCCATCCGTTGGCAATCGGCTGGCTAAGACATGGCTGGAGGTTGACCACTGCGTTGCCCAATTTCTCACAGGTCATGGCAACTTTAAAAGTAAACTGTATTCTTTTAAACTTGTTCCTTCGCCTTTGTGTCAGTGTTCTACATCGAACTGTGAATTTGAACAGTCCGCACATCACATCTTGTGGGAGTGTGTTCTTTTTCAGAATGAACGCAATATTATGTTGGATAGTGTACAAGTAACATCCGGAGTCGTTTATTATACGGACCTTGTAGAAACTAGAACCAATTTCCGTGCGTTCAGGCGCTTTTGCCATACCTATTATTGGAATCAATTGTAACAGCTAATACCTACTTAGGACCCATTAACTTAATCAAATTTTATTCCGTGGTGTTTGGCAATCTGGGCTTCTCCCAGTTGCAATAATGTCCCTTTGTGCCGATTGGCCTAGTTCTGTTCTGTCTCCTGCTTGTTATGGAGGGAAGTGGAAAAAATATCTTTTTTCTTACTCCTCCGCTATTCTTTTCTGATTAATTTCGTTGACGGACCCAAGACAGTTGAATCGTTTCTCCGGGAATCGTCGAGCTTCATTGCTCGGCGTTTTTCAGGCGGTCTCCACTGTTGATTCTGGCTTTCAGGAGTTGCAGTGGTTGGGAAAAGTGTGGCGGGTTTTGTCCCAAAAAAAAAATACCTATACCTACATGCATGAGGTCAATTGAGGTCATGATCTGTGCCTGTGTTGGGGCCTCTCGAGTTCCTAGTAATGATAAACGATTTGCCGAAGGTCGTCAAACATGGTACCTGTTTATTATTTGCTGATGACCTCAAGTTGTTATTAGAAGTGAAGGAAGAGTCGGACTGCGTACGTTTGCAGGAGGATATAGATAGGATAGTGGAATGGAGCCATATGAACAAGCTGTATTTTAACGTATCGAAGTGCTCGGTGATGAGTTTCACCCGCTCACGTTCACCGCTATCTTTTGCGTACGTGATGGAAGACGTTCTGATACAGCGAGTCACACAGGTGCGTGATTTAGGCGTCTCACTGACTCCTGACCTATCATTTCGAGAGCATATTACAAAGATCTGTAAAAAGGCCTTCAGAAATTTAGGATTTATAATGAGACAGACTCGACAGTTCACCAACATCTCAGCAATTAAGGTCCTTTACGATGCGCTTGTTAGGAGTCACTTAGAACACAACGCTGTCATATGGGCTCCACATGAGGCAAAATACGCGGTAATGTTAGAGCGTATTCAAAATAAGTTTACACGATATCTATATCTGAAATTATACGGAGTGTATCCATTTTACCCGCTAATGTACCCCACGTTATTCGTGCTGGGCATGGTAGGATATACTAAGTTAAGGGTGAGGCGGGACTTCGCTCTGGTAACGTATTTGGTCAAGTTACTGCGAGGCCTGGAAGATAACCCTGGGGTTTTAGGTCGCATAGGCATATTTGTTCCGGACAAATATACAGGGTGTAAGGAGAACGCTTCCGAAGCCAGAACGTAGATTATATACAACCTAAATGCAAACGGATACCAATAACCTTTCGCTTTAAATTGATTATTTTCAAGACTTCATATTTCGTAAACAAGCATTGGATAGCGTACGAAACGTGAGGTCACTGACACGCAAGGCGACGTCGCACTACCGCGCCCGCGCTTAAAAGAGCCGCCGCCGAAAAGAGCCGATTTATACGCAATTTACAAACATCACTTTCAAAATCGCAATTGTAGTCCATTGTAAAAAGCTGACAGAGGCATTTTACGTACCTGTCTAAATCCTTTGCGACCTTATGAGGTTTGGCTCGAACTGAGTTCCATTCATTTCAATACAAAGCCGGGCCCGTCGCTGTGTCGATCCGTGAACACATTCTTCACGTAGTTTATTAAAAACACTCACTATTCTGCCCCGCATTTCATCAGCACTGTCACATTCCCGATCAAACACTCTTTCTTTTACATACCCCCATAAAAAGAAGTCCAACGGCCTTCCGATCCAGCAGTCATTAAAAAGCTCAGTGAGACGCTCGCGGACGGGACGCGTAACATGCGGTGGAAAGCCATCGTGCTGGAACCATGTTCGAAGAAATTCAGCCACAGACACATTGTCTAGCATATCAGTTAAATGTCCATTTATAAAATTAAGATATGCTGATCCATTGAGGCGCGGCGGTAGAAACGCTGGTCCTAGAATTCGTCCATTAAAAATACCAGCCCATACGTTGACGGACCATATTCACGAGCACTGTACACGTATGCCTCAGGCATTGTTTAAAACAACAAAAAGTTATAACTAAAAAGAATAAAACAGCACTAAAAACGTAACAATACCTAATAACTAAACACAAATTTAAAACTAACAAAACAATAATTAAATAATTTGTTAAAAACGTAACGCACAAGCTCACGAACCGAGTCGCAAGAAACACTATTATTAACTAAAGAGGTACTATGAAGATCAAACGCTTTGGGGGAGTCCCGCGGTCAAAGCGGTGTGTTTACAGAGGCGAAAATGCTAAAAGAATAATTACGAGATCAGAAATCAATTCATTTTAATTGTTAGGAAATTGTACTTATGCTTTATTACAAACTGTTTTCATTTTCTAACTTTTAAATAAGATTTAACTGGTTTCTTAGATTCAATTAATTTAATTATTCACTTTAAATTTATTAGGTTTACTTACTAAATGAAGGATCCAGTTCTTGCAATAAACGAGCACGCATCGTGTGACTTTAATTACATTGTTATAAAGTTCAAATTCAAAAATGTACATGCGATGAAAATTTTTTAGTCAATTACAGCTGATGTCAGCGATCTTTTACTTTATTTCATTTACTATCGATTATCGACATAATACAAAACTGTTATTAAATTCACGACATGTCCATCAATTTAAAACTGTTGACGCCTCTGTAATGTTTATTTTTCTTTATTTTAGCTTTACAAAGGATTTTTATGGCCTTACAGCCACACTGCCGGCTGTAGGTATCTAAGTACCTTCGATATGGGCCTCAAGGTTAAGCAAAGTAAACTGGATTTTTCTGATTTGTAAATTTGAACATTCAGATCAAAATAAAATTGTAACCCTGTTAAAGGGGAAAATCATTACGATCCTTGCACGAATGGATGCCGCCGATGCCGTAAGCAGATATCCCACAACTAGGTAGAATTGAACTGAAAAGACATTTGCTTCAAGCGATCGAGTGAAGGTTAGTAGTTTAGGAAGATTGGTGTACAATAAAGAATAAATAAATAAATAAATAAAATAGTCAGCCGGCGCATCGCACATCGCGCGACGCGCGCTTCGGTTTCAGCCGTGAAACTGTCGCGATGTCGGTGACCGCACGCGGTCTTTGAACTCGAAATGGGCGAAAGTCAGCTGATATTATTTACGAATGCATTGCTTGTTAGAGTTATAAAGAAAAAAAAAATGTTTAATCGCAAATAATGGTTTTATTTAACTCATTTAACTGTTCCCACAGCATAGTGTACGAAAAATGCTTAAGTAAAATTGTTAAAAAAAATCCTCATTTTTTGATGGTATCGTATCGAGAATCACTAGCCTTATCACCTGTCTTCGTTTTCGGAAGCGTTTCCCTGGCACCCTGTATATTTGGAGGCGGCGACGCCCACCACTACTAGCCACGCCAACAGCCAGGACCAATTTACTTGCCAGGACGCCTCTGGTTAGAGCGATGGCCACCATAAACCTTCTCCATACGAGGCTTGATATATGGACATGTCACTTTAGTGAGTTCGCAAGAGTTCTTTTAATGACACTGTGCTATCCAGCATCCTAGTAGCGTTTCACTCTGTTGCAGTCAGTTAGAATCATTTTGAAACTAGCTGCTAATCTATTCCTCCAAATTCAAACTTGTATTGAATAGTGTTGTTTTAGATTTTATATTATTTTTTAGTTTTTTATTCTGTTGTATAAATTTTATTAGTTTTGTTTTAATTTAATTTTATTTACTTATTATATGTGTAAGTTTCCACAATTTATGTTATCCTTTCTGCCGCATTAGGTTAAGCAACCTGTAATGGTAGAAAGTGTATGATTAAATAAATAAATAATTTTTTAAGGGGGTATTTTTTTTTAGTTTAGTCAGGTTATGTACGCATTAGTAGAATCAGCTAACGAAACCTAACAATACCTTCACGGGTCGGACAGGGTTTTCTTTACATACTGTATATAAAGCTGAAGAGTTTGTCCGCGGCGGTAGTACCTATTCTTTAAACTGAACTTTAACTTTACGCCTGCAGAATTTCAAAGCAATCGGTTCAGTAGTTACAGCGTGAAAGCGGAACAAAAACAAACTCACTTTCCGATTTATAATAGTAAGGATGGGAAATTAGTAGAATTAAACAGATATGCGATTGACCGCACTGCGTACCTAAATCATATAATATATTATAAAAGATTTTACTAGATTTACAAGAGAGTTCAGATATGAGCGCAGCTTATAAAGCAAATAAACTTCAGAACAACTTTTGCCACCAAGATCAAGCTACCCGAAACTATCAAATATTCCCAATCAATCCTTAGCCTTAGTCCTTTACAGAGAAAGTTGAAAATCTAATAAAGAAATCTGACAGATTGTAGTAGATTAATGTGCTGTTGTATATATATATTTAACGTGTGAGGAATCGAGATTGAACTCACGGCTGCTCCTTCTACAACTTTCGTCATTCATCCAACAATCGTTAGACTAATGTCGATCTAAATTGAATTCAGTCAAAACTGTCACATATATTTATTATTTTGTAGTGCTTCTACTCAAAAACATACTGCTATTACAGTGTAAAACTATTTTGTAAGCAGTGTGCTTATAAACACGTGTCCAAAACAGAATCATGATGCGAATTACGCATAGATCACGTGGCGACGCGTGGCGTCAAAATGTCCCTTTGTGCCGTCTATGGGGCGGAACAAATATTTGAATTTAAAACCCCATGTTTTATAGATGTATTTTTGATTACTCAATATGGATTATGAAAACCAACCTTTCTAAAAATTAAGTGATCCCTTAGTACTTTCTGTTACAGCCCTGGGGTAATATACTTGTGAATATAGGTACGGTTAGCAAACAAATTCGATTAACACGAAATTATTGGATAATATACTTTTTGGACCCAAAATGCTGTTCTTTAATTAAACGTCACTTCGATATCGATTTTAATAAAATATTTTACTCAGTACTTAGTTAGTTAATATTTCGGAAACTAAAGTGCTAATAAACTTTTGTACACGCATCAAAAGTGTCTAGGGATCAACATATATTTTTGCAATAACTTTTCTCCTGATTGATATTAATTAAAATTTTCTTTAAGGATTCATCAAATAAAGTGTTTTCGTTTGTCACAGTAACGATAAACCAAGTCACCTTTGCATTAATAAAGAAATTTGCCATTTTCCTAATAAAGGGATATTTGACATTTGAACCACTAACACAAAAGTTCGAAAAAAAGACTGAAATAACAGTTTTCTCTAAAATTTTATTGGGTAACTTAAACAATTAATAATCCGTGTTTCTACCGCGAACACTAACAACACAAGAACATCGGTTTGGCATACTCAAAATGAGTTCATCCAAATCACGCTGTGGAATGGCCGCCCATGTTCGTTGCAACAACAAAAAAAGGTCTTCTTGCGACTGGATACCCTCCATATTCGGCAGAGCTCTTCTCTGTAGCATATCCCATGCATGCTCAATCGGGTTCAAGTCTGGCGACTGAGCAGGCCAGGGCAGGACATTGATGTTAGCTGCGGCGAGAGTCTGTCTTACAACTCTTGCGGTGTGCGGTCGTGGATTATCATGCATTAACTGAAATAAGGGACCGATTTGCACTTGTAGAGGAACGATGACGTCTGATACAATCGTCTCAGCATAAATTTGAGCGTTGAGGTTGCCTCTGATCCAAATCAACTCAGTTCTTCCGCAGATCCAAATACCCGCCCATACCATGATGGTTCCACCACTATAAGGATGGACTTCCTGGCAGGATTTTAATCGCTGTTGGCGTCCAGGGGTTCTCCAGTGTCGTATACGTCTTGTATCCGGTCTCATACCAAAACGAGACTCATCAGAAAAGCACACGAAACGCCATTGTTTTTCTGCCCAATTTCTGTGTTCAAGAGCCCATTGATATCGAATCCTACGATTGTGCATTGCTATAGGTGGTACCCGTAGCGGTCTTCGGGAATGAAGGTTCACTTCATGCAAGCGGTTTCTGACTGTTTGGTCGCTAATTAAGTTCCCTGAAGAGTGATGAAGCCTCACGGCTAACATCATGGCGGTTATTGTTGGAGCTCTTCGAGTTAAGATTTGAATGTATCGGTCTTGTCTCCGTGTGGTGCAGCGATACCGTCCTCCATGGCGCTCAGCCACGGTACCAGTGCTTCGGTAACGTGTCCAAAGTCGACTGATAACACTCTGACTTGTATTCAGAGCTAAAGCCACAGTACGTTGCCAGGAACCAGCTTCTATCATTCCCACGGCTCTGAGCATTTCTTCCCTGCTTAAATGACGTCGCCGCTCCATAATAACGTTGGTTTTAATCAGTAGTAGGGAAACAGTAGCACTAATAATGTCTTCAATGCGTTGTATGTTTTTATAGGGAAAATATTGACAGCTGATTTTCATCTTTTACTCGAATTTGATTCACAGTTCCTGATTCAAATTATGAAATGCACCAAAAAGGATCCATATAAATTTATAAAATCATAAATTTATTACAAAGCCACATCTCAATCTCAAGAAATCCGCATAAAAATGCTTGATCCCTAGACACTTTTGATGTGTGTAGTTAACTGTACCTACCTACTTAAAAATGATACCATGTTCTTCTCAATTAAGTTAACATTACAATATCTATTTGTTCAACATATTAAATGAAAAAGACTATTTAAATGCAGTTTTACTGTGTATGTACCCAATAGACTCTCAAATTTTCACAACAAGGATCCTTACTAATATTATAAATCTGAAAGTGAGTTTGTTTGTTCCGCTTTCACGCCCTTAACTACTGAACCGATTTCTTTGAAATTTTGCAGACGTAAAGTTAGAAGTCCGGATTAAATAATAGGGTAGTAATAGGGTTTTTATCGCGGAAAAATTTGATACATCCGAGGGAATACAAAAACATTTTTAGCTTCATACCAGTTCTGTAATAGGTATCGCTGTGTATAGCTTAAAACAATGTAATAATATATTGCAAACGAATATGCACATGTGAATTTAGAAGTTACATGATACAATTAATCCCCAAAAATTAGTAACCGAATTCCACGTGGGCGAAGCCGCAGGCGAAAGCTAGTATAACAATAAGTCGCAGTTAACATTATACCTACCATAAACTTATAGCAACATGTACACTTCTCATCTTTGCATAAACTCCATTGTAAGGAAGGACCGTTAAATCCGTGCATTTGAAATTCAACAAACGCATGGTTTGGGCACACAGGGAAAATGGCGTGGGGGCAAAAGGACGGCAAAGGCGTGAGGGCGCGTCGTGATTACTGGCGCCCAACCGGGACGACCCCACGTGCCCAGCGGTCCTAACACCCTTCTTTTATTTAAAGCAAACATGCTATGATTGTTATGTGCTTTCAAAGTCAATAAGTTACATATTTGTTTCATTGGTAAGTGTATTTGATTTAGAATCTAGTGAATTACACAGTTCGGCCTGAGTGGCGAAGAACTAAACGATAGAGAATCTATCTTCTATTAGAACCTATATATAATTATAAGGTAAAAGGTAAGGGTCTTTGCAGTTGGGTAAAAATGGTAAAGTAGATAACTTAAATCGGATATGTATGAAGGTTATGAATCTAGAATAAGTAAGGTATGCGGTAGGTACGGTACGGTAACGGTAGAGGATTTTTAAAGAGAAAACTTCTTTAGATTCGTTGTAATATAAAAGTCGATGAAATGAAGTTTCAGTAAAATTTTACGTTCGACTCATTTGATCTCACTAATTATTTGAAACCAAAATTCTTGGTTTCACTTCTATCACATACTAGCGGCCGCCAGCGACTTCGTTCGCGTGGCGTTAGTTATGCTTCGCTACTTTTGGTCGCAGCGTGATGTTATATAGCCTAAAATTATTTAATGGGCTATCTAACGCAAAAAGAATTTTCCAAATCGGACCAGTAGTTCCTGAGATTAGCGCGTTCAAACAAACAAACAAACTCTTCAGCTTTATATATTAGTATAGATTAATTACATACATGCTTCCTATCAATCCGGCCCGAAAGAGAGGCTATGGTAGAGCGTACGAATGTTGCACTATAGACAGTCTCCGAATGGGACAAAGCCTTGTGGCATTCAAAGCCGTCGAAACACGTGTCTATTCACCACCGAAAGAAACCCGTTTACCTTGGCTCCTATTTTTCAGGATGTATCCTTGTAGTGCACTGACCGCCTTCAGCATTTGGGAGTTGAGATTTCTTCGAACCTAAGCTTTGAGCGGTTCATTGAGTCCAAAGTCAAGGTTCGGCGTTATTTCACTCCAGGACAGCTTCTAATGTTGTACAAAGCACAGGTCCGTTCGTGTGTGGAGTACTGCAGCAACATTTGGGCTGGTGCTGCTAAGTGTCACCTGGCCACTTTGGATTCAGTGGAGAGGCGTGCGAAGAGGCTGATTGGTGACCCTGATTTAACTTGAGTTGGTCTCCAAAGCCTAGAGCACAGGCGTAGAGTAGCCAGCCTTTCGGTGTTCTATAGGATACATTTTGGGGAGTGTGCGAGGGAATTGCACGATTTAATTTCCCCATCTCCGTTCCACCATCGGACGACCCGTCGTACGGCGAGTTTCCACCCTTATGTTGTTAACACCTCTACGATCCGGACGAAGCGTTTCGCCTCCTCCTTTATACCGCGTACATCGAGGGACTGGAACAATCTGCCGGCGGCGGTGTTTCCGTCGGACTACAATTTGAGTGTCTTCAAGGCTAGAGTGAATAGGCTCTTAATAAACTAGTGCGCTTTACCATCAACGATTGCGTCACTGCTTGCGCTGGTTTATAAATTAATTAAAAAAAAAATAAAAAAAAATTGCATGACTTAATTCCCCATCTCCGTTCCATCATCAGACGATCCATCGAACGACGAGTTCAAACATCACCACTATGATTCGGACGAAGAGTTTAGGTGAAACTCTCGTCTTTTATACCGCGTCCATCAAGGGACTGGAACAATTTCTCAACGTCGGTGTCTCTGTCTGACTACAATTGAAGTGTCTTCAAGGCTAGAGTGAAAAAGCTCTTAATAAACTAGCGCGCTTTACCATCAACGATCGCAATATCGCATCACTGCTTACGATCAGGCGGGGTTGCAGTTAAGTAAGTACTTGTTTTTAATTAAATAAATTTAAAAAAAAACTTTTTTCCTTCTGTGGTAATCAGCGATCAATTTTACTATTAGCTGATGAGTAAATTATAAATATTAAGCAGATATTACGGTAAAGACAAACCAAATTTTTAATATACCTACTTATTTATTAAAACACAAAAACAAAAATACAGACCGACAAACATATCAAACCTAACAAATTAAAAACTTCTTTTTTTCCAATACCTAAATATTTTTTGGTAAATTGTCAACAGTCCATAGAAATATTGTATCAAGGTGGGACTATTGTAATGTCATTTCACAATTTGGCAAAACGTCAGGGTTACCTAATTGTTTACCAAAAGCCAAAATAACTTAGAAAAATAAGTGATAAGAAAACGCAACCTCAGGTAGATATATCATTATGTACCTACTTTATATTTTGATTTTGATTGGTCTTGGTTTCTTTAGTCCGCAAAGTCTCCTGTGGTCCAACGTAAGACTCTACAATCCTACTACAATTTGACTATGCTCTGATTTCCCTGTAAAGCATGAAAACATTTTCAACAACACTCTCCATAACATAGTATATAGTTGTGTGAGTACACTACCATACCGCAAATCGATCACCAGCACGATGGGGAGCAACAACGTGCTAGAAATGCTCAACCATCATCTTGTAGATAAAGACCTCCTCGATGGTAGGCCATAATATTGGCTGCCGGCAGAAGTTACCATCCACCAGACAAAGTCTTGCCGCCAAACGATTCATCGTGCTCCGGCTTGATGTCTGGTGTTGCCGTACGGAGGACGGTTCTGAGCAATTGTGTTGTGATGTGTGGCGGGTACCATGCACCAAATGTTGTTTTGTCGTAGGTTTGGTCATGGAGGATCTCCAGATCAATCTCCCTCTGGCGCAGCATCGTTGGTCGTGTTGTTAGGTTTACCCCGCTCAGCTGCCGTCTCCCTTCCTATTCACTAAGTTTTTTAAGTGAATAGGCTTAATAAACTAGCGAACTGTACCATCTGTACGGTGCAACCGTACATCAGCATAGCATTGTCAGCATTTACGCCTCGCATTCATTTTACTTTATAATAATCATCAGTTCGCGTCGAGCCTTCAAGCGGTCGGGCGTTCTCATTACGGCCAGCAAAGGCCACGTGTCACTCATTTCACACACATCAGTTCATTAGCTCATTTTACCTATAACTTTGGAACAGTATAGTAGTTTATGTAACCTTAACATCCTTTATTGTATTCTGCCCACATTATCTAAATGTAGTGTGTGATCTAGCAGTAGCAACAGATCGTACACCATCAACGATTGCATCACTGCTTACCATGAAGCGGGATTGCGGTCAAGCACTAATTTATGATTATTAGAAAAATAAAATAAAAAAAGAAGTTTCATCAACAATCAACTCAACCTAATGTAGTCCACTGCTGAATGCAATAGGCCGCTTTCAAGCTTTTCTAGCTACCTTTTTATGGTCGTTGGTCCATCAGGTACGGGGAGCCCTACACTGTCACACGTCACATTTACCCCAAAGAATATATTATATAGATTCCTGTATCAGTAGGTAAATAGAAATGGCAGCTTTAAAACCAACCTCGTGCAAGGAAGCAATAGCTCGCTGGGAGAAAGCGAAAGGAGAAAACGCAGCCGAAGCCAAAGTGATTGAGCTGCAGTTTCAGTGGCCTCCTATAGAAAAGATGGATGGAGCGCTGTCCACTCTTGTCAACTGCGAGTAAGTTTTTAGTCTTGGCTTACTTAAAATAAATTTAAATTTAGGTTGATTACAGATCCCTATTTGCAAACCTATTCAAGTGAGGTAGGTACCTACCTTGCCGCTTGAGGGACCGTGGCAAAATAATAACAGCCGCACAAGTCAATCAGTCAAGTTAAGCTATGCTTGCCGCGGTCAGTTTGTGGATGGGACCCCTCCGTGCCTCGGAAAGTACCTGAAGCCGATGATTCTGGCTGGTATTCATGGATCTTTGAGAGTCGTGACGAGTATTCAGAGGGCAGATCGTCTGCCAATCAATCTTACCAAGGAGTATCGTATTATACAATAACTGGATTGTGGAGGTGAGACGCCTGTCTCACTATGCAAACTACTGGTTTTCAGTTAAAGTGGAACTAATATCTATACTAATATATAAAGCTGAAGAGTTTCTTTGTTTGTTTGTTTGAACGCGCTAATCTCAGGAACTACTGCTCCGATTTGAAAAATTCTTTTTGCGTTGGATAGCCCATCAATCCAGGAAGGCTTTAGGCTATATAACTTCACGCTGCGACCAATAGGAGCGGGGCATAACTAACTCCACGCGAACGAAGTCGCTGGCGGCCATAAAAGGCTAAGCAGATGATGACCTGTCTTGCTGCCGGTGATAAACACAAGTCAAGTAGAAACGAGTGAACAACTAAAAGACAGTTAAAATGGGTTGGCGAGCAACTAGCAGCGGATGCACGATGGTGACTAGCGATTACTAAACGGTACCTAAGGTATATGTTTCTAGTGTACGTGATACCGGCGGCCGCTCTCAAAGTCTCGACGAGTAATCTGCTCGCCCAGCGAGTATTGTTGAGCGAGAACTCTCTTTCATAGCTCTCGTCGCTACGACAAACGAGTAGGCTCACCGGCGCGAGGTGCAGAGTAGTATCCGTGATAAAGTATTAATACAATCTATTACAGGGTCGCCGAGTTTTTAAAATTCCCGTGGGTGCTCCAGCTTATTTAATGACATACCTAGCTAACTTATATGTATTTTTGTTAATTGTTAGACACAAATTACAATATAAAACTTTCAAAATACAAGATATTTAGAGAAGAAAATATATTAGGTATATTAAACTGCTGTGTACTGTGTAGACACAGCAGTTTGATATGTGTACTCTTTCATAGCTCTCGTCGCTACGACAAACGAGTAGGCTCACCGGTGCGAGGTGCAGAGTGAATAGTCCGTGATAAAGTATTAATACAATCTATTACAGGGTCGCCGAGTTTTTGAAATTCCCGTGGGTGCTCCAGCTTATTTAATGACATACCTAGCTAACTTATATGTATTTTTGTTAATTGGTAGACACAAAATACAATATAAAACTTTCAAAATACAAGATATTTAGAGAAGAAAATATATTAGGTATATTAAACTGCTGTGTACTGTGTAGACACAGCAGTTTGATATGTGCACCTGTTAATAAATCTCAAACATTATTTTTTATTCAACGCGAATGTATTCTGACGAACTACTGCTCTATTTATGAATATGACGGCAATGTTTTTGTTCAAAATCATCTGCTATTTCTCTGTTTACATACCAATTACATGCTGCCATATAATTATTAAATGTTTGCTGAGTAGTCCTCAAGTAAGTCTTTATACTTCGTAATCCTGAAAATGACCTTTCAGCTGTAAATATCGATACTGGAATAGTTCGTTAAATCAAATCAAATCAAAGCATCTATTTCAAATAAACTAGTTACAGGCACTTTTGAATTGTCGGATGATCGGTCAGTCAGTAAGGTGAAGCTAGTCACCCATTCCAAAGAGTAGGTACCTATGGAGAAGAACGGGCAAGAAACTCCATGGACACTCTTTTAAAATATCAAGCTATTGATACAAATATTTGATTACATCATTCATCGTTAGTGTGAGGGTACCTATGTATATTATTTAGATCTAGTTAAAAGATGGGAAAGATAATTATTTTAGACATTCATAATCGTGGGTGCTCGGCACCCACTATTTACCACTCGTAGGTGCTAGAACACCCGAGCACTCACGGAGTCGGCGCCCCGCATGAATTAATAATCGAATATTTTCTATTTTCAGAAAATTAAGCCTATCATCGAACATGATTGATAAAATAGCTGGTATTGCTGGCATGAAAAATCTCAAGATTTTATCCGTTGGACGGAATTATATAAAATCTTTATCAGGAGTGGTAAGTCGTAATGCACAATATCCTGCATTACGAGAAAATAAAATCTTATAGAGCGCTTGTTTTAAATTTCAGGATTCATCTTTCGTACAAAAATACCGACCCTCCGCCGTACCTATGTCTAATTAGATTCTAGGGCAATCTCTAACATAACCATGAAGTTTTGGCTTATCGCTTTACTATTTACAACTGTCCCTACAATTAAGTAGTTCATTCAAATATCAGGGTAACTACTGTACCAAAATACTACTCTTAATACTTTTTATTAAATCTTTTCTTTCAGGAAACTGTAGCAGAGACGTTGGAAGAGTTGTGGATAAGCTACAATCCGATCGATAAACTAAAAGGCGTCGGACAACTCAAACAATTAAAAGTTCTGTACATGTCCAACAATAACATCAAGGAATGGGTGGAGTTCAATAGACTACAGGTTTTTTATTCATGTCTAGTATACCCACGTTATACCTATTTTCTTACAGCCCGTTAATATGCATAGGCAGAGATTATTGTAGCGGTCATCTTACTGACGTCACGCATATTTTGCAACTTGCAAGTAGTGTTTACCGTTCAACTAGCATACATACAACTTCTCGATATCAACTGAACACTTGTCTGGTCGGAGGATTCTCCCTTTTTTATAGAGAATGTGTGAACTTTACACCCTATTCCTCATACCTCTAAACTGATGACCCCGAACATGAACGTCAGAGGAGAATTCGTGCAAAAGTCAGCGTACCGTCATCGTCATCAGCCCCGCAAGCTTTAGCGACGAGTCACGACCAGCACCCGCGGCCTCAATGGGTATCCTAACCAATAGTATCCAACGACCGCGCATACCTAGTCATCAGCAGGATAATTGCGTAAAACATTATCAGTTGCAAGGGGTTTCCTTGTGACAGTTCAACAAGATTCATTGCGTTATTTAAGTTGTTGAACAGACACATTTTCTAACATAAGAAGCAATGGAACAGCAATAAGCTTCAAACTGATTTCAACTGATAGTAATAATGTGTTACCCAATTAGGGTGGAGACACTAAAATCAACTGTTGGATGCTTTCGAAAGGGAAATAAATCCGGCCATGCATTATTCTATCACCACAGGTCTCAAAACGGTAAAGATATCAAACCCATTTTAAAACTAAAACTTCGCACATGTAACATTCACCAAACCACACTCGGCTCGCGTTGTGGATTACGGCCCACTTTTTATTGTAGAAGAGAAGCCTGTGTTCCAGACGTCGGAATTGTTCAGGCCGATGCTTAAGCCGACCAGATTCCCATGAGTCTACCTCGGGGTTGCAGTGCCAAAATAATATACCGCTTAGCAGCTAACCTTTATATAAGTAGGCAAGTTGGCATTAGCTGATCAACTATAATTACAGCAAGGTTATTTCATAAAACACTGTCTGTAGCAAGAGGTTTTATTTTTGACAACACAACATCATTCATTTCTTTATTTAGGTACCTACGTTGTTGAGCCGACACATTCTCTAACATATAAGTAGTAAGTAATGGATTAGCAATATGCTTTAAAAGGATTTCAAATTGATAGTAATGATGTTACGTAATTAAGGTGTTGGTAATACACAGTGGTGGTGTCGTGGTTACATCAGCCGTGAATATTAGTAAAACCATTTTAAACAATTGTTATAAGTACTTAGTCAAGCTGAGCAGATTTGGCTGCTCGTAAAAATACCGATCCAAAGTCGCAAAGATAAAGATGCTTTTATAGGATATGTGTAGGTACATATTGATGTTATTTAATTAAATAACTACAATGCTTTAGCTCAACAGTTAGGAATAAAAATATTACAAAACCATATCTACGATTTATGAGATTTCTAAATTATTTTTTACCAAAAAAATCATTTAAATTATAGAAAAAAATATTAATTAAAAATTTCTTTAACTTTGTTTTAAACATATTTCCACTTCATTGCTTAATTGCTATACATGTACTTTTATAATAAATCATATTTATTATGCAGGGCAATTTAATATTATATTTATGCGGTGTGCGAGGAACAATTAAAATAAAAAAATCTTTCGTTTTTCTTTTATTTCTCTTTCGTCTTTCCTATGTTTTCTAAGGTACAGTCGACATCACAATAAGCTACAATTTGTCTTTCTGTATTAAATTTTCAACTTTATCTTTAAGCATTAAGGCTCAAGGTTAATTGGGAATATTTGATAGGTTCGGGTAGCTTGACCTGTTGTCGTCCGTATATAATTATGTATCTTGTACTTACAGGTACCTACTTATAGATATGTATAGGCAGGTACAGGTTACAATTTCAAAATTGATAATATTTTACCTACTAGATAGAGCGTTAGGGCATCAAAATGTCTATTATATAATCTAAACACTCTTACTCTCAGCCAGATTAACGATTGTTCCAAATTAAATAAGTTTTATTCTGTAATCTGTGGTTTTAGTATAGTTTAATACAGAATTTCATGCATATATATATTTTTACAGGAATGTCCAAATCTCAGAGATTTGGTTTTTATTGGGAACCCAATAGTTGACGCCCAACCAGACGTTGAAACATGGCGTAACCAGGCTTCCACTCGACTCCAACAAATAACAAAATTGGATGGCATTCCAATCATAAGGGACACCGAGTGAGATTGCTAACTTTAATATAATTATGGAAATAAAGCATCTATACTTGTGTATATTTATTGTTTTATGTTGTCAGCCAAAGCACCCCTAAAAAAATATTCAATTGTAGGTACCTATTACAAAAAAAAGAAAAGTCTTGGTGGTCTAGTGGTTAAAACACCAGCCTCTCAAGTACCTATGTGTGTGCGGGTTCGATTCCAGGTCAGGCAAGTACCAATGTAACTTTTCTAAAGTTATATGTACTTCCTAAGTATATCTTGGACACCAATAACTGATTACAAGGAACAAAAACATCTTGAGGAAACCTAGACTTGTAAGTCTGAAATCGCCTACCCGAATTGAGTAAGCGTGGCGATTACGCTCAGTCCTTCTCTGTATGAGTGGTGACCTGTACCCAGCAGTTTGACGATAAAAAAGGTAAATGATAATTACAAAAAACACATTTTACTAAACTATAAAACTATTTTGGTCGATTTTAGGGTCTCTTGCCTTCAAAACGGAATTCTTTTCTTTTTCATTTTATTGTTCCTTCGACTGTCCGTTTGTCAAAACCCTTTTTTTCAGGATTGTGTAGAGATATCAAGCTGAAATTTATATCAAATATTCAAGTCTACTGTCCCTTGGAGCTGTGAAAAAATCAAACTTCTAAGCCAGTGCAATTAAAAATGATGATAGTAGGTCATAAATTAAGAGCCGCAAATTTACAACACTCGTAAGGGAATCAAAACCTACCTAAAGGATACTTCCTGTGAATTCAGAATCTTTAAATTTGTACGAAGCGACGTCACAGCTAAAGGAACACAGATAAAAGAAAAATTGCTAAAACCGTACATTTTTAGTAACAAAATAATTTTAATATTAATAAATAATAAATAAAATAAATTTTAATACATGTTCGGAACCCGCGGTGCGCGATTCCGACTCGCACTTGGCCGGCTTTTTATGATAGGTATTCTTCAAAGTCCCTCAAAACTTAATTCTCTGAATAAGAATTCTGATTGCGTGACACTTTCCGTAACAATGGGTGATAGAGGACCACTTGTTTAGCCTACGAATTGAAATGACGATAATATTCGAAATAATAGCCTCGTCGCATCGCCTCGCTTGCTTGACATTTATGACAGATTATGACTCTGGCAACACTAATAACTGCTGCACACGCCATCTATCTATTAGGTGACGCAACTATAACATGACAGCCTTAAGATTGAATTCCATTAATCGAATAATGATTGCGATAGACAGATTGAAGATTACAAAGTAATTCAACTAACTCCGTGAAACGATTAATTGACTCATTCGTTGATAAACTCTTATCACGGTAACTATCGAATTTTATCAATATACACCTCATCGTCACATGTAAGTGTTTAAATTATGCAGTAAGTAAATAGATAGAGAGGTTTACTTTGCTTCTACATATGTAGCAATTGACTACTCACATTTCCTCCGGAAATCGAATGCTATAGAGAAAAACGCGTGGAAATAGCTAAATGAATCCTCTGATCTGGTACTAAAAAGTTACTTATTTTATCGCAAATCGTCCAAATCTTCATGTGAATGCGTCGCTATTGTCCGTACAGCTTTATGATTCGTCATACGTCTCAAAGCCGACTTAATAGCCTGCTTAATTCGCGCCAAAAGGAAATACGAATTGGCCGGGGACGCCATTGCCGGCGGAAAAGTCCCTCTCTTCGTAGATGCGCGAATGGCCCCGCCATTGTGTTGCCACTAATAAAATTTAATGATGTAAACGGATAGCACGAATTTATCTAACTCAGAACTCGTGGGGAGCGGGGCACTGAGGGGAAATCAATTAACGACAATATATCAGCTGTAAAGCAAATTGAATTGGGTATTGTTATACGATACTGTTGGAGTTTGATTAGAGGCTCTCTTATTTATATTGCTAATTTGTTTTTTGAAGTTACGAAGTAGGTAGCTTTGGAGTAACATCCACTGGAACTCAAGAATTAGATAGGTACAAGTCGCTAGAATGTGCGAACCAAAATTTAGGTTGAAATTTAGTCTGGATTATTAAATCCACTAAATTTCCACTTGTGACCACTTGTGATTTGCGAAAGTGACTTATTTACCATACCATTACCATATTTTATATGTTACCTTTTATTAATTATGGGAACTCTATAAATGAATTCTAAACCTCATTGTTACAATATCACCTAAAATAGGCATACCTACCATGTATAAACGAGCCGTCGGAGCCATGTGTATTTATGTAAGCGATATTTGAATAGAGCTCAATATTTTAATGGAAACTCTGTCATTGTGTACTCAGCGTAATGGACCGATAATTGTCCATCCAAACAGAAGTAACTCTGTTAATCAAAATGAAGCTTGCACCTTCCCTACGCATTATAAATGAAGTAAGCTCCCTCGTTAATGCGTACAAATGCCGTCGACCGCCACCTAGCCCGTCATTATTTAATTATTAACACTACAATCGACCTAATTTTGATTTCTATTTGACATTTCGATTATGCGGCACGTAGCCGCCGGCGAGCAGCCATTTTGTGACATCTGTCCTCGAATGTGTTACGAACTATAAAATTCAATTTCCCCAATCGGCCAGCTCGACACATTTATTATTCATAGGTCGGTACCTAGATGCCCGGCCACTAACAGATGTGATCTTTTACGTGAAGGAATATCAAAAAACATGACTTCGATATAAAGAGCAGTGATTCTAAGGGACATGAATTTAATATAAGATCATGTGAATCCAATTTATGGGAACATTCGGATAGTATAAAAGAAAGTCCGAATACATTCACAAATAAGCTATTCAGTCGCGTGACATCAGAGTTTTCCTGATGCGGAAAATGAGTTTTCATTTCAGTTATTGAAAATTTGACTCAGTATTGTTTCTGAAAAGCTATTAATGTTGTAGGAATGTAGCTTGTGCTTTATTGGCAAGCAATCAACTTCAGGTCACGCTACTGATCGCGTTTAATACTTGATTCGGAGGAATGACAGTCATGCTGTAATAACTGTATCGTCCCAGCTGGTTGTAAGTTTGTACTCTAATTTGATAATCAAATCGGGCTTTTATAAACGTACTTCGTAATTAGTAAATATCGAGTTTGTGTTCTTCTATTAGCCAATAAATCAATCCATGTCCTCGGTAATGCACAATCCATTTGCTCGCATGTAGCCTAATAGCCGTTAGCGCCGCCCAATAGCCGCATTAGGTTAAAACGCTGGTCGACCAGCCCGCCCCCGGTTCGAACGATAAACTCATGAAACTCCTATATACTTGACCATAATGGCTGATTTTCTAGCTCACGAGATGTATCCCCAACAAACGGTCGCGCTTACGCCACTCAAAGGCGGAGAAAATGGCTTAAGTGCTTTCTCTATTATGCTTAAGGTCGTTCGTGAAAAGGATAATTTTCAACTCTCCAGCGCCCCCGTTCCGACCGGATGTTGAATTAGTAGGGATGTGACTACAACGTTTCTAATACTTTGTCACTAGAGAAAAGAATGTTGGCTTTTGCTTTATAAGGTGAGTACCAAAAACATAAAATGTTATATTCAAATATAGGATCAGGATAGGTTAGTACCTACCTTATGAGTACCTACTTTGAACACATTTATAAGAACTAAAGACACTTCCTACACCTAAAGATAAATTGATCACCTACCATTACTTTCTAAAAATAATATCCATTATTTTCCCTAGTCATGTTCATACTTTTCCAACGTCTATCAAGATTATATATTTTTAAGTTGGGTAACCTATTGTCGCGGCAAGCGTCGAGGGTAGCGAAATAAAGCTTTCCCAACAAACAATAGTTCCGGCCCTTTGTCGTACTCGGAGTTGAGTAAACATTAGTAGTTGAGGGCATTGTTAGAGGTTTCCTCCGACCTCCTTCAAACCTCCGCCGCGCTCTGCCGACTCCAGGCCTAACAGTTTACGGCCAGATAACTCCCACTTACCCCTCATTACCTTTTGTTTGATGAGAACTGTTTGTTTTGTTTAAGAATTCGAAGGTCTGCAGTATAGCTACATTTAGATATTTGTTTTACTCAAATTGAATAGTCTAGAATTTGTGTTATTTTACTGAAACGGCTCGAAGTATTAAGTAATGTATAATTCATTAGAATCGGTTTTGTATATTAGCTTTATAACCACAAAGTATACTGCAAACAGTAAATGTCACGATCGTATCATAAATTCCTTTCAACATTAACACCTACTTTCCATAATAGCCGATAAACCAAATTTAGTTTTCATGTTACGCACCCTCCACAACTACTTATAATAAGCAATGATCAATGGAGAATAATCCTATTGTGTCGCGCGCACACAAAAAACCATGTCGGAATTATTCCGCTACGGTTTCGCGCTAATATCTCCATTACATTAGAGTAGAACCTCATTGTTAGCCACACTACTAACATCTCATGAAAAAGATTACGCGCCAAAATGTTGACAGTTGTCGCATAGACAAAAGGAAAGTGAGTGCATTTCGATATACGCATAATGGCTTGTGTTTATTTAATTTAAGTCACTGGCAACATAGAATAATGGCGTGTTTTCGCCAGCGGTGCTCGACGTTCCGACTCGAGCCGGGAGCGCCTCGAGGCAATAAAATTAATGAAGCGTGGAGATGGGACCATTTTACTTGTATTATTCGTCTCCTGCGGCCTGAGACTGGAGCGAATGTCCATTAGTTCTGTTTTAACATGTTAGCGAGGTTGAAACGTTGTAAATGCGATTTACTCTGCAGAGAGGGTGGAAAAGTAGCCGGAGTGATTTGATCGCGATCAGTAACCAAAGCGATCGGAAGTGATCTCAAATATCTACCTATTTGTTTGAAGTAAGAGTTCATACATTTATTTACATTGAACTTTTGGATGTCTTCTCTTAACGTTTACAAAGTACCTACCTAATTCAGTATACATACTCTATCCTATATAATATTAGGTTCTACTGAAAATACGTCATGTCATGTTATGTTACTTATTTATCAATATCTGTAAGTAATAATCATGTGGTAAATGCTGCAAATAATACCGTAACTTGAACAAAGAGCGCATTACACCGAATTATATGGTAACTGATGATCAGTCGATGGAAGAGCGAGCGGTTACGCGCGTCAAATTCCCGCGATATCATCTTAATCCGCCAATATTAGTCCTGCACTAACGGCTTATTGTACGCATGTGTGAAGAACGTTTATTTTTAAGCTTATAATGGATTCATTCTAATATACATATAAATTATGTAACATGACGATTTGTGTTTTTACGACTCACAAAAATAGTCACTGTTCTAGTTTACGTTTCTATAAATTTCTCAACTGTAACTTTTCGCATATTTTCTTGATGTATTTTCATATTTACTTACTTCGTATTTTGCCAGCGAGTCTAAAAATAAAAAAAATAATCCTTTACAAAACTCTTTAGAACTCATAATAACTCCACACACCAACCTACATTCCGTTAACTGCAGAAAATTACATAGAAGTCATTCCTTTACAAAAGCCTTCTCGACCACAAAGGGTGTATCGCAGGCGCTAAACCGTCGCACGCTCATTACACGAACATTTGCTACCACTATTAGCATATCAAATGGCCTTATCAGATGTAACGGCTGGCGCTTTGCACTCGACCACTGCACCCAACTAATTCTTCTACGAGACAATAACACGATTAGCGATATAAATACAGTAACAAGAGCATAACAAGGGATTTTAGCAGGATACGCTGATTCTTATCAGGCGTCGCGTTTACAAGGGTAAAGTATGTATTTTTGAGACTCAAACGCATTGTGTATTGTTGCCTGGATAATGTGAAGGAGGTTTACGACGTGCAAGTACAGACGACAACACATCAAACTACTACAATCTGTCAGATTTCCTTATTAGATTTTCAACTTTATCCATAAAGCATTAAGGCTCAAGGTTGATTGGGAATATTTGGCAGTTTGGGATAGCTTGACCTGCTGTCGTCCGTACCTACATACATACCTACCTACGTTTGTTCCTAACAAAAAGATTATTTTATGGAAAATAATAAAAGGTGTATTACTGCCCTAATGGCAGAATGAGTATTTTTGCAGTGTAATTCTGTAACCATTTCATCATGAAAACTTGAGTGAAAGAGTGTCGAGTGAATTGTCATCCAATTACTAACCCTAGAACTTGACACTATTTGTCAATAATGTCACTCTTCTTCACCTAACTTTTCACTGTAAGCCTTTTACAGAATCGATTGGCTGTACTATCTTTAAAAGATAGATAACACTACATTTTCATCTCATTCTGGCATTCAATCCTCCACATACATAGATTCAGCTACATAGGTACCCATTTATCACAAATCTGATCATACTGTAAACACAGCTTGAAACCTACACGTTTTATTTGTTCCAAGAAAAATCTACATCATGTATCCGAAACAGGGTTTCCAAAAAAATAAAAATAACAGCGGAATTTGTTTTACACGCGAATGATAAACTTTTATTAGGTTGTTACGTAGCAACAATAGGCGGAGCGCTCCCGAGCCCCGGAGGTTTAGTACGTCCGATTTCCATACAAAAACTTCTATTTCCCCGGCTAAATGGCACGTGAGAGGACATAAAACTGTGGGAAAACTACACCCAGCTACCGACTAGTTAGCTATTCGATTTTATTTATTTTTTTATCCTTTGCAGGCTAGAAAAATAAGTGTAGCTGCAATGAAATGTATAATACCTAAGTATAAATCAGTAATGCTACGTCTACAATCCTGAAATGTGGGTAAATTTAAACTATTAAAACTTTGGCAGCTCAACCAAGCTGGGGCGGAAAAATATTTCCGACTGACATCACATTCAGTGCCAAAAATACTTTGCACAAGACTGTATAAAGTTTTATGACATATAGTGTAAGAATACTAAATGAATTTCTTCTCGTAACAATTTAAAGATATCTATAGATAGATAGATATACATACTATACTGGAGCTTTCTTGACGAAAACACATCGAAGCATCAAGAAAACATTTGTTGTACCGACGACATAGTAGAAGTCGATAAATCGAAAAGATCTTACTCAGTTAAGTCATACCAACATAATCCAAGAATGTTAAGTAGGTATCATAAAAACTTATCGGAAGTTGCGTACGAGACGTATCCTACACGCGTCAAACTGATCTCGAGCCCACCGACTTGTGCCATCTCTTAGGAAGTGATTTGTCAGCGCCGCCCCCTCTCGATTGAATAATTCAAATAATCGAGGTATTTATATGTAAATAGCGAACCACATCTCCATACGAAAGGGCCGATCGGTACATAAATTTGGCAAGACGACGAGAAAACTGCGACGCACCACCGATCTGATTTATTCGCTAAGTTTTAGAAAAAGTGGCCCGCGTCAGGAAATGTTTGTCTAATCGCGTTTATTGCCTCGACCCGGGATTTTGCGCCCCGCAGCACACAGGGGTGACGCCGACTACAACACTCTGATGTTGTACAAAAACAACTCGATACTTACTCTATGAAAACAAATAAAAGGGATTCAAGAAAACAGCACAATGGATCAAATAACAAATAATACGGAGCATGGTACACTCACTTCAAGAATTAAACCTAACCCTTAAATAGGATATGTGTTATTACAAAATGAGTTCTAAATGTAGAATACCCTATTAATACACTATACTTATATTGTTATGCTCATTGATTTAGTCCAAATTTTGATAAGAGTTACTGTATTTTTAATTTTGTTCCGACAAATGTAGTTTTTAAATCAAAATTGACAGCTCTGACTCGGTATTTTATTTTATTATTTTTATGAACATCATTTTTCACCCGACTATCGAAGAAAGGAGGGGAATTATATAAACTTTTATTAAAAATGTTTATCAAGGGTGTTTATGTATGTCCATTTCTTTGGCACGCCCTGCAGCCTGAACTACTTGACGGATTTTGACATGCGAAGTGTCATTTGATTCGTCTTGATTTATGCGAGTGAGTGACACAAGGTAAGTATATCTAAATTTCTAGAAAACCAAAATGCCAACTTTTTGCGCCAAAATGAAGTTGACCTTGGAAGTTTTATTAATTTTATTATTTGGAATTTAATTTTAACTAACTAAAATTGTTAAAAAAAACCCAATTAATCTTGAGCCTTAATACTTTATAGATAAAGTTGAAAATGTAATAAAGACATCTGACAGATTGTAGTAGCTTGATGTGCTTTCGTCTGTACATCACAAATACTTATGTTAATACATACGAGTATCTACTTCTGTAAGATAGTATCACACGAAGACAATATTTTCCTTCTTTTCAGTTACCTATATTGTCACTTTGCAGTTAGGTAGGTAAGTATATTTTGCGGTCGGGTTCTTTGTTGTCTTAATAATTAAGTTTATCTGTTTTATAATTAAAACTTTATCGGATGTAGTTCGAAAATAATAATGGCGCGATGGATTAAAACTGGATGTAAAGGTATTATTATTTTTATACATTAAGGTACCTACCTAACAAGTCAACTGAATGAGAAAAAAATGAAAGCGCTGGAGCACATATGTAAGTGCGTTTTGTTTGATTGTGTTATTGGCTCGCATAGATATGAGAAAATATTTATGGTAACTACCGACTCAACATGCTGCAAGATTTTTATATATTCTAAAATAAGCTCATGATGGTACTTAGATGCCGCCATAGACGGAAAAGACATTCCTTCAAGTTTAAATAAAGCATGAAAGCTATCCCTAAATGAAAACATAACAGCCTAATAACAGCAATTAATATCGGTCTCTCAATTAGAGCAACCTATGACACTTATCCATGGAAATAATAACGTTGTTTATGAACGGTGCCAGTTCACAGCAGCTCCACCATATGGGACTACACTATTAGTCATAGAAGCTGGCAACACCGGATCATCAATCATTTTAGTACGAGCGGGGAGGAACGGGTAAAGTGTTAATAATCGCTATTGCCACTATTGTTCATTTGTAACTAAATTCACGTACGAAATGATATCACTAACCTGACGTAGAAATGTAGAACTCACATTAGTGCAGATAGGATAGAGTTTTAGATAAATGATTATAGGGATTTTTGACTAGTTCGACAGAACATAATGGCCCCGTTTCCTTGTCGGTACACAAAGTACGTATAGCAAAAACTAAACAAAACACTTTGCTGTGCCCGATAGGGTCCATAATTGATTCTATACTTACTTTAATATACGAACTATTATGTAACATTATGGAATACAATAAAGTATTGAGTACTTAACTAAATTTAAATTTAGTGCATTTTTATCTTTTGCTGACTAATTTGAGAGGACTAAACCAATACCTATTTATGTTGTCCTTTTCTTAATGGAGTACAAAGAATAGGACGCACTGAACTAAAATTAAGTTTAGTTTGGGAAAAAGGGAATCGTCGTCATTGGCGCCGATTCTGTTGTTCACAAACTAAACTAATTTTAAGTTAAGTGCATCTTTTTCTTTCCATTTCGTTAAGAAAAGGACAGAAGATAAAATGTCAGTTTAATCCTGTTAAATTAAGATACTCCATAGACAGTATAGAGGCGATTAAAAACATGTCGACTAAAAATACGCCAGTTTACGTCAAGAGCGGACTAATTTGACAGGTCTAAAGTGACATATTATCTTCTGTCCCTTTCTTAATGAAATATAAATTAAAAGATGCATTGAACTTAAAATTAGTTTAGTTTTTGAACAAGGGAATCGGGGCCAATATCTACGTAATCATTGAAGGTACAGAAGACAGCACGTCAAGCTTATCGACGATTTTGTCAACTTTATCGCTAAAGCATTAAGGCTCATGATTCATTGAGAATATTTGTCAGTTTAAGGTAGCTTGACCTGCTGTCGTCCGTACAAGGATATCTGTAATTTTGTACATTTTCCAAAGTAATACACACTTAGTTTAAAAGAAATAGTGTAACAGTATTCAGCTAAATTCGGTTAAACTGGAACCAGACTCCGACATATTATTATGTAGTTGAGAAAAGCAGTGTATAACTCGGGCGAGTTAACTGTGCACCTCGCCCTGTGACGTCATTCGGACGGTACCGTTTGTAAAAAATGAGAATTAAGTATGTAAAAAAAAAATATAAATTAAATTATTTTTTTATTTTAATAAAAGATTGTTTTGATGATAAAGCGTCATAATACTAGATCATTTTACTCATGACGTGTTGCAATTAAATTGATACATATGAACTGAAATATAATGATGGTGCAATCAACAGGCTTCACTAACGCGGCGAAAATGTAAAAAACAAAAACAAACTTAAGAAAAAAACAAACTTAATAAAAAAAACTTAACAAAGCAAAAACTCCACAGAAAAATTATAACAACAGGGGATTTAAACTGTATTTAGACATTTGTAACAAAGATGCTATCGCTACTCCGCACTTAGGGTCAATTCACGCGTACCACAACCACATCAAGTCGCAGCGACAAAACGTGGTCAAGCTGTGGTTACGTGTGAATAGTGTCGCAGCGGCTTTTTGCAGTTATGTTGTGGTACCGACAAAATGTCGATGTAGTTGCGTTGTCTTTCATTCACTTTGTCACAACACTATTTTTATTTCAACATTTAGTGACAACACAGTAAACGTCAGTTGACTTCGTCTAATTAAAAATACGACGATAGGAGCGCGCTGTTGATGACTTCATGTCGTGGCGATGTGGCCGCGGTGCCGACGCCGGTGGTGGCGTTGCCGTCGCGATGTGGTTGCGATGTGGTCGTTTACACAGGTGGTCGATAACAAAAGCAAAATGTGGTACGTGAAATTTGTTATATTCATTTTCAATACAAAATATACGCCCGCCACGTCGCGTCGTTGTGGCTGTGGCGTGGTTGTGGTACGTGTGAATTGACGCTTACGGCGGATGCGGGGCGCCGTGCGAGGATGCGGGAGAGGGTCTCATTCCAGAGAGGTGCACAGTTAACTCGCGCGAGAAGTACAAAGGCCCTTGGCTCATGGCGTCATATCGTAATCGTATCCTGGAACGCGCATAGTACGAGAGCAATACGAGCACGTACATGTTCAAAGCAGTCTGCACACGATGCGGTGTTGCAGCGTATCGTATGTGGTGCTCAGTGTCATTACGATAGTCGTAGCGTGCTGGGCTAAAAAAGAAGCTTCTTTTATAATGAATACTGCAAAAGTTATTGAACTTGTCAACCTAATCGAAACATGAGTATTGTAAATGTATCCTTCTCATTCGATAAAAACTAAGGAATTTATTATCATTTTCCGACAGTTCACATGCAGCAACAAATATTCTTCTCCTGTAATTATTTGCTATGTATGGATGGATCCAATAAGCACGTCGCTTTCTACTTCTAACGAAATGAAATAACAAGAAATCCTCTTCGTCTGAAGAGAAGGTAAGGTCATCAATAAATTTCTCAAACAATTCTGGTCCACTTGATACCATAGTTTCAACTGAGATATTACTAAGCGTCAGAGCTGTCCCTCTGCCGACAAAACGATACGTCTAAGCGACACTTTCGTTTGTAGATCACTCCGCGTCTCGTAAGCGTAGCGTTATAACGATACGCGCACGAGACATCTACGCCTACGATCCATGTGTTAAGGGCCAAAGAATTTCATCTCGCCACTTGTCATTCCCACACTTCCGATAAAGTAGGCATTGTGACCTATTTAACTATATGTTTATTATTAACACAGACTTGATGAAATTAAAGCAGAAGTCTAAAAACAATTCATAACGAAATCCTTAAATTTTTGTAATAGAAAATACTATATTAATTTCCGTTTGAACTAGTTTAGCAATTTGTTTTCTATCTAACAAATATTGTTGAAATAACTATCAAACAAAACTATGTGATGAAACTGGTGAAGATTTATATGTATTTACATATATAAATGTTCTCCAGCTTCATCAATCTCAAATAAAATCTACGTTCGTTTTTGCTAAAAATTCTACGTAAAATCTGCTCGAGACCGCTCTCGATAAATAACTTTCCGACCTGACTCAAGGGTAAAAAGTTCAACCCTAAAAAATACATTCAGCTTTATAGAACAGAGAAATAAGCAAGTGAGCAACAAAACGCACTTTATCAGGTGGCGGCCGCTTTATTCCGCTAATGACCAACCCCTCCGGAGTAATAAAAGTCGATATCAGCCTCCCTAGGACCGCCGTTGACTTAATGGTCTTGATACTTGTGGTTTAGCTCTTTTGAGGTGAATTCAGATTGTAGATTAAATTTTTTAGCATGCGCTTTTGATTTACCATTGAGGCATTATTTAGAATGTACCGTTATTTAGGTAAGTAAGCACAGAGAATGCTTGCTTGGGGATAGCAGTGGGCATGATTTGGGTAAAAAAGAATGGTGTTCTAGAGGTTTCACATCCCTGTAGGATATCTTAGGAATTCCAGAGGGTTTTGCACTCCTTACACCTTCTCTTTCGGTCATGGATTTTTAATTTTTCGTAGTAATCAATCAATGTTCAGACGACAGTAGATCAAGCTACTACAATCTGTCAAGTTTCTTTAATAGCTTTTCTACTTCATCGGGGAAGTATTAAGGTTTAAGGTTGCTTGGGAAAATTTTACAGTTTTTGACCTGCTGTTGTCTGTACATTGATTGGTTATGCACCTGGACATGCACTTACCTACTAGACTATATGTACTCGTACTAGAAGTAATAAAATTGCAAAAGGACCAAAAACTTAAGTTGGCGTACATGCCCAGCGAACCACGGCTGAGAATTAGCGGCGGCGGGAAAGAAAAATGATTGTGACAGTCCGGCGAACACCACTAATGGAGTCTGCGTCTGCGAAATATCCCCACTTAGACCAGTAGTGGGTCCGTACTTACCCACTCCATAAATACGTGAGTCGTTGGCTCAGCACTTTACCCACGTTTATAATTAAAACATTCATAGTATGAACTATCAGACATTCATATTTTATTAAACTGCTATTATCTATGATATTCGAAACTTCCATGCCAGTTGTTAACGCACTAATCTTTAGTTTAAAAGTGATCAATAGTTAGATAACACAGTAATAGGGCGACTATCTGATTCATGTATCTACTTAAATTCAAATCGCCGTCGAAATACACAGAGGGCAATTCGAATGTAGCAATAACGGGGCCCCACCCCTACGATACAATACAACACTCCCCTCACAAATTAAGTGTAAAACAAACCTAATGAAATTTAAATATCTTTTCGGCGACGCAATAACTGCACAAATAAAATCATGTCGCGGGGGAGAATATAATCGCTTCTATTGTGTACACATTGTATGAAATTATTCTGTTGAGAAGTTTTACAACCCTGTCGCAATACTATGCCAGTGTCGTCCCCTCGTATTGTTAGCTTTATGCGTGGGATAGTTAGTGTGACAAGGTATCAGAGGCCTGTGACGTCGTAAGAAGGGGCGGGAATGCTCTCTAGACAGTAATAGGCTCTTGCGGTGATGATAAGCCTCGCATTGTTAGCTTGTTAGTGGATAATTCGCAGTACTTAATATGTTTAGCGTACGTGGAGAGGAAATCTGCGTGCGGGTTTGTTTTTAGCTATAATTTTTGTTAAGTTAAATGGTAGATAGTAAACTGTATGAAGTGTACATACGTGTTGTTTTTAGATTAAAGTGTTAAATGTAAATTTGATGAAAACAATAGCCGTCATGTCAGCTAGTTCTAATATAAAGGGTGTATCTGACATCGACGCACAAACGAGTACCATGAATCCAGTACATGATTCTGAACCCCCCAGTGGTGGAATTTTTCGTCGTGTTTTTCATCATTAAAAAAAAATATATGTATTTTTTTTCACTTTAGACCGTCCATAATTGCTATACTTTTATAACCCCATAAATAAAGTAAAAATTAATTAATTCGCTAATTACACAAAAAGCGCAATGAAAACAAAACTCGAAAAACTATCTTATCAACTGATTTAATAGAGTTCACATCAGGGATCAATGTCATACCTACAAACCCGCACGGCGGCACGTTTGCAACGTTCAAAGGCCGAGCCGACACTTTTTTTTAAATATATTGTTATTTCTGTAACCGTTCATTATCGACATAAATGACTATCATAATTCTATTAGTGGCATGCGGTTTAGCCTTTTCGCGAAGTTTGCGTTACGATGTCAGATACAGCCTGTATAGGTGTCATCTGCCTAATATTTTAACAGCTATGTCGAAGTCGGGTTCCAGTCTAACCGAATTCAGCTGTATACTAGTATTTTACAGGCTATCTGACCTCCATAACCCAATTAATGGGTAATAGGATACCATAACCCAATTAATGGGTAATAGGATACCCCTTGGTTGGACTGGTTGTCAGACCTTCGTGCTTCTTCCCGTAAATAATTACTGTCAAAAGTCTACGAATCCTTTAAAAACGTTCATTATCATCATCATTATCTTAGCGTTAATCCCAGTCACATTCGAAGCTTTTCAGCTTTGGAGTCTGGGGTCCGCTTTACCAGTCTAACTGCTAATTTTGGCTAATATTCGATATTTTCCGTGAAGCGACTGCCGTCTGACCACCATAACGCGAAGGGAATATCGAACTATTGCAGTTAGACCAATTGTTGGAGTTTTGAGGGCTCCAACAACCCGTAACGACTGGCATTAGGTGTTCGTATGGCAACCGGGACCAACGGCTTAACGTGCTTTCCGAGGCGCGACCAGACCAGTGCGAAAATCATCTAAAAACGTTATATTAGATACGTAAATAAAACAACACTTGCTTACACACTTAAGTATACAAATTTACTACACTGATTGTGATCGATAAATATTCATTCTGAAATGAGATAAAAGAACGTGCACAATATTTTCACGTAATTGGAGAAGTATTCAGCAGCGGAAACATTATTATTCTAGCAGATTAAGTCGAGTATCCAAATGAATCTCTTAAAAGACGCGCTCGCCCCTCAAAGGGGAGGATACTAATTTTCTTTCAACTTTAAAAGAAGCTTCCTTTCAAGAAGTGGAAAAAAGTTACAATCGAAAAGGAAATTTGTGTTTTAAATCCTCTAATGAAGCTGAGAACTTTGTAATGGAGGGGCGAAAGGCTGCCGGCAAATTGAGGAAAAAACTTACGCTCGGATCTGAATCGAGATTGTTAGATGGAAAGAAGTAGATATTAATTACTAGGTATATTTCTTGTTTGTCTAAACCTTTAAGAACCTACTTATAAGGAATTTCTATACATTCTGACACTTTAATGGCGACGTTAATTTAACATACTTACTTATTTCGCGTTTTCATTTTGTGAACATATTTTAATTTCATTAAAAGTTATCTTATTATTTATTTATTTTTAATTTTCTAAAATATCATTGCGGTGCATTCTGTTCTTAAAAAACCGTAGCGCAGGGGTCATTGGCCATGATCACAACATGGCATCAATGTATTTATAACGTGCAAAGAGTGGGTAAGCGAATTGAAGGAAAGATAGATCCTTGTGTTGACGAACTGTGCTAAATATGTAAATGCCGCCATTGTAGCGACACTCTCATGCTCATCTAATGGCAGTCGTTATGGGCTTTTGGAGCCCTCAAAAGTCCAACAATTGGTCTAACTGCAATGCTTTGATATCGCCTTCGGGTTGTTGACGTCAGACGGCAGTCGCTTCACGGAAAAATATCGAAGTTTAGCCAAAATCAGCAGTTAGACTGGTAAAGCGGACCCCAGATTCCAAAACTGAAAAAGCTTCGGATGCCACTGGGATTAACGCTGAGATAACGATGATGATGATTGTAGCGACACTCTGTATAAGTAGTACGATAGATATTTTCATATTCAAGTCGCTATAGCTTAACAAATCTGTAAATTAGTCGGGAAATACTGTAATTCTTAATATTTAACAGTATGATTTTTTGTGATTAATTGCTTTAAATGCATAAAATGAGGGTTCTTCATGTCATTTACATGAGTTTTAATAAAAATAATAACAAATAATATATCCAAAAACACAAAAATATATTTGACTTTTTGTATCTCGCGCCACATATTGTGAAACGACCCGGATTGGCTAATGTCACGATGACGTCATACGCGCATCGGCATTTGTTGTTGTTCTATGTGTTCTCAGGTGTTTTATCCATGTATTTGTACAACCCGGTACAGCACACCACTTGTGAACCATTTTGTTAGATAAACAACAACAAATAACAGATAAATACAAACACCACTGCGGAACCGAAAATCGTTTATATGCTTGTAACGTCACTTACAAGGCGTGACGCCTTATTGGTGAATAAAGCCTTTCAGCGGCTTATTTGAATTTTGAATTTTTATTTGCATGTTTCTTACGAAATACGTATTTAAAATAAAAAAAAAAATACTTTCGGTGAACTTCTTAACCGCAACCAAGTAATTCAAGATAGATATTATAAATATGTCAAATAGCCTATTATGTGTGATTTCTTAAGAAAATCTAAAAACAAAATATAAAAAAATCAGCCAAGAGCTTGTCGGGCCACGCTCAGTGTAGGGTTCCGTAGTTTCCCGTACCTACGCTACGCTAGCTATTAGTTCCATCGAGTTGACTTACTAAGTACGCAATTCTTAAAACGGGCCCACTAAGGACGATGATAACTAATGAAAGAGATAGATTCCAGATATTATGTAGCTCATACCCGTTTAGGGGTCTAAACTCAGGAAAAATCTTAACAGTGCGAATTAGCCAAAAGTATTAACGCCATCTCTCGGAAGTTTGGGTTACTAATTTATTCAAACTAGAAGGATTATGTATGTTGGATTTTTGGTGTTAATTTTGGATTACAGAATATACGTTCAGAATAATAAAATATGTAAACAAATATGCTTGTGTTAAGAAATAATCACACCATGTATGATTCACCGCAATCCGTTCCATGATGCTACCACCATCGCTGCCTTGTTTCGCAAGACCTCCCGAACATCGAGCGCTACCGTGAAATATAATACCGTGAGGTCCAACCTGTGATTCGCCGATTCCGTAATATCGTTCGATTTAATTTAGTTATAATGTAGACTTAAGGGCTTTTTGTTCTACCATCGAACAGATTGTCGCGTCTTAGAGATAATTAATTGTAACGTTAATTACCTAATTAAACACATAAGTAAATTCGTTTCGGTTTCATTCTGCATCCTCGACGGCAGTCCTACGTTTATCATATTCTTGTATATACGGTTAAATTATAAACTTAGTTCAGAAAATATTTTGTACAATTTTCAAAAACTATTCAACCTACCAAGTTCAAAATAATTATCCTAGTTTTTTTTTGTTATAAAATTCTATTTTTGTGACTTTTTCATATTTTTGAGCTTAAATCTTGGTTCAAAAGTTAGAGGACGCTTTATTTTTATTTTGGAGCGATTATTTCCGAAAATATTATGAATATAAAAAATTATACCGGTAAACCCATATTCATTACCTATCCAACAATACATCATACGTTAGGTTGGAAATGAAAAATAAATCACTCCTCCCTTTGCGTGTATGGGGGGTACCCTAATAAAACATTTTTATCTACTTTTTATTTTTGCACTTTAACGGCGTGATTTTTATACTTACATATTGGTAATTAATTAATTTCAGGTCTCTAATGCTAGCGGTGACTGAGATTATCCGCGGACGGACAGACAGATAGACTTGGCGAAACTGTAAGTTTTCCTTGTTGACTACGGAATCCTAAAAAACATAACAGGTAAGCTTGACATTGGCGCCAACGCTGTTGTTCATAACCTAAACTAATTTTAAGTAACGTGCATCTTTTTCCTTCCATTTCGTTAAGAAAAGGATAGACGATAACATTTTAATTTAATCCTGTCAAATTAAGATACTCCATACAGTTTAGACGCGTTTATAAACATGGCGTTTACAAAAATACACCAGTTTACGTCAGGGCGCACTAATTTGACAGGTCTAAACTGACATTTTATCTTCTGTCCTTTTCTTAATGAAATAGAAAGAAAAATATGCACATAACTTAAAATTAGTTTAGTTTGTGTACAACAGAGTCGGCGCAATTATGTGTTTAAATAAAATTAAATAACAACGTAAGCACGCAAAACCTTTTATAACGAATACTTTAACACATTGCTTTCCCAAACGTAAGACATACGGATAGTGCTTCGACGACGCTCCTGGGCACCTATCAAATAAAATACGAGTTTAATACGGCCTATCCATTGTTTCAAGTTATTCGAAAACCAGCGCTAGGCTCTGTTTTTGCATAGAATCGCAGCATAGTGCTGAGCGACAACAGTTTTGCGTGGATTTCCTTCAACTATTTCTTATTTCTTGTGTTTTTGTATACTCTAGCGTCATGTTTACTTCAAATAAACATTTTTTTCTTTTATATTTAGTTATAATGAACTGCACACAAGTGTTTTCCAATATTTCCTTGTAAACCCGTTTAACAAATTGATTGCCAGTCAATATACACAATAGAAAATCTTATATTTGGCGGACACCGGTTACCGCGGTAGCAGTCAATGACTTATTGGATGTTTGGAGTACCAACCGTCCAACCATACATGAAGATCAATCATCTGGCTCAGCAGGAACACTCGACTGGTAAGAAATGAGGGAAATGGTTATTTGTAATTTTTAAAATGAGGTAAATTATTATAATTTACTTATTAACGGTACCACAGCTGGTATTCCTATAATGGAACACTTTTAACTATCAGCTGCAGTCAGCTCACGTTCTTATAGACTTAATGCGGATATCGCGGTGGAAAAAATCGCCTGGCATGATATTTATAATCAAATAAAGATTGCAATATTTGTTTGGTTTTATAACTAAGCAAAAACTGCAGCCTGCGACAAGCGTCCACTATAGTCACAACAACGTGCAATTTTAGTACTCAAATAGTAAGGTAGTTTATAGGCAAACGGGGGGAGCGACCCGCCTTAGACGAGGTAAGGCGGGTCCGAATAGCGCACACCAGCTGCCGGCCACCGGACCATTGGAGCGGTTCGTCCGATGTTGGAGGGATGGGTTGGGCGCCAGCATGGCAGCCTTACCTTCCGCTTGGTGCAAGTACTAACCGGGCATGGGTGCTTAGGTCACTACCTGCACAGGGTCGCCCGTCGGGAGGAGTCGCCGCGGTGTCACCACTGCGACTCTCTCGACGACACGGCCGAGCACACCCTGGTGGAGTTCCCGGCCTGGCGAAACGAGCCGGAGGCGGACACCTCTCCCTGGCAACCATGGTGCGAGTCATGGTTGAAAGCGAGAGTGCATGGGAGGCTGCCGCCTCCTTCTGCGAGACCGTCCTCTTGCAGAAGGAGGCTGCGGAGAGGGAGCGGGAAGAGGATGTCCAGGTGACCCAGGTAATCCCCCTTTGGCGCGAAACCGGCCTTAACAAGGCCGGTAAGCCCTGAGAGTGGCACGGCGACTAGGTCTTCGGGCCAATCCCGTGACACTCTCAACACAGGGCCCGAGGGTAACCAGGTGGTTTTAGTGGGTATTCCCACACACGTCCGTCGCCTAGCTAGCGGCGGGTATGGTGCGTAAAGGCATTTCAACTCGATAAAAATAAAACAAAGGTAGTTTATAATCAACTGGATTCGTCGATACGAGTTGACTGTAGCCGCTGACGAGTGCTACGACGTAGCGGATGAACTCTGGATAGAATTAGATAGCTAAGCTGTCGTTGCAGATACCTTACCGGTTATAGGTCGCAACCGAGTGTTCTACGAAAATGTTACAAAATACCTGCCCAAACTATGGCGGCCAAATACATGCTTAGACGTATTTGTTTACATGGGACACTCAGAAAGTTTTGCGATAGTAAAAAAAAAATTTCTATAGATACATATACAGTATGTTAAGAAACCCCTGTCCGACCCATAAGGATAATAAAGGTTAGGTAAACACATGACTAAATATAATATAAAATTTTACGTAATCATCATAGTACCAATACAAATGAATTTTGAAATAATCTTTTTTTCCCGCGAATTAATTCCAACTTCCCCGAAATTTGGTAGTTTTTAAAAAAGTGACAACAGCGGTATTATTATGAGCGAATAGCGATGCGACCACGTGCCGCGTGTCCTGCCGCCCGCCGCCCGCGGAAGGGTGGTTAACGCATATTTATTAAGTTACCTCTTTTTGCGAAATAATATTTATTTTTTGACGTGATAACGTCTATTAAATCGGTATGCTGGGAGTCATTCGCGAAAACTGCGTAACGGCCGAATCTGACGCTACACGGAGTCCACGCCTACTAAAACTAACCTTAGCTTTGTAGCTTTAGAGTGCAATATTATTTACCTAAAAGCACGGTTGTAAACAATTAGTAGCAGTTTTTCGCATACATGATTAAAGCATTGATAGCCAAGTGGTGAAACGCTCGGATTAATATCGACTCACTCAAGAGGTGCCGCGGGTCGATTCCTGACGGCAACGGACGTTTTTTATCCTTTTTAATTTTTAAATTTTTCCTTTTTAATTTTTCTTTTTCTTTTTTCTTTTTCTTTTTGCTTTTTTTTTATTTTTTAGAAAATTTAAACAAACTATTAAATAAAAATATAAATGTTATAAGTACATTACTTTATTTTAAATAATTTCATTGCATCCAGAAAAAATTACCATGTAATAGACGTTATCACGTTCAAATATCGGCAGTAGACGGAGTTCTACAGACAGCCAATTTTTTTAGAGAGATTTTTTTAAGTTTAGCTCGGTTTTGTATGCATTAGTAGAATCAGTTATCGATACCTAACAACATCTTCACGGGTCGGACAGGGTTTTCTTAACATATGTACTATATATTTAACTGCGCGTGACTGGTTAATTTTGAATATTGTGATCTGTTTTAATTGTGTCAGTGTCCGTAAATTACACGACTATTTTTTGACGTCGATTAATTGGTCGGTAATCGGATAAATCATGATTTTTTTATTAAGAGTAGGTAACACCATGGAGCGAATGGTAACACCGACTGGAGTTGCGTTTGACATAGCGATCGACCGTTAGCGCGGGCGGTCATTGCTAAAGTTTCGATCGAGTGTGTGTTGGTCATGCCCAAACCCAGTGGCTCTTATCTGTTTTAATCTGAGATTATCATTGTAATCCCTTCATGTTAAAGTGATCTAAGTGTGTGTACAGTTAAAATAATAAGAATCGAACATCACACTATAGTTATTGTTCAACGTTTTCTCGAAATACCGCCCACGATGGATGCTCATGGGTTGAGAGGACACCTCAACTATCCGGAACTTCGGCCCCGCCTTCCTGACGTTTTTCCTCTACATATTTATATTACCTATTTTCAAAGTGCTCTCCACCAGCCTCTAAACAAGTTTCATGCGTCTGAACCAGTTTTCGAAACACTTTATCCAGTCCGCCGCAGACACCTCGTTTACAGCCTGCTCTAATGCTGACAGCGCATCATCCGACGACGAAAATTGTATCACTTTGAGCTGATCTTTTATTTTTGGGAATAAGAAGAAGTCACAGGGTGCTAGGTCACGGGTTAGGCGATCGTCGCGTTCATGTGTCAATAATAATTTGTTCGGAATATCCAAATGCGCGCTCTGTCGATGTGTAGTTGCGACACGTTGATATGTAAGAGATTTAAAAGCAGATCAGTATGATTACTGCTCAGCTTGTAAATTCTATTCATGAAAACCGCACATTGATGAGGTTCGTAGTTGGAATTAATAATATACGTATAAGGATTCCATTTTCGCTATTTTATTACGGAAGCCAACTAAAGAGTACCCATGCATAACCAATAATAATAAAAGACCAATACCTATCAAGAAACAATACCCTTAAGTCAGACAGCACCTACTAATTTCTTACCGTCTTTGAGGATAGTTAGAACTATAGCTGTAAAAGCCGTCTACGTATAATAGTAGATAATATATGTATACGTAAAGGGTTTTTAAACAGGGTGGCCAAAAAGTCGTGGATCAAACGAAACAGGGCGATAAAGGAGGTAATTCTCTCTCCAGCATCGCCATAACTTCATTGCACGAAAAGTTATGAATTATTATGTTTTTTTCAATGACACTATCGAGTTATTTTACAATTTAAATGAGCACAGTTTGGAAAAAATGTATTACAGAAAAATGACCCTGTATTAAAAATTCTTGCTGATTCAAATGAGGTACAACACTTTACTTTTTACCCCTTAGTTTTAATTTTATGGTCATTCTTTCATATCAAGATGCAAGTTTCATTTAATTAACCTTATTTTAAATTTATCAATTTACCGTTTAGGTTACTTTTTTGTACGTTGTAACGCTAGAACTGTTCTTGTCACACTTAGGATTTATGAAATGAACAGTTTCACACTAACCACTTAATCGTTTGTCAAAAAGTATCTTAGTTCAGGTAACAATTTATCTTTTCTAGGAAACAAAAGGTTCATCACAACTCTATGAAAATAGCCGATAGCAGCTTATTATTAAGAGAAATAAATGTCACGTTTACCACGTGCAAAGGGTGCAACCTTTACTGCCAGCTGACTATGCACCTAGAGTGAGATTTTGTAGAGAGATGCTTAGAAGACACAGAGAGTATTCGCAGTTCTTCAACAAAGTGTTATCGACTGATTAGTCAAATTTTAGAAGAATGGGAATTTTCAGCATGCACAATTTACATTTCTACTCCAGAGTGAACCCACATATCATCAGAAATGATCGATTCCAGCATCTGTTTGGTATCAACATGTGGGCTGGAATAATTGACCAGCGGCTTGTGCTACATGAAATGCAACCAAGGTTGAATGGTGCTCTGTACTTGAATTTTTTACAAAATAATTTGAACCAAATACTTAATGAAACTAGATTCCTGAAGACAGAGTGGCAGAAATGTGACTGCAACAAGACGGCGCCCCGCCTCATAACGCTCGAGTAGTTCGAGGACATTTGAACGAGAGCTTCCCTAAACGATGGATTTGTCGAGGCGGGCCTATTGCATGGCCACCCCGGTCGCCCGACCTTATGCGAATAGACTTTTTTGTTTGGGGCTATCTTAAAGAAATAGTGAATAACACCGAACAAGAATTACGACAAAAGCTCGAGTTTGCTAAGTTACAAATTCATAATAACGGAGGTGCATTCCGCCGATTTTACGTACGAATTTTATTAGGCGGTGCAGATTGAGTATTATGGTCAAACATTTAATGTAAAAGATTGTATTTTAACAAAATTATTAAATCATAATCGTTCTTTTTATTTCATGATGGCTTCTCAAATTATTACGTAGTATATATGAGGAAAAATCTAAATTTTTCTCTGAATTTAACATTTTATTAAATTTGCGTCTTCATGTGACAAAACGACCATAAAATTAAAACTAAAGGTCAAAGAGTAAAGTGTTGTACCTCATTTGAATCAGCATTACATCAGCAAGAATTTTAATACAGGGTAATTTTTCCGTAATATACTTTTTTTCAAACTGTGCTCTTAAAGCGAGAAGTAATTTTTTGTACCACTCCAAAATTTACGGAAAAAAAATAATTACTCGTTAAATTTGGTACCAAGAGCTGCAATACAATTTTTATAGTATTGATAGATACATTATCGAATCATAATACAAAACCTTTGTTTTATTGTTTCTAATCAACAAATTTTTTAACTGATGAAATTGTAAAACAACTCATTTAAAAAAAATTAATTGAAAAAATTAAACTGGAGAGAGAATTACCTCCTTTATCTCCCTGTTTCGTTTGATCCACGACTTTTTGGCCACCTGTATATCAATGCTTGTGCGTATACACGCTGGAATTTTAATGGTTGTTTTCACGCGGCAGAACGATTTGCTTTAAGGAGTACTTTCGATGAATAGATTAAAAGACAAAATTAAAAATATTTGTGTTATAAAATAATAAAAAAAATCATCAACTCGAAAAAGTGAGAAAAGTTAGTTACCCTACCTACCTACAACTTGTAGGTACTACTCGGAATAGGCATGAAACTGCCTCAATGGAAAGCAATGCAATGTTCAAACCATAATAAGCTCCCGCACGCAGTGATAAGGCATAAAACAGCTTGAAGGCAACAATCCGAAAATTCACCGCCATGCCGAAAAAAGAAAAAAAAAACTACCCTGAGCAGACGGTGGCAGACCACCGTCTCTGCTTGAGCGGAGCGCCGCCGTATCCTCGTGATGGCGATTGGCGGCAGCAATCTCTCGCGTCTGGCATTCATCCAGACCAGCTATACTCTAAGTGTGTTCCGCGGAACCCTAGGGTTCCGTAATACCTCTGTAGGGGTTCCGCAAGAATTTAGAAAAAAAAAAAAAAAAACGCCTCTCTCTGGTCGCTCCGCGGCTCCGCGGCTGCGCGGACTCCGCGGCCGCGCGGAGACAAAACGTTATTAACGTTATTTAATTGTATAAACATGTGTTACAATATATTTTAAATATAGGTAGTTTGTTTTGCTGACGCTACTTTATATCTTTCAAAACCTTAACGAATTGAATTTATCGTTGCAAGGCAAACAAACAACAGTGTTTCAGGCCTATAATAAAATAACTGCTTTTAAGAGAAAATTCGATTTTTGGATCATTTGCATTGGTAAGAAAGAAATAGAAAGCTTTACATTACCCAGTGAGTTTGTTAGCGAAAACGACTCGGAAATGTTTAAAGATGATGTTTTTGAAGAATTGGTCCATTATCTGAGTTCGATGTGCGCATCTTTTGAAAAGTATTTTCCAGAAGAGCACAATACAAAAATTAAAGTGAACTCATGGATTCATAATCCTTTTTTACCCAACTTGGAAAAGCCTGAAAACTTGTCAAACGAAATCTATGAATCTCTTTTAGAAATGTCATCAGACACAAGTATGGAGTCATTATTCAAAACGACGCCTCTCAATGATGTTTGGTGCAGAATCCAAGATGAATATCCAATGCTTGGCCAAATGGCTCTGGATATTCTTCTCCCGTTCCCAACTACATATTTATGTGAAACAGGATTCTCTACCTACGCAGCCACGAAAACAAAATATCGCAATAGACTGGACGCCGAGGCTGATATGAGACTCCAACTTTCTTCCATCAAGCCTGATATCAACCAATTGATGAAAAATAAAAAACAGTTTCATACCTCCCACTAGTTAGATACTTTCTTTTTTAATGTTTTCTATTATTGTCATTGCCAGGTGGTGAAGTAAATAATAATTAGTAACTGTTACATTGTACTTTTATTATGCTGATTAATAAAAAATACACTTAAAAAACAATTGTTTTATTGTAGGGTTCCATCAAGTATTTTTCTTCCCAAAAGGGTTCCGTCATTAAAAAAGTTTGAGAACCACTGATCCAGACCATGGTCCAGAACGAGAGTGCATGACAGGCCATTACCCATTTCTGCGAAGCAATAATGCATATCGTGACCCGTTCCACGACGACCGATGCCGGCCGCAGATTGTTCGAAATAGAAGGTACACGGATGGGTAGTATAGTGTGACACGCCCTTTCTCTCCGCCGAGTGGTCGTCATTTGATGATTTCACATTCAAAAAAGTCAATTGATTCAAAATTGCTCTACCTATTCCGACCGCTTGGTAAAAATTAAAAGATATTATACATTTTGTAACAAAATTTATTCGTGTATATAATAAATATTTTAAACATTATACATTTAAATTCAATTTAGTGTAGGAAACATTGACGCAGTTTCCCTTGTTGAAATGAACAGAAAATGATACGTTGAACTTAAATTTATTTGAGTTTTTGAACAAGGGATACAGCACCATTGCCCATCACAGTATGGCCAACTAGCTAATCGACAGACACAAACAAAAATTATACAATTTAAAAATAAGCTATTACACTGCAGTTATTTCATTTCATTTATTATAAAATCAATTGGTATAATGTGATTGAACTACAGATCCATGACGATTCCTGATTTTTCTACGTTTTTATTGTATTTGACTAACTTACGCTTGTTCACAGTTAAGACTGATTTACACGGTGCAATTTGCCTATGGCATACAACAAAATTGATGCGGCAAGCGACAAATGACTTACATCGTTTAGACAATGCAACTTTTATTGTTGCTTTAACTTAATTAAAGCTATTGGCAATTAAATTGCACCATGTAAATCAGTCTTTATTCGACCTCTGTCAGTAACGAGAATAAATATTACATTTATTTTTTCAGACTTATCAGTGGCAGCAAGTCAAGCGCAACCTTATTTAAATGAGAATTAAGACCATTGTGATCTGAGACAGTGATGAATCAGAGAAAGTATAACTGTGAAAGGACTATTATATTGTCAAAAAATCTTAGACTGATTTACATAGGACGATTATACTGTAGCATAACATAAGTCGAAGCAATAAACCCCCTTATTCATAAACGCTGTTTAAAGTTAACTAGTGATTAGCGATTCTTTAAACATACATTTTAGACGTTTGCACGTCACTTAACTTTAAACAGCGTTTATATACAAACTTCTAAAATGTGTGCAAACGTCTAAAATGTATGTTTAAAGAATCGCTAATCACTAGTTAACTTTAAACATCGTTTATGAATAAGGGTAAATGTGTTTAGTCAGGACTTTCCTTCAATATTTTTGTATGCCACAGGCTAGAAACTTATGATCATGTAAATCAGTCATAACTTGATTACATTAAGGGTTAATTTTCCCAACAACCTTTATCAGAGGAATAATTTTTACGAACAAAAATTAGCGGTCACTTGAAAAATCGGCCCTAAATAAATTAAAATGGAATCTATGTTATTATAAACAAGGCCGAAAGCTTGGAAGACATTCATTAGGAAACATGTCTTGCTATTACTTCCTAAACAGTATTATATGACATAGTACAAGCAGAACATTTTGTACAATGAAAACATAGAAAAACACTAAGCGATGTAAATTATTTTAATACTGGGATAGACGTTAAAAAAAAAACTAGGCACTTGTGTGACAAGCAATTAATCTCATTCTCTGTAAAAGCTCAGAATACCAAATAAACCGGTAATGAATACTATTAAGTCAATTTTAAAATATTCAACAATAAAATAGAGCTGTACTATTTGTCAAAATTACTAATGGCACTTGTGGATTTGAGATTTACATGAATAATTATCTAAAATGGCGCATGAATAGTCAATCACAGGAGTAATTTTGCGTAATATGGTGATACGTTCGCCAAACACATTGTATTTTTATCGGAAGCTGCGTACGGGCACATTCAGCCGCGCGAGCGTTTTTTATTATCTGTTCAGAAGGCTGATTCATCATCAACGTAATGATGTACCAAAAATTCAAGGCAGGTGATCTGTAACCCTTTTGAACCCTAACATCCTATAGCCACTGCCTTCTTAACGCAGCTTAGAAAGACATAAAAGTTGCATAGACAGTCCTATTTACAAATCAATGTGTTTGATGACATCCCTATAACACTTTACAAAGAATTTATCTACCATATCTGTACAATAATTACAACCCTAATAAATACAATCCTTTACAAAAACATTGATCAACTTTCAGTATAATTGAAGTAACAATAATAAGTACATTTAAAATAATTTCAACAAATCGTACAACGTGCTGTGTTCTGCTGTCTACTGTTGGACTGCTGCGTTTGCAATGATCGACGGAGAGTTGATCACTTCTCCAAGACTGTCCAGCAACTCCCTACGGTAGTCATCAAAGTCGCCGTCAACCTGCATTGAAGAAAAAAAGTAATGTAAACTGTATTTATGGTTCAATGTGCTATGGCTAAAAAATAATTCAAAATAATAAATTATGACTTTTCTGCAAACTCCATAATTGAAGTGAAACTACGCACGCTTGACTTGGGGAGTAAGCTGGCGAACGAGTGACGTAAGCGTTACGAAAAGTGTGATCGGGCGAGGCGAATGGGTGTTATAAAGGGTGGTAGAAAGTAGTGCGCGCGCACATTTTCTTTCTCTCTTCCTCTCATAGCCAAATACATTCCGGATATCTAAGCACAGTGCAGGCCTAATGACTGTATTACAGTTTCTTACACATCATTGTAAAACATTTTCATTATCTTGCAGCTAGTAAAGTCTTGCAGTCAGTGGCTTGTTTGCGAGATTACTAGCGTTACGCGAACAGTGATTCTTTGGTTATTTTTATAATACAAAGTATGACCTAAGCACACTTGTTTTTTTTTTTAAAATAATCATATTTACCGTAATGGTGATGCAATGCAAAATTAAATATATAACGTTTATCAAAAACTTATAAATGATCTTAAGTCTTCTAGACTGAATCTGAGTGATCAATCCTAACAACAGGTGGTTATGGTTTTGATGAAATCTTTTAAACACTTGTTGTGTTTATTAAGTTATTCCGCCTCAGAATGGGTCTGCGCGTTATTTTCTTAATGCTTCACGTAAATAATAAGTATAAATACTGTACCTCATTGATAGTCTGGTCCTCAATGACGTAAAGGGCGCAGTCAGTCTCCCTGATGAGTCGCTCGTCGTGGGACACTATCACCACGCCTCCCTTGTAGTCGTTGATCGCGTCCGCCAACGCGTCTATACTCTCGATATCCAAGTTGTTTGTAGGCTCATCCTTTGGGTTCAAGTACAAAATAAACATTGAATTTTACTAATAAGAAACACCGAAAACATATGACTAAGTGTTCCTTAGCATACCGTGTGCTTAGTTGCGCCGCCAACATGGTGAATGGCTTATTTATCTTTTTAACACGGCATGATCTAATAATTGCTCGTTCCAAAGTTACGAATATGATTGACAGTTTTTTACAGTTTATTGAGAAATGTTATCTACCAAATTGATTTTAAAAGTTATTCCATCTATGTGCATATCAGAAAATGTATTCAGAACACATTCAAGGTTTTTAAATCACTCCCGGAACCGCGATTTGTTTAAAGATATTACGTGGCCCTTAGCAAACAGGCCAATGACGAATAGAGGTGGGTTTTGGCCAGTAAAAGTCTGACACGCTCTTCCGCACCGCCCGGAGCAGGAGAGGTCATTTAATGATTTCCCAGCCCAAAAAAAGAATCTAAAATCGCTTTATCCATCTTAAAATAAAAAAAAAAACAATTTATAGGAGAAAAAATGTCTTACCAAAATAACAACATCAGGTGCCATAAGTGTAAGTTCTGCTAACGCTACCCTGGCCTTCTGTCCTCCACTGAGGTCCATCATCTTGATAGTATGCGCGTGGCTAGCGAGCCCGAACGTGCCCAGAGCTTTGCGCGCTTTTTCGTACTGGAGCCCGAATAACCTCTGAAGGTACTCGGCCGGAGTCTCTTCCGCTGTTAAGTGTTCGCCGGAATGTTGGTCGAAGCGACCTATCCGCTACAGGAGTAATTTTTGGGTAAAGTTAAACGAAATTGTCAACAAATTCAAAATCACGCTTTTACCCTACAGATTATGCGCGTATAATATGATTAATGTCACTTTTGAAGGTAAAAAGCGGTTTGGTGCTGGTAGTTGGTGCATTGCATGTTCTTTTGTTCAACAAAGAGTTGCTATCATGAACAGAGTATAAAAACTATTTAGTATGTACTCGAATAAATCGCAAAAATTAGGCAGATGTGCACAACAGCCAATCTTTAAAACACACGAAAACTATACTTACGAGTCTATGATTCCTGATGAGCTCTCCTTGAACAGGCGTTAGTTCACCCACAAGCAGTTTAAGGAAGGTGGACTTGCCCACACCGTTGGGGCCCACGATGGCGATACGTGAATTCAAGTCTATGCCAAAATCTACATTGCGGAACAGAGGTTTCTGGCCGGGGAAGTTGAAGTGGACGTCTGTTTACAAAAAGAAAGTGTTAGATACGGAACGGTAATATTAAAACAACAGGACAAGTATACTATAAATATAGAAAGATGAATGAAAGTAGATAGATGTCAGAAAGGCGATATAACTAGAAAAGGAGTGAATACGGGGATATTGAATGAAAGATGTCCGAAAAAAAAAAATACTGCTTCAATCATTCTATTATTAAAGGACGAGAGAGGCTCTACATCTATTATAGTACATAAGGTCGTATAAAGGCAACAAATTCAGCCACATGATATTTTTAGTACGTACTGAGTAAACCCAGTATGGGCGGCTGCAGCGGCGGCGGGTCAGGGAAGGAGAACTTGACGATGTATTCCTTCGGCCGCTGCAGCAGTGTGGTCGGCGCGGCGCTGTCTTCGTCCTCACGCTGTGCCTTACTGCGATTCTTCTCCTGTTTTCTGGTCAAAGTTTCCTTTTGCTTCTTTTCCTGTTAGTGAGAAATGGTGGTTTCAAGATACTTAAGGTAAAAAAAAAACTGTGCAATATGGACATAGATTTAGAACATAAAAATAATATTTAAGTGTGAGTTTCTATAGTGTATTGAAGTATAGGTATTTGACTGAAAAAAGTACATAAGAAAAAAGATTTAGCTGTTTTTTTATCCTCGTAAACATAAGGTTTATTATATATAATAAAAAAATACTAGCAGACCAAGATCAGACAACGGTCACTTCACTTGTAATATGCAAATAATTTACAGATTTAAAAGTAATTAAGACAACCGCGGGATCGGAGGGGCTTAGTAAATGTGCATTCTACCCATTTTTTTTTTTTAATGGCTTTATTTCTTTTTTTAAGTTTTTGGCTTGGTTGCTAAGACCTTTGAGCCATTTCTTCCTTATAATCTTGTTTTCTTTCGTAACCTATTCTAACTAATTTAACTTAACCTAACCTAAACCTATCTCTTTTCGTTACCCGCGTGAACCGACTAGGATTAAGGTTTGAGACAAAGTCATGATGTGGCCACTATGCTACAATATTTCAATGTTCTTTATGAATTATTTACTGAATGCACTTTTTACTACATAAATCACGCATTTTTATTTAGTAAACGATACCATAAATAATTTAAAAGTCCAATGAAAAATGAGCGTGGCACTCATCTTAACTTTCCCGCCAAAACACAAATAGCCTTAGTTGTTTTGTTGCGCGCTCGGTACACTGCAAACAATTTCTAAATTATTTGGGAAAAAATAAAGGGCATATCTGACATCGATGCACAAACGAGTACCATGGATCCAGTACATGGATTCTGAACCCCTCAGTAGTGGAATTTTTCGTCGGCTTTTTCATGATTAAAAATATATATATATATAGTTTTTTTCACTTTAGACCGTTTATAATTGCTATATTTTTATAACCTAATAAGATTTTAAAGTAAAAATTAATTAATTCGCTAATTACACAAAAAAGCGCAATGAAAACAAAATTCGAAAAACTATCTTATCAGCTGCTTTAATAGAGTTCACATCAGGGATCAACGTCATACCTGCAAACCAGCAAGGCGGCACGCTTGCAACGTTCAAACGCCGAGCCAATACTTTTTTTAAAACATTGTTATTTCTGTAACCGTTCATTAACGACATAAACGACTATCATAATGTTATTAGTGGCATGCGGTGTAGCGTTTTCGCGAAGTTTGCGTTACGATGTCAGATACACCCTGTATAACATGGAAAAATGATTGGAATCGATTCAGTTGCTTATTCTGAACAAACTATATCCAGGTTTCAAATAAAGAAAAAATAATGTTGTATAAAATAATCGGCTGTTTCATACATTTTGACCGTGTAGGTATTGCCCATTTGTATGTAAACAGCTGATTATGATAATATTACACCATCTTTAGCTATCAAGAGCCTGGTGAAAAATAGATACTCTAATAACTAATAAGATCACGTTTTTACTCTTTGCGGGCGGAACCCTAAAACACAACATGGAATTTTAGTCTGTATACAAGGACAGGTCTACTTAATTTATCCAATGACTAGTAAACAATTAGAAAAATATTTTGAGCTAAGGTGAATGAACTCTAGTAAAGATGTCGCCGCTCTATTCCGCGTACCCTTGGAGCGCAAGACTCGGACTCTTCTCGTGTATACATGGGCGTAGCCAGCCTTGGGCTCAGGGTGGGGCAGCAGTCAGCCTATCCCCCAGGGTTTTTTTTTCCTTTTTTGGGTAATTAGTATATCTTGGACACCAATGACTGATTACAAGATGAAGAAAAACATCTTGACGAAACTTGAACTTTTAAGTCTGAAATCGCCAACCCGCATTGAGCAAGCGTGGTGATTAAGCTCAAACCTTCTCTGTATGACAGGAGACCTGTGCTCAGCAGTGGGACGATAAAAAGGTTGATAATGATGATAGTTGTTTTATTCGCCTAGTATGATCAGCAACAAAAGTCGATGAACATATTTCATAAAATTTTGGTTTACATTGCATGTCAACGAGGCTCCGTTTAAGCATAGAAATGATATGTTTCGATAATGAACTCTTTGGCATTTTATAATAAACGATTTTTTTTAAACAATCGACTTTTGTTATTGACTATATATACGGTGACTTGTTTTCAGTTTTAGCTGACCTCGTATTTTATAGGTTTTGCTCACAATGAGAAGTAAGCTAACTGTTATGGTTTTTCTAAGTTAATATATCAAAGTCAAAAGTCATTTGTTCAAATTAGGCATTATCAAATCTTTTTGAATGTCAAAAGACAGCCCCAGAACGCCTACCCTTATGGATCAAAAGAACTCACAGCTTGTTTCTTCGACTGTCCATGCGCCTTCAACTCCTTTAACCTCTTCTCTTGCTTCTCATATTCCTTGATCATCTCCTTCCTCTTCTGTGCGTGCATCTTTTTGAACATGGAATAGTTGCCCTTGTAGTAGTACAACTTCTGCGTGTCCAAGTGGATGATCTCGTTACAAACGTTGTCTAAGAACGACTGGTCGTGGGACACTACCAGAAGGGTCTTCTTCCAACCTTGAAGGTAGCTGAAAAACATATGTTATTATACATCTACTGTAAACTGTGTTTTAAAAATTCTAATTGTTGAGGTTTTTAAGCCGTTTTTTGGGATAAAAGTTCACATCAGGATCGAATTTTCGATCAGATCATGTCTGATCAAAAATTCGAAAAACGAAGGCAGAATTGATCGCCGGCGCAGAGTACGAGAAGAAGTAATATCTCCCTCTTGTATGCCTACTCCTGCTGTTTTGTTAAAGAGGTGCAGGGATTGCGCGAGAGTGCGTGTGTTAACCAGGAATAACACAGGATAATTTTATACCGATATTCTCACGAGAGTGTGTATAACAAACACATAGGATAATTTTATCCTGACATTGTCACGAGAGTGTGTACAACACATAGGATAATTTTATACCGATATATTCACGAGAGTGTGTACCACACATAGGATAATTTCATCCTGACATTGTCACGAGAGTGTGTACAGCACATAGGATAATTTTATCCCGATATTCCCAGGAGAGTGTATGTAACACATAGAATAATTTTATACCGATATTCTCACCAAAGTGTGTACCACACAGGATAATTTTATCCTGACATTGTCACGAGTGTGTACAGCACATAGGATAATTTTATCCCGATATTCTCTGGAGTGTGTACCACACATAGGATAATTTTATCCTGACATTGTCACGAGTGTGTATAACACATAGGATAATTTTATTCTGACATTGTCACGAGAGTGTGTATAACACACAGGATAATTTTATCCCGATATTCTCACGAGAGTGTGTTTAACACAGGATAATTTTATACCGATATTCTCACGAGCGTGTATAACACATATGATAATTTTATCCCGATATTGTCACGAGAGTGTGTACAACACAGGATAATTTTATTCCGATATTGTCACGAGAGTGTGTATAACACATAAGATAATTTTATGCCGATATTCTCACGAGTGTGTACCACATATAGGATAATTTTATCCCGACATTGTCACGAGAGTGTGTTTAACACATAGGATAATTTTATACCGATATTCTCACGAGTGTGTACTTACAACACATAGGATAATTTTATCCTGATATTCTCACGAGAGTGTGTCAAACACATAGGATAATTTTATCCTGATATTCTCACGAGAGTGTGTAAAACACATAGGATAATTTTATCCCGATATTCTCACGTGATCGAAACTTACACCGGTGAAGTTGTTGGGTTTAACATTGCATCACCGCGCTCAACAGCCATCTTCCTTCCTATTCGCTCAATTTTCCTGAGTGAATAGGCTCTTAATAAACTAGCGCGCTTTACCATCAACGATCGCATCACTGCTTACCATCAGGCGGGATTGCGGTCAAGCACTAGTTTATAATTATTAAAAAAAAAAACCAAGGAGCGCAGCTAGTAAAGTAATAATGTAATTCGTACGAGATTATTCCCGGCCTAACCATTCCAAAATAATCAAAAATGCACAACGTTCAGTTTCATTTTCTTACTTTTGATGGCACCCCGGATTTTTTTTATCGAGTTTATATTGATACCCATCGTCAATTAGGCTTCCAGAATCCAATGTTCCTACTGTTCGGAAACAGGCCTCCTCGGTGAGAGGGCCTGGATCGTAACCTTCATGGACCTAGAGCGAATTGGTGGATACCACATGTCTTTGAATTTTTGGTTACGTACTGTAAGTTCAGTTTCATCATCATCATCATCTCAGCGTTAATTCCAGTCGCATCCGAAGGTTTTTTTCAGCTTTGGAGTCTGGGGTCCGCTTTACCAGTCTAACGGCTGATTCTGGCTAAACTTCGATATTTTCCGTGAAGCGACTGCCGTCTGACCTCCACAATCCGAAGCTTTGCAGTTAGACCAATTGTTGGACTTTTGAGGGCTACAACAACCCGTAACGCCTGCCATTTGATTTTCGTATGGCAACCAGGACCAACGGCTTAACGTGCTTTCCGAGGCACGACCAGACCAGTGCAAATATTCATATTTATGCATAGAAATATTTGAACTGCGCGGGGACCGAAACCGCGCCTCCTTGCGCAGCGGCCGCATTCGCTACCGCTACGCCACGGAGGCTGTCAATTTAGTTCAAGGTCAAGTGCAGTTTCTGAATGGATAAACAGATCTGCCCTTAATTAGAGTCTTTAAGTTTTTCGAATAAAAACTAAAATAACATAATAGCTATTATAATTCATACAAGACAATAAATAATAATGGCTTATGACACTTACTTGTCTAACCAAATGACAGCGTTCAGATCTAAATGATTCGTAGGTTCGTCAAGCATCAGCAGTGTTGGTTCTATGTATAAAGCTCTGCAAACAACAAATATAAAATGAATACTGTGATACGACTAACCAGGTACAGACGACAGCAGGTCAAGATACCCCAAACTGTTAAATATTCCCAATCAACATTGAGCCTTAATGCTTTAGCAATAAAGAAGACATCCTAATAAAGAAATTAGACATAGTAGCTCGATGTGCTGTCTTCTGACATAAAACATTAAAAAGAGTGAGATAAATTGATTTTTTATCTAAAAAAGCAAAATAAATTTACGTACAGTGAGATTTTTAATTCGAGTCAGTAAAATGACAAGTGCAACTGTCACTGATACAAAAAAGGGTGACCCGCTAACATAGATGTTCGGCAATCAAAGACTTAAGACATGCATTATTTTATTAGGTATCAAAACGTTTTTTGACAAGTGATGAATGAATCAACAAAATAAGTTATTTAAAATGATATAACAGTATTTTAGGTAATATTTAGTTACTTACCATGTATATGTTCTGTTTAATTAAAATTACAGATTTTTATTTATATAAACGCAATTTGATATTGAATAAAAAAATGTAATTTCGACTAACTTTTTTTTTGCATTTTACTGACTCGAATTTAAAATCTCACTACAAGTATTACTAATAGAGATAACCTATTAAATAATTGAATATATTATCCAAAATAGACGGTGTAATATAAGCGTACCTAGCGAGTGACACCCTCATTCGCCATCCTCCGGAGAAGTTCTTGGTGGCCCGGTCCTGCATTTCGCGACTGAAGCCTAGACCCGCCAGGATACGACGCGCTCGCGGCTCGGCCGAGTCTGCACCTATCGCTTTCAACTCCGCATATACCTGTCGAAGAGATCTATGTTGTACATGTCTGGTGAAGCCGTACGGAGGACGGGTCTGAGCAGTTGTGTTGCGATGTGTGCCGGGTACGTTGCGCCATATCTCGTGTCGGGAGTTTGGTCGTGCAAGGTCTCCAGATCAATCTTCCTCTGGCGCAGCATTGTTGGCCTTCTTCCTTCCTATTCACTAAGTTTTTTAAGTTAATAGGCTTAATAATCTAGCGCGCTTTACCAACAATGATTACATCTTTGCTTACCATCAGGCGGGATTGCAATCAAGCACTAGTTTATAATTATTAAAAAACAAAAAAAAGACGTGTGGCACTCGGGGACTGCCGCGGTAAAGCTATTGCATAGCATTTTGTATCAATTTATGCAATTATAATTATTTATTTATGCAGTATTTCTTTTTCTTTGATATTAATTCAAGTTACACTTTTTGAGCGTGGTGACCGATAAGAAAACAAATTTTTCTTTTATTAAATAAATAAAAAGTTAATATTATTTAAAATATTTTTATTATTTTGCAATACATGTGGGTTTTATTACCTTACAGTAGCTGTTGGTTATTCAGGAATATTTATCATTGAAACTATAGGTTTATGATAACTGAAATAAGAAACATAAGTTTGCGACTTAATATCCTCTAAATACCTAGAAAATACCGCGTCAATGGTCGTCCCATATTTTGTTTGTGGACTCTTGTGGATCATTATTCATTTTCAAATTCAATGTTTTTGATAGAAAAGTTGTCAACCGCTCTGATTTTTTATCAGCGAAGTTAATGTTGAAATCGCCAGCCAAGATAAGTGGAAATTTATTACCATTTGTACCAAGTATTTTCGAGCCTTCTTCAGTGTACTCCAGTAACGTGCGATGAATAAAATGCTCTACCTCGTCCAATTTTGGATTCGGAGAAATGTAAATTGCTACCATAACTATTTGTAGGCCATTTCTAAGTTTGCATAAGCACGCACAAATATCTCCAACAACTGAGCGCCTAACATTAACATCGTTAACGTGTGCAATATTTATTTCAATATTCGGAGTCATAATATTAGTAATATCATTTTTATTTTGGTAAATAGCTACCCCACCTTTTGAAACAGTATCTCGTTTGAACTGAACAATACAATTAAAATTAGGTATTTCAATTGGATTATCATGCGTCATGCAAGTTTCGGTAAGAAGTAACACATTTGTTTGTCTCGTAACTGAATCTTGTAAATCGTATTTATGACTATTTAGACTTTGGCAGTTGAAAGTCATTATTGAAATGCCATTTCTATTACTAATGAAATCTAATACACTTTGAGCAATCGTCTGAACACTATTTAAAGACAGTCTTTTGAATTCTTGCAACAATTGAAAAAACGGCCGCGTGAGCACTTTTTACTCTATAAAATCACGCGCTTTTATTTAGTAAACAACACTACTTATAAATAATTTAAAAGTCCAATGAAAAATTAGCGTGACATTCATCTTAGCTTTTCCGTTAAAAAAAAAGCTATTTTATAAAAACACTACTAAATTAATTTGAATAAAAGTACTTAATAATTAATTATATGAAAAGTTTTTAAGGTAGCCATGACAACGTCGATGACGTCTATGACATATCTCTATAGAAGACCTATTTCAGAGAGAAAATTAATCGCAAGTTTAGCACATCGCGACTATCAGTAACATGGCAAGTGTGTAGAACCGAGTTCGCGCCCTGCAATATGCATGCTCTTTTTGAAAATCTATAAATTGTTTTCAAAAGATGTAGTCGCACGCACACAAACATACCGTGCCGAAGACTGCCGAACTGAAACGACGTTAGAAGATGGGGGGAGCGTGAGGTTTTTTCGTTACGGAATTTCTGGATTCGGTCCCCGCGCTCAAGGCCCGCGATAGAAGCTATGCAATAGCTTAAAAAAGTTTAAATACAGGAGCAGCTTTATTTTGAACTACTTTCTTTTATTTTAGACGACAGGTTGCAGCAATGGTGGAGATTTTCTAGTTCGCAAATTATAGTAATTTTAAGTTCAGTGCATTTTTTTTCTTTCTATTTCATAAAAAAAGGATATAAGATAACATATTAGTTTAGTCCTGTCAAATTAAGATACTCCATAGACTTGGGCGTACCCATCTCGCAGAACATGTATGAACTCCCCTAATTACTAAATCCTAACTAATATTATAAATGCGAAAGTAACTCTGTCTGTCTGTCTGTCTGTTACGCTTTCCCGCTTAAACCTCTCGACCGATTTTGATGAAATTTGGCACAGATAATCTTTAGACCCTGAGAAAGAACATAGGCTACCTTTTATTGAAAAAAAAAAATATTCCCGAGGGAAATCTAAAAAGCGCGATATAACCGAATTCCACGCGGGCGAAGCCGCGGGCAGAAAGCTAGTATAGTATAAACGAGGACTTATCTCTAACCTTTAAATAAACCACGCAGTGGACACTAGCAAAGTGTACAGTGTAATTGTCAAAAAACCGCTTGCGACTATAGTGTACAAGGACTACCCACTCTAAAAATTTGACTTGCCCAAACCAAGAACCAAGCGCTTATTGATGTCTGTCGGATCCTTGACCGATTACTTGGTCCACTTACTCAACACATCCCTATTAGCCTGATGGCTCATCACAGAGTTCATTCATTCCTAACCCAATCATCTTTCACACAGTGACACAAGCTGCTACTCACGTCATTTAATTTATCTTGTTTGCTGAGATCTCCTTTTTCTATTAAAGCTTCTAATTCTTTGCATTCCTTGAGCAATTCTGAAATGTAAAGAATACATTTTTTTTAATAGTACAAATTTATAACTGGAAAAGAAACTAGTAAAAGAAGAATACAGAAGTATTGAAATCATGGTACTCATTGTGTTTTGACTCATTTTGTCGGTCTCCATGGCGCAGCGGTCAACACGCCTGACTGCGACGTGGAGGCCCCGGGTTCGATCCCCGGCCAGGTCATGATGGAAAACGATCTTTTTCTGATTGGCTTGGGTCTTGGATGTTTATCTATATATGTATCTATTATAAAATATAGTATCGTTGAGTTAGTATCCCATAACACAAGTCTCGAACTTACTTTGGGGCTAGCTCAATCTGTGTGATTTGTCCGTATATATTTATTTATTATTATTGGTAATAAAATTAACATAATATAATAAGTGTGATAACAAACAAAATCTTACCAGTCCTTTTAACATCAGCCTCAAGCAGAGTATCAACAGCACTCATATCACTGGCAGTGACCTCTTGTTCACACAACAGTATGTCTATATGGGGTGGGAGAGGGAAGGCACGCTGCGCCAAATGCCTCAGTAGCGTGGTCTTCCCGTGACCGTTGGGGCCCACCAAACCGTACCGCCGACCGTTCGCGATCAACAGGTTAGCGTTCACGAACAAATCTTTGCCTTTAGCAGCTATTGAGAAGTTTTCAACTTTTATGTCCACTGCGTTTTCTAGGGCTGCCATTTGACCTGAAGTCATATTAAACAATAAGCAATACGGAATATGAAAATATGTATATTGTTTCAAAATATTCATGTGCGAATGAAATTAAATGCTTTCATCATCAACCTTTTTATCATACCACTACTGGGCACAGGTCCAGGTTTAAAGTCCAGGTTTCCTCCAGGTTGATGAAATGCTTTGGTCTATATTTATGCAAAAATAACAAATTAAAATAAAGCTAGCTATGCACATTACTTACCAGCAGTTTTTTGTGCCTGACTGACAGTGAAGTTGGCATCGAGATCACTGTGGCCCTGACCTCCCTTCTTGGTCAGCAGCTCCATCTGCTTCTCATACTCTTGCTGTTTTTTCAACTTTTTCTTCTCTTTGTGACTCATTTTTTTTTCATATAGCTCATCCTTGTATTTCTCAGGAAGTTCCGCTACTTTGTCAACCTCCATTGTTGCTTCTTCAGCTGAACCTTCAGGTTCTACAATTTCTTCTTTCTTACTTTTCTTGGTTTTGTCCTGTTTGTAACAAAAAGATAACTACATAAGAAATTCTATTCCAAAAAGTGCCACTTACTAATTGACTAACATCGTACCTTCGTCTTAGCAGGTGGTGGAGCTGGTTCCTCAACTACTGGTTCAGGTTCTGGATCTTTCACCTCGAACTTCTTTAATTCAGCTTCTAAGTCATCCATGTTGTTTTTCTTTTTATTCTTAACTGTAAATGCAAAATAATAATTGAGCAAGTTACTTATTTTATAGTAGTTTTATATAATTGTGACTTTAATATTAGGTATTTATAATTACGTATTTTTTTGTAATTTAAATTGGACCATAATTGAATCATATTGCACGATAACATGTTCAATATAAATAAATACCTTTACTCTTTACTACAGGAATAGCAATTTCTTCCTCATCCTCTTGAGGTTCCATTTTTAATTCTACATCACTCTCCTCATCTGGCCAGTGTTCTTTCTTCCCTTTGCCTGAAAAAAAACATGAATAGAAGAGTTTGTTTGAATACATTAATCTTTTGGAACAACCAGACAGATTTGAAAAATCTTTTTCATTTGATAGTCCAATTGTCAGGATCGTAGGAAGGAAGTACCAGGAGTATAGGGTCAGCTACTTTATACTATGCTTGGACCATCAGAAGCCTATATAAGGCCGCCCGTGTATGATTTGTTATGTTGATTTTTTTTTTTTGATGTATGTTTTTGGTGTACAATAAAGTATATATTAATAAATACATCCATACTACAAGTTCTTCAAATGTAAGAAGTGCAATTTGACGTTTCATGCTTTTCATGACGACACAACTTTGTACATGCGTAACTCAAAAATTGACATTTATTTCTTCAGTAAAACTACGTAATTTTAAAGTTATTTTAATTTTATCACAACTGCACAACTCTTAATTACTTAATTTACATTAAAAATTTTCAAACAAAGCAATATAACCAATGTAAACAATAAATAGTATTTTTTCTCGACGTCGTGTCAAAGTCACGTAATAAGTTACTATACCGTAGTGTTGTGACTCTTCAAATTCACTTGTATACCAATAATCGTTAAAAATGACCAAATAATCGAACTTACTAATAACGATAATTTTCAATGAAAGTGTCCTTTATTATTTAATTATATTTTTGCTGATTTCTAAATGTCAACGAAAATGCATATTTAAAATTAAATATATAGTTATTATAATTTTAATAAGTTTTTGTAAGCAAAATCGCTCATGTTCAAGTCTTGAGAAGTCTTTCAGTGTAAACAAAATGGAGGATATATTGAAAGAATAATGTGCCCAGGTGAGGTAACTAAATGCGAATGGATCCGCGTTGTGGAAAAAATCAAGAAAATAATGATGGACGAGTTCGACAGAGATGTCCATTATGACAATTATATTGAAAATCTCATAGTGATTAATTTAAATGACGACGATGACGATTACTGCAGTAGCAGTAATAGCAGTTATTCATCATCATCCCAGTGTTAATCCCAGTCGCATCCGTAGCTTTTCAGCTTTGGAGTCTGGGGTCTGCTTTACCAGTTTAACTGCTGATTTTGGTTAAACTTCGATATTTTCCGTGAAGCGACTGCCGTCTGACCTCCACAACCCGAAGGCGATATCTAAGCATTGCAGTTAGACCAATTGTTAAACTTTTAAGGGCTTTTAAGGGCTCCAACAACCCGTAACGACTGCCACTAGATGTTCGTTACAAGATTTAGTTATAAACATTTTTTTTATCCAATACTTTTTTTAATTATTTACCCCCAAAACACTTATACAATATGTAAAGAAAACCCTGTCCGATCCGTGAAGGTATTGCTAGGTATCGTTAACTGATTCTAATAATGCCTACAAAGACGGGCTGAACTTAAAAAAAAATCCCCCTAAAAAAAATAATATTATTTCTAAAAAAGCGAGGTAACTTAATGCATGAGTGGTAGGGAACACGTTAGGTATGCGTACGCGGGTGAAGGGGGGCAGGGTACGCGGCACATGGTCGCATCGCTATTCGCTCCGTCACAAATGGTGTTGTCACTTTTTTTTAAATTACCAAATTTTGGGGAAATTGGACTTAATTCGCGGAAAAAAAGAATATTTCACTATGATGGTATATGATGAATTCATTAGTATTGTCACTATGATGATTCGTAAAATTTCATATTTTATTTGGTCATGTAAAAACCTATCATTTATTATCCTTTTGGGTCAGACAGGGTTTTCTTTACATATTGTATAACGAACAGAGAACGAAAATTTTTAATATATTGTCATCTCTGTTAAAATTACGAAACTCAAAATTAATAATGTATATAGCAAAATTTATAATATTTAACATTGTATAGTAAGTAATACAATGTTACTTAGGATTGGATGGAACTAAAGATTTTGAGAATTTCTTTCATCTAAAATTCAGACATTTACAGTCATAAAATAAATAAATCTGTACCTTTAATCAATTAGAAATTACAAAGAAATGAAATCAATATCTCGTATAAATCGGATATTGTAGTAATCGATTTTTTTTAATCCAATCCCTATTCTTCAGTAAGTTAGAAGTGTCAAATTGCAATTCTTATATTTGAAGAACTATAATATTATAAATGCGAAAGTATCTCTGTCTGTCCGGCTTTCACGCCAAAACTACTGAACCATTGTAATAAAATTGGGTACACAGCTATCTGTGTACCAAATTTAAAGCCTGAGAAAGGACATAGGCTATATAAGATGCCGCTATGACCAATAGGAGCAGAGCAGTAACAAAAAATGTTGCTAAAACGGGAGCAGACGCGGACGCATAAATTGCTCCCATTATTTTAACAGGCGCTTATTTTATATCAACTGAGCTTTTTTAATTTTTTTTTGAATGGACATTCCCATGGAAACGGGAACCACCGCACGCTGTAAACTGAAGTCCACGCGGACGGAGTCGCGGGCAACAGTTAGTAATCAATAAAGTCAGAATACTGAAGGAAAATATTGCAAAACCAAGGACAGGATGTGCAATGCATTGGAGGAACAAATATAAAGGTTTCCTATTTTTCCATTTGGAACCCTAAAAATTTGCAGAATTGATTGTAAATAGTTCAATAACTTACTTAAATGTATGTTTTATAAACATACCTTTTTTGTTCTTTGACTTGATAGCAGGTTTTGGTTGATTATTAGAAACATTGCTCACTACTGACTTAGAATTGTCTTGATCCTCATCCTCATCCTCTGATGATTCAACTTCTATATTTTTCTTTTTATTTTTAGCTGTAAAGTGCAATGAATGTTTAATAATATTGATAAAACTAATACAAGCTTAGGAATAATATTTAATTGCTTTATTCTTATTCTATGGGCAATGTTCAACAATTATGTTGTAGACTTAGAATGGCAGAGTTTGAGAACACTATAAACAAATGCATAACAGACAATAATCAATAGGGTAAAAAAATCGTTAATCGGTGATGCCACCCTGTATTGCCAAACCTACTAAATTTCTAAAACTATATAGTTTCATATTGTAAAATTGCCATTACATAAGTACAAGTAAAACATTTAGAGTTATGCCTGAGACAAAAACCCAGATAAATCCAGTTTCTAAGAGTACTTTCTATAAATGGCCACTTACTTTTCTTTTTACTAACAGGTTTTGCAATTTCCTCTTCAGATGCTTCTTTGAGTTCTATATCGCTTCCTTCTGAAGACCAGTCATCATCCTTCTTACCTTTGCCTATGAATAAAAATTAAAATCAAATTCATTGCCAAAGCTGTTTGGTTGAAACATTGCCAAACACTCATATTCTAAAATATAATGAAGTATTAGTATTTTATATATTGCCAAGTAACAAGACCTAAAGCACTCTGAAAGTCAATTCCTGGAATTAAACGATGACGGCAACAAACAAATGTCATAAAAGTGGTAAAACATAGGGAAATTTTAAGTATTATTAGACAGATTGAGACGAGAATTACCCTGTGATTTGTAATGTACTTGCATTAAACATAATACATATAATCAAAAACAAACTATTAACATTTATTTCAATGAAACCATTTACAAGCACTTGAATAGTGAAGGATTTGGTCAGTCAAAAATAGTTCAGATTCTAAAGTGTAAGTAGGTACATAATATAGAGAATAGTCACATCTGTATTAGGCTGGATTGGTATAAAGTATACCTACAATATGCACTTAACCAAAAGGACTTTGCCATATACTTATTGCTTTTAACTAAGAAGACTCTGGCCTAAACTTATTACCACCCAAGTACTTTACTCAACCCTTAGTAGCAACTAAGCTGACTCTGGCTGCTATGTACTAAGAAAATTTTTGAGAAATACATCTACCAATACAAACTTGGCTTTTATTAACTTACATGTATTGTAGTCACAATATAAACTCTGATTTTAGTTTGCTAGACTAAAATGATAGCTAATTTACTACACAATAGTCATGTCTAGAAAAAGGTCAATTACAGCTGTCATTAGAGTCTAGCAAACTAAAAATCAGGGTTTAGTTTGTGACAAATTTATATACTTTACATTTATAGAATTATACATGCAAAAATTATATTAAAAAATTGGTTGTCTGTAGAACTCAGTCTACTGCCGATATTTGAACGTGACAATGTCTATTACATGGTAATAGACCTCACGCACGAGTGTGACCCACGCTCTAGGGGTGGGGGTAAAGTAGGCGTGGACTCCGTGTGGCGTCATATTCGGCCGTTACGGTGTTTTCGAGAATGACTCCACGCCATACCAATTTAATAGACGTTGTCCCGTCAAAACACAATGCTTACCTTTCTTCTTTTTATTTAACTTAGCTGCTGGTTTTGATGCAGTGCTTGTTGCATTACTAACTGTTGATTTAGTATCATCATATTCTTCATCAGAATCCTGGCCCTTCTTTTTATTTTTGCCTGAAATTACATACTTAATTCTATTATACTGTTATTTTTTTTTTAGAAATATTTTTTAGTTTCTGTAAATACTTATATTATTATAAGTGTAAAATATCTTATGGGGAAAATTAGGTATTATATTTTTGTACTTAACATGATTTGGACACAATTTACTATTGTTTGGCAAGAGGACTATAATCGAGTGCCCCTCACCTCTCATACTTCTTCCATGAATAGGTAATGTAAAATTCTTGTGAAAAACAAATGCTTGTTGCATAAGGTGAAATTGATAAAATAACCATGAAGATGGTGTTCACTTCTTTGCCTGCTCATTAAACCCTGCCACCTCCTACAAACCTAACTTGTCAAAGTCAGGGCCCCCCCAAGTCCCAAGTTTACTTCATTAGCCCTTGCATCCCAAGTTCTCTTAGTAGCAATATAGTAACAAAGCTTTTTGGATACACCTGTGGGGGTACACTAACTTTCTTGTGAATAGAATTTGTAGGCTAAAAAACTAACTAATCAATCAAACATTCTTTAAACTATTGTATCCCTAACCCCTCCCAAATGATACTAGATCCAACCTGATGTTTGTGTTGCATCACATGCTTGCAAAGGAAAACACTACCTGGAAAGACATTTTCTGTAAACATTAATTTTGAAGAGATTAAAATCTCTGTAAGTGATGAGCCTAGTTACAATGCAAATTATAACAGTGAATTTTCTTAACATATGTGTACCTTTCTTTTGTGATTTCTTTGCCGCTGGCTTGGGTACATCTTCATCATCGGATGCTAAAACTTTTTTCTGGACATTTCCTTCGTCACTGTCGCTAAAATCGCCAGCGTTGCTTTTACCTTTCTTCTTTCCTTTTCCCTTACTTTTAGAGGTTACCTCATGATCATTTGTTATAGTCTTTTTCTCCTCAAAATCATCATCGAAGTCTTGGTTTTTCTTAGATCCCTTCTTTTTTGACATTTTGATGACTTGATTCAAAAAATTTGGTAATTGAAAAATCACAGAACCAGCCAACTCACTTCTTTTGAAATTCACACACTGTGAACTAGAACTGATTAATAAAGAATAGAAGATGACACACTGTCACTCTGTCAGTGTCACTTTTTTGTATTTTTTTTTTAAATTTGGCTCGCCTGGTTTGTGCACTTACCACTACAAGTATAAAGGTAAGGAGACCAAATAAATTCATTCAAAAGCGTAGGAACGGATTACGGAATTTTGGAAAAACGGATAATATGAGAGCCGCGCCCCTCTACTTCTACCTACTAATGATATTGTTTATTTACAACTAATGACGAATTACAATGACGACTTACAAAGGCGGACTTGGAGGTAGCAACTGAGTTTGAGAATTTTTTTACTAGTATTCCAATAATAACAACAAAAACTTTGTCTTCTTCCTCCACTTCTGCCTACGCCATACTAAAAGAATGTGTTCCAGAATGTGACAAACACTTTGAATTTACGTTTGCGACTGCTAAAGACATTATAGAATCTTTTAAGGATCTTGATGTAAAAAAAACTGCCGATCATTGGGGTTTGTCAGTATATACTGTAGCTTCAATAATAGATGTTATCGCACCTTTCTTAGCAATTGTTTTTAATTCTTGTGTCACATCTGGTATATTTCCTGATTTGATGAAACTTAGCAAAGTAATTCCACTGTTCAAATCTGGTAGTACAACTGATCCCACGAATTTCGGCCAATTTCTATATTACCAACTTTGAGCAAAATTTTTGAAAAATTAATTTTGAAACAGTTGTTGAGACATTTCAACTTATATAATTTATTGCACGTGAAACAATTTGGTTTTACAAAGGGTCGTTCAACTACCGATGCGGGCGTGGCGTTGCTAAAGAACATATTTGGGGCCTGGGAGGAATCGCAAGATGCTCTTGGTATTTTTTGTGATTTGTCCAAGGCCTTTGATTGCGTACATCATGATACTCTTATTAGGAAACTGTACCATTATGGTTTAAGGGACAAAGCTCTCGACCTTCTGACTTCTTATCTGAATAATCGAATTCAGAGGGTTGATGTTAATGGCAACAAATCTGCAGGATCTGAGGTCACCATGGGCGTTCCGCAGGGCTCAATTCTAGGTCCTTTCTTGTTTTTAATTTATATTAATGACTTACCTCATCACGTGAGGGATAATCACAACATAGTATTGTTCGCGGATGACACTTCTCTTATTTTTAAAGTCAAGCGTCAGCTAGCAAATTTTGACGAAGTTAACAATGCACTTTCGAAAGTTGTCCATTGGTTTAATGTAAATAACCTTCTTTTGAATGAAAAAAAAACTAAATTCATTAAATTTTCTACGCCAAATGTCAGGCAGTTAAGTACCAATGTTCAACTGAATGGAGTAGAGTTGATCCCTGTCGAGTCGACAGTTTTTCTTGGATTGACTATTGACTCCAAGTTACAATGGGGTCCTCACATTGAGAAGCTGTCGGGTAGACTCAGTTCTGCCGCTTATGCTGTTAAGAAAATTAGACAGATAACTGATGTGAATACAGCCAGAATTGTTTATTTTAGTTATTTTCATAGTCTTATGACTTATGGGATTCTTCTCTGGGGAACTTGTGCGGACATCAATACCATCTTTGTTTTACAGAAAAGGGCTGTTCGAGCCATTTACAACCTTGGTCCTAGAGATTCTCTTAGAGAAAAATTCAGAGAGGTGAACATTCTGACTGTAGCTTCGCAATATATATTTGAAAATCTTATGTATGTACATAAAAATATATCTAATTTTAAGAAAATAAGCGATGTTCATAATATAAATACCAGGAACAAACACAATCTTGCTGTACATCACACTCGTCTCCACAGAGTAGGCAACTCGTTCATGGGTCAATGTATACACTTTTACAACAAGCTTCCCATGGACATTCGAAACTTACCCATTAAACGATATAAAACCTATATAAAGGCCAAACTTTGCAAAAAGGGGTATTATAAAATCTCAGATTATTTAGAGGATAGAGAGGCTTGGGACTGAGCTGCTCGCTCTGTTAAGCATTGTTATTAAGCAATATGCGTAATTATAACGTAAATTATTGTAAACATTTTCATTTTTAATGTCTGGACTTTAAAAAAGACGATGATCCCTGAGTTTGTTTCGGCTATTTCTTCTCAGAGGTAGTCAGTTAGGAAATGCCGGCTTCATCTAGTTAAAAAAAAAAAAAAAAAAAAAAAAGAAGAAAAAAAAAACATATGACGTGTAAAAGTGATCGGTGATCCTACTTGCTTAATAAACGATTTCATTTCATTTCAATGCTCTCCTACTGCCTTTCAAGAAGTCTCGTCGTCTCCAACATTTACCCTAACACAAAACAATGACATTATGAATAGTAATTATAATAATAAAAACATAATTCCAACTTCAACTACGTATAATTTTAATAATTGTAATTTTCCTAATTGTTTTAATAATTAAAAAAGACGTGTGGCACTCGGGGACTGCCGCGGTAAAGCTATTGCATAGTATTTTGTATCAATTTATGCAATTATAATTATTTATTTATTTTATTTATGCAGTATTTATTTTTCTTTGATATTAATTCAAGTTACACTTTTTGAGCGTGGTGACCGATAAGAAAACAAATTTTTCTTTTATTAAATAAATAAAAAGTTAATATTATTTAAAATATTTTTATTATTTTACAATACATGTGGGTTTTATTACCTTACAGTAGCTGTTGGTTATTCAGGAATATTTATCATTGAAACTATAGGTTTATGATAACTGAAATAAGAAACATAAGTTTGCGACTTAGTATCCTCTAAATACCTAGAAAATACCGCGTCAATGGTGGTCCCATATTTTGTTGTGGACTCTTGTGGATCATTATTCATTTTCAAATTCAATGGTTTTGATAGAAAAGTTGTCAACCGCTCTGATTTTTTAACAGCGAAGTTAATGTTGAAATCGCCAGCCAAGATAAGTGGAAATTTATTACCATTTGTACCAAATAGAAAGAACATAAGTTATATGTACTTAGAAAGTACATAAGTTATATGTACTTTCTAAGTATATCTTGGACACCAATGACTGAAGGCGAAGGAAAACATCTTGAGGAAACCTGGGCTTTATAAGTCTGAAATCGCCAACCCGCATTGAGCAAGCGTGGTGATTACGCTCAATCCTTCTCTGTATGAGAGGAGATCTGTGCCCAGCAGTGGGACGATAAAAAGGTTGTTGATGATGAACGGCGTCGGTGTCGAATTATTTGTTATCAATTTAATATTTTCGAGCTGATCTTTAGTAACATAATCACTTCTGATTGCGTTAACATCTGACCGTAGAATTAATAAATCCTTCATCAACTTCTTTACGTACGTTCTACGTAGTCAAAGCAAACTGGTGGCAATTTGTGAAGGTCATATGCCACAAAAACTGGGATTGTTCGGGATCCGTGATTTTAAACACCGTAATCGTATATTTTAGGTCTTTCTGCTTTTTGTTCTTACGCCTCGATACATGTTTTTGTCTTGTCTTCGTAGAAACAAACAATAACTTTTTTGCCTCATCAATGTCTTCCTCAGGAAAAGCCGACGAGCATATTTTTATTAAACTTTCGTTGTTTCGTTTCGGAGATAACAATATTACAACTCGTACACTTAAATGTACTCGTATTAACATTGTTCACCGACATCTTTCTGTAATATTTTATTTAATAAAAACTTCAACTTCAACTCTTGATCTGGTCCCTGTGGATAGATACCACAATTTTGCCAATAACACGTGTAACAAATTATAGAAATTCTTTAAAAAAATGTTTCACAATAATGGCGGATATCGCCAATCACAGTTGAAAAAACGGCCGCGTGAGCACTTTTTACTCTATAAAATCACGCGCTTTTATTTAGTAAACAACACTATAAATAATTTAAAAGTCCAATGAAAAATTAGCGTGACATTCATCTTAGCTTTTCTGTTAAAAAAAGCTATTTTATAAAAACACTACTAAATTAATTAGAATAAAAGTACTTAATAATTAATTATATGAAAAGTTTTTAAGGTAGCCATGACAACGTCGATGACGTCTATGACATATCTCTATAGAAGACCTATTTCAGAGAGAAAATTAATCGCAAGTTTAGCACATCGCGACTATCAGTAACATGGCAAGTGTGTAGAACTGAGTTCGCGCCCTGCAATATGCATGCTCTTTTTGAAAATCTATAAATTGTTTTCAAAAGATGTAGTCGGACGCACACAAACATACCGTGCCGAAGACTGCCGAACTGAAACGACGTTAGACGATGTACGGCCTTCAAGCCACACCTCCGTGCCCGTCGGAGTGGGGAGCGTGAGGTTTTTTCGTTACGGAATTTCTGGATTCGGTCCCCGCGCTCAAGGCCCGCGATAGAAGCTATGCAATAGCTTAAAAATGAACAAAATATAAAATACTTTTTTTCTGTTTCCTCGCAAGTCTGTTAAAAAAACGTCGTACGATATATGTACGTGCGTATTGGTTATAACATCATTACGCACTAATATCGTAATGTACTATTACCGCATATAATAATAGTACTTTTATACTGATAAATTCGCGAAAGCAATTCGCGCGTAATTTTTCTAATATTTTGGCATTGATAGGGAAAAAAATGTTTAAACTTTTACTTCTGCGGTACCTACTCTTGGTGTGCAAATCGTAAGTTGTTTTAATATAATAGGGTAGTTAAAAAAAAAAAAAAAAAAACTAATAATTAGTCCGTCAGTCAGATTTACAAAAAAATACTAGACACATATTTTTTCTTTTTTCATATAAACAAAAAATTAAGGACATAGAGTACGTTGAAAACTCGTCTGACGTCACTGCACGCTAGACTTTTTAGAGAGCGGTGACGTCACCAGCCACCACTGCTGATCTTTGATGCCTTTTATATTTGTCAATTTTTGTTGATTTCAATGACGTACTAAATAGAATTTTCTTCTTTTTTTCCCAGGAAACATCCCTATTATGTGAAATCAGCGCATTCAAACAAACACACAAACTCTTCAGCTTTATTATTATTAGTAGGTACCAACGTATAAAGGGTAGGTATATATGACATCGACGCACAATCGAGTACCATGGATCCAGTACATGATTCTGAACCCCCCAGTGGTGGAATTTTTCGTCAGCTTTTTCCTAATTTAAAAAAAAATATGTACAGTTTTTTTCACTTTACACCATTCATAATTGCTATACTTTTATAACCCAATAAGATTTTAAAGTAAAAATTTATTAATACGCTAATTACACAAAAGAGCGCAATGTGAACGAAACTCGGAAACCTATCCTATCAGCTGATTTAATAGAGTTCACATCAGGGGTCAACGTCATACCTACAAAAACGCGCGGCGGCACGCTTGCAACGTTCAGGCCGCTGCCTCGAATCTTGCGGGCAGCGGGGCGGCGGCGGCAGCGGCGTGGGAGCCGGGCAGGCATCGAAGACCCGTTTTCGAAACTAGCGGGTAGATCGCGCGTCACTATAGCCGCGTAGTGTTGTGTTCACGATTGTGTCGACGAGATATTTGTTTTTATTCGCGAAAGAAATGTCAGAACAATGGCGGCAACATCTTTTTGGTTCATATTTATTCCTAACGCTCGATCACCGCTTTACTTAAAGTACCCCGCTCGCTGCCCGCCACCGCCCCGCTGCTGCGCCGCTGTTTTCGAGAACCGGTCCGTTTGATTTTACGCATAAGATCCTGCCGCTCACGCGCCGCCGCCGCCCCGCTGCCCGCAAGATTCGAAGGCAGCGGCCTCAAAGGCCGAGCCGATACTTTTTTTTAAACACTATGATTTCTGTAATCACTCATTAACGGCATGAATGACTATCATAATTTTATTATTGCCATTCGGTCTAGCCTTTTCGCGAAGTTTGCGTTACGATGTCAGATACACCCTGTATAGATTAGATACTATTAAACTTCAATAGATAAGTATATTTGTTACTAGCCACCCGCCCCGGCTTCGCACGAGTGCAATGCTGATACTAAATACACTACAGAAAAATTGTGAAAGTTGTATAAAAAACATAGCGGCCTACCGTGCAGCAACCGCCACGCCGCGAACGCGACGCCCCGCAATTTTTAAATCTGTAATATCTTCGAAAATATTAATTTAAATCAGATGCTGTAATGGGCGATATAGATCTATATTAAATCAGCAATGTATTGAAGGTATTTAATTGGAATTTACTTAAAATCGCTTCGAAAATTAGTCATATTTGTCGTAAAAAGTAAATGACAAAAAAATGTTATTGTGGGATATCCATAAGAGATAGACATACACCATCGCGGACTTTTCTAGATGTTAGCAGTTAGACCTTTTCAATGAAAACAATATTTAGTACAATATAAATAAACCATATTATTATTATTTCGTTTATTTATATATATATCAGTGGCGAAGGGTGAAATTTTGACAAAGGGAAGCCGGTCCAAAAAAATAAACATTTAAACCTACTGCAGGATATCTTGGAGAAGATCTTCAGATAAGAATAATATCAAAAGCCCCACCTTCACCATACAAAAAAGGACTGATGATTTGATAACAGTGTCTTTCAAGTATGATAAAAGCGGCTTTGAGAAAAGCCTTTTTCGACGTGCATCTCTATACCACACATCCATGCTTGTTAGTAAGTACTAAGTTAAGTACCTAATGTTAGGGAATAAGAGTCGAGAAAAAATAAAATAAAAAATTACAAAAATAATAAAGTGTTAAAAACCGAACCACACAAACACCGATCCAAAACCAACAAAAATATTAAGCAAAAATAAAGCAAATTATACACAATCACAACGTTATTTATATTCTAATGCAATGCGTCTGTTTTTTTTAACAAAATGAGCTAAAATGTTGTTATAAAAATTCGGATTACTTTTCATTTTATTAAGCAATTTTTTTTCAATTGACATGATAGCCAAATCGGACAATCTCTGCTCTTTTTGGCAGTTTCGCACATACGTGTGAATGCGTTTTAAAGCAGAAAATGACCGCTCAGCTGAAGCTACTGAAATGGGATGGGGTGGGTCAGAATTAAACTGCAAAGAGTTGAAACTTGAGAAAATGCGTCATTCAAAGACGTATTCTGGAGCTGTAAAAAAAGCTCATAGGTGTCCAATTTATTTAACGACGCTGACGTAAATAAGACTTTAAGTTCATTTTTCAACGCGGTAAAATCAAAAATTCCCGGAAAGTTCGCTGTCAAAGAGGAAACTGTTTCAGTTGGAAATGATTGGTTGTATTGAAGATACTTTGATTTATTAAGTAAATCAATAAATACAAGCTGAGAAAAAGATCGGTACCTTTGAGTAATTTGAGCTTTGACTTTATCTATAATCAAACAAAACATTTTGTTCAGTTTGCAACTGCCTGTCATCCATGTATATTTATCATATAACGACGAGTGAAAATGTTTAAAAAATCCATCTCGCCTTTTGCAATCAATAATCATGTGTGGGAGTGCTCGACCTAACTGAATAACATGCTTCTTGTATGCATAACTTAGTTTTGAAAATGAAGTTTCTTTAGTAAGCAGGTAGTTGTTGTTGTAGTAAAGCCATAATAACAAACAAAATCCACAGTATTTAACCAAATCTGCGATTAAATTGCCTTACAGAATCAGTCATAGTTCAAATAACACAAATATTAAAAACAAACGAAAAACTCACGCACCTTTGTCGTGTTTCCTTTCTCGTAGTGGCGTGGTTTCTTTGTCTCTTTCTAATAGAGGAGAGGAGAGAACTACAAGCCGCTTGGCATTAGCCTATATTTATCAAGTTTTACCGACGGTTAGCGAGCATTAGAAAGAGATGGTCTGACACGCTCTGTCTCTTTTCGCCTCATAGTAAAACGTTGACCGAGGTAAGCTGAAATCCGTCGGGTTCCTTCAATGTAATTAATGTACGAAAAATTGAAGCGCTGATTAATTTACGACTATAAAATGAAATGTGATACTTAGGGTATTGCTAAAAATTATGATTGCTATTGTAAATCGCGCCGGCATTTGATTAATAATACTTTGTTAATGAAATAGAATGTAAATACTTTTGTATGAATATGGAACTGATTTTTGAAAGGTAACCCGGTGGGAATCGGCTTGTATGGACTCTTCGCCACTGATATATATACATATTCATTTACATTTTTAAATATTTATAAAAAACATAAAAACATTTAAAAATATAAAAAATAGTGTTCCACCGATGACGGGAGCGGGGTCCAAGCTACCGGTGGTTAGAGCTCCAGAGACAGGAACCTCCTCACGATGCGGGCCGTATCATGGAGTACTGCCTTTTGAATCTGGCCTTTGATCCAACTGCCTAACGAGAGCCTCAATAGATGTTGGTCGAGGCTCTTGGCTATCAAACCATTGGCCGATACGACAATCGGTACAATGACTGCCGAGTTCACATTCCACATGTCAACAATCTCTTGCGCCAAGTCAAGATATTTAATTTGTTTTTCTTTCTCAGCTTTCACGAGATTCCCGTCATGTGGAATGGTAACATCGACAATCATTGCAAGGCGCGCTAATCGATCTATCACCACTATATCAGGCTTATTGGAAACAATAGTCCTGTCAGTAATGATAGACCGATCCCAGTATAACGTGACATGGCCATTTTCAAGAACTGGGTCGGGCACATACTTATAATACGGTACCTCAGAATCCACAAGTTTATATTTCAAAGCAAGTTGATGGTGGATAATCCTAGCTACTTGGTTATGTCTGTGCAAATACTCGCCGTTAGCTAAACGAGAACAACCAGAGATAATGTGTCTGATGGACTCACCCGGGTGGTGACATGCCCGACACACGTCAATCGTCCCGTCCTTCATAATATATCTCCGGTAGTTATTCGTCAAGATAACTTCGTCCATAATTGCACAGACGAAACCTTCAGTTTCCCCGAAAAGGTCACCGAATCGTAGCCAGGATACGGAAGCTAAGAAGTCTACATCGGGCTCATGAAGAGCCCGATAAAATCGCCGGTGAAGTTCCTTGCTTTGCCATATCATCTTGCGGTCATCAGTGGTAAGTATTATAGGCTTGTGCCAGTTCTCTTTCGCCATGGATAGCGGAGTAAGCCCCTTGTCTACTGTGACCACATCAAGATGCATACCCACTACGGTTTTAAAAAAATGTTCTCTGAGACTGCATACCTCTCGGTTGTGGAGGGTCTTCGCATTTAAAAAGCCTCGACCCCCGCACTTCCGCGGAATATACAGTCTCATCACCGATGATCGTGGGTGATGCATCCTGTTTGCTGTCAGCAGTGTACGGACCCTTCTATCCAGGGCGTCGAGTTCGGTCTGAGTCCATTTAAGTATGCCGAAAGAGTACATCAAAACCGGCATGACCCACCCGTTGAAGGCGCGCACCTTATTTCCGCCCGAAAGAAGACTATTTAATACCTTCCTCAGGCGACCAAAGAAGCGCTCCTTCAACGATTGCTTCATGTCAGCATCATTGATACCTAACGCTTCCGACATACCTAAATATTTATAGCTCTCGAATGAAGAGAGGGATCTAAGGTGTATGGAATCCGGGAGTGTAATTCCCTCGGATTCCATAATCTGCCCTCGCTTTACATGCATGACTGCACATTTATCCACGCCAAATTCCATTTTGATGCCGCTACTAAAAGTTTCTGTTACATTCAGTAGCTTCATCAGATGCAATTTATTGGAGGCAAAGAGTTTCAAATCATCCATGTAGAGAAGGTGAGATATGACCTGACCGCCTCTCTTCAATCGATAACCTAGACCTGAATCCTCCAGCAGTGTGCTTAGAGGATTCAGAGCTAAGCAGAACCATAGTGGACTCAGACTGTCGCCCTGGAATATTCCCCGCTTAATCATTATTATTATTATTATTATTTCCTTTATTTCATTATAATACACTTATAAATTATATTTTTAAATATTTCTACATAAAAAAGATATAAAAAAACATTTAAAAATATAAAAAATAGTAACCCACCGGCATCGGGAACAGGGTCCAAGCTACCGGCGGTCAGGGCTCCAGAGAGAGGAACTTCCTGACAATGCGAGCCGTGTCCAGAAGTACAGCTTTCTGGATCAAGCCTTTGATCCGGCTGTCTAACGAGAGCCTCTTGAGGTGTTGGTCGAGGCTCTTGGCTATTAAGCCATTGGCTGTCACGACTATCGGCACAATGATTGCTGAATCCACCTCCCACATGTCGACAACCTCGTGAGCCAAGTCAAGATACTTGATTTGTTTATCTTTCTCGGCTTTCACGAGGTTCTCATCATGCGGGATGGTTATGTCAACAATCATTGCACGCCGCTCTGATCGATCCACCATCACTATATCAGGCTTATTGGCAACAATAGTCCTGTCAGTGATGATGGATCGATCCCAGTACAATGTGATATGACCATTTTCGAGAACTGGGTCGGGCACATACCTGTAGTACGGCACCTCCGATTCCACAAGGTTGTACTTGGGAGCAAGTTGCTGATGAATTATCCTGGCTACAAGGTTGTGTCTATGCAAGTACTCTCCGTTAGCTAGACGAGAACACCCGGAGATAATATGCCTTATTGATTCCCCCGGCCGGTGACATGCCCGACAGATGTCAACTGTGCCGTCTTTCACAATAAATCTCCGGTAATTGTTCGTCATCATAACTTCGTCCATAATTGCACATACAAAACCTTCGGTTTCCCCAAAAAGGTCACCGAATCGTAGCCAGGCCACGGACGCTTGTAAATCTACATCAGGCCCGTGTAGGGCTCTGAAAAAGCGTCCGTGAAGCTCCTTGTTCTTCCATACCTCCATGCGATCATTGGTGTCAAGCACTACTGGTTTGCGCCAGTTCTCTTTAGCCAAGGAGAGCGGAGTGAGGCCCTTGTCAACCGCGACTACATCTCGATGCATCCCCACGTCGGTTTCTAGGAAATATTCCCTGAGACTGCATACCTCGCGATTGTGGAGGGTCTTAGCGTTTAAAAAACCACGACCTCCACTTTTTCGCGGGATATACAGCCTCATAACCGATGACCGTGGGTGATGCAATCGATTTGCAGTCAGCAGTGTACGGACTCTCCTATCCAGGGCGTCGAGTTCGGTTTGAGTCCATTTGAGTATGCCAAAAGAGTACATCAAAACCGGCATGACCCAACCGTTGAAAGCGCGCACCTTGTTTCCGCCTGATAGAAGACTGTTAAGTACTTTTTTCAGGCGGCCAAAGAAGCGCTCCTTCAACGATTGCTTCATGTCAGTATCATTGATACCCATCGCTTCCGACATACCCAAATACTTATAGGTTTCGGATGCGGAGAGGGCTCTAAGGTTTATGGAACCAGTGAGTTGGGTTCCCACGGATTCCATAATCTCTCCTCGCTGTACATGCATGACCGCACATTTGTCTACACCAAATTCCATCCTGATGGAGCTACTGAAAGTTTCAGTAATTTTCAGTAGCTCCCTCAGTTGTGAATTGGTGTGAGCAAAAAGTTTCAGGTCATCCATGTACAGAAGGTGCGATATAACCTGACCACCTCTCCTCAACCTATAGCCTAAACCTGAATCCTCCAATAGTGTACTTAGAGGATTCAATGCTAAGCAAAACCAAAGTGGACTCAAACTATCGCCCTGAAATATTCCTCGCTCGATCCTTATCGGTTCGCTATTCCTCTGAATATTTCGACATCCTGGATAGCGAAGGACTGTCCTCCATGTCCTCATACAAGTCATCAGGAAGGTGCGTAGAGTTGCATTTACTTTATACAACTCCAGCACCCGCATGAGCCATGTATGTGGCACTGAGTCATAGGCCTTCTTATAATCTATCCAACATGTCGATAGATTCTTTCGGGAATGACGAACTTGTTGGCTAATGGCCACATCAATGAGGAGTAGCTCCTTAGTACCGCGGGACCCGCTCTTACATCCATTTTGAGAGGCAGACATGATGGAGTTGCTGTCAATATGCGTGTTAATTTTAGATTTCAAAATGGATGTAAGAACTTTATAGACCGTCGGTAAACACGTGATCGGCCTATAATTTTTCGGTTCCGCGGTGCTACCTGATTTATGGAGCAGGTGGGTTACTCCTGTTGTTAGAAACTGGGGTAGCGAACCAGACTCTAAGGCGGTCTGGAATTGAGATGCCAAGCGAGCGTGCGACCTGGAGAACCATTTAATCCAAAAGCTGTGCAGCCCATCCGGCCCTGAAGACTTCCAATTAGGCAACGGACGGACTGCACGTGCTACATCTTGGGGGCAGATGGTAATGGCCCCCATTTCTGGTACTGGATCGCAGGCTCGCTCAACAACCCGAGTCCAATCACCTTCGGTGTGACTGACAGGCACCGATCAGATATTGCGCCAGAATGAATACGTGGCATCATCATCTGGTAAGCACGTGTCAGCAACACCTTGGTCTGATCGCTCCCAAGCTCTATAGACCCGCCTTTCATCGCTTTGGAAATTGCGATTCTGAGAATACCGCTCCACTCTTCGCTTGTACCGACGAATGCGGTTTGCCCATGCATATAATTTCTGCTTAAAAAAGTCGATGCGCTCTGTGACGCGGAATAAATAGTCTCGGGTACTAATATCAGTCCCCGAGAACGCCCGCCTCACAAAGCGCATCACTCTAGGGCGTGTATTGCCTTCCCTGAAACTAGTTAGCTTGCCAATGAGTGCTCTAGTCTCTCCGATACGACGCTCAATCCTGCACTGCCAAGCTGGTACAGCTGATTTTGATCGTGTGGCTCTGTCATTGTCTGGGAATTTGACATGAGCCACACGACATATCGCAACAGCTCCGCAGTACAAGATTGAGTGTGTATCAGTCAGATCTTTGCTGTCCTTTAAATAATAGGACAGCTGAGAGTCTAGAGCTTATTATTATTATTAATATGTTGATAAATCTTGTAGGATTAAGCCTGCGTTTCACTGCAAACGCGGAAAAATAATTATTATTTACGCCATGCCATTAGGAACCTCAAAAACCATTGTATCTCCACTATTTAATGGACTTTTTTTTTATAATTATAAACTAGCGCTTGACCACAATCCTACCTGATGGTAAGCAGTGATGCGATCGTTGATGGTAAAGCGCGCTAGTTTATTAAGAGACTATTCACTTAGAAAAACTGAACGAATAGGAAGGAAGAAGGCAGTTGAGCGAGGTGATGCAATGTTAATCCCAACACCACGAGCAACAATGCCACGCCAAAGAGAGATTGATCTGAAGACCCTCCACGACTAAACTCCCAACACAAAAACATTAGGCGCATCGTACCCGGCACACATCGCAACATATGTAAGTGCTCAGACCCGTCCTCCGTACGGCTTCACCAGACATCATGCCGGAACACGACAAATAGCTTGAAATAGCTTGGCGGCAAGGCTTTGTCTTGTAGGCGGCAACTTCTGCCGGCGGCCGATGTTATGTTGTTAATAAACCTATCATCTCAGCGTTAATCCCCGTCGCATCCGAAGCTTTGTTTTAAGTTTTGGAGTCTGGGGTCCGCTTTACCAGTCTAACTGCTGATTTTGGCTAGACTTCGATATTTTCCGTGAAGCGACAGCCGTCTGACCTCCACAACCCGAAGGCGATATCGAAGCATTACAGTTAGACCAATTGTTGGACTTTCGAGGACTCCGACATCCGTAACGACTGCTATTAGACATTCGTATGGTAACTAGGACAAACGGCTTAATGTGCTTTCCGAGGCACGACCAGATATGTTCAAATATTCACACAAATATTTGCACTGCGCGGGGATCGAACCCGTGCCTCCTTGTGCAGCGGCCGCGTTCGCTATCGCTACGCCAGTCATCACGGAGGCTGGAGCTAGTCAAATATTAACCCTTTTAATTATAAACGTTGCTTTAAAGTCCTGTGCCAAGAATTCTAGTGATTAACGACTGTTTTTCGTAAAATTGTAACTTATATACACCTTTTCACTTCACTTTCACCTTTAATCACCTTTTTAAATAAACTCCAAAAGAGAATAGTTGTTGAGGATTTATTGATTCATTGTTTGCTGGCTGCATAAACAAAATTTTATTAAAAAAGAAATGCATGATTATTACATCATAGATGGGTACGAAAAAAGAACTAGATTATTCTTCTTCTGAAGAAATAGAATGTATTAATGATGAAGACTGAACAGGTTTTTCTGCATTTTCTAGTTCCCGTTGTATTTGTATTTGGTTTAATAACTACATGTGCTGGGGAAAATGTAAAAAAAAGTGTGGATGATAATAGAGATGACAACGGCGAAACAGGCGATGACTCCAAAGAAGAAACTCTGGACCTCCCCGCTGAAAGTGAACCTAATAACATTACGTGTACGAGAAGACAAAATAGTCAAATGCATGAAATACAGTCGGCGACTCACCAACAATTTCCATTCATGGCCGCTATAATGTCTCAACAAAATGAATATTTATGTTCTGGTGTTTTAGTTTCTAACGGAATGATATTAACAACAGCTCAGTGTACTCAATTACCTTTAAGTCATGTTTTATTGAATACCACAACTGACAAGAAGGACGATAAAACTGTATCGCTTCATGTTACGAAAACGGAGAGATTCCCCACTTTTTCTGGATCGGATTCAATAAAAGATGTTGGTATTATTTACACCGAGAAACATAATAATACCTTTGCATCAAAAGTAATCCTCAGTAATTACACCAACCCTCGCACCGTCGTTGATTTAGAAGGCATAGGATTTGGATTGAATGCCGATGTTGGGCAAACAAAACAACTTCAGTATATAGGCATGGAAAATCGTTCCCCGGACGATATAACAGATGTTTTGAAAGTGTATTTTGACTGCGTCGAAACAAAGGTAGTGACGTGTTTCAAAGATACGGGTGGCCCTGTGATATTTGATAAACAACTTATGGGCATTGTTGTTAAAGGTCAAGATGAATGCTCTAGAGAAATGTCAGCTACATATGCTGTAAACAAAAGGATGGCTGATGTTTTACCAACCTATGTTTTTAAAGCATGGCTTGATGAGAAAATAAAAAAGAATGAAGAGCAAGCTCAGGTTGCTCTAGTAGTCTATCCAACACAAATTCTACGAACAGATACTCGTCGTGTTCATAAACTGACGAGTAACTCTGAAACACGACTTATTGTCAATCCAGCATATATGTTTACAGGATGTGTATGTATCTTGGCGCTTTATTGATATCTATGTTATTTATGTTTACATAGTAATGTAAATTGTTGGTGAATTTCAATAAATATTTTCAGGTTTATATTAATTTAGTTTTATCTGAAACATAATATTAAATCTTCAGATAACAACAGGCCGACATTTATACCGTAAAAGTTTATACTGTGAACTTTGAACCGAGAGCAGCAAGTCGGCTGCCTGTCTGATACAGCAGATTACTCTTTGCAGCAGATGCTACTTGCAGCTTCCACAGTTCACTCTATAGTATAAAGTACTCTGTGTTTCCACTTCTCTCATTTGAACTTAGGCAGGTAGCCCACCTAACATAGAGACGAGGCGGAGCGCCGTGTCAAGACGCGGGAAGTCAAGTCGTCGCGCCGCTTCTTCGTTTTTAGGAATAATAAAAGTAAAAAAAAACCTTTTTAATAGCAAGCTTTTTATGAAATGCGTAAAAAGAAAAAAATCTTTTACAACAAAACTTTCACTGTTAACATAACCAGCTCCATTGATATAATATTAAACAGGTATGATATCAAACTAACCGAAAAAAATGTGCCGAACGCAGCAGCAGCACACATGCATATATATTTTATTCTGCGTTCATTTCACTACATTGGTGCAGTGTTTTTTTTTTTTTTTATGTGTCATGTTGTAGTTAATCTTGAGAGGTCATGACTACTTAACCGGACTATCCTGTGGCTGCCTTAAATGAATTTATAGCCTCTAGCCAGGGCAACTAAAAACTAAGCAACTATACGCTAAGGTCACCTGGCTACTTTGGATTCAGTGGAGAGGCGTGCGAAAAGACTGACCCAGATTTAACTCGAAACGGTCTCCAAAGCCTGGAGCACAGGCGTAGAGTAGCTAGCCTTTCGGTCTTCTATAGGATGCATTCTGGTGAGTGTGCAAGGGAATTGCATGATTTAATTCCCCCATCTCCGTTCCATCATCGTACGACCCGTCGTACGGCGACTTTCCACACTTACTTTGTTAACACCACTACGATAGGTGATAGGTTGGTGGCCTGACATGCCGAGACGGCACATTGACACTTCGAGTCGTGAAAGGGGTGGGGAGTCTATTGGGATGCAATGTAGAGCCCTTTTGAAATAAATAAGGGTGCCGCCTTTGTGGCACCGCAGCCTGTCGTTGCGAACTACGCGGTAGTTCGCGACCAGAGGTGTGCGGTGGCTAGGCTTGAGGAAGGTCTCTTGAGCGAGGAAGATATCTACCTGGTGCTCACGTAGGAAGGTTGAGATCTCTATCTTCTGATCTCTAATGCAATCGGCATTGAAGTGCGCCAGTTTAAGGGATCGGGGCTTGGTTCGTAGGTTATTATTCCTGTAATCCATTAGTTGGATGCAATAGAATAGAGGGCCTGGGTGATATCAGGATAGGCATTGTAAATGCCTATCACGGCCTGTAGGTTGCCAGCGGATCTGGCGGCCAAAATGTCATTCGCCATTTGCTTGGCGCGGGGGGTCATGAAGATAAGGAAGGTCCCCGAGATGACGTTGAACGCATCCAAGGGGCCGCTTCCTGTAATTGGTGTGGAGGGAGGGCGTGCGGGGGTTGCTGCCGCAGCTTTTGGTGCGGGGGAAGGGGCCACCGTTTGGGCCGTGGTAGGACGGATGCGAGGATCCTTGTCCTTTCAGGCGGGGGTGGTTGGAGGAGTTGGGGGGGCAGCCGCCACTAAGGCCGGGAAGGCCTTCTGGAGGTTGAGGAGGTTCCAGGGACTGGGTCTCTGGGGGCTCAAAATCGCTGGGGGCTGGGGTTGAATTTTTGGGATCTCCCTTTGTTGGCGAGCGCTTGTGCGCTTTGCCAATTTAGGCGAAGCTGATTTGGGGGCCTTGGGGCACCCACGATAATTGGCCGTGTGGCCGGTCATGCCGCAGAGGACACAGCTGGGTGGCTCAGCGCAGAGCGCACGGTCCTTGGGCCGTGGGCACTCTGCTGTGCCATGGTCACCCAGGCACTTGACGCACCTGGGCTTGGCGTGGCAGTTAGCCTGAGAGTGGCCATAGAGCTGGCACCTGTGGCATTGGCCAACAGTGCCGCTCTTGTGCGGCTTCTCAATGATGATCCCGATGAGGGAGCATATGCTCTTCACCAGGAAGATGGGGTGGTGGGTGGCTCCCTCGACGGGATAACAGATCACCAGGATCATGCCACTTTACCGCGTGCCTTGTGCATACGGTGGACCTCTTTCTCAGGGATTTCCTGTGCTAGGAGGTCCACCTTTAAATCCTCTGAGGGGATTTCTTTGGACACTCGTCGAATTACGACTCGGGTGAGGCGGTCTTCGGGGAGGGAGTAGGTGTGGAAGGCCACACCTCTCAGTCGGAGGAGCTTGGTGAGTTCTCTGAAGTCCCTGGATGTTGGGACAACGAGTTTAATACCCGTCTGAGTAGAGTTGGCGTTGGTGAACGCGACCTTTTGTTCGGTGCACCAACCGGACACGGAGGTCCACTTCGCCTTGTCCTGTATGAAGACAGGCGGGGGAAGGGGGTTTTTGCGGCAACTCGTGGGGCCGAGGGGGCGGAGTTGGGTGTCGCGGCACGCGGGGCGGCGGCAGCTTTAGAGGGGATAGGGGTGGGGGTTGGGAGGCCGCTAGCGGATTCGGCGGCCGCCAGTTTTGGGGCTTGGTTAGAGAAGGATTTCTTCCTCCTCCTCTTGAGTGAGTCGACCCTGAATGATGGTTCGTCATCGGTCGACTGGGTGGGATTAGTAGATGATTCCTCGGAGAAGTCCGAGGAGTCGGGGCTGGGCCGCTTGGCCGAGAATACCTCGGTGTCCATGGACACCTCGGTTTCGGCGGGAGCGGGAACGGGCTGGGGAGCGGGGGCTAGCTGCTGTAGGGCAGCAAGTTTTTCGCCATACTTGGCGCGGACCGAGGGTTCCTTGAGAAGGACCTCGATTATCAGGGCTAGGAGCGCCTGCTATTGGGAAGTTGGACTTGCGTCCATTTTTTCTAGTCCTCCGGGTTGGAGGCCCGGGGGGTGTGTACCCTCCCTGTCACCGGACAGGGAGGTGTATACCTAACCCTACTGACCGATTACTTCAGGGACCGGAGCGTAGTCGTGCGCTACGCGGGGGGGACGGTGCGGAAACCCCAATCCAAGGGCTGTGTCCAAGGCTCCATCGGTGGGCCTCTCTTCTGCCCAACTAACATTTTTGTCATATAATCAAACATTTATATGACCTTGAGTCGTATTAAAGTTGTTTTACGGTATTTTTGTTAACTCTTAGTCGTGTACTGGTGCATTATGTGTCCGATAGTCATATACGCTTTTCGTTGTATAATAAAGTCGTATAGACGTTATTGCGACCTTTTTATACAACCGTCATATAGTAGTGTCTACGACGACTTCTATAAAACTAACTTATACAACTTTTCGTCGTGTAAACGTTTTCATCGTATAAACGACGTAATACTGTCAATTTTGTCATATAATTACCTTTTATACAACTGCTATACGGATAATAATTGTTTAGACGTAGTATTTGTAACCATTATATGTAAGTCGGATAAGTATTACGAGAGCAACCTTTATACAACCTAAAGTATTACAAACATGCTAATACAACCGCTATTCAATTATTACTCATAATAGAGGTTTATAATCACCTTATATACAACTTCCATCATTTTGAAATTATATTTAGGTATTTACTGTTTGCTACAACAAATGGATTGATAAAAGTAGAAAAGTATTGAAAGAAGTGGAGAATTAAAAACAAGTATCATTCGCTTCGAGCACGTCCTTTAATACAAAGTAATAGAACTCAAACTGATAGTGAAGAAAATGTGAAGGGTTCCGTATCACATTTAAATGTAAATTTAACCAAAATTCTACGAGTAGGTACATCTTGCAGTTCATTTGCCGAAGTTCAGGACTCTTGTTCACTTTCCAAATTTGAAAATAGTTATTCATAGTCCAAAAATGAAGTTAACGTCAATAAAGACACCCACAATGACGACTTCTGAGGCCTTTAAAAAAAGTGGGGGCCATTGATTTTAATATTCCCCAAATTGTATTAAAGCAATTTAATGATTTGAAACTTAAGGAAAGATGTTTTGTAAATCTTAATATCCAAATATATGAGAAGGAAATTTCGCAAACTGAAGTCATACCTATATTAGTTTAGGTACTGATATAAAGTGTCAGTTGGTTAGTGTGTTATTCATACATTTAAGAAATAGGTAATAAAAAGGCAGTAAAAATTATTGAAGTATTTTTTTTATTATTGCCAAGAAAGTAATTAACATTTCAAGTTTGACGAGACTTATTAATTAGAAATAACAGCAAAGAGAAAAAGATTTCAAATATTGCTAGTTTTTGGAAAAACATAAATGGCTTTTTGAACCATAGATGTCAAATATGTAATATTATACAAAATCAAACCTTCATTTATTTTGCCACATTGATACATCTTTTGAAGCTAATAATCTTACAATAGAACATATAAAATTATGGTGTATTTTCTAGCTCTACATTCTGGACATTGCATTGCTTTTCAACTGGCTGCTGATTATTTTCGTGCAACACTTTTGCTTCCTTTGGTAAAAACTTTTCAACATCTTTGTGGGGTTTACCTAAAACAAAAGTATTCTAAGATATAGATATATGATATATAGATAGATGATGATATATAGATATATGTCACTCAAATCGGTTCTTAAAATATACCTAAATAATGCCTAGCTAACTTAGTACAAATACATCCTAATTGAACAAAGTTAGTTAGGCGTTTGTTATGTTATTATTGATCCCTAAATCAACAGTCATGGCGTACTCGAATGAATGAACACGCAGTTATACGTCGGGAAGTTATGTAGTTGTCATATAACGCAGTCACATTAATAATAAATTAATAGAAATATGTGAAAACATTAATATTTCAAAAGCGCGTAAAAAAATTGTTAGAAACTTACCTCATATTAATCAGTAAACTTGATTGCGCAATGGTTGACAACTGATGAAATAATTTTATCATCTCAAATAACAAAGAAAATATACAATATTAACTCTGCTGTCAAAAACACTGCCATTAACGTGATATGTTATAGCATTTGTTCAAATAAGCACACCTTTAAATGACAATAACACAACTTTACATTGGATAAAAGTCATATTGTGAGCCATTACTCGACACGAAGTCGAATACACGTCGCGACAGTTGTTCTTACATGACATGTAGTCAAATCGCCGACGTAAATATGACTACTATACGACTTTACAGGACCATATATGACTATTACACGACACTCTTAGCGACTTAAGTTGTATAAAATGGGCCCTAATGCGGTCGAGTAAACATCCTTATAACGTTTATACGACTATATTATATAACATTAAGTCGCCAACAAAACGTCTACTCGACTTCCTAAATGTTAGTTGGGTGGAACATGCTGCTGGACCCTCTACTGGACAACCTGGATGCGCTGGGCGCGTACGTGCAGGCGTTCGCGGATGATATCGTGTTGGTGTTCTCTGGGCACACGGCGCTCGGGATCCAGTGGGATGCCAATGCCGCTTTAGCCTGTGTGCACGAGTGGGGTGTCATAAATAAGCTTCGCTTCTCCGCCGAGAAGACTCTGGCGATGGTCGTCACGCGGAAGCTTAAGTATGACACTCCGGTCGTGCAGATGGGTGGCGTTGACATCTCGATGGTGACCGAGCTCAAGATCCTCGGAGTCATCGTCGACAGTAAGTTGACCTTCAACAAGCATATTTCATATGCTTGTTGCAAGGCAACTAACCTGTATAAGAAGCTGTCGGCGATGGCTCGTGTGGATTGGGGCTTGTGTCCGGAGATCACCAGGACGATATACACCGCGGTGGTCGAACCCACCATCCTGTACGGCGCGAGCTCCTGGGCGAAAGCCGCCGAGAAGATCTCTTTGCAAAGAACCTTTGCTACCGGCCAAAGGGGCTTTGCACAGAAGATCGCCAAGTCGCATCGTACGGTGTCGCTCAATGCAGCACTCACGCTGTCGGGTCTCCTCCCGCTCGATCTTCGAGTGTTGGAGGTCGCCCGACTGTTCGAGTGCAAACGGGGACGTCCGATTGATGAGCTGGAATCCCGCGAACTGGAGGAGCGTAGGGCTTTTACGGAGGCCCCTCACCCCGCCAGTGAGCCAGATGTCGATTATCAGTGTCTGGAGAATATGCTCCCCGAAACTGTGGCTCAGCTACAGCTCCCCGCTCATCTGATTTACACAGACGGTAGTAAATCGGATGAAGGGGTCGGTGTGGCATATTCATACTGGCGGGATGAAATCCGGAAACGCACCATCCCCGTGCTACCCATATTCGTAAGAATATCAGGGAGCAAGAGGGGAGTGGTAAAATCCTCCGGTTCTTTTGGGTGAAAGCTCATGTCGGGATCCCCGGCAATGAGCACGCCGACGAACTGGCTAGGCAGGCGGCGGCCCAGTCCAGGGTCGCCCCAGCGTATGACAGGTGTCCAGTCTCTTACGTCAAGAGACGTTTGAAAGAGGGCACAGTAGCTGTCTGGAACGGGAGGTACACCGGCGGGGCCACGGCTGGGGTCACGCGGATGTTCTTCCCCGATGTGGTGCGCGCGCGCAGGTTCCTGAAGTGCCTCGACAGGACGTCTATCTGGGCGCAAATTCTGAGTGTGACAAGCGCGTGTGGGTAGCCCCCGCACGCGCATTGCATCGGTCACCACGTCTGGGGATTACTCCGGTACCCGGGTAATCCCCCTTTGGCGGGGAAATCGGCCTTAACAAGGCCGGTAAGCCCTGAGAGTGTCACGGTGATTAGGCCTTCGGGCCGATCCCGTCCACTCTCAACGCAGGGCCCGAAGGTAACCGAGTGGTTTTAGTGGGTATTCCCGGCTCTGGCCGGGTGAGTCCCACACACGTCCGTCGCCTAGCTAGCGGCGGGTATGGTGCGTAAAGGCACTTCCACTCGTTAAAAAAAAACAACCTAAGTTTACTCAAGAAAAAGTTACTTAAGACTAGGCTGTATGGCGTACTATGCCTTTGCCTTTTCCGTTCAAAAGTACGGAAAGAAGTGAACCAAAAAAAAAAATCAGCAAATGTCAATGTCAGTTCACTTCGAGCTGTCTGGTCTGTTGTTGTTTAGATCTGCTGGTTTAAAATTAAAAGTAAACTATTTAGTAGTAATTTTAAAACTTAGTGATTACTTGCTCTGTAATACTACTCCAAAACCTACTGATTACTTGTTCTGTGCTGTATACTACTCAATGAGTGTTAACTGGGATGTGTATATATTGTGATTCTGTTTAATGCCGCTGAATAATGTAAGTCGTGTTTAACCCATTCGTTGCCACTAAAATTTTAAAAACTTCGCCTGGGTGCCACTTAATATTTTTAATGATTATAATAGAAAATACTTAATTAAATGTGTTTTTTTAATATTGATAAAATCCTAAATAAGAAAAACCCATTAAAAAATGGTAAACGCAACAAATAGGTTGTATCGTAAAAAATAATTTCAATGTCCATCAGATAGATTTATAAAAAATATTGAACACGTATTTTTTATTTTTTCTTTCATTCAAATACCTATGAAGATATATTGATTTGAAATGTCGCATGACGTCACGCCGTGGTACAAAATACACCACGGCGTGAAGTAATTACCCCCCACTCCGTAACATTAATACGCTATATCTCAGTAGTTTTTAGTAATCGACAAAATAAAAAATACGTGTCTTATTTTTTTTTTTTATCATCTCTAAAACAGACTAATTACTAATAAAGGTTGCAAAATATTTAGTATGTAAGTAATTTACTAATTACCTAATAAAAATGTGTAATCCATTTTTAGTACGTAATTAGTCTTGACTTACATACTAGTAAATTTAACTCTAAGGTCCGTATTACAGAACGTTATTCAAGACTCAAGCATTACTTAAAACTGGTTTCAACCAATCAAATGGCATGAAACGAGACTTAAGTAGAGCTTGAGTTCTGAGTGACGTTCTGTAATACGTACCTAATATATTAAAAAATATGTCCATACATTTTGCCATGGTTATGCATAAACTTATCCAAAAAATATTTTTACTGCTATGCCAATGAATGCAAGGTTTGTGTGCAAGTGATTTTTTTTTTTTAAATATATGATTACACAGCTTACAAAAAAGATAAATCAAGAATATTGCTTACTTTTATCTCTCAATTGAAAAGTGTACTATAAACACTGACTAAAACTTCAGTTATCACTAAATGAAAATGGACCTTCATAACGCCAACCGTTTTTTCTTTACTGAGACAAGAATAACAACCCAAACCAAAAACCAACAGTAGTTCAATATTTCAAAATTGTTTCTAGCTGTGAATGTTGCCAAATATTTAAATAAAATTCTATAATTTTGTTGTAATGGCAGAAAACGTTACATAGTACACTCAACGCAAATGGGACATTGGTGGCATGACATTTTAATCTTGCTAAACGCAAATGGTGCGTTGGTAGCAACAACTGGGTTAATTTATGGTTTATCTAAATAGCAACAACGACTTCATTAGAGGAAGGCATAATGCCACCCGAAGAGGTGTCGGCGGGAAATCCAGAAGAGTTAATCAAAAACTCGACAGCTTTGAAAGGTACGAACGACAGCAGATCAAGCTACCAGAACTGTCGGATATTCTAAATCAACTTAGAGCCTTAAAGTTTACAGATAAAGTTGAAAATATAATAAGGAAATCTGACTGGATCTGGATTGTAGTAGCTTGATGTGCTCTCGTCGGTACATAAATATTTCAAAATAAATAGCCCCAGCATATGTATGTTGTCTTCCCAATAAAGTTCAAAAACATGATTGTACACTCGAAAGTAAGGCAAAGACAATGTTATGGCCCGTCAAGCTACTGGGTTATGTTTGTAAATAAGTGAAAATCACACCATTAGCATAACATAGACTCTATGTCATAGAGCATATCAACAATTAAGTCCAACATTGATCAATTGTTCTAAATCATAAGATTCTTCATGATAAAAACTTTGTTACCCTAATGACTGTGTTGAGTGTTCCAAATGGATATGGTTATAAAGAATGCACTGTCATATAATAAATAAATAAACTTATATTCCGAATAGATTAGGATTGGTGGCACTATTTACCTATCCTCAAGAAGGTTCCAGGTATTCACAACAGTCCAGCAAAGTAATTGTGGCTATTCATGTAGGAAATCTATACCACTCTGAGAATATGAAAAAAAACAATTAAGCCTGAGGACCACACATGGCAAACAATCTATAAAATAAGTCTGTAAAACTAATAAAATAATATAAATAAATGAAAAAAAAAACAGTAAAGCAAATGCAAATTAATTATGTTTCTTGGGAAAAGAATTAGCATCGCTATAGAAGCTGGCATTGCCACCAGCCTGTTACTGCCAATTCTCTCTTTTTTCTCACAAGTATTATTTTAAATGGTAAACTTACAAATGTAAATACTAAATGCAATAAAATTATTGGCCTTTTTTTTTTGCTATTCAGAGGCTCATGAACAAATGGCAACTCTGGATGTGCTAGTGTGCGGCCTGTGCCACTCAGCATTCCGTTTTGTTGAAGAGTTCAAGGAGCATAAAGATGCCAACAAGTGCACAGGGAAATCTCCTGTAAGAGATAGTGTAAGTATAGTTATGGTTCTGCAAAAACGATATGTGTGATGAAGGAGTTATAATAAGAATAAAATTGGGTATAGTTACGCAAAAAGGATCCAGCCCCAATACTTAATTTTGAGAAAATAGAGGTTCAAGTAAAATTTATATATTAAAACTAGCTGACCGGCAAACGTTGTTTTGCCATATAAATAATAGATTAAATTACTAAAATGGCTATTAAAAAATAAGGGTTGATCGTAGAAGGGTGAAAATTGGGGATTGTATGCATTTTTGTATGTTGTATCATAAAAAAATAGAAATTAAAACTTTTGTCTAAAAAATAAAAAAAAAAATTAGGGGTGGACTACCCCTAACATTTAGGGGGATGAAAAATAGATGTTGGCCGATTCTCATAGATACCGGTTAAACACAAAAAAATTCATCAAAATCGGTCGAGCCGTTTCGGAGGAGTTTGAAGTCGAACTCTGTGACACGAGAATTTTATATACAGGGTGTAAGGGAAACGCTTCCGAAAACGAAGACAGGTGATAAGGCTAGTGATTCTTGATACGATACCATCAAAAAATGAGGATTTTTTTTAACAATTTTACTTAAGCATTTTTCGTACACTATGCTGTGGGAACAGTTAAATGAGTTAAATGTAACCATTATTTGCGATTAAACATTTTTTTTTCTTTACAACTCTAACAAGCAATGTATTCGTAAATGAATATCAGCTGACCCTCGCGCATAAACTCGAGTTCAAAGACCGCGTGCGGTCACCGACATCGCGAAAGTTTCGTAAGTACTTAGATACCTACAGCCGGCGGCGTGGCTGTAAGGCCATAAAAATCCTTTGTAAAGCGCCGCTAAAATAAAGAAAAATAAACATTACAGAGGCGTCAACAGTTTTAAATTGATGCACATGCAATTAATAACAGTTTTGTATTATGTCGATAATCGATAGTAAATGAAATAAAGTAAAAGGTCGCTGACATCAGCTGTAATTGACTAAAAAATTTTCATCGCATGTACAGTTGCGCCCGTGAATCAATTGAATTTGAACTTTATAACAATGTAATTAAAGTCACACGATGCGTGCTCGTTAATTGCAAGAACTGGATCCTTCATTTAGTAAGTAAACCTAATCAATTTAAAGTGAATAATTAAATTAATTGAATCTAAGAAACCAGTTAAATCTTATTTAAAAGTTAGAAAATGAAAACAGTTTGTAATAAAGCATAAGTACAATTTCCTAACAATTAAAATGAATTGATTTCTGATCTCGTAATTATTCTTTTAACATTTTCGCCTCTGTAAACACACCGCTTTTGCCTACGCGCCCGCGGGGACGCCCCAAAGCGTTTATCGACGTCCGCGCGGGCTTGTTTGATCTTCATAGTACTTCTTTAGTTCCTTGCCGACTCGGTTCGTGAGCTTGTGCGTTACGTTTTTAACCGATTATTTAATTATTGTTTTGTTAGTTTTAAATTTGTGTTTAGTTATTAGGTATTGTTACGTTTTTAGTGCTGTTTTATTCTTTTTAGTTATAACTTTTTGTTGTTTTAAACAATGCCTGAGGCATACGTGTACAGTGCTCGTGAATACGGCAACATATTGATGTGTTTAGGAGAAGAATTCTAGGACCAGTGTTTCTACCGCAGCGCCTCAATGGATCAGCATATCTTAATTTTATAAATGGACATTTAAATGATTATGCTAGACAATGTGTCTGTGGCTGAATTTCGTCGAACATGGTTCCAGCACGATGGAACCATGCTCGTTACGCGTCCCGTCCGCGAGCGTCTCATTGAGCTTTTTAATGACTGCTGGATCGGAAGGCTGGGGCCGCACGCCTGGCCGGCTCGTTCACCCGACTTGATGCCGTTGGACTTCTTTTTATGGGGGTATGTGAAAGAAAGAGTGTTTGATCGGGAATGTGACAGTGCTGATGAAATGCGGGGCAGAATAGTGAGTGTTTTTAATAAACTACGTGAAGAATGTGTTGAGGAATACTGATGCCTCGTGTTCACGGATCGACACAGCGACGGGCCCGGCTTTGTATTGAAATGAATGGAACTCAGTTCGAGCCAAACCTCATAAGGTCGCAAAGGATTTAGACAGGTACGTAAAATGCCTCTGTCAGCTTTTTCAATGGACTACAATTGCGATTTTGAAAGTGATGTTTGTAAATTGCGTATAAATCGGCTCTTTTCGGCGGCTGATAAGCGCGGGCGCGGTAGTGCGACGTCGCCTTGCGTGTCAGTGACCTCACGTTTCGTACGCTATCCAATGCTTGTTTACGAAATATGAAGTCTTGAAAATAATCAATTTAAAGCGAAAGGTTATTGGTATCCGTTTGCATTTAGGTTGTATATAATCTACGTTCTGGTTTCGGAAGCGTTCTCCTTACACCCTGTATTAGATAACATACGTAGATTTAAATTTCCTTTTAAATAATGGGTATTTTCCTGTAATTTTTTGCGGCTTTGATATTTTTTACATATAGGTAGGTACTAAAGTTGATGTGTATATTTTAGATATTTATGACAGTAACTCAAAAAAAGGGCTTCGTGGGTAGGGTCCGTTTTGCATAACTACATCCAATTATAAATTAAAGAAGGCTTTTTTTTCAGGGGCTTGTGAATAAGTATGCATGCTTCTGCATGGGTCAATCAACTGTTGACCACTTCATGCTCTAGAAACTAATTTAAACCAACAACCTAATTGCATAACTCTATTGATATCAATTTGAATAATTTTTAAGCATATTGTTAATCCATCACTCCATAATTATGTTTCAAAAATGTCTCTGCTCAACAATACAGGGTGTAAGGAGAACGCTTCCGAAGCCAGAACGTAGATTATATACAACCTAAATGCAAACGGATACCAATAACCTTTCGCTTTAAATTGATTATTTTCAAGACTTCATATTTCGTAAACAAGCATTGGATAGCGTACGAAACATGAGGTCACTGACACGCAAGGCGACGTCGCACTACCGCGCCCGCGCTTAAAAGAGCCGCCGCCGAAAAGAGCCGATTTATACGCAATTTACAAACATCACTTTCAAAATCGCAATTGTAGTCCATTGTAAAAAGCTGACAGAGGCATTTTACGTACCTGTCTAAATCCTTTGCGACCTTATGAGGTTTGGCTCGAACTGAGTTCCATTCATTTCAATACAAAGCCGGGCCCGTCGCTGTGTCGATCCGTGAACACGAGGCATCAGTATTCCTCAACACATTCTTCACGTAGTTTATTAAAAACACTCACTATTCTGCCCCGCATTTCATCAGCACTGTCACATTCCCGATCAAACACTCTTTCTTTCACATACCCCCATAAAAAGAAGTCCAACGGCGTTAAGTCGGGTGAACGGCCAGGCGTGCGGCCCCAGCCTTCCGATCCAGCAGTCATTAAAAAGCTCAGTGAGACGCTCGCGGACGGGACGCGTAACGAGCATGCTTCCATCGTGCTGGAACCATGCTCGACGAAATTCAGCCACAGACACATTCTAGCATATCATTTAAATGTCCATTTATAAAATTAAGATATGCTGATCCATTGAGACGCTGCGGTAGAAACACTGGTCCTAGAATTCTTCTCCTAAACACATCAACATGTTGCCGTATTCACGAGCACTGTACACGTATGCCTCAGGCATTGTCTAAAACAACAAAAAGTTATAACTAAAAAGAATAAAACAGCACTAAAAACGTAACAATACCTAATAACTAAACACAAATTTAAAACTAACAAAACAATAATTAAATAATCGGTTACAAACGTAACGCACAAGCTCACGAACCGAGTCGCAAGGAACACTAATTATTAACTAAAGATGTACTATGAAGGTCAAACGCTTTGGGGGAGTTCCCGGCGGTCGCGTAGGTTAAAGCGGTGTGTTTACAGAGGCGAAAATGCTAAAAGAATAATTACGAGATCAGAAATCAATTCATTTTAATTGTTAGGAAATTGTACTTATGCTTTATTACAAACTGTTTTCATTTTCTAACTTTTAAATAAGATTTAACTGGTTTCTTAGATTCAATTAATTTAATTATTCACTTTAAATTGATTAGGTTTACTTACTAAATGAAGGATCCAGTTCTTGCAATAAACGAGCACGCATCGTGTGACTTTAATTACATTATTATAAAGTTCAAATTCAATTGATTCACATGCGATGAAAAAAATTTAGTCAATTACAGCTGATGTCAGCGATCTTTTGCTTTATTTCATTTACTAGCGATTATCGACATAATACAAAACTGTTATTAAATTCACGATCAATCAATTAAAACTGTTGACGCCTCTGTAATGTTTATTTTTCTTTATTTTAGCGGCGCTTTACAAAGGATTTTTATGGCCTTACAGCCACACTGCCGGCTGTAGGTATCTAAGTACCTTCGATATGGGCCTCAAGGTTAAGCAAAGTAAACTGGATTTTTCTGATTTGTAAATTTGAACGTTCAGATCAAAATAAAATTGTAACCCTGTTCAAGGGGAAAATCATTACGATCCTTGCACGAATGGAACCCGTAAGCAGATATCCCACAACTAGGTAGAAGTGAACTGAAAAGACATTTGCTTCAAGCGATCGAGTGAAGGTTAGTAGTTTAGGAAGATAGTCCGATCACATGGCCCCGCCGCACTAAGTTAGCCGGCGCATCGCACGTCGCGCGTCGCGATGTCGGTGACCGCACGCGGTCGTTGAACTCGAGTGTATGCGCGAGCGTCAGCTGTCAGCTGATTATTTATTTACGAATACATTACTTGTTAGAGTTGTAAAGAAAAAAAAAATGTTTAATCGCAAATAATGGTTTCATTTAACTCATTTAACTGTTCCCACAGCATAGTGTACGAAAAATGCTTAAGTAAAATTGTAAAAAAAAATCCTCATTTTTTGATGGTATCGTATCGAGAATCACTAGCCTTATCACCTGTCTTCGTTTTCGGAAGCGTTTCCCTGGCACCCTGTATAAATCACACAATGAATGTTGTTGAACTCAGTAGGCCTAGTATGAGTTTTCAATACGAAACTCGATCGTTCGACATCGAGCGCGTTTGGCGCTCTCATTGGTTGAGAGTTCTTACGACCTTGAAGCGGGCCAATCGCTGAGTCAAATGCGCTCGATATAGACGATCGAGTTTCGTATTGAAAATTCATACTAGGCCCACTGAAATGTCAAAATGAACCCTATTGCTAGTGTGTTACTCTATTACCTTTTTTTTTTCTTGACGCTGTGGAAATGCCTTTACGCACCATATCCCGAAGGGCGTGTGTGGGACTCGCCCAGCCGAAGCCGGGAATACCCACTAAAACCAAACAGCGGCACACCGACATCGCCTTAGTGGCGGGGTCATGGGAAAGGGGCCGTCCATAAATTACGTTAGGTGTTTTTTTTTTTTTATTTTGGTGGTGAGATTCTATTCAACCCCCTGGTGAGATTCTATTCAACCCCCTCCCCCCATCCCTCAAATCTCACGTGATATTTTTCAAAATATGGGTTTTTCACGTAAACGCGTTGGATTGTTATTGTAAAAAGAAAAAAAAATTGCTTTGTGAAAACATTTACAAGAATAAACAAAGCAGGTTGGAACCTGTACGTGTGTCGCTCGTACGCTCTCGTTCATCGAGTCGCGCGTTCGGCTGACAGTGGCGTGAAAACAAAGGACGGACTACACTGTATAGTGCGTTTCATCTAAGAGTTCCCTTGCCGTCATGTTGGCATTCATTTTTTGTCACTATCGTAAACAAGGTAAACGCACTCTGCGTCTCTTTCTCTCTCATACTAATTTGCATTAGTGCCAACATGACGTCAAAGGAACTCTTAAATGAAACGCACTATACCGTAAATTCAGATTAAATTGAGCTATCTGGTATAAAACAAATATGGTGGTTAGACAGTCAGTAAATGTGTAACGTCGAAGAATAAATGAAATTATTTTCTTTCGAACGAATTAGTGAATGATCTTAATCGTATTACGATTATGCTTAACATTAAATCTAGCATGTACAATCTGGATTAAATGGACCAAAATTGTATAATTTTATTTGTTTCAATTAGAAAAAAAATTGCGTGATATTTCCCTCGGTGGTAGGCCACAACATCGGCCGCCGGCGTAGTTACCACCCACTAGACAAAGTCATGCCGCCAAGCGATTCGTCGTGTTCCGGCATGATCTCTGGTGAAGCCGTACGGAGGACGGGTCTGAGCAGTTGTGTTGCGATGTGTGCCGGGCTCGATACGACAAATGTTGTTGTGTCGGGAGTTTGGTGCCCTGGAGGGTAGCGGGATCCGAAGCACGGTGCTCCGCTGGCCGACCGCAGGTAGTTGGGGGCCCAAGTAGTGTGCCAGCCACACACGAAAGGCTGCCCCGCCAACTGCGAAAAATCCCAGGGTGGCCCCATCGTGCCGGTTGGCGACCGGACGAGAGGACCCGATGGCGATTCCGGGGGGGGGGGGGGGTTCGGGCAGTCCATCACCACCTTGAGACTGAAAAAAGCCCTACCTACTTTTCTTGACGGAGACCCAGATCAGATGGCCGTCTGATGCGGAATACCTCAACTACCCGGGATAATCTTTGGAGCATCATTTCCTGCAGCGTGCCGGGGTCTGGGTGTATGTCCGCAATGACATCTGTTGCCGGCGTCTCCTTCACCTCGAAGACTCTCATCTATCGTCCTTATGGCTGTTGGTTGACACTGGTGTGGACAAAATTGTCTACACCTGTGTCTACCGATCGCACAGCGGTGACCAGGAGACAACTCGACTATTTGACCATCTCAGTGTGGCTGCTGACAATGCACTGCATCGGCACCCTGACGCACAGTTCGTCGCTCTGGGGGACTTTAATGCCTGCCACCAAGACTGGCTTTTCCCATACCAGAGAACTGACCACGCTGGGAGAGAAGCGCGAAACTTTGCGCTATCAATGGGCCTTTCCCAGCTAGTGGAAGTAGCGACTAGGGTGCCTGATGTGGCTGGGTCATACCGCCAATTGTCTGGACCTTCTGCTGACCACTGATCCGGACAGATGTGTTGTTACAGTTTCCTCACCGTTAGGAACTTCAGACCACTGTCTGGTGAAGTCTGTGACATCCTTCTCCCCACCTGATTGCGACTCGCGTGGTGAGCGGCGAATATGGCGTTACAAGTCAGCAGATTGGGATGAGATGCGCCACTTCTTTGCGTCTTATCCTTGGCAGCAGATCTGCTTCTCTTCTAGCAATCCATCGAGTTGTGCGGACGCTATAACCGACGTGGTGCGTCAAGCTATGGAGTATTTTATCCCCTTCAGTGACGTGCCCGTCGGTAGCTCGGCTCGCCCATGGTTTAACGCCGACTGTGTTCAAGCTGAACAGCATAAGCACACGGCATTCCTCACCTGGGTTGACGCTCGTGACCGCAGAGCTCTGGATCTAAGCTCAAAGAAGAGAGCCTTTAACCGTGCTGCCAAGTCCTACAAAAAGGCGCTTAAGAAGACTCGCTTCGACCGCATTACTAACATTGGTAACAAGCTCTCTGCGCACCCTTCCGGTAGCAGATCTTCCTGGTCCCTAGCCAAATCGGTCGAACTTCTGTCGGCCCACACTGCCTCCGCTGGTTAGGCCTGATGGAGCACTGGCTCATTCGGCGAGAGAGAAAGCAGGTCTCTTTGCATCTCTCTTTACCCATAGTTCGCGTCTTGACACTGGCAGTGCTACTCCACCTAATTTACCTCATTGCGGAACTTCAATGCCGGAGGTTCGCATTAGAAACAAGGAGGTTTTGAGAGTATTGTGTCGTCTGGACGTGAATAAGGCTAGTGGTCCAGATGGTATACCAGCGATTGTTCTTAAGGCTTGTGCGCCCGAGTTGTCTCCTGTATTGACCCGCCTGTATCGCCTCTCATTTAGGACTGGTATAGTGCCCAAGTCCTGGAAGCTTGCCAACGTGCAGCCCGTGCCCAAAAAGGGTAGTCGTGCCGATCCTACCAACTATCGGCCGATTTCAATAACCTCCATACTCTGCAAGATTATGGAGCGTGTATTGAACTCGCGCCTCTTGGCTTACCTGGAAGGTAACGATCTCCTCAGTGACCGACAGTACGGTTTTCGACGCAATCGGTCAACTGGGGACCTACTAGTGTATGCCACTCACTTGTGGGGCGAGGCCCTCGAGAAAAATGGGGAAGCGATTGCCGTCTCCCTTGATGTCTCGAAGGCCTTCGACCGGGTATGGCACGCTGGCCTTTTGAGTAAGCTTCCAGCGTACGGCATTTCCGCTGGCCTGACTGGCTGGGTAAAAGACTTCCTGACTGAACGGTCCCTCCGAGTTGTTGTCGACTGATGCTCATCTGAGCCCATGTCGAGCAATGCCGGTGTTCCTCAGGGGTCTGTTCTCTCTACAACTCTGTTCCTGCTGCATATTAACGATCTGCTGATGCCCGGTATCTATGGGTATGCAGATGACAGCACAGTTGTGGTGAGATACCTGCCGGAAGCTCGGGCTAGTAAGGAAACAATCCGGTCCGAAAGAGAGGCCATGGTAGAGCGTGTGAGTGCTGCACTGCAGGCAGTCTCCGAATGGGGCAATGCCAATCTTGTAGCATTCAATGCCGCCAAAACACAGGCGTGTTTTTTCACCGCCAAAAGGAGCCCGTTCACCTTGGCTCCTACTATTCAGAATGTATCCTTGGAGTGCACCGACCGCCTTCAGCTTTTGGGAGTTGAAATTTCCTCGAGCCTTAACTTTGGGCGGTTCATTGAGTCCAAGGCCAGGGTGGCTGCCAGAAAACTAGGCGTCATCGCGAAGGTTCGGCGGTACTTCACACCAGGGCAGCTTCTAATTTTATACAAAGCACAGGTCCGCTCGTGTGTGGAGTACTGCAGCCACATTTGGGCTGGTGCTGCGAATGTCACCTTGCCACCTTGGATTCGGTGGAGAGGCGTGAGAAGAGGCTGATTGGCGACCCAGACTTAACTCGAAACGGTCTCCAAATCCTGGAGCACAGGCGTAGAGTAGCCAGCCTTTCGGTATTCTATAGGATGCATTCTGGTGAGTGTGCAAGGGAATTGCATGATTTAATTCCCCCATCTCCGTTCCATCATCGGATGACCCGTCGTACGGCGAGTTTACACCCTTACGTTGTTGACACCACTGCGATCCGGACGAAGCGTTTTGCTTCCTCCTTTATACCGCGTACATCGAGGGACTGGAACAATTTGCCGGCGTCGATGTTTCCGGCACTTTACAATTTGAGTGTCTTCAAGGCTAGAGTGAATAGGCTCTTAATAAACTAGCGCGCTTTACCATCAACGGTCGCATCACTGCTTACCATCAGGCGGGATTGCGGTCAAGCGCTGGTTTATAATTTATAAAAAAAAAAAAAAAATTGCCGAGACCCCCCCTCTCCCCAACGTAAGATTAGATGAGATTTGACTCGACCCCTTCCCCCCCTTAAACATCTCACGTAATTTATGGAAGCCCCCAAATAGCAGAGCCTTTCTACCAATCCCCCGCCGGCGCCGGCGATTCCCGCCAAAATGCGAGCCCACAGTGGGCCCTCCATAGGGAGGGGCCCGGCTGGGTACGTCTTCTTGTGCGAGAAGACGGAGCAGCCAAAGGTTTTTTAGCGAGGTGTCCTTCCTCTTAGCCCCACTCGCAACCCCAACATGGTTGGTAAAAGGCTAGGCATATTGCAGATAAGGCTTTTAGCTAATGAAAGAAGCAGTTTATCTTTCATTTATTTACTTTTTTCATACACAGCATGAAAGTAAAGCACAAGTTTGGGCTTTCTTAATATGGAAATGTTCATCAATTCGTGATGGATCTACTGTAAACAGAAACAATAGCTGGAAGCTCTACCAGCAGTGGTGTGGCATGGAGGAGGCACAACGGAACACCTGGATCACGGCTGGATCTAATGTCCAGGCCCTCTCCAAATTTGCACATGCTAAAGCTGTAAGTTATTCATATTGTTCTATCATTACTAAGATTTATCATTTTGTCTAATACAGTTTAGGGGCATACATGAAAAGATTGTATATACATATTATTAAACTTTTACATATAGATTGAACTAAAGACTGAAGATCAACCGGTACCTGTTCAAACACCAGTTCAGCAAGAAGTAAAAGAACGAAACAGACCAAGGAAGTTTCCCAAGCCGGTATGTTTTCAGTACAGCTGAATAACTCTATGCATGTCATTAGTCCTAACACTCATCGATAACTCCATCTTGCAGGAGGACTCTGAAACACAGCCCTCTGGGGAGGAAAGTGATGATATTTTATAAGTGGTTTATTCATAAACGAAGATTAAAGTTAAGTGACGTGCAAACGTCTATAATGTATGGTTAAAGAATCGCTAATCACTAGTTAACTTTAAACATCTTTTATGAATAAGGGGGAATATCGTTTAATTGTTGTTATTGTAGGTATTGTAATCATTCTTATCACATGTGCACTTATTTTGGTAGGAAGGGCAATGGATTAAAATCATCATTACAAAAAAGTATAAAATAAAATGTAATACAATCGAGGTTAAAGTCAGAGATTAAGGTCCGTATTCCAGAAGGAAACTCAAGCATTGATCTCTGTTTAAACATTACTTAAAACTAGTTTCAACCAATGAAATGGCTTGAAACGAGTTTAAAACGTACGGGCCTTAGATCTTATAAATTTTAATTTCCAAAAGATATTTAATATTTGTTGAAATTACAATAAAATAAACATACACATAATATTAATTAATAATTATTAGTCGATGTTTTGTGTACGTTTATAATCTAAACTGGCAAGCGAATTTCTAATTTATTTCACTAAAATGGCTTATTCCGAATGGTTCTTATTTCAAGATGAAATAGATTAAATTATGTTATTTTTTTGTTCGTCAGTGTCTTCGGGGCATTCGGGAGTCAGCAAGTGACGTACAAGCGTCGAAAGGTCTGAGCCCGCACTCTGCTCCCGCATCGCCCTTGCCCCTATGTATAAAGGTAATGATTGTTCATTTTATTTTCATTTTTCATTAGCATTATCGCGCGCAATTGTGAACAAGATTTTAGAAGTTAATCTTTTACTCACGTGTCTAAAATGCAAACCATATCGGAACCAAAAAGAAGAGGTTGCAGTATTGTGGGGGTTATATTAAATACGGTTTTATCAAAAATCCCACAAATCCATCATCACCATTCTGCCTTATTTCTAAAAAAACATTTTCAAATGAAGCGATGAAGCCTTCTAGGATTCAAGATCATTTTAATAAAATACACCCGGATAAGAAAGACAAAGATGTGACCTATTTTCAAGTCATGAAAAAGAAGTACGAAATTCAGCCAACTATATCGAAAATTTTTCATCAGCTTCTAAGGAAGACGATGACGGCCTTCGAGCTTCGTACAATATCTCATTGTTGATCGCTAAAACAAGCAAACCACACACTATTGGGGAAGATTTAATTATACCATCAATCAAAGAAGTAATAGTTATGCAGATATTATCCGAAAAATTCCTTTGAACAATAGTTCGGTGCAAAGACGAATTGATGAGATGCCTAAAACATTGAAGAATCGTTGTGCAATTATCTGCAGACTTGTCAATTTTCAATCAGCTGGATGAGTCTACTATACCCACCAATGAAGCATTGTTATTGTCATACGTGAGGTTCATTAAGGATGAGAAAATATGTCAAGAGCTATTGTTTGCTACAAATTTGGAAACGGATACAAAAGGCGAAACTATATTTAATACTCTGGGAAAGTTTTGTGCCGAAAAGGAAATTCCTTTGAATAATATTTTGTCAGTTGCTACGGATGGCCCATGGGCTATGACAAGGCGTCACAAAGGCTTCATAGCGTACTTAAAAAATAAAGTTCCTGACGTGCTTGCTGTGCATTGCGTAATATCCAGCATCGCCAGCATTTGGTTACGAAAAATCTGAATTAACGCCTCCATATATCACTGCAATATGTCATCAGATCAGTTAATCAAATTAGAAGTAACTCTTACGTATCGACTAACTGATTATTTAGGCAGCTTTGCATTGCCAATGATGAAGATTTGAACCGACTGCTGCTGCACACAGAGGTGCGCTGGCTGTTGCTCGACTCTATTTTGCTATCTGTTTGGATCTGTGATAGAGTTCCAAGAAAACAAAGACCTAGAATTGCGCGACAACGTCATCTCATAAAAGAACGATATTGCGTACTTGACATACCTGTATAAATTGGTTAATGATGTCAACCTCCAACTTTAAGGCGATGACTTAAACTTGATTAAGACAAAAAAATAGCATTGCTGCTTTCGTATCCAAACTACTATTATACAAAAGTAATATCGGTAGACGGAAATTCAATAACTTCTCAAATTTATCAGGAGTATCAGTCAATAACGACGACTTGCATGTTTACTGTCAACACTTAGAAAACCTCCACAGAGATCTCAAGGAACGATTCCAGAACGTTTTAAACATGAATATACCAGACTAGGTTTTGGATCCTTTTCAAATGTTAACACAGCAGGATCATCCCAGTTAGAAGAAGAATTAATAGAACTGACGACAAATAAATAATTAAAAATTAATTTCAAGATTGGCTACCAAGAATTTTGGCTGCAGAAGCCGATTTCACAACTGTACCCAGGATTATGGTTGACTGTTCAACGATTTCTGATAGCATTCCCATCTTCCTATTTAGCTGAACGTGGATTTAGTGATGTAGCAACGTTGGTAACTAAAAAGAGAAATTGGCTTCATGTTACTGATCGCGGCGACTTACGGTTGTTTTTAAGTAAAATCGAGACTTATTTTATTTTTTATAAATACGGTATTTGACAAATTTTGGAAATAGTTTTAAATGGTTCTTTTAGTATATAAGAAACGTACAAAATTAATCTTACTGCGAAATTTACAGTATTTGGGGTAAAAATCGATGTAAAAATTTAAATTATAAAAAGCGCGGCAAAAACAATGTTATTGTAATGACTCTGGTCACGTGACGCGTGTGACGTCTCATGCTAGTAAACAAATCCATCTATACATACATACAAATAAATAAAATTGGAGTGTCTGTTTGTAATATTAAAATAACTGCTTCCTACTACATGCATATGAATGTATATACGGTACACATACTAAAATATATTTTTTTACAATTTTTGTCTGTCTGTCTGTCTGTCTGTTTGTTCCGGCTAATCTCTGGAACGCCTGGACCGATTTGGACGGGACTTCCACTGGCAGATAGCTTATGTAATAAGGAGTAACTTAGGCTACTTTTATTTTAGAAAAAAATCTTTTATTTTAGAAAAATAAAGCTACTACCTCTATTTGTACATTTCGCAAAGAGTTCTTAAATTTTTCAATAGATGGCGCTGTGCGCTGACGTCACGTTTCTGAATCACGGTGTCAAGATTCTCCGTGAGCGAATGACCCTCCAGATTTGTAATACATACATACATACAAATGATGATACGGATGAAGTGGTTAATTACCCAACAGAATTTTTAAACAGTATAATTGTGCCTGGTCTACCCTCCCACAAACTAGAACTTAAAGTTGGCGTGCCCATCATGCTATTGCGTAATTTAAATCCACCGAAACTTTGCAATGGTACTAGGTTGCGAGTAGTGTCGTTGCAAAGAAACGTTATAGAAGGTCGTATAATATCCGGATGCGGCAGAGGTGAAATAGTATTTATACCACGGATTCCTATAATACCATCAAATTTGCCATTTGAATTCAAAAGATTGCAATTCCCGATCAATGTCAGTTTTGCTATGACAATCAACAAGTCCCAAGGACAAACGTTAAGTAAAGCTGGTATAGATTTAACAAAAGGTTGCTTTACCCATGGGCAACTATACGTGGCATGTTCACGTGCGAGGAATGCCAGTAGCGTTGTTGTTTTAGCCCAAGAAAGTCGTACACCAAATATTGTATATAAAGAAATTTTTCAATAAAGCTAATACAAAAAAACTGAAAATAAATGATAACTTAAATAAAAAATAAACGAATTAATTTTTTTGTTAAATTCCACGCGGACGAAGTCGCGGGCACAGCTAGTCTTCAATATATCTGAAGGCGCATTGCTTGTTATTTGATCATATTTTATTTTATTCTAATTACTTATGTAAATAATTTCAGACTTAGCATGATCTCATTTTTTATTTGACTATCTGGATTGTAAATTACCTATATGTGAACCTCTGTATTTTTGTATGCCAAAAGGCAGAATGTACTGGGACTATATCTAACGAAAACACCAACATTGTGACACCTGCATAAGAATGCAGTTGTCAAATAAGAATTTATTTATTAAGCATGGAGGACTTACAGCTAAACAAATCAGTTAAGAAACAGTAAATTGGACTGACAACCAATAAGAAGTCCACACTTATATATTACAGTTTATTAAAATTAAAAACATCCTATGGACACTTAAGTAAGTGGGTACGCGTATATCAAAAAAACCGGCCAATTGCGTGTCGTACTCATGCACAAAGGGTTCCGTACCATTGATTTATGAAATTAAAGGAATTTAAGTTATTTGTATGAAAGATTACGCGGTAATAAGCGATTTACGAGGTATTAAAAAAAACGAGTGTGCTTATGACCACACGACTGAAGTGAAACTTCTTTCGCACCATCTGTATGTATATATATATGTCGGAGATCGTCAATATAATTTTAATAGAAGTTGCTGATTTGATTTACGTAGTAGAGGGGCGAACGCTTGTGACGTTATTTTGTGATGGCGGCACATGGACAGAGTCGCTTTGAAAAGTGGGGTTCGTCGAACGGTGATTTTGCATCGAGACGCGGACCAAGACACATCTCCAAACCGACACTGTCGGTTTGCCTATTCAAATTGTTATTATGAAGATTGGAGGGTATATCTACACGTCGTGCTTCAATTCAAAACTCACCTTACGAAATGGAACCTGTACCACCACACCAAGATGTTGTCGACCCTACCGCTCTGCCGTCGCTGTCTCCGACATCAGAAGTTGGATAAAGAACTACACTGCTCACAATCTCGTTATAAATTAAAGAACAGAATAACAGTTACCTTCTGCCAATAGTTTTATAGTACTTGTGTGATTACTTGTGTGGTAGTTGTTCATTGCCTTTGTATGAGCTTCTGTAAATGCTGGATGTACTGGCAGTGAGGCTGGAAGTGAACGTCAAGTTGCGAGGTGGTCAATAGCTGGCGCAGAGATCGCTCCGCGTGATGGTCCGCTGCAGGAGTGCGCTGCAGGAGTGCGCTGCAGGAGTGCGCTACAGGCGTGCAAGTGCTGGCTGATCCTTGGCGTGCGACAGTGCTGGCTGATCCTTGGCGCGCGACAGTGCTGGCTGTTGCTTGGCGCGCGACAGTGCTGGCTGCTGCTTAGCGCGCAAGGTGCGCTTGCTGAATACGCAAGGTGCACTTGCGGAGCGCGTTTCTAGCTGCTTGGTGAATCGCATCGTGTCGCTGGAGCTGCGTGCGGCGCAGCTGGAGCTGCGTGCGAAGATATCAAGACATCCTCTACTCTGCAGGCGATGAGAAGGTTTCAAAATACCCAAAATGTTGGTGGTAACGTAATGGGGTTTTATGAGAGCTCAGAAATGTCTGTTGTGCAACGGTTGACAACTGCCAAGTGGCAGGTGTTTGCGAGAAATTGCCACAATCCGGTGAGTCGTACTATTTTTATTTTGGTTCCGTGGCCGAATGTTCTCTTGTCAAGCAATCTGTAATTTCATTGGTGTATGTATACACGCGCCAGTATATATACAGTGTACAAAGTTGAAGGTTGTGCCAGTGTATTGTGTACTGAATAATTTCTTTGCGACATGATAATAAGAGTTATTTGCAAATTATATTTTCTTATACTACCCGTATTCTTTGTTATAATGGGCTGAGAAATTTTAAATCGGGGTTTTAAAATTATGATGTCTGGTTTGTCTTAATTTCAAAACTAAAGTTCACTGTGGCCTATAGTTACAAGCTCATTTGAGTTTCTGATAATATGTGCGGCTAGACTATTAAATCTTCTCAAGAGAACAAGCGGTAACGAACATAGAAATGAGTGCTATTTACGAAAAATCTAAATTTAATAGAAGTGTGCTAAAGTAATGAAATTTAATAATGGTGAGTTGTTTGATGGCGATAATGGCGATCGTTACCTATTGAAATCGTTGATTGGAAACAGAACTTATAAGTACCCCACGATCGCATAAGTACGAAAGATTTTTCCAAGTAATGTCTGCTGAGTTAGATTTTCATAATGTAGAAGATGGTGAGGAGGGTGCCTCCGCCAGCAAATAGAACACGTATCATGGCTATGTGGTCGCGCTGCACGCACTAGTCTGTAGTCGTAACTGCAACCCAGTGAGGGGTTGTTTAGAGCGCGATGGGCAGCTAGTGGTGTGGCGGGGACACTAGTAGGTATGGTCGCACTGCATGCACTAGTCAGTAGTCGTAACTGCAACCCAGTGAGGGGTTGTTCAGAGCGCGATGGGCAACTAGTGGTGTGGCGGGGACACTAGTAGGTATGGTCGCACTGCATGCACTAGTCTGTAGTCGTAACTGCAACTCAGTGAGGAGTTGTTCAGGGGGCGATGGGCAGCTAGTGATGTGGCGGGGACTTTGGTAGATATGGTCGCACTGCATGCACTAGTCTGTAGTCGTAACTGCAACTCAGTGAGGAGTTGTTCAGGGGGCGATGGGCAGCTAGTGATGTGGCGGGGACCTGGGTCTCGGAGGAGACTATTAGTTGTACGGTCATGTGTTGACCTGGGAGTCGTGGACTCTAGAGTTGGTCGTATCACAAGAGGTGATGACGATATGGGTGTCAACTATGAGTTGTCACTAGCTACTGTGGTAGCGGGCGATGATGTGTTTTCTTTTTGATGATTATGATTTTGATTTGATAATTATGAGGCTTGGAGGAACCTTTTGTTTTCTTTTTGAAATTTGATAATTATGAGGCTTGAAGGAAGCTTTTGTGTTTAAGTTGTTAAAATAATTAAGTTTGGTTTTCTAATAGTCATTGTAATTAAACGTGACGTGTGACGGTCAGGTTGGCCGAGTTCTCAAAAATGCTTCAAAGTCTGTGTTCTGTGTTTTTTTTTTAAATTTGTTACAGACATGCACTAGGACGTGCAACCGGAACTGTCGAGGTTTGGCTGGAATCGGCGGTTGGCCTGGTGGACTGGATCCCGGACTCCGAGGCTGAGGGAGCTTCGGATGCGACTGGGATTGGCGCTGGGATGATGAAGATGATGCACGAGGACGTGCAACTCGTCAGGCTGGCCGTGTCGGAGATGGTCAATATAATTTTAATAGAAGTTGCTGATTTGATTTACGTAGTAGAGGGGCGAACGCTTGTGACGTTATTTTGTGATGGCGGCACATGGACAGAGTCGCTTTGAAAAGTGGGGTTCGTCGAACGGTGATTTTGCATCGAGACGCGGACCAAGACACATCTCCAAACCGAAACTGTCGGTTTGCCTATTCAAATTGTTATTATAAGATTGGAGGGTATATCTACACGTCGTGCTTCAATTCAAAACTCACCTTACGAAATGGAACCTGTACCACCACACCAAGATGCTGTCGAACCTATCGCTCTGCCGTCGCTGTCTCATATATATATATATGTGTGTGTGTGTGTACAATATATACATGTATACACATATACATAAAGGGTGTCAGGGAAACGCTTCCGAAAACGAAGACAGGTGATAAGGCTAGTGATTCTCGATACGATACCATCAAAAAATGAGGATTTTTTTTAACAATTTTACTTGAGCATTTTTCGTACACTATGCTGTGGCAACAGTTAAATGAGTTAAATGAAACCATTATTTGCGATTAAACATTTTTTTTTTCTTTACAACTCTAACAAGCTATGTATTCGTAAATAATTACAGCTGACCCGCGCGAGTTCAGAGACCGCGTGCGGTCACCGACATCGCGACAGTTGGACGATCGCTACGGTTTACGTTGACCTTGACGCGCTTAACCTTGAGGTCCATATCGAAGGTACTTAGTTTTTAAATTGATGCACTGTCGTGAATTTAATAACAGTTTTGTGTTATGTCGATAATCGATAGTAAATGAAATAAAGTAAAAGATCGCTGACATCAGCTGTAATTAACTAAAAAATTTTCATCGCATGTACAGTTGCGCCCGTGAATCAATTGAATTTGAACTTTATAACAATGTAATTAAAGTCACACGATGCGTGCTCGTTTATTGCAAGAACTGGATCCTTCATTTAGTAAGTAAACCTAATCAATTTAAAGTGAATAATTAAATTAATTGAATCTAAGAAACCAGTTAAATCTTATTTAAAAGTTAGAAAATGAAAACAGTTTGTAATAAAGCATAAGTACAATTTCCTAACAATTAAAATGAATTGATTTCTGATCTCGTAATTATTCTTTTAGCATTTTCGCCTCTGTAAACACACCGCTTTAACCTACGCGACCGCCGGGAACTTCCCCAAAGCGTTTGACCTTCATAGTACATCTTTAGTTAATAATTAGTGTTCCTTGCGACTCGGTTCGTGAGCTTGTGCGTTACGTTTGTAACCGATTATTTAATTATTGTTTTGTTAGTTTTAAATTTGTGTTTAGTTATTAGGTATTGTTACGTTTTTAGTGCTGTTTTATTCTTTTTAGTTATAACTTTTTGTTGTTTTAAACAATGCCTGAGGCATACGTGTACAGTGCTCGTGAATACGGCAACATGTTGATGTGTTTAGGAGAAGAATTCTAGGACCAGTGTTTCTACCGCAGCGCCTCAATGGATCAGCATATCTTAATTTTATAAATGGACATTTAAATGATATGCTAGACAATGTGTCTGTGGCTGAATTTCGTTGAGCATGGTTCCAGCACGATGGAAGCATGCTCGTTACGCGTCCCGTCCGCGAGCGTCTCACTGAGCTTTTTAATGACTGCTGGATCGGAAGGCTGATGAAATGCGGGGCAGAATAGTGAGTGTTTTTAATAAACTACGTGAAGAATGTGTTGAGGAATACTGATGCCTCGTGTTCACGGATCGACACAGCGACGGGCCCGGCTTTGTATTGAAATGAATGAAACTCAGTTCGAGCCAAACCTCATAAGGTCGCAAAAGATTTAGACAGGTACGTAAAATGCCTCTGTCAGCTTTTTACAATGGACTACAATTGCGATTTTAAAAGTGATGTTTGTAAATTGCGTATAAGTCGGCACTTTTCGGCGGCTGATAAGGGCGGGCGCGGTCGTGCGACGTCGCCTTGCGTGTCAGTGACCTCACGTTTCGTACGCTATCCAATGCTTGTTTACGAAATATGAAGTCTTGAAAATAATCAATTTAAAGCGAAAGGTTATTGGTATCCGTTTGCATTTAGGTTGTATATAATCTACGTTCTGGCTTCGGAAGCGTTCTCCTTACACCCTGTATATTAATTTTCTATAAATATTTATATTTATTTCATGCTTTCATTTATAAATTAATATTTTTGCATAGACCTCCAATTTAAAAAAAAAAAAAAGTGGATTCTCTCGGGGCCAAAAGGTCAGGCTCTTCCTCCTGAATCAGGGGACCCCAATCTCGGGTAGTCCACGACCTCTGGTTCCCGAGATAATCCACGGGGGGGGTGAGGTAACTAAAGGGGGTCGGGGGGGGATAGGTTTCGTGGGGTTGCGGGGGGAGGGGAGAGGGGGGGAGTGGATTCCCTCAAGGCCAAAAGGTCGGGCTCCTCCTCCTGATTCAGGGGACCCCAAACTCGGGTAGTCCACGACCTCTGGTTCCCGAGATAATCCACGGGGGGGGGTGAGGTAACTAAAGGGGGCGGGGAGGGGGGGTATATTTCGTGGGGTTGCGGGGGGAGGGGGAGCGGGGGGAGTGGATTCCCTCGGGGCCAAAAGGTCGGGCTCCTCCTCCTGATCCAGGGACCCCAAACTCGGGTAGTCCACGACCTCTGGTTCCCGAGATAATCCACGGGGAGGTGAGGTAACTAAAGGGTGTCGGGGGGGGAGGGGGTAGTGGATTCCCACGGGGTCAAAAGGTCGGGCTCTTCCTCGTGAATCAGGGGACCCCAAACTCGGGTAATCCACGACCTCTGGTTCCCGAGATAATCCACGGGGGGTGAGGTAATCAATGAGGGGGTCGGGGGATGTTCGCAGCGTCATGTTCTCGAAGAAATTCATAGTTCTTAATCAATCAAGGTACTTAGCTTAATAATTGAGCTTATGAGGCTCGAAAGCAATTTGTACTTTGTGTCCAATTATCGTATTGTGACGATGTCTTCAAGCTTCTATAAGAAATGTTCAGCAAAAATATATAAAACAATATAAAGGCCAGAACAGAACGAAATTTATAAATTATTTGTGCTCTTAGGTAATCAATTGTTAACAAATCTTAAAAAGATCCAAAAAATATATATTGCCTTCGGCGAGATGCGAACTCACAACTTCATACTCGACTCAATTGTTAACAAATCTTAAAAAGATCCAAAAAATATATATTGCCTTCGGCGAGATGCGAACTCACAACTTCATACTCGACATGTCATGCAATATTTACATGAGCCAACTCCTTATTTGTATTACAGACGAAATAGGACTATACTCTGCTTCCTTTCGCCTTCATCATTTTTTTTCCTATCATTTTTCGTAACGCTTTCGCCAGTTTACTCCCCAAGTCAAGCGTGCCTAAAGAAGTTTCACTTCAAAAAAATATTTTAGAAACCTCGATATAATTTTTGAAGACCTTTCCATAGATACACCACACGTATGGGTTTGATGAAAAAAAAAAAATTGAGTTTCAGTTCTAAGTATGGGGAGCCCCCAATATTTATTATTATTTTTTTTATTTTTGCATCAAAATCTTAATGCGGTTCACAGAATACATCTACTTACCAAGTTTCAATAGTATAGCTCTTATAGTTTAGGAAAAAAAATGGCTGTGACATACGGACGGACAGACGGACAGACAGACATGACGAATCTATAAGGATTCCGTTTTTGCCATTTGGCTACGGAACCCTAAAAACTGATTACAACCATTACACAACAGAAACTACAAGTATTTTGCTAACACGGCAAGTTAATCACAAATCTAATCTTGACAAATAAAGAAATTATTATTATTTGTTGTTTTTTATACAACGTTACACAGTTTTTCTATAGTGTATTTAGTATCAGCATTGCACCCGTGCGAAGCCGGGACGGGTCGCTAGTTATCCATAAAGTAGATTTCAGATTCACGTATTTGATTTATCCTTAGGAGTTGAACGAGTCAGTCCGCAACGTTCAAGAACGCGTGCCGCCTGAAGAGCGCATCATTCGTCGCACGGAGCGACAGGGCGACCCTACGGAAGCCGGCGAGTACGTCGTGGAGAAAATCTTAGCCAAGCGTTTCAACCCACACAAGAAACAATACGAGTATTTGCTGAAGTGGGAGGGATATCCGCAGTAAGTCTCAACTTTTTGTCACATACAGAACCAGTTCCCCGTGTGATACCGGGCTTAGAATAGTACCATCCAATATCCCCCCATGGGTGTCGGTAAGACGCGGCGACTACGGTAACTCTCACCAGGGAAGCGGGCAGCAGTACTTCTCCTGTGGAATATCAAATTCTGCGATCCCCAACCCGCCTGCCAAGCGTGGGGATTATGGCAAACTCCCCAATGATGCACACGACTAAGCCCAGGCCGACGGATCGACCTGGCAACACTTCAGTGTTGACCAACGAGAGGGTTATTAAACTGGAGGGAGAATTGAGTAAGTTACGATGGGATGTCCTGGGAATATCTGAAGTCCGAAGAGAGGGTGAGGACTCGATAATTCTTAAATCCGGTAACTAGCTCTATTTCCGGGAGGGCGACCATCAGTCTCAAGGTGGTGTCGGGTTGCTCGTCCACAGGTCCCTTGTGAACAATGTAGTGAAGATCGAGAATGTGTCGACCAGTGTGGCGCTCCTGGTACTCAGAATAACCAAACGGTATTCACTGAAGGTCATTCAAGTATACGCCCCGACCACTCAGACGATGAAGTAGAGACTATGTATGAGGAAAGATAAAACCATACATAGCTCTAAAACTCACTACAGCGTTATCAAGGCGAACTTCAACGCTAAGCTTGGGAAACGGAGCGGTGAGGAGCTCGTACTGGGAAATTTTGGATTTGGGCGTCGCAACCACCGGGGCCACATATTAGATGGCTTCATGGAGAAGGAGAGACTCTTTATGGTGAGTGAACTCCTTCTTCAAAACGCGTGAACAGCGGAAGTGGACTTGGATTAGTCCCAACGGGGTCACCAAGAACGAGATAGAATAGAATGCTCTTTATTATGTAATAATAATAATATTTATTTATTTTCTCACCGCAATATCCATATAAAATAATAAAATAAAAATGATGTTGTCCAGTTATGGGCTTATACAAAAATATTGTGGGAGACTGGTGCCTAAGCTAAGCCGAAGCCTATGCGTTATGCAGCGTAGAAGTCCTGGTGTAATCCATGGCTTTAAATTTTTTTTCCGGTTAGGGATTTTGACACTTTGGGTGTTTCGCTGTATGATGTGCGCAATAGAGTGTATAAGGAATTCTGCTGCCGTGTTAGAATCCTGCATTTCATAAATCGTATGTAAATCGAGTGTATTTAGATCTGACTTTAATTTATCGTAATTTATAATTTATTATTAAAAAAACAAATCATGAATGCGTGGGAACACGGAAGTAGGCGCTTGCGTCACACAAGTGGTGTAGCGGGGCGGGCCCGGGGGGTAAGAGGGATGCGCGCTGCTTCATTGAATGTTTACGCGGCAATGTAGTATTATTAACGTTTAATTAAGTGTCCACGCAGCACGGATATTTCTTTCGAGAAAATGATTTCATATTAATTAAACGTATCGATCTTTTTTCTAAAATTGAATTAGTGAATGATACCTAATGCCTAGAAAAATTTGGACGGTTCCTAAAAACTCTTCCTGTATATCAAAATCAACTCACACGAGTCATCGCTGCTTCACCCAATGCGAGACGGCACAACAATGATTTACGTAGGTATATGCAATCCAGACTCCCACCAATCATACTCAGGACATTGTTGGAGCTGGCCCGCACCCTGGGCACCAGAGAAGCACACCTCTTTCGCATGGTCGCATTAAAGCAATCTACGGTTCGTATTCCAGAAGGAAACTCAAGCATTGATCTCTGTTTAAAACTAGTTTCAACCAAAGAAGGCTTCAAACGAGACTTAAGTATTGCTTGAGTTTTGAGTGACGTTCTGTAATAAGGACATTAGTGTGCGTCAGCAAACATTCTCAATGCGCTACAGAAGCGAGGCCACCCCACCGGTACCCTAAACGCATTATTGTATTTAACGCGGAGAGCGCTGTACGACTTTTGAGCATATCTGGCCCAAAGGCTACACGTGTAGAAAGATGTACAGTAAGCTCGGAAGAGTGTGATCTTCACCTGAAGGGAACAGCATGTTCGCTCGGATCGACAGCGCTCTCCGCTCTCGTTCAATGTCATCATCGTCGTGGAGCTTGGGGGTCAATAAGTGACCCAGATATTTAAACTTAAACACTCTTTAATGGCATTCTATTGAGTGCAACAGGTGGTATAGCACTAGTGTTTTTCCCCCAACCTCGAAAACCATGATTTTCAACTTTTTAGAATTATACGTTTAGTTCCCCCATCTCCGTTCCACCATCGGACGACCCGTGGTACGGCGAGTTTCCACCCTTACGTTGTTAACACCACTACGATCCGGACGAAGCGTTTCGCCTCCTCCTTTGTACCGCGTACATCGAGGGACTAGAACAATTCCTAATATTTCTACGTTAATACATTTCCAATTTTGTTCATTACAATACTGAGACATTTCAAAAAAAATTGTTCAGACGGATGAGCATTAAAGTCTCCCAGGATGTAAACGTTTTCTACATTACAGTTATCAAAATATTGCACTCACCGAGCTCATTATATGTGTGAACTCCGTTAAATTTGCCGCAGAGTCTGTGGGCATATAAACACTAAAAACTAGAAAACACCTTTCCTGTAGCACAATTTTTATTGCACACAACCGAGGGTTATCGCGCTCAGTAGTTGTAACATTATAAAAAATACTACGCTGCCACAAGAGAGCGACACCACCGTACGCTCGACCGCGTAATATTCCCCCTGACGTGTCCACCGCTGATACACCTGTGTAGCTGAACTCATCACTGATAGTGTTAAGGAATGAGATTTCATCGGGCAACAACCACGTTTATCGAGCGCTTCACATTTTTACAATTTAAAGTGACTAACTTGTAGATATTACTCCACTGTCCAGCAGTGGATGTCTTTCGGCTGAAATGATGATGATGACATAATAGAGAGTATTCTATTCTTTTCTACATTTCTAGTGTTTTATGTTGTGTTCACAAACACAATATAAACCACTAGAAATGTATACAACGGCGCTTGACTAGTGTTAGGTAGGATATATAAGTTCAAAATTTTAAAATGCTGTATTTTACAGTGAACAAAATACATGGGAGCCTGTTGAAAACATGGAGACTTGTAAACATCTGTTGGAAGCATTTAAGAAGCAATTGGTGCGCCAGAAGGAACTGAAGGCTCTGAGGGCACAGCAGCAGCAACAACATCCAGTACAGGTTTTTATAATAATCACTTTTTCTACGCATAAACCCATGCTGACATAAAGTTTAAATTGTACTGATTGGTGCAATTGTGCAATACAGTGTCCATCGTTAAAGGTCTATCCGATTTTTTTTCTTCTAGGTGAAACAGATAAGCACGCCATTGCCTCAAGTTGTTAAACAAGTTGTCAAGAAATCCGACAGCCCTGCTGTTACACCATCTGGGTAAGAGCAGTAAACATATACAAAATGGTAATGATAATACGACAATAAATTAAACATCGTGTACCTCAACACATTCTCAGTGTACCTATAAAACATCTTATAAATATGTCTATCTTATAGGTTTTTTCTATGGTTTAGGATTATTCCTATGAACTAGTATTGTCCGTGTTTTCATTTATTGTCGTTTTGTCAGCATCACTCTGTATTGACCCTGAAACCCCTCTTTTAGGTATGAAATTCGTAAGGCCTTTGTCCAGCAGCGGGATACAATACAAGCTAACAAAAAAATACAAGTGGAAGAAGATTTAGTCGTTGGTAGTGGTAAGTTAGTTAAGTAACTACTAGTATGGTATAAATGCAATAAAGGTGAGTGAGCAGCACGTAGGAGCATGAGTGAGCGTGTGCGGCGCGCGTGTGTGTGTGAGGGTGTGTGTGTGTGTGTGTGTGTATGTATGTGTGTGTGCGCGCGCGACGTCAGGGAACGAAATTTTCTCAGCTTGGGCAAAATGGCGTGAGGTGACAGGTGTCATGTGTGACCCCAAAATGCGGTTTAGCTTAAGGGGCATTAGACCTGTTCTCCCGTATGGCAGTGGGATGTGGCCTGTGCTTGTGTGACACAAGCAGTAGGCCTAGTATGAGTTTTCAATACGAAACTCGCTCGACGATATCGAGCGCGGAACTCCCGCATCCGTGGCAGTCTCCATGTCCGTGACATAGCGGACAAACTGCAGAAGGGTCGCCTACGGCGCGGGGTAGACCAAAAAAAGTGCAGGCTCGACGTTGTAAGAGATGACATGCGTGCCAACAATCTCACACCAAAGGATGCTAAAGATCGCGCGAAATTAAGGAAATTGAGCAAGAAAGCGGACCCAAGGCGAAAGCCACGTATGCAACCGGGATGATGATGATGATGGATTGTAAATAAATCAATCGAAACATAAAACAAACATTTTGATATTCAGACTTCTTTTCTCAAATTATATACACAATGGTGCTGACAATATGACAATAAATGACAACACGAACAATGCTGGTTCATAGGAATAATCCTAAACCGTAGAAAAATCCTAGCATCTAAAATTAAAAAAAAAAATGAAAATTTCAGTCAAACTAAATCACATGAAATTGCAAACGAAATAGAACATCCTTTAAAAATATTTGGTTCACTGACCTCCCGGTCGGCCGCAGCGCGATCCTGTTTCGACTTGCTTTTTATTATTAAAGATTGGTACCGCAGGAAGCGGCGGTCATTAACCTGTAAGCGCTTCCTTATCAACATGTACATCATGTAGAAAATGTGAAAAATGAAAAATAATTTCCTGTGACTAAACTAATGGACATATTTATATGATTTTCATGGGTAGATTGAGAATGTGTTGAGGTACACGATGTTTAATTTATTTTCATATTGTCAGCACCTAGAGTGGTATATATTAATTTTACTGTCTGGAATATCTACTGCAAAATCAGACCAGAATTAATTAAAAATAAAGTGTTTTTATTCCTGTACTACAATAATTACAATCAGTGTTTCGCCTGACATACCTTGTATATATCTTAAACTAGCGGAAAATGGTTTTGTGTTATATAAATAAATCGATAATATAATATTTATCGTAAGCCATCGTGGACAACACTAGTTTTCACTCAAACATTGTAATTTTCGCACACATATGTATATATTTTTTGGACACGGTATAGAGTCGTTTATGTATATCTTTGCTTCCTTCTATTTATAACTTCTTTATTATTGTTCTTACATCTATTTAACATACATTTAGGTTTTTTACTTTTGTTACATTTCTACCTTTTACATAAGACAATAATTTTCAAATATTTTCTGTTGCAGGTTAAAAAAAATGGCTACAGGTCCAAATAATACGACATCATCAAATAATGCACGGCAATTCCCTTGTCGAGTATGTGGTAAGTACAATTCAATTTTTAGTGGCTCTAACAACTGCAATACTTCGCTGTCATGATCACGTAGGCTTGGGGATTTAGAGTTATTTGTCTGAAAAAGCTGTACATTTATTTAATAGTAATTATTAATAGTACAGCACCGTACTGTTAAAACTAAGACATAGAAACAGCAGATTTCATTATGTGAATATGTGTGCTATTCTGAACATGATCCACTAGCTGAAACGTCTAAAAATGCCATGTACCAGTTATTTTAAGGTCTAGTGACAGCCACTGACACCGATGTTAATATGACCAACTACTAGGTATTGGGCAAAACCAAATTAAAAAAAACAGACTTCAAAATCCGACTGACCCCTGATGTGAACTCCATTAAATCAGCTGATAGGATAGTTTTTCGAGTTTTGTTCACATTGCGCTTTTTTGTGTTATTAGCGAATTAATTAATTTTTACTTTAAAATCTATAAAAAGTATAGCAATCAGGGTTCAGAATCGTGTCCTGGATCCATGGTACTCGTTTGTGCGTCGATGTCAGATACACACTTTATACAGAGGTGTGCAGGAGGCTTTTTAGGGTTCCGTAGCCAAATGGCAAAAAACGGAACCCTTACAGATTCGTCATATCTGTCTGTCCGTCTGTCCGTTCGTATGTAACAACCATTTTTTTCCGAAACTATAAGTACTATACTGTTGAAACTTTGTAGGTAGATGTATTCTCTGAACCGTATTAAGATTTTGATATAAAAATAATTTAAAAAAAAAATTGGGTGCTCCCCATACTTAGAACCGAAACTCATTTTTTTTTTTTTTTTCATCAAACACATACGTACGTGTGGGGTATCTATGGATAAGTCTTTAAAAATGATATCGAGGTTTCTAAAATATTTTTTTTCTAAACCGAATAGTTGGCGTGACAGACGCTTCCAAAGTGGAAAAAGGTTGTTTTTTTTAAAGATTTTTCATTTTCTTATTTTAGAAGTTAGAGGGGGGGGGGGGGGCTCTAATTTCTAAAATAAGAAAATGAAAAATCTAAAAAAACATGATGTACATTACTACAAAAACTACCAGCGAAAATTGTTTTGAACGAGATCTAGTAAGTAGTTTGAAAAATGAAAAATCTAAAAAAACGTGATGTACATTACTATAAAAACTACCAACGAAAATTGTTTTCAACGAGCTCTAGTAAGTAGTTTTTTTTTTTAATACCACGTAAATCGTAAACCGCTTAATACCGCGTAATCTTTCATACAAATAACTTAAATCCTTTAATTTCATAAATAAATGGTACGGAACCCTTTGTGCGTGAGTCCGACACGCACTTGGCCGGTTTTTTATATATATTGGAAATCGTCCTCCTCTTCTGCTGTGGGAGGACGTGTTAGAGTTTTACTGACTAAAACCCACCTGTGCCAGCCGTGCCCGTTCATTTACTGTGTGCCAGGGGCACGGTATCTCTTTAGAAAAACGTTCTTGAATTATAAAATTACAAAAAAAAAAATTAAATAAAGTTCTCGAGTTATAAAATTACAAAGAAAGTGGCATTGATTTTTATATATATAGACTATCTGCGCCCCTCGGTTTCACCTGCGTAGGTTTCGATATTTTTTTATATGCTTAGCTCCTATTGGTCACAGCTATAGCCTAAAGCTTTCCTGGATTAATGAACTATCCAACGCAAAAAGAAATTTTCAAATCGGACCAGTAGTTACTGGAATTTGCGAGTTCAAACAAACAAACAAACTCTACAGCTTTATACACGGTGGATTTTTAATGGTTTTCCCGCGGCAGAACGATATGCTTTAAGGAGTACTTTCGATGAATAGAGTAAAAGACAAAAATAAATATATTTGTGTTATAAAATAATTAAAAATAATTTAAAAAAAAATCATCAACTCGAAAAAGTGAGAAAAGTTAGTTACCCTACCTACAACTCGTAGGAACTACTCGGAATGGGCATGAAACCGCCTCAATGGAAAGCAATGCATTTAATGTTCAAACCATAATAAGCTCCCGCACGCAGTAATAGGGCATAAAACAGCTTGTAGGCAACAATCCGAAAATTCGCCGCCATCCCGACAAAAGAAAAAAATGTTCAAACCAAAAAAGGCTGTCATGTGCGTTAATAAGGTATAAAATAACTTAAATGTACCAATACAAAAAATTACCGATCAAACTAGCAGTCAAAAAACTACCTTTCAAAGGCGTTGCCGCTTTATAAATGTTCAAAGTAAAATAACCTCTCGACTCTAGTGATACGACATAAAGTAGTCTGTGCACAAAAATTACAAACAATTATCTTAGATAATAATTTTATTTTCGTGTTCAGTAAATTGCATCTAAAAAGTATTTATGAAAATCGTAAGCCCGTAAAAGTATGAATGCATAATAGTTGAAGCACGCAGGTCAATAGCCCCGCGCCATTTAGCTGTAGATTATCAGAAGTTTACTATTGGTTCGAGCTCACTTTCGAGTTTTTTTATCACTATGTTAAATCTGCCATTTTATGTTTCTAATATTTTATTTACTGATGAATTGATTGTATTACTAAGACAAATCCGTTTCGCTGCGGGAAAACAACCTTTAAAATTCCACGCTGTATATTAGTATAGATTAGTATAGAGGATAGATTTTTCTACTATAGTTCTTGCAATTTACGAGCGCGCGTGACTCTTGCTTGTGGTATGTTGTGTACATGCACAATGCGTTAGTGTGTGTGCCTGACGGAGCGTTCAGTAGCGAGCGGTCGCCCGCTCAGGTCACTTGTGCTTATTGTTTTCACGTCGCTATCCGCCACGAAGTACCGTCAGCATGTCAAATACCGATAAAAAGCGAAAATTTATTCGTAGTGAGGTGAGTTATTTAAATATGCATTTATAGCGTTAATTTAATATTAAACTTTTTGTATGGATCAACGATCATGAACATTGTATTATCTTTATTATTTTAGGGTCGTGCAATTATCGCCCGAGTTTTTCATTTTCTTCAAGAAGAATATAATTTCATGAAGGCGAATAATAATGATAATTGTGATTTGAGTCCTTTGGCTAGCGTAAGAAAACGAACCGCCGAAGCAACAGGGGTCAGTGAACGTACTGTAACTTCTATTGAAAGAAGAAAAAGAGATGCCCTCTACATCTGCCAAGTTTCTTTCACCAATGAAAAAACGTCGCAAAAGAAGTAGCAAATTTGATTTTGATAATTTCGACACTAATTTGATTCGAAGTACAATTCAAAATTATCACATCGAATACAAGGAAATTCCAACTTTAAACAAAATTCGGTCAGTTCTCAGAGAAAAGATAGACTTTGACGGGTGTCTAAGCACTTTACGTTCATTGCTTATAAAAATCGGTTATAAATGGCGAAAGATTAGCAGTAACCGATTACAAGAAAGGCATGATTTACAACTATGGCGTTTAAAATATTTGAAAAAGATTTCTCAGTGCCGTGCAGAAGGTCGTCCTATTGTTTACACTGACGAAACATATTATGTTTTAACGTCACACGTTCGACAAAATACATGGGGCATAAAAGATAAAGATACTCCATTTATGAAGAAATTAGGTACTGGGAGCCGGTTTATTATAGTGCACGCAAGTTCTAAAGATGGATTCATTCCAAATGCCTTATTGGTATATAAAGCATCCTCCACAACTGGAGATCATCACTCAAATATGAGTTTTGAAAATTATAAGAAGTGGCTAGAAGAGAAGCTTATGCCAAATTTACCAGAAAGAGCTGTTATTGTGATGGATAATGCGTCCTATCATAACGCCCGCAGCAGTAAAATTCCTACGTCCAGTTCAAGGAAGAGCGAAATGGTAAAATGGCTAACTGATAACAGAATTTTATGTGACAAACGATTACAAAAAAACGAACTCTATGATTTAATAAAAAATAATAAACATCGTTTCATAACATTCAAAATCGACGAAATAGTTAAAAGCAAGAATTTTGAAATATTACGTTTGCCGCCCTATCACCCTGAGTTGAACTGTATCGAAAATATCTGGAGGATTTTAAAAAATAAAATTGCAACTAAAAATATCGTACAAAATATGACTACTTTACAAAATTTAATATTGATTTGGACTTCGAGTTAACGATTAATGTAGAATCAACTGATAGCGACACTGAAGAGTTTGAAGATAGTGACACTTCTGACGATAAATAATAATTAATTTTAATAAAACTTACTATTAAAATATTTGTTTTATTATCATTGTTAGTTTCAAAGAAAAAATAATTTTAACATTGATTATTTGTATGCTAACCGTAGCGCATCTCTGCGCACGCACACATTTACACCTATACAGATACGACTTGAACACAACTAAGAGCCACGCGCGTTCGTGAATTGCAAGAACTATACCAAGGTCTTAATATCAAATAGTTCAACAGACACTAAGCGTTTTCTGAGGCCTTACAACCCTTCTTAAGTTCCCTATCTGTAACACTTTATATTATAATACCCATAGGCGATGTATTCGGTACGCGGAACTCGCAACGGATTCACGTCCGTCTCCACACGGGCGAGCGGCCTTACGCGTGCCATTTCTGCTGGAAAGCGTTCGCGGATGGCGGCACACTACGGAAACATGAAAGAATACATACAGGTGCGTTTTTAATATATTAACTAACTGTGTATGTGACTTCGTTTTCGTGCTTATTGTTATTTATTATTTTTGTTGCATTGAACCTAATGCTAGTGTTTCTACAATAAAAGTAGCATAAGCTGCCAGTGGAAGTCCCAGCAAAGACGGGTCAGCCGTTTCCGAGATTAGCTGGAACAAAGAGACGGACAGACTGACTATTTGTTTCCATTGTTATTACCTTATATATGTATTTATTAATAAAACTTGAAAATGCTGGAGCCAACATATGTTCTATGGCATGGCTGCCTTTGGCTGTTATTCCAGCCAGCCCACCTCCTTCCAGAAGCCCATTAGGTCTCTTGGCCTGTTGAGGAGTTCTTCTGATTTGGGTAACGCTTGTACCCTCGAAGAGTACATGCGCAACTTTCTCCTCTATGCAGGTCCTGCACAGAGGACTGTCTGTTATGCCTATTGTATGAAGATGCTTATTCAGCGAGCAGTGGCCCTTGAATCAATCGTAGGCGTTTCCTATCCAGGTGCTACAGCCTTTTGGTTAGCCTGTCATCCACAGATTGCATAGCCTGGACTGCCTGCAGCCCGTGACGAGGACCACCAAATCTCCGCTTGTGCCTAAGTATACCTTTGAAGCCATCTGCGTATTTGAATTTAGGGGGATAAGCATTTGGAGGAGGAATCTTCTTAGGTAGAATAAAACTGCGTGTCCGATATGATCTGTGTATTTTGACTTCAAAACCCCTGCTTATATCTACATTTTTTATGGCACAAGTTGCGGTATGGCTAATTATTTACAATTATAAAATACAATATTATTACTACGATCTTAAACACGCGCCGCGTCTCGGAGAGGGGCGCGGGGCGCCGCTGGCCCGCGCTGTGAATCTATAAATATAGGTAGACGCGCTGAGTCGTTCCTTTTCGTCGAGGGCCGCCCGCCGTGTCAAGATCTCCGCTGCGATGCGCCAGCTTCGTGTGTCGTCTTCGCGCCAAGATTCCACTGCGATGTATCCTTCGTGTGCAGTCTTCGTGTAGAGATCTCCGCTGCGATGTAATCTTCGTGTGCAGTCTTCGTATACATGTCTCCGCTGCGATGTACCAACTTCATGTGTCAAAAACGTACTTGCGAGTGATGTCGTTGAACCCACGCAACGCATCACGTATCTTATTCCTTTGGCAGTAAACGCCTTTTTCAAGGCGGCCTCTTGTTCCTTTCAACAGATGTGTCAAACGTATAGCGTCTCTCTCGAGACGGCGTTGTTCGATTATTCCTGAATGGATGTTGTCAAAACGTATTGGTAATAAGGTGTTGTTGGTATTCCTTGGTAACTGGTAACTGTTTGGAGGTAACTGTTTGGAGGTACGGTAATTCTATGTGTGCTGTATGTGTGTTCCTACAGCATCCCCCTCTAAGCGAATCGTACGTTTTTTTTAACGGTGCGTCCGGTGCGAGTGACGTAGGATTCGCGGGTTGTACTCGAGGTCGGCGGGGTCAGCGGCCGCGGCTCATTATTAGCGCTCGATGTATGTGTGCGGCGAGTGTCACGTGCGTCTGTTGTTCCTCTAGTAGTAGATTCTTCTTGCTTGAGTAAGTGTGCTGGTTTGAGTCTGTCGATTGTGATGACAGATGTTCGTAGGGGCATCTGAATGGTAAATTGTTTGTTGCCGCGATGTAGAACTTTGAATGGGCCTTCGTAAGGTGGAGTCAGTGGGCTTCGTACGGTATCATTACGCACGAAGACATGAGAACACGTAGCCAAGTCTTTGTACACGAAAATCTTTCTGTTGTTGCTATGTGACTTGCTGTTTGGAGATAGTGTCGACATTGTTTCGGTCAGCTGACGGGCGAATTCTGCGTCGTCGTTTTTTGGCTGTGTAGGCGTGAAAAAATCTGACGGTATTCTTAATGTTGACCCGTATGTCATGAGAGCTGGGCTGACTTGCGTATCTTCACGTAAAACTGTTCTTAAACCGAGGAGTACGGTCGCTAGTTCCTCGCTCCAGTGTACGCCGGCGTTTCGCGCCATAAGTGCAGATTTTAAGGTTCGATGCCATCGTTCGACTTGACCGTTTGCTTGAGGGTGAAATGCGGTGGTTCGAATCCGTGTTATGCCAAATTTCTTCATCAGTGCGTTGAATAATGACGACTCGAACTGTCTGCCTTGATCCGTTGTCATACGTAAGGGGCAGCCAAATCGCGCTATCCATCCCTCGTAAATTGCCTTGGCAACAGTGTCGGCGGTGATGTCACGAGTAGGTATTGCTTCGGGCCATTTAGTGCAACGGTCGACCATCGTGACTAGGTATCTATAGTCATTAGACGGCGGAAGTGGTCCGACAATGTCTACGTGAATATGTTCGAAACGCGCTGATTTTTGAAACTCGCCGAGCGGGCTGATAACATGTCGCTGGATTTTCCCGCGCTGGCATCCGATGCATGACCTTGTCCACATACCGACTTCTTTATTCATATTCGGCCAAAAGAATTTAGTGACCATTATCTTTCTTGTCGTACGTACACCTGGGTGACTAAGTTCGTGTTGTGCTTTGAATGCTACAAAACGATAAGACGCTGGTAGGTACGGGCGTAAGTTGCCTGTTGATGTTTCGCATATGATAGGTCGTTGACCTCCGGGCAATGTGATTTCTGCAAACTTCAGATTCGGGTTGGTCATGCTGATATTGAGTTCGTCGTCGTTCTCTTGGTCTTTAGCGAGTTGATTGTAGTCGATCGTAGATTGCGACAAGTCGATTTCTTCTATACGAGATAGGGCGTCGGCCGCTTCGTTATTATTACCGTGAACGTATTGAATTTTCGAGCAAAACTGACTTATGTAATGTAGTTGACGCTCTCTTCTCGGTGTATCGCTGGTACTTGGCGCTCTTGTTAATGCATACGTTAATGGCTTATGGTCGGTGAATATTGTTACGTCGTTGCCTTCTATCAGCCGACGTAGGTGCTTAATTGAGGTGAACATTGCCAATAATTCGCGATCATATACGCTATATTTTCTTTGCGTATCACTCAATGTTTTTGAATAGAATGCCAGTGGTTTCCATACGCCATCGACCTTTTGTTCTAATACAGCGCCAATGCTAGTGTTTGACGCGTCTGTGTATAGACGTAATATTGCGTTGGGAATCGGGTGCGTAAGTGTTGTGGCCTTGAGAATGCTTTGTCGGCATTTCTCAAAAGCTTGCTCGCTTTCTGGTGTCCATTTTATCGGAGTTTTATCATTTTTCTTGCTGTTGTGTAGGTACTTGTTTAATTCATGCTGATGTTCGGCTTGATGTGGTAAACAGCTGCGATAAAAGTTAATCATGCCTAAAAATCTTCTTAGTTCTTGTACTGTCTGTGGTTTCGGGTAATTGACTATTGCTTGTATACGTTCTTGCGTGGGATTGATACCATTTGCTGATACTTGATAACCGAGGAACTCTATGTTTTCTTTATCAAACTCGCACTTGTCGATGTTAAGACTGACGCCGTAGGTATTTAGGCGTTCGAGTACTATTTGTAAGTGCTGGCGATGTTCTTCCTGGTTATTTGAATAGACAAGTAGATCGTCGACGAAACAGAATACGATGTTGTCCAGTCCTCGTAAAACTTCATGCATGAAACGTTGAAATGTTTGGCCTGAGTTGCGTAATCCAAACGTCATGCAGTTGAATTCGAATAGGCCGAAAGGTGTTATAATTGCGGTCTTCTGTGCGTCTTGTGCAGCTATAGGAATCCAAAAGTATGCCATTTTCAGGTCCAACTTTGAAAATATTTTCTTGCCGTGTAACTGGTACGTAAAATCCTGAATACGTGGAATGGGATATCTGTCAGGTACGGTGACTGCATTTAGTCTCCGGTAGTCTCCACATACACGAAGTGACCCATCCTTTTTCTTGACGACGTGGAGAGGACTTGCCCACGGACTTTTTGACGGCTTGCATATACCCATCTCTATCATGCGCTCGAATTCCAGTTTTGCCGCTTTGTATTTGTCCGGCGGTAGAGGGCGCGGCCGTGCGTATATCGGCGGTCCTGTAGTCTCAATATGATGTGTGACGTCATGCTTCACTGGAGTCTTGAGTGACATCGGCCGCAGAACATCAGGGTATTTCTTCAATATGTCGTGATATACGTGGTCTCGGTTGACCATGTGTATAGTTTCTTCGTTGTTATTTATCTTGATGGCGTTCACGCTGAGATCGGTAATGCGGTCGATAAGTTTCCTCTGGTGCAGGTCGACTAGCAGTTTGTGGTATACTAGGAAGTCTGCACCCAGTATTGAGGTTTTTACATCGGCGACTACGAATGTCCATTTGAAGCTTCTTCGTAAACCTAAGTTGAGTTCAAGCGTGCGCTCTCCGTAGGTACGAATCTCTGTTCCGTTTGCCGCGAACAATTTGTAGGTATCCTTGGTCGGTTTATTTTTCTTATTTCGGACGGCTAATACCGATATGTCGGCTCCTGTGTCGACGAGAAATCTCTCTCTGTTGTTGATGTCGATCACGCATAGGCGGCGAGATGTGTGGTTTACATCGACACCCGCCACAGTCGATGTACTTTTTAGTTTTCCTGCTTGCTCTTGGAACACGGGGATTCGCAATTACGAGCATCGTCGCCGTATCGATAGTGATAACGGCATAGCCAGTCGGCGTCCCTCGGTGTACGTGCGTTACTAGCGCGCGGTCTTGACCTTGAATGTGAGCGAGAGCGGCTATGTTGACGGCTAGCAAAGTGCGAGCGGGAACGGCGATGTGATGCATTTTGCTGATTACTTCGTAATTCGGCGACTTCGAGAGATAGCTTTTCAATTTGTTTGCAAAGCATGCTGATTTGCAGATTTGTGACGGAGTTCTGTTGAACTTCGTTGACCGATGCTGGCGGGGGAATTACGGAGACTGCGGCGACTGTTAGTTCGAAGTGTTCCATCATTTTGTCGGCCATCGCAGCTAGAACTTCGAGTGTAGATTCTGTGTTCACGGATAATACTGCGCGAACATGGGCGGGCAAGTGATTGAGCCACATGACCTTGAGCGCTTCGTCGGACAGAAGTTTGCCACTTAGGTCGCGCATTTTACGTAGCAGCTGGCTCGGTTTCTGATCACCGAGTTCGAGACCGCTGAGGAGTTTCTGAAGCTGGCGATGGTCTGATTCTTGATAAGTGGAAATCAGTCTTTCTTTCAGCGCGCTGTATTTACCGGTGGCTGGCGGTTCTAGTATGATGTCGGCGATTTGTTCCAGGTCGCTGCAGCCGAGTAGTGGGACGACAAGGTTAAATTTTTGCTCGTCACCTATCTTGCTGGCGGCGACGGCGGCTTCGAACTGCGCGAACCAAAGACGCGGATTTTGGCGCCAAAATGGTGGTAGTCGTGCAGGCAGCGATATCGTAGCTACGTCGTTCTTCATTGTTGTGACGCCTAATGGATCGCTGAATTCTTCGCTCTTCGACATTTTTTTTTTTTTTTTTTTATATAATTTCTGCAGGGATTCAGTCTTGATATTTCTTCTTTTCTTCAGGGTCACCAATTTGGAGGAGGAATCTTCTTAGGTAGAATAAAACTGCGTGTCCGATATGATCTGTGTATTTTGACTTCAAAACCCCTGCTTATATCTACATTTTTTATGGCACAAGTTGCGGTATGGCTAATTATTTACAATTATAAAATACAATATTATTACTACGATCTTAAACACGCGCCGCGTCTCGGAGAGGGGCGCGGGGCGCCGCTGGCCCGCGCTGTGAATCTATAAATATAGGTAGACGCGCTGAGTCGTTCCCTCGTCCGATGAAGGCCAGCCCGCGCCGCAGCTGAGCCAGTAAATATAAACTCCCGACTATGACCTCTGAGTTTGTTTCGGCCGTTTCTTCTCAGAGCTAGTACTAGGAAACGCCGTGGTCATCAAACCGAAATAAAATAATTCGATCCAGCCGTCCCTTGCTGTTTTCTCCAGCGACACCCTAAGCCGAGGTTCGTACCCCACAGGGGGTGCCCTTAGCGTGTAGTCGCTTAGCTTTTAGTAGCCCTGGCTGGAGGCTTTAAATTCATTTAAGGCATCCACAGGAAAGTCCGGTTAAGTAGTCACGGCCTCTCAAGGTCAACTACGAGATGCCATATCAAAAAAAAAAAAAAAAAAAAAAAAAAAAAAAAAAAAAAAAAAAAAAAAAAAAATGAGTCGTTCCTTTTCGTCGAGGGCCGCCCGCCGTGTCAAGATCTCCGCTGCGATGCGCCAGCTTCGTGTGTCGTCTTCGCGCCAAGATTCCACTGCGATGTATCCTTCGTGTGCAGTCTTCGTGTAGAGATCTCCGCTGCGATGTAATCTTCGTGTGCAGTCTTCGTATACATGTCTCCGCTGCGATGTACCAACTTCATGTGTCAAAAACGTACTTGCGAGTGATGTCGTTGAACCCACGCAACGCATCACGTATCTTATTCCTTTGGCAGTAAACGCCTTTTTCAAGGCGGCCTCTTGTTCCTTTCAACAGATGTGTCAAACGTATAGCGTCTCTCTCGAGACGGCGTTGTTCGATTATTCCTGAATGGATGTTGTCAAAACGTATTGGTAATAAGGTGTTGTTGGTATTCCTTGGTAACTGGTAACTGTTTGGAGGTAACTGGTAACTGTTTGGAGGTAACTGTTTGGAGGTACGGTAATTCTATGTGTGCTGTATGTGTGTTCCTACAAGCACAATGGGCTCTGGTCCCCCTGACCAACGTGCTGGATGCCCTTCTAGTCAGCTCGTCAGCTGCGTTATTACCCAGTGAACCGCTGTGTCCCTTTATCCACTGTAGTGTAACAGTGTTGCGGTCTGGTACGGTTGCCCGTTCCAGTGCGTCGTGACACTCAAGTGTTAAGCTTGATGTGATGCATCCCTGCTTTAGGGATTGGAGGACTGAAGCACTGTCAGTGAGTATGCGAACACGCGTGTCCGCGACTCTACTGGTTTTTATGGCTAGGGCCGCCAGAGTTATGCTCACACATTCTGCTTGATAAACCGTGTTGAGCATCCCTAGCGGTCTGGATATGTTTATGTTGAGGTCTTGTGAGAACACTCCGACGCCAATTCCTTGGTCGGTTTTTGATCCGTCGGTGTATACTCTCAGCTCCTCCGGACCTGAGTGGTCGCACTGCTCTTCTTCAAGTACTATCTGATAGTGCTTTTGAAAGCAATACTGTTTTGGTACTTTGTCATTGGCTGCTTTTTTATATTTATAAACTAGTGCTTAACTGCAATCCCGCCTGATGGTAAGCAGTGATGCAATCGTTGAATCGTTATGGTTTTTTTTTTTTTTTTTTAAAGACACCCGTCATCACAGGGCGTTGTCGTCCCTACTTCTTGCTTGGCAAGAAATCTTGTTTACTTATTATTTTAGGTTGCTTTCTTTTTTTTTTTTTTTTTCTTGTAATAATATATTTGTCGCATCTTTATTATTACACTATTTATGTACTTATTATAATCTATTAATTGTTACTTCTGTCATTTTTATATATCTAATTATACATTACAAATTCGTTCCACTTATGTTACAACCTACCTGTTGTTAGTTCTTGCCGACGACAATTACTGGGTTGCACCGCCCCTCGTTTTGTTCCTGTCAATGCACATTTTTGCAACTTTGAGGCAAAACCGCTACAGATACGGCCTGGAGTGTTTGTCTGCCATTAGGTCAGCAATTGTCGTTTCTGATAAAGCTCTTCCAGTACTTACTTCCAGGTCGTATCTGTCGCGGTTATGCCTCGGACACTCGAACAGAAGGTGCTGGATGGTCTCAGTTGCCTGTGTGTCACACACACAGGCCGGGCTATCTTTCAATTTAAATCTATGTAGGTACGCGGCGAAGCCGCCGTGTCCTGTCAAGATCTGCGCCCAAAGAGACGTCCTGTCGAGGCTCCTCAGGACCTTGCGCGCGCGCACCACATCAGGGAAGAACATCCGCGTAACCCCAGCCGTGGCCCCGCCGGTGTACCTCCCGTTCCAGACAGCTACTGTGCCCTCTCTCAAACGTCGCTTGACGTATGAGACTGGACACCTGTCATACGCTGGGGCGACCCTGGACTGGGCCGCCGCCTGCCTAGCCATTTCGTCGGCGCGCTCATTATCGGGGATCCCGACATAAGCTTTCACCCAAAAGAACCGGAGAATTTTACCACTCCCCTCTTGCTCCCTGATATTCTTACGAATATGGGTAGCAAGGGGATGGTGCGTTTCCGGGTTTCGGATCAAGTCGAGCGAGGATCGAGAGTCGCTGAGCACCGCCGCGCAGTCGAAGCCTCTCATGACAACCAGGTCCGTAGCCCTGGCTATCGCGAGCAGCTCCGCCTGAAACGGTACACATCGGCTCCAACCTCATTCGTCCGAATCTCGGACCCATCCCGCCAGTATGAATATGCCGCCCCGACCCCTTCATCCGATTTACTACCGTCTGTGTAAATCAGATGAGCGGGGAGCTGTAGCTGAGCCACAGTTTCGGGGAGCATATTCTCCAGACACTGATAATCAACATCTGGCTCACTGGCGGGGTGAGGGGCCTCCGTAAAGGCCCTACGCTCCTCCAGTTCGCGGGATTCCAGCTCTTCAATCGGACGTCCCCGTTTGCACTCAAACAGCCGGGCGACCTCCAACACTCGAAGATCGAGCGGGAGGAGACCCGACAGCGTGAGTGCTGCATTGAGCGACACCGTACGATGCGACTTGGCGATCTTCTGTGCAAAGCCCCTCTGGACGGTAGCAAAGGTTCTTTGCACAGAGATCTTCTCGGCGGCTTTCGCCCAGGAGCTCGCGCTGTACAGGATCGTCGGTTCGACGACTGCGGTGTATATCGTCCTGATGATCTCCGGACACAAGCCCCAATCCACCCGAGCCATCGCCGACAGTTTCCTATACAGGTTAGTTGCCTTGCAACAAGCATATGAAATATGCTTGTTGAAGGTCAACTTACTGTCGACGATGACTCCGAGGATCTTGAGCTCGGTCACCATCGAGATGTCAACGCCACCCATCTGCACGACCGGAGTGTCATATTTAAGCTTCCGCGTGACGACCATCGCCAGGGTTTTCTCGGCGGAGAAGCGAAGCTTATTCATGACACCCCACTCGTGCACACAGGCTAAAGCGGCATTGGCATCCCGCTGGATCCCGAGCGCCGTGTGCCCAGAGAACACCAACACGATATCGTCCGCGAATCGTTATGGTAAAGCGCACTAGTTTATTAAGCCTATTCACTTAAAAAACTTAGGAATATTAAGGATGATGGCAGTTGAGCGAGGTGATGCCATGTTAAACCCAAGACCAACACGACCAACGATGCTGCGCTAGAGGGAGATTGATCTGGAGACTCCACGACTAAACTCCCGACACAACAATATTTGGCGCATCGTACCCGGCACACATCGCAACACAACTGCTCAGACCCGTCATCGGTACGGCTTCATCAGACATCATGCCGGCAAGACCTTGTCTGGTGGGTGGTAACTTCTGCCGGCAGCCGATGTTATGGCACCACCGAGCCATCATTGGTTGCCTTTTAATTGCATCTACCATTAGGCGTGTATGTTTCACACTGGAGTCTTTACTCAGGGTTCCTGATAGGTGGAGTCTGAAGGCAGCCAAAGTCGCTTCCTCCCTCACAACAAGGTGGATGGGGGGCAGTCCCAACATTGCCTGCAGGGCGGCTGTAGGCGTGGTTCTCATGCAACTAGTGATTGCCACACACGCCAACCATTATAGTTTCTCGCGGTCTTTTGGGCTGTGCTCAGACTGGTTCTTGGCCACCAGACTTGTGACCATTATGTGATAATTGGCCTGATGACTGTGGTATAAAGCCAGTGAGTGACTTTGGGGCTGATGCCCCAGTTTTTACCAAGCTTCCGCTTGCATTGCCAAAGGGATATGCTTTCGTTGCTTGCTCGTTAGCTGGTTTGTTTCGCTCAACTCAGCTGTTTGTCCAGGTATATAACCAGATATTTTGTTTCAGCGGATAGGCTTAGGGTGGTGCCAAAGGATCTTGTTAGATTTAGCGATCTAAGCTTCCTCTTTTTCGTGAAGAGGATCAGCTCGGTTTTAGTTGGGTTCACAGATAGTCGTTAGGTAGCACAGGATGTTTTCATGCGTACCGTTTATTATTATCGTTATGTCATCGGTATAACCGACGATGTAGTAGCCTTTGTCATTTAATGTATTTATTAAGCTGTCGACAACCTGGTTCCATAGTAATGGCGAGAGAACGCCTCCTTGCGTGCATCCCTTCGCCACGATGGCCCTTGTGGTGTCGTTCACGGTCACCTGTACAGCTCTTTGGCCGAGCATGTTAGCAATCCAGTTTCTCAGTGACGGGTCTATATTGTGCCTGTTCAAGGCCGTGCTAATGCTTGTGAAAGTAGTCTTGTCATAGCGCCTTTGACGTCGATAAAGACAGCCAGTGCTGAGCATTTGTGGTCCACGGCGCATTCAATCTTGGATATTACGCTGTGCAACGCGGATTCTGTTGATGTTGCCCGAAGAGGTCCGTCGCGAATGTACTGGTCGCAGATTCTCTCTAGGGTTTTTAGTAAGAGGGAAGTGAAGCTTATAGGTCGGTACGATTTGGGTTGTGTGTAGTCTGATTTGCCAGGCTTGGGTATGAAGATAACCTTCACTTACTGCCATGCAAGGGGTATGTGTCTGAACACTATGCATGCCCGAAAGATGTTTACAAGGCATGGAGCGATGTGTACCCATTGTAGTAAGGCTGGGAAGATGCCATCCAACCCCGCGGACTTGTATGGCTTGAAGGTGCTGATTGCCTACTTTAGTCGTTACCATTGCAGCTTTATTGTTGTTCTCTATAGACTCGCAAAATTTCCGCCATGCTGTCCTTCTGGCGGTCCTGATTTGCTTTTTGTGGGTAACAAGAATCCCAGTGGTTTCTTTGTATTTTTTCCAGTCTTTTGTGAGCCTACTGCCGTTGGCTTGCGGTGTTCTTAGCTTACAGCAAACGTGGTAAGCTTCTATTAGGTATTCTGAGAGCTTTGTTACGGTGTATTCCAGCTGTGCAATATCTTTTATATTTGTTTGTGCCAAGTGTCTAGCCAGTAGGGCAGCTAGAAGGAGCTTGTACCTGGGCACATTGGTGCGCCTCGGTTTACGTTTCGGTACGGGCTTTCTCATGTTAGTGGTCAGTGTAAAGCGGATCCTTCTATGGTCTGAGCAAGAAGGTTCGCCCGACAGGTGCCAGTTCGTGATAAGCCTCGTAGCGTTTTCTGAAGCGAATATTAAGTCTATGATCGTTTGTCCTCCGACTGTAACCCAAGTGTGTTCATGCCTCGGTTAATAATATTGAGGTTAGTCGAGACCAAAAAATTGGATAATACCTCTCCTTTGGGGTTTGATGTCTCGCTGCCCCAGAGTGGGTGATGGGCATTCGAGTTGGTGCAGATGACCGGATAAGGACGGGTTAGGTTTGTGTGGATCTTTAGGTACATTGGATGAGGTGTGTGGGTTACCCTAAACCTGGGGTTTGGTGTTCGGGCACTTCTCTTGTCCGGGATCTCTTACGAAATGCTCCAGGTGCGGGACCAGCCATTGGTGGCCGGGCCATTTCATTTTACTGTAAATATTTTGTTAAAGTTTATACTAGCCATATATAAAAAAATGCATCAAAGATTACTATTTTTTTAGCGCTATCAGATCTCAGGTTCTTTTCGAGTTAAGGAAAAGTTGTTCTTCTGTCATCAGTGTTAGAGAAAAATTAATCATAGCTCTTCGTTGTAACATGTCCCATGTGCTCAATTCGATTCATGTCGGGGGACCTAGCAGGCCAATATATAACCCTGACTTAATTCCAGGGGCGTGCACAAAGATTTTGTTGAGGGTAGGCATACATATACCTACTACCCAAATCTCTGTGCTTATATATGATAAAACTTAAAAAACGTAACTTAGACGTAGTTTCAATTTAACATAGTCGCGTACTTTTTCACATATCAACATTGAATTGATGTTTGTGCGTGGCTACAATGAACATCTAAGTATGTGATTGATGATAAGAACAAGTCAAATAAATGATATACGTGGGGTATTAGGTTTTTTTTTTTTGCCCAAATGAATACAATGAAATCATCATCATCATCTCAGGGTTAATACCAGTCGCATCCAAAGCTTTGGAATCTGGGGTCCGCTTTTCCAGTCTAATTGCTGATTTTGGCAAAATTTCGACATTTTCCGTGAAGCGACTGCCGTCTGACCTCCACAACGCGAAGGCAATATCGAAGCATTGAAGTTAGACCAATTGTTGGACTTTTGTGGGCTCCAACAACCCGTAACGACTGCCACTAGATGTTCGTATGGCAACCGAAACCAACGGCTTAACGTGCTTTCCGAGGCACGACCAGACCAGTGCAAATATTCATATTCATGCATACAAATACTTACACTGCGCGAGGATCGAACCCGCGCCTCCTTACGCAGCGGCCGCGTTCGCTACCGCTACGCCATGGAGGCTGTCAAAATACAATGAAATGGTATTACTAACTCAACTGTAAATAAGTAATAATTTATTTCTCAAAAAACTAAAAAAAAAAATATTTTACTATCTATAAATTAAATCAACGCGCCTATCTATTTTTAAATAACTCTGTAAAGATCAAATATATATAAGATCGTTTTGAAATCGCTAAAAGTTCTTTTAAAATGGAAATATAGACAAATCTTTCATAAATATGCGTAATGCACTACTCATTGGATCATAACTATTAAATTTTGTTAATTTGTAAACTTCAGGAAAATTATTACAACATAAAGTATAGTATTGAAATTCAAAAGCAAGTAGGTTGAAAAACTTAAGGTCTTTTAAGTTTTTATAACGACGAACTGTCAATGCCGTGTGTGTTTCAAAATAATATACCTACACGAGAAACAAAACAATTTATTTGTGTGTACACACTACACAACCTGCTAACCACATATAATTATCATAATACTTTTTTATAAAGACAACCTTTCTTTTGTGTTAAACCAAAGACTCTAAAATAAATGAATATTCAATTCCGCTTAAAACAATCATTATAGGTACATATTTATCCAAATACACCAATAATGAAACAACATAAGCTGCTAAAATAAAAAGGTATTTGAACGAACAACAATCATGCTATATTTCTGAACTTCTTAAATTCGTCGCATTATTAGAAGCTGTGCTTATCATGGGCTTTAAACCCAAAGAAATTTCACGCACACGTACACAACAGTTTAGGCACACAAGCAAATAATTTTATACACAGACATATACGGAAGAGGCACATTTTGTAACTGCTTACGCCGTTACGAGAAGTGGCGCGAGCGTCGCGCCTAAGGCAACTGATGTGTCTCGTTAGACACTAGGCCCAATAGATGGCAGTGTTATCCATAACTGATTAACAAAGTCTTTCAGTTTTAAGTTTGTAGTATATAAATTATTTTAATGTAGTATATTATAAATTATTATATATTTTTTAGAAGACTATTAGGGTATGCACAGCTTATCTGCTTGTATGGAGCGCACGCGCCTGCTTAATGCTCCCTAAACACAGTTGATAGCAGCTCAACCGTATGGACACGGACACCTCCTGACCCATTTAACCTGTGATTATCCACACAGGGTACATCCCTGTGTGGGATAACCACAGGTTCCACCACCTCATTGCGGAATTTCAATGCGTTCAGGTTCCCTCTTATCCAAATGAGATCTGTTCGCGCACCCATACGAATACCAGTTCATACCATGATAGTCCCGCCTTAATATGAATGTACAATTTGTGGATGCTGGAGACGGCTTTGTCTACCAGGGACTCGCCAGAACCTTAATCTTCGTGAACCCGGATGAAATCCTAACTCAGACTCATCAGAAAAAAATACCTTGGACCATTGCTCATCACTCTATGCAAAATGTTCTCGAGCCTACAATAGTCTCCGCCCGCGATTGCTACACTGCAAAGCTGGAACCCGAAGTGGTCTGCGAGTATGAAGACCAGCTCAATGTAATCTTCTTAAAGTTTGGTCACAAACCAACAATTGTTATTCAGATTGTAAGCCTTTAGACCCTTTACATATTGGCGTCATATTGGGTTGTCTCCTAATGATGTTTTGAAGAAAACGGTTTAGAAATGAGAGGATCCGTTCCCCCGAAAAGGCAGATGACGAACGCATAGGTGGTTTTTTAGCCCCTAAGAGTCCGGCACACCCCTTCGCGTCCCAGATCGGAGGATAGTCCATGATGATTTTTACACCTGCGAAAAAAAGTAGTTGTGATGCCATTTCTGCCTGAATGCCATTCAGCAACATCGCCTGTAGCACGATAATGTGACCATAACCTGGAGATTTCATTTTAGCTGCTTTGTAGAGTCTTAGCAACCACGCGTTGTATATAGCGCCAGCTTTTAACATAACTACCTACAGCTTTAATCTGCTCTTCCCTTATCAAATATCGACATGGCATAACAATAAATGTAACACACGTTTAAAATAGAATGATCGCTTTTAATTTTTCAAAACTTCAGTTATATTGTAACATGAACTAACTTATCGACCGCGAAATTCGAATAACCGATATTCTTATGTGTCAAAATGAGTTTTGTTTTATTTTTTAATTTCGAAAAAGGTGCTGTAGAAGAAAATATTTTATACACAAACTTTTTTTATAGTGTAAATGGTTTTTATTTATGAAGTCTTTCATGTAATATCCTTGACGTTTGTAGTATCTAAATGTAAACAAAAAACTACGTGACTGATTACTTACTGTGTACTTGATTTAAGTGTTGATTTCTTGTAAATACTTTTGTATAACCAAAGAACGAATAGGATTGCACCACTTCCCTCAATACTTGTTATTTTGTAATATAGTAAGGCTGCTGGTTGCAACACTTACTGTACGTACAGATGTTGTTATTTACTTAAATTAATTATTACTATTATTATAACGCTGAATTTCAGGCGAAAAACCGTACGTGTGCGCGGTGTGTCCACGCGCATTCAACCAACGCGTGCTTCTACGTGAACATGTGCGCTCGCACCACTCCGCTCCCGACCGGCGCGCTAACGGTATACAATACATTACTTGCTTCCATCGGCTTGGTGATAATTCATAATCAAGCCTATTAGCTAATAAGTACTTTAATATAATTTAAATTCATAACTGACTTTCAAATTTTAATTATATAATAATGGCTTTCTTATCCAGTTTATGTTGCAACGAAGCCACTTGATCTGCAATTTCATCTACTATTTTTTTTTTTTTTTTTTTTAATTGGGACAAAACCCGCCACGCTTTTCCCAACCACTGCAACTCCTGAAAGCCAGAATCAACAATGGCGACCGCCAGAAAAACGCCGAGCAATGAAGCTCGACGAGTCCCGGAGAAACGATTCAACTGTCTTGGGTCCCGCAACAAATTAATCAGAAAAGAATAGCGGAGGAGTAAGAAAAAAGATATTTTTTCCACTTCCCTCCATAACAAGCAGGAGACAGAACAGAACTAGGCCATTCGGCACAAAGGGACATTATTGCAACTGGGAGAAGCCCAGATTGCCAAACACCACGGAATAAAATTTGTTTAAGTTAATGGGTCCTAAGTAGGTATTAGCTGTTACAATTGATTCCAATAATAGGTATGGCAAAAGCGCCTGAACGCACGGAAATTGGTTCTAGTTTCTACAAGGTCCGTATAATAAACGACTCCGGATGTAACTTGTACACTATCCAACATAATATTGCGTTCATTCTGCCAAAGAACACACTCCCACAAGATGTGATGTGCGGACTGTTCAAATTCACAGTTCGATGTAGAACACTGACACAAAGGGGAAGGAACAAGTTTAAAAGAATACAGTTTACTTTTAAAGTTGCCATGACCTGTGAGAAATTGGGCAACGCAGTGGTCAACCTCCAGCCATGTCCTAGCCAGCCGATCGCCAACGGATGGAAAGAATAGATGGAGGTGCCGGCCCTTGATGGAATTATCCCACCTACTTTGCCATTCGGATAAGAGGTCCTCCCAGACTTCAGTCTGGGAGGACCTTCATCTACTATTACGTAGGTTTTGCAAACCTTACGGCGCTGGTTAAGACCATACCCTGGGCAAATGACCTTGAGCATTTGCTTCCTCTTCACCGCGTCCCACCTCTACAATACTTCGTAAAATATTACTACTATTACGAACGAAGTACTTACAAATACAAGTTAAATTCATAGACCATAGAAGTAACAGACATGGCATTTTTATTTATGTTTATTAATAATAAATAATAATAATAATATAGGTGTCGGAGGTGCCGTACTACAGGTATGTGCCCGACCCAGTTCTAGAAAATGGCCATATCACATTGTAATGGGATTGATCCATCATCACTGACAGGACTATTGTTGACAATAAGCCTGATATAGTGCTGGTGGATCGATCAGAGCGGCGTGCAATGATTGTTGACATAAACATCCCGCATGATGAGAACCTCGTGAAAGCCGAGAAAGATAAACAAATCAAATATATTGACTTGGCTCACGAGGTTGGCGACATGTGGGAGGTGGATTCAGCAATCATTGTACCGATAGTCGTGACAACCAATGGCTTAATAGCCAAGAGCCTCGATCAACAACACAGGAGGCTCTCGTTAGGCAGCTGGATCAGGGGCTTGATTCAGAAAGCGGTACTGCTGGACACGGCTCGCATCGTCAGGAACTTCCTCTCTCTGGAGACCTGACCGCCGGTAGCTTGGTCCCTGTTCCCGATACCGGTGGGCTACTATTTTTTATTAGCCTTTATTTCCCAGTTGACAGTTATTACAGTTACAAATACAATTACATAGTTTTGCATATTTAAATGATATCTCTAAGCTCGGTGCGCCTCTTGGCATAGGCCTCCTCCAACTCCTTCCATTGCGCCCTGTCTTGTGGAACTCTACTCCAATATGGCCCCAAAGTCAGACAGATGTCATCTCTCCATATTGTTTTTGGACATCCCTGTCTCCTTTTACAATCCCTTGGATACCACAGAGTGACTTGTTTGCTCCATTTATCTTGCTTGCACCTCAGCATATGACCTGTCCAGCCCCATTTAAGATGGTCTATCCGTGTCAGTATGTCTACCAGCTTAGTTCTTGACCTTATTTCTGAATTTCTTATTTTGTCGCTAAGCCTGATCTGCAGCGTGTTTCTTTCCATTGCCCTTTGACAGGATGCCAGTCTTTCTCTGTGGTTACCTGTTAGAACCCAAGTTTTGCACCCATACGTCAAGCAGGGGAGAATACATGTATTGAAAGTACCAGTATTTATTCCAACCACTAGCTATTCTTTTATTTACTTCCGTTGACATTGAGTTTTCAAGGGTTATAATTTGTCCAAGGTAAACATATTCCTTCTAGACTTCTGTGGAGTTAGGTCATTAACTTGGTTTTAGTTGCATTCATTTCTAGCCCTGCTTTTCTGCTTTCGTTTGCTAAGATGTTTATCATTTATTCCAGTTTTTGTGGATCTTTTTCTAGCAAGATGATATCATCTGCGAATCTTAAATGGTTCAGTCTGCGACCGTTAATGTTTAGTCCCAGATCATTACAATTCAATTTCCGGAATATGTGTTCCAGCACTGCATTAAGAGGCTTCCATGACCAAAACACAGCGCAAGCCGTTTTTATGTAGTTTTTCGGAGCTATCTACTCTTTATCCAAAAGAAATATCAACTACTAAAAATACATAAATTTTCTCCATAATCTTGGCTCCAAAATTGTAGATTTTCTTTTTTTTTTTTACTAAGTATAATGTTTAAATAATTCCTTCACAACACAAACCACTGATAACAGAAATAATTAATTAATTATCATAAACGTGCATCTCCTCGAAAAGTAAGCATTATTTAGAGTGCGTTCTTACACTAATGGATAGGCAATGGTGCCGATTCTGTTGTCACAAATTTCGCTAAACTAAACTATAAATCGCTAAAATTTAGTTTATTCCTGTCAAACGACGTTTCCTATTCTGAAATAGATTAAACTGACACATCTTAACTATATTTTAGTTTGACAGCTCTAAAATCATTTTAGTTACTCAACTTAGCGAAACTTGCTATTTCGCTATTCTGAATTTGACGTTTTTCACCTAAAATTAAAGCTGTCAAACTAAATCTAGCTATTTTTAATCGCGTTTAAAAAGTTGTGGAATAAAATTAGTTGTCATGAACTAAAATTTACAAAGCACATTTCTTTGCTAATTCTTGAGTTTGGAGGCCTACTTAGAGTTGCCGTGAATCATTATGGAAGCTTATGTGGCTGTAGCTATTGTCGATTCGGTAGAAAGGTAAATAATAATATTATTGTTATTATACAATACAATACAAAAATTATTTGTGAAAACATATAGAGATTATTGCCCTGAACATCTAATTAGCTTTGTACTACATATATACTACATTATGATTTTGAAAAGATCATGTAGATAAATCGACTTAGAGATTTTATGAAATAAAGAACTATTTTTTTTAGAAACCATCAAGAAAGAATTCGGTTGGAAAGATTGCGGGACAATTCTAACCCATTCCATATGGCTGAAGAAAAATTCAAAAAAATTTTTAGACTCCCTAGATCTGGAGCACTTTATTTGGTGGATGTGTTAAGGAATCCTCGGTTGGATGAAGGATTTATCCCCAAACACATAAAGGTTAGAACAGTATTGTTTTGTTAAAGGTTCCTTTCTCTTGTATTCTTTCTTATCAAATAGTAACATGCTACAAGTAGGGTGTGTAGTAATTACTTATAATATTTACTACTTATTGTAATATATCTATTGTAGTCATTACTTAGTATGTATCTGTATAATAATGAAATTTCATATTCAGATACTAGCTGCACTCAATCTGTTTGCCCAAGGAAGTTATCAAACAGCTGTTGGGCAAGACAACATACTTGGGGTCAGCCAGCCATCAGTGAGCAGGTGCCTAGCTCTAACAGCAAGGGAAATTTTAAAAACTTTATCGCCTCCTTACTTGAGATTTCCCATGACCCGAGAGGAAAAAGAAGCAGCTAAGACTGAGTAAGTTCAATTTATTATTTTGAATTTAAAAAAAAATGTTAAGAGTCAGAGTTTAATGTTAAAACGGCTTATTTAAACCCTTTTCTGTCAAATTTGAAGAAAACTGAAAAGAATAAGTAATAAATATTTATTTTGAGGATCTTTTTACAGCCATCAAAACTTAGAACTGCCCCACTCTTATTCATGCAACACTTTGCTTGTTTCAGTTTTCATGATCTATATAATATGCCCAACACATTAGGTGCAGTGGATGGGACCCATGTTGCAATAGCAAAACCTCCACTCAGTCACCCTACTGCGCCTGGCAACCTATTTTATAATAGAAAGGGTTATTATAGCATCAACTGCCAACTTGTGAGTATAAATAATTTTTTGTTAAGACTCTCTTGAAACCTTAATAAAAACTAAAAAACTTTTTAGATATGCAGTGCGAGGGGCAAGATTATTGGCCTCAATCCAAATTTCCCTGGCTCCACCCATGATGCTGCAATTTGGAGGGCATCTAAAATAAACAGAGTCCTGAGAAATGACTTTGTGCGTGGGGAAAGATCCCAGTGGCTTTTAGGTAGGTCACCACAAGTAAACTTTTTTACTTACTGGGTATGTCTACCAGCTAAGTACATTATAAAGTTTTATTTATTATAGGAGATAAAGGATACCCGCTACAGCCATGGCTCATGACTCCTATTATGGGCCCGGCAACTGAAGCAGAGGCTGCTTACAATGAGTGCCATACAAGAGCAAGAAATGTGGTGGAAATGTGTAATGGGCGCCTGAAAAATAAATTTAGATGTCTGCATAGGCATCGCTGTTTGCACTACCAGCCAGAAAAGGCAGCTAAAATTATATTAGCATGTTGCACCTTGTACAACATGTTTTTGGATTCATTTGATGGTAACTATACTTAGTTTGCTCTCTTTGTTTTATTTACATTTGAAAAATAAGAAATGTAAAGTAAGTGTATTTTTACAGATGAAGAAGAAATTGATGTGACTGAGGAAAGTGAGGAGAGTCCGACTGTGGAGGAAGTTAGCACAGATTTTCTTGACGAAGCAAGGGAAATTCGGCAATCATTAATTATAAATCACTTTAATTAAACACCTTTTTTAAAAAAAATACTTTATTTTTTTTTAATTACAAATATCCTTAAACCTAAACAAAATATAAACAATCAACAAAATATAACAATCAACAAATATAGAAAACTTAAAAATAAACAAATTATAAAAAATACAAGAATTATGCTTTAGTGCTAATCTCGATAGGGAGCTGTTGAGGATTTGGAACAAGCACTTAATGTGAATAGTAGTTTTAGTGCTGAAGTAAGCTCCAAGACAAAGTAATGGAAAGAAAACCATTAGGTTTCATTCCCATTATCTTCTTCTTGGGCATTTTGCACCAGCAATGGGATGCCAGAAGAGCGAATGGCAGCTGCTAAAATTTCAGCTGCCTGTACAATACTCTCCCTAAGTAACCTACTATTCTCATTCAGTGCTTGTACCAAATTGTGGTGCACTGGGGGGCGGGGAGTCCTCTGCAATCTTCGACGCCGGGTAATCCGACTTCTTGAATGCGGCAGTGGAACTGCAGGAGACCCACTACCAGTTTCCACAGGCTGCTCTTCCAGTACCGGCTGTAGAGAGGGCGACATACTTGGATGGGCAGGCGACGTGGGTAGTGAGGGTGAGATAGGTATTCCCTGAAATAAAAAAGAAAACGGCAATTGAGTTTCAGTCATGAGCTTGACTACTCTAACAAAACAGATAACTAATGGTTTTGTTTATTGGTACTCAATAATAACAGTCTTAGTAATGTTTTAATCCATAAAAATACCATGAGTACTAAAATAAATTACCATTTCCAAAGAGGCGAAACCATCAACAGCAGCAGACCCAATGATGTCAAGAATTTTATTCTCAATATCACTGAGATCTGGCCCTGCCGGTCCTCCACCTGTGGCCCTGATGGAGTCTCTTATTTTTCTCGCCTTTGTTTTCACCTTTGCCACCCATATATTCCAAATCTGTTGAAATTAAATTAGTTAAGAACACAATGAAAATTATGCAATCCAATTAAAGTTTTATCAGATAAAAATCACTTACATGATGCCACTGCTCTACAGTCCTGCTGCAGCCCAGTTGATTCAGCTCGCTACTGAGGTTAGCCTAAAAAGACATAACCTCGGGATCAGCTTGATTTTCTAAAAAAAGACGCTTGTATTAGACCTAAATTGATATCTAATAGGTATATTAATGTAACAACAAACATCAATGAAAACTGTAATTAATTTTGATGCACTCAAATTTTCTGCGGTTTATGTAATGGCTATGAATTTATCAATAAAATAACAAGTTCGTATGTATTTCCTACCTCGGGCCATTAATGGATTTGCATGAAGCCGTTCTACGAGCAGTTCCTGCTGCCTTTTTGTGGCTCGTTTCCTTGATGACGACAGCATCTTATGAATAATATTTATATGATATCTACGAAAACTTAATAATTAAAATACTAAATGAAATGGCGGATCGACAAAACAAAACAAACAGACTCGGATCATCGGATGTCCTGGATAGGGCTTTCCTTCGACGACGAGTATACGAAAAACCGGTATTTTCTTTTTGAAAATCACTATTTAATTCTTATATTAGCTCTATAACACTGAAATAAATAATACAAATATCATGTTATCCGAAACATTTCTTTAAATGCTGCAGTTTGTTGATTTGAAAAACTTAAAGGCTTTTTTTCTTATTGAAAATCGAAAAATGGATCCGCCGAAGCTCTAAATCGTTTTCGGTTACAACCCTAGCAGGATTACATTGGCCACAGATAATAAAAATAGTAATAGGTTTTGGATTTTAATTTACTTAAATATAAACAACAATATAGTTTTATAGCGTGTTTATAATCCTTATAAATCATTTAAATAATTTTTGATAAACAGTTCAAGATAATTTGATTTTAGTCATGTTTTTTTTTTTGCAGTTCAGATCATTTCTTCACTTTCATTCATTTTTTATTTATATTTCCAAGAAATCTTGGTCTATGGTTTATTCAACTTAGCGATTGTCAAACTCAATTTTAGAGATGTCAAATTGCTTTTTAAAATTAGAGAATCTTGTTTGCAGAATAGCTTTTTAGATACACTAAACTAAAAATTAGAAATTTTAGTGATAGTTTAGTTTAGTTGGGTGTACAACAGAATCGGCACCAATTTCATTACAAACATTATTAAAACGACCTGAATAAAAATTTTATTCAACAATCTGAGCGTATTCGCCATCATTTCTCTTGCCCGGGCTATTGAGATTCAGTATGTCACAAGCTCTTGAAGGTGGAACCCGTGTCGTTTGTCAACGCGCGGTCCGCTCGTATAAGCGGGCGGCGCGTGAGTAAGAAAGCATCTGCTTGCTCGCTCACGCACCGCATGTCGCATAGAGATTAATAGGATCATAAAGAGCCTTTATTATTGATACTTATTTTGGTGTTCGTTTTTTAACCGATTTCAAAAAGGAGGAGGTTGCTCAATGTTATGTTTTTATGTTAATTTTTTTTTTTATGTTTGTTTGCTGATAACTTCGCCCAAAATTTGGTATTTCGATGAATTTTGGGTATTTCGACATGGGTGTCGTGATAGGGGCTTTCGGGAGTGCAGATCACGAAAATAACATCATTTTTGAAATCCAAGATTGCCGTCACCAATTTTATCGTATTTTGACATTTGTGTCGTGAAACATGTCTTTGGGGGCGCTGATCACGAAAATGACGTCATTTTTGAAATCCAAGATGGCCGACATCAAATTATAGGATATTTACACTTGGGTGTCGTGAAAGGGATTGCTGAGCACTAAAATGACGTCATTGTTGAAATCCAAGATGGCCGACCAAATTGGGTACTTGCGAACATCTATACTAATATATAAAACTGAAGTTAGTTTGTTTGAACGCTCTAATCTCAGGAACTACGGGTCCGACTTGAAAAATTCTTTCACAGCCCATTCATCCAGAATGGGTTTAGGCTATATAACATCACGCTGCGACTAATAGGTGCGGAGCATAACTAACTCCACCACCACGCCACGTTGCCACGTTTTTTTTTTTCATGAGAAAAATCTTCAAGGTAATCTCATATTAATGCAATTAGGGTCTGATGGTTTCTGCGAAAGGAAGCTTTGTGAAAATAATATTATAGTATGTGTATTTGTTATTTATTTTGATATTCGATAGTTCTGTTTTTTACAATTCACGTATTTGTTTTATTACACGAGAATAATAATATAATTTCACAGTCTTGCCCAAAAAAAACATCAAATCTGTTTTTTATGTAGGTATCAGTTCTGCAAAAATTTATTTGATCCTGATTACGTTTTCCCTTAAAATAATAAATAATGATAAATTAAACTTTATTATATTATTTTTTCTTTCCCTTAGCTAACTTTCAATCTACAAAACTAACTTCCAACCCTGAAGTTACAGTCATAACATATTTAGTTGTAAAGGTCTAATCAATACAAATTAAATAAGCTCAAACACGTTATAGTTGCTTCCGATGTAGAGTTCCCTTGATTCTCTGTCATCTCCATCATCAGGTCAGGCCCAAATCTTCACGGTTTTATAGAATCATCCGATATACACACGAGTATCAAGTTTTCACCCGAAACGTGCCTACAATTTTCGAGAATTGGCCTAAATTTCTCAGAATTTCCATTATCGATACTGACATGGTAACAATGGGATTACCTAGGCAGCATAATCTTTCATATAAAAAAAGAATTGTCAAAATCGGTCCATTGATGTTAAAGTTATTAGCGAGCACACATAAATCGAATTCAGAACCACATTTTTAGGAAGTCTGTTAAAAAATAAAAACCGTAAAATTGTTATTATGAAGTATCGTTAAGATTTATTTGAGTCTATAATACCCAAAAGTATTTGGGCGCACCAATAAACAAAAATAAAAGTGCCATGTCTGTTACTTCTATGGTCTATAAATTTAACTTGTCTTTGTAAGTACTTCATTCGCCAGACGGCGCTAGTAATATTTTACGAAGTATTGTAGAGGTGGGGCGTGTTGAAGAGGGAACAAATGGTCAAGGTCATTGGCACGGGGTATGCCCTTAATGTGTGGGCCAGAATAATTAATGGCCATCTCATGGACCGCTTTTTGTGACAGGACACTTAACAGGTGGAACCTATCTGGAAATTTACGTGGTAAATGGAAGCGGCAGGCCAATGCTTTGGCCACTAAGAAGCCCAGACCTAACTCCATTAGACTTTTTCTTGTGATCTGAGGTTAAGCGCCTAGTGTATCGTGAGTCGTTAATGACTGCGATAGTGGACGCTATTAATATCGTGCGTAGTGACAGAGACACCTTATGTGAATTAAAAGACAATTAATTAAAACGTGCGCGATTGTGTATACAACGCAGAGGCTTACACTTTGAACAATTACTCTGTTACCGGGAAGTGTAAGTAAGTACCTACTCGTACTTTTGTAAATAATGAACATTTAGAAGTAGTTTAGCTGATCAGAATTATTGTAAATAAGTTGATTCAAATTTTTTAAATACGCCTCAACTACATTTTTAGGTATCTGAAAAATTATCTTAGATAATAATTTTTTTTCGTGTTCAGTAAATTGCAGCTAAAAAGTATTTATGGTGGTTCTAAGCCCGCGTAAAAAATAAAAACCGCAAAATTTTATAATGGAGTATCAACATTTGTTAGAGTCTATAATAACCAAAAGTATTTGGGCGCGCCAATAAACAAAAATAAAAGTGCCATGTCTGTTACTTCTATGATCTATGAATTTACGCTACGGCGACGGCGACGGCGCTAGTAATATTTTACGAAGTATTGTAGAGGTGGGGCGCGGTGAATATGGAACAAATGATCAAGGCCATTGGCTCAGGGTATGCCCTTAAACAGTTTGGGTGATAGTGGGTCCCCTTGCCTTACTCCTCTTTCTATAGGGAATGACTCACCTATTGATTCTAGTTTTATGCAACCCTTGCTGTTATTGTAAATGGATTTTATTAGTTTTATGTAGGTATTTTCCACTCCTTGTTCTTTTAAACTTAACCAGATGTAATCATGTTTTATACTATCGAAAGCCTTTGAATACTCAATGAAAAATATGTATACAGCTTTTTGTACCCATGATATTTTTCTAAAATTTGTTTAATGGTGTGCTTAAAACCTGCTTGTTCGATTGTTTGATTATCGTCTAGGGTTTGCGTTATTCTCTGCAATATTGTCTTTGCGAAGATTTTATATACGTTTGATATAAGGCTTATTGGTCTGTAGTTACCGATGTTGTCCTTATCCCCTTTTTTATACAGCAATACGATGTGGAATTCATTCCATTCTTTTGGGATGGTGTCTGTGTTTAGGATGTCATCGAAGAGCTTGGTAAGTATTGGGCTTAGTTCTTCCAATGTGCCTCTCATTAATTCGTTCGGTATATGGTCAGGTCCTGGGGATTATACAAATTTTTGTGACAAGATAGCTTTCTCTACGAGTTCTTCTTTCTCTTTTCGAGTTCTGTGTGTTCTGTTTTAGTGTTAATACTTCTATAGTATTCTGTAGCGATCTCTTAAATCTCTTTGCGGTTCGTAGTTGTTTATTTTTTAATTTTGCTTTCCATTCCTTTCCATGTTCTCTCAATCCTTTTAGTGCTTTTTTTGATCCACCTATTTTTTCTATTTCCTTTTCAAACGTTTTCCTTCTTCTTGTTTTTCTGTCTTTTCTTATATTTTTACTAATTTCTTTGCATATCGTAGATAATTTGCTACGATATTCCTTGCTCGGTAGCATTTTATTTTCAATTAAGTTTTTTCTTTCTTATAACAGTTTCGACGTTTTTGCGCTGAATTTTGCTTTTGACACTACCTTTCCTTTTGTCGCTTGTGATAGGTGTTTTTCTAGATTGTCATACTTCTCGAGAACACTAATGTCTGGGCTAACTATTACTAGCAAAGGTTTTATGGACGAGGTATCGATATTATTGCCATATTCTTCTGGTAGCAGCAGCTTGTTTGACAAATTAAGTTTAGGTTTTTTGTTAGGATGTTTCCTTAAGCAGCTACGTACCATTCGATGGTTTGTATGAAGTTTAAGTATTGTATCACATTTGTCATTGAAGAGAATTGGCTTGTTCGTTATTATATAATCAATCTCGTTTTTGTACTCTCTATCAGCTGATTGATACCCAGGTCCATTTGGTTTTAGGATTCTTTTTGGAGAGTGAGTTGAGTAGTGTCAAGTTATATTTGAGTAAAAAGTTGACTAGCCGAAATCCATTTGGGCTCCTCTTACCATATCCATATTTGCCTATTATCTTTCTTCACTAGGCATTTTAACGCCTATTCTAGCATTAAAGTCGCCCATGACAATGAGGTTATTATTTTGATAGTCCTTGAAAACATTTGATAAGTTGGTGTAGAAGTCCTCAATGTCGTTTGCAGATGCTAACTCGTTTGGTGAGTATACTTACATGATCGTCCCTGTTTTTTTATATACGAGTAAATTGATGTTGAGAACTGCTAGTCTGTCTGAAATCCCTATCAAATCCCGTATGTATTGCTTCAGTGTTTTTCTGATAATAATGCCCACTTCTCTTTCTCTTGCTTCTGTCCCTTCTTTTTGAGATAATATATTTATCATACTCTGTTGTTTTTCGGTTATACTTCCGGCCTTCTCATTTCGCTTATCCCTAGGATGTCGTATTTTATATGTTCTAATGCTTGGTCCAATTCTAATAAACTTACCTGAGTACTGAGAGTTCTTGTATTTAGTGTTGCAATGTTGAATACTTCAGTTCTTTTTGTGAGAAGGTTTCTTTCTGTACGCGCCCCAGTACAGCACGCACATTCACCGCGCATCAGTCACGGCTTATACCACAAGAAATCAATCTCCGACCACTCCACAACAAAACTAAGGTACTTACCTTAGGACACAGTGTGTTCCGTCGTACCACCGGAGGGTCAGCGCGCGCGCGCCGACTTATAACGCCGTCCGGATGGCTTCCATAACACTGATTGTCCAATACCAGTCGACACATTAAAGTTCCTCCAGGAGGACACCAAAGCTCACCAGCATGGAAAACCGTTATTTAGCAGCGTCAATCCACGCCCGACAAACGATCAACAATGAAACCACGTTTCAGATTCAAATTCAACTCAATTTAAGGACGGCACTGTTACTGTTTATAATTCAAGTAAATACTTCAAAAACACGGGCAACAAACGCGAAAAACTGTCCAAAACCGCGGCCGGTGGTATTTACTTCCCAAAAATCAATCGTCCAAAACGCGCCACGCGCGCGGTGATTCTTCAAGGCGTTCTAGAAACGGTTTGTCTAAACGTTCTCGAAACGTTGTGTCATAGCGCGGCACCGATCACCACAGATTACAATAATTACGCTCGCCCGTACCGGTCGCGCCATCTATCAAACTCGACTAACTAACAATCGGACTCGACCGATGAACGAGCGCAAACACTTTCTATTTGTATTTTTGTTGAAGGGTGTTGGTCACTTAACCCTACGGTGAGCAGCCGGCTTGGGGAAGTTGGTTTTATAGTTGGTTTGATTGTAGTTTGGCAACTGTGGTTCTGGGCAGCGATATTGCTTCTTAGTTTTTTGAGTTGGACCTACCAGCTCAATATAATGCAGGATATTGGGTCTTATGAACTCTTTTGGCTTGCTGACTTCCCCTGTTTTTGAATGTTGGGTTGTTGTTATATTTGTTTTTTTCTGTGGTGGAGCCATTGGTGATACTGATTTCTCTCTTTTCCTTTTTTCTTTATCAGTCAACTCTCGTTTTTTTTCACAACTAGCTTGTCATACTTGATAACCGCTGTATTTTCGTTCTTTCTTTCTTCTACAACTTTTGGTTGCAACTGTTTCCGTATTTCAAGAACGTCCTTAATACATACACATTTGAGGGTAATCTGCTCTTGTTTTTCAGAATAAGATGTTTCTTCCATGTTGTGGTTAGTGATATTTTCACCGGGCGATTATTTTCAGATATTTTTCCAATTCTTTGTATATGACTTATCTATTGGCTATTTAAAAAAAGTCCCTGATTCTGCTATAATGTATTTTACATAATCAACTAATTCAAATACGGTATTAACCTATTCTTCAATTTCGAAAATTACCAAGTTATTCTTTCGTTTTTCCCTTTCCAAATAAGATATTTTCTGCATATCATTCTTTAAGAAGTTTTTTGCGGTAATCATATACAAGTTATTTTGTTTGTATGTAGGGTGACCATAAATTTCGGAATAATTAATAAATGTACACTTAGTCATTGTGTACAATAAGTAAGTGGCTTTTATTAGATATTTACAATGACATTAAATTCTGCTTTCTTGTACATTTTTTATTTATCTAAAGGTATAGTTTCGGGTAAATTGACCTGCTGTCGTCTTTTTTTTATGGCTATGGCATCAAAAAATCAACATATGATTATGCCAAGAAGCGCACGTATTTGCGTCACGACTAAACATCGCATGTTATTAGGCTGTATGAATAAATTGCCTTTTCCTTTTATTTCTAGGATTATAACAACAAACGCGCCGCGCTATTTTCGCGCCATTGTTAACTATTATCTGCATTTAGAAATAAATGATTTGAAAATGAGTGACATTAGTGATATTAGCGAAATGGGCAATACCTTAACGCCTCCTGAAATGAGCTACCTAAATAACTGTGGAGACCACAATGTAAATTACTATAATTCCTAATAAAGTTCAACATTGGCGGTTTTTTTGTTTTTATTTATTTCAAGGTCGTAGAAAAGGTTTTGTAGGCCACTGTCGCAAACAGCTATTGTAATACTCGTGTTGATCTGTTGTGCCACCAAACTATCACTCATATTGCAATAGCCATCATTGCTTGACAGTGACATAAATAACTATTCTACAACAATGTTCATAATGAAATTGCCTATCTGTCAGTGTAAGAACACAATCTAAATAATGCTTACTTTTCGAGAATATGCACATTTATGATAATTATTTCTCTTGTCTGCGGCTTCAATGTTGAAGGAATTATTTAAACATTATACTGTTAAAACAAAAAAGAAAATCTACAATTTTGGAGCCAAGATTATGGAGAAAATTTATGTATTTTTCATAAGTTGATATTTCTTTTGGATAAAGAGTAGATAGCTCTGAAAAACTACATAAAATCGCCTTAACATGCTTTCACTATAGGTAAGTCTCGTGTAAAACACCATGGAGAAACTACTTATTATTTTTGTTTTTGATTATTGCTAGGTGGCCCTGCCTACTGTTGTGTAGTTTGTGGACGCACTCTGCATTCGAACGCGGAATTAGTGCAGCACCTCATACAGCACTGTGACGCCAAGACGGCGCTCAAGAGACAACCACAGGTGAGGACAGCGATTAAGATTTTTAGGACTTTCGTAGCCAGAAGGATGCTGAATCAATTGACTTTCAAATCAGATGGCAAATGGGATATACTTCATAAACTAAATTCTATATGCGATATTATGTTCAAGTGACGACGAAAACTTAAGACGGAGCAATCTCCGGCGACGCCGCGCGACCGGGAACGTGCTCCCGCCTCACGCTCCCCGCCGCCCACGTCGCGCGCCTCCGACACGCCGCAGCTGTCATCCGCTTTGCCGCCCTCGCCAGCGTCGCCCGTCTCGCATGTGCGGCGCCACCGCCCCGCCGCCGCGCGCTTCCAACGGCCGCGCCGGGAGCAACGCGTGCCGGCCGTGGACTTAGGGTTCCTGCACACGACGCCGCCATCGCGCCGCCGCCGCGAAATTACACTGTACATACAAGTCGTGCGAAGGCCGCCACCGTGCGGATTACCTTCCCTGTCTGCTTGATTCATTCCATTACCGGCCGCGTACGAACGTGTTCGCCGCGAGATCATATGTGACGCAATCATGTCTAATATAACGAAAAAAAGAAATTAATTTATTTGAACTTACTATCACTACATATTATAAAACAAAATGACTTTTACTTTTCCTATGTCGCTTTGTATGATTAAATCTTTAAAACTACGCAACGGATTTTGATAGGGTGTTTTTAATAGATAGAGTGATTCAACAGGAAGGTTTTTTATGTATATAACATGCATAATATATAAGAGGAACACTGATAATTTTTGAGGTTTCTAACACATGTCGCAAAATAACCATTAAACATAAAACCAATAAACCCATTTTTTGAACTTGCATTGCAAACGCTGACTGAACCCTATGAGATAGATCAAAATAATGTACTACAGTATTGAAGACCTTAAAAATGCCTACAAAAAAGTCTGCGACACCATATATCTACCTACTGTAGTTTCTTCATTATGACTACGTCATGTCAAAGGTAATTTCAGTAGCAGCAGATCTCTTTTGAATTATTGGAATTGATTGTTTCATTCAGGAAATATCACGATTTATTCAAAACTAAACACCAGAAAAAATCCGCGCGCCCGTGCCGGCCGCCTGCTAGTTGAGTGTTTCTTTGCGCAAACCGCGGGCATTGTATAAAGAGGGACAGAGTAGGTTATCTACATACAAACGCACCGCGCGCGGCTTGTATGTGTGCGCCATGGTATCTATGCGTCGCCGCACGCACACCTAAACAAATTATTAGGGTTCTATCAGTGCGCTAGTCGCGGCTAGCACCGGACGAAGTTCGCGCGTCACGTGTTCTTGTTAAAAAAATACATGGATCGTCACGAGGATTGCGAAAAACAGCAAATTTGCAATTAAAGTGTAGAATATAGGTACCTTCACTACAAAAATTATTCTAGAAACCAAATTTTATTAGTGGTTCCACCTGTAGAAAATATTAAGAGGATGGAGCAGATGTTCCAAAAAGTATTTAAAAATGATCACATAAACTGCAAAGTTGGTATGTCTATTTATGAACAAATAAAAGATTTACATTTTTCACCGCCCTGCCCATGCTTTCCGAAATTATATTTGCAAAAGTTATTTATAAGGATGCGGATATATTAAAGTTTAATAACAAGGCGTTTCATAATAGTCAAAACCGAAGAAAGTATTTTTCTGTAGCTAATTTGTAATTTTGTATTAAATGTGTGATTCAATAGATATGTTTGTAGTATTTATATTTGTATTAATTAAAAATAAAAATGGTCCTTTGTGTGTACAAAACTACAATAAAATTACTAAATAAAAAATACAAAAAACTGACTAGTATATGTATACTAAATACTAAGCAAATAATTTAAACATAAGCTCTTATTCTATAAAAGTATAAATATAGATTAGCGGTTTGGGCGACAACCGAATCCGACGAAGCGCGGACAGTTGTCAACTTTCCGACCTTTGCCAATTTATAGACACTGAATTAAAATTTAGCTAAACGTCACAACAACAACACGACAACTCTAAGACAGTAGACAATTAAATTGCTGATTGGGTCGGAGATAACCTACCTCCCTCTTTATACTATGCCGCGGAGGGAGTGGGCCGGAGCGGGGTACCATTATTTCGAACAAACTTGCTACCCCGGTAGGCTTTCATTCTGTTTGAAAGTGGTGGAATAATCCTGCAGAGTCAGATATTGGCTAATGTAGACATTATTTTTATTGAAGGGCCACCGTTTCTTAAGGAAGACTTACGTACCTATATCATTTGTCCACGTACGAAGCCGGGGCGGGTCGCTAGTACAATATGTAAAGAAAACCCTGTCCGATCCGTGAAGGTATTGTTAGGTATCGATAACTGATTCTACTAATGCCTACAAAGCCGGGCTAAAGTTAGGAATTCCCTAAAAAAATAAATATGAGTTCGCAAAAGGCGGTAACTTAATAAACTGGATAACAAGAGATCATAAGAAATTGTTATCAGAAAGGGACAGACCATTTACAATATGCAGTGAAGAACCAAAGAATATAGAACGTTTAGAATACACTAAATATAGAAATAAATGCAATGAAATATTAAATAAATGTAAAAATGAATACGATCAGCAAAGTATAATAGATTGTAATAAGAATATAAAAAAGTGATGGAATAAAATACATGTAATGATGGGGACGAATAAGCAATCCTTGGATAGTGTAATATTAAATTACAAGGCAGTACAAAAGATATTTGTGAAGTACTACATATGTTAAGGAGAAGTGTGTGTATGAGATGGCGACCAGTGAATAGTCAAAATGTTAGATAGTTATAAAAGATATGGATACAAATAATTCACGCGGAAGCGATCTCATACGCATGTCGGTTTTTTTTTTTTTTTTTTTTTTTTTTAATAATTATAAACTAGCGCTTGACCGCAATCCCGCCTGATGGTAAGCAGTGATGCGATCGTTGATGGTAAAGCGTGCTAGTTTATTAAGAGCCTATTCACTCAGAAAAACCGAGTGAATACGAAGGAAGACGGCAGTTGAGCGAGGTGATGCAATGTTAAACCCAACAACACGACCAACGATGCTGCGCCAAAGGGAGATTGATGTGAAGACCCTCCACGACCAAACTCCCAACACAACAACATTAGGCGCATCGTACTCGGCACACATCGCAACACAACTGCTCAGACCCGTCCTCCGTACGGCTTCACCAGACATCATGCCGGAACACGACAAATCGCTTGGCGGCAAGACTTTGTCTGGTGGGTCAATAAGGTGAGTCCTGTGCTCGCTCATCTTAATAATCTATGTGTAAATACATATAAAAGTCCCAGCAAGCTAAAAGAGGCTATGATGAGGCTAAAATAGGGAAATAGTGCGCCCAATTTTGTTTTTTTTTTTTTTGTGATCGTAACAGCGTGTTTAATTATAGACCAATTGCCATCTTATCGAGTGTAGACAAAATTATAGAAAAATGTATTGTTAACCAATTAGTAAATTATCTACAAAAAAAACTGTATCATAAATATAACATGGTTTTTGTTTGGTAAAAGAGTAAAAGTACGACCACATTGTTATCTGAGTTTTGAGACGAAATTAATACAGTTAGACAAAAAGTAATTTGTAGTAGCAGTATTTTTCGATTTTAAGAGAGCATTCGATACCCTAGAAATAAATACTTCATTAAATGCAATGGAAAAGTGCGGAGTGGGGAAACCACTAAACAATTGGTTTCGAGACTCTTACGAAGAGATATTACCGTGTAAAGGTGGGCGAGTCGTATAGTGAGGTGCGGGGTGCCCCAGGGCGCAGGGTGCGGGCCAGTAATTGCTACCTAATGCACGTCAACAGCTAGTGCGGCGTTTCACGCAGCTGTTCGGCGTACATGTTCGCGGATGACCTGTACGGGCTGCGCGCTGGCACCGACTTCGCTGAAACTTGTCGACTCGTGCAGCACGACGTAGACCGAGTTGTTGAATGGTCGCACGACAATGGGATTATCTTAAACGCGGACAAATCCAAGGTGGTTATCATACGCTCACCTTATTTACTACCACCTGGTGAACCACCTCCGATGTACGCACACTCATAAAGACTATGTTAACTGTAAGTACATACCTATTGTGCGCGATGAATGTGAAACATATCTCGGAGTAAAAGTTGACGAGGACTTTTCGTGGTAAAAACACAATACACACAAGTGTTGTGGGTGAGTTACAAGTGTGTAATAAACAGTGATCGGAATAGGTAGAGTGATTTTTGGTAGTTGTATCATAAATGTTCACAGAAAGAATAACGTGGATAAGCCATTTTCCCGGAATGTAATTCCGGATCCAAGCAAATTTTATTAATGTTGGTAGTGACATTATTCATTTACTCAATTCGTTTAAAGGAAGGTAACAAAACTAAACTAATTTAAATTTACTTGTTGAAAAATAAAAACAATCAATTTCCGATCGAAGCATTAATACATTTCAATATTTTATTTTTAGCCTCTAATGAAAGGCATGCCAAATCAAACGGTTTTATGACTTAATATAATTTATAAATTTTTTTTTTAATAATTAACTATTTCCGTAAATCCGGAGGAATGTCCATATTAACATATATTAATATTTCCGATCAATGACGCCAATTCACTCTATCTTTTCCGAAATTAGAATTTTACTTGGTAAATTCTGCCATCTAAGTTTTAAAGTGTCAAGCGAAACTCTTTAAGTGTCTTTATTTACTTACTTTTTAAAACTAATTGTAAGTAAGAAAACCAAAAAAATTTTAAAGAAGATTACAATAAGTTCTTTAAAATTTGTAAAATTCTTCCTGTCAGCCTAAAGCATAAATACCTATATGTCGGCCAAATTCGATAAAGAATAGAGGTGAAGAAAAGACAGATGTTAACAACCTTTTCTAGATAGATGATTTTCATAAAAGTAATAATTCTACTTCCTACTAATATAAACAGTTTATTTGATTAGATATTTATGATTTGCATAGAACGCTTAACCGATTTGAAAGAAATATGAAACACATGTAAGCTAATTTCCTAATAGGTTAAATTTTTTAATACATATATTATACTTAGTCCATACTTGAAAGTATTACAATGCATGTGTTATGCAGTTGATTTGAATATGTGTTTAATACCTGGATTTCATCCATCTTTCTTTTTTGTAGGGCTATCACGTAAAATTAATGTCGACTTTTTAATGGTTTTTCGAAATACCAAGTTATTATGCATGTTATTTTAGTGAGTCCATTGAAATATGCTGCAATAGGAATTGTTAGTAAACAGTTAGCATGTAAAAGTCGATAATCATGTAAATAACAGGAGATTTGTAAAACGTGAGTTGTGATAACCCTAAATTGGTTTGTTTATCTCTATTTTTTATGGAGCTTGGCGAGAATATAGTTCTGGTTAGCAGTTATGGTAGTTGGGAGCGTCACTCGCCAGTAACCCATAATTACGCAATTAAGATGGTGTCAGCAGGTAAATTTAATGTACCAAGAGTTAACAATTATTTTGGCGATCGAACGCTGGACAAAAGAGTACCATACTGGCTCAACCAATTGCCTGCTGACATAAGAGGTCAGAAAACAAAAGGAAAATTTGCCAGATCACTTAAAATGTTCTTACTCAGTAGTCTGTAAGCGATTCCAACAGACTCAATATTTGTAAATAATGTAACTTCTTTGCTAGATATTAATTGAAATGTCCACGCTAGTAATAATTAATTATTGTTGATGCACTGTTTGTCGTTCCCATAGACAAACCGTGAAAACGGTTTTGCGGGGCATGGGTTTTATTTCAATGTTTTGTAAACTAGGTTAAGAAAATAAATAATAATAAAAAATATGCCCTTGGCAATACATACGCGTCCGAAGAGGGGCAGGGCACGCGGCACTCAGCCGTATCGCAATAATACAGTCGAAAATGGTGTTGTGACTTTTTAAAAATTTACCATATTTTGGGGAAGTTGGAATTAAATCGCGGAAAAAAAATATTATTTCAAAATTTATTAGTATTGTTACTATGATGTTTGAAAAGAGTAATGCTTTACGCTATGGTGACCTATCACACTCTTCTACTAGCACTAGGATATGATAAAAGTTAAAGTCTCGAATTATAAACAAAATAGCTATATTTAATCACAATATCATTTAGTAACAAGAGATGGCAGCCTCCGTGGCGTAGCGGTAGCGAACGCGGCCGCTGCGCAAGGAGGCGCGGGTTCGATCCCCGCGCAGTGCAAATATTTGTATACATGAATATGAATATTTGCACTGGTCTGGTCGTGCCTCGGAAAGCACGTTAAGCCGTTGATCCCGGTTGCCATACGAACATCTACTGGCAGTCGTTACGGGATGTTGGAGCCCTTAAAAGTCTACAATTGGTCTAACTGCAATGCTTCGATATCGCCTTCAGGTCGTGAAGGTCAGACGGCAGTCGCTTCATGGAAAATATCGAAGTTTAGCCAAAATGAGCAGTTAGACTATTAAAGCGGATTCTAGAGTCCAAAGCTGAAAAGCTTCGGATACGACTGAGATTAACGCTGAGATGAAGAAGAAGAGATGGTAATAAATATATAACCTTAGACACAATTATTGATAAAATATGGTAAAATGGGTAACCATTTTATCACACCACAGCACCACACACTACACCACGTACTCATTACCTTATGAGATCTTATTGCGAACTGTCCCACATTTTGGTAAACGAGCGAATGTGCATAGTTGCCTTCTATGCAATTATGCATTTTCGCTGAGTGTTCGATTAAAACTCGAACATATTCCCGAGAGCGAGAAGAAACGCGGGATAAAAAATATATGTAAACTACTTAAAGACATTTGTTTTAAAAAACTTATCTAGTAAAAATAAAAACATTGGTATCCCAAGCATAAAAGAAATCATTAAACGCAGATTAGTTCATTAACTTAAATAATTAACATTTCAAAATGCTAAGGAGCATTTGAATTTACACTATTGTGTCTTCAATAGTAAAAGCAATATTTTGATTGCTTGTGTCCGTATTTCTGTCCCGTTTAATCACACCATGGTTCGCACTAGGCCAGCGTTTGGCAAAACTATGTAACTGATTATCGCTGGCTTCACTTTTATCTAACTAGCGCTTCACTGTATGGTTCGTTTCTACCGTTTGGTTCCGATGTCAGCGGAGTAGCTAACAGCTGCTTTTGGCAGCAAATCTCGCTGCGGCGTCGAGGTCTCGGAAGCTGCGGAGTTACCGTAGTCTGCTGCCGGGAACCCTCTCCACGGTGCCCAGAGGTGGTAATTTTGCACAGGCGGCATCGTCTTGTTCGCCACATCCAGGCCGCTACTACGCATAGAGCGATTGACATTAGTGCGTAGCATATTTTATTACGTATTGGTGTATATATCATGAGATGACAGATCGTCAATTTCTGAATCACTGTTCTTCAGTCATTCTATCGCCTCCCCCAGATTATTCATGGACGTGGTTAAATTTGCTTCGTCAGGGATTTTGATGTTAATCGAGTCCTTGGTGCAGAAACTCAGGGCCGTTAAGCCAAATACTCTTTTTCTTTTCCCATAGATCGGGTCGAGTTGCTAGGTCCGCAGGACTTAGTTCCGTGTTTACATAACGTACTTTCAACTGTTTGTTTTCCTTTATAATGTTTACTGTTTTACTAATAAATGGAGGGAGCAACTTATTAGAATGTGTCCACAGATATTCTTCCTTTCTCTTATTATCTTTCCATTTTCCTGATGCATCATATACAATCCGAACTTTCTTTCCTCCACATCACATGGACGAACCATGTGATGTGGAAGCAGAAGCGTAGCGTGCCTTAGCGAGGCCTCGTATAAAAATTTGTTTGGGGACCCTTAGGAAGGATAAAGAATTCTCACAAAAGAAAAAAATAATAGAAATATTTATTCATCATAATTATCTGTCTGTCACTTTTTCCAAAATTTTAGAACTTTGCTTCCCCTGGAACCGTTCGGAAAATCAGAACTCTCATTCGATATCGCTCGTCGCCCGTCGCTTGTCGCGCGCAGTGTGCAGAGGCCATTACGCAGGAAAAAGAGAAATTGCTTTTTTTACTTTTGTCATTTGTGAAATAAAAGTTGGGAAGTTTTTATTAATATTTGCTTACGCGAGTTGGGGGCCCCGTATAATTGATACGGCGCTAGCTACGCCCCTGTGTGGAAGGTATGTTCTTAACTCTACCACTATATTCTTTTTCATCTTTACCTTTACTTCATAGATAACTTTTCCATTATAAGATGTCTCAAATGATTACGGTTAGTATCTTCTCCAAGTCACTGTAAGAGTCTAAGATGTCGTTCCACTTCATTCAAAGTTCTACGACACTCTCCAACAGATGTACCTACCTGCAGTTTTCACTTTCTTTAATGCGCTGTAGTGTGTATCTATAATATGTGACTGTTTTCCATACCTGTTTGTCAATATTTGAATATAGATAGTTCAATCCACGAAGACGCGCCCCACTATTTCTCCTAACCGTTTATAGTATATGTGTGCAAGCTTCCGTCAATGTTTGAGTGTTATCCGTACACAATAATTATCTATGAGTGCACACCCACACTACAATAAATTGACTAATCAGGAGAGAGCGTCATGGTCAAAGTGAAAGATGCTCTACTTCAATTTTATACTCTTTACCCGACTGCAAAGAAAATTGAGGTGTGGATATTTTATGTGATTATTAGTTAATATACAATTATAATACCATTTTTATATAATAATAGGAGGTAATTAGAGACATAAATGAAATACGTGAAAAAGTTTTATGGAACTTTTTTTATTGAAATAAAAATCGTCAATCACTCGTTTCAGAAATGTCTGATTCAGATTCTGAAGTATCACTGACATTTATAATAAAATTGAAATCAAGATCACAGTGTCTCATGTATTCGTCTTCTATTTTTTCCACGTGCTGACAAGTATTGAACCAGACATCTTTATTTACTCGATCAAATGCTTCATTTAAAATGGGCATAATCGAAGTGTAGTTTTGATTGATATTGCGGCTAGCAACGTCGTTTTTTACAATACCCCAAATGTTTTCGATTAGATTTAACTCTGGGTGATAAGGAGGCAGCCGAAGCACTGTGAATCCATATTCCTTTAATAATTCGTCAACTCTGTACTTGCGGAAGTTTTCTTTGTTTTTTAATATAAGGTCATAAAGTTCAGGCTTTTTGTAGGTTGGTAAAAAATGGATATTTTTTGCATTCAGCCAAGTCTGCATGTCTAATTTGTTGGAGTTGGATGTGGGTATTTTTTCCGAACTAGTATTGTGATAGGCTGCATTATCCAAGACTACCACGGCTTCATTTGGGAGATTTGGTATTAGTTTCTCCTTAAGCCACTTTAAGTAATTATCCGAGTTCATATTATCGTGGTAGTCTCCGGATTTGATCTCTGCTCTGTACGTTAACAACGCATTTGGTACGAAACCCTCAGCACTTCCGGCATGTACTATAATTATGCGCACACCCTTTGTTAAATTTTGTTTCATTGCTGTTTTAGAGCCTTTGTCGGCCCAAGATTTTTTTTGCACGTGGTTGGTATGAATATATGATTCATCTGTCTACACTATAGGTCTACCTGCATTACGAAAAGATTTTACCTGTTTTAAATATTTCAATCTTAACATTTGAATATCATGTTTTTCGGTTAGGACCTTCCTATTATTCTCAGTTTTTCTCCATTTATAACCAAGCTTAAGTAACAATGTTCTTAGGGTGGTTCTACATCCATTAAATTGTATACGGTCTTTCAAAATAGTATTAAGTCGTGATAATGTTGGAAATTGATGATGTTCTTTATGGCAGTTTTGGATAGTTCTTCGGACTACACCAATATCAAATTTATCTAAATTAATTTTTCGTGGTCTTACCCTTCTCTTCTTCATAGGTGATGTAAAAATAGAAGCACTTCTGCCTGCTAAATTCGAATGCGACGTACTCGCTTCATTTTTAGAATCAATATCCATTTCCGTAGTCGGCTCTGTTGTACGCTCTTCACTTTGGACTACAGAAACTATCGCATCCGTCTCCATAGTTATATTAGACTCCATAGTAGATACTGTAGTTTGCTTTATTGTCTCAGTATAAGCCTTTCTTTCACGTAGAATTCTAGTCACTGTGCTTTCAGATATTCCAACAGCCTGTGCGTTTCTCCATCGAGCATCAGTGAGTTTTTCTGCAAAATTTTTACTTGCTTCTTTTTTCATGAAATCGTAAACTTTAGAAATAATTTCTCTTGCCTACAATTAAAAAAAAAAAAAGAAATAACATTAGTCTTACTTTTAAATATAAAATGAAGTCTAGTTAGTAAAATTTAATTTTGAATTAAACTACTTTTCTTTTATTATTGTATGTGTTTCGTAACAATAATTTACATACCTGGCTTTTAAGTACAACACGCTGAGATTTTTTCGACATTTTAAAAAAATATAAAGTAGAGCAACTTTCGTGTCGAGTCTGGATTTTTGGAATACAGGTTGTACTACTTGTGTGCATCGAACCACTGACGGTCCGTGACTGACGCTCGGAGAAAACTCCCCGCGCCCCGCGATCCCCTCAACCTAAAATTGGTGGGGCGCGTCTTCGTGGATTGAACTATCTATAGCTAGTGTAGTTCTTGTTTGTGGTTTCCAAGCCATCGACGATCCTTCTCGGTTCACCGTTTGATTTAAGATAAAGTAGTTTGTCTACGTCCGGCAGTAGTCTCTCATGAATATTGGATTTATAGATGTCCCAGTTTTCACTCCAAGTAAGCATATCACCACTGAATTCTGGTAAGATAAGTGTTGGTAGTTTAGCAGAGACTATACGGTTCTGATCGCTATCATCATGACTGTGTGATTGGGCTTAGTTTGATCTATTCACCAGTATGCACCTTAATTCAATCAGGACCTCTTCATCCAGTTGGATGTTAATCATATTTTCCAGTTTCGACGCACCTATCTGTGCTTTCTGAGTGTAAGCATTCTTTGTCACTGTTACTTTCTCTGCAATCAATCTGGGTTTGTTGCTTATGTCCATTTATCCTATTGATTATTTGGTAAAGTCTCAATTTAATTGTATCCTCCAAAGAAGTATTTTCTTCCTTGCACTCCATTTTATTGTGACTTTCCTGAAATTGTGTTATTGGCTCATGAAGTTTCCAATTATAATTTACTATACTTTCCAGTATCAGGCGAGAGCCTTATTCACATCTCATTCTTTGCTTTGTATTTTTATATATATAATATTTTCTTTATACACTACAGTCTACACAACAAGAACAGTAGGCTACTGTGAAGCTATCTCTCTCGAACAGCGTTTTGATCGGTAATGTACATTCCAGTTTAGGTATAACTTCCTTGGTTTCACCTCCCCTAAGGCTCAATTCACACGTACCACAACCACAACACATATATTTTGTAATGAAAATGAATATTACAATTTACACCTACCACATTTTGCCGTTGTTATCACCTGTGTAATACGACCACATCGCAACCACATTGCGACGGCAACGCCACCACCGGCGACGGCACCGTCGCCATGATATGACGTCATCAACACGCCTAGCTGGCGCGCGCTGGCGACAGCGACAACGCAACCACATCGACATTTTGTCGGTACCACAACGCAACTGAAAAAAGCCTCAGCGACACTATTCACACGTAACCACAGCTTCACCACATTTTGACGCTGCAACGTGGTGTGGTTGTGGTACGTGTGAATTAACCCTAACTTCTTCATTTTACCTAGAAAAAAAAATACATAGGTCTACGAATTTTTATTAAGTCATTTTTACCAAATCTACGTAATTTTCTCATCCGATCTACGCCTTTTTTATCGCACATTACTATAGATTTAACAGAGCTGGGCAAGGAATGAAGAAATCAAAGTTTCCTTGTTGAAACGGATTATAACAAGAATATTAGAACAGTGGATGGTGAACCTATAAGAAATAACTGAAGCCAAGTTTATTCACCTTTGTTATGTTTTCCATCTCGCTTACACTTAAATTAAAAGTTGCCAAAATAAAATTAAGTTTTCCTAGTTACTTGATCATAAATGTATGACAAAAACAGAGAAACTCAATTTTTTAAATATATTGTGAAATCCAGATACAGGCCTTAAAGGTCCTAATGTTTTAATAATTATTCAAAAATTATACATGATATTGTAAAGTAGTTTTTTTATTAAAATTATATTTGAGGTGTCTAAAGTTTACCCACATGTAGCATCGGGTTCAAAGCTTGCAACACTGTTGGAAGGCTATTATCAAAAATGGCTATTCTGTCAATCGCTTTTCTACCACTTGAAATATTTTACTGAATATATTCGAGGATTTGTGAGTTAATTTAGAGTGCCTTACTATGTATTGTGTAGTTAAAGTTTGTGGAAGTGTGTGGAACTCAACATCAAATGTTATCTCTCATAGGTAAATTCAGAAATACCAAATTTTAAATTACACACTGACACAATCTCTACATAATACAAGCCAATATTTTAAAGATTTGCCAATATTTCTCGTTCAAAACTGTGTCAAAAATGTTTTTCTAATAATTAATGTCATCATTCAGGCATTTATATGTTTAAATTGTGTATAATAATTGAAACTGTTACGTATAAAATCTTGAACGTCAAAATTGCATGTTTGTAAACAAATAACAAAAGGGTGACCATATTTTTTCCATAAGATTGATGTTTTTAAATTTTAGGAAGTGCTTGAATTTCATGTAGATCGTAATTTCATTGAATATGTCACGTGTTTTATGGGGACAAATTAAAAATCTTTGGCAATCTATATAAGTAAAGAATAAACTTGTAATTAATTTCACCTAGCATAGAGATCAGAGAGTCTAGGTTACTGGAAAATAAGATTTATACTAATAATGGTAACACATCTCATCATTTTTTTTTTACGAGTGGAAATGCCTTTACGCACCGTACCCGTCGCTAGCTAGGCGATGGGCATGTGTAGGACTCGCCCAGCCGAAGCCGGGAATACCCACTAAAACCACTTGGTTACCCTCGAGCCCTGCCTTGAGAGTGTCACGGGATCGGCCCGAAGGCCTTATCGCCGTGTCACTCTCAGGGCTTACCGACCTTGTTAAGGCCAGTTTCTACGCCAATGGAGGATTACCCGGGTACAAGAGTAATCCTCAGACGTGGTGACCAGTGCAATGCGCGTGCAGGAGCTACCCACACACGCTGGTCACACTCCGGGGCTAAAGGAGACGGGGGTTCGTCCCCCGCCTTCTTCGCCCCGCCCGTCTACGCCGGAGGGGAGCTGCAAGAGCATCCTCTTGCCGCTCCCTCTCCGCTGCCTCCTTCTGCAAGAGGACGGTCTCGCAGAAGGAGCCGGCAGCCTCCCATGCACTCTCGCTTTCAACCATGGCTCGCACCATGGTTGCCACGGAGGTCGCGGCGCTCGTTTCGCCAGGCCGGGCACTCCATCAAGGTGTGCTCGGCTGTGTCGTCGAGAGAGTCGCAGTGGTGACACCGCGGCGACTCCTCCCGACGGGCGATCCGGTGCAGGTAGTGACCAAAGCACCCATACCCGGTCAGTACCTGCACCAAGCGGTATTTATTTCAAATTACAGGAATGTACAACACCATTCAAGTGCTCAGCTTTACCTGATGTAATGCTAAAAACTAAAACTGATACTTGTTCCTCTGTGTCAGAAAAAAAAACGCAGCTACTTTGAGAAGGACATGCCCATCACATACCTACAGTGAAAACATTGTACGTACATTACACGTACGTACATTGTACGTAGTAACCGACATAGCCCGAAGAATTGCAACACTAAAGTGGCAGTGGGCTGGACACATTGCCCGTAGGACCGATGCCCGATGGGGCCGACGGGTTCTCGAGTGGCGACCACGCACCGGAAGACGTAGCGTGGGTAGGCCCCCGACAAGGTGGACCGACGACCTGGTGAAGGTCGCGGGAAACCGCTGGATGCGGGAGGCGCAGAACCGGTCGTCGTGGAGAACCTTGGGGGAGGCCTATGTCCAGCAGTGGACGTCTTTCGGCTGAAATGATGATGATGATGACATACTTATAACTTAGCGTTGGACATTACAATATTAACATTCATGGCTAATGACTATAGTTCTTGAAGACTATAACACAGCAAAATTTGCAATTTGCAATCGAAATTAGTGTTAGCGGTTTTTGAAAAATTTCAGCAATTACTTTAGGAACTATTTGTTCCGAAACATCCAATCAATGAAATTTTCATGGATTTACAAGAAACTGAAATAGTAAAATTTATTTCAAATACGTTCTTTAAAAAAGAATTCATTCTTAAAAATAATACCCAAAAAATGTTTTGGTGACATTCGCACTAGAGGGCAGAAATTACACAAAAGCGTTTTATTTTTACAGGTGTGATAAAAAATTGATTTGTTATTAATAAAAGTTGTTTAAATGAAAACGTCTTTTTTAACATACCTTTTTCCTGCCAGCTTGAAAGGTGTAAATCAAACTACTGTCTGGGTAAGTGCTGTACAAGTTTACTTAAACAATTAAACAAGTTGGACCAACCTCGAAATCGCAAGAAGTAAAAAGCAGACAAATATACTGAGCAGCAGATTTTTATGTAATGTACTTACAGTAATGTATGTATCTGGGTCAAGGGTAAGAAGTATTGTAAATCTATACAGCATGTTAAGAAAACCCTGTCCGACCCGTGAAGGTGTTGTTAGGTATCGATAACTGATTCTACTAATGCATACAAAACCGGGCTAAACTTAAAAAAAAATCCCCCTAAAAAAAATTAATATTATTTCGCAAAAGGAGGTAACTTAATAAATGTGCGTTGACCACCCTTCGCCTGCCGCCCGCGGGGGGCGGGCGGCAGGACACGCGGCACGTGGTCCCATCGCTATTCGCTCATAATAATACCGGTGTTGTCACTTTTCAAAAATTACCAAATTTCGGGGAAATTGGAATTAATTCGCGGGAAAAAAAGATTATTTCAAAATTCATTTGTATTGGTACTATGATGAATACGTAAAATTTTATATTATATTTGGTCATGTGTTAACCTAACCTTTATTATCCTTATGGGTCGGACAGGGTTTTCTTAACATAGGGTAAGGTGGGGCACAATGTTACACGGGGTACAATGTTACAATGCACATATCTCCGTCCTAGTCTTTTAGTTTTATGATGTTGATATACACGTTTGTCAAGCTCACAAACAGCCATCTTCAAACAATTGTCATCACCACAGTTTATACCGTGCTTGAAAAATAACAACCAAAAAAGGTTTTTAGGTGATTGGTCTTGGTCCGGGTAATGAGTCGGCGTCTCCGGGCCGGACACCGTATAGCCGAAGGCTTCCGCGTCCTCGAAGAGCCGTCTCCCCTCTGCGTTTGCGTGCATGGAGTTCCACGCTGGGTGCTTACAATTGAAGTCGCCGGCGAGGAGGGTGCCCTTGCCGTTCTTTGGTGTCAGTAGCGCCCGCAGCTCCAGTAAATCAAGTCGAGCCGCGGGCGGCTTGTAAAAGGCATACAAGTTGATGTCCTCGCCGGCGATGTGCACCTGGACACTCAGCGCGTAGCACGTCGCGTTCGGAGGCACGGGGAGTTCCTGGTGGACGACTCTTCGCTTCACAAGTACTGCCAGACCACGGTACCTCATGTGTGCCGACCTTTCGTCCTTCCTGTAGGTGTGATACCCCGGGACCCTGACCCTATCTTCGGGTCCGAGGAGGGTTTCACTGATGAGCGCCACGTCGATGTCCTGTTCCCCCAGGAGGTGTCGGAGGGGGGCGACCTTTCCCCTAAGGCCGCGGGCGTTCCAATGTAACACCCTTAACGGCCTAGCCACGGTAGAGGAGCAGTAATTTGGCCAGGCCGTCAAGGATGACGGTCTCCACGTTCTGACCCTGCCTTATCGCCTTGATGAGCTCCATGAGCAGCTCAATGGCGCAGGTCGTGAACTCTCTGGTGGTCTCGGGCTTGGATTTCTTAGTGGGGGCGCCGGTAGCGCCGCGGTTGGCTAGAGCCTTCTGTACCAGCGCTTTACCGGCGCCGGTCTCCTTTGCGCCTCGAGCCACGACCTGTTTGCCCTCGGGGGCAGGGTCGGCGGCCTTAGGTGCGTCTTCCTGGGTGGCAGAGGGCGTAGGCTTCTTGCCTTTGCCCTTGCCCCCGCGCCCGCCCCTTCTTCCTCCGCTTAGACGACGAGGCTTGGGTGCGGTCGGTAGGCCCGTTGGCTGCCGCCATTAAAGTTGCGGCTTGAGCGTCTGCTTCTACATCGACCATTTGCGGCCTCTCAGTGGCCGCTTGTGGCCGGCGCGCGTGGTTGGAAATGGCGGCAGTCCCCGCTCGCCTGTTCTTCAGCTCGGTCTGGAACACGGGGCACTTCACGTTGCACGCGGGGTGCGGGCCACCGCAGTTGACACATGTGGCCGGCTCCTCCCGCGGGCGTGGGCAGTCACGTGCCACGTGTTCCCCGCCGCATCGTACGCAGGCGAGCGGTCGGTGGCACTGATGCGAACTGTGTCGGAATTTCTGGCACCGGTGGCACTGCGCGGGCCCACGTTTCCCGCGCCAAGCCTCTATCTTGACACCGCGCATGTTCATGAACACGGCGGTGTCAAAGATAGTCCGAACGTCCGGTGTCCTCTTCAGGATGGCGAAGAAGACACAGCCGGGTCTTCCCTGTGCGCCCTTTATGTGGCGTACGTACTCCGGCTCGTGTCCCATCGCCCGGAGTTCGTCGTCGATCTCCTGGGGGTCCGTGTCCGCTGGCAACCCCCTGATGGCGATTTTAAAATTCTTCTCTGCTGGCAGCGAGTAGGCGCACCAGGACACGCCGCTCTCCTTTTCCAGGCCCGTGAGATAGCGCTGGACCAGCCGGTACTCCTCCTCGGTGTCGGGGGTAAAGCGCACCCCCGTCCCGTAGGGGCGAGCATTTGGCGGCCGGCCCAGTCGCTCCCTGATTGCCCGGAAGTGAGTGGCCCAGTTTGGTAGCCTCTCAACCACCAGCGGCGGGTATCTCGACTTCTTCTTCTTCTTGTCCGGCTTTGGAGAGCCGGGAGTGGTCGCAGGGGGCGCAGCTGTACCAACGGACACGCTTGCGTCTTCATGGTCCTCCGGTGTAGGCGAGCGCGGCGGTGTACGGCGCACCGCCTCGGCGAAGGTAGGCGAAGCAGGCTCGCCCCTACCCCGCGGCGCGCGGTCGCGCTGAGGCCGCGGCGGGTCGAGGCAGTAGCGCTTTGCAACCTCGCCGACGGCGGACTCGCCTGAGCTCCTGCGCCGCCGCTGCGGTCGGGCCCCGAGATCAAACTCGTAGCCGAACCCAAGCGGCGGCAGCAGGGGTGAGGCCGGCGCTAGCCGGCTGGTTGTGGCCTCTGCTCGTCCCTCGATGGGCCGGCGTCCGGATCGCGGTGTCGTATCCCTCGATACGTCTCCGCGACCAGACCCGGCCGAGTCCCCCGACGCCAGCGACATGCTCGATCCTGCACGCGACGAGCATACCGATAGCATCGCTGGGGGCCGAGGCCATCGGAGGTGCCGGCGACTCAGGCGCCGGAGGCGCCATCTGCGCCGGTCTGCGGGTTGACCCCGCGCTGGCTGGCCGCTCGAGCCCCGCCATCGCCGCTCCCGCCAGCAAGCTGTGGGGGGCGGATGAGGCGGTGCGGGAAGCTGCCACAGCTTGGGGCACAGCTCGGTCGGCGGGCGGTGTACGCTGCGACTGGGGCGCAGCTGGGCGCGACTGGGGCGCGCGGGTGCGCGCGGGTGTCGCTGGTGTTCGCGCCGGCGGCGCGGTCTGCGCGGGCAACGCGGCGGCGCGCGCTGGCGCCGCGGCCCGCGCAGCGGGCGCAGCCGTGCGCGCGGGTGCGGGTACGCGGGCTGACGTCGGGGGCGCACGCACTTGCTGCGAGCGCCCTTGGGTGGCGACCGGTCCCGGTGCCTGGATGGGCACCGGCCGGAACGCGGCGGGGCGGACGGGCACCGCGTGCTGCCGGCTCGACGACGGCGTTGGCGCAACGCGCGCAGGCGCCGATGTCGTCGGTGGGCCGGCAGCTGGCACAGCGCCAGGTCCCCCTCCTCTCCTCTTCTCTTCACCCCGCCCGGCCGGCGGCGAAGCGGACGCCGCACTGCCTATATTAGGCAGTGACAACGCCCGATCCATCGCCGGACGGGGCTCCTCTTCTTGCCCGGACCCCCGGCCCAGAGAGCCGCGGGTGCCGGGCTTCGGCATCTTGCTGGACGTGGTCCTCGCCGCGAACGCAGCGGCGGCACTCCGCCGAGCAGCGCGGTGGTTCCCCCTGTGCCTGCACCAGTTACTACACAGCTGGTGCACCCACAGGAGAAACTAAATCTTCGGGCGTTCTAAATTTGCGGCACGGCGTCGGCAAGCTGGCGTTTGCTTCCTTCTTCGCTGGAGCTCTGCAGGCAACTTACTCGTAGGACCGTAGGCCGATCCAGCATGTCTCTTACAAGCTATACACTCACTTAAATACTAACTATCTCTAAACAATAGTGGGGTAACCAATAGCAAATCAGCTTGCTGTCCTGCGGATGTCCACGCGATGTTGCGTGCGTCCTTGATGTTGATTCGTTGATCGAGGCAGGCCGCGGCGTTTGATTGGTTAATGTAGAAAGCGCGCCAACTCACAGTTTGGTTCTCACGTACATTGACGATGGTCAACAGATGTCTTCCGGGGTGAGATTTATGGGAACCCCTGCCCCGGGGGTCAGGGTTGCAGCGACGCGCGCCATGACTTCCGCGGTCCTGGTGTGATTTATAACCGACCTTTCCCAGCGGGTAAGAGAACATGTATAGCATCTGCTACATTAGGATAGAAACTAAATTTAAATAACCTGTGTGTATCTTTTATACGACTTTCTTAAAATTAAAACACATACATAATATCAGTTTTTGACCTTTAGTTAACTACAGTACAATTTTCGAAAAAATTAATACCAATAACAGTTGATGCAATAACAATAGTTAACGGTATTTATTTTTTTAACCTATTGATTTATTTACGAGTACACAATCGTTAAAGTTGCTAACGGCTAACTTCACGCATGCCATAACTCACGAATTGCACTGTACCTAAACCGTGGTACGTAGACAGATATCAAAGTATTACTGCTAACATACACGGTCGTCTGTTTACATTAGTAATGCATTATAGTAAACTAGCTGTAGGTGACAGTGGTTGCCAGTGATGACTTACGGAACTGAAACGTGGTCGCTCACAAAGGCCTCATACGAAGGCACAGAGTCACACAATGGGCAATGGAAAGAGCTGTACAACAGCAAATAACAGATTTTTCCAACAAGGTGGACCGATAACCTGGTGAAGGTCGCGGGAAGCCGATGGATGCGGGCAGCACGACCGGTCAGTGTGGAAAACCTTGGGGGAGGTCTTTGTCCAGCAGTGAACATCTATAGGCTGAAGAAGAAGAAGCTGTAGGTACCCCGCGGATTCGCCCGCATCTTTGTTTACTGGTCAGCTCCTATTAGTCGTGGTTATAACTTTGTGGTATTCGTAACTGAAAAATCAATTACGAAAACCACACCTTAAGTTTGTACAGTCCAATGCAACTGTATGCCAATCAAATACAATTAGAATTAGCATGAATAAAAATGAAACGATTCGTGCTTTATTTATAGCCTGCCAATAAATATTTAAAACCTGGAACTGTATACTCACCTTTTATTCCAAGTAGGTTTACGCTATCATTGCGCACATTTTAGCATAGAATAATATTTTCGAATGAAAATAACGGTAGGTGTAGGGGTTCTTTATACGGTACCAAGCTAGCTCACGGCAGAGTCTTTAAATAATAAAGGTGTTCGAGTCTGAAAAATCCGCTAGATGGCAATACGTAGACATACCGTCCAACTGCTGCTGCATAGTAGATATGTAAAAAAATACCAATGACGTAGCAGTCAGGCTTCATGTCTACGTTTTGCCATATAGTGGATTTCTAATACGCCAAAACCCTCATTAGTTCTAAAGTTTTCTGCAATATTTCAAGCTAGGTTTTTTTCTATGATTTCCCGCAATTGCCTCTTTTTTCCCCTCTGCACCTCAATTTCCCCTCAAAAGGGGAAGTTCCCCTCATTGTGGAAACACCGATGACATGACAACAATGACAGTGAAAGTTAACGTCATAGTGTTCCCAGCCGCGTTCAGGAGTTATTAAAAAACATGAATTATTTTAGTGTGTTGCTTAGGTATATTTGTAATACCATAGAAAAAATTTAATCTATTTATTCGTAATGTTAAAGGTATATAATTGTATTGTATTATTTGTAAAACTATAGTCATGTTAAAATCCATTTTTGTATCCGACTGAAAGACTTGTATCTATGATCATGAAAAAATATTATAAAAAAAAAGTATTATTTCAAGAAAAGAAATTGTTTTTGATCATGCGAATAAAACGTACGATCTGATTAAATAATAGAAAACAATCTAGTTTTGATAACATTTATTCATTTTGATCATATCTAACACTCAGTTTTAATTGCATTTCAGTATTTTAGAGGAGGTCCCACAAGGTCAGCCAACATTTTAAATGAATAGTGATCGACCAGAAGGGGTAAGATGATTGTTTTTAGGATACAATAAGATTGACTGTCCAGATCTTCTATATAGATTGCTTTTCAAATATACACAGAGATCAGCTAGATTTAATCCACCAATCTCCATTTTGTTTTCCTCTTTCTAATTAGGTACAGGTGCAAGCAAGTTAGAACATAGGACCTCCAAGTCCAAAGAGTTCTTATTTAACGCATTCACCACCAAAACCCATTTAGCACTCATTCGGCTGAATGCTTACTTTTTAATGTGCATAGTGCTTATTATATGTATACTTTTTATCGTGCTTATTACCCCATGAGAACCTCTAGTCTCAAATACATTTGTTATCCTACTGTCATAGCTGCTGGTTCCCCTATAAATATTTATAAATAGGATTTCAAAGCCAAATAAACCCCTATTTGGCTTTGAAGTCCTATAGTCAACTCTTAACTAACCAGAATTAACCCATCATTGTAATCAATGACATTATAATTTCCAGAAAGGGGGGGTTCCTTATCATCCATCAGCACGGAGGTCCATTCATAGTAATAAAGCTGAAAGTTCCTTAACAAAGGAGAGAATGGCAAGGTATGGACTAAATAAACCTAAGAACCGGGCTGAACAGGATGCCGACGACCAGAGTCAGCAGAAAGAAATAGATGAAGTGGACAATGTAATGAGGTAAAGAGCTACTATTGTCTATGCTAGACGCTGAAAATATGATCAGACACACAGGTTGAACAAATAGCTTAAGATATGCGGTTAATGTTTGACCATCGGATACTGAGACCACTTCGTGCCTCAAAAGACATATTAAGCTGTTAGTCCTGCCTGACATTTCTTAATCTTTGACAGTTGTTATGTGGCTTTAAAAGCCTGAAAATCTAACAACTAACTAATTAATTGGTGGAGGGCAGATATCTGTCACCCCACATAAGATATACTACTCGCATGAGTTAACTGCATTTTTTAACCAACTGTACCATCTGAATGACGTCACAGAGTGAGATGCACAGTTAACTCGCATGAGTTATAAGGTATTCAGCTTTATATGGTTAGATTATTTTGGAAGCTAATCCCAAATGTTAGGAAAAAATTAAGCAGATGGTGAGGATTACTTCTAATTTTGCTTAAAGATTTATGACAAACTAGCTGCGCCCCGCGTAAGTTTCGATCTCGCGGGAATATCGTAATTAAAAAGTATCTTATGTATTATAAACTACCAGTGTGCCAATTTTCATCTAAATCCATGCTGTAGTTTTTGCGTGGAAAACAAACTTTAACATTTAAAATACATATTAGCAGGATAGAATATATTTTCAAATGTTAGGAAAACACTTGGCAGATGGCTAGAAATACTTCTAATTATAGTTGAAAGATTTTTGACAAATAAATATATATTTTCAGCAAAATGTCTCGTCAAACCAGTCCACTATCAATACGAAAGAAAAGACTACAAAGAACTAACTCATATTCACAGGATGAGGATAATACTGATGAGAGGTGAGTCATTATTATTATATGCTGCTGTTATGCTTTGTGTTGCTTGTATCACTTTCAAACACAAAACTATACTCTGATTTAATGTAAATGTTTTGTAACCATAATTATTCCCATAAAGCGTTTTTCATTAATTTCATCAGAATCCTCTGAAAGCCCATGTGATAATGCATTGCTTACCTTATTTCTATGCCACCCACAATAAAGATTTTTATGTGATGCGGCCATTGTGGATAAATAGTCTTTGGGTATGAGTTGTCCACTTTTCACTGAATTACCAGTTTCTGTACTTCAAAGATAACCTACTCTAAACCTTTTGAACATTAACATACCTAGCTAGCTATGTATATGTAACATCAGGGTTTCTAAAATCTCATTACTGTGGTTGTGACCAGATCATTATGAGCTTTAATTTATTTAAGTGTCACACTATATTGTTTTTCAGTTATATTGTGGCATTTACTCATAAGCTTTTCCAAACCACATTTTTGCACTCATAACATCTTAAGCTTTTAGCAATCATCCAATTTTTGTTGATTAAGTGACTAAGCTTTTGTGAAAAGTTTGTGTGTTTCATTGCAGTAATGTGCTTTCAAAATCTTTACCTGCAACTCTCCCATCATATTTGCCTTCCAGTGATTGTTCTGAATTTGACGAAAACAACTCTCTGACAAAATCAAGAATTGGAGAGGAAAGTTATTATGATTTGATGAATAGAAGTAATACGAGTAATAGGAGTAATAGGAGCACAGAACACATCCAACCGTCACCTTTTCAACGTAAATTGTCCATTTCATCAAGAGAGAACAGCCATCCCCAGTCCAGCAACACAATACGAAAAAATTTTCTCCCACTATTATTAGTCATTGTAGGTGTGATGTTAATCTGGAAGTTCCCCGATATGATAACAAACAACAGTCAAGATAAATCTACCCAAACTGAGAACCTGGATAGAATTAATTTCGAAAACAATATGAATATCCTTCAGGAAAGATATAATATAGATGATAATTCTATTCTAAAGCTAAAAACTGGTGAGTAATTTGATAAATGCAATGCTTTTAATATACAAGGTTATTTTTCGTATATGCGGAACCCAAAACACGTGTCCAGTATTTTTAAGTAAAGAATCTATGTACAAAAAAAACAAAGTCCCACTCACAATTTCAAAATTTGGGAAAAAAATATAACATGGTGTAAAAATCGATTCAGTGGCTTATACTGAACAAACTATATTCAGGCTTCGTATAAAGAAAAATAATGTTGTATATGTATATTAAAAAGGCTCACTTCAACCACATTACTAATGTTGGCAACAAGCTCTCTGCGCAGTCGTCAGGTAGCAGTTCTTTCTGGTCTCTGGTGCCAAGGTATATTTTTTATTAAATATTTAGTGTTGAGAAAAGATCAATGCTTTAAATTATGGTCATATAGTCCAAAAGTAAAAAAATATCATTGGAGTTTTTGCACTGTATTGCAATAATGACTTTGGATTTGTTTAATTTAGAGCTATAAAGTTAACATAGTGGTTTCAGACACCTTTGATAATGTTACGCCCTTAAATTATTATATACATTTACAACAGAAGCTCTTTACCTTGTTGTAAAAGGCCAGTCTTTATTATAAGATTATTTTATTACTAGACAACTTTAGTATTGTAAGTTCTATCCTGTCATTGTATCATGTCAAACTCTGTGTTCTCCAAGGTTTTATACTGTCACCCCTTCTGTTTAAGTCAATCATCTATAGATTGAAACATGATGATAATACAATTTTTAATTCCAAGCTAAATTAGACCTCAAAGAATGTGATTTTCGTTAAGGAAGCCAGCATTTTGTCCCCTATCACCGTCCAAACCGTGACTGACTGACACATTCATGACCTATAAATAGTTTTGCTCTATTGTTTCAGGTATATCAACAATATTCTCGAGAATGGATACCGGCTCCTTCATCTTTGTTTACAATAGTAAAACAAACAACTTCAATCCAGTAAGATTCGAAAAATTCGCAGATGAAGTTGCGTTTACTGCTGCAAGGTTTTTACGTAAGAATATAATATTATATTTATTACTTATTTTAAAATTTTTACAGCCTCCGTGGCGTAGCGGTAGCGAACGCGGCCGCTGCACAAGGTGGCTCGGGTTCGATCCCCCTGCAGTGCAAATATTTGTATGCATGAATATTTTCACGGGTCTGGTCGTACTTCGGAAAGCACGTTAAGCCGTTGGTCCCGGTTGCCATACGACATCTAATGGCCGTTGTTACGGGTTGTTGGAGCCCTCAAAAGTCCAACAATTGGTGTAGCTGCAATGCTTCGATATCGCCTTCGGGTTGTGGAGGTCAGACGGCAGTCGCTTCATGGAAAATATCGAAGTTTAGCCAAATGAGCAGTTAAACTGGTAAAGCGGACCCCAGGCTCCAAAGCTGAAAAAGCTTCGGATGCGACTGGGATTAACGCTGAGATGATTGACTTAATTTAAAATTTTAATAGCCAACCTGCATCAAAATTCTTTTAAAGTAGTTTGACAAAGCAAGCTACTTTAAAACATTATCGAATTTTAGAGCCTCAAGTGAAATAGCGAAAACTTTCTGTGGCCTTTAGGAAAACTATTTATTACTAATATTAATTCCACCTTACTCTTTTATTCAGGTAATGACATCACGTCGATAAAACACACAGTCGTTGAAAGCTCTGATCTCGATATGCAAGAGCATGGGGAGCTGATCACTCGGTATCGAGAAGATGTCGATAAATCCGGTGTGATGCTTGTCAAAGAGATCGACGCAGTGCCCTCAGATCTCGCAATGGCCTTCCATTATTATTGCGATGAATATGATCCGCTCGTCAAAAGAAGTGCTATATTTTTTACACTAAATATGGCAAATTGTTCTAATACATCAGGTAAAAATACAATTATTTAGACAAGCACAGCATAGTAGTAATTGTATAATAGGACAAAGTTGTCTTGAAAATATACTATTCTCGCGGGTTATTATTATGCCGCGGTTTGTTTGTTCGAAGGAGAGATACCATGGCCCTTGGCGCACAGGCAAATGAAGGAACACGGTTGGGTTTTAGTCAGTAAAATCTAACACGCCGCCGCTCTGCTCGAAGCACGAAAGGTTATTTAATGATTCCCCATTCAAAAAGGGGTTATTATTATCATATACAGAAAATTGGCTGGGTTGGTGACATAGTAACATAGGCGTTCCCATAATGAATTGGCCTAACTATGAACTAATGAAGGAAATGAAGCGAAACCAATTTTATTTTTTCACTATGAATACTAACACACTTCTGACATCTGTGAATCAACATCTCTAAATCTTTATGAAAATAATCTCAATTTTTATCTTCCTAATGATCGAAGACGACCGCCTGCAACTCTTCGTGGCTTTAAAATTTTCTTCCATATAAGTCCCGCTTTAAATTTGGAATTAAAATAATAGTCGGTCGGGGCCATGTTTGGACTATAAGGTGGATGGTCCACTTCTGTGAACCCACCTTAACGAACTGCATCCTTCGAAACACAAGCTGTATGAAAAGGGGCGTTGTCATGAAGCTACAGGTACCTTTAGACAGCTTGCCTCTTCGTTTTTTCTTTATCTAGTCTCGTAATTTATATATTATAGAGGCATAATATTCGCCATTCACGAAGGGTGATACAATGGGGGGTCTTATCGCTAAGAGCGATCTTTTACAGACAACCTTTGGATGGAAAACTAAAGGGAAGGAGAGAGACTTAATGTAGGCAATCTAGTGAACAAGGATTATACAATAAACATCATACAATAGCAAATAAAATATAATGATATGTTTAAAGAGAGAGGAAGTGCTTTTTAGTTTTAAAAGTGGACAGAGTTTGAGCACGCCTTACGGACACGGGCAAGTCATTCCATAGCCGAACTACTTGTACAATAAAGGATTTATCACAAAAACTAGTGGAATGCATCAGCATCTCTAATATCAGGTTAGAAACACAAAGATTCAACAACTCCGAAGCGCAGCACACTATCCTGCCTCTGTACAAAGAAGTTTCGGTACCCATCTTGTACTTACTTTTTTTATGTGAAGATGTTCATGGATCGCACGCTGAACGGTATTTTTAGATAGCCCAAGCCTAGCTGCAATTTCTCTCATCTTCAAACGGCAGTCACTCAGAACATCCTCTTCGATAAGAGCAATCGTTTCGGGATAACCTGATGAAGTATTCACTGCAATTCCACAGGTCGACCGTCGTGGCCAATGTCTTCGACGGTGTCTCCCGAAACGAAACTTTTCCACCCAATTTTTCACTATAGGATGGGGCAGACTCCTTATATACGTCATCCAATCGTTCTTTTATTTGGGTAGAAGATAAACCTTTAAACAGAAACGTTATGACACTTCGATACTCAGTTTCGACATTTTGAAAAAATGCGCGACTCTGGTTATTCAAATGCCTGCTAAAGTAAGACTTAGCATTTCATGTTATTGCGTGCTTGTATTAACCGATTCCGTGCGGATGATGCCGCACAGGCACCATGTAAATCTGCGTATGACGTATGATGCCCGAGAGGATACAAAACAATAACTTAAAAAACTCTGCTAAAACGACTTTGGTCAAAAGTGGTCCGTAAGTAAAAGTGTCGTATTTGTCACCCATATCATGCCCACTGTGTTCGTTTCAAGTGATTTCGTTAAGTAGCAGACAGACTTCAGGGGTTTTAAATCAAGTCATCGTGAATTCTCATAAAACACGTCGTCTTCGTCGCATTGAGTTGACTGAGGAATATATTTCAATTTTTTTTTCTGGGTAACTCTACAACAAAATTCTTATCCAAATAAAATATGTACTTCATAATTATGTAGGTGTTTGTCGGTACGAGTAGAATATTTTTGATCCTTTAGAATCGGACTTCCCATTCAATTATAATATGTTCTTTATTAGGTACAGTGTTTTGTAGACAAACAATTTTACCATCAAAATAGCGGATTTAAAATTGTTTCCCTACAAACCACTGTAGGCCTAGTATGAGTTTTCATTACGAAACTCGTTCAACGATATCGAGCGCGTTTGACTCAGCGATTGGCCCGCTTCAAGGTCGTAAGATCTCTCAACCAATGAGAGCGCCAAACGCGCTCGATACCAACGATCGAGTTTCGTATTGAAAACTCATACTAGGCCTACTGGAATATACAATATGTAACTATAAATAAGTATCACCTCGCTGTAAACTCAAATGGTACGTGAACAAATTCTATGTAATAATGCAAAAAGGTTTACAATACCTGATAGAAATTGTCATTTATCTTCCATTTCCATAAAAAAAAACAGATTGGCATTTTTAAATGCACTGAACGAATTTACTAACCTCACACGTTCGATACACAATCGCAAATAAACTCTTTAACAAGTGGAAACATGAGAAAAAGCTCAAAATTACAATTCATAGCGGATGATTCCCCAGAGGAATCATCAGTCTCTGGCGCTTGGTGCCCCAGAGGCATCACGGAATGTTTGACGCCAGGTACTACAGATTGCTAAAAAGACCGCCGCGCCGCACGGAAACTATTAAGTACGCGATAAACGTACTATTTAATGCAACACAACATGTAGCGACATGTCGCGTAGAACTAAATCAGGCCAGTTCATTATGGAGTTCAGTCGACTACATACAAGCCGCAAGAGACCTCGATGAGGGTTGCACAGAACCGTGACGCATAGCTGAAAAACTAGGAGGCCTAGCAGCAGTCGGTGATTTCGGGCTGAAATTACCTATGTTATTTAAACTGCCTAGAATTCATGAAATATTCCTGCTTTACATGCAATTTGACTAATCCTTGAAAATATTTTTTTCAGTTCCAAAATCAATACATGATTTCATTGAGAAATGCCTTGAGAAGAAATGGAAGACTGTACCCCTTGAAAACATGAGACCTTTACTAACCAGAGTGGTAGATGTAATAATAGATGTCACCAGTGTGTTTTAAATCAGTATTTATAAAATAATGTATTAATTTTAATTTGTTATTATATTACGAGTTTTTATTTATTTATAAGTTTTAAATAACATTTTTGAAAAAAAATATGACTTTCATTTATTGTCAGCAGCATTTAGCAAACTTGATTTCAAATATCTGGCGTCTAGTAAGGAATCCAAACTTACACAAGACAAGGTGATAACTGTTGCTGTATAAATAGCTTTTTCTCTTTTTTTTTTTAACACAAAACGTGTCATAAATTCAAAACCATTGGAGGTATATACGTGATCGTCCAAGTAAATTGAACCAGTAGGCCTAGTATGAGTTTTCATTACGAAACTCGTTCGTCGATATCGAGCGCGTTTGACTCGGCGATTGGCCCGCTTCAAGGTCGTAAGAATTCTCAACCAATGAGAGCGCCGAACTCGCTCGATATCGTCGAGCGAGTTTCGTATTGAAAACTCATACTAGGCCTACTGGAAGATGAAAATGCCGCGGTTTGCTGTTACCAAAGGTTCTAAGATTTTTCGAATGTCTGCAAAAGAATTGTTATCCTATGATCTGATTACATCTATTCCTTGTGGCTTGTCTCCAATTTACATCGGTACGATCACTTTTAAATTTACGGAACGCGCGGACATCCATGTTGCTAATGGGCGTTTACCTGCATTGTTTGACGTCAGCATATTTTATATAGTTAATATAATGCCATTTAATCGTGACGCTTTAGAAATAAAGTTGAAAATCTAATAAAGAAATCTGACAGATTGTAGTAGCTTGATGTGCTGTCGTCTGTACATTCGAAGAACGATGCGTACAAAGGCATCAACTAGGCCATTTAGCATATGCTGCAGTCTTGCAGTGATTCCGCAAGCCGTTGATGTTATTGCCGCGTCGTTCTCAGTTAAGCGTCTTAAACACATCCTCCAAAACGTTAGAAAACAATTTCGGGAAAATTACGCTGACACAGAGGGATATGTTCATTAAAATAAATATATACGGACAAATCACACAGATTGAGCTAGCCCCAAAGTAAGTTCGAGACTTGTGTTATGGGATACTAACTCAACGATGCTATATTTATAATAGATACATATATAGATAAACATCCAAAACCCAGGCCAATCAGGAAAAGATCGTTTTCCATCACGACCTGACCGGGGATCCAACGTCGCAGGCAGGCGTGTTGACCGCTGCGCCACGGAGGCATTCACGTGTAAAGGCCAAATATGACACAATAGGATCAAAATAACTTTTCAGATGAAGTATATTTCTTTAAAATTTGGATTAATTAACATAAAACCAAATGAATAACACAACAGCAATATATAATCTTATTTATTTGTGATTTTGGTTATCAAACAACAGAAATGTTAACAAACGAATAGTCATGAAATCTTAATTACGTACCATACATTAATGGCCTTTTTACTTTCTACAATTACCTAATCACTATTGTATAGGCCAAAGTGCACTTTGGTCAGAGGTGTTAAGGTCTGGCCCATCGTTCAGGTCATCTAAACTGTCGGGCTCAAGCTCATTGTTGTTGCGGGCAGGAGAGTACGAAGCGGGAACATCCTCCTCCTCGTCTTCATCATGGGACTCCTCTGATTCATCTGATTCATCATTACCTGGAATAAAAAGGTATCACGTTAGGGTAATTTACAAACCAAGACATTCAACATCATTGATGCTCAAACTGGGACCATGAATTCTTCACTGACTGACTTCTAGATCACTTTTTCTGGATGGGAAATCATCAAATAGCCTCTCCCGCTATGGGCAGAGCGGAAGGGCGTGTAGACTTTGACTAAAACCCACTCGTGTTTTTTCACTTGCCTGTACGCCAGGGCCACGGTTTTGTTTTTTTAACCGACCCATGAGGCTTCGGTCTTAATAATAATAATAACGCGCCGTCGACCCGGGTCTGGTCCTTACCGCAAGCCCGCGCCTACAGCGGTCGGGAGTTCGATGTTGTCTCCCGACCAGGGCGTCTCCTGCGGCAGCTAGAGGCGTGAGGGCGCTGGGATTCCCACTCCCTCACGCGCTCCGCCTCCTTTGCCAGCATCACTGCTTCGCAGAAGGAGGTGTCGGCCTACCATGCACTCTCGCTCCGGACCATGGTTGATCCAGGGCCGGGCGCGAGAGATCGCCGCCACGCGGACAAGGCGGTGCTCTACCCAAGCGGGGCAAACCTACACCATATGCTCCACGGTGTCAGAGTGAGGACCCGAGTCAGGCGGAAGGCGAGGACGCCGTGGCGCCTCGCCAGCCACTCCTCAAAGAGGGCACTTACCGTCGCTATTGTGGCATACCCAGAACTGGGTTGCGACAATCGCACTCTCCATGACGCCGTGAAATCCCGCCGGAGCCCTGTCCGACGATCCACGATTTCTTGCGGCAGTGGAGTTATGCCCCGGCGTTTTGCATCCTCTCGTCACTCCTACATGTGAGCAAGGGCTTTGGCCTCCAGATCCTGGATCCATGGCGGCAATCCGGCAAGAAGGCTCGCCACCTCAGCGGAGACCGTGCGGTATCCCCGGACCAGCCGAACGGTCATGAACTTCTGGGACGCGGTCAGGCATCGGGCTGGTCGATTCTTTAGGACCGCGCCCACACCGGTGCCCCATAAAAGGCCATGGCGGTCCCCGCGTAGAGCCTCCGGCCTCTCCCTAGATTGGGGAGGAGCCGCCTCAGGGGCAGCCCCGGCCCATTCCAGTCTGGGAGCTAAAAGTCGGAAACGCTCCTCGAAGTTCCACCGGCTGTGATTCTATATAGTATAGTATGGTAGTTCTATAGTAGAAAGTTTTCATTGATTATCAAAATAAGGGTCACAGTTAGCGCAGCGGTTAAGCTATTCTTCCCTTATTACTCCTGCACGGAACAATTATTTGTATGACCTACAAATAGTTGTTCCCACAAATAGTGGGTCTGACTGTTTGTGTATGGGAGTTTATATGTTTGTAAACGTTTTTAAAAAAAGAAAAAAAAACCATATAAAACCGCTAAACAGTGATACTACAATGGATAAAGAGACACAATGGTGTAGCTGACGAGCTAGCCAGAAGGGCATCCCTGTGTTGGACCTGAACTTTTCATGCCCATCACCTACATTAAACTATGTAGATGGCTACAGAAGCATACTCATACACAATCAGAGAATTGTTGATCCTCATCACCAGCCTGCAGACAGTCCAAGGAACCCATGCCATCTCTAGATGATAGGCTAAACAAACAAACATTGCTCCTAAACAGGGAAAGCCTGCAACTGGTGATATAGACCTTCCTAGGTCACTGCTTGTAGTGCCTATGCAGGGCTTACATGGAGGCTGATGAGACTGTAGCATGTGTTATGTGAGTGCACAGGCATAACCCAGATTATATCAGAAACCCTCAGGACAACCACATCTTACACAGGTGTTCTCAACAAACCAGGAAACTTAAAAAACTTCTGGAGGGAAGAGGGCTGATTAGAATAACTGGCCGCCATAGCCCTCCCACAATAGAAAGAAGGACTAACTGACGAAACCAAACCCTTAAGAATAACCATTCACTGATCAATGCAATGGTTTACTAGGTAACAAGGCTGCTGATAAACTTATTAGAAGAAACCTGATCCTGTCACCAAACTTTTCTAGGGCACTGATGCACTCTGGTAAGGAAATACATCAAGGACCAACCTCGCATACTATGGTGGGATCAAGGTTAATGCTGGCAGGCTAAGGAAACAACACCCGCAATGGATGGTCGCCTCAAAAAACATGTTCTGCCAGTCTTTTTAACAGACAGAAGGATATACATTGATGATTTATATTAAAAACTTACCTTCTTCTTCATCAGTATCTGCTTCTTCTTCCATAGGCTCAGGGTCTGCTTTGCCTAGTGGAGCACGCTTCATGTATTGCTGCCCAATCGAATTTAACTGTAAGTAAACTAATCTTACTTTAAATGTCAAAGCAAACAAGTGTTAACTATCAAAGTTTTGTTACATTATCTGTAATATTGAAATAAGTGTTGTACCAAGCTTTCCCAAAAATAATTCTCAGGCTAATGGTAGCAGCTCATGTAAAATTTACTCTGTAATTGTAATCCATCTGGTCTAGAATGTGGGGGGCTACTATGATGACGGAAATAAAACAGTCATCATGGACCTAATTCAATGATGACTGTTGATAATTTAAAATATATTATTTAGCCGGATCCTTCAGTTTCCTGTGGTATTCATATAAACCAGATACTTGCCCAATGTTGGTTCGCCTGTTCTAAGGCAGTTAATTCTGTTTCCTCGTCGCATGGACTATCAGCATTAAACCACAATGAGTCCACTAAACGAGGAGTTAAAAGTGGAAAAGGAATATTCATTGTTATTTGTTAAATTCAGTAAAATTACAAATGTTTTCAACTTTTAAGTTGGAACGGTAGTAAACAAAACAAATAAACGTCAAATGGAGAACCGATCATATTTTTTTTTGTTCGCTTCTTTGCATTCAGAGGAACGGCAAAGGCATAGTACGCCATACAGCCTAGTCTTGGTAACTTTTTTCTTCAGTATATATCCTAACTTAATCTAAACTAGCTCCTTTCGATTCCCGCGTGAGGCCGATTAGGAGGGATTTAGCGTAAAAACATGATGTGGCCACTATGCTACGCTATTTCACTGTTCTTTATGAATTATTCACTGAATGCACTTTTTACTACATAAATCACGCGTTTTTATTTAGTAAACGACACATAAATAATTTAAAAGTTCAATGAAAAATGAGCGTGGCACTCATCTTCGCTTTCCCGCCAAAACTCCGAACCAATCATAATCAAATCGTGTTTTTTTTTTTTTTGCTAGGAATATTTGTCTTTGTATCGTAATTTATAAGAAATTGGGTGGCCATTCTCTGTAAAACAATGTGAAATTAAATCTTAAGGTAAACGTAAATTAGATAAATTTTCGTGCTTTTTAGCAACACTTATTCCCTTTGTGGGGATGGGAAATCATCAAATGACTTCTCCCGCTCTGGGCGGAGCGGAAGGGCGTGTCAGACTTTTACTGACTAAAGCCCACCCGTGTTCCTTCACTTGCCAGGCCAAGGCCACGGTTTCTTTTTTAACCAACCCGCAGCCCTGACCCAGGAGGCATCGGTCTTCGTGGACCCCGTCACGATGTGCTGACATCTCTTTGAGACGCGTATGAAACTCAATGCGCCGTCGACTCGGGCCTGGTCCTTAACGTGCGGCGAGCTGCTCACTGTTCACCGCCCGCAGGCCCCAGGCGCCTAAAGTGGCCGGGAGTTGGCCGAGAAGGCGCAAAGATTCCCGCTGCCTCACACGCTCCGCCTCCTCCTTAGCCAGCACCACTGCTTCGCAGAAGGAGGCGATGGCCTGTCATGCACTCTCGCTCTAGACCATGGCCTGGACCAGGGTCGGACGCGAGAGATCGCTACCGATCGCCGCTACGAGAACAGGGCGGTGCTCTACCCAAGTCGGGCAGACCTCCACCGTCCTCAGGGCGATCCACACAATGATGACACTCTTTCGTTTCCTCCCGCCTTATATGGAACAGGAACCTCCCGAAACAACCGTGTCCGGTGAGGATCTGCGTCAGGCGAAAGCTGAGAACGCCGTGGTGCCTCTTTAGCCACTCCTCAAAGAGGGGACTTACCACCGCTATTGTGGCGTGTCCAGCACTGGGTTGCGACAATCGCACTCTCCATGTTGCCATGAGATCGCGCCGGAGCTGCGGACTGAGCTCGGTAGCGCGATTTCTCGCGGTAGCGGAGTTATGCCCCGGCGTTTTGCCTCCTCTCGTCACTCCCACATGTGGGCGAGGGCTTTGACCCTCTGGGACGCGGTAAGGCATCGGGTTGGTCGCTACCTTAGCGAACGCGCCCACACCGGTGCAGCATAGCGGTAGCAACATTTAATCCTAATCGTGATCATCTAAAGCACTATGGACTATTTCGATGTAGCAACATCAACAACTCACATATCTCGACATATAGTTCCTTAGCACACGGGGATTTTATTAAAATACGCTCATATTTTAGGCTACAGGTACAGACGCAACGCGCAACGCGACGCATATGTCCAAAGCAACCCATGTCCTTGAATTCATGATAACAATTTCACATTGAGAGCGTCTTTATATCATAGGTTTTCACAGTTCTAGTAACAGCAAACGTTGTGTTTATTAATTATTACGCGTAAGTTGTCCTGGCAGGGGTAATAACGACACATCACGTCTAGAATCACAATTGGGTTGTATCCTAAAAAATAATTTAATATCCATCAGTTAGATTCATAAAAAATATTGAGCACGTATTTTTTATTCAAATACTTAGGAAGATATATTGATTTGAAATGTCGCATGACGTCACACCGTGGTACAAAATACACCACGGCGTGACGTAATTAGCCCCCACTCCGTAACTTTAATACGCTCAGTATATATATCTCAGTAGTTTTTGGTAATTTCGACAAAATAAAAAATACGGGTCTTAATTTTTTTATTATCTATAACTCGGACTAATTAATTTTTGATTTTCATACCTTGGATACATCCCTATTGCAGATTGTTAGAATTGGTGGATGAAATCAAATAAAATGTAGGTATACTTATCCTTGACACGCTAAAACAGCATTCTACACGACTGAATCTCCTTATCGGGATCGTAAATTTTTTAACGAGCGCTTGTTCTTTGTTACTTTCGTAAACATTAACAAGATAGGCAACTACTTTTTTATGAGAAAGAAGCTATTGAGCGTTCAGCCGTTAAATTAAATTTGCACTGACCGCATAAGTATTCTTTCTTCGTAACGAACATGTATCCGTATTTTAGTGAATTTAGGATAATACTTTTCTCTTATTGGGTAAGGCAAATTAATTTCTAGAGAAAGTGGGTTGCTTGCATGTTATTATTTATTTCTATTACATACAATTATTTTTTTAATTTATTTATCTTATTACATCCTCTGTTGAATCGATTCTGTTAGCAAAATATTGTCAGTCATACGCAGTAGGTACCTACCTAAATAAATTGTATCTTATTTATGTAAGTACTTAAAAAAAGGCAATTAAGGTTTCGTGATGAATATAAGAAATAATAATATAATGCTTTCTGTCTCATTTCTTCCCACGTTAATAAATTATTATTCTTTATGGGTCTGTCTCTTTTTCGTTTCATCGAATTTAAAATCACAACCATGCTAAAGCTTAATGTTTTCACTTCAATATGAAAAAAGCATGCTTATCCAATATATGGGACCCGCCAAAACAAATTATACCTGAAGACTGAGCGGATTTGAGGCCGTGCGATCGACTGCTGCGTTGCGAGTCGCGGGTTTGATCACCTCGCAGCACAAATATTTGTATTGCCTTCAGGTAGTTATTTCGGTTCTGGCTGCTTGTGAGTTGTGTATGTGTGTTTAAATGTTTGTAAAAGGACGTACGATACAGGAGTAATTCATAGTATGGAGCAAAGGTTCAAAATCAGAGAGACTTACTATGAAGATTTCCATTATCATGTCATCCGAACTACATATTATTATATACGTACAGATGATAACACATTAAGCTACTACAATCTGTCAGCAACTTTATAGCTAAGGTATTAAGGTTCAAGGTTGATTGGGAATATCTGTCAGTTTCGGGTAGCTTGACCTGCTGTCGTCCGTTCAAAGTTTCATTTTAATACTACATTTAGGAGGTTAAAATTCACTTCTAAGATTGCATTACATCGTTTTGTTAGTTAATAAGCACCCACTAGCTTACTCTCTTAACCTCATAGGCTCTCTCTAATTAAACAAGGGAGGCTAATATTACAAAAAGCGTATTAAAATACCTACTGAGTCTGACTGACTATATTTTTCTTACATCCGCACCGAACATGAAATGAGTTATTTTGTCTAACTATATTTAATATATTATACTATTTGTCTAGACACATACAGCATTTTCGATGTCCATATTGAACAACAATCCAATATACTCCATTGGTAGTGAAGCTGAAAATGATGTGTCGGAGTATATAATCCACAAAGGCTATTTGCCAAAAGTGAAAGATTTGCCTAAGTCGTCGATCTTAAAAAATATTGGTAAGCCATGTTAACTATCCATAATATTATAATGAGGTATAGTTGTTTGTTAAAGGTAATCTCTGGAAGTAATGAAAAAGAAAAACTATTGCTGAGTATCATAGCGGCCTCTTTTGTGAAAAATTTGACTTCCACTTAGAAAGTAGTAGGCATAAACGAAACTCCTTTATAGTTTGAACTATTATCACCGATCATATATATAGTTTAATATTATATCAATGTCACCGATAGTAAAGAAACAGTGGTATTGATACAGCAGAGATTTGCTTAATTTATTATATTATTTTCAGACGGCGATGTTACTTATATCCTTTCGAAGCTATCTGACGATGAGCTCATTAAACTGCTTAGCGACCAACCGAATAAGAATGAATATAACTTGAAAGACATAGTAAAAATTGCTTCAGAATCAAAGTTTTCAAAAAATTACAAAGCATTAGTCGACTTACCAAGCAAAACCTTACCAGTACTTAATAATATCGTCGAAAATCATAAAAAGAAGAGATTTCAAAAAGTTTCAGGTAAACCTGAAACAAACGGAGCATTCTTTCGGTTAGAACATAAAGAAGTGGATCCCTTTTCTCCTATCAGAGTTGGGGATCCTCAGTATGTTGCTATCCAAAAATTGAACAATCTACTGTATAACCGTCCCTCAGAAGTGAATGTAGATAGTAAAAGTGACGACGAAGATGAAAAAAAGGAACTATTATTTGATGTTCTCGTAGCCCAGTTAAAAACATTATGTTGTAAAAGAAATAAACCGTCAAAGAAGAAGGATAAAACCAATTTCAAACTCAAAGCCTTATTAAGTGACATAATGCCGCAAGAAATAGTTCAAAAACCTGAAGTACCAGAGCTTAAATACTCACAAACTACAATGCCCAACGAACATATGTTTTTAATTATAAACGACGAAATAAAGAGTAATGGAAGTGATGATGGGCTCATCTGGGTTGATCCAGATAGCCTTGGGTCAAATAGCACTGTCATGTTTTTGGGTCCAATAGCAACACCGCTGTCGGAAGCCCAATTAAAAATAGTGGTAAGTATTATTCTAATCCCTTTCTAACCAAGTTTCTAACGTAATAATCACAATAAAAACAGAAATAAAAAAAGAAAGTCAACGGGACTTTCTTTTTACTACGACTACTATAAAGGTAGGTATTCAAAATCAAAAATAATTTATTCAAATTTGGCTGAGACTCAGCACTTTTTGAACGACATATTACATAAGACAGTCCCATTAAACCCCCGCCCTTCACTACTATTATATGAATACTTTACCTGCCTAACAATGTATACTTGTAAACAAGTATTGGTTTATTTATTTTTTTTATTTTCAGATGACACGTATTACGAATGAACTATCAAAACCAGAATACCTACCACTCTTGCAGCAAATAGCCGACGGTACTCTTAGTGATGACAATATAAGACTTGTCAATAGCTTAGTATCCGGATCTCAAACAAGACGATATATTAAGCCCCATAGATGCAACCACCAGTCCAAATTAGCACGAATTTATGGCGGCCCTAAATGGCTGATATGTACAGGATACTTAAATTTAAATACACCTAGCTTGTATGATTAAACTTAGGTTTTGTTAAATCAGCTGTTATATTGCCTAAGTTTTTGGTTAATAAAGGACATACAGGCAAAATTAAAGTAGTCATCACGGGAAAGAATACTTTAAACCTTGCTGCATTGTTATGGTAAAAGATACAACCTAGGAAGACATTTAAGTTGCAGCAAAATGAATGCCAAAGCATAATATTATTGTAATTATCCCAATCAACATCTAAAACGCATATTTGATTGTTTAACGAAATAAAATCAGCTTATTATTATCGCAAAACAGTGAGTACTATCCGTACAAAAAATTTAAGGTTACTTCATACTTTGTGCATTATATTTTTTTTAAATGACTGGTACACGCACTGCGATATCTACATCATACAACATTTATCTGAACATTCTTTTTTAACTTAGGTGGGTACTTCTTGGCTTCATTGTGTCATAAAAAACGACTGTCTGAATGCCAAGATAATCTAAGTATATCTTTATAATGATTGCAAGTTGTAACGGTTTTTCACCCGGATGTTGCGTAATTCGGGTACCTTATTGCTTAGTGGCATCAATGTATGCCTTTAATTTAATTGGACGTGTCTACAGATGTATGTACGGACGACAGCAGGTCAAGTTACCCGAAACTATATAATATTCCCAATCAACCTTGAGCCTTAATACTTTAGTGATAATGTTGAAAATCTATTTTAAAAAAATGACAGATTTAGTATCTCGATGTGCTGTCGCCTGTTCAATAAAACTACGAAAGTGATTCATTAATGTATAATGAACTGTGAATAACTTTCGCAGAAAGTACTTAGCACACATTTTAAAAATAAAAAAGTAATAAAAATAAAATATTATTGATTTTCTTGGATATTGTAACACCCGCGACGCCACCTCTATACTTACTTTACTCGAGTTTATAACTAAACGAAAATTACAGCGCTTTTTTTTTTTTTTTGATATGGCATCTCGTAGTTGACCATGAGAGGCCGTGACTACTTAACCGGACTTTCCTGTGGATGCCTTAAATGAATTTAAAGCCTCCAGCCAGGGCTACTAAAAACTAAGCGACTAAGGGCACCCCCTGTGGGGTACGAACCTCGGCTTAGGGCGTCGCTGGAGAGAACAGCAAGGGATGGCTGGATCGAATTTTTATTTTTATTTTGGTTTGATGACCGCGGCGTTTCCTAGTACTAGCTCTGAGAAGAAACGTCCGAAACAAACTCAGAGGTCATGGTTGGGAAGTTAAGGTTACTGGCTCAGCTGCGGCGCGGGCTGGCCTTCATCGGACGAGGGACGGGGGAGGGGGCTACTACGTTGAACGCGTCGCGATGGACCTCGGCGGCGGGGTCGGTAGGTCGGTCTGTTTTTTATTAGTGTGCTGGTGGCCCTATTGGCCTCTTGGAGGAGGGTTATGGGGTCATCTGGATCTGTGAGGGCATGCCTTGGGCGGCGAAGCTTGGAGATGGTGGAGGGGGTGTAATTAGCAGCCGCTACTATCAGGGGATTGCGGTGCTTGGCGGCAGTGTCAAAGAAGCGTTTGGAAAGACGCTTCATGAACTGCTGGATGGTGGGGATTTTGAGATCGAGGTGGAGGATCTCATTACGGACGAACCAAGGGGCGTTTGTGGCTTTACGCAGGAAACGGTTTTGGACTACATGCATCTTTTGGATATGACGCGGCTTGGCATGTGCGAAGACTGGACAAGCGTATGTCATAATCGGGCGTATGCACGCTGTGTACAAGCGCATTTTGCACTTGAGCGACAGTTTGCTACGCGGGTTGAGGACGGGGTGGAGTCGACCCAGAGCGTAGGCGGCACGTGAGCGGACTGCCTTAATGCTCTGAGAAGTTGAGGTTGCTGTCGAGAATCACACCTAGGTATTTATATAGGCTTGCTTCCCCCAAGGGATCAGCTCGCCAGACATGGAGATGGGTCGTGGGGTGGGGGCGTTTAGTCGCAGTTTCATGTGGAGTACCGCTTGACTTTTTTGGGGGTTGACTTCGATCCTCCATTTCTTGAACCAGTCAGCCAGTTTGTTGACTGCGGTTTGGAGATGGTGTCGAATTCGGTCAGGGCTGAGTCCCGAGCAGTAGATGGCGGTGTCGTCTGCGAACAGAGCGATTTGGGCCTTACCACCTTTCGGGATATCGCTCGTATACAGCGTGAAGATGAGGGGGGCAAGTACAGAGCCCTGGGGCACACCTGCACGGATGGGGCGGGGGGAGGAGAGAGCTCCTTCGATTTTGTAGCGGAAGGTGCGGTTTGACAGGAAGTCCCGTAAGATGAGAACGAGACGGTCGGGCACTCCGAGCTTGTACAGCTTATAGATTAAGCCGTTGTGCCAGACTTTGTCAAACGCTTTCGCTATGTCGAAGTAGACTACGCCTGTGTACATACCACGCAGGAACCCTGCGTGAATATGTTCAGTGATGCGTAGGATTTGTTGTGGACAGGAGTGTTGGGTACGGAACCCGAACTGCTCGTTTGGAATGAGGCCCTTGTTCTCGGCGTAGGCTCTGAGACGCTTATATATAAGCCTCTCGTAGATTTTGCCGAGAACTTTCAGTAAGCTGATGGGACGGTAACTATTTGGTTCGGCTTTAGGCTTACCGGGCTTGGGAATGCCTATCACTGTGGCTTCTTTCCACGTTTGTGGGAAAATATTGTTCCCCATTGCACCATTGAAGATGGTGATCAAGAGGAGGACTAGGTGGGCTGGGAAGAGTCGGACCACTCTGTTGGTGAAGCCGTCTGATCCGGGTGCTTTTTTGGGTTGAAGGCCTTTGATGATGTCCTGCACTTCATCTGGAGTGATGGGAGGCTGGGGATCATCCGGGTCGTCAACGGGCGGGAGGGAGGTCCTACGTTCGACTTCAGCGTCGACCTCTAGGAGGTGGGCTTGGTCTGCTGGTAGAAGGCTGGGGGAGCACTGGGTTTCAAGGAAGGAGGCAAGGCATTCAGCCTTTTCATCGTCGTCGAAGGCGATGGTATTGTCGGGGCGAACCAGAGGAGGCATGGTGACAACTTCTTTGGATTTTAACTTCCTCTGAAGTTCCCAGAAGGCTAGATGGGTGGGCTCTAACTCGTCCAGCATCTTATCCCAGCCGGCTTCACGCCACTCCGATATGCGTCTTTTTACAGTTCTCTGTAAATAGCGCATATGGGCTTTGTTGGCCGCGCAGGGGAAGCTGCTGTAGGCACGAACAGCCGCGTTCTTCTCGGTCAGGAGTTCACGCAAGTCAGCGGGGAGTTTCCAGCGACAATCTTCTGTCACTGTTACCTCCCTTGAACAGTCGTTCAGGACTGACTGTACGTGATCCGTGAACGAGTCGATCGCGGTCGTCGTGTCCGCGATAGAGTCCAGGCGTGCAGGTATGGAGTCCAGATGGGGGGAAGTGGAGGATTTCAGCCGATCGCTTACTTTCCTCCAGTCCGTTACCACCTTCGTCAGGGGTACTTGACCTGGGTCAGAGAGGCCAGTGCGGGGAGCCAGTCGGATAACGACTGGTCGATGATCGGACGATAGCTCAGGTAGCGCTTCTATAGAGTCTAACCGTAGGTTGACGTTCTTAAGGAGCGCCACGTCAAGGACGTCCGGGGTGTGATCGGGGTCGTAGGGGAAATGGGTGGGGGTCATAGGTCCCACGACGTCGAAGTTCATTTGGGTAGAGAGGTCAAACAGGAGTCTGCCTCTGGAGTTGATCCTGGTGCTATTCCAGGCGGTGTGTTTGGCGTTGAGGTCGCCCGCTATTATAACGGAGTCTGTACGCGCCCCAATACAGCACGTACATTTACCGCGATCAGTCACGGCTTATACAACAAAGAAATCTCCGACCACACTCCACATCAAAACTAAGGAACTTACCTTAGGGCACCATGTGTTCCGTCGTGGCCTGAAGTACCGGAGAGTCGGCGCGCGCGCCGACTTACAAAGCCGTCCGATGTCTTCAAATACACTAATTGTCCGATACCAGTAGACACATTAAAGTTCCTCCATGAGGACAAACAAAGCTCACCAGCACTAAGAACCGTTAGTCAGCAGCGTCAATCCACGCCCGACAAACAATCAACAATGAAACCACGTTTCCTATTCAAATTCAACTCAATTTAAAGGCGGCACTGTTACGGGTTATAATCCAGGTAGCTACTTCAAACACACGGGCATCAAAACGCGAAAACTGTTCAAACCGCGGCCCGGGAGTAGATATCCCGAAAATCAATCGTCAATACGCGCCCCGCACGTGCGATGATTTTGGCAAGACTTCTAGAAACGGTCTGGTCCGCGCGTCACCGACCCTCACAGATTATAATAATTCCGCTTGCCCGTACCGGTCGCGCCATCTATCAAACTCGACTAACTAACAATCGGACTCGACCGATAAACGAGCGTAAACATCCCCCCGCCCCGGACAGTAACAAACGGTCCGACAATTCAATCTAAGGGCAGGCGGGAGAGTGTGGCGATCGCGAGCTTCAAGACAGAGTCCCCCACCAGGACCTTGGCAAACCTGGGCACACCATCTGACCCTGGATACAATTTAACAATGCGTCCACGACGCCATCGGAGGGGTGGCAGGTTTGGGTCCTTTAACAAAACGAGGTCTCCGACTCTTGGTGGGTTCGTCTTGTCTGACCACTTAACGCGCTGTTGTAAAATGTGCAAATACTCCAGATGCCAACGGCGCCAAAAACTCTGCGTAAGCTGTTGAAGCAATTCAAATCGCGAGAGCCGTCCGGAGTTAATGTCCAAATAAGGATACTCAGGCAGGGCGTTAAGTGGTCTCCCTATCAAAAAATGGCCCGGAGTGAGGGCCTCCAAATCATTCGCGTCGGATGACAAAGGGTATAACGGACGCGAGTTGAGGACCGCCTCAACCTTACAAAATACGGTCGCGAGCTCCTCAAAAGTTAGGATAGTATCTCCAATAACGCGACGAAGGTGAGTTTTGGCGGCCTTTACAGTTGCTTCAAATATACCTCCCCAGTGGGGGCAGGACGGCGGTGAGTACTGCCATCGTACCCCTCTGCGGGAGAGTGTGGATCCGATCTCAAAATTATGCTTATCTAAAAATTCACAAACATCCTTCAAATAACGATCGGTACCCTTAAAGTTGGTCCCACAGTCGGATCGAATTAAGGACGGCAGTCCGCGACGCGAAACAAATCTGCCAAGAGCAGCGACGAAGGCCTCTGTCGTGAGAGCACTAACCACCTCGAGGTGGACCGCTTTAGTAGCTAAACACACAAAAACGCACAAGTAAGCCTTCTCGGTCTTAGCGTTACGGAGACGCGAAGCTTTTACAGTAAATGGTCCCGCAAAATCCGTACCAACTCCAGCAAAGGGCATCGATTCGGTGACTCGATCGGCAGGCAAATCCCCCATTTGGGGCCGCATGATGTCCGCCTTCAAGCGGTAGCACGGGAGACAACGAAAGATAACATATCGGATCACTCTCCGCGCAGACAAAATCCAAAATTCACGTTGGAGGATCGCAGCAAGAGCGTTACATCCGGCATGTGCATTTTTCACATGGCGGTCCGTGATCAACAACTTCACCAAGGGGCCGTTCTTGGGGAGCAACAATGGATGACGAGCCCCATAGGGGAGCTTAGCATTTCTAAGCCGACCTCCGACACGCATCAAACCCTGATCATCCACGAAAGGATTCAAGCGCCCTAAGGGTCCCTTCAGATTGGATGTGCGTTGGCGGAGGGTTTTCAACTCCTGTCTTCCGGGTGCTTCCACGCAGCAAACGACCTAACACATTCACCCCGATCAATAAATGGATCGGGCCAGGTCGGTGGAAGTGAGGATCAGCCAGAGCCAATCCAGCCGACAATTCAACGGCGGCGTGTGGGGCTCGCACTTGCGGAAGCGGCCCGACCACCGTTTCAAAAACAATCGCCGAAGTACCGATTTTCGTCGTTGAGAAGGAGTGGGGGGAGAAGGAGAACGAAACCCGACCGATCGGATCCGAAATCCGCAGGTCTCCAACGCCCCGTACCGATTCCCTATGCGGCACAATATTTAGTCCCAACTGTCGGACGAGCCAAGTAGAAATTATGCAACCCTGGGCCCCTGAATCCAAGAGGGCACGCACTGTGACAAAATCACCTTTGGGGCCCCAAACACGCACGGAGGCTGTTGGCAACAGCACAAACTCCCGTGGGGGGGTTGCGCCCGACAGTGGCATTAATGAAAATCCGAGGGGGGTGATTGCCCCCCTGGACCCCGGTTGGACTGAGTCGAAAAGATCGGAGGGGGTCGCCGACAGTAGGCGAGAGGGTCCCACTCCGCAACATAGGGGCTCCTTCCAACTCTACTCCGAGGTGTGGGCCAATAACCGTGGGCCGCATACGGGGGAACATAACGCCCCAGTCGAGGGTACTCCATCAAGGGGGGGAGCAGCGTACCGCCCGCCTCCCCGAGCCTCCGACGGCCACCGCTACATCCTGCGGGGGGCCACCGCCCGTGGGGCCCCCGCCCGTGGGGCCCCCGCCCGTGGGGCCCCCGCCCGTGGGGCCCCCGCCAGTGGGGCCCCCGCCCGTGTGCGGGGAATTTGGGCCCCTTTCGGACCCGCCACCATTGCGGTTCAAGCACAGGAGAGCGTGATGTCTCCCGCCGCAATGTGGACAAGCCTTAGCCTGGGGGCACAGTGACTGGAGGTGGTCCCCCAGGCACATGTAACACCAGGCGCGTTGCTTGGCGAGGGCTCTTCGTCCCGCAGTCCGGAGGCCCCCGAACTTCGCGCAAGCACGCACGTCATGTCCGTCCCCCCGGCAATACCGGCACCGTTTACCTGGTGCGGGGGGGGAGTCCCTTCGGACAACCGAGTATTGTTTGGTCGGACGGCGGGGTTGTCCCCTCGCCGCCACCGGACGACCCGTGCTCGTTCCCGGTGTGGGGTCGGTCAGCTGGTCCATCACTCTGCACTCGTCCTCCAAAAAACGAAGCAGGTCCGAGAAAGGGGGGAGATACGAGGCGCTATTGCCCCCGTACCTTTGTTCAAATCGCCCCTTTACCTCTGCGGGCAATTTCGTGAGGACGATGTGCAGAAGAAGAAAAGACCACTGGTCGACCGGCAAATCCAGCCGGCGCAACGAGTGGATGGCGGTCAAGAGCGGGTTGACCAAATCCTTCCGTAATGAGACAACCCGCGTTGCCTTCGGTAGGGCCAAAATGGCCGCCACATGGGTGTCCGCTAGCAAGCGGACGTTTTGGTAACGGTCCAGCAACAACTGCCGCGCGACCTGGTAGTTAGCATCGCTAACTATCAAGTGCTGGACCACTGCACTGGCTTCTCCGCGGAGGGCGGAGCGCAAATAAGCCAGTTTCTGGCTGGGGGACAAATCTTCCCTGGAGTCCACCAAGCTGTCAAACAGGTTGATGAAGCCCATCCAAGCCGTGAGGTCCCCGTCAAAGTGGGGAATCTCCAGTGTGGGCAGTCTCCCCAACAAAGCCGGCGGGGTCGGTTTAACCTCCCCGCTCAAAGTCGGCTCTCCCCTACGGGCAGCCAGGAGCCCTTCTGCCGACTCCGTAATTTAGTCGGCCAGTTCGTACGCCTGGTCGACATCCCTTTTAAAGGTCTCCACTATGGCGTCATCCGCTGGAGGGTGTTCCAAAACGTAGGCATGGAAGTCGACAACGTGTCGCTCCAACCCTTCCATGCGCGCAGGCAACCCTTCATAACGGGTCAACAATGCCTGAACCCGATCCTGCCGAACAATCAGGGCAGCCGCACCCGCGAGCCAACGCAATGCGGCTTGAACCTCTGCTTTAGCCGTAGCAAGCGGATTGGGAGCCATTTCAAATTAAAGCCTCAAATTCAAATTAACAAATTAAATTCAATTAAAACACGCGCGGAAAATAACAAAAAGCGTAAATAACGCTATAAATCCCGCGAGACCGTGTGGGGACCAAGCTAAGGGCAACCGTTACAAACAAAATATTAACAAGTATAAATAAAAAATATTACAATGTATAAATACAAAATATCAGTGTGCAAAGGGCCTAATTTAATTGCAACACAGATCAAACTTACAAACAAAACAAAATTATTACTACCAATTACAAGATAAATCAAACAAACAAACAGAACAAAATTATTACTGCGAATTACATAATAAATCAAACAAACAACCAGAACAAAATTGTTACTGCGTATTACGAGCTAAATCAAAACATTCAAAAACGAACTATTTGTGTTCGTACGGATACACGAGTTAACCAAATCGACAATAACAAAACATTACTCGTAAAAATAACTCGTAATTACTGATAGCCGTTGGCTCAATGAATCAACAATGTACTTACTGGTAGGCTCAATGATTCAACAACAAAACAAGCTACCTACATTTTTTTTACATTTTTACTTTGCAAAATTATAAATTTATTATCGGATCCACACGAGTGTATGGAGGTGGTCAGAGATTTAATTTTACGACTACCGACAACAAAAAATAAAAAATCAAATATTTGCAAAATTAGCCGCTGAGGGCTACCAAGATACTGGAATGTTACTCTAATTAATCAAATTAGTAACTTAATCAACTACGCTCTGCTACCAAACGATGTACGCGCCCCAGTACAGCACGTACATTTACCGCGATCAGTCACGGCTTATACAACAAAGAAATCTCCGACCACACTCCACATCAAAACTAAGGAACTTACCTTAGGACACCATGTGTTCCGTCGTGGCCTGAAGTACCGGAGAGTCGGCGCACGCGCCGACTTACAAAGCCGTCCGATGTCTTCAAATACACTAATTGTCCGATACCAGTAGACACATTAAAGTTCCTCCATGAGGACAACCAAAGCTCACCAGCACTAAGAACCGTTAGTCAGCAGCGTCAATCCACGCCCGACAAACAATCAACAATGAAACCACGTTTCCGATTCAAATTCAACTCAATTTAAAGGCGGCACTGTTACGGGTTATAATCCAGGTAACTACTTCAAACACACGGGCATCAAAACGCGAAAACTGTTCAAACCGCGGCCCGGGAGTAGATATCCCGAAAATCAATCGTCAATACGCGCCCCGCACGCGCGATGATTTTGGCAAGACTTCTAGAAACGGTCTGGTCCGCGTGTCACCGACCCTCACAGATTATAATAATTCCGCTCGCCCGTACCGGTCGCGCCATCTATCAAACTCGACTAACTAACAATCGGACTCGACCGATAAACGAGCGTAAACAGAGTCACTCAACCCCAGAAGTAGGGCGATGTCGTCTGCTAAGAGCTGCTGATTCTCTGCAGAGGAACTGGGAGGGAGATAGGCCGACACTAATGTGATAGGTTGGTGGCCTGTCATGCCGAGACGGCACATTGACACTTCGAGTCGTGAGAGGGGTGGGGGGTCCATTGGGATGCAATGTAGAGCCCTTTTGAAGTAAATGAGAGTTCCGCCTTTGTGACAACTCAGCCTGTCGTTGCGAACTACGCGGTAGTTCGCGACCAGAGGTGTGCGATGGCTAGGCTTGAGAAAGGTCTCTTATTACAGCGCAGCGCATCACATTTATTTATACTAAGGGCTCGGTGCGGTTACGCGGGGGCCGTGCGGCCCATTGGCCCTTTACGGAGCACCGGTGTGGGCGCGGTCGCTAAGTAAGCGACCAGCCCGATGCCTGACCGCGTCCAAGAGGCTCATGGCTAGAGTTGTTCAAAACGGCTATAAAACAATAGCACGCTACAGACTATAAACTATTAATTTCTAGCGCGCTATTTAATGTGCTATGTTATAGCGCGCTATAAATAAGAAAGCACGTGGGCGTCCAGCAGGCGCGATAATTATTGCAACACGCTAGATTTCGTAGCACGTTACATTACGTATCATTCTTCGTTACACAAACCGCGTGCTATAAAAGCATATTTACATTTTCAGATCTTAAGGGAGGATTGTTTTCTAAATTAGAACATTTAAAAAAAATGTTATACCTACGCTATAATATGTTTTTGCTTTAAGTGAGCCTTTAAATTGGTTATAGTAGTTTTAATTGAGAACTGTCGGCGACAATAATTACAAATAGCAGACTTGCTGCCGTCTGCGCACTTTTCAAAGGAGTTTCAAATTGGCAAACCACCACCATTGCGATTAGACATTTTTACATAGAGTTACCTTTGCACACACTAATCGTCACTACTTCGTTTTGTAACAGAATTTTATACTAATATTTACAGACACTAACAAACAAGATCGCGCGCGATGAAAATAGCGTGCTGCGACAACAAACATACATAGGCGTCAGTAGGCCACAGCGCTCAAACGCGATGACATTCAATCAATTTCATTCATAGCGTGATACCGTCGTAACGTCCACCTACCTAGCGTGCGCTATGCGCCATGAGGAAATAGCGTGCTATTAAATGGCGCTATTCTATATTAACCATCTCTAGTCATGGCCGTTCGGCTGGTCCCGGGATACCGCACGGTCTCTGCTGAGGCGGCGAGCCTCCTTGCCAGATTGCCGCCATGGATCTGGAGGTCAAAGCCCTCGCCCACATGTGGGAGTGGCGAGAGGAAGCATAACAGGGTATAACTCTGCTGCCGCGAGAAATCGCGATACGGCGGGCAGAGCTCCGGCGGGATCTCATGGCGACATGGAGAGTGCGATTGTCGCAACCCAAAGCTGGGCACGCCACAATAGCGGCGGTAAATCCCCTCTGTCTGTCGCTAGAGAGGCGCCACGGCGCCGTCACCTTCCGCCTGACGCAGGTCCTCACCGGACACAGTTGTTTCGGGAGGTTCCTGTTCCGTATTAGGCGGGAGGAAACACCAGGGTGTCACCATTGTGTGGATCGCCCTGAGGACACAGTGGTGCCCGGTGGTCTGCCCGGCTTGGGTAGAGCACCGCCGTCTCCTCGTAGCGGCGATCGGAGGCGATCTCTCGCGTCCGACCCTGGTCCAGGCCATGGTCCGGAGCGAGAGTGCATGGCAGGCCGTCACCTCCTTTTGTGAAACAGTGATGCTGGCAAAGGAGGTGGCGGAGCGCGTGAGGCAGCGGGAATCCCAGCGCCCTCACGGCACTAGCCGCCGCAGGAGACGCCCTGGTCGGGAGACGACACCGAACTCCCAGCCACCATAGGCTCGAACCTGCGGCGGCGGCGAGCTGCCCACTGCTCACCGCCCGATAAGGACCAGGCCCGAGTCGAAGGCGCTTCGTGTTTCACGCGCGCCTCAAAGAGATTTCGGCACACCGTGACGGGGTCCACGAAGACCGCGGATAGGTTAAACAAGAAACCGTGGCCCTGGCCGTCGCACAGGCAAGTGAAGAAACACGGGTGGGTTTTAGTCAGCAAAAGTCTGACACGCCCTTCATTTGATGATTTCCCATCCCAACAAAAAATAGGCTCGATGCGGTGATGTCAGCGGATTTTTTGCAATGTACGTATGCTTCTATACCACAGTGTACTTTTTAGGGTTCCGTAGCCAAATGGCAAAAAAAAGGAACCCTTATAGATTCGTCATGTCTGTCTGTCCGTCCGTATGTCACAGCCATTTTTTTTCCGAAACTAGAAGAGCTATACTGTTGAAACTTGGTAGGTAGATGTATTTTGTGAACCGCATTAAGATTTTGATACAACAACAAATTTTTCATCAACACTTACGTGTGGGGTATCCGGGTATAGGTCTTCAAAAATGATATCGAGGCTTCTAAAATATTTTTTTAAACCGATTAGTTTGCGTGACAGACGCTTCCAAAGAGCAAAAAAGTTGGACCCCTCTAACTTCTAAAATAAGAAAATGAAAAATCTAAAAAAAAACGTATCATGTACATTACTATAAAAACTACCAACGAAAATGTTTTGAACAAGATCTAGTAAGTAGTTTTTTTAATACCTCGTATATCGTAAACCGCTTATTACCGCGTAATCTTTCATTCAAATAACTTAAATTCAATAATTTATTTAGTTTTAATACAATTACATAAACAATGACCCCGATTCCCTTGTTCACAAAATAAATAAATAAATTTATTCATCAATAAATATACGAACTACAAAACAACATAAAACATAGTAACTATATAGGCAATACATACGCTACATAATAGGAGCATCTGCAACCGAACTAGGTAAAACCTGTATCTCGGTGTGCAGCGCCAAACCTCTCAGTAAACTAATATCTTAAAAAATTAATCTAACGCGAACAGCTTTATGTCGATAAAAGGAAAAGCACAATAATACAATATAAAATAAACTAAGCTAAAAAGTAAGTTTGTTACAATAATTTTACATAAAACAAAATACAATAAATTAAGCTCAAACTTAGTGAGTTAAATACTAGGAAAGCTAAGTGTGTTGGTGTTTATGTATGGAGAAGGATGCATGAATGTGTAAACGGTGGTGAGTGTTAGAGTGTGTGTGTTTGGTGTGGAATTTTGAGTGTACTCAGGTATGTGTGTTTAAGTAATATGAAGATGAAGAGTAAAAAAGAAAAAAAGAAAAATATCTAAAAGTTGCCCAAAGGAGCCTATTTACTCTGGTACGATTAACAATTTTTCAGTGTCCTCATATGTTAAGGTCAGCAAGTACTTCTTCACTCTGTCTTTACAACGATCCCCAGTGAGAGGGTAAACGTCTAGAATGTAGTTGATTTTATTATAGACATGGGGACCCAAAAATACAAAGAATCTTCTGATAAAGGAAGTTTCAGGTTTATGTTCACGAGTGCAAACTATTTGTTTCCTACGCCTATGTTTGTAGTTGGGGTCATATGCTATGTTTCGGTGTTGCTTTAGAACTACTGTCAGTATATAGAGCTGTCTAACAGTAAGTACTTCACAGTATTTATAAAGCAACGTCGTGGAAAATAGTCGAGGCTTGTAAGCGCAAATCTTTAGTATTGTGCGTTGAGCAATCACAGTAGGTTTAATTATAGTTTTGGGAGCTCCTCCCCATGATGAAATGCAATACGTTAAAACTGACTGACATAAGGCAAAGTAGATTTGTTTCAATAACATAGGATCAACCACATGACGCAGCCTCTTAAATACATAAATAAGTTTTCTGACTTGAGCGCTAAGTAATTTTATGTGATCTTTGAAACTGAGATGGCGGTCGAAGAGGATCCCTAAATATTTTATTGTAACAACGCGTTCGATTGGATTACAGGTACAGTGTGTGTCTAGGGAACATTGGTGAGGGACTATGTTATAGTTGCTCCCTGCTTGTGTTGATTGCCGTATACTGAAAGTTAGGTATTTCGTTTTAACAGTATTCAAGGTCAAAAGATGAAGCCTAAGCCATTGGTTTACTACATTAAACCCATTCTGCGCAGCATTAAAGGCCTCATCCCAGGTATTGGCAGAGAAAAGAAGAGCTGTGTCATCAGCGTAAGATATGATGTCGCCATTGGGCACGATGATGCTAGTAAGACCGTTTATGTAAATAAGAAAGAGAGTAGGCCCCAAAATACTGCCCTGGGGAATGCCAAAAGACACTGGAAGATCAGCGTTAACATGACGCCCTATTCGAACACACTGCGTCCGCCCGGTTAGATAGCTTTCGAAAAGCCGGAGTTGAATTCCTCTCACTCCAAGCTTTTCCAGCTTGGTAATTAATATGGGAATAGAAATAGTATCGAATGCTTTTTTTAGGTCCAGGAAGATAGCTAAGCATTTCCGCCGTCTGTCTAAGTTAGTACCAACATATTCAGTTAAATAATAAACAGCATCATCGGTTGATCTATTTGTTCTAAAGCCAAACTGATTGTTTGCAAGCAATTTATTTTTTTCCAAGTATTTTGTGAGTCTATTGTTAATTATCTTTTCGAGGAGTTTTGAGATAGCGGGTAGAATAGAGATTGGGCGATAATTAGAGATGTAAATAAATTAAATTTAAGTTCAGTGCATCCTTTTCTTTCTAATTCATTAAGAAAAGGACAGAAGATAAAATGTCAGTTTAGACCTGTCAAATTAGTGCGCTCTTGACGCAAAGTGGCGTATTTTTAGTGGCCATGTTTTTAATTGCGCTTAAACTGTCAATGGAGTATCTTAATTTGACTGGATTAAACTGACATTTTATCTTCTGTCCGTTTCTTAACGAAATAGAAAGAAAAAGATGCACTTAACTTAAAATTAGTTTTCTTTGTGAACAACAGAATCGGCACCAATGTCAAGTAATATAAGTTAAACAAGAAAATGATGATGAATGACATCTGCTTCCAGATTCCATACCTTCAGTCAAATTAACTGAAAATATAAAATTCAAAAACAAATGTCAGTCAAGTCCTGCCAAATTATACAAACCGCCCATACGGTTCCCGGTGCAAAGGCCAAGGTGCCACGCTTGCCGCATTGCCACGCTTGATGGCGATGGCTAACCTTTGTACCAAGAACGAGCCGGAGCGGGAGTCACCCGTTTTGTCACGGGGTCTATGCCCTATCTGACTAATGAGCTTCTTGGCCTCAGTACTCCAACTTCCCAAGGTCTCCACGGCAATAGGTACAAAGTGGTACCGGTCCGCCAACGGCGCATACTACACCCTCTTTGTTTCAGCGGCGTCTTCAGCTGCCGCCGACGGTGAAACGACCGTGCTACCAAGATGGCTAGTGGCCACAGTGTTGACGCAAGTTGCATCCCATATTAGGCACTTGCCACTTTTCCAGGGCACCAGGGTCAGGCCGTCCGGCCTCTTCTCGTCCGTCCTGCACAGCCCCGGGGGCTCCAGCACACAAGGGACATCTGCCGACGCAAACGCCCACCGCACAATATCGTTGAGTGCCTAGTTACGCGGGAACCTCCCTGAGCAACGACGACAACTCAAAGCGTGATGGCCATCGGCCCCCGCCATGGAACCGCATGTGCATCTATGGGGTTCACACACCTTGCAACCCAGGCGGAGAGCCACTGCCACACGCAAAGAATTATCATCAAGAAACCCCCCTGCTTCCGGCTGCGACACAGCCATGAGTCTGGCTAAATCATCCCCCGATAAACCCATCAACATCCGCCCCTGAATCAAATTAGACGGGATATCATCCCAGGCGCGCTGAACATGCTCCGCGTCAGGACTCGCGGCACACATGCTGAGCACAGACCAACCCTTCCTCTAAATCTAGCATAAATGGGATGATTGCCCCGACACCATTAGAATTAAGAATTACAGTGACGAGATCAGCCACCTCATGCGCAGACGCTAGGAAAGCCGGCAGGCCCACATCACGCACGCAGCGCACCCCAAGGCCCCCGTACCGGATAGGAAGAGATGCCTGCCTCCACAGGGCATCATTCAGGATCGACTCGACCGTTGACTTTAAAACACAGTCAAAAGAACATACCTCACTCGGACAAAGCCAGGTAGGAGCGGTCCGCAAGAGATACATAACTTTAGGCAAGGCAAAACAATTGCACAATAAGGAAACCGCTACGTGCGCGGAGAGATCCTTGAGACGCTCCTGAGCATTGAGGAGAAGCTGTTTACGTGAGGAAATGGCTTCTGGCACTCCATCAAGAAAAATGGGAGAACATAAAAGGAGAAAGAGAGGAGAGAAAGTTCCCTGAGGCCAGGTAATTGAGAGTCAAAGCTTGAGAAGTGTCTGAAAAATATGTGGAAAGCATGAGTGACACAACATGACAGCTATATTTTTTTCGTAATACAAACTACATACAAAACATTACAATACCTCCACCCTTAATCATTACACATGTATTTAACTTGAATAAATCGGAATTTCGGCATTATTACTTATTAACAACGCCAGAGACGTTCTTAAAAGATAGGTAGGTTTACAATATAAGAGGTCATACTTTGTAATTAGATGGATTATTAACTACGCACCGGGCGAGACTGAGACGATTCGGTGGGCAAAGCAAGAGGAGATTCAACGCAATCTTGGAACTGATCGTCGGCTAGTACCTCACTCGCTTTTACGGGGCTCAGACGTGCCGGGCTGAGGAGTGGCGGACGGCTCGGAATGCTTCCGTCGGAACCATGAGTTGAAACTCTTTCTGATTCTTCGGCGAGATTCGCACTAGTGGAAGGACAGATCAATGAACTCCGCCTGCGCTTAAGCTGATCTACATGTATTTATTTATTTCCCTACCTGACGCATTGAGAACTCTGTAATCTGTAACACCCATTCTCTCAACAATCCTGCCAGGTTCCCACTTATTGCTACCTCTATATTGTCGAACCCAGACTTCTTCCCCCTCACCTAAGCTCCGAATAACGCTACCCCTCGATTCCTGCTGTCATGTTTGAGCGTTTTTAAACTTTGTTTCTCTATTTGGTCTCAAACAATCAAGTTTCGTACGGAGTTTACGGCCAAACATAAGAGAAGCAGGTGTTTCCCCTGTCGTGCAATGCTCTGTGTTTCTGTAGTGTAAAAGAAAATTATTTAAAAACAATAAAATGTCTAAGTTGCCTCTAATTGCCTTCTTAATTGTTCGCTTAACTAAACGTACTGCATTTTCTGCAGCGCCATTGGAGGCGGGGTGGTAAAAAGGGGAGAACAAATGGCTAATGCCATTACTTTCCATGAACTTTGAAAATTCGACACTGGTAAAAGGTGGTCCATTATCAGATACTAACTGTTTCGGTAATCCGAAACAAGCGAAAATATCACTTAGTCTGATAATTGCGTGGGTAGCAGCTGTGCTGGGCGACTGACTAACTTCAATCCACTTAGTCCTAGCATCAACTACTACAAGGTATATTTTACCGGCTATCGGACCCAAGAAATCAACATGTACTCGAGCCCACGGTTTTTCCGGCCAAGGCCAAGGGCACGGTATGTGCCGTGGCGGGTCATCGCTTTCAGCCGCGCAAACGGTACATGCCCTGCATATCTCTCACAGCTTCATCAATACCCGGCCACCAAACATAACTACGAGCAAAAGACTTCGTTTTAACGATTCCCATGTGCGCTTCGTGTAATTCCAATAGTACCTTTGACCTACATGCGTCCGGTATTACTAACCTATAGCCCCATAGAACACAACCGAGCTCTTCATACAATTCGCGTTTTCGGTTATGATACGGTTGAAGTGCAGGGATCTCTGACGTCACTGGCCACTCGTTTCGCAAATAACTCAAAATTCTACCTAACAAAGGGTCTCGCTGAGTTTGCTTTTTTAATTCATTGTAATCTAACAATAATGCATTATGTGCGAAATGTAAAAATGTTTGATCTGGTATTTTACAACAATTATTAGTAGGAGAGACTAGTGCTGTCTGTGTTGGTAATCGCGATAACCCATCTGCTCCATTCGCCTCTGACCTAAACAAACTGAATATCATAAGTATAAGCGGATAACATAATGGCCCATCTTTGGAGATGGCTCGCTACCATAGAAGGTATACCTTGTTTCAATCCAAAAATCGTTACCAGAGGTTTATGATCTGTACGTAGAAGAAATCGCCTACCGTACACATACTGGTGTAATTTTTCTAAGCTGAAAACAATAGCTAGCGCTTCCCGTTCGATCTGCGAATAGTGTTGTTCGGCGCTCGAAAGCGCTCTCGAGACATAAACAACGGGGCGCTCGAGTACGCAACCGGGCGATGCCGCCACTGATTCCAGCTGACTAAGTACTCCACCAATAACCTTAGAACTTGCGTCACATGTTAAAATTAAGGTCTTATCTGGATCATAATGAGCGAGCACTTCAGCACTAACGAGTAATGATTTTATTTTTTTAAAAGCAGCTTCACAGTTGGTACCCCATTCCCAAACGACTCCTTTCTTAAGTAATCGGTATAAAGGCGCGAGAATAGTGCTTAAACGGTTAACAAATTTCGCATAGAAATTAATCGTTCCTAAGAAACCCCTCAGCTCTGAAATATTGGTGGGCTGTGGTATTTTAACTGTCCTCCACTTTTTCTGGGTCGACCTTAACTCCTTCGGAAGATATAACATAACCCAAATACTTTACTTCGTTAGTTAAAAAAAGACATTTATTTGGTTTGAGTTTCATTTAGTTCTAAAATATTAAGATGGTCAGTAATATTCCCTCCTTTCGTTCCTATAATGACATCGTCAAGAAAAACTTCCACATATATATCTATCTAGGAATATCACTTAAAAGATTGGACATAATTCTTTGAAAAATTCCAGGGCTCGAAGCTAGACCAAAAACTAACCTTTTATATTTAAATAACCCCTTGTGAGTGTTAATTACTGTCAGATTATCGGGATCATCTAACTCAATTTGGTTTGTGATAAATCGATTTTTGAGAAAATGGACGCACCGTAACTTGACTAATAAGTCCTCGATACGTGGTAACGGATACCTATCTACAATCAGAACTGGGTTCAAAATAACTTTATAGTCTGCGCAAATACGGAGTCCACCATCAGCCTTACACACCGGTACGAGCAGAGTAGCCCAGTCCGCACTGTCGATGGGCTCGATGACGCCGTCACGCAACATTCCGTCCAGTTCAGCTTGGACGCGGTCCCGTAGCGCGTACGGCAAGGGTCGAGCGCGCCAGAATACAGGTGCCGCTCCCTCCCGCACACGCAGCCGTGCCTTGCCTCCTTTGAATCGACCCAATCCCTCCGTAAACAACTCTTTATATCTATCAAATAATTCCTTTAATTTATCTTTACCGTGAACTCGGTTTATACCCATTTAACGACAATTGGTGTAGCGGTTCCTCCGCTGTCTAAGTGTCCTCGTCCGAAGACGGAGGTTCGTCCTCCCCTAAAAGCTCTGATAGAGCGCTGTTTTCCGACAACTTCGGCCCACGGCCCTCCATCTGGACGTGAGCAACTGTATTATTGCCGGACCTGTAACTCCCAGCTCGTTGAGGACAAACATGTCGCAGGTGACCACGTCGTTTACAGCGACCGCAAATAAACTTTTTGTAGCGACAATCATCCTTGATGTGATCACCACCACATGCTTCACACTGTAAGGTATAGTTCCGCTGCGGACGTGTTCCGAGGGGCAGTTCGCCCCCGCCCCGAGTTGACCGCGTGTACTGGCGTAGATGCGCTCGTACTTCCGGCTTGATCATACTCTCCGGGCCCTGGATGTTCTACGAACGCCGCATCCCGTTCAGCAGCTTCCAACATGTGTGCTATCTTAACTGCCCTCGCAAAAGTCAAATTTTCTTCAGCGATAAGCCGCTGCCTTATTATGTCCGACCGCAGACCGCAAACAAACTGATCGCGTAAATTTTCGTCTAACGAAATACCAAAGCCGCAATCTTTCGTCAACTTTTTAAGCTCAGAAACATAATTATGAATGGCTTCACCGCCACGCTGTCTACGTTGACGGAACCTGTACCGTTCCGCAACTTCAGACGGTTCTGGTTGCAAGTGATCTCTTAAGATTTGTACCACTTCCGCGTTTACCACTTCCATGTTTTCCGATTGGGCTTCACCGGGCTGGTCAAGTTGCTCAGTAACTCATAAGCCTCGTCCCCCATAGCCGCTATCAATGTCGGCAGTCTCATTTCTACCGACACATTATTTACCACAAAATAACTTTCCAGCCTTTCTATGTACGTGGCCCAGTTACCATCACTCACTTTGAACTCCGAGACCTTTCCAATAGACATTTTCACGCGTATATCTCCCTAAAAAAATTAAAATCCTCGTCGGCAATGAAAAATATGTGGAAAGAATGAGTGACACAACATGACAGCTTTATTTTTTTCGTAACACAAACTACATACAAAACATTACAGTGTCCACGAGCTCCAACGCCACAGGAGAAGAATTCGCACTTAGAGGGATTCACCTCCAAACCCAGTTCCCTCAGTTGAGGAACAAGAACCTCCAAGTCCTGGAAAACTTCCTCAGGTGACCCACCAATAATGCCATCATCAAGGTACCACAGGTTCAAAGACGATTTCAATCCAGAGATGACTTTGTGGATTGCCAAACTAAAAATGAATGGCCCCAAAAGGATCTCCCTGCTGCGCACCCACCTGAGACAAAATGAGACTATCACCGAAGAACAGATTAGAAGGAGAGTAATACACCTGATAAAGGAAGGGGTATAGAGAAGGAATCCTCTCCTTGACCTCATTTAAAAGAACGTCTCTCTCTAGGGTATTCACAATATTGAATACAATAACAATCTAGTACAACCAATGTCATAACATTTTAAATTTCATAATTAAAAATAAAAATATTAGTCATTAATATATAAAATTAAAATAAAAAATAAAGAAAAAATTAACAGACGAAAAAACATAAACACAAAGTTTTATTTTACCAAATTATAAACATTGTCAATAAAATTACGTGCTAGGTATGCGCGAGGGACGAATCCGCGACACACGAGAACATTAACTTGAGGCAACACATATCTTTACCTAATCCAGTAGGCCTAGTATGAGTTTTCATTACGAAACTCGTTCGCCGATATCGAGCGCGTTTGACTCAGCGATTGGCCCGCTTCAAGGTCGTAAGAACTCTCAACCAATGAGAGCGCCAAACGCGCTCGATACGATCGAACGAGTTTCGTATTGAAAACTCATACTAGGCCTACTGCTAAATATAAAAAAAAAATTAACAAAAACCAAAACACTGCAAAAATTACCATTTTTAACAATTATAAGGTTATTATTTTTAAAACTTAAGATAGTAGATTCTTCTTACTTACTTAAATTCATTAGAGCAACAGGAGTTGTTTTCAAATAAAATTAATAAGACTGCGTAATGATTGTAGTGGATTTCTATGAAACGATTTACAGACAATATAAAGCAATAACTTAAATCCTTTAATTTTATAAATCAATGGTACGGAACCCTTTGTGCGTGAGTCCGACGCGCACTTGGCCGGTTTTTATATATAAAATTCTACATTGAAGAATGCTTACTACTGGCACTAGATTTTATATTATTATATTGTTGTCCAAACATTACGTACAGTGAAGATGCTCCCAAAAACAAGCTGTTATTTTTAATCTGTGGTCTGTAAGTAGTCATTGTAGAATTAGGTTAGAATATTTCTTCAATTGTTACCTCTTAAAAATACGACAAAGTTTACTTACATTTACCTTTCACCATAGAACTATACTACTAACTACGAAAGTTACTTTTATTAAATACTTACTATAGAACATGCCCTAAGTGATGAGTAAGATGACTGAGATAAAGACAGAAAATGAAGTTCTTCGTTGTGGATGGTTAACAGAAGATCCACTTTACATAAAGTATCATGATGAAGAATGGGGACAACCACAATACAACAACTATGCCTTGTTTGAAATGTTGTGTTTAGAAGGACAACAAGCCGGGCTTTCGTGGTTAACAATATTAAAAAAAAGAGAAAATTACCGAAAGAGATTTCACAACTTCAACCCTCGCAAAATATCAAAATTAACGGAAAAGGATGTGACCAAATGTTTGAATGATTCGGGAATTGTCAGGCATAAAGGAAAAATAGAGGCTATAATAAACAATTCTAAATGCTTTGTAAAAATGGAAAACGAAGGCGAGGATTTTACGAATTTTATTTGGAGCTTCGTGAACCAAAAACCTATCGTTAATGGTTGGGACCACTACAAAGAGGTCCCGTCTGAAACACCAACATCTAAAGCATTATCGAAAGCTTTGAAAAATAAAGGTTTTAAATATGTTGGTTCTAAAATTTGTTATGCTTTCATGCAAGCGTGTGGCCTTGTAAATGATCATGTTAAAAACTGTGTCTGTTTTAATAAAAAGTAAACACTTTTTTACAAAAACCTGTTTATATATTTGCTCTCGTCCCTATATATTCATAAATAGAAATCATAAAATTTTAAAAATAAATAAATGTCACACCTGAAAATATAGAAAGACAGTGAGAAAAACACCAGAATAAAAATAATAAAAAAGACACTCATGATCTCAAAAGATAAAATTTATAGTCGACATTCATTAACAGACGTTCATTTTGACCGGTTTGGATGCAAAGCTCTCATCAATATAAATGAATTAAGTCCAAACACAAGGTAACTACTCTAAACAGTTCAGGAGTTCCCTAAATTGACCTTTGTCTTCATCATCAGAGCTCTAATGACAGTCACAACTATACTCTTTGGTCACAACCAACCGTGGTATCAACCAAAGGTGTAAAATTCTTATCAATACAAATTAATCAAGCACAAACATAAGGTAGCTATTGTGAATAGAAAGAGGAGTTCCCTCGTCTGTATCGCAGCTCTATTATGTTCTACTCCAGACCTTTAATAGTGCTGCTGTTGCTTTAAAATACTTAATAAAAATATTTAGAAATACACTAGTCGCCCTTACAGTGTTTGAAAGTTTGCCTTGATTTCTCTAGTCTTCAATCATCAGATAGGTACTGACCTGGTGACTATGGGACCACCTGAAAAGTACTTTTTTCAAACAAAAAAAGAATTTTGCAAATCGATCCAGGCGTCTTAGAGTATTCGATGACATACATAAAAAAAGATTTAGTCGAATTGAGAGCCCCCTCCTTTTTTGAAGTTTGTTAAAAATCTGTGAACATAAAAATCAACGAACATGAATTTTCAGTAATTATTAAGATGATCAACAAAACTATCGAGAATGCACTGCCATGCAGATGTCATTCAGCGGAATGTCAATTATAGGGACGTGGATCCATCTACCATCTAGAATTCTAGACTAACACGCGATAAGGCTTTAGGATGATAAATAATTGAAGATATTAAATATCAGTCCTTTAAGGTTTACTTATTTCAACACGCTGAATTTATAGTAATAATTATTGAACAATGTTTAATCATTACTAATCAATTTTGTTTAAGATAAACCTGCATTTTAACAAACATTACTACAAATATCTATACCCTGATCGCGTTTAACTACATGCACATATACTTAGCTATACACAATCTGTGGGTGATTTTGTGACGCGTTACGATAACTTCCTTTTTCATATGATTGCCACTTTGCTGTACCTCTTAATCCATCTCAGACGCGCGGGCTGCACGTTCATAAAAGTCATAATGGCGGAACAACGCGAAAGAACTTTCCTCATGATTAAACCCGACGGCGTCCAACGTGGACTTGTCGGCACCATCATCGAGCGTTTTGAGAAGAAAGGATTCAAGTTGGTCGGCCTTAAATTCATGTGGCCCTCCGAAGAATTATTGCAGAAACACTACAGTGATTTGGCTTCCAGGCCCTTCTTCCCTGGTCTAGTGAAATACATGAGTTCCGGACCTGTAGTTCCAATGGTGTGGGAAGGCCTTAACGCAGTGAAAACTGGCCGTCAAATGCTTGGTGCTACCAACCCTGCTGATTCGCAACCCGGCACAATTCGTGGTGACCTCTGCATTCAAGTTGGCCGTAACATTATCCACGGTTCTGACAGTGTGGAGTCAGCGAAGAAAGAAATCGCGCTTTGGTTTGGTGAGAAGGAAGTTGTTGGATGGACACCAGCTGCCGAAAACTGGGTTTACGAATAAACTTTAGCCACTTATTATTCCATTATAACCTTTTACCACGTGTAATAGGTTATGTATGTTTGTAATACTTTTAAGTTAATCCGTGATATAAAATAAAAACTTAATTTTATATGTAACTTTATTTTTCATTCTCTAATAAGTTAATCCCATATAGATACTTACCTAATGAGTGTTCGTCTAAATCTAAACTGACCATGAGTAATAAATTCAGTGTAAACATTGGTACCTACTTCAGTTCTATCTGTCAACATTACTCAAAGAATAGATAGAGAATAATGTAGAGTACAAAAATAATCGCATTCTTATTGGATATCCGTTGGTAGGTTCCGATTTCGAACAAACTAGTATCCCCCCCTCCTTGCTTGAGAAGTAAGCGCAAATGTCTAGGTCAATGACACTCGCCCGACGGACAAGCAATTTTTTCAAACTTTTTACCTTATCAAAAGACTACAATATTGTTTTACCATTGCTTTTGAAATTTGTTCCCAATGGACTTCAAAGAAATAACACGATTAGAAAACCACTACTATACTCCCACATACAATAAATAGGTACGTAGGTACTTACTTTGATAAGATTAGGTTTCCACAAGTTCCTACATAACGTTTAGCATTAGTGCGATTGCATATTATGCACGTATGACCCATATGACATATGACCCAAGACATATGTACCTATGAAGTAAAGTAGTCTACGAAATAGTGCATTTCCTGCGCTTTTCAGATCATCTATTTGCTCTTTTCTATCTCTTAAGGATCTTTTCAGATAACGTTTAGATATTAGTTTTAAATATAGCTCAATATTTAAAAAAAACAATGCAATGTATTCAAATACCAATTAGCTCCATTGTTGCAATAATCAGAACAGAAATTTCAAAAAAATATATCTCTAGATCTAATAACAGGAGCCATATATTAAAACGGATAATTATGCTTATGCTTACACTGATTGTTCTTTGATTTTTCCTCTTGTAGTTAAATTTGCAATTGTTTGTTTTTTTTTTTACTCAAAGCCAGTACACACTATGTAGCCAGGCATATTATACGTTACGGAATTGCATCGCTGACAGGGGTATTCGGCACTGGTGCAGCTACACAGGAGCTAAACTTAGCATTCGGGAACACCGTTGGAGCTGCTGAACCTTGGACAAAACTGTCTTTGCATTGTGTAGATTCAATTTCTTAGTATTGTATAATTGCATGGAACACGTGTGAGCACGATCTACTTGCTGTAAAGCATCTATTTGTTGGGTTAGTCTTTTATTGACTTGAGTGCTATGGCTGTTGAGAGTATGTCATGCTCACTCAAATGTCTCGCTGGTGGTGGCGTGTGTGTTGGATCATTAGGTTCCCTTCAATATGGTTGAGCTGAATGATGCTGATCCATACGTCATGTTCGTGAACGGACGCCGTCAGAGGGGACTGGTCATCTCTTAGCTGCTACGGCGTATTTTAATTTCTGAATTGTTTTTTTTTTCCATAATGGACGCTCTCAGCGTACAATATATTTCTGCATCGTTCTCACACGATTGATTTGAAAATGAATGATGTAATCAAATATTTGTATCAATAGCTTGATAATTTTAAAAGAGTGTCCATGGAGTTTCTTGCCCATTCTTCTCCATAGGTACCTACTCTTTGGAATGGGCGACTAGCTTCACCTTACTGACTGACCGACCTTCTGACAATTCAAAAGTTCCTGTAACTGGTTTATTTGAAGTAAATGCTTTGATTTTTTTTGATTTTGTGAGAAATTTATAAAAGTACCAAAAAGAAAATTCTTACGTACTAATTTAGTACCTTTATTTTTAGTAAACATACATTTAAGAAAAAATCTGCTCCAATTAGCCCCGCTTTACGGTATTGCTAAATATATTTGGTATGCTTGTCCATTTCGAAAATTCCAAATGAACACAAGGCCCCAAAACTAATAAAACAACAAATATAATCAAAATTTTACTATACATTCCATAATTATAAAATACAGGTTTAACTTACAAAACACATCACATTGATGTGGTGCTTCTGGATGAGTTGCACTTACTTCAATTATATTAGATAATTAACATCTATAAATAAAATGAAATAAAAAGAAAGTAAATTGTATAGCAATCCTGATATTCTATTGCCGAGAACCATTTACCTATAACAAAGTATTGCTTCTAATATTAGTAAGTTCACCCCATCCAAATTTTATTATAACAAAAATTCATTGACATCTCATTGGATATGCTAGAATAGTAAATCACATAGGCTTTGTGAGAAACCTGAATTCGTTTGATTCTTTGAATAATAAAATAAAATGTAACATGGAGCCTTTAAACAGAAAATATATTACAATCCACAGCCAAAAATTTATGAGGGCTTGATTCAAGATTTTAAATGATAACCTAGTAAATCAAATTCCAAGTGTAAGAAAACCTTCTACACACATCTTTATCATATTAATAACCTGCATTTTACATGAACACATAAATAAGTCATTAATGCCGCAGCACTTGCAATACTAAAAAGTGCATTCAGTCACCATTATTGATGAGGAATATTGCATTTAATCACTAAAGAATGTAAGGTTGGGCGTCCTATATCACAAAACTATGTTCCCGGCCTTCACATAAAATTAACTGACAGGGTGGGATTCTCTTGAAACAAAACAGCTGTTACACTCAAAGTGTTTGGTCTGCATGGTGTTCAACTTCGACAGCAGGTGTGCTTTGTTGTTCACTATTCTGTGTTTGCTGTTGCTCTTGTTGATTCTGTTGTATTCTTGAAGGTAAAGGCGCGGTTTGACCTAGGAATAAAAAAAATACATTTATATCTTTATACTTTTGGGAATATGATGATCTGATACTAGCTTCGGCCAGCGGCTTCACTCGCATAAGATTTCGATCCCATAGGAATATTAGGATAAAAAGAATCCTATATATTAATCCTGGTTATAAACCATCTGTGTGTTCAAACTCATACAAATTCGTTCGTTTTTCGTGAAAGGATAACAAGCATAGGTCCATTACAAACTACTACAACTGAACAACTCAACTATTACATTTATAATATTACTTATCACTACATGGTAAATTTAAATGTTAATTTCGTATATTTTGACTAGTACCATATTTGTCGTGAATCCCCCGATGCCTCTTCAGTGCGAACCTATCTGCAAAGGCAGCCGTGCAAATGTCACACTTGAATGGCTTCTCTCCGGAATGCACTTTAGCATGGTTCTTGAGGTGGGCTGCTTGACTGAATGCCGATCCGCACGTCTCACATCTGTATTACACAACACAATTTAACTTGTAGTAATTCATGGTTTATCAAGAAGCGCAGACAAAGACTTGAAACAATTTTTTTAACCTGTTAACCAGGGAGTTCCCGTTCAAATTATGCAAGTCTAACGAATTTATGCGTCTTGTCCGGTTAACAGGTTAATATTAAACATCTAATGAGAAATTAGTAATAGCCTTCTTACAGAAAAATAAATGGAAGTTAAAATTTACATTTATAACCAGTGTGGTCAAGTGCTCAGAAATATTAGGTACCCAACAAACATGGTTATTGTATGGTTATTCTCCCTTCTTCAAGCCAACCCTGCCAGTCCTGATTATTTTGTGATCAGCCTGTACGAGTCACAATAAACTCATTTTATTTTTAATGGGTAATGAAAGACCAAAGCAATCCTAAATTCATATTGCTGCCTGGGACTTCTCAAGATTTAAAACATAATTGTTTGTTTATGCAAAACCCAAAACACGTGTCCAGTATTTTTAAGTTTAGTAAAGAATCGATGTACAAAATTTCAAAAAGATATAATGCAAAACCACAAAGTTATGAGCTTGCTATTCTACTTGGTTGTTTCAACAAAAATATTGTCAAAGCTCCGCTCGGGCGAGCGAGCGCGGAGCGTTGACCTCTGGCGTCAGCTGTTGCGCGCGTAAGTACTATGATCTATCGTAACCGCTCGGTATCCACACTGCAACAATTTCTAATGTATTTGGGAAAAAGTATAACATGGTGTAAAAATGATTGGAATCGATTCATTGCTTTTTCTGAACTATATACAGGTTTCGCATAAACAAAAAATAACGTTGTATATGAACTAGTTACCTTCAGAAAGATGTTATAACAGTAATAGCTAATGGTATAAACATTTATGCTAAGGCATACAGGTAAGTACTTACTTGTATGGCTTCTCCCCGGTGTGTATACGACGATGATTCCATAAAGTAGCGTGTCGTGCAAATCCCTTGTCACAGACCTGAATAAAAACAAGTTTTATTGTAAATGCTACTATTTACATATTTATGTTCTGTAATTTATATGGTGAACATAATAAACAGTATTCTATTTCTAGAATTTATACTTGCTATTTTTAAAACATATGGCTAGCCCAGCAATTTACAGCAGATTGTACTTTAGCTATGTTTGATGTATGTAGGTACGGACGACAGCAGGTCAAACAACCCGAAACTGTCAAATATTCCTAATCAATCTTGAACCTTAACAATTTTGAAATAAAAAGTTGAAAATCTAATAAGGAAATCTGACAGATTGTAGAAGCTTGATATGCTGTCGCCTGTACATTAACATAGCGTATGGTATATGAAAAGATCGGTCGAGTTCTGTAGTGTCTCTCTTCCCCCATTAGAAGAATGCGTGAATTTATGCACGTTATCACTTGTAACTGCTTTTATATAATTATGGAATAATGTACTTTCTGTGAGCAGTTTTATACAGTTTTGCAACATATTTTTTTACTAATATAAAATAACAATGAAAGCCGAAAAGTTGTTGCATTGTCACAATATGCCTTTGAGCTTGATCTTTACAGAGCTGTGTCAGGATTGCAGTGTTGTTTATATGCGACTTGGTCTAGAGCCTGACTCGAGATCTGTTTCTTGATCTTGAATATTGTTTTATGGCACATAAAGGGTGTATCTGACATCGACGCACAAACGAGTACCATGGATCCAGTACATAATTCTAAACCCCCCACCTCCCCAGTGATGGAATTTTTCGTCGGCTTTTTCTTAATTAAAAAAATATATATGTAGTTTTTTTTTCACTTTAGACTGTTCATAATTGCTATACTTTTATAACCCAATAAGATTTTAAAGTAAAAATTAATTAATTCGCTAATTACACAAAAAAGCGCAATGCAAACAAAACTCGAAAAACTATCATATCAGCTGATTTAATAGAGTTCACATCAGGGATCAACGTCATTCCTACAAAACCGCACGGCGACACGCTTGCAACGTTCAAAGGCCGAGCCGACACTTTTTTTTTAAACATTGTGATTTCTGTAACCGCTCATGAACGATATAAATGACTATGATAATTTTATTAGTAGCATACGGTCTAGCCTTTTCGCGAAGTTTGCGTTACGATGTCAGATACACCCTGTATGTATTTGCAAAGTTGTTTTCATTGTGTACTCGCAATATTGTTATGTAAGACCATAAAATGAGTAAAGTTCTAACAATTTAAACTTTTACTTACTTCGCAAACATATGGCTTCTCCCCTGAATGTGTTCTTTCATGGTTCTTTAAGTGTGGTGATTGTGAAAACTGCATACCACAAGTATTACATCTGAAAATTTAATACATTTTTCTATTGTGTAATCTAATGTATGAAAAAATCTGTTAGCTAATCATCATCATCTCAGCTTTAATCCCAGTCGCATCCGAAGCCTTTTCAGCGTTGGAGTCTGGGGTCCGCTTTACTAGTCTGATTGCTGATTTTGGCTAAACTTTGACATTTTCCGTTAAACGACTGCCGTCTGACCTCTACAACCCGAAGGCGATATCGAAGCATTGCAGTTAGACCAATTGTTGGACTTTTGAGGGCTCCAACAGCCCATAACGACTGCCATTAGATGTTCGTATGGCAACCGGGACCAACGGCTTAACGAGCGTTCCGAGGCACGACCAGACCAATGCAAATATTCATGAATATCATGTGTACAAATATTTGCACTGCGCGGGTATCGAACACGCGCCTCCATGCTCAGCAGCCGCGTTCGCCACCGCTACGCCACGGAGGCTGTCAAACTGATACAATCTGTTAGCTAATATATGCAACAATGACACCAATTCCCTTCTTTACAAATTAAACTTTTCAAGTATAGTAAATCAGTTAATTTTCATTAAGAAAGGGCCAGAAGATAAATATTGTTTATTACTATCAAATAAATCAGGGCCTGACGTATTTTTAGTAGCCATTTTTTTTACGCGACTGAACTAACTACTTGTTCTGCTGTCCTTTTCTAAAAAATGAATTACAAAGAAAAAGATGACTGAACTTAAATTTAGTTTGTGAATAAGGAAATCGGCGCCAATCTACACACGAGCATGGAAACTTGAACTAAGGGAAACATTTTTTTTGATCTTCCTTTACAAGAAACATCATAGAAAACAATCAAGTTCTTGTTATTGCGACTAATTGCAAGATAATCGCTTGCCCGAGATTCCATGCTGCTCAGTGTACATTCTTGTTTTCTTTAATTAAGTTAGTATACAAACCTATATGGTTTTTCTCCTGTGTGTATTCTTGAATGATTCTTAAGATAAACAGCCTTAGCAAATGCAATTCCACATATACCACATTTAAAGTTCTTCTCACCCGAATGTAACTTTTTATGTGACCATAATGAGGAATATCTAGCAAAGGAACCTCCACAGATATTGCAATGGAATGGTTTGTCCAAATTTGCATTATTTAACTTATTCTTATTCCCACCTACGAAAATAATGCCCGAACCATTGCAGTTCTGACATTTTGTTACAGATGCGAGATTTCTCCTCTTCACAGGGTGGTGGCCAGGTACTGAAACAAAACAAATGTTTTATTACATCAAATATATTTGCTTTATATCTAAAGCCTGTATAGGTCATGAAGTGAAGGCCCAAAAGCATAGAATCAGTCTTGTCTTGTTATAAAACGAAATCTAACTTTATTTCTAGCGTACACCTATTGTTTACGCATTCTTAATAACGAAAAAACCGAACAAGAGCGAGTTCGACTCGCACTTGATCGGTTTTCATACCATCATCGCGTTTATTGTATAGGAGCCCCCTTAAATATTTATTACAAGCATTTTTTATTAGCAATTGTGTTCTAGCAAAAACAAAACCTAATCTGTGAAAATTTCAACTACACTGGTTATCATAAAAATCGGCCAACCTATATTTTACACGAAAACTCATGATTTCATATTTTCAATGAAACAAATTGTATAATTATTGTCTACTAAATAACGTCTGTTCTTTTTTTACGAATTAGTCAATAAATTGTTTATCTTAATTATATATTTTTTCTAATTTTACAAAAAAAAAGTAAATAGCTATTTGAACCATATTTTTAGCTTCAGGTTGAACATCTGTAACTTTTTAGTCTTACATGTCAATATTTGGTGTTTCCCCCTCTTGCTCTAATCACTGAATGCATTCGCCGTTTCATTGACCTTATTAAAGTGGTGATGCTTCCTTGAGGAAGTCGGTCCCATTCTTCTCTAATGGCGCTTTCCAAAGCTTCCAAGGTTGTAGGGGTGGATTCTGTTTTAGCGTGTCCTATATGTGCTTTATAGAATTTAAATCCGGACTTCCTGCTGGCCACTCCATAACACGAATGCCAACCTCTTCCAAGTACTGTGTAACAATACGCAAGTACGCGGTAATTTTCTGCGATGTAAGCTGCATATGGCAACACATGATCTTCTAAGATGTCCGTTATGTAACGGTGAGCAGTTAAAGAACCCCTATTGAGAAACACCAACTCTGTACGTATTGTCAAAGATATCCCGCCCCAAAACATCAAGCCTCCACCGTAACTGACATTTTTTTCTAATACAGCACTGAGCGTAAAGTTCTCCTGGCCTTTTCATGACATTACGGCGCCCATCAGAGCCGTATAAAGGCATTCTGCTCTCATCACAGAATAACACTGAAGCCCACTGGTCTATATTCCATTCAAGATGTTCCCTCGCAAATTGTAGTCTGGCTTGGCGATGAGCTGCAGTCAGCTGAGGTTCTGTTGCTGGCTTGAGAGGTCTTAAGTTCTGTTCACGAAGTCTTCTTCTCACCATGCTGTCACTTATAGCCACACCCCGCACTTCACGTAGCCGCCTCTGGAGATCTACACCAGAAAGGTGCCGATGTCACAATAAAGCAGTCATCTCTTTGAGTGGTGACCCTTTGTCTTCCTTAACCTGTTCTCCTACAGTACTGCCCAGTCTCTTGAAATCTCTGGTAAACTCTCCGAACAGCAGATCGACTAAGATGTAGTCGACAAACTGTTCCAGTCCCTCGATGTACGTGGTATAAAGGAGGAGGCGAAATGCTTTGTCCGGATCGTAATGGTGTTAACAACGTAAGGGTGGAAACTCACCGTACGACGGGTCGTCCGATGGTGGACCGGAGATGGGGGAATTTAATTGGTACCAGTATACAGGAACGGTGCTAGTAGTTTGTGGCAAATAGCTGTTTGTCATTCATTCGATCGAGTCTTCTTCGATTTATCAAATCTTGATGGTATCTGTCTTAAATAACTATAAGACTTCTTTGTTAGCATTCTCAGCGGATCCCGGGCTCCAACGCGAAAGCCGCGGATGCAACCAGGATAAACGCTAAGATGATGACATGATGATGTCAGCATTCTCAAATACTTTAATAATGATTTTGATCTCATTTCAGTTAATTACGTAAGGTTAATTGTATGTATTAGATAGTTACTTGATGCTTAATACTGTTACTTATAGATTGATCTATGAAAGTGAAATCTATTTACATGGAGACAAAAGTGTAACCTAAAACTAACATGGAACAGTAGACTCCCTCGCATACTTTCTTTCAAAGAACACCAGACATACACACACAATCTTATTCCATTCATCCGCACACGTCACATTCAGGGTTGGCCGTCAGAAGGGCATTAAATATTAATTTTTACTATTTGTTGTTATAGCGTCAACAGAAATACATAATCTCTGAAAATTTCAACTGTCTAGCTATTACGGTTCATGAGATACAGCCTGGATGCACAGTATATCCGGTAATAAATTAAAATTCAAAATAAATAATTAAATTAAAATAAATTTTCAAAGGGGGCTCCCATACAAGAAACGTGATTTTTTTGCTGTTTTTAAAGATAATGGTATGGAAACGAAGGGTTCCGTACTATTATCTTTAAAAACGTGTGTCTGACTCGCACTTAGCCGGTTTTTTTTTTCTAGAGATAATTAATAATTGAAACAAAAAGTAACTTTGTAACCTCGCCGAGTCAGAAGTTATAATAAATAGAAATCTTATAACGCAGCACAATGACCTCCAAGGCGCTTCACTATCCACTCCGCACGATGTATGACCGGCGTTAGAAGGCGTAAATTCTTTAGCTATCTAATAGCGCAATTGACAGCCATGATAGACATGAAGCTGCAGCACCAAATGGTATCCCCCTTTTTTGTTATCATTCGTTTCTTTTGGATTGCCTCCCTATGGAAGCAATTTTAAAGACTTATTTTCAAGTCAAAATCCTTGCTTGCTATGTTTGTGGGTCAAGTAATGTTTCGTGATTTCAAATTAAAATAAGTATACTCACGAGGTTTCTGTTGTTGCTGATGTTGCTGTTGAGTTTGCTGATTGGTTTGTGCCGTCGACAGTGGGTCCGACGCCGGCTGCACCGTGCTCACTTCAAACTTAACATTGTCTTCCGCCGCTACGAATATTTGCGTTGCATTCACTGGCAAACATCACCAACAACTTTATTGATAAATAGCTAAATTTGTCTTGGTTAGTGATTAGATGGTTGGTAAAGTCTAAGTCCTAAGTTTGACACCCATGTAGAAATTAACTTCGTGTGCCTAGTGACAGGCGCCATAATCCACACACCTGGTCTATCTGAAGGACTAAATCCAGAAACCAAATCATTGTAACCAGGTTGAGCAATGTTAAAAGGTTGTAGGTGTACTATGCAACATATAAAGAAAACTGTTTGAACCATAAAGATAATAAAGGTACACATGGCCTAATAACATATGAAATTTTACATAATCATCATAGTAACAATGTTAATGAATTCTGAAATAATGTTTTTTTTCACTGCGAATTAATTTCAACTTCCACAAAATTTGGTCATTTTTTAAAAACTGATAACACTTTCGACTGTATTAGGTATATGAATGAGCGATGAGACTGCGTGCTCTGCCCCCCTTCGCCTGCGCATGTATTAAGTTACCTTGTTTAGCGAAATAATATTAATTTTTTATGTTTTTTTTTTTAAGTTTAGACCTGCTTTGTATGCATATTCATCCTACAATTAGGATCAGTTATAGATACCTTCATGGATTGGACAGGGTTTTCTTTACATGTTGTATAGCTCTTGAATTAAATATACAAATGTACCCATGTACCAACTGCTTCAGTCTACAAAAACTACTTCACATTTTGTAATGTTACATTTGTAATAAATTAATACTCACATTGACTATTTCTCTGATCTACAGAATCTTGTGCAATGCAGTTTTCACAGCGAATTAGCTTGGGTCCCTTTCTCTTAGGATTATTAGGAATAGGCCCACCACAAGTGATACACTTCTGGACCTTTTCTATTATAACTGGTTTAGCTGAAATAGACATAACAAAAAATTATTAAGGTTGTATCAGAAGGCTTCATAAGAATGAATGTGCTAAATTATCATGCAGAGCTAGGTAGAAACATAGCATTATTTTCATCTATTTAACAGAAACCTATAAGCATGTTGAAAAAGTAAAAGGAAGCAGTATTTGAACATTTTCTGTAACATAGTGGTCAAATAAATAGTCATGATGAAATCAAAACTTTTCTAATGTTAAAACTTTATGTATACCTAGAAGTGAATAAGCAGAACAGAGTAGATTTTGATTTTGCAGTGTCATGTCTGCACTATACTACTCACAAAGTTGCTTCAGATTCTAATTGAAATTGACTGAATTATGATACAATACAATCCAGCTAAAAACTACAGGAGGCTTCAAAGTCCTTTGACTTAGGCGCAAAAACAACAGACAACTGGAAGTTGCTTAAGACAACTTCTAGTAGTTTTTATGTTGTTTTAACTTCAATCAACTACCAAAGTAGTGTAGTTTTAAGTTACACAGCTGTTGACTGGATAGTATAGAAAATACAAACAGATGACCATCTTTATATCAATTCAAATCAATTGGTGCAGGGTGAAAAAAAAGTGCCCACTAACTTTCTTGAACTTGAATGTGATGTTGTTGCTGCTCATTGGGATCAGAGGAGAGGATTTGTATATGTGGAGGCATGGCAACATCATTTCCAGTACTTACTCCTGTCGCTACCACCGTTATATTGTTTTCTGTAATCAAAGAATTCAGTGAAATTTTAGTTAATGTTGAAGGATTTCATTCAAACTTTCAAGTGGAAACCTTCAATATTAATTTTTGAGATTTTTGTTATATTAGAAAATTAGTTCAATAAAGTGTTTTAACAAAATAATTGATTTCATTTTGATCTGTTATAAAAGCTAAATTGCTTGAGTACTTTTCAGATCTTACCGATTGTCTAAACATGGTTAATCAGCTGGCTTACTTTTTTTGTACATTCATTATTTTCTATTGCATAGTTAGAATCATATCACAATATATTTGTACCATTCAAAAAAAACAAAGAAAAATTACCTGTATCTTGAGCATGAATTCTTTTATGAGCATTCAGAAGAGTAAGATGCCCAAACATTAGACCGCAAACATCACATTTAAAACTAATATTTGATATTGTATTCTGAAGTCCATTTGGAGCAATTTGCATTTGATTCACTAATGCATAGTTGTAGGAAAAAGGTTGGGCTATATAACAAGTCTTGTCATCACTGGTGGTCAATTGTGTTATATTTACACCACTGGTCACATTACCAGCTCCACTAGTGGTACCAGTGCCTAGTTTGCCAATCATGTTCACGTTGGTAGTATAACAAAATGTAGGAAACTCCTGAAATAAAAACAAAGTTGTTAAACAGTTACAACCATTATAAACCTTAATTAAAAAGTGTTAGTAAACAATTACATTGTAAATAACAATGAGTGCAAAGGAAAAAACTTCACATTTAAATATGTTCAGCTAATCAATCAGTCTAGAGACAAAAAAATAATAATTTGAGCTATTAGAAATGGTTATGACAACTATAACACAGTAACACTTTGTTATATTTATGATAGATAGTCAGTTTACCTTTGATTTATTTTAATATTGCTCGTTTTAGTCTGTACCTTTATACAAGGTATCTGTTGTGATGTATTATTATTCTAGACAATTTTATTGTAGGTTTTGTGTATAACCTTAGGTATGACTGTATACAAAACTTGTTTAATTAATTACCTGTTGTTGTTGACTCTGCTGAGCATTCTTTTGCTGAACGTTTTCAATGTTTTTGCCTTGAGACTTTTGTGTAGGATGCTCTTGGTATTGCAGCGTCGGCACTGTGCCGGTTTGAACGGTGTTCGTAGTGAACATATCGACACATAAATTAATTTATCACACAATTTCAATCAGCGGCACATTGAATATATCTGTTATAATATAAAACACACACTGTACATATGTTTAAAAACATCTTTGCGCATTCAACAAAAGCGCGGCTAATTGTACGAGAAAGAGAAACTCAAACATAAAGTGCGAAGGTAACGGGGAATATTTCTTATCAGTCTACTCTACTCGTAAAAATATCATTCGTTAGAAAGGCAGTGTCTCCTGAATAGTCGATATATGCAAGAAAAGGATGACGGAATATCCATACGCGCTAGGAGTGAGCGGACGCCATTGTACTCGAACAGGAGGTGAGACGCGATCACAATAAAAGTAAAAAAAGTTTAACAGGAACTGATTTGTAATAATTCACTATTTCTAACCAGGTTTTAATTTTCCTAAATACTTAGAATAGATTTATAATACCTAAAGGATTCAGATTATTTTATTTCTGTCTCACTTTCTTGACCAATTCTCCATCTCACTAGAGAAACGAAATGGCGATACAATACAAGTAAAATGGCGGCTTTGAGGAGGGGCGGGTGCAACTCTGCAATCATTGCCAGCGGAAAAATATGATTTCATCGAGGCGAAAAGTGAAAAACCTTGTTATTCAACCAAAACATAGAATAAGTGATTTGTTCAATACTTTTCCATTATAATTAAAAAAATATATGCAAGCGATATAAATCAATCTACGATATCGTTTAATTATTTCTGCAGATGCTACTAGAGGACAGAATGCTCGGTGTATTTTGTAGAGCTCAGCAGACGAAACTATTGTCTGTGCTTGTAATATGACTGCATACATATCTTTACAGCCTCCGTGGCGTAGCTGTAGCGAACGCGGCCGTTGCGCAAGGAGGCGTGGGTTCGGTCCCCACACAGTGCAAATATTTGTATGCATGAATATAAATATTTGCACTGGTCTGGTCGTGCCTATGAAAGCACGTTAAGCCGTTGGTCCCGGTTGCCATACGAACATCTAGTGGCATTCGTTACGGGTTGTTGGAGTCCTCAAAAGTCTAACAATTGGTCTAACTGCAATGCTTAGATATCGCCTTCGGGTTGTCGAGATCAGAGGGCAGTAGCTTCACGGAAAATATCGAAGTTTAGCCGAAATCAGCAGTTAGACTGGTAAAGCGGACCCCAGACTCCAAAGTTGAAAAGCTTCGGATGCGACTGGGATTAACGCTGAGATGACGATGATCTTTACATTAAAATACATAGAATATAATGAGAATCCTATAATACGGAACTCCTAGCACACTTCTCATACTTTCACTCCTTAGAAAGAGGAATAAACCAACAAAAGTAATTTGATTCAATTTTGAATTCTAGTTAAAGTTATCAAAGTATTGTGCTTATTTACACAGTACACTTTTATAAGTGTATATAAATAACCATGTTTAGAACATTATAAGTAAGACTACCAACTGAAGAAAACTTAATTTATGTAACTTATAAAATTATAAGTAGGTACGCTAATTAAAATATCCATGACTCAATTTGTCCAAATATTGAAAATTACAAACAAAGGCTTCATATCTAAGGAGTGGCTGGGGACTTGAAAACTTGGGGGAAAAGAGACCCGTGGGGACGTCCTAATAAAACACCGCGCCGTCGACTCGGGCCTGGCCTTCCACAAGCCCGCGCCTACGGTGGACGGGAGTTCGATGTTGTCTCCCGATCAGGGCGTCTCCTGCGGCGGCTGGTGGTGCGAGGGCGCTGGGATTCCCGCGCCCACTCACGCGCTCCGCCTCCTATTTTGCCAGCATCACTGCTTTGCAGAAGGAAGTGACGGCCTGCATTGCACTCTCGCTCGGGACCATGGCCTGGACCAGGGCCGGAAGCGAGAGATCGCCGCCACGAGGACATGGTGGTGCACTGCCCAAGCCGGGCAGACCTCCACCGTATTAGGTTCAGCAGGGTAATTGCCTAACACAATATCAGATGCAATGGGTTTCATTTTAGCAGTTCAACAATATTCATTGTATTGTTTACGTTATTGAATGGACACTATTTTCGAATGTATGAAGCAGTGCATTAGCAAATTGCTTAAAAATTATACAAATTAGTAAGTAGTAATAGTGTGTTACGCAAATAGGGTGCAGGCTCTCGGCCCTCGACTAATTGGACTACTAAGCGCATACTTGGAGAGGGGCCAGTTCCCACTTTTGCTGGAAGACGGGGAACTGATCTTCATAAAAAGTCAGGGCGCCCTGTGGACTCTCCATCCGCTTACCGGCCCATCATGCTGCTCGACGAGTTGGGCTAGCTCTTTGAAAAAGTCGTTGATGATCACCTCGTCGGGCGACTCATGACGGAGGGGCCGGATTTGGCGAAAAACCATAATTCATAGACACATCGAGCTACTACAATCTGTCAAATTACTTTATTAAATTTTCAACCTTATCACTAAAGTGTTAAAGCTTAAAGTTGATTGTGAATATTTGACAAGAACGTACCACATACTGTTTGTTTATCAGTCCATTTTTTAAGAAAAACATTTAGGAGAAATTATGTTGATTGCTCCAATTAGGGCGCTGTTACGAAGAGCTCCTGCTCACCTAAAGGAAGCCTGTGTTCCAACTGTGGGAACAGTATAAAGGCTGATTATTACAAAAGTCTTCGACCAGCGTGTGTTGTCATTGATGACTTATGGAATTGATACGTGGTGGCTAACAATGTAAAACGTAGTGATTACTTGCTCAGTGAACAATGGGCCTTATAGAAAGGTTCAAGGTCACTCAAAGGCAATGGCCCAAGTAGCACAAAACTGCATTATAAGATGTCACAAGAGGTAACATTGGTAACTTAAGCACTTATGAAGAGTTATAATAGTACCTACACTCCACCTGCTATAGGTGAAAAGTGAGCTTTCACTTGAATAAGAACGTTATTATGCGCCACGGAGATCACACTATATTCTGAATTGAAGATCACAAGTGTAGCCTTAGACCACTTGCATTTTAATAGAAAACACATGACGTTCTATAGTGTAATCTGCCCCCTAATCGGCGAACACATATTTGTCAAATGATTGCGACTAGTTGGCATCAGTTGGGATCGTTCTGACCGCCTATTGGGCTGTTCGGTCCAAACGATCCCAAATAGTCGCAATCATTTGACAAAAATGTGTTCGCCGAAGCGGCGAACACATTTTAAGAACTTTTAAGAACTGCTGCTTTAAGTTCTTCTTTGGCCTTTTGCTGCACATGGTGGAATTTGTGTAATGTTAATCAGCTTGTTACACGCAATCGTATAATAGCTCTTATAAAGCTTACATGATCACTATAGGTGAACATTATATGATGCAAAATTAAAGCAAACTGCTCTATATTAGTTCACATGTTACCCATAATATCCGTGAGAGCTGAATACTTGTACTATCGATGAAAATTAATATACTAGTGCCGTTAAATAAGACCATGAAATTTTCTTTATTCAGTGCTTCGTAAATAAGTATACTGAGGAGGGTTCCGTATCCGAAAATGTTGGTTTAAAAGCACGTGCAGATTTAGATGGACGAAACTCTTGAAGTATAGAGCGAATGGAATACATACCTACAATGTAAGAAAATAAATACTTGAAGTACTGATTATTTTGTACTTTTATTTATTATTTATATCCTTTCTACATAAAAAAAACGAGTGTGCTTATGACCACACGACTGAAGTGAAACTTCTTTCGCACCATCTGTATTTATATATATATATATGTGTGTACAATATATACATGTATACACATATACATATATTAATTTTCTATAAATATTTAAATTTATTTCATGCTTTCATTTATAAATTAATATTTTTGCATAGACCTCCAATTAAAAAAAAAAAAGTGGATTCCCTCGGGGCCAACAGGTCGGGCTCTTCCTCCTGAATCAGGGGACCCCAAACTCGGGTAGTCCACGACCTCTGGTTCCCGAGATAATCCACGGGGAGGTAAGGTAACTAAAGGGGGTCGGGGGGGGGGGGGGGGGGGGTGTAGATTTCGTGGGGTTGCGGGGGGGAGGGGGAGAGAGGTAGAGTGGATTCCCTCAGGGCTAAAAGGTCGGGCTCCTCTTCCTGATTCAGGGGACCGCAAACTCGGGTAGTCCACGACCTCTGGTTCCCGAGATAATCCACGGGGGGGGTGAGGTAACTAAAGGGGGCGGGGGGGCGGGGTAGATTTCGTGGGGTTGCGAGGGGTAGGGGGAAGGGGAGAGGGGGGAGTGGATTCCCTCGGGACCAAAAGGTCGGGCTCCTCCTCCTGATTCAGGGGACCCCAAACTCGGGTAGTCCACGACCTCTGGTTCCCGAGATAATCCACGGGGGGGTGAGGTAATCAATGAGGGGGGTCGGGGGGGGGGTAGTTTCGTGGGATTATTAAGGGGTGAGGGGGGGCAGTTTCGTGGGAATATTAAGGGGTGAGGGGGGGGGGGGGGGGAGTAAGGGAGGGGATACAGGAGGGACTAATAAATAAATAAGTGTATCCGTGTCTCAAACTTAAAAAAAAAAAATTGCATAGATCTTCTATTTTTATTGAAAAATAAAAAAAAACTCGTAGACCTTGTAGTACCAAGCTCGCGCCACGGGCGCCTCTGTGCTTATATCCCCCACTTAACTTCCGTTCGCCTTGCCCGATCATTTTTCGTAACGCTTTCGCCAGCTTACTCCCCAAGTCAAGCGTGCCTAAAGAAGTTTCACTTCAAAAACTTTGCATAGATCTTCTATTTTAATGAAAAAAAAAAAAAACGTTGTAGACCTTGTAGTACCAAGCTCGCGCCACGGGCGCCTCTGTGCGTATATCCCCCACTTAAGTTCCGTTCGCCTTGCCCGATCATTTTTCGTAACGCTTTCGCCAGTTTACTCCCCAAGTCAAGCGTGCCTAAAGAAGTTTCACTTCAAAAATATCACATTCAAATATAATCACAAAAATATCAATTACCTACTTAGTCGTTCTTTAATTATGTTATGTTACGTTTATTAATGTTTAAAGGGCAACAGACACGGTACCCCTTTCTTATTTAAAAAAATATTGTGAGATGCTGTAGTTGGTTGGAGATACCTATAAGCCTAGTATGAGTTTTCGTTAAGAAACTCGATCGTCGATATCGAGCGCGTTTGGCACTCTGATTGGTTGAGAGTTCTTACAACCTAGAAGCGGGCCAATCGATGAGTCAAACGCGCTCGATATTGACGATCGAGTTTCGTAATGAAAACTCATACTAGACCTACCGTTAAGCCTCCTGTAGGCCTAGTATGAGTTTTCAATACGTAACTCGATCGTCGATATCGAGCGCGTTTGGCGCTCTCATTGGTTGAGAGTTCTTACGACCTTGAAGCGGGCCAATCGCTGAGTCAAACGCGCTCGATATCGACGATCGAGTTTCGTAATGAAAACTCATACTAGGCCTACTGTACACATCTACAGACTGACTCGTCTGCAGTTGTTGTCATCATTTGAAGCTGTTTCAAGTTTTCCTTTTTTGCCTGCTTGCGGTTCTTCTCCATTATTACCATTATCTTCATCACCAAATTATCAAAGACACATTTGTATTTGGTGGCCAGCGGACAATACCTTTCGATTCCCATGGGAACGATGATGAGTTTAAGTACATTGTACTCGATCGTCTATACAATTTTAAAAGCCATAATATTTCTCTGAAAAGACACAATTGATTAATGAAATAAATATAATGTATGTAGGGTGAGTGGGGGTAAGATGAAAAACGGGGTAAGATAAAAAAAACTTAATAACGCCCAATACCGGGGACTTGTTTTAATGCTGGCAATATCATTATAATATAAAACTGTCCATCTTACCCCGTTTACGAAACTCCTACAAAAAGTCAGGGGCCCTCAATCTAAAATACCCGGTAGTATCTCTTCCACAATATCGTATTAAAAACTTGTATCAAGAGTCATTCATTAGTGCATAATTCTAGACTTTCTAGTGTTAAACCGTCGGATTAAAAAAGTCAGACGCTCTGTACATAAGTACTACAATACTTACACGATTAAAATGTACCAATTTCAACTGATTTTTTAGTGGATAATTAAATTCTACGATAAGAGGTCTAGAATTATGTAGATAATTCTAATTACATAATTTGCGATATGTAAATCATCCATGGTAGGGAAATTCAACTTGTATAATAATATAGATAACTTTTTAGTTTTGTTTTAGGATCAAAATGCCTCGTAACTACATAAGAAAATCGTTACGGGCTACTTGTTATATTGCTGAGGACTTAGCGATTGCAATACAGAGAGTAGAGAATTAACTACGCAGCAGCTAAGTTATATAACATACCTGTCGTCTTGTAATGTCAATTTGGCAGTGATTATAATAATACTGTTTAATAATGTTTATAAAGGAAAGAGTGCCTAGTTTTATTTTTTATCTTTTTTGTTAATTATTAGGAGACGCATAAATACGAGTAGATGATTTTTTAAATATTTTAGTTAAGTACTTATTTCTGCTTTGCGGGATTACCAACTGATCTGATAAAGCCAAACTTTATATTTTTGATAAGAGGTTAGTTATTTTTAGTTTTATAAGGAGTACTTATAACGGACTGATTTTATTTAACTGTGATGTTACCTCCTTTGAAATAATATTTTTAATAATATTTAATTGTATTCTGCTGTCGTGTCGTTTATTTAATTAAAATAATTATAATATAGGCTACTTGGTACTAAATTAAAACGTGTGGTTTATTTATAGACTTGACAGTCATCTATGAGCATGATTATTTAATTTATTTAATATCTATAATATGTTGAGCACGCCTGACTGCCAGCCGTTTCAATGGGGGTAAGAACGATATATTTTATTTGAAAAATGTATTTTTCTTGCTTTTAAAATGCGAATTTTTAGTGTAACTCATTTTCAAGTTATTTAGGTTATTGAAGCAGAAGGTTTATTGATTACCACACAAGCATAATGACAATGAATACGATTTTAGTTACTATATCAATCTTACCCCTTCAGCATTTCATCTTTCTCCTACATATTTTTTTTCTTAAGACCAATTTTACTAACGTTTTTTTTCATAAAATATTGTTTCAAAAAGATTGCTGTCAACTTTATAGAAACAAGTTGACTGTACTTTTTTACCCAAAACATCATTTGATGCAATTGACTTAAATTCTTTTGTTTTACAACAGTTTAACTATAAACACTGTTTATCTCATCAAAAATGCATTCCATCTTACCCCCACTCACCCTAATGTCTTTTTACCTAACTACTGTGTATGGGACTATCTCATCCGACCGCTCCATACAGAAAACTAAAACGTATCAACTGGAACTATTATACTTACTAAGTACAGGGTGGGCCAAGAATTTGTTAACATTTAAACTTAACACCCCGCGCTAATACAAGCCGCGCGGGGAGCGGGGAGGGGCGTTACCACTAGCTCGCTTCTCGGAAATTTAGTCGCAATGGATCGTTTCACTGGTTTCACGGGGCCGCAGCGCGCTTATTGTGTGAAACAATTTTATTTAAACAACAGATCGCTCATTACTGTGAGACGCTTATTTCGCGTTGAATACGACTTACACGATTTAAATCAGTGTCCGAGTGCTCCATTAATAAAGAAATGGGTTAAAAAGTTCGAAGAGACCGGATCTACACTAAACGTGAAGCAAACCGGCGGCCCACGGACTTCTCGGAGCGAAGAGAACGTGCAGCGAGTTTCCGCATCAGTTCGATGTGATCCAAATTTATCGACGCGCAAACGTTCGGCTGAATTAGGACTATCCTGAACATCATTGCGCCGTATTTTGAAATTAGATATGAAATTACATCCATATAAGATCCAGTTAGTACAGGAATTAAAACCTAATGATTTAAATTTGCGCAAGTCCTATGCCGAAACAATGTTAGATCGATTCAATAATTTTGACAACCTCTTATTTTCCGACGAAGCCCATTTCCACCTCAACGGACACGTAAACAAACAGAATTGCAGATATTGGAGCAGCGAAAATACCAAATCTAAACACGCGAGGCCACTTCATTCTCCCAAGGTAACGGTATGGGCTGCAATTTCAGCGAAAGGAATCATTGGGCCCTATTTTTTCGAAGATTCTCGCGGCCGTTCGGTTACTGTGAATTCTGTTGAATATGTGAAAATGTTACGGGGGTTCTTGGCACCGAAGCTACTGGAATTTGCCGGCTACAATCGTAACACATGGTTTCAACAAGATGGAGCAACTTGTCACACATCCAACGAGTCCCTGCCGGTAGTCAAAGAAATGTTTCCGGAAAAGCTGATTTCCAGACGAGGCGACATCCCATGGCCACCCAGGAGTCCAGATTTAACTCCAGCAGACTTCTTTTTATGGGGTTATTTGAAGAGTCGTGTTTACATCCATAAACCAAAAACACTACGTGAACTAAAGGAAAAAAATAGCGAAGAAATGTCAGCGATCTCGCGGTCTCTTTGTCGACGAGTATTCGAAAATTTCGGTGCTCGCTTAGAAGAGTGCAAAAATCGAAATGGTGGACATTTAGATGATGTTATTTTTAAAAAATAAATTCCAAATAATTAACTTTCTTGTAAATAAATAATTTTAAAAATATGTCAAATAGTTTTCTTTATACGATTTTTGAAGTGAAACTTCTTTAGGCACGCTTGACTTGGGGAGTAAACTGGCGAAAGCGTTACGAAAAATGATCGGGCAAGGCGAACGGAACTTAAGTGGGGGATATACGCACAGAGGCGCCCGTGGCGCGAGCTTGGTACTACAAGGTCTACAACGTTTTTTTTTTTTTTCATTAAAATAGAAGATCTATGCAAAGTTTTTGAAGTGAAACTTCTTTAGGCACGCTTGACTTGGGGAGTAAGCTGGCGAAAGCGTTACGAAAAATGATCGGGCAAGGCGAACGGAAGTTAAGTGGGGGATATAAGCACAGAGGCGCCCGTGGCGCGAGCTTGGTACTACAAGGTCTACGAGTTTTTTTTTATTTTTCAATAAAAATAGAAGATCTATGCAATTTTTTTTTTTTAAGTTTGAGACACGGATACACTTATTTATTTATTAGTCCCTCCTGTATCCCCTCCCTTACTCCCCCCCCCCCCTCACCCCTTAATATTCCCACGAAACTGCCCCCCCTCACCCCTTAATAATCCCACGAAACTACCCCCCCCCGACCCCCCTCATTGATTACCTCACCCCCCCGTGGATTATCTCGGGAACCAGAGGTCGTGGACTACCCGAGTTTGGGGTCCCCTGAATCAGGAGGAGGAGCCCGACCTTTTGGTCCCGAGGGAATCCACTCCCCCCTCTCCCCTTCCCCCTACCCCTCGCAACCCCACGAAATCTACCCCGCCCCCCGCCCCCTTTAGTTACCTCACCCCCCCGTGGATTATCTCGGGAACCAGAGGTCGTGGACTACCCGAGTTTGCGGTCCCCTGAATCAGGAAGAGGAGCCCGACCTTTTAGCCCTGAGGGAATCCACTCTACCTCTCTCCCCCTCCCCCCCGCAACCCCACGAAATCTACACCCCCCCCCCCCCCCGACCCCCTTTAGTTACCTTACCTCCCCGTGGATTATCTCGGGAACCAGAGGTCGTGGACTACCCGAGTTTGGGGTCCCCTGATTCAGGAGGAAGAGCCCGACCTGTTGGCCCCGAGGGAATCCACTTTTTTTTTTTTAATTGGAGGTCTATGCAAAAATATTAATTTATAAATGAAAGCATGAAATAAATTTAAATATTTATAGAAAATTAATATATGTATATGTGTATACATGTATATATTGTACACACATATATATATATATAAATACAGATGGTGCGAAAGAAGTTTCACTTCAGTCGTGTGGTCATAAGCACACTCGTTTTTTTTCAATTGTTATCTAATTCATGGCCCACCCTGTACCTACATGATTAACATACGCTAATCCAAAAAATATAGGATGATATTGTGATGATGAACCTTAATCCGCGGATCCCTAAAATTCCTGCAGAGTTTATCGGTTCCCTGATTTATTTATTTTTTTATTTTTTGGCTTCGCACGGTCTGTGCATTTAGCCAATGTCAAGTAATTATGAATTATTCATGTAGAAAAAGACTACAGCGTGCCCAGTCTTACGTGTGAGGTTTGGGACTAAGTCATGATGTGGCCACTATGCTGCGATATTTCACTGTTCTTTATAAACTATTTACTAAATGCACTTTTTACTACATAAATCACGCACTTTTATTTAGTAAACAACACTATAAATAATTTTAAAAGTCCAATGAAAAACGAGCGTGACACTCAGCTTGACTTTCCCGCCAAAACTCCGGTTCCCTGATTATTGCCTACAGTGTATTTGCGTACCTACATGTTATCCACTATCAAGCATTACATGAATACGTAACTATCTTGTGTAACACAAGAACCACTCGTAACAGCTCGTTACTGATTAATATACCACGAGTGGACATTTAAACAGCTCACGCCGTTTGATTGTGGTTAATACGGTGCACATTGCTTATCTGCCATTTTTTAGATTCTAACCTATGTATACAAGATGTTCACTTGGTCACTTTGGTTTTGGTTTCAAGGGGTAATTATCGATTTACCTATAGATTTATTATGATAAGCCGGCCAGCGCGTATGGTTAACTTTTTTTCGATGTTGTAGAAGAGAGAGTGAGTGAAGCTATTCGTGAGCGCTGAATGTGAATGAATGGGAAGGAACCGGGAAATTTTAATGTGCTTGATATAAGAATAGTTGCATGCTTTAACAAGGGCTATCACTCCAGATGAAGTGCAGGACATCATCAAAGGCCTTCAACCCAAAAAAGCACCCGGATCAGACGGCATCACCAACTGAGTGGTCCGACTCTTCCCAGCCCACCTGGTCCTCCTCTTGACCACCATCCTCAATGGTGCAATGGAGAACAATATTTTCCCACAAACGTAGAAAGAAGCCACTGTGATAGGCATTCCCAAGCCCGGTAAGCCTAAAGCCGAACCGACTTGTTACCGTCCCATCAGCTTACTGAAAGTTCTCGGCAAAATCTACGAGCAGGGCCCGATCTAGCTATTTAGCCGCTCCGGGCAAAGATAATTTTTGCCGCCCTTTACATACACATAACCATATAAGTCATGAGCTAGTGTTGTTGGAGGATGTTAAGTATACAGAAGGCCCATCCCAATAGACTGACGTGAACATTATTATTCACGTGTTCACATCAGTCTATTGGGCCTTTGAAGAAGTACCTACCTGTATGAAAGTTGATGAGTGTTTCTATGTTAGTAACTATACAATGATATCTTTAAACGAATTTCACAGTAACTACTGAATGGATTGATATGTTTTACCGACATAGTTATGTACCTTTCCACTTTATCATCATTATACACCTATTGCGACTCATTACTTCATATGGGCCTCTTTTTTCTTGTGCTATTTCTTACTGTTTCGGTATAATCTTGCTTGTGTACCTATAATGGTCCTTTAACTAAGGGAACAATAAACATTGTTTATTAAAATCGTTTCAGAAGTTAAAAAGCTTAGGTCCAAGCATTTAGTTCGTCGAGTTAATCGGTTCATAATGTATTTAAGTTGAGGTTCATATGGTAGGTACCTACGTTTATAAAAGACACAACAAAAGATTTGTTTTAAAATTTAATAGGTAATAAAAAAACAATTATGTTACAACATAACAAAACAGTTATTTTTTTAAATAATGAAATTGTGTAAATTAAACAGTTTTTCGGAGAATAAGTATTAAATCCTATCTTAATTAGAATAATTTTCTTCGCACTTTTTGTTCTGCAAAATCTTTAACAATATTTGATAAATTTATACTGTCGCAAACCTTATGTTCTATTGAAATCATAGCCAATCCAGACAATCTATTTTGTGTCATGGTGGATCGCAAATAATTTTTTATTATTTTTAATTTAGAAAAGCTTCTTTCACCACTTGCAACTGTTACCGGTAAAGTTAAAAGAATCCTGAGCGCAATACTGATATTTGGACCAAATCTTAAATCTGTTACAAATTTCAAAACATCTTGAGGAGATAAATTACTATTTAAAAACATACTAAGGACTGACAATTCCTCATAAAGTTCTAATGCATTTATATCGCTCGAGTTCTCATGAGTTAATATAGCCTCGTGGTTCTTACAATGTTCTAACAATTTATCTTTTGGGAGTTCTCTTAAAGCATATATGTTATACAAAAAAGCAAAATGCTTACTATGCTCAGAAATCTGAGAAAATGTTAATTCTAAGGAGTTTATAGCTGTGTCCATAATGTGAAAAAATACTTCAATTTTATATTTTTGACGAGGCTCAATGATTGGTTCGTCAATACACTCATAAGTAAATTGTTTTTTCTTGGATCGTGCACGAGGTCTAGCTACATTTTCAAAGTCAAAGAAAAAATTTCAGAAGCTAAGGCTTTGGCATCTTCAAGAACTTGAGTAAAATACTCATCTGAACGCGAGTTTTCAAAGAAATCTTTTGTATTTTTAAGTAATTTAATGACGGAAACTAAGTCAAAATCTTTACTTTGCATTAATTTACTAACAGGGTTTATGCGATTCAAAGTTTCGTACCAAATTATAATGGAACATAAGAATTTAAACTGTTTAATTTGGTTCAACAAACTCGATGCTTCATCTCGTGTGGAGGAATCCATATCTGTGTCTTCGTAAACACTAAACAATGCATCATAAACTTGTCCTACTTGATGTCTTAGTAGTTTTATTGCTTCGATTTGACTTTCCCATCTCGTGGCACTAAGTGGTTTTAGAGTAAGACTTTTTACATTATTCAAAAGAATCGACCACCTTAATGTTGAAGAGGAAAAAAAAACATATTTTTTGCACAGTATTAAAAAAAATTGTAGCTTCCAGTGAGGACTTTGCCATGTCGTTTACCACTAAGTTTAAAGAATGACTACTGCAAGGAACGTAAAATGCCCGTGGATTAATGTTTCTAATCCTGGCTTGAACACCACTTTGAATACCTTTCATATTAGGTCCATTATCGTACCCTTGCCCTCTTATGTTTTCTAAAGACAATCCAAGTGCTGATAATTGTTCCAGGATAATTTCTGTTAGTGCCAGACCTGTAGATTTCTCTATTGGTATAAATCCTAAAAAGCTTTCATTTATCACAATCTCTGACGTTCTTGAATGGTTTTGGGATCGAATAATAGAAATATACCTAATTATCATGGTCATTTGCTCTGTTTTGCTTGCATCTGGAGTACAATCTAAAATAATAGAAAAATATTTCGATGTATTGATAGGTTCCACAATATGTTTTTTTATGCCGTCTGAAATTGTTTTAATGAACTCGTTTTGAATTGTTTTACTTAAGTAGGTTGCTTGTTTCTCGTCTTTTTTCAAACCTCTTCGTACATGTTCCTGCATAACGGGATCAAATTCGGCTAACAACTCTATTAGTTTAAAAAAATTACCATTGTTATGTTGATACAGATTATCAGAAGTACCTTGAAAAGCCAAGCCATTTTTAGCCAACATTTTGATGATTGAGACAATTCGTAGTAATACTCCATTCCAGTGTTCTATTTCTGATTTAATTATTCTCTGTGAATCGGCATCTATCGTACGACACGATTTGAGCCTAAGTAAAAGTTCTACCCAAGATTTTACAGCTTCTGCATGGTTTCGTGATGTTTCATGAGATTTAAGCATATCACCTACATGCTTCCAATTTTTGCAGCCATCTTCAGATAGACCGGAAGTTGTAGTTGTATTGAAGATTTTACAGCAAAACCAATACAATGAACTTTTTGCCACAGAATATACAAGCCAATCTCTCAAAATTTCTTCACTGTTATTAAGCTTTCTCTTGTAGTATCTCGAAGTAAACCTCCGCCCATTGATATCTTGCGGAAATTCAAATTCATGCAGTGGGTCTGGAGGACCTCTATTTACCAAATATATTCTTTCTGCATCTGTTAATCTATTGGGCCACGTAGCTGGGTCGAAATCTAAAATAGATTTTAATTGTGTAGAAACATTTGGAGTTGCAATAGCACCTTCACCAACAATAACAGCTTCACCTGCCATAGCGCTTGACCCAGAAGTAGAAGCGCCAGGTTCACAAATTGTATTGGAATCGGATGTATGTTCTTCTCGAGGTTTAAGCGGAATCTCAGCTATAGCATTGGTTTCTGGTATGGGTCTCGATGGTTTGTTAAGCTCACCTTTCTTCAAAAAGGACTCTAATGCCCCCGCTTGCTTTTGTCGTTCTGCATCTTTTTCCAGCCTTCGTTTTTTATATTGGTGTCCCGACAAGCGTGATCTACCGTCAGCCATTCTGTATGGTAAATAAAATAAAAATATGTAATAAATTTAAATAGACGTACCTAATAATATTGCTAATGTTTAAAATTCGAGAGTTATTCTGTTTGTCTGACTCTGACTGCTACGTTTTTTTGATTAAACCAATGAATCGATTTGGATAAATTTTGGTATCTAGATATAAAGGACACTGACATAGGCTACTTTAATTACGCATTCTCACAAAAATAATAATTATGGTGGGCGAGTGGAATTTAACAAGCCGGAAGAGGAGCAATGTTAATTTTCATATTATTTACATACCATTTAGAACATTTTTAACATATCTTGCAGTCAATGTTAAATTAAGAGCTCTTATTAAAGACCCGAATAGCCTATAAGAACTGTCAAACCCATACAAGAACTGTCAAAAAACTGAAAATTTAATTGACGAATAGGCTAACCGGAGATTTTGAAATCGGCACTAAAACTAATAGTTATCTATTTACCAAGGAACAAAAAGTAAGTAAGTACACTTTTTAGCAAGGTGTGTTCAATATTACGTATTTTTTCCTACAATTTACTTAATATAATAGATAGGTACTTACGTAGTAAATTCTTCTTCACTTCAATATTTATATGATTAATCTGTACCACAAAAATCACGTCACTTTTAAGAATAGAACCGACTTGTAGACTTAGCATATATTTCACATAAATGGATAAAACATTTTAATTCTGTATCACTTATTAACCACTACATTACTCATGAATATGACGAAAATTTGCCTCTTTGGCAGAACGTTTTTACTAGGTGGCTTCAAAATCAGTAATGGACAAATAGTTAAATCTTTTACTTATAGTTAATATATAGGGATTCCCCTAAAATGTCACGTTGTACGAATGTAGATAAAGGGTATTCCCCCGAAAATCTGAGGGAAATTCCCATCAAACGTAAGCAGACTGTGTTGACTCTACGATTGTTTTATCGTAGAGTAGAGGAGCTGATTATGTGGAAAGGTCGGTGAACGAACGGTATAAAGAGACTAAATAATTTGAGATACGTTTATTGCAAGAGAACAATTCTGTTTACTTTGATAGAAGGGTAATTGTCTAGATAAGAATAAGTCAATTTTGCCGCCCTACAATTTTGCCGCTCTGGGCAAATGCCCGCCTGCCCCCCCTCTAGATCGGGCCCTGTCTACGAGAGGCTTATATATAAGCGTCTCAGAGCCTACGCCGAGAACAAGGGCCTCATCCCTAACAAGCAGTTCGGGTTCCGTACCCAACACTCCTGTCCACAACAGATCCTACGCATCACTGAACATATACACGCAGGGTTCCTGCGTGGTATGTGGTAGGTGGTAGTATAGGTTTTAGGCACCCCTAGGAGTTAGCCTTTTTCGCAAGGCAGTCCGTAAAAAGGATTTGTTAACATCGGGTGAAAAAAGATAAGGTAGGTATATTTTAAACAGCATAGAAAAAGAAATCTTGTTATTATAATAATCTTTATTTATATGTATAGATTATACATTAGTATTATTATAAAATGTATTTATGAATGTTAAAAAGTTAGGTTAGCCGTGTGCTGGCAGAGTAGAATATGCCACCCTCACTCTTACCGCGATGTCGTAGAAGGCGATTAAGATAAATTTCGTGCAGTCACCAGCACAAAGAGAAGGAAATCTCTGCAATTTATACCAAAAGCCTCGCCAACCCATTTGCAAAGCGTGGTGAGTATGGCATTTAGCCCTCATGTTATTGATAGAGAACCATGCCCTTGCAGTGGGGACATAAATGGGCATCAAAGCATCCATTTACGTCCCCACTGCAAGGTCTTGTCTTCATCAGAAAAAGATGTAGGCTTTTTTTTGCCTTTTTAGGGTAATTGGTGTGAGCGTAGGAAATATTTATTTATATTATTATACACTTCATGCTAATTTAATATCGACTCACACTTTCCCATTCATAGAGGTATAAGTTACACGTTTCCATTTAATATTTTCATGTCATTTGACTCTATTGCTTAGCAACGCAAAATAAACACGAATTAATTTTATCAACAATAAGATGTTCATAAATGGTAACTAAGAACACAGGTGCGAAAATAAAGTGAAACAGAACTATAGTTGGTATTAAAGTCCCCATCATCATTATCGCTTCTGTGCAACTAATCTATGTCTAATGCGTTCGCGTCCTTATCACTCTAGCAAGAAATCCAATTAGCTCTCTCTCTCTTTTTACTTACAATGCCTGCCTAAGCGTCATTTTTAAGAATGTTTGACAAAATAATTGAAATTATATTATTTATCAAAATATTTTGGAATACTTACTTATAATATGATGTGTGATTCCATGACTTTTGTTAGCTTTTCTAAAATAATTCGTGCATTTACGCATTGCACAAAACGGCATTTTGAATGCGAAGTAGGTTTTCTTAGCCACCAGGACACACGCGTGTACGGAACGAGTGTATCGAGAGTGACTAAGGCAAGAGATTAGAATTACAATCTTTTGTACGCTTCATGTTCAATGGGTTGGTGACTTATCTACCTTAGTTTAATATTAAAGATATTTTATACAGACGACAGCACATCAAGCTAATACAATCTGTCAGATTTCTTTATTAGATTTTCAACTTTATCTCTAACACTTTAAGGCTTAAGGTTGATAGGCAATATTTGACAGTTTCAGGTAGCTGGACCTGCAGTTGCCTGTACATATTTACATACCCAACATAAACTAGTTACACTTATAAAATAATAGTGACAATATTGCGATATGGATCCATTAGAAATCAACTTAATATTATTATATGTATAAGGGATTATAAGCATTATAAATATAAGATTCACATTAGGTTAAAAAAACAACTTTATAAACAAGTTATACATGTAAACATATTCCTGATTTATGTAATCATTGTGACATTATACAGACACTAGCAATATCAAGCTACTAAAATCTGACAAATTTCTTTGATGGATTTTCAACTTTATAGGTAAAGCAGTAGAGTTTAAGGTTGATTATGAAAATTTCACAGTCACGGATAGCTTGACCTGCTCACGTCAGTACAACAATGAAACACATCATCATCATCATCTCATCGTTAATCTCAGTCGCATCCGTAGCTTTTTCAGCTTTGAAGTCTGGGGTCCGCTTTACCAGTCTAACTGCTAATTTTGCTAAACTTCGATATTTTCTGTGAAGCTACTGCCGTCCTAAATACAATAGGCGTCGAATTCTTTACCAACACAACCACTTTACTTATTTTTTAAAGAATCTTGGTTTGTAAAATATTTTAATACAATATGTGGATTTTTCAGTTTATTTCGTTCTATGTCATTGATTATATTAGATGTTCGACGACTCCAATGAAGACACGTTTCTCTTTTGATTTTCTCCAGAAGATTGTGTTCGGCGCACCAGAAATTCTTAATAGTCGCAATAGCCAAACAATCTTTTAATTTTTTTAACATATAAAGTACTAAAAATGTCAAAGAATTTTTTGACCAAAATGTATCGTCGTTTTCTATAATTTCCCATAAAAATAATGTTTTAATAAAATAGCTAGCCAATTTTTTAAATCCTTGAATATCACGGAATAGCTTTAAAAGTTTTACAGCGCTTTTTAAATTATTTCTATTGTCCGTATAATATCGTTCTTGATACGGAAAAGCTAATCTCCAACTAAAATCATTATCACTAGGTTTTGGTACTGCAAAATAATTAGTAATTTTTGTCTTTGTAACTTTCTCAAAATCAATTTTTGAATTACATGGTTTTTTTGGTAGTTCAAACGCTAAAGTTGGAACCAAATCAATATCAATAACGTTATCATTTTCAATACATATTGTTATGGTCATAGCAGGACCCGAAATCTTATTTAGGATTTTGTAATATTTATTTTTCACTTTTAAAATTCGTTTACCATCTTCTAAGACTAATGTATTTAGAGCAACATCTACGACCCCTTGCATCCATGATCGAAATTCTTTTACTAAGAGGCGGTAAGATTGGTCGCACCAATATTCAGTCTTATTGAAACCTTTCTTGGCGGTGGCAGGAGTTTTAGACAGTCTACGGAATTCTTCTGGCATTATAACACTTGTGTAGCCATTCAAGTTATCACGGGAATCTAGACTAATTTTATCATAATTAACGTGTATGGTTAGAATAACATTAATATCATATTCATTTGGTTGGCCCACGCGCATGCCATCAAAGTAGCTACCTAAATATTCTAATTTGGGGTTCATAACGTCGAATAAAGGGTCACATTCACGCATTATCTTCAGAAGTTTTTCAAGCACTTGGTAAAGAATAGAGTTATTGTCTGTTCTGTCTTTTCTTCTGATTCGCACATGTCTTCTGTTCACCTCTTGGAAAATTTCTTCCATAGTTTTCTGATGTCGACCTCGCTGCCGACGGCCCGAGTTTGTCATTTTGCTGAAACAACAATTACTTACTTAAGAATATATTTTTGAAGTGAAAACTTCTTTACGTTGCGTTGTGCTATTTTTTGGGATGGGTAAACAATATAAGTCGCGTCAGGGCACCTAACCTGTGTGGCTATCATGAGTTTTCATTACGAAGACTCGGTCATCGATATCAACAGCGTTTGACTCATCGATTCGCCCGCTTCAAGGTTGTAAGAACTCTCAACCAATTTGAGCGCCAAATGTGGTCGATGCGTATGATCCAGTCTCTTGAAAACTCATAGTAGCCACACTGATCGAAAATTCACAAAATCAAGGAAGAGTACCTACACCGCCGGCGCGGCAACAATGTAGGTATGTACACATATCTGCGCGCAGAGCGTTTGCGCGAGTGTGCGTATGTTGGTATTACTGCCTGCTACGCTGAAATGCAGATGAAAGGTGATTTTTCTAAGAAATATTTTTTTTAAAGTAAAATATTTGTAATAGTTCTCAAATGTTAATTTTTTTATGTAATATAATATAAATATACACTTCTGGACACATCTATTGGCCCACCTTAGAGTTTAGGTTCGATGGCCCCTACCAAAATATGATTGCTAGATTGAACAAAAACTATTGATGCAGTTTTAAATCTGATACAGTTTACCATCTTTTTCGATCGTATTGTTTTAAATTTGAATTCAGAATACCATACGACATGGAGCTACGCCTAACAAGTCGGATATGCGCCTTGTTAAAGTCAATTGATTTTTGAATAAAAAACATGTTTTATCAAATAAAGTTTTAACTTTAATAACGCGTGTTGCCTCCATGGGCATCTACCACAGCTCTCATACGATTAGGCATAGAGTTTATCAACCGCTCTATGAAATTGTGAGGGATCATCTCCCATTCCTCTTCTATGGCAGTTTTCAACTCCTGCATCGTCTGAGCAACTGGCTAACGAGCCCTAACACGTCTTTTTAGCTTGTCCCACATGTGCTCAATGGCGTTCATGTCTGGGTTTCTGGCTGGCCAGTCCATAACTATGATGTTCACATCCCGAAGATATTCCCTGACGATGCCGGCCGTATGGGCTCTTGCAGTCTCATGCATAAAATGGAAATTTGGGCCCACATAGTCCGCGTATAGTATCACGTGAGGTTCTAAGCACTCACGAATGTACCTTTCAGCATTTTATGTAGGCTGCCGTGGTCCCGTAACAACCTCAAGTTGAATTTTGCCGCTCGCGGATATACCGCCCCAGACAGTCCATGAGCCACCGCCATAAGCAAAGCTCTCTTCAAAGCAGCATTGTGCAAAACGCTCTCCCTTACGTCGGTAGACCTTCTTCCTTCCATCGTTGCCATGTAACACAATTTTAGACTCATCAGAAAAGACGTACACGGCTCCAAGCTTGTTGTGTCCAATTTAAATGAGTGCGTGCGAAATGAAGGCGCGCTGTTCGGTGGGCTCGCGTTAGTTTGGGCCCATTAGCTGGTTTGTGTGGTAATATATCGCGTTCTATTAACCTTCTCCGAACAGTTCGAGCGCTCACAAATACTCCGTGGATGTCGCGAAGTTGGTTTTGTATCTCAATGGAGGTAAGGTGACGATTTCTCAAGCTGGTCGTCACGATGAATCGATCCTGCCTTTTAGTTGTGACCCGAGATTGTGGCCTTCCTTGGCGACGAACAAAGCCGCCAGTCTCTTGGTACCTCCGATAAACATTTCGGACCGCAGATCGACTTAAATTAAGTTGAGCACTCACATTTCTTTGGCTGTGTCCGGCCTGGATAAGTGCCACAGCTTGGGCGGCGACTTCAGGTGAAGTATCCATAGATTATTGATAGAACCTCACCTTAATGTTAAGAATAAGTAATGTTTGTTGCAAAACCAAAGATATCGATCACTTATTCAAGAATTAAATCCAAACCAATACAATCAAGTTTTCTTAGTATTCGATTGTTTGATATCAACAAACAGGCTCCAAATTGTCTTTTGTTTCTTTAAATTCTGTGTTCGAAATTCAAAAAAGACTATTGATTGAAATTGTGAATGTGACAGGTTCAAAACTGCATAAAAACTTTTTGCTCCACCTAATATAAAATTTTAGCTAGGACCAAACGAAACTGAAAATGCAAGGAGGGCCAATAGATGTGTCCAGAAGTGTAATAAATATAGTAAATAGATAATATATAAAGCTGAAGAGTTTGTTTGTTTGAACGCACTAATCTCGGGAACTACTGGACCGATTTGAAAAATTCTTTTTGCATTGGCTAGCCCATTAATTCAGGAAGGCTTTAGGCTATATAACATCACACTGCGACCAATAGGAGTGGAGCATAGCTAACTCCACGCGAACGAAGTCGCTGGCGGCCGCTAGTGTAATATAAATGGACACGGTGGTGTACGATAGGGTAATACATAAATATTGTATTTTACCACATTAATGATAGTACTTCTACATTGGTTGATAAAGCAATTCGTGCGAAATTATTCCCTAACAGACAGTTACATTCGATTTTTTAATATTAGTGTGGATTTACATTTCCATACAAACTTTCGTCCCCTATTTCTTACTATTTTCTCTCATAAGGACAATTTTTATTACAAACATTTTATCTACTACTAGCTATTTCCTACGACGTCGTACGCTTCGTCCAATTTCTGCCGCACGATAAAAAGTATATAATTATACTTATATATATATTTTTGGGTAACTTGAACCGTTTACGCAGCGCACGCAACGGAAGCCCTCAAAGATAAATAATTTGCCCTGTTTTTTCCACTGATTCTTCACTTCTTTTGACCACAGCGTGATTTTATATAGCCTAAATATAGATAAACTGTACTATTCAAAACAAAAATAATTTTTCATTCCGAACCAGTAGATCCTGAGATCAGCACGTTCCAACAGTATAGAAGTAAATCGAATCAAAAGCCAATGTAAAAGGTTTCGATGTTCTAGCTTTAAAAATAACTTTTCATATAAAATATCCCCTATGTTTATTATACACCCTTAAGGGTTATAAATATTTTTACAAACTTTAAATGCTATCTTTATTTATATCTAATCAGCAGCCTATAACTTTTATGCTTCTTCTAGCATTGAAAATGACTAAAGTTTTATACAACCTTTCATCTTTTTCAACAACCCTTTTTGGAACTAAAATGTAACCTATGTCCTTTCTCAGGCTCTAGATCATCTGAGTGTAATTCAGTAGTTTTGACGTGAAAGCAGGAGAGAGACAGACAGATACTTTCTCATTTATAATATCAATAAAAAAGGTTTAGGTGGATGGTACTCATGGTACGAAACACTTCGTGGGGGAGTCCGACTCGCACTAGGCCCGTCTTTTTTCTTTGCTTTACAAAGTAGTTCCGAAGAAAGTAACATTAGCTAATCAACCACCGAATATAATAAAATCTCTACTAATATTATAAATGCGAAAGTAACTCTGTCTGTCTGTCTGTCTGTTACGCTTTCACGTCTAAACCACTGAACTGATTTTATTGAAATTTGGTACAGAGATAGAGTTGACCTGAAATAACATAGGATAATTTTGATTCCGGACTTTTGAAGAGTTCTTTTGGAAACGCGATATAAACGAACTCCACGCGGGCGAAGCCGCGGGAGGAAAGCTAATAAGTAATAAACATAACAGAGTTATAAAAAAAAAAATGAAAACGGAATAAAGTTTTTATAGTACGTACCTAACTGAAATATAAAACTGCTGACACCGATGAAGTTAACTCACCTTGTTCCACAATCAAAACAAACTAAAAACGAACACACAAACTTCTTACTAGAAGCAAGTTGTATGAAACTATAATGAAATACTGTTTGTATTTTCGAGGTTACAAACGTTGGTCAGTAAACTGCCAAATTGCCAATGCGAAAACACTACGTGTCTGCGGTCTGCGTTATATAGATAAAGAATACCGGAATACGCTCACACTACCGCTACAATTTTCGTGGCTTTGCACTACGGTTTTTCCCCGTAGTCAGTGATGTAGCGGATTAGTTCATTGCCCTGCCTATTATATGACGTATAAACTTATCTATTGATATAACATATTGATGTAACAGGGGAAATACCCTAAAAACAAATGAACAACACGACTCATTACAGTTGTGAGTCTGTGTTCACAAAGAACACAGGAGTCTGTCTGTGTTCACAAAGAACACAGACTCCTTTTTAATTTGATTTGATTGCGCAACTAATATTTAGTTACGTATTCAAAATTACTATCTCGTTCTGTTACAAGTGATAATTTGAATCATACTGAATTATTCCCAAAAAAAGACCCTGTCTCGTTCATCATGCAAGCACATCAAAACAAATTCAAGATTTTTAGATTAAGTGTACAAATAGCAAGTTTAATAATAGGTTAAATTTCGATTCTATATAGGCCCTAAAGGTAAGATTTGCTGTCTTGTACAACTGTTAAGTCACATGAGAGATGAATGAGTCAATTGCATGCAACTGACATGAGAACATTAGGAAGGATTTATGGTGTTCCAAGAATGTATAGAATAAGAAATGAGTATATGTATAAAGACTGATTTACATGGTGCAGTTTAATTGCCTATGGCACACAATAAAATTGATGCAACAAGTGACTTGCACGGTGTATAGACAATACAACTTTTATTGTTGCTTCAACATAATTGAAGCCATAGGCAGTTAAATTGCACTGTGTAAATCAGCCTTAAGTTTAAAAATAGGATTGGTGACTCAAAAAGTTGTGTAGAAATTGATTGCCTTAGTCAATTTCGCAGTGCTTTTTATGTGAAGAAATGATGGAAGTTTGGAATATTAATGTGAATACATTCATACACAAAATTTTCAACATTTCTATTCTTTAGAATTTGGAAGACCAACAATACAAAAGGTGGTTTGGTTAAAAGATATTAAGCTTAGAAAGGGAGGTGAGTACTAAGATGATAACCAATAAAACAATATTTTACTTTATTAGCTATCATCTAAAAAAAAGAAATGTTAAACCCACTACAGATAAATAGAAATAATGGCAAGAGACTGATGACCTTTCATTTAGGTTTTCTTTAATCAGTAGTAGATTTTTCCATGTTGACAACTAGTTATGTTAACGGTAGGTACTTACTTCATGGGTCTATGATTTCAGTGACTGACTCAGTTTCAAAATTATTTTTACATTTCTCAATAGCCTCTTGTAATGTCTTAAAATTGGCAGGTTCTATGTTGTCTTCCACTTCAAGTTTCATACGTTGAAGATCATGCCCTGTGAAAATATGTAGTTTATAAAAAATTATACTTACAGAATAAAATCTCACTGTGTTTATATAGAGATTGTGGGAACCAAAAAAGCTGGTCATGCCTACATATTTATGATAGGAAGTTTTTCTTTTTAACCAATGTTAAAAAAGAAACCTGCCTGTTTATTGCAATCAACAAACAGGCAAATACATTACATATGTCACAATGACAATGGTGTAGTGGTGCTGTGCTGTGTATTGCGGGTTCAATCCCACACAGGCTAAATATTTGTATGATCTACAAGAAGTTGTTCCGGGGTTAACTATTTGTGTATGTAAGTTTACAAGTTCGCAAATGCACCCACGATACCGGAGAATTAACTAGTGGTGCCACATTTAAAAAAAAAATAGATTGAATAATCTAGAGAAAATTACTACAAACAGTTTAGCAGGGCATTTACCGCCTCAGAGTTCAATCTACACTAATATTATAAAGATTTGTATTTTTGTATAGTAATGAATAAACTCAAAAAGTACTGTACCAATTTAAGTAATTCTTTTTTCATTAGAAAACTACATTATCACTGAGTAACATAGGCTATATTTAGTACTAGATTACTATAGAAATCTTTAGAAATTCTTATTAAAAAATTGTTATTATTATTATTGTCATTAGGTTTATTTATAATTTGGCCATTGTTAAATAGGCCCTTCACATTGTTATATTACCTTCTTTAGGAGTAACATATGCATGTTCCATACTCAATATCTTTTTGGTCTTGCAGAGGTACTTCAAATTCTTTTCTGGCAATTTGTCAAATAATGGATCTTCCGATTTTGGTTCTGGATCTTCTTCAAAAAACATGTATGTTCCAAGAGCATTCTCATATTTACCTATTTGAATGTAATTCAATTTAATTGTTAATGGTGAAATTTTATTATTCATAAAGTTATACTAATCTAATAACAAACTTGAGAGCAGCGGCATCCTAATGATATCAGCTATGACCCCATCAGGCACTATACTTTATGAAATTTCTTCAACATCACTGCTCTCACAGTGAAAGGAAACACCGTAAAGAAACTGGCAAGTCCTAGAGCCAAAATTTCAAAAACTTGTGACATCTAGCAACTCGCACTGGGCCTACATGGTAGATTACGGCACACTCCTTTCGTCGAGGGGAGACCTGTATCCCCTCGACGTGGAAACATTATAGGCTGATTCTGTAATCTAATAACTAAAAATATCTTGGTTAATAATAAACAAAGTAGAGCAACAACCTGTGAAAAACGTATCATCCATTTGAATGATAGGGTTTTTTCCATTAACTCCCAGTACATGAATCGCTCGATACTTTTCAATATTTACAGTGTCTTCAAACTCAGCGTACACTAATAGCTCCTCTTCTGATTCAGTAAGTTCTTGATTCATTCTAAATTTTATTTAAAAATGTGTTTCAATGTTTGGTTATTTCGCAAGATTGTAGATAACCTACACAATAACAAACAGTAGAACAATCTTTAATCAGAGAATTTTTGTGTAATCACAAGTAGAAGTACGTCAATGCACGTGTATATCTACAACTGACAGATAAAAACTAAAAAGACAGATTACAAAAGTCACACAAAGTGTAGTTTGGTACGATCATCACTACAATGCTAGAAATGTCCATTTTATAGTGTATCGACATTGTTTTAGCTAAATCGAGTTAGTCTAAATTCAACAGTAATGGATATGTAGTGCAAAACAACAAAAACAAACAAATGAACAAACTTAAGACAAAAGCGCGACCACAATGCGTACATTAATGGAAAAGCTAAAAACTTGCACATAAGTTTTTAGTCAATTTAGTTTTTTGCTGATATTGCTTGATTTACAATATTATTTCAATAAAAAGTATTATGCATGATATTATATTCTGACGAACGGCTATTAGTAAAATAATGTTATGATAACTTGTAAAAATATAGGATATCTTACTTAACTATACATATTTATTTTTACTATTAATTTATTACGCTTACACATTAGAACAGACCTATAATTCATATTGCTCCGTTTAAATTATTCATATTTATTATTATAATCACAAATCTCATTACCTAATATACGTATATTATATTTTTAATTATTATATGATTAGGATGAAAAGTGGAAAACCTTTGTCCAGCAGTGGACCTCTATAGGCTGAAGAGGAAGAAGATATGATTAGGACCAGGAATAAATAAAACTTACTACTTAAATTACCAAAAAAAAAAACCGACTAAATTCGATATTAATATCGAATATCGATTGTCGATGACATCCTTATTTATTATTGAATAAGCTGCCCTAGTGAGTACAGCACGGCACGTACGAAATAACCAGAAAAATTTTCGTAATCAGTAATTTTATTGTGAAACCGGTGGTATCAACTGCGTAAAAATGTCCGACTGGGATACAGTTACGATTCTCCGTAAAAAACCACCAAAGGCATCAGCTTTGAAGACTGAACAAGCAGTAAATGCAGCACGCCGTCAAGGTTTACCAGTTGATACTCAACAAAAATATGGAGCTGGAACCAATAAACAACACGTTACTACTAAAAACACTGCTAAACTAGACAGAGAGACTGAAGAATTGCGTCATGAAAAAGTAACTCTTGACTTGGGAAAACTTATAATGCAAGGAAGACAAGCGAAAGGCATGAGTCAAAAAGATTTGGCAACCAAAATATGCGAGAAACCTCAAATTGTCAATGACTATGAGGCCGGTCGTGGCATTCCAAATAACATTGTTCTTGGTAAGATAGAAAGGGCAATTGGATTAAAACTTCGTGGAAAAGAACGTGGCCAGCCACTACAGCCTCCTGGAGTGAAGAAATAACGGATTCTCTGGGAGGCGTAGACCTAACTCCGATTTGTTTATTGCATAATTATAATTCTATCTCATTTTTGCTGTTGAATGTGTTCTCTATTAATGTATTCATACGAACTAACAAAGTAAAATGATGTAAGCAATTTTTATTTTCCTCTGGAATGTTCCATACATCTGTGATGTGCAATGTGTTACCACCAAGTAAAATTGTTCAGTTTACATTGAATTTAAAGATAGTGGTAAAGTGGTGATGTGATATGCAATAAAATAGCTATTTATGATTGTTTTTAATTTTATTTGTATACAAAAAATGAACGTGGTTTTTAGGTTAGGTGTTGCCTGTCGACTATTTATAATTTCATTCTGCAGCTGCAATGGCTATTACAAGTTTAAGAAACTTAATCTTATTTAAAAATTATTAATGCAAATACGTCAGTTCGTCTTCTTAGGTGTTTTTTTTTTATGAAACAGAAACTAACATGAGAATAGAAAAAAGACTATTTAGTAGATCGGAACTAATGTCAAATCACGTGTTTTTAAATATTGTTTGCGTGAATTGTCATTGTACAGGAAATGTGGTTATTATTAATTTAGAAAAGGCGGCGCAGCAATGTTAAAAAAATTGGGAATATTTTATTTTCTTTAACCACATAAAATATTAATGTATCTTACGGACGACAGCAGGTCAAGCTACCCGAAACGGGCAAATATTCCCAATAAATTTTGAGCCTTAATATTTTAGAGATAAAGTTGAAAATCTAATTTAAAAAATCTGACACATTGTAGTACCTTGATTTGCTGTCGTCTGTACATACACAGATTTCTGTGGTTCTGTGCAACCAGTGGTAATCCGGGCCCGGGCTTCTACATATTCCTACAGTTCTATAGGGAAGGTCCTATTTTTGAAATTCCCTCAGAATAAGGAATGCTATAAAGTGGTGTGTACAATGCACTCAAGAGGGTTAGAAGCAATGAGATACTGATGAAAGTCTTTTGAGAAACTACCAGCCCATTTGATTTGGTGTTGAATCAAACATCAATCAATTCTATGAAATTGTTAGACGATTAATGTTCTTTTGATAACTATCGTAGTTATTTAACTCTATAAAGCGTCGAATCTGGCTCGCTCCTTTCGTGAGAGGCACTATAATCGAAATCTAACATTTTTGATACGGCAGTCTGTCGGACTAAGCTTAACATGTAAATAATTTTAATGTCTTTGAGTATAAAAGATTTTACTACTAATCCAAAAAGTATTCGCCTATAAGGATTTGCCGATAATTATGTTTTCTTTTACTTTTTGAATAGAGCGCCGAAATCAATTATGTCTGATAGCGCCGAGAAACGTTACAATATAATAGAACACTATTATACAAGTACACTATTGTACAAGTCAAGGCTATTTGGCATCACCGGCTATTTTATCTTACAAACTACATGAAACATTGGGGATTTTAGGGAAAATAGACGCAAATGATCCTGGATAAGTTTCCGTTTATACTTTGACTCTACATCTTCGGTTTGTTGATGATATCATTGTCATTACTGAGACCGCGGCGGATCTGAGTACAATGCTCGAAGACCTCGGTATAGCCTCCGAGCGAGTCGGTCTTAAAATGAACATGGGCAAGTCTAATTTTAGAGTGGGTAATCTTTGTGCACTATAGTCGCACGAGTTTTTTGGTAATTATCCCTAACTTTTAAATAAACCACGCAGTAGACACTAGCAAAATGTACGATGTAATTGTCAAAAAACCGTGTGCGACTAGCGCACACAGATTACCCACTAAAAAAATTTGACTTGAAGGCCTGCCTTGCTTACCCTAGGCCTGACTTGCCCCCCCGGGCCAGAAGCTGGGTACACCCATGCCCATGCCGTTCCGTATACCTGGGATAAAGTATCCAGTTAGGTAGGTCCAACTTCGGGAAAGAGGTCAATCGTCGAATCCAACTCGGCTGGGTTGCTTTCGGGAAGCTACGTAGAATCTTCTCGTCCGATAAACCGCAATGTCTCGACTGGTTAAAGACAAAAGTCTTCGACCGGTGTGTGTTGCCACTGATGACTTATGGAACTGAGACGTGGTCGCTAACAATGGGCCGTATAAAAAAGCTTAAGGTCACTCCAAGGGCAATAGAGAGAGCTATGCTTGAGGACTGCAAGATTTCACTGTGATCACGTTAGAAATGAGGAGAACCACAGAAGAACGAGAGTAACCGACATAGCCCGAAGAATTCCAACACTTTTTGCCTGTCGTGGGGGGAGCAAAATAAAATGAGGTCACTTTCCGGTCTTCTGAGTTTGTGGGGGCGTTTCTTTGCAGAAATTAAATTCACTTACACGTGGTATATAGAAGTGCACCCTTTAAAAAGTTTGGTTTCAAGATAATCAGACGAATGTATTATTTATGAGTCTCGTCTCCTCAACCAACACACACCACATCACAACCACGCTTAAGAAGTTTTCTCATCAAAAATATTTCACGAACATGTCACCTAAAATAAGAATATGGTATAATAGAAGACTCGAAGATTTTAACAGTCCAGCTTTCTTGAGTTGAGGTTTTCCTTGGGTATGTAATATTTATACCGAACAGAAAAAGTTACTATACTTATTAAAATGATGATGTAATATTCTAAATTTAATTTCGAATACTTGTAAGGTTCTCGCAACTGTTTCTTGCAGACATAATTATGTGTGACCTTATTTGAAATTCAATTAAAAAATTATTGGACAGGGAGGCGCAGTAAAACATCAAGTTTGTCTGTTTAGCAGAGTTTACTGAATTAATTAGTGCTCACAATATGGCGTTCACAAAAAGCTCGGACGAACAACGGAAAGATCTAGAACTACCATAGACTAACTAGATACAAACCATAGTGTAACAATGTTGCCATAGTTTAACATTGCATTCAACACCCTCCCTCAATGTTAAAACTAGTTACTTAACAAAATAAATCACAAACAAACAAACAATTGCTGCAAATTAACCATGAAGTCCTAACATATCTCTGAATCTACAAAACTTAATTCGCCCAAGTGGCTTTGTCAATACATCAGCTGGTTGTTCGTTTGTACCAATATGCTGCAATACAATTTTCTTTTCAGAAACTTTTTCTCTAACAAACATTAGCCTAACATCAATATGCTTAAGCTTGTGATGGAATTGCGGATTTTTACACAGACTTATCACAGGCATGTTATCCTCATAAATTACAATAGGTCTTTCTACACCGGATAAACTCAAATACAAGTTACTTAGCCAACAAGCCTCGCTTGCTGCCATACTCAAAGCTGCAAATTCAGATTCGGTTGAGGACAAAGAAACAGTTGATTGCTTTCTAGATACCCATGACACAGTACAACCAAAAACTTTAAATAAATAACCTCCCGTAGACTTCCTATCTACTTTGTCTCCAGCCCAATCCGAGTCAGCATAACCAACAACAACATGATCACAATTTTTGCTTTTAGTAAACAGCACACTTAAGTTTATGGTTCCCTTCAAATAACGTAAAACACGTTTTAGAGCATTATACAATTCCAAACTTGCACATGACTGATATCTACTAAGAATACTTATAGCAACACAAATATCTGGTCTTGAACACAACATTGCATACATCAATGAGCCTATAATCTTTCTACATCTTTTCTCAATTTCTACTGATTCTGATTTATCTCTTTTAAGTACACTATGATCAAAATTTTCATCCATTGGGGTTGATACACTATTACAATTGTACATATTGTAATCTTTTAACAATTTTTCTATGTAAGCTCTTTGACTAATACTAATTGTTCCCTTCCTTAAATCTTGAACTATTTCCATTCCTAAGTAATGTCTAATCATTCCTAAGTCTTTAATTTTAAAGTTTTCATTTAACAACAATTTTAGCTTATGAATTTCTTCCTGACTGGTTGATGCTAACAATAAATCATCAATATATATAAGTAAGTATGTCTTATTACCATTTTTATCTATCTTTATGTACAAACAGTATTCATATTCACTTCTAGAAAAGCCTAAACTTGTTATTACACTGTGAAACTTAATATTCCAATTTTTAGGCGAGTCTTTCAAGCCGTAGAGTGCCTTTTTAAGTTTACAGACTGTACCATCAGGTAAATTTACATAATAGTCTCCAACGACTTCACCATACAGAAAAGCACTACAAACATCTAATTGATAAATAGGCAAGTTATTCTGATTACAAAAAACTAAAAACATTCTTACAGAAGTTAATTTTGCTACAGGGCTATAAATCTCAGTACAGTTTAAATTTTGTTGAAAGCCCTTGGCTACTAAACGAGCTTTATAAGATACAATATTGCCCTTTACATCTCTTTTAACCCTAAATACCCACTTAGTATCTATAATATCACAATCTTTAGGTTTTTTTACATATTCAAAAGTATCATTTTCTTCTAAAGCTTCCATCTCTCTAGCTATGGCCTTCTTCCAATTTTCAGCATCCTTACAAGACATTGCCTCTGTATACGTACTAGGTTCTTCAATTTCTGCTGTTGCTAATAATCCCAGTTCAAAATCCTTCAGGTAGTTCGGTTGACGGATGTTCCTTTTTGGTCGACTACTGCATGGCCTTTCACTTTCAAATTCCTCCGAAGCAACTTCTTCAGCATCTTCATATAAGTCCTCCAATAGAACAGGTGATTCTTCCGTTTCTTCTGGCACATCCTGAATATCAGAGACACTTGGCTCTATAATCTCCGAAGTGGAGAGCATTTCTGTAGATTGCTGCTCTAAATCTGCATCTTCCACACACTGGGTCGACTCTTTTTGGACTACCATGTCAGATTTATCTTTCACTTCTGAATCCAAATGTGGCAAGAATACTACATCTCGGTGAACTTCTAATTTCTTAGTTGAAGGTATATAAACTCTGTAACCCTTTACTTCACTGTCATAGCCTACAAAGTTTGACGAACTATTACATTCACCATTGATGACAGAAATGTCAAACTCGGAAATGTCACTCTTGTTGCGTTCGGATACACACGATGCGGCCAAACGATATGTTTCTTTTGCACTTATTATAGATGACAGTTCAGAGTGCGTTCCGTTTAATGTGAACAACATGAGATACATTTTATTGATATGTTTCGCCAAGGCACGAACTTCACCATTACTGTTTACAAACTTACAATAGTCTTTACTAGAGACTAGGCTTAGGTTTTTGTCCAATACACTACCCACTGAAAACAAGTTAAACTTCAGTCCAGGCACAAATAGAACTTCATTTAAAATTGTTTTTATAAACTTTGAACCGTTCCATGCATAGAGTTCAATGATACCACGACCAACTACATCTAACACTTTGCCGTTTCCAATGGTCACTTTCATAGAACTATTTACCATGTGCAACTTCTTAAACAGTTTTTTATTATGGCACATATGTTCACTTGCACCAGAGTCCATAAACCAGCAATTCTGACAGTCTTTTTCACTAATACACATCAAAGCACTTTCAACATTATTTTTCTTTTCTTCTCTAGATTTCAACAGCTTACAGTCAGCTTTGATATGACCCTTCTTCTTGCAATAATTACAGCTTCTTGTTTCCTTTACTCTAGACCGACAGTCTTTTGCAAAATGGCCTTGTTCACCACAAGTGTAACAGTTAAAAACTTTTCTCTGAGTTACACCAGCCAACGCTACATCTGATTGATCAGATTGCTCGATACATTCTTCTTCAACTAACAATCTCGAGGTCAACTCATTCAAGGTTTGTTTCTCAATAGGGACTGACTCCCAAGCTGAGCGGAAATGCTTGTACTTCTCAGGTAGTGACATCAACACCTTAGTAATGATCATCATCTCGGATAATGGTTCATTCGCTTGCTTTAATTTGGTGCTTATTTCTTCTAACTTTGACATGATTGTCACCACTGAATCTTTATCTCCAAATTGCAGAGAAAAGAACTTCTGCTGTAGTAAATGCACACTTACAGCCGATTCCCTTTCATAAACTGATTTCAGCTTTATCCACATGCCAGCTGAGGTGGAACAGGATAGTAGATGTGTGAGTGGCGCTGCTTCCATACGTGTGACTATGAGCTCTTGCGCTTTAGCATCCTTTTGCAACCATGACTTCTCATCAGCTTTGTTTTGCTCAGAAGGTCTTTGCTCCGAACCATTGACAACTTCAAAGAGACCCTTTCCTCTAAAGATGACTTCCATCTGGAATTTCCAAATTGCCCAGTTGTCCCTTCCGGACAGCATCAAACACTGGGTATGCTCCATGACGACGAAACTACGACGAAACACGATGCGTTCGTTTGAGACAAGCACGCCAGCTAGTCTAACCTCAAAAATTCAGTGCTCCCGAAAACTCTACTGGATACTGCAAAAAACAGACAAAACGGCCTGGGCCCATAACCTATTGGACAGGGAGGCGCAGTAAAACATCAAGTTTGTCTGTTTAGCAGAGTTTACTGAATTAATTAGTGCTCACAATATGGCGTTCACAAAAAGCTCGGACGAACAACGGAAAGATCTAGAACTACCATAGACTAACTAGATACAAACCATAGTGTAACAATGTTGCCATAGTTTAACATTGCATTCAACAAAAATACTACTCGGGCTATAGGGGATACCAGGGCCTAGGAGAACCGCTACTAGCTAGCGGCACACATAACCCCTTTTTTTTAAGAATGGCAGCTCATCAAATGACCTCTCCCGCTCTGGCTGGAGCGAAAGGGCGTGTCAGGCTTTTACTGACTAAAATCCACCCGTGTTCTTTCACTTATGTGCCAGGGGCCACAGTATCTCTATCAAACTACACGTTACCCTAGCAGGCATCGGTCTTCGCGTACTCCATCACTATGTGCTGAAAACTTTTTGAGGCGCGCGTGGAACACAACGTGTTGTCAACACGGTTCTGGTCTTTACCGCAAGCCCACGCCGGGAGTTCAAAGTTGTCTCCCGACCAGGGCATCTCCTGCGACGGCTAGCGGGGTGAGAGCGCTGAGAATCCCGTGCTCCTTCACGCGTTCCGCCTCCTCCATTGCCAGCATCACTGCTTGGCAGTAGACATGGTCTGGGAACGCCAATTAAAAGGGAAGGCCGCCCCCGTATGCTCTACACAGTGGTGACACCCTGGCGTTTTTTCCCACTATAGCCGAAACAGGAACCTCCCGACACAGCCGTTTCCGGTGGCGTACTTTCGCCGCTATTGTGGCGTTCCCAGCATGTGTTGCGACAGTCGCACTTTCCATGTTGCTATGATCATGATTTGTCGCGGCTACAGAATTATGCCCCGGAATGTGATCGACTGTTACCCGGCCTCTGGGACGTGATCAGGAGTCGAGCTGGCCACCTCCTCAAGGACCACGCCCACACAGGTGCTCCGTAAACAACCATAGCCAGCCACGTACATCCTCCGGTAGGAGCCGTTTGGTCCCCCTAGATACCTAGATAGGGGGGGAACCGCCATAGGGCAGACGCAGCCCGCTCCAGTCTGGGAGCCAAATGTCTGAGCACACATATCCCCGTATGCTCAGTCGATCATGTCCAACGCAGCCCTAACTGGAGAAACACGCCAGATTACAGTAATGGAACTGTTTGAGAATGTCCAAGAATATTACAACAGTGGATGTTAAACATAGAAGAAATAAGTGAAGCAAAGTTTATTCACCTTTGTTATGTTTTCCATCTCGCTTACACTTAAATAAAAAGTTGCCAAAATAAAATGAAGTTTTCCTAGTTACAGAAAACAGTTTTCACAATATATTTAAAAAAAATGAGTGTCTCTCACTTTTTTTAAATATACTGTGAAATCTAGATACCTACAGGTCTAGGTCTTAATATTTTAATAGTTATTCAAAAATTATACATGATATTGTAAAGTAGTTTTTTATTAAAATTATGTTTGAGGTGTCTAAAGTTTACTTACTTGTAGCATAGAGTTCAAAGCTTGCAAAACTGTTGGAATGCTATTAACAAAAATGGCTATTTTGTCAATTGCTTTTCTACCACTTGAAATGTTTTACTGAATATACTTGAGGATTTGTGAGAGTATATAGATAGAGTGCCTTACTATGTATTTTGTAGTTAAAGATTGTGGAAGTGTGTGAAACCCAACATCAAATGTTATCTTTCGTATGTAAGTTCAGAAATACCAGATTTTAAATTACACACAATCTCTACAAAATACAAGCCAATATTTTAAAGATTTGCCAATATTTCTCATTCAAAACTGTGTCAAAAATGTTTTAAAATTTTGAACATCAAAATTGCATAATTGTATAAAAAGAACAAAAGGGTGACCATATTTTTTCCGTAAGATGGATCTTTTTAAATTTGAGGAAGTGTTTGAATTTCATGTAGATCGAATTTCATTGAATATGTCACGTGTTTTAGGGGACAAATGAAAAATCTTTGGCAATTTACACAAGTAAAGAATAAACTTGTAATTAACTTCACCTAGTATAGAGATGAGAGAGGTATTGGTATTGGTGGTAAAAGACTTATACTAATAATGGAAAGACGATGATGATGAAGATGTCTAAATAGACAATATAATTTAATTTAAAAAATATAATTTAATTTAATTACTCAAAGTTTTAGGTTTCAATACACCTGTTAACTCGGTTTCAGGAAATACAACTAATTTTCCGTTACAGTTTTCCCAAGGACTCGGATAAAACTCAAAAATGGTTATCTAGTATATCATTAAAAGGAAAGTTTTATGAATCAGCAAAGATTTGTAGCTTACACTTTAAATCCATGATGTAAAATGATCCATCAAGACCGAAACGACTTTTAATTAGTGCCGTACCCACTAGTTTCTTCTGTATAATTATGTTCCTGAGGTAATATTGTTAAGATATCTTAAATACATTGTCAAAATGTGCTGCTTACAAACCCAGCAATGTTGATAACAATTTATTTCAAATTACAGGAATGTACAACACCATTCAAGTGCTCAGCTTTACTTGATGTAATGGGGTGTTTTTCAGAAAAAATGACCCCGTGACGATCAGGAAATATAATTTTGAGATTAAATTAAATTGCTTAAATTTACTTAGGCATCAAAGAATATAAAATGAACCATCTACATATGTTACTTAAATTAAAATTTAAACATAAAAATGAGTAATATTCAAGATTTTCGATCAACATATGACGCAAAGTGTTCTTGTACGTCACACGATATAATTAGTCAGAAATAAAACAACCGGTTGATGAAAGAAAATCAACTTATATTATCATAAAGATATTTATTTATTTATTTAGGTTAACCAACAATTGTTTACACTATACATTACTGTGATTTAATGACTAAAGTAACACTTGCAAGTGCAACAATTAATTACAGGTTAACTCCACATAGACAAAAAAAAAAACGGTTTACATTACATACTTAATTAAAACTTAATTGATATTAAAATTAAAAAGCATACATACAAAAAATAATTAAATTACGATAGGCGGGAAGTTGAACAATAAAATAATAACAAATATAAATTCTGATAAATATTAATTAATTGACAATTATATAATTATCGAGATTTATTATCGAATTATGATTTAAGAGGATTAAAATTAAATAGATATTGAACTGTTGATAAAAGCTCGCAGGAATTTCTTTATGGTGTCGTGGTGTATATCTACTAAGTCACTACGGCCATTAAGAATTTTGCACAATCTAGGAATCGGGGAATTTGCACCAAGCACAGACTTTCGAAGTGGCGGACACAGGGGTGTAATCTTATTCCTAGGATATCTAGAGGGCGCATGGAATCTAATAAGCCTCAATAAAGTGGGGCAGTCGATCTTGTTACGCAACAATTTGTTAAGAAACAAAACATCAGCTATATCTCTACGCATGGATAACGTTTGCATTTTGAAATGACACAGACGAGCTTTGTAAGAGGGCAGACGCTTAGATTTGCCTTCACTAAAGGCTAAATGCCATACAAAACGCTTCTGGACCCTTTCCAGACGCAACATGTGATATGCTTAAAATGTTTCCAAAAATAATAAAAAAATAGCATTATTCTATCAGAACAATAAATAATCAGCCAAAAAGTTTCATTTTCGTCACTTCTTAGACACATAACCCTAGAAAAGTTGTTGTTTACTAATGATACGTGTTACAAATTTGAAAATCAAGCAAAGCGAGGAAATTTTCGGCAATAACAAAATTCTAGTAGAGACAAAACTTAATACTCTAAAGAAATTTAGATAAGTACTTTAAAATCTAGTTTTGTACAATTTAGAATATAGGACAGTGACTATTACGAAAATTGCATGACGAATAGGAATAATTTCAGCAGTATCTACACTGCCGATTTAAAACACAATCACAAAGAGCGTAAACCTCGCACTCATCTTCGGGAAAATGATCATAAATAGAATGCATACAAAAAGAGCACCAAAAAGTGGAGCACTGTAGTAATTTTCTAATATTACTATGATTCATCGCAAGAGTAAAATGCTGCGTTTTCTTAATAACCCAGGTTGTCAGTAACAGGCCAGAGCCACCTGGCATTAGTAATGTAACTTTGATTTAAATCAAAACATGTTAGGATTTGTCAACGTCCCAATATACTATCTTATCAGCAGAGTGATCAATTGATCATACATACGAGTATGTTAAATGCGAACTAATATCTGAAACAAGAAAGGTATTAATTTAATGGTAAAATTTGACAATAAGTAGTTTATGACAATTTTTACAGTCAATTTAGATTTAAATCCAATGAGACGTCAAGGTTGTTAAGTGCGTACTAACAAACAATACATTTTTTTTAAATTAGGTAACACAGGTAAGTATTAGAAGTAAAAAAATTCAATATTATATATTTAAAAAGATAATATTTAAGATTAAATAGTTCGTTATACACTAAGCTTTATAATTCAAGTTCGTCACGATTTTATTCCGGTAGTATGTCACATGACGCACAGGATGTGACATATTCATATGACGAAAGTTTTAACAGTAAATAAGTTAATCTAATATAAATTAGTTTATGTAATAATTAATAATTAGTATAAACTAGCGCTTGACCGCAATCCCGCCTGATGGTAAGCAGTGATGCGATCGTTGATGGTAAATCGCGCTAGTTTATTAAGAGCCTTTTCACTCAGAAAAACTGAGCGAATAGGAAGGAAGACGGCAATTGAGTGAGGTGATGGAATGTTAAACCCAAAAACACGACCAACGATGCTGCGCCAAAGGGAGATTGATCTGAAGACCCTCCACGACCAACTCCCAACACAACAACATTAGGCGCATCGTACCCGGCAATGTTTGAAATAAAATATGGAAAAGTGAAGAAAATGAGTTTAATTACCTTTTAAATACTGTCACTATCCAGAACACTTTTTCTGCACATCGAACACATCATCACTTTAGTCACAGATTTTGTCGAAACTAACTTTTGAACAGTAATGACGGTATTATAATACGATCACAATATCGCCAAAAAAGCAAAAAGAAAAACACAAACTAGTAGATTTTATCATAGGTAAGATATCAAATTCACCGCGACGATATCGGAATTTCCGGTACTATGGTTTTCGTAGAAAAAAATTAATTTAATAATATTTCTTAAAAATAACTATAAATAAACTAAAAAAGACCAAAACACACTTTTAGATATAAAGACATTATATCCCAACACCTAAACATAGTCAAAGCTCAATAATGTACAAGTAAGAAGTATTCGAAATCTCCGAGAGCACCGTGGGACACGCGAAATTTTCACCTTCTGTAGTTCTTTTTCTTGAATATAACTATATCTGTTAGCTTTTTATGGTGTTTTTCAATTTAACTTGATTTTAAAATGTCTGCCTTAATCACATATCAATTCACATTTCCGTGTGCCATATAAAAAAACAAAAATAAAAATGTTTGAAGTTGTCGGACAGTCCGATTTTGCTAGGGTCAATTTTTGTGAAAAACATCCAATGATAATAACTAAAACTGATACTTGTTCCTCTGTGTCAGAAAAAAAACGTAGCTACTTTGAGAAGGACATGCCTATCACATACAGTCAAAACATTGTACGTACATACTTATAACTCAGCGTTGGACATTACAATATTAACATTCATGGTTAATGACTATAGCTCTTGAAGACTATAACACAGCAAAATTTGCAATTTGCAATCAAAATTGGTGTTAACTGTTTTAGAAAAATTCCAGCAATTTCTAAAGGAACTATTTGTTCAGAAACATCCAATCAATGAAATTTGCATGGATTTACATAAAACTAAAATAATAAAATTTATTTCAAATATGTTCTTTGAAATAAAAATTCATTCTTATCTTAAAAATCATTTCCAAAATCTTTTGATGACATTCGCACCAGAGGGCAGAAATTACACAAAAGCGTTTTATTTTTACATGTGTGACAAAAAAATTGATTTGTAATTAATAAAAGTTGTTTAAATGAAAATGTTTTTCTTTTAACATATCCTGCCAGCTTGAAATATGTAAATCAAACCACTGTCTGGGTATGTGCCGTACAAGTTTACTTAAATAAGTTGGCCCAACCTCGAAATCGCGAGAAGTAAAAAGCAGACAAATATACGGAGCAGCAGATTTTTATGTAATGTACCTACAATAATGTATGTATCTGGGTTAAGAGTAAGAAGTATTGTAAATCTACATAATAAACAGCCTATCTTGGAATATGTAGTTTTTAAAGAATCTATGTTAGGATAGAAAATAAATTTAAATAACCTTTGTGTATCTTTTATACGACTTTCTTAAAATAAAAACACATACAAAATAATTTATTAACCTTTTGTTAACTACAGTACAATTTACGAAAAAATAAATACCAATATCAGTTGATGCAATAACAATTGCTAACGGTATTTATTTTTTTAACCTATTGATTTATTTACGGGTACAAAAGCGGTAAAGTTGCTAGCGGCTAACACGCATGCCATAACTCACGAATTGCACTGTAGCTAAACTGACGGACGTAGACAGATATCTACTTATTTGCTGCTAACATACACGGTCGTCTGTTTACATTAGTAATGCATTATAATAAACTAGCTGTAGGTGACAGTGGTTGCTAGTGATGACTTACAGAACTGAAACGTGGTCGATCACAAAGGGCCTCACACGAAGGCTCAGAGTCACACAAAGGGAAGGAAGGAGGAAGGAAAGAGCTATGCTCGGAGTTACTCTGCGTGATCGAATCAGAAATGAGAAGATCCGCAGAAGAACCAAAGTCACTGACATAGCTCTTCGAGTCGCTTATGCGACAGTGGGCAGGGCACATTGCTCGTAGAACCCATGGCCGATGGGGCAGTAAGGTTCTGGAGTGGCGGCCACGTACTCGAAGACGCAGCGTATGGAGGCCCCCAATAAGGCGGACCGATGACCTGGTGAAGGTCGCGGGAAGCCGATGGATGCGGGCATCACAAGACCGGTCAGCGTGGAAAGCCTTGGGGGAGGCCTTTGTACAGCAGTGGACATCTATAGGCTGAAGAAGAAGAAGAAGCTGTAGGTACCCCGCGGATTCACCCCCATCTTTGTTTAGTGGTCCGCTCCTATTAGTCGTAGTGTGATGTTATAACTTTCCTCAATAAATGGGCTATCTAACAGTGAAAGATTTTTTCATATCGTACCAGTAGATCCTGAGATTAGCCCGATTTACCAAACAAACTTCAGTTTTAGAATAATTACATTTATAATATTACTAAAGATTTCACACAAAACGTCCTAGAGCAGGTAAAAATATTGTCACCCTGGTGAAAGAGACGCAAAGCATAAGTGAATTGTTCCAAGGCAATTTTTTTTTAGGCTTCAATTTTTTATTCTTGGCGCAACATCCAATGTTTTTTTAATATTCTTGAGCGTGTCAAACGAATTACGAAAGTGTCAAATGCAAGTCAAATGGATTGAATGTTTACTTGTAACAGCACAAAAATAACCTCACAATTGTTAATTTTTGTTTACTATTTTTTCCAGGCTTGTAGTACAATTATAAATAAAGTGTTTAGAATATAATTTTTGCGTAATGCGTTAAGACCCTTTTTCTATTTGCATAAAGATAATAACAAGTAACAGAATGGCTTTTTCATTTGGAACTTCAAGCACTCAGAGTTCAGCCTTCGGTGCTGCTGCAAAACGTAAGTTTATTGTATTTAAAAGTTTTAAAATGATAATTGCGTATCAGAAATTATGATTTAGGTACTCATACATTTCTTAATTTTCCGAAGTAATAAATGCAAGTTGTACTTACATCAGAAATGACACTACCATCTGCCACTATGAATAATTATTTGTGTACCTCACTCAGACAGCTAGAGTTAGCATTTATGTCTGAACTGCTATCTACTTATATCTCAAATGAGGTACAATCCACCCTGTGGTATGGGTATCAACAAATGCTACAGTAATGAAATAAAAATTGTAAAAATTGTAGTTTTTTTGGCTTTACTGGTATTTGACATGGCCAGCTGATATATGGTATATAAATTATTTTAAGTGTTCTGTGTTTTGTAATGTTAGTTACTTTACATGCCTAGTAATTGTATAAAATTAAGGGTTTTTTTTAAACTGAATAGACAGCTTTCTGCTGGGGAGTTTGTACTGCCACTTCTTTACAGTGACAGCACTAGAAAGTCACCCTCCAGACAAAGCCTTGCCGCCAAGCGATTTGTAGTGTTCCGGCATGATGTCTGGTGAAGCCGTACGGAGGACGGGTCTGAGCAGTTCTGTTGCGATGTGTGCCAGGTATGACGCGCCAAATGTTGTTGTGTTGGGAGTTTGGTCGTGGAGGGTCTTCAGATCAATCTCCCTTTGGCACAGCATTGTTGGTCGTGTTGTTGGGTTTAACATTGCATCACCTCGCTCAACTGCCGTCTTCCTTCCTATTCACTCAGTTTTTCTGAGTGAATAGGCTCTTAATAAACTAGTGCACTTTACCATGAACGATTGCATCACTGCTTACCATTAGACGGGATTGTGGTCAAGCGCTAGTTAAATATTATTTAAAAAAAAAAGGTGGCGTAGGGTGGGTGTTTTGGGCTTTTGTCTTATGTAATATTGACATTTAAAAAGTGCTGATTCACAACCTAATTTGAATAAATTACTTTTGATTTTGAGTAACCAATATTCTGCATTTCTAATAAATAATCAGTCAATTCAGTCATAATCAAAATGCAGTTACCATGGTAACCATCAACAATGAGAAAAACCCCTACACTATTATTTATCTAACATTTCAGCTACTTTTTCTTTTGGGGGAGGAGCAACAACTACTACTACTACTGGTTTTGGGGGATTTGGAGCCCCAACCACATCTACAGGTTTTGGAACATTTGGTGCACCAGCAACTAGTACAGGTAACCAAACCAAGACACAACAGTGGCTCTGAAGACATATTACGTTTCATTTAGATACACACAACACCAACTTACCATCTACCTACCAATACTACTGCCAATGGTACCAAACTAACCATGTTTTAGCCTGACACTGAAGAATAGGTTTCCAGAAATTTGATAATTTAGACTTACGAGTATTTGAACTAGGTTCTCATTTTCAAAAAAATGGTTATTGAGACCTGTAATAAATTATGTTTAAATTCTAATAAACTTCACTGACTAATTTTGAATTCTAGCTGTTTAAACACGGACTTTGCAATCTGTCTGGGAGACATTTAACAATACTTAAGAAATGATGTATGGTATGTGAGGTACAGGTCCAGTGACAAGCCCTCTAAAATGGGGTTTTAAATAATTCAATCTTGCGGAAATCTCTTCTTTAGTCTCCTTGCACTTTGAAGTATATTGTCCATAAAGTGGTGTGCCAATATGTTAGGGTACTACAGCATCCTGTCTTTCTATGTTATGACTCTCTCCTTTATTTTGAAAACGAAATTATTTGTATTGTTTTTACCCACAGCTGCACCATTTGGAGCACTAGGCACTGCCCCTGCTTCTACAGCACCCTCTTTATTTGGTGGGACTGGCTTTGGTACTGCTGCTAAACCTACAACAGGTAGTATTTAATGCACAACTTCCACTTGCAAGTTTTATTGTACAAGAAAAACTTGATATTTATCATCTAATTTTCAGGATTTGGAAATACCTCATTTGCCACTAACACCTTTGGTGCTGCGCCTGCATTTGGCGCACCAACATTTGGCAGTTCTGCACCAACATTTGGTACCAACACTCTTGGGGCCAATACATTTAGCAGTCCATTTGGTGCTACTGGCACTTTTGGACAGTCTTTTGGAACCAAACCTAACACTGGATTTACAGGTTTTGGCAATGTTCTTGGATCAGCACCACAGTTTGGACAGGTATGTGTTTTAATAATAACATTTACCCAAGTCTATTTCCATTAAGGTGGAAGCACCATGGTAGCCTGCAAAATTAATTTTTTCTTAGGTTTAACAAATGCAAAAACAAAAGAAATGTCAGTGTCAGGTTGTATGTTGATTAAAATATGATTAGTGACCACACCAAATGTAACTTTACAGATTTATCAACTCAAAGCGTTTTTTTTTAAATTATAAACTAATGCTTGACCGCAATCCCGCCTGATGGTAAGCGGTGATGCAATCGTTGATGGTTAAGCGCGCTAATTTATTAAGAGCCTATTCACTCTAGCCTTGAAGACGCTAAAAATGTATTCAGCCGAAAACACCGCAGGTGGCAAATTGTTCCAGCCCCTCGATGTACGCGGTATAAAAAACGAGGCGAAACGCTTAGTCCTGATCGTAGTGGTGTTGTCGTCTGATGATAGAAAAATCAGAAGCATTTTTGAATTGTTAAGTCAGTCAGAAAGATGAAGGCTGGCGGAGAGCTGCTCAGGATCGAGCTTGTTGGCATGCCATGGAGGAGGCCTATGACCAGCAGTGGAGTAGAGGCTGATTATGATGATGATGAATCAAAATAATATGATATCATTAATATCGTAAATAAATTAATAAATTCATATAATCCCATTGCTGAAATACGTTTACGTTTTTATTTTTATTTTACTACCGTTTCGGTGTCACTTGTAATAATTGTTTGTTGCACCGGCCGTCTTTACGTCGGCGACAACTGTTGTTGAAAACCAGCGCTGGGCTCGGTTTTGCATAGGGTCGCAGCATAATGCAGAGCAACAGCTGTTTTGCGAGGATGTAACGCATGTTTCCCTCAACAATTTTTTGTGTTTTTGTAAACTTTTACGTCATGTTTACCGCAAATATTATTTATAAGAAAAATTATTTGAAAGAAGAAGAAAGAAAAAACGTTTTTTTTCTTTCGTCTTCTTTCAAATAATTTAATGAAAAATTGTTTGCCGTATGTAATATTTTAGCTTATGAGCTCGAGAGTTGAATAGACTCAGCAATGGAATAACGCTCTGTTCACAGCAACAACAACAACAACAGCAACAACAGCCGCAGGGCCCTTCTTCTGCTCACGAGGCACTGGTGGCAGCGGTGTTCAACTGTTGTGTCTTTGGAGACGAGAGGGACCAAGTGCTTGCCAAGTGGAACCTCATACAAGCACAGTGGGGCACCGGTGAGTCTACGTTATTTACTGATTTGGTCTTTTTAGGGTTCCATACCTAAAGGTAAAACGGAACCCTATTCATGAGACTTTGCTATCCGTCTGTCCGTCCGTCCGTCTGTCACCAGGCTGTATCTCATGAACTGTATATAGCTAGATAGTTGAAATTTTCAGAGATTATGTATTTCTGTTGCCGCAATAACAACAAATACTAAAAATATTTAAGGGGGGCTCCCATACAACAAACGTGATTTTTTTTGCCGTTTTTTAAAATAATGACTCGGAACACTGGGCCGGTTTTTTTTTGTTTTGGTATGCAAAGCATTCACCTCCTACGAAATCGTCACGAATGGTCGTGAATGGTCACACAATGACCACATAAAGTGAAAACATAAAGTGTGACGAGACTGTTTACCTAGGTAACCAAAGTTTAACATTTTACCCGACTACCGAAGAAAGATAGGTAATGTTTTTGTTGTGCTGGTCTTCTACTTTAATTCATAAAATAATAACGAGGCATTCTCAAAGTATAGCAATCAGATGCTAATATGTTACATCGGTTTTAGAAGAATTTCGGCGTTGTACCTGTGACAGCCTCAATCTGAGGGGCAATAGCTCATTTACAAGTTGGCACGTTCTAGGGTCAAAGCGTCACAGGATATATCCAAGTGCCGTTGTGTAAAAGACCCTAATGGCACCCTGCTATGCGAGGACCTCGCGGTGAAGGAGAGATGGCGCTCGTACTTTCACGAGCTGTTGAACAAGCAGTACCTCTTGGTACTGCTTGTTCAACAGCTGCAGACACCGGAACTCCCTCTGAACCTTGGACTAGTGCCTCTGATAACGCCTGAGGAAGTCCAAACGGCTCTTTGTCGTAGGGGGAATCGGAAAGCTGTCGGAGCTGACGGAGTCCCCACTGAGGCCTGGAAGGCGATGGGTCCTCGCGATGTGGGCATGTTAACTAACTTTCTCAACCGCGTGCTCCTGATCGGCAAAATGCCGAGCCAATGGAGACTGAGTATTATTACTCTAGTCTTCAAAGGCAAGGGCTCAGTTCAGGAGTGTGGTAACTGTCGCGGTATTAAGGTCATGTCCCACACCATGAAGATCTTTGAGAGGTTTATAGACTCCAGGATCTTGCAGGAGTGTGCTGTCTCGGAGTGTCAATATGGGTTTCGCCCAGGGTACGGAACTATGGATCCTACCTTCGCACTAGGGATCGCCATGGAGAGATACAGATCGAAGAACACCCCTCTGCGTATGCTCTTTCTAGACATGCAGAAGGCCTTCAACTCTGTCCCTCGGGGGGTGATCTGGTGGGCGCTCAGGTCCAAAGTGGTACCAGAAGCCTATGTTGACATAATTCGAGACGTACCTCAATTCCGATACCGTTGTTAGGACCGCTGTTGGTCACACTAAACCCTTCCCCATCACCATCGGAGTCCACCAGGGTTCCGTCATTAGTCCGTTTCTGTTCAGCGTGATATTAGATGTCATGTCGGATAGTATCAGTGATTCACATGAGCAACGTCCTTGGTTGCTCATGTATGCTGACGATATTGCGCTGGCGGACGCGGGCAGGGAACGGTTGGTGCGGCGTGTGAACGTGTGGAAGGACTCACTCGAGAACGGAGGTCTGAAAATCAAAGTGGCGAAGACCTTGTATATGGCTAGCAACCCGACAGACCCCATGTCTGTGAGCATAGGTGGAGACATGGCCGAGTGCACAGACCAGTTTAAATACCTGGGGTCTGTGCTTCACGCGTCCGGCGACATTGATTGCGACGTCGGGGCACGTATTTCCGCAGCTTGGGCAAAATGGCGTGAGGTGACAGGTGTCATTTGTGACCCCAAAATACCGGTTTAGCTTAAGGGGCAGGTCTATTAGACCATCATTCGGCCTGTTCTCCTGTATGGCAATGAGGCGTGGCCTGTGCTTGAGCGACACAAGCAGGAGCTGCGTGTCACGGAGATGAATATGCTGCGGTGGATGTGTGGAGTTACGCGGAATGACCGCATCAGGAACTCCCGCATCCGTGGCAGTCTCTGTGTCCGTGACATAGCAGACAAACTGCAGGGAGGTCGCCTACGCTGGTACGGTCACGTCTTACGAAAACCGGCAAGTTACGTGGGTAACAAATGCCGGGCCGGAACAAGCGGGGTAGACCAAAGAAGTGCTAGCTTGACGTTGTAAGAGATGGCATGCGTGCCAACAATCTGACACCACAGGATGCTAAAGATCGCGCGAAATGGAGGAGTTTGGGCAGGAAAGCACACCCCGGGCTCCAACGCGAAAGCCGCGGATGCAATCGGGACTAAACGCGGAGATGATGATGATGACCTGTGACAGCCTCATTCCAACCTCATTCATGAAACTACCTTATCATTGCTGCTGTTACAAGTTACTGTATTTCATTATGGTCTCCATTGTTGTGGTGTATAGCTCTTCTTTTTTTTTGTTAGACAGTCGCAGACTTGCCGCTCTGGGTGAAACGGAAAGAAGAGTCAGACTTTTAAGTCCGTATTACAGAACGTCACTCAAAATTCAAGCTCTACTTAAGTCTCGTTTGAAGCCTTTTGATTGGTTGAAGCTAGTCTTAAGTAATGCTTGAGTTTTGAGTATCGTTCTGTAATAAGGTCCTTACTGACTAATGACAACCTATGTTCCACCATTTTCCCGTGTTAGGGGTTGAGAACAACCCGCGACCCTGGCTGATGGATGATCTGTCATGTAGATGGTGTACATCTTTCTTAGTGTACTCATGAATTTGTTATGTTAATGATATTCTAATAATTATACCACGATTTTGCACTCTGAGCAATAACTGTGTATCTGAAATTATTACAACTAGTAATGGCTTATCAGGTGAACAGTGACCAAATGGTTTGTAAAACTTTGAAAGGCTTTCAGGCTCTGGTAATTGCAATTTTTTGGTTAGTTAATCAGTTTTAATTTATTCTCAATTAATTTTTCAGGGCAAGCCTACTACAGTCGTAACGCACCTCCTTTGGAGCTGAACGAACAGAACCCGCTTTGCAGGTTCAAAGCGGTGGGCTACTCTCGGATGGGAGGCCGCGAGGACAAAGACGGACATGTCGCCATGATGTTCAACAAGGCTGAACAGGATATTAAGTAAGTGGTTACAGGCAGCTTATATTTTAAATTTTTGTTGCCGCTATAACAATGAATGCTATAAACAGAATTTAAAAAATGTTTTTAAAGAGGGAGAGTCAGGGTCACACTTGACAAAAATATACTAGAATACTCTTTATTATTACCCTATAAATAAATTGTTTATTTCTCAGCTTTGTACATAATTTTTATAATAATTTTCTTCATTCTAAATAGCACTGATGTATAATTTGCCTGAACTAGGTAGAACCTGTGCTTCAGGCGTAAAGGTGCTTATTGTAAATTTTTATTTTGCAATAAATTAACAATAAAAGAAGTACGTAAAAATCTAGGACACAACGAAGTGTACAGTGTTATTAATATATTGCTTACATAGTACATATTATATATTATAATGATTATTTCTAGAATTTATATACATTCTGTAAGTAGGTCTTCAGTCTGCTCATATGACAAACCTTGCAGATAATTAGAAGCAACATTAGCTAAAATAATTCAAATTATAAATATTTAATACTCTATTTAATCTATTGTATAAAAAGGGCCGTGTTCCGGCATGATGTCTGGTGAAGCCGTACGAAGGACGGGTCTGAGCAGTTGTGTTGCGATGTGTGCCGGGTACGATGCGCCAAATGTTGTTGTGTTGGGAGTTTGGTCGTGGAAGGTCTTCAGATCAATATCCCTTTGGTGCAGTATCGTTGGTCGTGTTGTTGGGTTTAACATTGCATCACCTCGCTCAACTGCCGTCGTCCTTCCTATTCGCTCAGTTTTTCTGATTGAAAAGGCTATTAATAAACTAGCGCGCTTTACCATCAACGATTGCATCACTGCTTACCATCAGGTGGGAAGCGCTAGTTTATAATTACTAAAAAAAAATAGACGTTGAGCTGCACAATATCATTACATCATTATCAACCTTTTATCGTCCCACTGCTAGGCAGAGGTCTCCTCTCATACAGAGAAGGATTGAGCGTAATTGCAATACCTCTTATTCCTAAGGCCTCCAGTTTATTCAAAAGCAAAGGAACAGATACGGTGTCAAAAGCTTTTGCTAAGTCTAGGAAGATAGTTAAGACCTGGTTTCCATTACCGAGTTCTTGTGCAATGTGGTCTGTTAGCTTTTGTACAGCATTCGCTGTAGACAATTTGCTTCTAAACCCGAATTGTGAAGGAGACAATAAGTTGTTCGTTTCTAAGTAACTGACTAGTCTTTTGTTTATAATTTTTTCCAGTATTTTAGACAATGCAGGCAGCATAGATATAAGTCTATAATTATTCACTACATCTCTACAACCACTTTTAAAAATAGGGATGACCGTCGCTTTTTTCAGACTTTTAGGAAAAAATCCTTCTCTGAGGCACATCTGAAATACATACGTTAAAGGGCGTACCAAAATGTGTTTAAAACGCTTTAGTATTTTATTGTTAATATTTTCCCAGCCTACCGCACAATCATCCTTCAGATCTGAGATGATTTTATTGATTGAACAAACATAAAAGAAAGCATACGGTCAAATTGAGTAACCTCCTTCTTTTTGAAGTTGGTTAAAAATTGATGTCAGCTGCGTCGTAACGAATTATTTTGTATTTTATAATTCTAAATCTTATAGAAGGCCTATTTCAGATTGAAAATTAATCGCAAGTTTAGCACAATCATCAAATTGTCAAATGTGTAGAACTGAGTTCGAACCCTTTTTAAAAATCTATAAATTGTTATTGTATTATTTGTGCCGGTCGGAGCGGGAGTGTTAGGTCATTTTCGTTACGGAATTTCAGGATTCGGTTTCCACGCTCAAAGCCCGCGATAAAAGCTGTGCAATAGCTTAAAAATATATTCCGACGGATTGAGAACGTCCTCCTTCTTTTGAAGTCGGTTTAAAAATAACCTGTTTTTACCTGTTTTTCTAGAACCAACCAGCAAGCTTTGACGACGTCACTGCATAGTTTGTTAGGAAATAAACCTAACTTGGCCGTCAATATAGAATGTGTTAAAGCTGTCTCCGACAACAAGACTCAGGTGCGTACTAATATCGAGCCTATTACTTAGTAATTGTTACTCTCCCCACACACATCAACCTAAACCTTCAATATATGTTTATATATAGTGTCAATATTGTGTCTTCAAGGCTAGGCTGAATAAACTAGCGCGCTTTACCATCAACGATGCATCACTGCTTACCATCAGGCGGGATTGCGGTCAAGCACTAGTTCATATATTTATATAAAAAAAAATATAGTGTTTACATAAATAAATTGCCAACCAAGTAATTTAAACTAATATTTTAATGAGTAAGAGTGTGTATATTTGGGATATAATCTTCGGAACCATAGCTCCCATTTTCAAAGTCCATTCATCATTTGGAAGGTATACGAGTATTGTTCCAGACGGACTTAGGCTATTAATATCATCTAAATATAAACAAAAGAAAGTACTTACTTCACAATACTTATAAACCTTATCTTGAATTCATTCAAGCCTAAAATTGTCTATTAGGATACTTACTTACGTCGCAGCGGTCAACACGCCTTCCTGCGACGTGGAGGCCCCGGGTTTGATCCCCGGCCAGGTCATGATGGAAAATGATCTTTTCCTGATTGGCCTGGGTCTTGGATGTTTATCTATATATTTATCTATTATAAATATAGTATCGTTGAGTTAGTATCCCATAACACAAGTTTCGAACTTACTTTGGGGCTAGCTCAATCTGTGTGATTTGTCCGTATATATTTATTTATTTACTTATTTATTATTATTATTATTATTTTACTTACCCAGAACTTGTGCACAATGAGTCGTAAATTACTAATACTTGAAACTATCTAGCAAATAAAGAGACTATTCGTCCATCTCAAGAGACATAATTATGCTTAAAAAACCCACAAAACGCAAGGGTGATTCTACTAATTTGAAGAACGGCCGCAGTCTGATCTTATTCTCAACATGTCAACAATACGCCCAATTTCTCTACACTTTGACAAGTTTTTGACATTTCTTTGTCCCTGAGATGAGACTAGATTTTGAACGTTTTGTATTACGAGAATTGGCCTTCTGGTATGCACCTTCAAGGCTAGAGTGCGCGCTTTACCATCAACGATTGAATCACTGTTTACCATCAGGCGGGATTGCGGTCAAGCACTAATCTATAATTGGAAAAAAAAAACGCCTCCCTCTAAGTACAAACCATTAAAATCAAGTTGATATTTTTGTGAAAAGAAACTGCGCAAAAATGAAACAATAAATAAAATTTGAATATACACAGGTGGTGATATACGTGGTGGACAAAGGCGCAGGCGGCACACACATCTCGGCGTCGGAGCTGGGCGCGTTCCTGAACTCCGGCAACGCACGCAACGCACTGGTTGGTGCGGGCTGTACTTCCGTATCGGCCGTCACAGCCCCCTCACCGCAGATGTTGGCGCAGTACTTGCAGACTGCACCGCCCGGTACTTAAAAACCAACTTTGATAGGCTACATAAAAAATCCTAAATTGAATCTACAATATGTAAAGAAAACCCTGTCCGATCCGTGAAGGTGTTGTTAGGTATCGATAATTGATTCTACTAATGCCTACAAAGTCGGACTAAACTTATAATTATATATATTAATAAAAATCCCCCTAAAAAAATAAATATTATTTCGCAGAAAGAGGTAACTTAATACATGTGCGGTAGGCAAAACATGCGCGGGCGAAGGGGGGCAGGGCACGAGGTACGCGGTCGTATCGCTATTCGGTCATAATAGTACCGTCAAAAATGAGTTTGTCACTTTTAAGAAATTACAAAATTTTGGGGATGTTGGAATTAATTCGCAGAAAAAAAAGATTATTTAGCAATTCATTCAACAAAACGGATGCTCAAATCATGAGCGGATTTGACCAAAAATATCTATAATTTAGTCGTCTAGGCAAGTTAAAACAAAAGGTTTTAATAAATTTTTATACCTCTGTAGGCTGTCACTCCTTTTTGGAATAAAAAGTTATTACCTTTCTGTACGTATATGTACGAGCCATCACAAATAACTATAGCCACTGGATTTATAGGATTTGAATAGATTGATGACGGCACTGCCAGGCTGTGAGCTATAATTTCATCACGGTTGATGTGATTAAAACCCAAATGCCTAACGACAAAATCTTGGGTCAAGCAGTTTCTTGCAGTTTTAAGTAATACACCGATCGTTTTCCGTGTAACACCTATTTGAGAGGCTAAACGTGTATTGGGTTCACCAGACCTTTGTTTTAGCAAATAAGCTCTTAGTGCGGTTTTGGGTCTTTTACATTGATCTAACGGTGTTTCATTCAAAAGAATCTCGAATTGCTGATGTGTTAAGCCAGTTAAGTAATATAGATTCTCAGGTGAAATGTTTTTTGCATAATCACTATAAACTTCTTCAAACTACTTAAAGATGTAGGTAGAAATGTACTTACGCCGGTTATAGGTAGTTATAGATCATAATAAATGTTATTGGTTGTAGGATTGAATGAACGAAATCGAATAAACGTTAAATGTGTATTTAGATTACGTAGGTATTTACCTAGGGCGTATTTGCTAAGAATTGTCCCTATTTTAAAGTCAATTATCTTTTTTCCCCCGCAAGTTGCAAAGTTCACCCCATACAACGAAATTGTCCATTTTTTAGACCTTTTTAATAGTACAATTTTATTTTGCTACAAGGTGGGTACGTTTTGTTCCATGTTCTTTGGTTATGTAATGTAAGACGGTATGAGTGTGAAGTTGATATTTGCTTCTCTTCCCAGCCTGTAAAGGTTTGATTCCATTGGGGGGAAATGCCGTAATCCCTATGCTTGTCAGTCGGATCGGGGATTGCAATAATTTGTTATTCCACAGGAGAAGCGCTGCTTCCCGCTTCTCTGGTGAGTTTTCTTAGTCGCTTCTTAAGACACCCATGGGAGGATATGGTTGGTACTATTCTATGCCCGGTACCAAACGGGACAACGGGGATATTTGCTCGAAGTGGAAATAATGTTAATTGGAACATGCCTTCGGGTCATTGTGTTTTCTTTGGCGATCGCTGTACAAAGTTTTTCAGTGTTACTTTTGTTTTAGGTATGGACATGCGACTATGGAAGCAAGCACAGGCTGACAATCCAGACCCTGAAAACTACATACCTGTGCCTATTATTGGATTTTCCGAGGTAAGTTATATTAATGAAAAACATCCTACTAATATTATAAACGCGAAAGTTTAGTTGCATATTTGTTACTCTTTCACTAAAAAACTTTTGAATGGATTTAAATGTTCATATTTTAATGTTGTAAATAAATGTCTTCCATCTGGATGTTCTCACAGGATTGAAAGTTTAAGCAGAGCTGAGACATTTTAATATTTTTTGGCAATCAGGGGCGTGCGCAGAGATTTTGGTTAGGGTATGCATACATATAATACCGAAATATCTGTGCTTTGTATAAAGTAAAACTTAAAAAACGTACCAGTTACGTAAATTTAGCATAGTCGCGTATTTTTGTGTGACTTTTCCGCATGTCAACATTAAATTAATGTTTGTCAGTTTGTGCATGGCCACAATGAACATTCAAATATGTGATTGATGGTAAGAACAAGTCACATAAATGCAGGGGCGTGCACAGAGATTTTTTTGAGGGTATGCATAGATCATCATCATCATCACTATCAATCTTTTTACCGTCCCACTGCTGGGCACAGATCTCCTCTCATACAGAGAAGGATTGAGCGTAATCACCGCGCTTGCTCAATGGGGGTTGGCGATTTCAGACTTAAAGTCCAGGTTTCCTCAAGATGTTTTCCTTCACCTTCAGTCATTGGTGTCCCAGATATACTTAAAAAGTACATATAACTTTAGAAAAGTGTATGCATACATACACAACCAAATCTCTGTGTTTATACAACGTTATTTTTTCTTTATACGAAACCTAATCGTTTCTAATCTTTTTACACTATGTATGTTATATTTTTTCACAAATACATTTAGCCATTGTTGCATCGTGGCAACAGCTGACGGAATTCAACGCCCCGCGTGCCCATAGTCTGAGCGTGGACCATATTTTTCGTTTATTAAGCGATTCGTCGAGACCACGTCATCTATTCTACCTTTTCCAAAAATTTGGTACTTTAAATAAGAATCTAAATGTTTTTCGAAGAATCGTATTTAGAGGGGGCTTTGTGAAAATTATGTAAATCTGAATATCAAAAACCCCAAACATTTTTACTATCATGTTTTGAAAATAATATACACAGGAAACAAAATAATTTGTGTGTACACAGCCTGCTAACCAGTTATAATTATCATAATACTTTTTATTAAAACAACGTGTGATATTACCTTTTTTTGAGTTACATCCAAATTGGGAACACAACGCTCTTTAATTTATATTTTTGCTCAAAACTTTACGTTGAAAAACAACTAAACCAACAAATCTCACAGGTATAATTTTGCATATTTTAGAAAGAAATACGTATTAAAGTAAATAAACTTAATTCAATTCATTTGCACTTAAAACGAAAACAAACATCACAAATCACAACAACAAAAACATGGAGTAATTTAACATTGCAAAGCTGGTAAAATAAATAGGTATTTTAACGAAAAACAATTATGCTATTTGTCATAGCCTCTAAACTTGGTCGGTTTGCCAAATAAGCACGGCCTTTCCGGGCTTAAATCTGAATGAAATTCTGCGGGCACACTAGAGAAAATTACTCACACCAACAAATAATTTTATATAAATACACGGCCATTCTCGCTAAAAAATAAGCAAATTTAGTTCGTGCCTACGTCGCTCTCCGCTCCGTAGCGCTAGTGACGCGTACGCACGCATATGTAATGTGTGTTAGCTAGTTTCCGCTAGCCCCAAAAGATGGCGGTATTACTGTTTTAGTGTAGTGTTTTATCAAAATGTATTGTAGTACAAAAAATATATTATAATACGATTGGGGTGTTCCGAATTGGAAAATTATTAGGGTATGCAGTGCTTAAATGCATCTATGGAGCGCACGCGCCTGCATAAATGGTATCCAAAGTGGCCTTGCAGTTGCACTACAAGGCTTTGTGCAAATGAATAAAAAGAAATTTTATTATTAATTGAAATGTAAATAAGTAATACCGTATTAAAAAAAATCAAGGCGCCTCTTTTTTTAAATAATTAACTCTCCAAAACCTCGTCGTTAAAATTGGACGATCGCTTTAAAATCACTAAAAGTTCTTTTTCAATGAAAATTAAAATAAAATAAAAAATACGGGTCTTAATTTTTGTTATCTATAACCACTGAAACGTAATTACGGTTTATTCCTAGACTATTTATTCTCCTCTAAAACAGTTAAGTTCGAAAGGTATGACGAATCGCATCCCAACTACCCATCTTGCAGTAATTAATGCCACTGCGGTCTGAAAGCTGAAACATTGACTCATTTATCAGCCTGAGACTTCACAATTGCTTATGAAGTTCCCTAGATCGGCCTAGAAATGGATAAGACGGATTAATTATTTTTTGATTTTTTTTTTTTTTTTTTTTTTTTTTTTATTAAAATATAAACCAGCGCTTGACCGCAATCCCGCCTGATGGTAAGCAGTGACGCAATCGTTGATGGTAAAGCGCACTAGTTTATTAAGAGCCTATTCACTCTAGCCTTGAAGACACTCAAATTGTAGTCCGACGGAAACACCGCCGCCGGCAGATTGTTCCAGTCCCTCGATGTACGCGGTATAAAGGACGAGGCGAAACGCTTCGTCCGGATCGTTGAGGTGTTAACAACATAAGGGTGGCAACTCGCCGTACGACGGGTCGTCCGATGGTGGAACGGAGATGGGGGAATTAAATCGTGCAATTCCCTCGCACACTCCCCAGAATGTATCCTATAGAACACCGAAAGGCTGGCTACTCTACGCCTGTGCTCTAGGCTTTGGAGACCAACTCGAGTTAAATCAGGGTCACCAATCAGCCTCTTCGCACGCCTCTCCACTGAATCCAAAGTGGCCAGGTGACACTTAGCAGCACCAGCCCAAATGTGGCTGCAGTACTCCACACACGAACGGACCTGTGCTTTGTACAGCATTAGAAGCTGCCCTGGTGTGAAGTACTGCCGGACCTTTGCGATTACGCCAAGTTTTCTGGCAGCCACCTTGGCCTTGGACTCAATGAACCGCCCAAAGTTTAGGTTCGAGGAAATCTCAACACCCAAAAGCTGAAGGCGGTCGGTACACTCCAAGGATACATTCCGAAAAGTAGGAGCCAAGGTGAACGGGCTCCTTTTGGCGGTGAAGAGACACGCCTGCGTTTTGGCGGCATTGAATGCTACAAGATTGGCATTGCCCCATTCGGAGATTGCCTGAAGTGCAACACTCGTTCGCTCTACCATGGCCTCTCTTTCGGACCGGATTGATTCCCTACTAGCCCGAGCATCCGGCAGGTATCTCTCCACAACTGTGCTGTCATCTGCATACCCATAGATACCGGGCATCAGCAGATCGTTAATATGCAGCAGAAACAGAGTTGCAGAGAGAACAGACCCCTGAGGAACACCGGCATTAGTCGACATGGGCTCGGATGAGCATCCGTCGACAACAACTCGGAGGGACCGTTCAGTCAGGAAGTCTTTTACCCAGCCAGTCAAGCTAGGGGAAATGCCGTACGCTGGAAGCTTACTCAAAAAGCCAGCGCGCCATACCCGGTCGAAGGCCTTCGAGACATCAAGGGAGACAGCAATCGCTTCCCCATTTCTCTCGAGGGCCTCGCCCCACAAGTGAGTGGCATACACTAGTAGGTCCCCAGTTGACCGATTGCGGCGAAACCCGTACTGTCGGTCACTGAGGAGATCGTTACCTTCCAGGTATGCCAAGAGGCGCGAGTTCAATACACGCTCCATAATTTTGCAAAGTATGGAGGTGATCGAAATCGGCCGATAGTTGGTAGGATCGGCACGACTACCCTTTTTGGGCACGGGCTGCACGTTGGCAAGCTTCCAGGACTTGGGCACTATACCAGTCCCAAATGAGAGGCGGTACAAGCGTGTCAATACAGGAGACAACTCGGGCGCACATGCTTTTAGAACAATCGCTGGTATACCATCCGGACCACTAGCCTTACTCACGTCCAGACGACACAGCGCTCTCAGAACCTCCTTGTTCCGAATGCGAACCTCAGGCATTGAAGTACCGCAATGGGGTAAAATAGGTGGAGTAGCGCTGCCAGTATCAAGACGCGAATTATGGGCAAAGAGAGATGCAAAGAGACCTGCTTTCTCTCTCGCCATATGAGCCAGTGTTCCATCAGGCCTAACCAGCGGAGGCAGTGAGGGCCGACAGAAGTTCGCCTCGACCGATTTGGCAAGGGACCAAAAAGATCTGCTACCGGAAGGCTGCGCAGATAACTTGTTGCCAATATGGGTAATACGGTCGAAGCGAGCCTTCTTTAGTGCCTTTTTGATTTTTTTGATTTTTCTACCTTGGACATATCCCTATTCCATGCTGTCTTTAGATAAAGTTCCGTAGCCGCTGCCAGTCGGAGCAGGGCAAGCTGCAGGCGCAGTGGCTGCAGCGCGCGGCAGGTGAGCTGGCCGAGCTGCGCACGCGCCGCGCCGCCGCCAGCGCGCGCCTCGCGCAGCTTGCCGCGCGCCTTCATGCGCGACGCCACACCTTGCTACAGGTACCGCGTGCCCACTACCGCTTAATAACTATAAACTAGTGCTTAACTGCAATCCCACCTGACGGTAAGAAGTGGTGCAATCCTTGATGATACAGCGCGCTATTTTGTTAAGCCTATTCACTTACAAAACTTAGTGAATAGGAAAGAAGACGGCAGTTGTGTGAGATGATGCAATATTCCACCCAAACACATGACCAACGATGCTGCGCCAGAGGAAGATGGAGACCCACCACGATCAAACTCCCGTCAAAACAACATTTGGTGCATCGTACCCGGCATACATCGCAACACAACTGCTCAGACCCGTCCTCCGAACGGCTTCACCAGACATCATGCCGGAACACGACGAATCGCTTGGCGGCAAGACTTTGTCTGGTGGGTGGTAACTTCTGCCGGCAGCCGATATTATGGCCAACCACCGGGAAAATATTTTATCTACACACACTTCATATTATACAATATGTAAAGAAAACCCTGTCCGATCCATAAGGATAATAAAGGTTAGGTAAACACTTGACAACACCGGTATTATTATGAGCGAATAGCGATGCGACCACGTGTCGCGTGCCCTGCCGCCCGCCGCCCGTGGAAGGGTTGCTTAATGCACATGTTAAGTTACCTCTTTTTGCGAAATAATATTTATTATTTTAGGGGGATTTTTTTTAAAGTTTAGACCGGTTTTGTATCCATTAGTAGAATCAGTTATTGATACCTAACAATACCTTTACGGATCGGACAGGGTTTTCTTTACATATTTTATATACATAACATTAATTGTCTACACACATCTTGAGACAAGAATACGCTTCAGGAATCATCGTCTAAAAACGAATTCGCGATGTTGGCCTAGTGCTGTTACAATCATGGAAATACTTGCCTATGTTGTTTTAACATGATTACAGACTTGATGTTGATGATGATGTCTGATGAAGCCGTACGGAGGACGGCTCTGAGCAGTTGTGTTGCAATGTCTGTCGGGTGCGATGCGCCAAATTTTGTGTCAGGAGTTTTATCGTGGAGAGTCTCCAGATCAATCTCCCTTTGGCGCAGCATCGTTGGTCGTGTTGTTGGGTTTAACATTGCATCACCTCGCCCAACTGCCGTCTTTCTTTCTATTCTCTCAGTTTTTTTTGGCTCTTAATAAACTAGGGCTCTTTGCCATCAACGATTGCGTCACTGCTTACCATCAGGCAGGATTGCGGTCAAGCACTAGTTTATAATTCATAAAAAAAACTTATAGACAATTCCAATGCAACTCTAAAACACTTCAATGGCTGAAAATGCTTTTCTCTGTGGGACAACGCAACTTTTATGCGAATTCATAGCTCTCTGGCTTATTTGTATTTGATTGTACAATGTTGGGAAATTCCGATGTATTGCTACTTAACTATGTACTTTAACATCATCTAGTTTAAATAGATTTTCAGTAGTCATTTTATAAAAATGGTCTAACATTTTTGGTTACATTGTAAATTGTACTTTCGGATACCTATGTATGTATAGATAAGGCGTAAAAAGAACCGGAGGAACTGTAAGTAAGATGTTTATCAATTTAGTCAAGCAACTCAGTTATTGAACAGTTAGATATTCCATACGAATGTACAACACAACGAACGAACAAAAGTCAGCAACGAAACGCATCGAACTACAGTTGTAATTAACAACTTTCTAACAATTACGAATCAAGTTCTTTCTCTTAAAAGTAACATTTATATCTGTAGGTGATAGCCCGGCGTGAAGTTGTGGGTCGCGTGGGAGCCGCACTGGGTCCCGAGGAGGAAGCAGCCCGAGCACGTCTGCACGAGCTGACGTCACAGCTCGCCGCGCCGCCACTTTACAATGTAAGTACAAAATACCCGCTTCACGAAAATGATAATCACTTTTGAACTTTATTACATTAAGACTCTGTACTTTCCAACTGACGTAGGCAATAGGTATCACATTACATTTAATGCTCGACCACACAGACCTGCTCGATAATATAGTGTTACGAGGGTCAAACTGAAAGTTCTTAGAACTGGCCACTTATAAACAATATAATAAAAAAATAATTCTAAAATTTGAAAATAGAACTCTTTGGCAATATTACTGAGTATATATTTCATTCATTTGTCATTAGTTATACGATTTGGCGGCAAATTGAAAATTGTCTGTGTCACGTCAACATGAATTTAACACAAGGATAGGTCATTTCGCAACAATTGTGTTAGAGGATCAAAAAACAGTTTCTGCAGAATGGTATTCTACCAATTGTTTGCCACTTGTCTTGCAAAAAGTTCGAGAGAAACGACCTCGCAGTAGGATCCTCCTTCACCACGACAACGCCTCGTCACACACCGCCAAGCGAATGATCGACTATTTGGCGACACCAAACGTTGAATTACTGGGTCACCCGCCGTATAGTCCCGACCTCGCGCCTTGTGATTTTTATTTATTTCCAAAAATTAAAGAAAAACTTAAAGGAAAGCGGTTTATGAATGCTGAAGAAGCGGTGGCTGCGTATCGCGATGCCATTAAAGAGACCCCTAAGGACGAGTGGGCAAAGTGCTTTTCCCAGAGGTTCCATCGCATGCAACGGTGTATTGACGTGAATGGACAATATTTTGAGAAGATATAATAAAACTAATAACTGGCTAATGTTATCAGTTTTTGATTTTCTAAGAACTTTCAGTTTAACCCTCGTATAGCTATAAAAACTTGTAGTATTGTACTCGTTTCCCAGGAGAATAATGACAGTTTCTACCTCTGAAATCATTTTCATACATCTTCCGAGATTATTATTTAGGCATTTGAAATATTGTGTGAAAAGTCCAGTTAATTTTACTTGTGTTCCTGGGCTATCGGGGAAAAGTATCGTCTCCGCTGAGCTTGAATCCTCGCTCAACTCTGAAATCCCTCGTTTTGATCAGGACTTACCTATGATTTCCTTCGCTGCGCTCGGGAGCCCCAGAATCCTTCGTTACGCGCAATGTCTTTTCACACTAAAATACGTACAAAAAAGGTCTTAATGCCTTAGGCATTCTCTACCATTCTTTATCTCATACCATTATTTAATAATCTACTATATAAATTGGGTTTTAAATTGTTGACGTGATTTTTGAATTGACGTAAATTGTTACAACTGACTATGACTACCAAGTAGAATATACCTACTTTTTCTTCTAATATTTATTCGCCGTTAGCGGCTAAACATAGAGATCACCATAGTTATTATAACAACTATTTTTATACTTACCTATGTTATAAAAATTTTGACTTCGATCAGGCCAACCTAACATAAGCTCACTCGTTCTCTTAGGTTACTTGTGTAGTAAGCTTAGCAGATTTGTTATTCATATAGACCAGCCCCCTAATCGGCGAACACATTTTTGTCAAATGATTGCGACTAGTTGGGATCATTTGGATCGAACGGACCAATTGGCGGTCCGAACGATCCCAACTGATCCCAACTAGTCGCAATCATTTGACAAAAATGTGTTCGCCGATTAGGGGGCAGGTCGTCTCGAACTCTGAAATACTTTGATGAGAGTAATAAATAAAGCAATTAAAATTTGTATGTGTAAATTTACATAAAATGGCCAACAGGAGTTGATAAAGCTAAGCCGCGTCGGATGTCACCTTGTCTTCTACGCTATGGAGATAATATGGAGATAAAAATATTTCCTCACTCTTACAGGCATGCTAACTCACTTATACAGGCTGGTGGCTCTAAGACGAGTAGTTCTAAGGCGGGTGGTTCTATGTTTTGTGGTTCTAGAATCATATCATGATTACGCATTGCCACCCTGTCTTTGAGGTCCTAGTATAAATTCTAGTAGATTTTAATCAGAAGGTAAATTCTAGTAATTTAAAACGTACAACGTCACACAAACATCGCAGTCATCTCAGCGACAATCTCACATCAAAAACTTGTCAAAATGTAGGGAAAATAGAGGTATTTTTGACAGGTAGAGAGGTTAGACTATAAACTTTTTTAAAATTACGAGAATTGATTCTCTGATATTGACGAGTCTCTATTTTTTTACACAAATTCTTCTTAATTGGTATGTTTGTTATGTGGTACAAAAAGCATTGAAAGCATTGAATACCACAATACATAAGTATCGTTTTATTTCCATCTGATTGTCTACATATCGCTTCACATCTATAGGTACGGTACAAAGCCATCATAAGTAACTTATCACATGGGATCAGACTATTCAGATAAACCGCCGGTGCAAAGTTAATTTTAGTAGGTACCTATATAACTACAGAACGACCTTGTCTGGCCCAATGTTTGAAGCACTCGCCCAACCCATGGCAGCTTATCGCTCTTTATCAGTGACTATCCCCTTATCTCCAGACACCAGACAGAGTTATTATAACACGATAGATATATCGGTGTTACGCTGTTGTTGATAAACTAATATTTAACTCCAGCAAAGAACAACAATGAGGTTGCTGCGTTCTTATGTATGTTGTTACCTGACGTGTTATTTTGGCTATGAGTCGTGTTTGTTCCAAATATAATTATTATTGTAATAATGCAAAAGCATTCATACTAATGGAAATATTTATTTGTGTAGGTACTATAAAATGACAATTAATACTCCTATCTTTGAGTCATTTAATAGTATCTATAAAAGTCTTATGGAATGCCTTTAGTATCAGATATAACTGGTTTAGAATGTAACTTTGGATGAAAAGTAAATGTTTTGATTATCATGCTGGAAACGAGTGTAACCAAGATATGGGTACTATCTTTAGGTATCAGCGATGTGAAATCTTTTTTATTAGATTAGGCAGGTAAAAATGGTGGATTTTCCCGCTTTATTATTAGCAGAGTGTTTTGTATCGCCATTGGGGGTTTCGAAATACCAAAATTAAATAATAATGGTGATCATTATCAATATTTAGAATTAGATAATGACGTTTATAGTTTTTCTCAGATGGACAAAAATTTACAAAGATTACCTCTGATGTCTCGAAGGCCTTCGACCGGGTATAGCACACTGGCCTTTTGAGTAAGCTTCCAGCGTACGGCATTTCCGCTGGTCCGACTGGCTGGGTAAAAGACTTCCTGACTGAACGGTCCCTCCGATTGTTGTCGACGGATGCTTATCGGCGCCCATGTCGACTAATGTGTTCCTCAGCGGATTGTTCTCTGTGCAACTTAGGTGGTTACGGTAGAGCATACGAGTGTTGCACTACAGGCTGACTCTGATTGGGGAAAAGCCAATCTTGTAGCATTCAATGCCGCCAAAACACAGGCGTGTCTATTCACCGCTAAAAGAAGCCCGTTCATCTTGGCTCCTACTTTTCAAAATGTATTCTTAGATTACACCGACCGCCTTCAGCTTTTGGGAGTTGAGATTTCCTCGAACCTTAACTTTGGGCGGTTCACTGGCTCCAAGGCCAAGATGACTGCCAGGAAACTTGGCGTTATTGCAAAGGTCCGGCGATACTTCACACCAAGACAGCTTCTAATGTTATACAAAGCACAGGTCCGTTTGTGTGAGGAGAGCTGCAGCCGCATTTAGGCTGGTGCTGCAAAATGCCACCTGGCTACTTTGGATTCAGTGGAGAGGCGTACGAAGAGGCTAATTGGCGACCCAGATTTAGCTCGAAACGGTCTCTAAAGCCTGGAGCACAGGCGAGGAGTAGCCAGCCTGTCGGTGTTCTATAGGATATTTTGGAGAGTGTGCGAGAGAATTGCATGATTTAATTCCCCTATCTCCGTTCCATCATTGGACGGCCCGTCGTACGGCGGGTTTCCACCCTTAGGCGTTGTCCTAATTGATGAAGATCGCACGATGACACGATGCTTTCCCGTCGTGCGATGAGTTGCAACATACAGATTTCATCAGTGTCCTATATAATCGTCTAGGAGTTCCCTGGGCTGTCTCTCGGCTCCATCATCAGATCTACTGCAGATTTTCTTTACAACTCATATGGATGTAAAGTTCTCATTAATATAAATGAGTTGAGTCCAAACACAAGGTAACTACTGTAAATCGTTGAGGTGTTCCCAGAACTGACCTTTGTCTTCATCACCAGCCCTTTAAAGACAGTCACAACCCATCTAGGTGTAAAGTTCTTTTAAATACAAATTATTCAAGCACAAACACAAGGTAGCTGCTGTGAATCGTGGAGGAGTTCCTTTGCCTGTCTCCCGGCTCCATTATTAGATCTACTCCATACCCTTATTAAATTGCAGTGTTTTAAAATGCCTAATGAAAAAACTTACAAATGCACTAGCCGCCCCTACAATTTTTGAAAGTTCTCCTTGATTTCTATGGTCTTCCACCATCAAATCCTGATGTCCTTACCATGGAACCACCTTGGGAATGTCCTCTTTCCAAAGAAAAAAGAATGATCAAAATCGGTTCATAGACGAAGTTATCCCCGAACAACATAAAAGAGCATATACAGGGTGTATCTGACATCATCACGCAAACTTCACGAAAACGCTAGACCTCATGCCACTAATAAAATTATGATAGTCATTTATGTCGTTAATGTACGGTTACAGAATTCACAGTGTTTAAAAAAATGTGTCGGCTGTGCCTTTGAACGTTGCAAGCGTGCCGCCGTGCGAGTTTGTAGGTATGACGTTGATCCCTGAGGTGACCTCTATTAAATCAGTTGATAAGATAGTTTTTCGAGTTTTGTTTTCATTGCGCTTTTTTATGTAATTAGCGAATTAATTAATTTTTACTTTAATATTTTATTGGGCTATAAAGTATAGCAATTATGATTGGTCCAAAGTGAAAAAACTACATATATATTTTTTTAAATCATAAAAAAGCCCACGAAAAATTCCACCACTGGGAGGTTCAGAATCATGTACTGGATCCATGGTACACGTTTGTGCGTCGATGTCAGATACATATTTTGAAATCGGTTAAAAAACACGAAACTCAATTTTCTTTAAATTATATAATCGTATTGAAAGGAAACTTCCCACGAATACGGAGCATAAAAGATGCCTATTCTTTTAAGGAAATTGTTAGTAGCAGACGGTAACACGTTAATCCAACTTTTTCTCAGTATAAAGATTAAATACATACATATCATTGTGCTCTTGTATAATGACTTTTCATGGTAGTGTATGCTATGACGCTGATCAGATAGAATTTATGTATGTTTGTCAAACAGTGCTGACAAAACAATAAATTTTAATTTATCATTTTGTACATTTACAAAGATTATGGAAAGAAATGATATTTTATTTGCATGTTTAGAAAGAGTGACTTCGGTTATGGAGTACATTTGAATTACATAATTTCTTTTAAAAAGGTCTTTGCCCTGTGGAAAAACAGACTTATTATTTTTTCTTGTTGCCAAGAACATTTGACGACGGCTCGTATCAGCTTAAGCTACTCGAGACAGCTAACTCAACAACCATGCTGTAAGTGGAGCAGACAGTTTGCCTTAGCAGTATTACACTTTCCGTATCTCTGTCTCGAGAGAGAATTGTACTAAAATGGTATTAGACCCAAAACATTAAAAAAATATACCGTGTGTCACTTTCTCTTTCTCTATGTCCCTATGTATGATTAAATCTTTAAACATACGCAACGGATTTTGATGCCTTTTCTTTAATAGATAGAGTGATTCAAGAGGAAGGTTTATAAATGTATAATAACTTCCATTAAATAGTGGAGAAATACTATTATTTTTGAGTTTTCTAATGTGATGTCGTAAATAATTACATTTTTTCCGCGATTGCAGCGAAACGTATGCTGAACCCTACGAGTTCATAAAAACTAAATATTGTACACATTGAAAAGGTCTACAAAAAATCCCCAATGGTATAACATCAACAACCTATTTATAGTCCCACTGCTGGGAACAGGTCTCCTCTCATACAGAGAAGGTATATGTCTATCTCTTATGGATATCCCACAATAACATTTTATTATCATTTACTTTTTACGACAAATATTGGCTAATTTTGGACGCGATTTTAACCAATACAGCATTAATCCTTATTCAATTAAAGGCCTTAAATACATTGTTGATTAAATATAGATCTGTATCGCCATTTACAGCATATGATTTAAATGATTATTTTCGAAGATATTACAGATATAAAAATTGTGGGGCGTCGCGATTGCGGCGGGACCGACCGGCCGCGGCGCGGCGGCGGTACCGGCGAGGGGGCGCTATGCTTTTTATACAACGTTCACAGCTTTTCTGTACTGTATTTAGTATCCGCATTGCACCGGGCGGGTAGCTAGTATTTTATAATACTTAACAAGCGCTGGTAATTATAAATTGATTTTCTAATACCTATTGTTGAAAAAAACCCAGATATCTATTACCTGGTTAAGCGACAAGCTGTCTAAAACTCAACATAATTGGTTACAATCAGATATTTTATTTGATTAATTGCGAACGTGCGGGGGAACCACAATAACCGCATGATTCATTTATCATTAAATAATCGCTACTTAGTTCTGCACGTTCGGACGCAGACAAGCAGGTGTCGATATGCCGATACTATCACACCCCTATCACGCACAGCTAAACTTTTGTATCTGGACAAATCATGTGTGATGATCATGTGTCTGTGGTCGAGATAGCCACAAAGTGACATTATACGTCAGCCACTTTGGCGCGTAAAACTTAGGTGCGACAGATCTTTTCAACAAGATAAAAAATTAAGTGGCAGTGGGCAGGGCACATCCCAACTGGCAAAAAATACTCCTACAACAATCTCTAGACTACTGTTTTTTTGCTCTTACATCACTCTTATATCATAATGTAAGTCTGCGTTTGGGCAATATTGTAAGCATATTTACCTTTATATCGTTCTAATATCAGTCTAATTGAATGCTGTTTTCGCTTACTGAAACGTGGCCAAAATTAATTTAAGACTCCGACTCCGACTTACGCTAATATTGCTTTTGCGCAAGCCTCTTATAAGCCTGCATAGACTTGCCTATACTGGTCTAAGCTTACAATATTTTGAGAGTTTTACGTCTGATACAAAGTTCGTGAGTGTTTGTTTGGTTTGAAATGAAAACAAGTTGCGTGAAGTTATAATATTTATGCTACGTTGTTTATACAGGGTCTATCTGACATCGTAACGTAAACTTCACGAAAAGGCTACACCGCATGCCACTAACAAAATTATGATAGTCATTTATGTCGTTAATGAGCGTTTAAATAAATAACAGTGTTTCGGCTCGGCTTTTGAACGCTGCAAGCGTGCCGCCGTGCGTGTTTGTAGGTATGACGTTGACCCCTGATGCGAACTCTATTAAATCAGCTGATAGTATAGTTTTTCTAGTATATTTCACATCGTGATTTTTAATTTAAAAGTAATAAATTTTAAAGTAATTAGAATTACTTTAAAATCTTATTGGGTTATAAAAGTATAGCAATTATGAACGGTCTAAAGTGAGAAAAACTGCATATTATTTTTTTTTTTTACCGGAAAAAGCCGACGCAAAATTCCACCACTGGGTGGTTCAGAATCATGTACTGGATCCATGGTACTCGTTTGTGCGTCGATGTATCAATTACTTTCCTTAAAACTACTTTTACCTACTTTTATAAAGGGTGTATTTGGTGTATCCCTTTATAAAAGTAGGTAAAAGTAGTTTTAAGGAAAGTAATTGTATTGGAATACTTACTGTTAAATACTTCAGATTAACTATTTACTGTTAATTAGACCTGGTTTTCCACTTAAAAATTAATGCACCTTGTTAAATACGGTGTTTCATGATCTTGTTTAAAAATTATATTTGTTAATTTTTATTGATAGTGTAGCCATTATTATAGCTGCGTTTTACAAGCGCACTATTAGAGTAATGTAGTGAGCAGCGGTGGCCTAGCTAGCAACGGTAGCCTAGTGTGCAACGGTGGCCTTGTGAGCAGCGGTGGCCTAGCTAGCAAGCTAGCAACAGTAGCCTAGTGAGCAACGGTAGCCTAGTGAGCAGCGGTGGCCTAGCTAGCAACGGTAGCCTAGTGAGCAACCGTAGCCTTGAGAGCGGCGGTGGCCTAGCTAGCAACGGTAGCCTAGTGAGCAACGGTAGCCTAGTGAGCAGCGGTGGCCTAGCTAGCAACGGTAGCCTAGTGAGCAACGGTAGCCTGGTGAGCAGCGGTGGCCTAGCTAGCAGCGGTGGCCTAGTGGTATCGGTCGCGACTTAAAAGTTGTAGATCGTAGGTTTGAACACCATTCGTCATCACCATTGCTATCAAAACGGTAAAGGAAAACATAGTGAGGAAACCGAATGACCTAGAGCAAAAAAATTCTACCTTATTATTTACCTTTCTTTTTAAAATATAATAGTAGTTTATGAAACTGTTACATAATGAGGGATATTATGCACGAGTGTGAGTTTAAAAAACGAGCGAAGCGAGTTTTTTCATAGTATCACACGAGTGTGTAATACCTGATTATGTACAGTTTCATACACTACTTTATCTAATCTCATACATTGTATTGCATTTATGAAGTAGCACTTTTATTCATTTTCTATGTTAAAAAATCTTGATAACATTTATCGTATAATTTTCTTGACATAATTGGTAGTAAATTAAGACTGACTGCTGTTGCAGCCTCTAAAATATCGGACGGCGTCAAATTTTCTTCATTGTCACTTGAAATTTTAAGAAATAATAATAATCAATTATGTGTCCAGCGAAACACAACAGCGACTTGCAATGCAAAGAAACGTATTTGGCGCCAAAATTCTGCACCCTCATCACCGCGCACGCGCCAAGCGCGCGCAGCCACATATAAAAAATGAAATAGTGCTGTCTATGGTTTCTAATCTGTACGATAATGAAAAAAAATTTTATTATAACATTATTTTGTTAGAGAAATAATGTTATAATTTAATTTTTTAATTTCGTTTCGATATACTATGAGTAAAGTACGTCAATATAAACTCGTTTTTAGTTTTATATTTTTAATTTTTTGATATGAGAGTAGATAAAGTATAATTTAGCTATCATCTTTGTTTAGGGTCGTCTGAACGAGCTGTTATGTGCGGTGCGACTACAACGCAGCGCAAGTGCAGGCGCGTCGCATGAACGTTATCACCTGGACCCTGGTAAGATACTACATACTATGTCTTCTATTTTTTACGATATTGTTAGATGTACAAAAGGTAAATCAGTCTTATATTTGGCGAAAGGTAAGAGCGGGGAGGAAATTCCTAGAGTAAAATATTTATTAACTGGCTCTTCAAGTCACTTGAATTGACTACTCATTGAAACCAGCGCCCTAATCGGCGAACACATTTTTGTCAAATGATTGCGACTAGTTGGGACCAGTTGGAATCGTTCGGACCGCCCATTGGTCCGTTCGGTCGAAATGATCCAACTAGTCGCAATCATTTGACAAAATGTGTTCGCCGATTAGGGAGCAGGATAAGCTATACAGTATGTTAAGAAAACCCTGTCCGACCCGTGAAGGTGTTGTTAGGTATCGATAACTGATTCTACTAATGCATACAAAACCGGGCTAAACTTAAAAAAAAAAATCCCCCTAAAAAAATAAATATTATTTCGCAAAAAGAGGTAACTTAATAAATGTGCGCTATGCACACCTATGCCCCATTCCGCGGGCGGCGGGCGGCAGGGCACGCGGCACGTGGTCGAATCGCTATTCGCCCATAATAATACCGGTGTTGTCACTTTTTAAAAATTACCAAATTTCGGGGAAGTTGAAATTAATTCGCGGGAAAAAAAGATTATTTCAAAATTCATTTGTATTGGTACTATGATGATTACGTAAAATTTTATATTATATTTGGTCATGTGTTTACCTAACCTTTATTATCCTTATGGGTCGGACAGGGTTTTCTTAACATACTGTATATTATATATCTAGGCATCGACGATTGTGTTGTATTGTTTCTCACTACCCGCAAGGGAAAAGGCGTGAGCCTGTGTAGGTATATAAGCTATACAGCGTATAGAAGCAGACAGCCTCCGTGGCATAGCGGCAGCGAACGTGGCCGCTGCGCATAGAGGCGCGGTTTTGATCCCCGCGCAGTGCAAATATTTGTGTCCATGAATATGAATATTTGCACTGGTCTTGTCGTGCCTCGGAAAACACGTTAAGCCGTTGGTACCGGTTGTCATACGAACATCTAGTGGCAGTTGTTACGTGTAGTTGGAGCCCTCAAAAGTCCAACAATTGGTCTAACTGCAATGTTTCGATATCGCCTTCGGGTTGTGGAGGTCAGACGGTAGTCGCTTCACGGAAAATATTGAAGTTTAGCCAAATTAGTAGTTAGACTGGTAAAGCAAACCCCAGCCTCTAAAAGTTGAAAAAACTTCGGATGCGATTGGGATTAACGCTGAGATGATGATGATACAGCGTATAGAAAACTGTTATCATATTTTTGGGTGTGATACCTACAGACAATCAAATTGAACAACTTTCGTCAGCGTAAAATATCAACTGTCTCATACATTAACGCTGAGATGATGATGATACAGCGTATAGAAAACTGTTATCATATTTTTGGGTGTGATACCTACAGACAATCAAATTGAACAACTTTCGTCAGCGTAAAATATCAACTGTCTCATACATTAACGCTGAGATGATGATGATACAGCGTATAGAAAACTGTTATCATATTTTCGGGTGTGATACCTACAGACAATCAAATTGAACAACTTTCGTCAGCGTAAAATATCAACTGTCTCATACATTAACGCTGAGATGATGATGATACAGCGTATAGAAAACTGTTATCATATTTTTGGGTGTGAGACCTACAGACAATCAAATTGAACAACTTTCGTAGTTAGACTGTTAAAGCAAACCCCAGCCTCTAAAAGTTGAAAAAGCTTCGGATGCGATTGGGATTAACGCTGAGATGATGATGATACAGCGTATAGAAAACTTTTATCATATTTTTGGGTGTGAGGCCTACAGACAATCAAATTGAACAACTTTCGTAGTTAGACTGTTAAAGCAAACCCCAGCCTCTAAAAGTTGAAAAAGCTTCGGATGCGATTGGGATTAACGCTGAGATGATGATGATACAGCGTATAGAAAACTGTTATCATATTTTTGGGTGTGAGACCTACAGACAATCAAATTGAACAACTTTCGTAGTTAGACTGTTAAAGCAAACCCCAGCCTCTAAAAGTTGAAAAAGCTTCGGATGCGATTGGGATTAACGCTGAGATGATGATGATACAGCGTATAGAAAACTTTTATCATATTTTTGGGTGTGAGACCTACAGACAATCAAATTGAACAACTTTCGTCAGCGTAAAATATCAACTGTCTCATACATTAACGCTGAGATGATGATGATACAGCGTATAGAAAACTGTTATCATATTTTTGGGTGTGATACCTACAGACAATCAAATTGAACAACTTTCGTCAGCGTAAAATATCAACTGTCTCATACATTAACGCTGAGATGATGATGATACAGCGTATAGAAAACTGTTATCATATTTTCGGGCGTGATACCTACAGACAATCAAATTGAACAACTTTCGTCAGCGTAAAATATCAACTGTCTCATACATTAACGCTGAGATGATGATGATACAGCGTATAGAAAACTGTTATCATATTTTTGGGTGTGAGACCTACAGACAATCAAATTGAACAACTTTCGTAGTTAGACTGTTAAAGCAAACCCCAGCCTCTAAAAGTTGAAAAAGCTTCGGATGCGATTGGGATTAACGCTGAGATGATGATGATACAGCGTATAGAAAACTTTTATCATATTTTTGGGTGTGAGGCCTACAGACAATCAAATTGAACAACTTTCGTCAGCGTAAAATATCAACTGTCTCATACATTAACGCTGAGATGATGATGATGATACAGCGTATAGAAAACTGTTATCATATTTTCGGGTGTGATACCTACAGACAATCAAATTGAACAACTTTCGTCAGCGTAAAATATCAACTGTCTCATACATTAACGCTGAGATGATGATGATACAGCGTATAGAAAACTGTTATCATATTTTCGGGTGTGATACCTACAGACAATCAAATTGAACAACTTTCGTCAGCGTAAAATATCAACTGTCTCATACATTAACGCTGAGATGATGATGATACAGCGTATAGAAAACTGTTATCATATTTTTGGGTGTGATACCTACAGACAATCAAATTGAACAACTTTCGTAGTTAGACTGTTAAAGCAAACCCCAGCCTCTAAAAGTTGAAAAAGCTTCGGATGCGATTGGGATTAACGCTGAGATGATGATGATACAGCGTATAGAAAACTTTTATCATATTTTTGGGTGTGAGACCTACAGATAATCAAATTGAACAACTTTCGTCAGCGTAAAATATCAACTGTCTCATACATTAACGCTGAGATGATGATGATACAGCGTATAGAAAACTGTTATCATATTTTTGGGTGTGATACCTACAGACAATTAAATTGAACAACTTTCGTCAGCGTAAAATATCAACTGTCTCATACATTAACGCTGAGATGATGATGATACAGCGTATAGAAAACTGTTATCATATTTTCGGGTGTGATACCTACAGACAATCAAATTGAACAACTTTCGTCAGCGTAAAATATCAACTGTCTCATACATTAACGCTGAGATGATGATGATACAGCGTATAGAAAACTGTTATCATATTTTCGGGTGTGATACCTACAGACAATCAAATTGAACAACTTTCGTCAGCGTAAAATATCAACTGTCTCATACATTAACGCTGAGATGATGATGATACAGCGTATAGAAAACTGTTATCATATTTTTGGGTGTGATACCTACAGACAATCAAATTGAACAACTTTCGTAGTTAGACTGTTAAAGCAAACCCCAGCCTCTAAAAGTTGAAAAAGCTTCGGATGCGATTGGGATTAACGCTGAGATGATGATGATACAGCGTATAGAAAACTTTTATCATATTTTTGGGTGTGAGACCTACAGACAATCAAATTGAACAACTTTCGTCAGCGTAAAATATCAACTGTCTCATACATTAACGCTGAGATGATGATGATACAGCGTATAGAAAACTTTTATCATATTTTTGGGTGTGAGACCTACAGACAATCAAATTGAACAACTTTCGTCAGCGTAAAATATCAACTGTCTCATACATTTGGATCGTGGTGTTGTAGTATTGGACAGCTGTTTATTTCTTTGATTGATGGTTAAATATGGCGACACATTTCTGATTGATGTAGAGTGATCTAGGTGATATTAAATCTCTGGTATGCCGTGGAGCAGTGGCTCCCAATTAGGTTTTTCTACGTACCACTTCAAATAAGACCTTAAACATGCGTACCACTTATTGCAGGAATGTTAAATAAAAAAAAAGAAATCGGGTGTATTTTATATTTATTATCAACATGTGTTCTCTGTCAATAGATTCTTACATTTAAGTACCACATTACTGAACACATTTTTTACTAATTTTATCTTTGGACAATTCGGAGAAATCTGTTTGTATTTTGGTTCTGCGCGTACCCCTAGCGCATACCACTAAGTAAAGTGTTTCCCAATTAGTGGTACACAATAAGGATGTTCTATGACAAAAACATGCAATGTGATGTTTTGAGATTTTATTTTACCAGCTATTAAATATACGGAGATTTATACTTCTTTTAATCAATACTAAGCCGATAACAAATTTAGTACACTAGCTGCGCCTTGCGGTTTCACCCGCGTAAGTTTCGATATGTTTTTCTTTATATTCTCCGCTCCTATTAGTCAGACCGTGATGCTATATAGCCCAGGGGCGTGCACAGAGATTTTGGTTAGGGTATGCATAGTAGATACACTACCAAAATAGTAAAACTTAAAAAACGTTAACTTACCAGTTTAAATTTATCATTCTTTTCAGACACGAAAATGATCACTATCACTGATTCAATCGTAGTCATTGGAATCGTAACTATTAGTTTTGCTAATTTGTAAACTTCACGAAATACGCCTGCAATATTTTTGAGCAATGTCAATATTTCGTTTTAAAATAATACATATAGGTAGGTACCCACACGAGAAACAAAATAATAACGTTAACGTTGAAAACTTCACCGTTTTTAATAATTTATCTAAACATACATCATCAGTACAGATTTTTCTTAAATCAATCAATATATTTATGTTACCAAATACTCCAATAACCAAACAACATAAGCTAATAAAATAAAAAGATATTTTAACAAACAACAATTGTGCTAGTTTTGTCAACTTCTTAGTATGGCCGCGTTTAATGTAGGCACTGCTTATTTGGGCTTATAAACTGAATGAAATTGCAAGAAAACACAAGAAAAGTTTACACATCCAATCAAATAAATTTATTCACACACGCGAATGAAAGAGGCACATTTAGTAACTGCTTACGCCGCTACGCGAAGTGGCGCGGGCGTCGCGACGAATCCGAGTTGCGCGGGCCGCATTGTAATGTGTGTTAGTAGTTTGCACTAGCCCCAATAGATGGCAGTGTTATCACTAACTGATTAACGAAGTCTTTAAGTTTTAAGTTTGTAGTATATAAATTATTTTACTGTAGTATATTATAAATTATTATATATTTTTTTAGAAAATTATTAGGGTATGCAGTACTTATCTGCCTCTATGGAGCGCACTGGATTAATGGGCTATCTAACGCAAAAATATTTTTTCTAATAAGACCAGTAGTTCTCAGGAACTAAAAAATATTTTGAGAAAAGAGTTTGTTTGACGCGCTAATCTCAGGATTAGCACGTCAAACAAACAAACTCTTCAGCTATATATATTAATAAGTATAGATACTCCGGGGAAGAACATACATTTTACCTATTTCTGCCGTCTAGCAGCATTGTATTATCTCTTATCTCGGTTTGAAGGATATGGAAGCCCAACTGATAACAGACACATAAGACATTTTGGCTTTGCCTCTGGGATAGAAATTCATCTGCAATACCTCTGCGTAATTGTGTAGCACTTGCACACTATTATTATCAATTGGAATCATTTTAAAGCATATTGCTAATCCATATCTTTGAAAGATGTGTTTATCGACATCGTAAATAACGCAATGAAAGTTGTATAACTGTCGAAACGAAACCTGTTGTTAATGATAGTTTGTTACGCAACTAACATATTTTTTTTTTTGGCATGGGTAATCATCAAATGATCTCTACGGATGCGACTGGGATTGCATCAGTGTATCGAATCTCAGGCGACTTTTTCTTCCTACCTATACGTGGAGTACTGTTCTTGCTATATGTTTTTAATATATTTTTTTTATTTTATTGGATTATTAGTCTGCAAACCTTCTTTAAAATAAAATAAATAAATATTATTTCATTACTCATTACTTTATTTGCTTCCCACTATGTAAATAGGTACGATGTATATCTCCGAGGTAACTTAAAATGGTGATCACACGCAATTTAAAGTTATGATCACTAATAATTGTATTACTTTCTTCGTGAATAGGTGCACAAGAAGACGTTAAGCAGTTCCTGTCGCTGCAGCAGAAAGGCATGGCTCACTTGTTGGACACCGCGCGTAAGGACCTCGCGGCACTTGGGACGATCGCTGAAGGCATGTCCCGACTCGTCAGGGCTTAAGTATACGATGATAATTTGATACTCCATAATCAAGAGCTCATAATTATATTCCTTTTTTTTTCAATTTCATTTTCAATTAAGTACTCCAGTTCGACATTAGAATGCATGTTTTTATTATTGTATTGAAATATACTTGTACCTACTGTAAAATTATTTCCAAAATGGAACTTTCTGATTTGACTTCTTTGTTTTCAGTAATAAAGAACTATTTTTGTAATTGGTATTATTTTTGTAATTTTCTACCTATTAATTTTTTTCATCAATTGTATATTGAATAAAGCTGATTGCAAGTTATCTTGGTGTATAAATAGTGTACCTAAATCAGACCTATCTCAATTAATGGATACCAGATTAGTCACCCATTGTCAAAAATATTCCACAGTTGATCGGCTCATTATGCACGTAGGAATCTATACTATCTGTACTATACATATAAGTCTCGTTGTATTTTTAATGCATGAGTTTTATTTTATCATTTGATAAGGAATTAATCCGCTTGTATGTCTCGTCACGTAGGTACATTGTTTGCACTTTGATAAAGATGTGCTGAATATGATGAACAGTAAGTAACAAAACAGGTGCTAATATTTGTCAAAGACTTCGCATCTTTGCACAACAGATAGTGATCTATGGAAATGAATGAAAATCAAAAAGCAGTTATAAATAAGTTTAATAAAAATAAATTAACTCTTAGTACTTAAATCTAAAGGTAAGTCTGTGCGTCTGACTAGGTCTTCAATAGAAGTGTATTCACGTCGCTTTGAGCAAATAAGGTTCAAAGGCATGTCTTCTTCCATTTGTTTGTATATCGGGGGACTGTCCTCTACTTTTTTGGGGGAAAGTTCTTCCAATCGTGGTCGGTCCTCATATGTGAATACTTTGTCACTAATACTTGATCCCAGTGTTGGGTAACTAAGGGTACTGGAGTAGTAGTTCCTGTACGCATGCTCATACATCTGCGTATACTCCACGTAAGACATTTCACTTGTTGGAATTCTTACAGGGTAAATCGGTTCAAGTGGCCTGATGTAGGTGACTTGATCCATAGGAGCGTAGGATACTGGTGTGGGGACGGATTCTGACGGCATTGGCGCGTATGTATATGTCGGTAGTGTCGGTGATAAAGAGCTGACCGATGGGTTGTACATTCTACTGGTTGGTAGCGGTGATGTGGGCTCTATCACAGTGTACGAAGAGCTGTTTTCCTTTGAAGGTGAGAACGTGTCGGGACTGTACACTTCATCTGATGATTCACGCTTTGTGACTTGCTCTGTGGTGAAATGTTTGTATGTTTTGACGTGTTTTCTCAAACTGGACGGATCTGTGTAGCGTTTGTTGCAGCCGGGGACTTTGCAGCAGTAGGGTTTCTCGACTGCATGTGTGCGTGTGTGCTTGAATCGGTCGCTTGAGTTTGAATACGCTTTGCCACAGCCCTGGTGAAAAAAAAAAAAAACAAATTAAAATTTACTGTTAACAGACTAACTTGCCTTTTTTCGGTTTACTTATTTTTCGTAAAATATGAAATGACCAAAATGAAATAAAAATATGAAATATTTACCTCATAAGGACAGACGTAAGGTTTCTCTCCAGAATGTGATCTAAGATGAATTTTCAAGTTTTCAGCTCTGGAGAAACTTTTGTTACACTGGTTGCAGGTGTGTGGACGTTCGTTTGTGTGTGTTCGTACGTGGACTAGCATTTTGTATCTGTTGACAAAAACAAAAAAAAAAACATAAATAAACATGCTACGAAAACATACCTAATAATAATCAAACAATAACAATTTTTCAAGTTAATTTTTTTGTTTTATAAAGTCAACTAACCGTGCATTAAAGCCTCTTTGTGGCCTCGTGCATCCTTTCCATCCGCAATAGAAGAGTCCATCTCTATGTGCAAGCGCATGTGCGCGGGCGACGTGCGCTGACAGACGCGCTACGTTGGGAAATTGCGCACCGCAGCCGCGCCACTTACAAACTCCCTCGGCATTATCAACTGTGTCAGAAAAATTCCTTTCAGGGGACGAACCACCGGACGAATCTTCATCCTCCAACTGTAAAAAAAAAGAAAATTAAATATAAAACATTTCCATATAAATGATTCTAATATTTTTTTTTTCTTGTCAAAACAATGTTTTTTTTTATGTTTCTCGAATATGCAACTAAAAAATATCGCACCTGTGGTGGAAGAGGCGGCAAAGCCACAGGTCTCGCAAAATAGGGAGCGAACCTCTCGGCAGGCATCCACCGTGGTACCCTGCACCCATCCTGGGGTAAATCCGACCTCCAAGCCGGAAACACTAACATCGTAAACACTTGTTCACTAGGAAACTAATAAATAAGAACTAGTTGTGGTCACCGCGCGGTCGCTACGGACAATGATGGCGGGCGTTCGCGTCGCCTACTTATAAAACGTCTACGAGTGACAACGCGCTGATAAGAGGACGAGTCCCCCGCGAACACGATACGTTCATACAATTTTAGAAATTTTCCCTTTAGAGTGTACAGCTGATTTATTTTTTCATTTGGGCGAAAATTTTAGATTTTCGAAATATTTTTGGTACTGAAAGTCCGTTGTAGTAAGGGTTAGATTAGCTTGAGCGGGTTGTACCACTAAACGCACGTAGCGACTTGTGTATGTGGGAGCGTTATCAGAAGCCGCCTGTCGCGGCTGCTGTCCAGTTATTACCGGTACCGATAGTCCGCGGTTCAATAGGTGACTGATATCGCAGTGTCGGTACGAAGCGACCTCTTACTAGTTCTTATTGACGATCTCATTACTAATCTCTTTCAGGACAGTAGTTTCAAGAACAAAGCGTTATGTGTCGAGGTGGCTATCAGGTATTTATAGACAGAACTCAGATCTCGGATACAAAAAGAATCGCATAGTAAAATAAAATCTTACTATGAAAATACCTATGTAATTATTGTGTGTGTTTTGTGAATAACACTATTGATGAGCGGTGTAAAGTGGACACAGAGTCTTAAGTAGGTACTTACACGGGAAAATGACATGAATGCAGTTATATAGATGTTAGGTGTCGTCTATGAAAACTACCAGAAAACTACATACCTAATAATATAAATACTTAAAAATATATCGCGATAGATACTCGTTAAGTCGCCTGAGACTACGTATATATTTCTACAGACTCAGATAAACCGAATCTGTAAAATTTTTCCAATCAATCTTAAGCCTTCAGGTAGACTAGCAATAAAGTTGAAGATCTATAAGAGAAATTTGACAGATTATAGAACCTTGATACGTTTCTGTACGCTTATTATCAAACAGTAGGCTTATTTCTTTAGAATATTCGACCGTGATTCCAGCGTGCTATAACAAGAGTCAACTATTATAAGATAACACCACTAAGGGTTTTGCCTTAAGAGCACTTTACGATGAAGAAATTTGACTTCGAGTTAATCTAGACATTGATTGTCAATCAATGTAACCGCAGTCATATCGTAGTTGTATGTAACATTACATAATATTCATCCGTGAAATTAACATCGTAGATTTTAGTAACAAGGCGTGCCAAAGGCATATTTAAGTAAAGTTATATTGCAGCAGTAATTGCGTCGCAAAATTGAACTTGACACCTAAAAGTTAATACAGATATCTCATATCTTGTTCTAATCCGCCAGACAGATATATCAATTGTCTGATATAGATAATTATAATATCAGCTAGGTCATCGGAAAATTCGAGGTTCGTTATGACTTTCGTGGCTACGCGTGTCTCGACAGTGATGTTGCATTGTGGTAGGCTTATCTCTAATCACGTATCTGGGTAACGAAATAAGCACCTTTTTTATTGGATGGCTACATCGAATGACTCTCTCTGGGTGGAGAGTCCCTTCCCTCACGCGCTCCGCTTCCTTTGCGAACATTACTGCTCCGCAGAACAAGGTAACGGCCTGCCATACAATCTCGCTCCGGACCATGCCCTTGACCAGGGTAGGTCGTGTGAGGTCCCGCCACCGATGGCCGCCACGAGGACACGACAAGCCGGGCAGGCCTCCATCGTAAGCTCCACCGTGTCCTCAGGGCGACCCATACAGTGGTGACGTTATGAGGTTTCCTTCAGACTTATTCTAAACAGGAACCTCCAGAAATAACCGTGTCCGGTAAAGACCTGCATTAGGCGAAAGTTGAGGTTGCCGTGGCGCCTCTCTAACCACTCCTCAAAGCGGGGACTTATTGTCGCTATTGTGGCCTGCTCAGCTACTGATTAAGCACCTACCCACCAACTAAAACATGTAACACTACACCTGCTGTCGCCGCTTAGATGAGGACCGTGGGGATAACAATATTCTAAGTAATTTTCTGTTTCGTTTTAAAAGGAAAATCCAACTTAATGTACCCTTGACTTGTATAGGTATTGTAAAAATAATAGTAGGTATGTAATGACTTTTCGTTTACAATTCATAAATTATGTTGCAATCGACCTCGGAATGGGGCCGTTACAATTATTGAACTCTCCTCCCCTCCCCTCTCGTCAAAACAATTAAGCATATCCTACCCCTATCTGGATAATCGAAAGTCCGGATAATCCAATGAATGAAGAAAGGCGGGCTTTTTCCACACATATGGAAGATGGGTCTGAGCTGAGTGAATAGACTCATAATAAACTAGCGTGCTTTGCCGTTAACGATTGCATCACTGCTTACCATCAGGCGGGATTGCGGTCAAGCACTGGTAGTTTAAAAAAAAAAAAAAATGGACCTACATACATATGTAATGTCAGGTGTTTATTAAAAACAACAAATACATATTAGTGAAAATCAACGTTTATTAGGAAATTGTACCTACCTACGTAATAATATAGGCGCGGAGAGCGTGATGGCGTGATGCCAGTTCCGAGACGTTCATATTAGAACAAACTCGACATGGTTGTCAGTCCGGATAATCGCGAATCTGAGGTCCGGATAACCAAAATCAAAAGTTATTTATTGAAATGAGCTGAGAATCATCAGCACTTTTTGAACGTCAATATTACTTAAGACAGTCCCCCCAAAACGCCCGCCCTTCGGCATTTCCTAGTGCTTTCACTGGGAAGAAGAAATAGCGGAACAAACTCCCCAGCAGCACAGCTGTCTGTTCATTAAAAAAAACAAACACGTGACTTTATACAATACTATGTAGGTACTGTAATGAACACAAGAAAACAATGGGGGTCCGATTGTATGCAGTTTTCAATGTGTTCTAGTTTATTTATTGATTCATGAGCAGCACTCAGCAGTTTCGCTGAAAACCACCGCTGTGTCCATACCTATCTCGCTTGAAGTCACAGCATTATGCTGAGCGCCGCTGTTATGCGTGGCGTATATTTTCATACAACTTGATATTTTTGTGTCAGCAGACACCCGAGCATAATGCTCGGGTGTCTGCTAACTTTCGTCCGAGTTTGGAATATCGAAATCGTTTCTTTGAACTATCATCAACCACCAGCCAACATCATGGTTCTCGTCCTTGGTAGAAAAACATTAAAAAGTAAAAAAAAAGCATTCTGCTGACGTAATCATCATCCTTACCGCAACCCATATGTCATGAAAAATAAGCAGACCCGCCTACTCTTCTATAGTGGTTACGTAATATTTGAAGGGCCCCAATGGTGGATAAATTTCCGTGTGTCTGTAGGTACCCTTGTTCTTCAGATGTTCAATTAAGGGTTGGTATTCAAGGTCAATTGTAACTTCAGTTTCCTGAAACTTTCAGGCAACATATTTTGTTGTGCAACTTTGGCTTAGACATTCACTTCGTGTAGATACATTAGGTTTAGTTAATAATGTTATATGGATTTATAGTATTTTAAGTTTTTATGTCAATCTAGTATTGTATATGTTTATATGGATCTTCACGCCTGAAATAAATGGATAAATAAAATAAATAAATAAATTAGCTAACATGACAAAGCACCTAATTCTCCATTGGCACCAAACTGAACAAATTCACTGCAAAAACTGTGCGTCATTGAATACTTGTTCAAACGAATGATAATGTTATCAGTGGTGGTGTATCCTTGTGTGCGTGTGCTCAATAAGTGTGTATGCGTCCGTGACTAGCGCGTGTGAGCGTGCTCGGCCCCCTGCGGCCGACGCGCGGCGCGTGCGCCGGTTACGGCCGGTTCGCTTATCACCACTGTAGTCTTCAACGCTAACTCAGTCTCAGTGCTAAAGTTTATAGGACTTGATAGAATATACCAAACATGCGCCACGATAGACCGCCGTATGCTTTGTGATTAATAGTGGTTGATTTATGTATTTTGGAAAATATAACTTTTAGGTAGGTACTTACCTATCTATTTTATTGAGGGCAGATTGTATTTTATTATTATCATCGTAAACTATTTAGGTGGTCGCTTTATATTCAGTTTATTTGTGATATAAAGATGATATACATTGCGAGGTCATATTATTTGTAATATTAAGTATTCATAATAGATATGTCGCAGGCAATTTGTATGATTCCGCGGTTTACATACGGCTTCGTCAGTTTATAAACGCACGCAGCTATGTATAATGCCGAAGGCAAAATCTGTATTGCCGTGTTATTATATATAATGCCGAAACATTTCATTGACATTTCGAATGCCGTATACATAGTGCCGCGGCAAATTGAAGAATTTAGTTCTGTTTCCTACCACGCGCGTCGCTGCTAATCAAAACAAGCAAAATGGCGTCAACCAGTGATTTCGTGACACAAAAAGTTTGTGAAAACCGTGAAAGTATTACGTGTGCAACGACTTTTCACAAAAAGATTGTGATTTTAAAGACATTTATTATACAGAACTAAAAAAATTGTATTCTTCTCAAGCGGAAACAATAAAAAAGCCGTGGACAAATGACAAGGTTTTGGAGGTTATCCGACACCTCAAAAACGCTAGGGTGTCAATCGAATGTGGTTCTCGGAGGACACCTGCAGAATACTATTGGTCAAAAAAATATGAGGTAATGAGTATTCGTGATGTGGATTACAAATAAATAATTACAAAATACAATACCCACCTTTAACTATTTTCACTTATTTTTTAATATTTTCGATTATCGTGAAATTTTTTCGACTGTATTGTGTAGTAATTGCAGTATTGAGAAATTAAGAAATTTTTTTATGTGATTAAAAATTTTCTTAGCATATTATTTTTTTCCAATATCTTTTTTATTTTTCTTTATTTGGTGAGATTATGTTTAGTTTGGATCTCTTAAGGTATGAAAATGTAAGTCTTCAAAAATATTTAGGTAATAGTACCAATTTGTTTAGTGCATAATTTTATTATATTAATCTTGCTTGAAATCTTCATTAGTTACCTGATTGTCGAAATAAAGTTAATTTGTCCAATCTGTCTTTTTATCATGGTAACCCTAAAACTACAACCAACGTCGAAATGATTACAATTGAACAAGTCATCAATTTGCCTTCGGCATTATACATAACTGCGAGCGTTTAAAAACTGACGACGCCGTATGTAAACGGCGGAATTATACGGTTTGCCTGCGACAGATACATAAAATTGATAACATTTATTTTAAACGCTGCAAACATATCCAATTTTTCCACAGTTTTTGCACATAATATTGTTATTTAATATTGTGCAATCTGTGATATTGTGCGTTACAACAAGTCATAATATTTATAAGTCCAATAAACTCTTACAGAAGAGTTTATTGGAATCATAACCATACAGATGAATTGATTTGCTTTGTCTACCAAGGAAAGAGCCTCACTCACTACGAAGATTCTTTTTGGCAGGGTCGCCATGTTAGGTGCGGTGTTGATGGTAAATGAAACTAGTGTAGACTCGAATAAGACTGAAATATTTTTCGTACAATAGTGTATACAAATGGTTACAAAGGTGCATAGGTTATGTTTGTGTTTTTTTATAAATTATAAATTGTTGCTTGACCGCAATCCCGCCGATGGTAAGCAGTGCTGCAATTGTTGATGGTAAAGCGCGCTAGTTTATTAAGAACATATTCACTGTAGCCTTGAAGACACTTAAATTGTAGTCCAACGGAAACACCGCTGGCAAATTGTTCCAGTCCCTCGACGTATGCGGTATAAAAGAAGAGGGGAAACCATAGACATCAGAAATTAATATCTCCGTGCGAGAAACGCTTTCTTCGGATCGTTGTGGTGTCTACAATGTAGTAACTGGCCGCAAATTCCTCGCACACTGTCTAAAATGGATCCTATAGAACACCGATGTATAATAATATAGATCTTAAAGTAGGTACCTACTTAATACAAGCCTTATAGTATGATTACTTGATTACCCATCCAACTGCCGCAAGCGTTGCTTAACCTGATGATCGACCCATATGCCTGTTATTACTTAGCCATCAGCTCCTTTACTACTACAATTATTACATACGTTATTTCTGCCCTAGTTAATGAAAATGTGTTAAGGTCCATACCTAATATTTAGTTGTAAAGGGTTTTTCAATAGGGTAGTTCGAACTTTGACAGCGCATAGCGGCCATCTTGGTAATGCTATACCTGGCAAAATTGGCATGAATACATAATTAATCGTGACATTTCACCATGGATTGCTACACGCTTCAACAACGCGTAGAAATTATTAAAATTTATTATCAAAATCAGTGCTCTATTCGCCTAACGTTCCGTGCGTTGCGTCCAATTTATGGTGTTCATAGCCACAAACAGTGGTTTGATAAAAAAAAATTGAGACAACCGTGTCGTGTCGTGTCGTGGGTGGTGTATGAAGCAGTTCCTGTACGTCAAAGAAACGCAAGATCGTTGGAGAATATTGTTGCCGTTCGAGACCGTATGAGAAAACCCCAGACAATCCATTCCGCGTCGTGCGCAAGAACTGGGTCTTTCTGCGACACCAACATGGCGAATTTTGTGCCGAGATTTGGGTTTTCATCCATATAAAGTTCAATTAACTGAAGAGCTAAAACCCAATGACCACAAGCAGCGCCGTGTATTCGCTGATTGGGCGTTAGGGCATCTGGCAGCTGAACCTGGATTCGCAAAAAAAAATCATCTTCACTAATGAGGCTCATTTCTGGTTAAGCGGCTTTGTTAATAAACAAAATTGCCGGATTTGGTGCGATGAAAATCCACGGGAGATTCATCAGGTGCCTTTACACTCCGAAAAAGTAACTGTTTGGTGTGGATTTTGTTCCGGCGGTATTATCGGCCCTTATTTCTTCGAAGATGCGCAAGGAGGCGGGCTCACTGTAAATGGCGACCGATATCGGACGATGATAACAAATTTTTTGTGGCCTAGGGTAGGTGGTATGGATCTTACAAACATGTGGTTCCAACAGGACAGCGCCACTTGCCCTACAGCACGGGAAATATTAAATTTATTGAAAGAGAAGTTCGAGGGCTTCGTTATCTGGCGTGGTGGCGACATCAACTGGCCCCCGAGATCGTGTGACTTAACACCGCTCGATTATTTTCTGTGGGGAATACGTGAAATCTCTAGAGTATGCAGATAAACCACAGTCAATTGCTGCCCTAGAGCCCCATTTGTGCGAAGACGTCCTTCAAAATTGGTCCACCAGAATACACCATCTACAGCGGAGTCGCGGTGGCCATTTGGCTGATATTATTTTCCACGCCTAATGTGTCGAATAATTTTTTAAATGTAATAAAAATTTTGGTAATATCACTTAAACAGATTGTTTTATTTCATTTCAATGTTCGAGCGCTCTTAATGGAAAACTCTGTATAAGTACACATTTTTGATAATGAACTGCATCAATAGGATTACCTATTTCATATTATTGTAACCACCTTCTTACTCTTCGAGCAAATAAACGAATATTCTATCCTATTCCATCCGAAGATCTGTAGAAAGGCGAAGTTTTGTGTCCGCCATATTATATTCAGTATCGAACCATCGACACAAAAAGGCTATCACTTTAAATGCACACGTGTTCTTTAGAGTTGTTACACCGGTGGACCAAGTCAATCACTCAATTAGGAAGTTTTTATCCATACAATTACTGAAAAACGTGACCACTTTCCGTTGTACTGTGGGTATGTACCATTGATCTGTACCATCAATGGTGCAGAGGACCTACCAAAATGGAGCAAACAAAACTATTAAGTCATTAGTTTTGATTGCTCCACTTTGGTGGGTATTTGGATTATGGGTTAACATCAATGATTAATGGAACCCTTAATGCCTTATTAGCTTTGAAGAAAAATATAGAGATGTGTTCGTTCACATTCTGTCAAAGTAGACGTGTTTACTTCTCCGTATCGCAAAGTCCGCCGGGGGCAGGCGGATAAGTCGCCGCGGCCGGATTGCGCCGGTTTCCCCTTATCACACCCGCCACGTTCAGCTTAATGTATTTCATCATCGTGCCAATGTAAGTAAACAGCTACATAATAAGTTAAAAATAAATGCTTGTAATCTTAAGATGTATGAAGGTGATTGGTTCATAATCAAAACTACCGCTAACCAACCGTACCATGGAGAATCGTTTGACAATTTGCTTTCGCGGTTTTTTTTAGTTATGGCATCTCTTAGTTGACCTTGAGAGGTCGTGACTACCTACTTAGCCGGACTATCCTGTGGCTGCCTTAAATGAATTTAAAGCCTCCAGCCAGGGAAAACTAAGCGACAAACAGTGCCGTCGAGTTGTTGTAAAAGGTCCACACCTTTTACAACAACGCAACAGTTGTTTCCTGGCTCTACTTAATATATGTACTAATGTACATAGTTGGCGTATTGTTTATTTATTTATTTATTTGGACTTCTAACAGAGAAAACACCTTAAATGCTAGAAAATATAAATAACTGGATGTTACCTCGTGCTTCTCCACTTATAAGAAGTCACAGCATGCAAATAATAACATAACAGCAAGAATACAAATTGTTAACGTTTTATCAAATTAAATTTTAAAACAATGTTATATGAAATTGGATTTTATAGCAATGTCATATTAATTAAATTTTAAAACAATGTTATATTTAAACTAAATTTTAAGACAATGACAATAAATTATATTAAACAAAAAATTCCATCAATACAATAATAAAATATGTTTAAAAAAAAGAAACAGTAACAAGCATTATCTTAATTATTGCAAATAATGATAATGAAATAAATTTAACATTAGATAAATTGAGAAGAAAGTAAAACAATCAAATAAAATTACAATAGACAATAGAAGTACCTATGTAGACGAGTCCACTGTTCCATGTTAATTTTAAATTGTTGCACATTTTTGTCACCGTAATTATTTTATTACGTAATTAAATGGATTTGTGTTATATCTACCGATTTCATTATTTATAATTAAATACATTAATTTATTTTCCAGACAAAGCCAATTAGTGAATAACTAAATGATCGTTATTATTTACTTAATTAAGAATATATTACTAGTAGATATATTACTTTATATTTTTTAATTAACTTGATATTAACTTTTACGTTTAGGTATCTTCGTCAAAGAGTAGCATGAATAAAGGGCAAAATATGAATTTCTAATTTTTTGGATGAATGAGAGGTGAGTAACAATTAATTTACAAGGCAGATGTGATATGGGCAAACCACAATAGCGGCGGTACGCCCCCTCGTTGAGGAGTGGGGAGAGAAGCGCCGCCGCGCCCTCATTCACCTTCCACGTGACACAGATTCTCACCGGACACGGCTGCTGCGGATAAGGGAGTCACCATTGCGGGGATCGCCCTGAGACGATAGGCGGCGATCTCTCGCGTCCGGCCCTAATCCAGGCCATGGTCCGGAAAGACAGTGCATGGCAGGCCGTCACCTCCTTCTACGAAGCTGGGGTGGTTTTTGTAGGCGGAACACTGCTTCTGCCACCCCCGATTGGTGCTGGCCCGCCATTGAGGGCCTCTCGGGTCAGGGGGGGAGTGAGGTGTATGACTCCCCCCGTGACGTCGAAGAGTGGCGTGCATAGAACAGTTCGCCGCCACCTCGGATCCTGATGTTTGGGGGTGACAGATGTCCTCGAGTCTGTCGCCCCTGGACCCATTCAGGGGGGCTGGAAGAGGGCGTTATCTACCCTCTGCCGACGCCCGGTGCGCCTGCTGCGGCTGGGTTAGGGGACGAGATCTCCCTCTCCCTTCCCTCTCCGCAGCCTCGAGATGACTGTTTCACAGAAGGAAACCACCACGAAGACCGATGCCTGGGCCAGGGTTGCAGGTTGGTTGAAAGAGAAACCGCGCAGGCAAGTGAACGAACACGGGTGAATTTTAGCAAGTAAAAGTCTGACACGTCCTTCCACTCTGCCCAGGTCATTTGATGATTTCTCATCCACACTAAAAAAAAAAGGCAGAAGTGAGTGGGAATGCCGGATATACAATATGTAAAGAAAAACCTGTCCGATCCGTGAAGGTATTGTTAGGTATCGATAACTGGTTTTACAGATGGATTAGCCGGGCTAAATAAATCTTATTTCACAAAAAGAGGTAACTTAATACATGTGCGGTAGGCAACCCTTCCGCGGGTGACAGGGGGCAGGGCACGCGTCACGTGGTCGCATATCTCTTATAATAATACCGTAGGTATATATAATAATATAATAATTCGCGGGAAAAAAGATTATTTTTCAAAATTCATTAATATTGTTACTTTGATGATTACGGAAAATTTTATATTATATTTGGTCATGTGTTTTCCTGACCTTTATTATCCTTATGGGTCGGACAGGGTATTCTTTACATATTGTAAATTGTAAATGTCCTTTTACGGCGGAGACACCGTATTATTGTGATATTCTTCAGAATGATTAGGTGCGCAGTACCAAACAAAAGGACTCTGTTAAGGCTGTTGTAGGTAGTGTTCCGTATTTTCAGCCTTGAGGATCCATGCGAACGTAAGTTTATATAAATACATGAACTACTCTTTTGTGATATATAAAATGTTTATATAAATATTTTTAATTTTGAATGAAAGTAGGTATGGTGGTAAAAGGAGATGGAAAGAGCTATGCTCGGAGTTTCTCTGCGTGATCGTATCAGAAATTAGGAGATCCACAGAAGAACCAAAGTCACCGACATAGCTCTTCGAGGCGCTAAAATTAAGTGACAGTGACATTGCTCGTAGAACCGATGGCCCATGGGGCAGTAAGGTTCTGGAGTGGCAGCCACGTACCTACCGGAAGACGCAGCGTAGGGAGGCCCCCAACAAGGTGTGAATATGGTCGCGGGAAGCCGATGGATGCGGGCAGCACAAAACCGGTCATTGTGGAAAGCCTTGGAGGAGGCCTATGTCTAGCAATGGACCTCTATAGGCTGAACAAGAAGAAGAAGAAGAAGGTATGGTAAAGTTTCTTTACCCCAAATATTGATAAAAGTAATATTTTTGGGTTACGTCTTCATATGGGGCCATCATGCACTTTTGCATGGAAAAACAGCGTGTTTTTTTTTACCAATGATGATGATAAACACTTAGTTTTGTTTATTTAGATTCGTTTATTTATCATTTAACTTGAATTTATAAGCGACTTCGTAGGAAATTAGTAGGAAAGACTTATCATTCGACCCGTAGATATGTATGTATTTAAATTCGTGATTTTCTCAAAAACCATAAAGGTAATTCTGTCTCTAACGTAATGTAAAAAAAAGCTTTCGAACATGATTTTATTACTAAAAACGATAAAACTTATTGAATTATCTTCTTTCAAATTGAAGAGTACGGGGTGATTTTTGCACGCAAGTGTATGTGTACGGACGATAGCAGCTCAAGCTACCCGAAACTTGAGCCTTAATGCTCTAGCGATAAAGTTGAAATTTGAATAAAGAAATCTAACAGATTGTAGTCGCTTGATGTGCTGTCGTCTGTACCTATGCAAATTTTGATAATTGATTAATGGCCAAGAATCTACAGGTCTCCCAAAGTGATAATGCGCATAGAAATCTTTGTCACTGTTCGGCAACGGTCGTATTCCCCGAGCGTTCGGAAAAAGATATGTATATAGAGTGGTGCACTTACCCGCTTTTTATGCACTTAACCACCTGTAGACCTGTACGTTTGTAGGTTGCTAAATTTATCCAAATCCGTATATGTCATCCTAATGAACACAAACACCCACACAACCTACTAATCCTACTTTCTACTATCCTAATATTATAAATGCGAAAGTTTGTGAGGATGTATAGCTGTTTGTTACTCTTTCACGCAAAAATTGGTGAATAGATTTGGATTAAATTTGGCACACTGATAGTTTATAATCAGCATTAACACGTAGGATAGTATCAACCACTTTAGATTCGGTGGAGAGGTTTGCGAAGAGGCTATTTGGCGACCCATATTTAGTTCAATACCAAAGCCAGGTCTCCAAAGCCTGGAGTACAGGTGAAAAGTAGCCAGCCTGTCGGTATTGTATAGGATGCACTTTGGAGAGTGTGCGAGTCTCCGTTCCATCATTGGACGACCCGTCCAACCATGAGTTGCTGCTACGTTGCTGATAGCACTACGCACGGAATACACCAGTAGGCCTAGTATGAGTTTTCAATACGAAACTCGCTCGACGATATCGAGCGCGTTTGGTGCTCTCATTGGTTGAGAGTTCTTACGACCTTGAAGCGGGCCAATCACTGGGTCAAACGCGCTCGATATTGACGATCGAGTTTCGTATTGAAAACTCATACTAGGCCTACTGTTCTGTGGCACTACGACTCGGACGAATCGTTTCGCCTCGTCTTTTATACCGACTACATCAAGGGACTGGAAAACGCCAGTGGCGGTGTTTCCGTCTGACTACAATTTAAGTGTCGTCAAGGCTAGAGCGAACAAGCTCTTAATCTCTCAACGATTGCATCACGGTCAAGCACTAGATTATAATTATTAAAAAAAACAGGTGCAATATCGCTATATTCCCACGGGATCGTAACTAATGCGTTTGAAACTGCGGGGAGCAGATTGTGTCAAATATTTAGGTATATTTAAGTATTTTTAAGAAATGAATATTGCCTAGGTAACATTAAGTATGATTGTAAATATGTATGAAATAGCTTTGTATTTCATACATTACCAATAACCAATTTATATTTGTAGATATAAAAAACTGGCTAGGCTTATCTAATATAGCAAACTATTGCCATGAATTCCGCACATGATTCGTGGCTCACCAAATGATAAAAAATCAGACGATTCATATATCTACATGCAGCACTGATGTCGTTGTATGAAATAATTGCATTTTTAATTAGGTACCTTATTAATTAAATTGTGGCTGAGATGGTATAATTAGTGTCTGGTTCGCAATTCAAGGTTTGTTTTCCAGTCTTTTCGACAGTTCCTAATTACTTATTTTATTCCGGAACAAAAACAACATTACGTTGTTACTGTTTATGATTGTTTTGAATCAAATATTGGATTCTGAAGAAACAATACTATACAGTTGTGGAGGTATGAGGAACAGGGAGTAAAGTTCACTCATCCTCCATAGAAAAGGGAGGATCCTCCGACCAGACGGGTGTTAGTCTGGCGGGCACTTGCCCAATGGTTGAAATTGGCAAGTTGTATGTATGCTAATTGCACGGTAAACTCTGATTGCGAGATGTAGAATTCGTGTGACGTCAGTATGACGCGTCGTTCATTTTGTGGCGTTTGTAGGTACCGCTACATCACTCCCCTCCGGAGACCGGAGGTCGATAGTGGGCTGAGTCTTGTATCTTGTGATTCTTGCTAGGCCAGCTGAGGTTCCAGTGAGTCGGAACCGGTTGCCGCGTAGTTCACGGTGAGTCGGAACTGTCTTTGAAGATTCCCCAGTGAGTCGATGTGGTGGGGCGCTGCGTTGTACTCCAGTGCGTCGGATGTCGTACAGCGCCGGGTTGAGGCTGCGTCGAGGTTGCTGATGAGGTTGAGGGTAATGACCAGGTATGCGCGGTCGCTGCATGCTTGTGGTCAGGATACCCGTTGAAGAAGTGGGTGCTGGCTGGGTGGGTGATTCGCCGATGAAGCTTGCGGGAGTGATGATGATGACGTCACGCTCAAGTTGTTGGCGTTGTTGTTCACGAAGGCTGCGCTGACGTTCATGCTCGGGGTCACCATTGTAGAGGCATGAGGAACAGGGAGTAAAGTTCACTCATCCTCCATAGAAAAGGGAGGATCCTCCAACCAGACGGGTGTTATGTCTGGCGGGCACTTGCCCTATGGTTGAAATTGGCAAGTTGTATGTATGCTAATTGCACCGTAAACTCTAATTGTGAGTTGTAGAATTCGTGTGACGTCAGTATGACGCGTTGTTCATTTTGTGGCGTTTGTAGGTACCGCTACATCACTCCCCACCGGAGACCGGAGGTCGATAGTGGGCTGAGTCTTGTATCTTGTGATTCTTGCTAGGCCAGCTGAGGTTCCAGTGAGTCGGAACCGGTTGCCGCGTAGTTCACGGTGAGTCGGAACTGTCTTTGAAGATTCCCCAGTGAGTCGGGGTGGTGGGGCGCTGCGTTGTACTCCAGTGCGTCGGATGTCGTACAGCGCCGGGTTGAGGCTGCGTCGAGGTTCCTGATGAGGTTGAGGGTGATGACCAGGTATGCGCGGTCGCTGCATGCTCGGGGTCACCATTGTAGAGGCATGAGGAACAGGGAGTAAAGTTCACTCATCCTCCATAGAAAAGGGAGGATCCTCCAACCAGACGGGTGTTATGTCTGGCGGGCACTTGCCCTATGGTTGAAATTGGCAAGTTGTATGTATGCTAATTGCACCGTAAACTCTAATTGTGAGTTGTAGAATTCGTGTGACGTCAGTATGACGCGTTGTTCATTTTGTGGCGTTTGTAGGTACCGCTACACAGTAATTGTTTAGATATAGGTATACCCTAGTTATCTGAAAAACTACTTACTGGACTGGAATCAAATAAAAAGATAAAGGAACTAGGGGATCGGACTAGAATAAGTTTGTAATTCATTTAAATCTCTTTTGGTCAACATGGGTTCCTGAAAACGTCAAAAGAAATCGCGGAAGACTTGGGAGAAGTTGGTAGGAAGAACTTGACGCCTATATCGTATCGCGAGATAAATGGGGAAGCGATTGCCGTCTCCCTAGATGTCTCGAAGGCCTTCGACCGGGTATGGCACGCTGACCTTTTGAGTAAGCTTTCAGCGTACGACATTTCCCCAGGCCTAACTGGCTGGATAAAAAATTTCCTCCGAGATGTTGTCGACGGATGCTCCTCGGAGCATATATCGACTAATGCCAATTGAGCCCAAAGCCAAGGCGACTGCCAAGAAACTTGACGTTATTGCAAAGGTCCGGCAGTATTTCACATCAGGATTCAGGACAGCATCTAATGTTATACAAAGCACAGGTCCGTTCGTGTGTACTGCAGCCACATTTAGGCTAGTGCATCAGAATGCCACCAGGCAACTTTGCATTCGGCGGAGAGGCATGCGAAGAGGCTAATTGGTGACCCAGATTTCGTTCAAAACTGATATCGTCAGGCGGGATTGCGGTCAAGCACTAAGTAGTTTATAATTATAAAAAAAATACCTGTAAGCTGCCTGTAAATTGGTCCTTATTGACTCAGGATTAAGTTGAAAAATTAAAGGTTCGCCTGTGCTACGAAGTGGAATAATACTGAGTAATTAGTGTTATTATTTTCATTGAAATGGAATATTTTTTAAAAGCCAAATGGGCTTTATAAATATCTATTATAGAAAAATACTTCTATGGATTTTATTTTAAGGAATCATGTTTGTATTTAAGTAGTCAAATTCAAACTCTGCATGCGTAAACAAATAAGTCAGAGTTACTTTTGCTCAAAGGCCCTTGAGCTTTGATTAAATTATGTTCAGAAATATTAATACACGGTATTTCTAGTAGGTAAGTACTCGAATTCTTTGCGTAATATTTAAACAAACTCGATATTATAAATTAATGCAAAATAGAAAAGTGATTTGTGTTTTTCTTACAAGAAAAACCAAAACATAAACATTGCAAATGATTATTGCTCTGGTATACTATTTGCTAGACGTTACCATGAATGATAATGTTGATTACATGCGACAGGTGGAATATTTCATAGATATCATGACGATACGAGCCAGACAGTCAATCTCGGTAGTAGTTGACGGTGGGCGATAATATCGATACTAGATAAGGAAAACCTAATCCTCCAGTCTTTGACCGCATCACTATGTTGCAGTGTATTCATGCTGTGTAAGCGTGATTTTTTAACGTTAACACGCGTTTGAAACATTTATTATACGTACTTACATACGCGAACATTCTCAAATGATATGTACCTACCACTACATACATCAATATTATTGGTACCGAAATCTTAGGTGATCGAAGGTGGATGGGAGAATTTTTAACGTGTACTTTTTTATTTATATAGAATATATAACAAATATTCCGGAGAAAGTTTTGAGTACCTACTCATAAATTTCGATGCCTGTAATAGTAGCAAACGAACGAAAGAAACGATACATATTACATCAATTAAACGATGTACAGACGACATCACATCAAGCTACTACAAGCTGTCAAATTGCTTTATTAAATTTTCAACCTTATTGCTAAAGCTCAAGGCTCATCAAGGGCTTCCGGGCGGCGAGCTGCCCACTGCTCGATCTCTGCCCCCCGCTCGGGAGACAACATCGAACTCCCGGCCACCGTAGGCGCGGACTTGCGGGCGGCGAGCGATGGGCAGTTCGCCGCCAGGCCCGAGTCGACGGCGCGCTGTGTTTCACGCGCGCCTCAAAGAGATGCCAGCACATCGTGACGGGGTCCACGAAGACCGATGCCTCCTGGGCCAGGGTTGCGGGTTCGTTAAAAAAGAAACCGTGGCCCGGGCGCACAGGTAAGTGATGAAACACAGGTGAGTTCAGTTCACACGTTCCGACCAAAGCGGGAGAGGTCATTTGGTTATTATTCAGCCAGAACAAAAAAAAAAGGCTCAGGTTTGATTGGGAATATTTGACAGTTTCGTGTAGCTTGACCTACTGTCTTTTTTATAATTATAAACTAGTGCTTGACCGAAATCCCGCCTGATGGTAAGCAGTGATGCAATCGTTGATGGTAAAGTTTACTAAGAGCCTATTCACTCGAAAAAAAACTAAGTGAATAGGAAGACGTCAGTTGAGCGAGGTGATGCAATTTTAAACAACACGACCAACGATGCTGCGCCACAGCGAGATTGATCTGGAGACCCTCCACGGCCAAACTCCCTACACAACAGCATTTGGCGCATCGTATTCTCAGCACACATCGCAGCACAACTGCTCAGACTCGTCCTCCGTACGGCTTCACTAGTCGTGCCATCCATATGACGACGAATACTATGAATCGCTTGGCGGCAAGATTTTGTCTGGTGGGTGGTAACTTCTGCCGGCAGCCGATGTTATGGCCTACCACCGAGAAATATTAAACGACAATACGAACATATTGATTCTTGAAACACTGAAAATGACTAAGGAAATGACGAGTACCTAATAGAAGAGTGGGAAGAAAAAGATAGGAAGCTCCAACCCCGAACTAATTTAATTTAGGATAGGGACATGAAATTAATAACGATAATTTAGTAATGTTATAACTATTTTGCTGGTTCCATTTTTACTAAAGGCACAGACCATACCATCGACATAACATCGGCTGTCTGCAGAAGTTACCACCCACCAAGTCTTGCCGCCAAGCGAGTCGTGTTCCGGCATTATGTCTGGTGAAGCCGTACGGAGGACGGGTCTGAGCAGTTGTGTTGCAATGTGTGCCGGTTATGATGCCCCAAATGTTGTTGTGTCGGGAGTTTGGTCGTGGAAGATCTCCAGATCAATCTCCCTGTGGCGCAGCAGCGTTGGTCGTGTTGTTGATTTTAACATTGCATCACCTCTCTCAACTGTCTCCCTTCCTATTCACAAAGTTTTTTTTAGTGAATAGGCTAAATAAACTAGCGCGCTTTACCATCAACGATTGCATCACTGCTTACCATCAGGCGGGATTGCGGTCAAGCACTAGTTTATAAATATTTAAAAAAAAAAGCAGATAAAAGAGATACTAAAGGCGAGGACTAAGTAAAAATTATATCTATTAATGAACGAACTACATTATGATTCAAACTCAAATGCCAATAATTTATTTCAAATAATTAAATTACAGACTGGTCTGGTCGTGCCTCAGAAAGCACGTTATGCCGTTGTTGATCCCGGTAGCCATACGAACATCAAATGACAGTCGTTACGGGTTGTTGAAGCCCTCAAAAGTCCAACACTTGGTCTAACTGCAATGGTTCAATATCACCTTCGGGTCGTGGTGGTCAGACGGAAGTCGCTTTACGTAAAACATTGAAGTTTAGGTAAAATCAGTAGTTAGACTGGTAAAGCAGACCTCAGACTCTAAAGTTGAAAAGCTTCGGATGCGACTGGGATTAAGATTGAGATTCATCATTATCAATGAATTAAATTACAGACACTTTTGAATTGTCAAAGGACCTGTCAGTCAGAAAGATTATATAATAATTATGACGTAGGGTGATGTAGATAAATTATGTTTAATTTAATAAAGACCGCAATAAAGATTGTTATTATTCTTTATTAGGTACTTAACATTAATTGAAAATTATATCATGATATTTTATCGTATTGTAGTACAGGGTATTTACTGAAGATTGCAGTTTATCATGAGAAAAAAGGATTTGAATTTTGTCTAGACAGATAATGTTATGGTATTTAATGTTGTAATTATTAAATAAATAGCTGCATCCTATTTATTTAATAATAAATAGGAATAATACCTCTTAGGATCCTGTAGTAAAAACTTCAACAAAATAAATCAAATATAATTATTCAATCTTCCTTTATTCTCACTATGTTTAAAAACCGGCCAAGTGCGTGTCGGACTCACGCACAAAGGGTTCCGTACCATTTATTTATGAAATTAAAGGATTTATTTGTATGAAAGATTACGCGGTAATAAGCGGTTTACGATTTAAGAGGTATTAAAAAAAACTGCTTACTAGATCCCATTCAAAACAATTATCGTTGGTAGTTTTTATAGTAATGTACATCATACGTTTTTTTTAGATTTCTCATTTTCTTATTTTAGAAGTTAGGGGGGGGGGGGGGCAACTTTTTCAACTTTGGAAGCGTCTGTCACGCAAACTATTCGGTGTAAAAAAAAAAATATATTTTAGAAACCTCGATATATCATTATCTTATATGTTTGAAGAAAAAAGAAATTTTGAATTTCAGTTCTAAGTATGGGGAGCCCCCAATATTTATTATTATTTTTGCATCAAAATCTTAATGCGGTTCACAGAATACATCTATCTACCAAGTTTCAACAGTATAGCTCTTATAGTTTCGGAAATAAATGGCTGTGACATACGGACGGACAGACGGACAGAAAGTCATGACGAATTTATAAGGGTTTCGTTTTTTGCCATTTGGCTACGGAACCCTAAAAAAAACAAGATTATAAAAAACAGTTATACAAATCACATCTTACAATTTCTTTTATATATACAGCGTGGAATTTTAATGGTTGTTTTCCCGCAGCGAAACGGTATTGTCTTAGTAATACAAGTCGGGCAACCCGGTCTCCTCATTGAGAGGAGCTGAGGAGCTGGGGGCCCCGTTTCCCTCCGGGCAAACGAGTGGGCCTAAGAGGAAGAACACCTCGCTAAAAAACCCTTGGCTGCTGCGTCTTCTCGCACAAGAAGACGTACCCAGCCGGGCCCCTCCCTATGGAGCCTCACTGTGGGCCCGCCTTTTGGCGGGAAGCGCCGGCGGGGGATTGGTAGAAAGGCTCTGCTATTTCCGATGATCCCGCCACTAAGGCGATGTCGGTGTGCCGCTGTTTGGTTTTAGTGGGTATTCCCGGCTTCGACTGGGCGAGTCCCACACACGCCCTTCGGGGTATGGTGCGTAAAGGCATTTCCACAGCGTAAAGAAAAAAAAAAGGGCCACCAATCAGCCTCTTCGCCCGCCTCTCCACCGAATCCAAAGTGGCCTGGTGACACTTACCAGCACCAGCCCAAATGTGGCTGCAGCACTCCACACACGAACGGACCTGTGCTTTGTACAGCATTAGAAGCTGCCCTGGTTTGAAGTACCGCCGGACCTTTGCGATAACGCCAAGTTTCTTGGCAGCCACTTTGGCCTTGGACTCAATGAACCGCCCAAAGTTTAGGTTCGAGGAAATCTCAACTCCCAAAAGCTCCCAATGGCGGCGAATTTTCGGATTGTTGGCTACAAGCTGTTTTATGCCCTATCATTGCGAGCGGGAGCTTATTATGGTTTGAACATTAAATGCATTGCTTTCCATTGAGGCGGTTTCATGCCCATTCCGAGTAGTACCTACAACTTGTAGGTAGTGAAACTAACTTTTCTCACTTTTTCGAGTTGATGATTTTTTTTAAATTATTTTTTATTATTTTATAACACAAATATTTTAATTTTTGTCTTTTACTCTATTCATCGAAAGTACCTACTCCTTAAAGCAAATCGTTCTGCCGTAGGAAAACAACCATTAAAATTCTAGCGTGTATACAATATGTTAAGAAAACCCTGTCCGACCCGTGAAGGTGTTGTTAGGTATCGACAACTGATTCTACTAATGCATACAAAACCGGGCTAAACTTAAAAAAAATCCCCCTAAAAAAAATAAATATTATTTCGCAAAAAGAGGTAACTTAATAAATGTGCGTTATGCACCCTTCCGCGGGCGGCGGGCGGCAGGGCACGCGGCACGTGGTCGCATCGCTATTCGCTCATAATAATACCGGTGTTGTCACTTTTTAAAAATTACCAAATTTCGGGGAAGTTGTAATTAATTCGCGGGAAAAAAAGATTATTTAAAAATTCATTTGTATTGGTACTATGATGATTACGTAAAATTTTATATTATATTTGGTCATGTGTTTACCTAACCTTTATTATCCTTATGGGTCGGACAGGCTTTTCTTAACATACTGTATATTCAAACCATTCTTTGTGACAACATTTTCACAACTGCAATTTCTACAAAACATTTTTCTCCTTTCTGTCGAATCTGACTTCTAAACTTGAATTTATTTTCTTTATAAAAATAATCAGCCAGAGACAATATTAAAATTCAACCTCGACATTTAATACTTATTTCTTGTCAAACATGTCCATGCCTTCGATACTGTAAAAATCGCATCGTGGAAAGTTGGGCGAAATGACCTGGGATTGGGTATCCGCACGATCTCCTATGAGGTCGGTGAGGTGCTTAAGGGCCTTACTCTCATTAGTAGCGAAAAATGGTCACTTTAGGAAGCTAATTTCTATTTAACGGCTTGGTTTTGAGATTTGAAAAAAATATATCTTGTCTATTGATTCATGTACAACATTTACTAAAGATGATTTTTTCGTAGGACTTTGCCTTAAAAAAATATTTACCAAAACGCTATTTTTGGCTAATATTCGTTATTACTTCTAAACGGCATTGATGTGTGGAAATATTTTTACACTGGAAAATTCGTGGTTAGAGGTACTACAGATATGCCAAAGCGTATTTAAATCCATCAAAATTTGCCAAGAAAATATCCTTATTTTGAAATACAGGTTTAGAGGTGCTCTGCGCGGGCGCGGGCGGCAGTCGTGCGTTAGCATTCAGACGGGAGGGTTGTGTCGTTCGCTGCTCTGCTCCGGCTATCGCCAACTACGCGTGTTTGCTTGTGTGAGTGCAAATATTAACGAGCGAATAGTGTCAGTGTACGTTCATAGATTAGCTCGCAAATAAGAATTGTAGATGCGTCTGGTGGCGTAAGTATCTATCTACCTATACTCTTGTATTTATACCTATATATTACTGTATTTTTCTTTATGATTACTATTAGCTTTTCTATTTTTCTATTACAATTAAAGTTAAATAATTACGAATTGTTCCAGGAAATCTAGAAAGAAATCATTAGACCTGAAAGGCAATAATCCGACTACATCCGCTGATAATATAGAAGACTCTATTCAGGTAAGTAAACACTCGCACTTAGATTATAATTAATAGGTTTGTAATTGCCTATATACGTTATAGCAACCAATAGTTCGATAGTTTATATTGACAGTTGCATTAAAGTTCACATAAGTAATTTGTAAGGAGATTTAAAAATAAAAATCTTATTAGAAATTTACGTAACTTGAAAATGTGATTTTTTGTTTATGGTGACATAAACCAAAAATTAGAGCTCAATTAAGGGTTTTAGTGTAAAAACAGTTTTACAAAAAGTTTTGAGTTGATAGGACTTTTAGTTTACGAGATATTAGCAAAAATGTGTAATAAAAACTTTTACTTTACCTACTTCGATTATTTTAAATCTTCCAGTAAATATTTTATTTCTATAAGTAATAGTTTAAAGTAGCCGAAGCCGATGGACGCGAGTTGGCGGGCTTGGAATGTCACAGTTATCAGTAAATTTTTTTAACGTCCTCCGTGGCGCAGCGGTCAACACGCCTGCCTGCGATGTGGAGGCCCCGGGTTCGATTCCCGGCCAGGTCATAATGGCAAACGATCTTTTCCTGATTGGCCTGGGTCTTGGATATTTATCTATATATGTATCTATTATAAATATAGTATCGTTGAGTTAGTATCCCATAACACAAGTCTCGAACTTACTTTGGGGCTAGCTCAATCTGTGTGATTTATCCGTATATATTTATTTATTTTCTGTTTTTCACAAATAATATTGTAATAACATTTTTCGACTTACAGATGGAAAGATATATACCTCTTCGCTCTTTATATACGGGTATTGGTCGTCTAGTGTACGCAACCTCTAGTCTTTCTATTAATTCCTTGACAAAAATGTCTAACAATGTTGCTAGGGTTAATTAAAATGTATGTTATATCTTTTTTTAGCTCAAAATATCACCAAAAACTTAACAAATCTCAAGCGGTTTCATCGAAGGGCGACGCATAGTTAATATTGCTTACTTTTATTCAAAACTAAAGAAAATTGCCAAGCACGGAGAATTATAGACTGTGGTTTAGAATCTATGGATATTGTTGGAGAACGACAAGTGGGACTACATTCCCTATTTATTTTTAAATGCCGTATGTATATGGAAACATTTTGCATATCCTACAGAAATCAATATCAGCTGTGCAGTTGTAGGAACAATAGAAATAGACTGTGGCCATTCTCAACTGCAAGAACTTTCTGCAGCTTTAGATTTGCCTATAATCTCGCATGTAATTGATCGGATCGAAGAATTAAAATTTACAGATTTTAAAATAACTCGTGTTTTATTTGAAACCTCATTACGACGGAGTACGTTTCAATCCGACATCACTGACCTAGTATAAATAAGGTACTATGTCGTCATGAAAAACGGCCGAAACTACGCGCTTTGTAATCTCATGGCATCTATATAAAGCACGGTTAGCGCAGTGGTTAAGCTATTGACTGCTGCGCTGCGTGTCGCGGGTTCGATTCCCGCGAATATTCAGAACATGTCCTACAAGTAGTTGTCCCGGGTCTGGCTGTTTGTGTCTGTGAATTTATATGTTTGTAAACGCACCCACGATAAGAGTAATTCCCAGTGTGAGGCACGTTTTTTTTTTTAAATAAAAATATCACAAAGTGCCTAGTGCGAGTTTGTTTTACGTTAACGCGATGGACTCGTTTATGTTATTCGCACTAGTAATACCACTAGTAATTAATTCAAGGACACTTGCAAAGACATGATGCCGTTACGGTCTTACTATATAGTATGTTAAGAAAACCCTGTCCGACCCGTTAAGGTGTTGTTAGGTATCGATAACTGATTCTACTAATGGATACAAAACCGGGCTAAACTTAAAACAATCCCCCTAAAAAAATAAATATTATTTCGCAAAAAAGAGGTAACTTAATAAATGTGCGTTAAGCACCGTTGCGGGGGCGGCGGACGGCAGGGCACGCGGCACGTAGTCGCATTGCTATTCGCTCATAAGAATACCGGTGTTGTCACTTTTTAAAAATTACCAAATTACGGGGAATTTGGAGTTAATTCGCGGGAAAAAAAAGATTATTTCAAAATTCATTTATATTGGTACTATGATGATTACGTAAAATTTTATATTATATTTGGTCATGTGTTTACCTAACCTTTATTATCCTTATGGGTCGGACAGGGTTTTCTTAACATACTGTAGATACTCATATACTGAAAAGTAGTGAAAAAAAAAATCAAATATGTTGAATCGATAGATATTACCATCTACCATTAATTTTTATATTAATGTTATGATATATTATAATGTGTGGGTACTTGTTTTACAAATGTCTGTCAGTCTGCGATCGGCCATTAAACTGTGTAACGAGCACTCCTTGATTTTATTCAAACATTGATCAAGAATACTACAAATATATTATAGTACGATATTACCATTTATCAATACAAAATATACATTTATCGGTCTTGCATCCATACCCCCGTCTGAAATCGTAGGCACAAATCGCGACCTACACGCGGCTTGTCTGCATCTCTGGATATTCTTTGATTGTCGTTTTAGTTTAGCGCGCCACCGCGCGCATTTTACGAATTCGGGAGTACGGCGTTTAGCTCCGCCCACATGCACAAGGTCATTGAGGCTACTATACCCGTTAATATACAAAAATTATGGCAAAAAGCGCCTCACGCTTGTTTCACATTTATACTAGTATTGCTTATATGTATACTATTGACATAAATTAAATAAAAAAAAAAACATTTTTAACTTTTTAGTTTAATATTCTTTAAAAGCATGTTTTTTTAAATTATTTAAACTATATTTATTTTCAACTTTTTAGTTCGATATTCTTTTTTTAAATAATATACGGATAACACGATTGCTTACGGGCCGTTCAAATATTACGTAAGCAGATTTATTACAATTATTTACCCCCCCATCCCCCATGTCAGCAAAAGTAAGCAACCCTTACCCCCTTCCCCCATGCTTACGTAAACATTTTTCAATTACAAATATTTTTTTTTATATTTATAATTATAATGTTATATAATATTTATAATTTTAAAAATAAGAAAATTGATTTAAGATAGATATTAGATTTTAGTTATCAGTATTCAACATAGAGTAAGGGACAAAAATATTAAAAATTATAATCTTATGAACAAAATATTTCAAACATAGATAATGTGAGGGTCGCACTTCATGTAAAAAAGTAAATAACTGCTGATGACGTAATCATCATCTACCCCCCATGTCATCCAAAATAAACAAAAAAAAGACCCCTGCGCCCCCCAATAGTGCTTACGTAATACTTGAACGACCCCTTAAGTGGTGCGCATTTGTTTTTACCAAACTTTTCTTGATCTCCAACAGACAGAATAACAAGTAAATCTAAATCTAAAACTAAATCTAATCTAAACTAAAAAATACTTTGCCTGCACAAATTAATGTAAGGTAAGGTTGAAAAAATTTTGAGTTAGAGATGTACAAACAAACAAGCAAACATACAAGGGAAGCTAATAAAAGCACGTAAAAAAAGTGTTAATCCCTAGCATTCGTTGGAGTGACAGCTATAAACGTCACCTTTCACGGTGGAATTTTTACAGAATTGGCCGGCAGTAAGTAGGTACTTATACATAGCTACATAAATAAGCCCCTACGTAACGAAGGTACCGTATATACATAGGTACGAACGTAACTGAAATAAAATTCAGTGATATAAACCTGCTCAATACTGACTCGACGTAGATTGTAATTCAATGCAACAACAGATATGATGCTTATCTAACACTAGCTTTCCGCCCGCGGCTTTGCTCGCGTGGAATTTGGTTATATCGCGCTTTTAGATTCCTCATTTTCTGGGATTAATTATCGTAAAATTTAGCTTCTAAGTTTACATGTGCATATTCGTTTGCAATGTATTGTGTACCTTGTTTTAATAAAATGTAAACGACACACAGCGCCATCTATCACCGAACTGGTATGAAGCTATACAGTATGTTACGAAAACCCTGTCCGACCCATAAGGATAATAAAGGTTAGGTAAACACATGACCAAATATAATATAAAATTTTACGTAATTATCATAGTACCAATACAAATGAATTTTGAAATAATCTTTTTTTCCAACGAATTAATTCCAATTTCCCCGAAATTTGGTAATTTTTAAAAAGTGACAACACCGGTATTATTATGAGCGAATAGCGATGCGACCACGTGCCGCTTGTCCTGCCGCCCGCCCCCCGCGGTCGGCAGGCGAAGGGTGGTCAACGCACATTTAATAAGTTACCTCCTTTTGCGAAATAATATTTATTTTTTTTAGGGGGATTTTTTTTAAAGTTTAGCCCGGTTTTGTATGCATTAGTAGAATCAGTTATCGATACCTAACAACACCTTCACGGGTCGGACAGGGTTTTCGTAACATACTGTATACAGTATGTTAAGAAAACCCTGTCCGACCCATAAGGATAATAAAGGTTAGGTAAACACATGACCAAATATAATATAAAATTTTACGTATTCATCATAGTACCAATACAAATGAATTTTGAAATAATCTTTTTTTCCCGCGAATTAATTCCTATTTCCCCGAAATTTGGTAATTTTTAAAAAGTGACAACACCGGTATTATTATGGGCGAATAGCGATGCGACCACGTGCCGCGTGTCCTGCCGCCCGCCCCGCGCGGGCTGCAGGCGAAGGGTGGTCAACGCACATTTATTAAGTTACCTCCTTTTGCGAAATAATATTAATTTTTTTAGGGGTTTTTTTTTTAAGTTTAGCCCAGTTTTGTATGCATTAGTAGAATCAGTTATCGATACCTAACAACACCTTCACGGGTCGGACAGGGTTTTCTTAACATACTGTATATATGAACAATATTTTTGTTTTACCTCGGGAATATCAATTTTTTACGGGATATAAAGTTTAATCTGGACTTCTAACTTTACGTCTGCAAAATTTCAAAGCAATTGGTTCAGTAGTTACGGCGTGAATGCGGAACAAACAAACAATAAACTCACTTTCCGATTTATAATATTAGTAAAGATTAACAAAATATACGTATATAGATACAGTTATGATTTAGGTATTAGGTAAGTGAACTTTGAACAAACCGCTTCCGTGACTATAACAGAAAATTCACATATGATATGGTGATATACCTACATATAACCTACCTCATACATAAAATGAATGTGATCTAGAAACTAATATATTTACTATTAACTTTACTGTCTAATGTATCGATTTGATGAAATATTGCAATACCTAGATATTGTTTATTTGATTGGGTTTGAAACGCTCCATCAACCAAAAGGGCGTTAATGGCGCTGATTCTCTGTTCACAAACTAAACTAATTTTAAGATAAGCGCATCTTTTTCTTTCTATTTCATTAAGAAAAGGATAGAAGACAAAATTTTAATTTAATCCTGTGAAATTAAGATATTCCATAGACAGTTTGGATGCGATTATAAATATGGGGACTAAAAATACATCAATTAACGTCAGGCGCGGATTAATTTGACAGGTCTAAACTAAAATATTGGCGCCAATTCTGTTGTTCACGTACTAAACTAAAAAGTACAGTGCATCTTTTTCTTTATAAATGTATTTCATTAAGAAAAGGACAGATGATAATATGTTAGTTTAGACCTGTCAAATTAATACGCGCCTTTTTTTTTTTGTTGGGATGGGAAATCATCAAATGACTTCTCCCGCTTTGGGCGGAGCGGAAGGGTGTGTCAGACTTCTACTGGCTGAAACCCTATACTATATAGAATCCGGCGGATTTTCTCACGCATACCGGATTTACCAGCAAGGGTCGTTTCTTTATTTCCGTTTAAATTAAAAAACTAAAACCAGCAGTTATAGCAATAGACCCCTTTATTCATAAACGCTGCTTAAAGTTAACTAGTGATTAGCGATTTATTAAACATACATTTTAGACGCTTGCAGGTCACTTAACTTTAAAAATCAATTATGAATAAACCCCTTTTTTATCCGTGTTTATTCATTAAAGGATTATTTAAGATAAGTGACGTTAAAAGGTCAAAAATGCATGGTTAAAGAATCGCTAATCACTTTAAGCAGTTTTTATGAATAAGGGGATAATGTTTAAGTAAAATAAAAGTCACACAATAATTTATAAACTCACCATTGTTTTGTCCAAGCGTGTTATTAAATCTGCTTATTGATGTCACTTTAGCGGCTGCCCCGATCGCCAACGTCAACCATTATGAGTTTTCCCGCCAAAACATCACGGCGACTTCGACCACACGCGAACTTCACCAAAATAAAAACTCTAAAATAGCCGCTTCGATTATGCCGCGGCGAAATTAAAATAGTCATACGTAATGCGACGTGTTTTCCCCCCCAACTGAGTTTTCTTTGGGGTACGTTGTTTTTGTTTACTTTTAAAACTGAGTACTTGGGTAACTTTTCAGGGTGGCCTTGCGTACTTTGGGAAAAGAGGGGGCTTTTAGTAATCAAGTTCATTATCGGAGTTAGTAAAAGATATTCTTCTTTGATATGTAGGTACATATGCAACGTTAATTTTTTTATGCTAAACCTGAATATAGTTGTTCAGAATAAGCAATTAAGTGGTTAAAACACCAGCCTCTCAAGTATGAGTGTACGGGTTGGATTCCAGGTTAGGCAAGTACCAATGTAACGTTTTTAAGTTATATGCACTTTATAAGTATATCTTGGATACCAATGACTGATTAGAAGGTGAAGGAAAACATTTTGAGGAAACTTAGACTTTAAGTCTGAAATCCGCAACCCGCATTGAGCAATTGATTACGCTCGTCCTTCTCTGTATGAGAGGAGACCTGCGCCCAGCAGTGGGACGATGAAAAAGGTTGATGATGAAGCAACTGAATCGATTCCAATCATTTTTACACCATGTTCTATTTTCCCAAATACATTTAGAAATTGTTGCGGTGTGGCGCGTGCCACATCTGACGCCAGATGTCAACGCATCGCGCTCGCCCGCCCCAGCGGAGCTTTGACCACATTTTTGCGTTGGGACAACCAAGACGAAAGTCATGTCTAATGCCCATGTTGTAACGACTCCTATAAAGATTGGAGACTCTGGTCTCGAAATTGTTGACAGTTACGTGTACCTGGGACAAACTATCCAGTCAAGAAGGTCCAACTTCGAGAAAGAGGTCAATCGTCGAATCCAACTCGGCTGGGCTGCTTTTGGGAAGCTACGTAGAATCTTCTCGCCCGAAATACAGTGTCTCATGACAAAAGTCTACAACCAGTGTTGACTTATGGAATTGAGATGTGGTCGTTTAAAACGGGAATTATAAGAAGGCTCAAAGTCACTCAAAGGGCAATGGAGAGGGCTATGCTTGGGGTTTCACTGCGCGATCGAATCAGGAATGAGGAGATCCGCAGAAGAACAAGAGTAACCGACATAGCCCGAAGAATTGCAACACTAAATTGGCAGTGGGCTGGACACATTGCCCGTAGGACCGATGGCCGATGGGGCCGGCGGATTCTCGAGTGGCGACCACGCACTGGAAGACGTAGCGTGGGTAGGCCCCCGACAAGGTGGACCGAGGGCCTGGTAAAGGTCGCGGGAAACCGCTGGATGAGGGAGGTGCAGGACCGGTCGTCGTGGAGAATCTTGGGGGAGGGCTATGTCCAGCAGTGGACGTCTTTCGGCTGAAATGATGATGATGATGATGAACCAAGTAGAATAGCAAGCTCATATCTTTATGGTTTTTCATTATGTCTTTGCGAAATTTTGTACATAGATTCTTTACTTCAACTTACTTGACACATGTTTCGGGTTTGCATATGATGTTCTTTCGTGCAAATGTCATGTTATGTGGATATTCACCCACTTTTCAAAATTCATCCTAAATAAGCCATAACGTCATGCATTGTTTACTTAGAATCCTGTATGATAACAAAGGATTTTTTGAGATGATATTTCGTACAAATACTTATTATATCAACAACGATCCATAGACGTGCTTATAATCGAATATTTCTCCACTAACCGTAGAATTATCGTAAAACAAACACAAAAAATCTCTAATTTACAGCAAAATTATCATTTACTCGCCATTTTTACGCATTGAATTTTATTTCTGTCATTTTTTTTTTTTCACAGGATACTAGACCTTATTTAGCAGTAATAATAAAGGTTGAAGTCTTATCTCACCGGTGATTAACCGAAATAAACAGCTTTGGTGTGAGTTATCTTCGCATATAAATTGAGCGAGGACAGTAATATTATACGTGTAAATTGAAACCACCGAAATATTATGAAATAATCCCTATAAACTTTATATTTAGGTATTCATGGATGATCCATCACTTCTTATTTTTATACCAGTGCCATTTGTACGTACTTACTGCCATTGCTCTGTTGTATTATTTGTGCTATATCACTGAAGATACGTAGCTTTTTAGCAAACAAGGGTTGCAGAACTGCACTGAAGTTCATAGCTCTGTTGATAGTAACTAGGCGTCTACGTAGCAAAGATTGTAGCGCAATATCAAGGTCCGTAGTGCTGAATGCTGAAGCTGTAGATCTATAACCGCGTAGCAAGAGTTGCAGTCTGTAGCAAGGGTTGTAGCGCTGTAGCAAGGTCTGTAGCTCAGTATCTTTGTAACCGCGTAGCAAGGATTCCTAAGCTCGTAGCAAAGGGCTGTTGTGTAATAGGGTAGTTGACTAAAAAAAAATAACTAGTCCGTCAGTCAGATTTCCAAAAAATACTAGACACGTATGTATTTTTTCTTTTTTCATATAAACAAAAAATGAAGACGACAGAGTGCAGTACTTACAATAAAAACTTTGCATATAATTCCTGCAATAAACTACAAAGTTAATTAATTTATAGTTTCCAAAATGTTTATGTTCAGCTGTGTATGTGACAAAGTGGGATTACAACAATTGGATGAGTTTTGGCAGGAATGCTTAAGTAGTAAAAAGTGCAGTAGTGAAATATTGCAGCATAGTGGCCACATCATGACTTTATCCCAAACCTTCCTCCTAGTGTCGGTTCACGCGGGAAATGAAAGGAGATAGGTTTAGGTTAGGTTAAGTTAGGACAAGTAAAGACTCCATGTGCAATTTCTGGTCTGCCATCGGTCGCGTCCCCAGGTGGCGGATAGGGGAACGGCCCCCAGATATGGGGGTTACCGGTTTTCCGGCGCGGACCAAAAGCTAGACGCGGGGACCGCTTCAGCGGTCAAGCGTGCGAAGGGTCGGCCACCGCTTCTAGTGAGCTGATATGACCCGAACTCCGAGTCGCCATCAGACAACCCGGGCTCCCCACTGAGAGGAGATGGGGGCCCCGCACGCATGCGTGCAAGCGAGTGGGGCTAAGAGGAAGGACACCTCGCTAAAAAACCTTTGGCTGCTGCGTCTTCTCGCACAAGAAGACGTACCCAGCCCGGTCTCTCCCTATGGAGGGACCGCTGTGGGCCCGCCTTTTAGGCGGTCATTGCCGGCGGGGGATTGGTAGCGCAGGCTCTGCCGGATTCCCATCACCCCACCAGTAAGGCGACGTCGGTGTGCTATATCGGGTTGGTTTATGGTTATGGTTTCTAGTGGGTATATCGGGAGGCTATCTTCCGGGGAGTCCCATATACTCCTCGGGGATGCGTAATTGTCATTTTCCACAGCGACATAAAAAAAAAATTAAAAACAGTAGGTAGGTACCTATAAAAAGTTTGAAGAAATAAAACAAACATTTATCTTAATCAGCATAATATTTAATTTCACTATTTTAAATCTATATCATGTCAGTCGTCACTTCGACAGGGACATTGTATAAACAGAGGTAATGAAAGATTTTACAAAATTCGTCGAATTAACAATCTCTTTTTTTCAGGCCAAGTTATTGATATTGTCAAATTAATAGTTTTTTTATTAACTACTTACATTTAAATTGCTTATAATTAACAGATCGCCTAATTTATATGATTATGTTACCATGGAATCATAGGTGTATACTTATATTGTATATGTAATACTTAATACAATTATTTTTGTAAACATAGGTTACAAAATTATAAGTCAGGAATACTAACAAAACTATTGCATAGGCGTCTGTTAATTTAATTATTGGGACATGGTATTAATAATACCTTCTCTATACAATTGTTTAAGTCTTATTTAAGTACCAAAGTTCTGGTCTTTAAGTCCTGTTTGTCATCTGTTAAAACTAATAAAAAAGTTTAATAATTTTTTTTTCATACATTCGATGTTCGAACACAATATTATCGTATACTTAAGTACAGATATTAAAATTGAGCTACAAAGTTATCACACGATTTACTTAATAAAATGCAATAAGTAGTCGTGAAAATGTAAAAACGTGACAGTGTAAAAATACAATAAATACAAAAAAGCCTATAATTTATACTTAATTATACAATGTTATAGAACACAATAACAAAGATTGATATAAGATAATAAAGCAAAATACTATTAATATATCAATAGATATGGATTTGACTTCACGTCGCTAATTGCTAAGAATAATCAAGTATTTTTATAAATAAGCTAGGGAATCTGGCGCAAAGCTCAAATGAAATTACTCTCTACTTCAATGACATGACACGCTCGTTGCTCACGTGGAAATGTCATATGTTTGGGAATGAATAGATTACACAAAGTGTCTTTTAATATCCCATAAGTTGATGGAGGAAAATGTTTACATTCTGTAAGTAAAAATAACACTGAACGTCCTATTTACCTCAAAAATTTCTAATGTCAAAGATATAAAATGTGTGCATCTCAATTTCATTAATAAATAGTAATAGTTAGTTAGTTTTGTTATACAATATTTAGTAATGTAACTTTGTATAATTATTTTGTACGAAAAATTAACACAAAAATAAGACATTGAAAAATAAGTCCTATGTCAGTTGATTCTTTGATATGTTCTCATTCATATTCTTAAGTGAGACCATAATAATTTATACCGTAGTGATGGAATATCAAAAAACACCCTGTATCTTAAGGCAATAGGGTAGTTGACTAAAAAAAACTAATTAGTCCGTCAGTCAGATTTCCAAAAAATACTAGACACGTATTTTTTCTTTTTTCATATAAAGAAAAAATGAAAACGACATAGTGCGTTGAAAACTCGTGTGACGTCACTGCACGCTACACTTTTTAGCGAGCAGTGATGTCACCAGCCACCGATCCTGATCTTTGATGCCTTTTATATGTGTAATTTTTTATTGATTTGATAAAAAAATGTATACGTATCCAATATTTTTCTATAATTTGAATGACGGACTAAATAGAATCAATTTTTTTTTTACCCAGGAAACATTCTTATTGTATCAAATGGAAAATGCTCACACTTAGCAGCTGTGCATTGTGAACGAGCTACACAATAGACTGTGTAATCTGAGAATTCGTAAAAGTATGGTTAATTATGAAAAAAAAAAATGTTTAAAATGAATTAAAATGTGAACACTTATACATACTATGATGGATCTGTCAACAATGCAATGATGATACAATTATACTAAGTAGTGAGTGAGAAACTATTAGTTTTTTTATATTATTTTACGTTAAATAGTTTCACGACGGAATAATGATGTACGGACGACAGCAGGTCAAGCTACCCGAAACAGCCAGATATTCCCAATCAACATTAAGCCTCAACGCTTTAGAGATAAAGTTGAAAATCGGATAAACAAATCTGACAGATTGTAGTAGCTTGTTGTGCTGTCCTCTGTACCTATGTTACGTCGAGTTCCGTGAGAGCGCCATCTTTATTTAAATGCCAATGATAAGTAGTAGTTATGGTGGAAGAACGCATCAGCTTCATTGTTCTATTGTCCTTAGTTTTTTCTAATCTTTCTTTGAAACAAATAACATAATTGTACCTACGTGAACTTAAGTACATCGCGAAAAATAACTATAGGGTCTTTTTACTACATACGTGTCAGTAACATCAATCAGTCGCTTTTTTAAATAAATTGCTAATCGTAGAGAATATTAGTACTAAACACAGTAACACAATTAACATAACGCCAATACAAATTCTTAAATTCACTTTCGTTTCACTAAAGTTTAGATGTATCGAAAAAAGCTTTCTCACAACAAGTAAATTTGTGGCAAATAGATTTCGCACGACTGGCAGTTGTAGTTGTTAGTATATAAGATGTGTTCTAATAATTAGAAAACATCTTAGAAGTTACGCACTCCGAGTATAAAGCTATATTAAACAGGGACACCTTGGTGGTGCAACAGATTAGAAAAATGTTTATGTCGCAGTGAAATGGTAAAATTAGCTGTTTAGTCAACTCTAGAACGCCGCAAACCAAAAACATCGTACGACGCGAGACGTTGCGCCGCAAGCGTGGCGCAACTACCCGCGTAAATGAGGTCTAATCAACTTGGTCGGTGCCCCGCAAATTGGTCGCAGTAATGAAGCCAGGGTGGCTTAGCTACTGCGACCAATCCGGATTGCACGTGATTTTTGAAGTGAAACTTCTTTACGCACGCTTGACCTGGGGAGTAAGCTGGCGAACGCGTGACGTAAGCGTTACGAAAAGTGATCGGGCAAGGCGAACGGAAGTTAAGTGGGGGATATAAGCACAGAGGCGCCCGCGGCGCGAGCTTAGTACTACAAGGTCTACAACGAGTTTTTTTTTCAATAAAAATAGAAGATCTATGCAAAAATATTAATTTACCAATGAAACCATGAAATAAATTTAAATATTAATAGAAAATTAATATATGTATATGTGTATACATGTATATATTGTACACACACACACATATATATATATATACATACAGATGGAGCGAAAGAAGTTTCACTTCAGTCGTGTGGTCATAAGCACACTCGTTTTTTTTTCAGTTGTAACCTTAATTTATTGAACCAGTGTGGCCGCCATAAGTTTTCATTACGAAGACTCGATCATAGATATCAACAGCGTTGGACTTATCGATTGGTCCGCTTCAAGGTTGTAAGAACTCTCAACGCAACGCGGTCGATGCATATGCGAGTCTCGTAATGACTCAGGGTAGCCACACAGGGCGTTGAACAATCATCGTTTACTAAACGGTAAATTCAACCAGTTGTCTACGACGATATGGTTTTCACATGACGTCTGATTACTTATGCAACCATCTGGAGTTTTATACATTTGTTTGCCAGCTCTTAGCCACGGTGCCCCTTTACAATATAGCTAAGCAGGTCAAGGCGTGGTGTGGCGGCGTGCGAGCCTCTCTTTATAGACGGAGTCCTGGTAGCCACCGTGCGCTAGTCACGCGTACGTCTCCCTAAACCGTTTCTGGAGGTGATGGGCAGCGTTGAGCAGGCGGTTGTGAAGAGTGAGGTGCGTGTGGGGGGTGAAAGTGGGAGGCGGGGGGGCTACCACGGAGCGAAGCGGCAGCGGCGGCAGCACGGCGTCGTTGTCGGCGTGGCAGAAGAACGCTACACAATGCCGCCCACGGGCGCGCGCGTACTCGCCCTGAGGTACCACTACGCGATGCACCTTTGAACAAATATACATTGAAAACACTTACACTTGTTACAATTCTAATCTAAAAGGTCTTTATCGAATTGTCAACCATAAACCATAGTTATGTAAGGTGACCATAAATTTATCCAGAATTAGTACCTACTCTGTGACGAGTACAAAAAAAAAAAAATAGAAATCGACTTCAAAAAAACACTTAGAAGGAAAAAATAATTTTAAGTTTGTCATGGCTCTAGAAATCGGTGTCTAGAGGTTTCTGTTGTTTAGTTCGTCACCGACTTCTAGAGCCATGACAAAAGTAAAATTATTCTTTCGTGTAAAAAGTATTTATTTCATGCTTGTGTCTTAGTCAAAATTCAAAAATTACTTTTCACCTCATAACAACAGTGGCAGCCATAACCCATGTTAGAATAAGTTCTCATCAATACGAAAAATTACCCAATCTCAAAAACTACTGAACCGATTTTGACGAAACTTGCAATATTCCCTAAGTTGAACAATACCTAGTACAACAAAAAAGAATTGCTTAAATCGGACTAGTAGTTCCGGAAATATGCGCGCACAAACATAAAACATATGTACATACACACACTTTTGGAATTTTGCATTTGGCAAACTTGATACATTTGTTCAGACGCTGATATAGACTAACATACGAGTATACGAAAACTGCAGGGCAGTTCTGTAGGCCTAGTATGAGTTTTCAATACGAAACTCGATCGTCGATATCGAGCGCGTTTGGCGCTCTCATTGGTTGAGAGTTCTTACGACCTTGAAGCGGGCCAATCGCTGAGTCAAACGCGCTCGATATCGCCGAACGAGTTTCGTAATGAAAACTCATACTAGGCCTACTGGAAATATTACATACATACGGGTCGAATTGATAACCTCCTATTTTTTAAAGTCTGTTAAAAAAGGATAAGGGTTCGCAGAAATGTGTCAATAACCAGTCAATGCTTGTACTGAAATACTAACCAGTGCTGGAAGAACGTTAGCTGTCCAAGCGGCGAGGAACTCTCCTGACTGAACGAGGATGGCTCCAGGAAGATGACCCACTTTCTGCCACTTGTCACTGCCGTTCAACTTGACCTGTTGACAAATACTTATTTACAGTATGTCCTCAAAATGTACATTATTTGTTTAGTAAATTAAATGCATCTTTTTCTTTTTATTTCATTAAGAAAATGATAGAAGATAACATTTTAGTTTAAGATTTATTTTTTCAAATTAAGATATTCCATAGATAGTTTAGAAGCGATTATAAACATGGCGACTAAAAATACATCAATTTACGTCAGGCGCGGCCTATTTGACAGGTCTAAATTAACGTAATATTATATTCGGCCCTTTTCTTAATTAAATATAAATAAAAAGATGCACTGAACTTCGAAAAGGTCATACACGATCGGATTTACCAATTCTTTGAAAAATACAACCTTTTTTCAAAAGAACAAGTTGGTTTTAGGCAAGGCAAAAGTATAAATATAGCCATATATAACTTTTTAAATGTGATTATAGATAGTGTAGATAAGAGGGTTCCCGTTTGTGCACTCTACATGGATCTCACAAAAGCTTTCGACTGTGTAGATCATGAACTATTGTTGAAAAAAATGAACGCTTATGGAATAAGAGGTAAGGCCTTAGATCTAATTGAATCCTATCTTACAAGAAGAAAACAATGTACCCAAATAACACGCTTATGTCCTAAACTTAAAATAGAGACACATTTTATGTCAGATTATAGGGAAACTAATCTGGGTATACCACAAGGAAGTGTAATAGGGCCACTTTTATTTAATATATATATAAACGACCTTCCAAAAATAACAAAACATCCGACTATTATGTTCGCGGACGATAGTACAGTTGTATTTACAGGTACAAATAAGACGCTTATTGAATCTGAAATTTTTGACACCCTTAATAATATAATAAAATGGCTGACATTAAATAATCTAGAAATTAATTTATGTAAAACACACCTAATGACATTTAAAAATAGAATTCCCCTAATGACGAATATTAATATTAACTATAATGACGAAACTATTACTGAGGTAGATACAACTAAATTTTTAGGACTTAACGTAGATAGTAGCCTAAATTGGAAAGTGCACGCAGAGATCCTTTGTAAAAAGTTGAGTACTCAATCGTATGCATTGTATATGCTCACAAAAAAACTTAACGTGGTCGCAGTTCTGACAGCATATTATGGGAACGTTGAAAGTATTTTAAGATACGGAATCATATTCTGGGGAAACTGTACTGAAAAAGAGCAAATTTTCAAAGCACAAAAAAAGTGCATAAGGGCAATGTGCAAACTCGATCAAATGGATAGCTGTAGACCATATTTTAAAAAATTAAAAATATTGACAGTACCATGTCTGTACATAAATGAGTTGGCGATGTTTGTCAGATATAATTTGGCGATGTACGAAAGTTATAAAAGTAAACGTCATAATTTAAAAGTTAACTGTCCTCAACACAAAAGTGCATTTATGAATAATAGTATACTCTGTATGGCGCCACGCGTTTATAATCACCTACCAAAAGAAATATTAGAAAGCATAAACTATAATATATTTAAACATAAAGTTAAAAAATTACTGGTGGAAAAGGCCTATTACAGTGTGAACGAATTTATAAATGACATGCAATCTAATAGGTAAAGAGAGATGACATTATTGTATTTGGTTATTGACTTGAAATGTTTTTAATTGGTGGTTATTTGTTTTTTGACATATTTATAATTTTTCAATTGGCCTGTCCATGACGAAATTTCCTGACATTTGTTATTTTTTGACTTCCTTTTCCTTTTTTTTTATTTTTGTTTTAATTTATTTTGTTTCGAATGTATTAATGAAATTTAGATGATTATAGTAATTGCACAATTAGTAGAGACAAACACTAATTAAAATTACATGCCGTCAGGCGGATTATGGAGGTGCCAAACTATTTTATGTATCGATACCCATTTACCTATACCCATTTTCGCAATAAATGAGTTTGAGTTTGAGTTTGAGTTTGAACTTTTTTTTAATAATTATAAACTAGCGTTTGACCGCAATCCCGCCTGATGGTAAGCAGTGATGCGATCGTTGATGGTAAAGCGCGTTAGTTTATTAGGAGCCTATTCATTCAGAAAAACTGAGCGAATAGGAAGAAAGACGGCAGTTGAGCGAGGTGATGCAATGTTAAACCCAACAACACGACCAACGATGCTGCGCTAAAGGGAGATTGATCTGAAGACCCTCCACGACCAAACTCCCAACACAACAACATTAGGCGCATCGTACCCGGCACACATCGCAACACAACTGCTCAGACCCGTCCTCCGTACGGCTTCACCAGACATCATACCGGAACACGACAAATCGCTTGGCGGCAAGGCTTTGTCTGGTGGGTGGTAACTTCTGCCGGCGGCCGATGTTATGGCCTACCACCGAGAAAATAACTTAAAGGAGATGTTTCATTTTAGGCCACTACTATGTACATCATCATCATCAACCTTTTTAATTCTACTATGTACACTACATGGATAAAAAGGAAAAAAAATATAGATTTTCATAAAAATAGTACTTACTAAATTAATTTGAATAAAAATACAATTATGTATAATTAATTATTTGAACATTTTTTTAGTGAGATAACCCTTTTTTAAGGTAGCTATGACAGTGGTTATGACGTTTGTTTGACGACTTTGACAGTTTTATTTTCCCGTTGTGTTCGTGGCGAATGTTGATTTGAGTTGATTGTGTTTATTTATTGGGCCGTATTATATATTATGTTTAGAATTCATGTTTTGTTTTTTTCGCAGTCATATGGGAGATAATATAGATACGATAGCCTTAGATACATGACACGTCAATTAAATGTCACTGTCAAAATCTTATTTCGCTTATTGCTAACCACCATATTTTTTTGGTAGTTGTGTTGCACTCCTTGGCAGAGTTGAATTGAATCTACGAGTATATAAAAACTAAGCCAAAATATAGGATATTAACATTAAAAATAGTTAACAATAGCGTAACTACATTAAGTGTACAATGTGCTGGCCCAGGCTCCATACATTTCTGAAACATCTCCTTTAGTTTAATTTGTGAACAAGCGAATCGGGGCCATTGCCAATATTAATGGCGTTAAATTATACGAAAACTCGAATGTATATCAAAAAACGACCTCTCCGTACAAATTGCGCACGTCTTTATTATAGGCACATATTTCGTGGAATTATATTCCGGGCATTCCCCAGTGTACAGTTGTTACCATTATTTTTTATACTATCTTTTAAATGTCCCATTACAAAGCAAAAATGTCATCTTTTAAGTTTATTCTAAAGTATCATTTAACGTTAGTATCATTAATTTAATCAATCAACGTTTGAATGCTCCTCACCTCAAGTCCGCCCTCCGAATCCTGCGCCAATAGTGTAAAGGTGCCGTAATCAGCGTGTGCGCCACAACGCGTGTAGTGCACAACGTCGTTCTGGCAACAAGGACCCACGTCCTCCGGGGGTACTGGCGGGTAGTACAGCAGACGCATCGTCGACGCGTTGCGCCCCTCCGCCATCAGCATGCCCGAGTGACTCGCCAGCAAAGAGCTCGGTGGAACACCTGGAATGAACACATGGTTTTATAAGAAAATACTGTTTACTGGCTGAATCCTTGTACATACAAATGAAGGCACGTGAAGCTACTACGATCTGTCATATTTCTTTATTAGATTTTCAAATTTATTGCTAAAACATTAAGGCTCAAGGTTGTTTGGGCATATTCAACAGTTTAGAGTGGCTTGACCTGCTGTCGTCCGTACATACATCAAAGAGCTTACTAATATACAAGACTTACGGACTTACGGGATTTATTATTCTCAAAAGGAAGTAAAGATTTTCAGGCCTAGATAGTTAGTCTGCAGTATAGGATTAAGCCTACCTTACTAGGTAGGCTACCTATTATGCCTTGTGTTTTAATCAAAAATCATGTAATAACTTTATTACAAACGACTGTTTTATAAATGGAATTCTCAACCAAATTAAAACAAATTGTTTGTAATTAACCTAGAAAAACCCTTTCCACATTACCAAATTTTGGTAATGTCCTCTACATTACCATAATTTGCAAACTCACACTTCCTAACCAGTACCCATTGGCCTTTACCGTTAGTTTAAATTCATTAAAGATGCCAAACGAAAATAAATTGTAAAATGGCGGTGCTAAAGCCTTGTTTCGAAGTTTTATGATTTTGACAGTCACTAGATACGTCTTTTTTAAATACCTAATTATAAACTAGTGTCTGACCCTAATCCCGCCTGATGGTAAGCACTGATGCGATCGTTGATGGTAAAACGCGTTAGTTTATTAAGCCACTTAAAAACTCAGTGAATAGGAAGGAAAACGACAGTTGAGCGAGGTGATGCAATGTTAAACCCAACAACGCGACCAACGATACTGCGTCAGAGGGAGATTGACCCTCCATGACAAAACTGTCGACACAAACATTTAGCAATTTTGGACTAATTTACTTACTTACCTACTTATTTCAAACTTGACAGTATGTATTTTAATTAAACTTACCCATGGCATAAGCGAGGGCCTGAAGCACAACTCGCGATAAATTAGTGAGGTCCTGGGCAAGCGGCACGGCATGCTTGGTGAACTCAGGCACCTCCTCCTGTGCAGGCATCGACGACTCAGACAGTGAGGTGATGTTGAACGAGTGACGTAACTCCTGGAAAAAAAAGGTTTGATAAGTTGATAGTATAATTATATAAAACCCCATCATGGTCCTTCAGCAGACCACTACTAAAAATAGGCCTTCTACAAGTACCACAACAACGACCGGCTCTAAAGCTTCCGTTTCCAGGAGTTAGACCATCAGGATAGCCTCTTTTTTAGCATATTGAAGAAAAAAAGACAAATGTATTTCGAGGAAGAAGGGTATCGAACGAAATCGGCAGCACTTAACCCGTGTATAAACACGAAAGTGATTAGGCATTGTATTCTGGTAGTTGCCCAGGCAATTCCATAACCAAATTTTGCATTCGACATAATCTTGCATTCCTTGAGCTTAGTTTCTAATTTTCTAATAGCCTGAAAGTAGTCGCTCCATTTAAATGTCTTGTGAGATTTTCAAACATTAGCTACATTGTGCATTGTGCTAAGTAATGACAATGAGTGTGAAGGAGAAAGTTCATACAGGTTTTCAGGTTACACTAATTTATTATTCAGCCGCTAGATGGCATCATTTATCAGTCGTTCGTTCACGTCAATTATTATGCAATTTTACATAGCATGTAATTATGTATCAGCAAAATTACCGTAACAGCAGTATTTCAAAAGAATATTCGAGATAAATATGTAACACTTTGAGACGACATAAGTAGTTAAAAGGACATATAAGTAGGTAATCTGGATTTGGAACAAGTAGGTTTGTTATGATTTTACACTTTAAGTGACCCGATAAAGAAGAATTTTCTAAAATAACATTACAACTTCACTGTATTTCCTGAAGGAATATAAGTAGGGCGATATGTAGTAAGAGCATGTCCAGTGGGTTTCCTTATTACACCAATTTTATTGTTATTTAAGTAATATGCTCAATACTCAATACTCAATACTTTTATTGTTTTCCACATGTATTCTTAGATGGTAATACTTAAAATTAGTTCATGTGGACCCTGTCGGGCACAACAAAATGAAGTTAGGAGAGAGGAAGCAATTTTTATACTCTACTACGTTGCTTACTAACGAGTGCGCGTGTGGGGGTGTGTGCGTGCGAGGGTGCGTGTGCGTGTGTGTGTGTGTGTGCAAATGTGTTTATGTCTATTTAAGTTTGTGTCTTTATATTTCTATTATTAAGGTATTCGTTCGTAAATCCAGACTCGAGAAACTATATTCACGACATGTTTTTGCCAAGGAAGTGCATAAAGATGCACTTCTTTGGCCAGAAATTATAACATTTTAGTCTTTAAATAGTTTACCTTCTTAGTGGAGTCAAACTGTTCCATTCCTGGTTTCACGTAACCATGGTTGTTCGCAGGATTGCGGAGGTATTGCGCCTGACAGCCTTCCGGCAGCGCGCAGAAGTTGTCCAGGTCAGCATACACCGCCTTGAGCTGTAAAATAAAAACCGTTCTTTTATAAACTGGCAATATTGGTTATACTATTAGGATTTGATTTTCTTTCGGGCATTAAGTTACGTAGGTAAGTACTAGTTAGTGCCTATTTACAAACATTTGGCTCTAACTTCGACTAAAATCATCATCATCATTATCAACCTTTTTATCGTCCCACTGCTGGGCACAGGTCTCCTCTCATACAGAGAAGGATTGAGCGTAATCACCACGCTTACTCAATGCGGGTTGGCGATTTCAGACTTACACGTCCAGGTTTCCTCAAGATCTTTTCCTTCACCTTCAGTCATTGGTGTCCATGATATACTTAGAAAGTACATATAACTTTAGAAAAGTTACATTGGTACTTGCCTGACCTGGAATCGAACCCGCGCACTCATACTTGAGAGGCTGATATTTTAACCACTAAGTCACCACGACTAAAATTGACGTTAGGTATCTGTTGTCGTTTGCCTCAAAACTGAATTAGGATGAAGAATGGATCTAGTAATGACAAGGCTTTTTGAACATTTTTTTATTTTAACCTGTTGCTTTACCGCGATCCCGCCTGACGTCAAGCAGTGTTGCAATCGTTGATGGTAAAACAGACTAGTTTGTTATAAGCCTATTTACACTAGCCTTGAAGACACAAACAACCTCATGGGGGTACCCAGGTAGGGCCATGGAAACCTCGCAAAACATGTATGAACCACGCAGTGGACACTGACAAAATATACGGTGTAATTGTCAAAAAACCGTGCCCGACTATAGCGCACAATGATTACTCACTCTAACGTCACGTCACTTAATTATAATTATCATTTATGAATTGACCCCTTAAACACTATGGTGTTTATTCATAAACGAATATTAAAGTTAAGTGATGTCCAAACGTCAAAATGTACGGTTAAATAATCGCTAATCACTAGTTAACTTTAAGCAAGGTTTATGAATAAAGGGGATAGTTTACCTACAACCAATAACACATAGGATACTTTTAATTCCGATGTTCTTAGGAAGTCGTAACTTATGCGAGTGATAAACTATAAACTGACTGGAAGACCCAGGAGAGGAAACACACAGAATATATCGGAATCTTAAAAAATGCCATTCAAATATAAAAGAATGTGGCGCCATAGTTTATCGTATCCGTAATACAACCTCAGAATGTATTCGCACCATTTTTGCTTGTTCTGTTTGAGTAATTTTATTGAAAACGGCTCTTAACAATAAGTTCATAAGCAGCCTTGACCCAATCTGTAGGCAATCAACTTGTCAAGATTGAACGAGAGGCTAAAAGTTTATATTCCAACCGAAACAGAAGTAAATGAGCCTGAAGATTTGTTCATTCATGTTTGCCTTTAAAACTACATATTTTTAACTGTTAGCTTGGAGAACCGGATTTAAACTGGAGTGTCAGCAACCTCCACAAATTTTGTCAATCTAAAGGTTTGATCCAAATGTTCTAGTGAGAGAGAGAGTTCAGCTTACATAAGCTACAGGTATATTGAGGGGCGATGATACCTTGAAACAACAGTTTCGAGTAATAATGCACACTCATTCCGGAAAAACCGACGCGTTTGTAGATATTGTTGTTTTCTTCCTTCCTTCTTTATTTCCCACTGTTAAAACGATTTTATTTTGACAATGAAAGGAAATGTCAAATGAACCATTGATTTTTTCGCGCGTGCTGTCACACACAATATGGGTGACTTGCATGTTGTTCTATGCTTGCATGCGTAGTTCTAAAATCAGTTACTTTTCGTGTCTCTCTGTGGAATCGCGTTGTTCTGCTACACAATGCAACGCATTATGTAGATATCAGCACCCTAATTGCACACACTAATTACAACACGCTCTCAACGGCATGTGTCCGGAACAAGATTCATATTATTGTAAATACATTTTTGACATCATCTTTCATCTACCCTCACTGGGGCGCCTGGTGGATTATGGCTGCAGTGGAAACGTTATAGGCGTATGTCGTTATATAAACCATTATATAGGGTAACCCAATTTAAATACCTGGGCCATTATTTGACTGCGGATCTCAAAGATCAAGTACACATTGAACGCGAACGCAGGGCGCTAGCATGGCTCACATCAGTGAGCCAACATGTTGCATCTAAAGCTTTGAACAAAGTGATTTTGACTCCATTACTACAATGTGCAAATCTTTGCACGTTGTAGTAATGGAGTCAAAATCACTTTGTTCAAAGCTTTTTGTCAGTCGTTCTACACGGGCGGTCTGTGGGTTAACTGTACGCGGAAGGCTCTAGACGCCCTGCGGGTGCAATATAATAATGGTTTTAGGGTGCTGTTAGGGTTACCTAGGTACTGCAGTGCGTCTGGCATGTTCGCTTTGGCGCGGGTTGATGATTTTCATGCCATCATGAGGAAAAAGGCGGCATCGTTGCTGGGTAGAACTAGGACCAACGGTAACAGCATCCTACAAGCCGTGGCCGATAAGTACGATGCGCCGGTACTTACTTAGACGCTGGTTAGCATTGCTTGTGCGGCAAACATGATTAGTTATAAATAAATTATTATTATTATTATATGGACAACGCAGATCCTGTACGGGTTGGTAGGTTATTATCAATTTGATTCATTTTCAAGCATATTTCTAATCCATTGTTTCATATTATGTTGTTAAATTGTTAAAATGAAACTCATTGCTACTGATAGTGTGTTACACAAATTACCCTGCAGGTCGTTTGTTTTAAATAAATTACAGCTAATTGCTACTACCCTTAGACTCCTATGTGTAGTGTTCGTGTCGGGGCCGAGACGTTTCCTTTTACCATCTGTGAAGATGATGGGAGGGATAACACGCTATCATGTTGTAGCCAAGTTTGGCAGGTCTTGTTGCCATAGTTATCCACTTGCAGGTAACAAGCCAATAAATAGTCCTTAATGTCCAATAAAATAAAAAATGGATGGAAAAAGGGCATCGTGGAACACTCGAAACAAAGTTCGAAACTTTGGTTACGCAAAAAAAAAATTGTCGTAAACCGTAGCGATAAAGTTGTCTTTAATCTTTTTCCGTGTGTCTTTAAATTATATGAAAATTGTGCCAAATATGAAAAAAAACTGGCAAAAAACCGCTAGAAATCGATTAAAAATTTGACACATAGGTAGGTAACACGACCCGTTTTACGTTTTTGTACTAATTTATAAATAAAACATTATGTTATACTATGTGAGGTTATCATTATATAAAAAAGGCACAACACAAATAATGTATTTACACGACCATTGATACAGCGCCAGAGGGAGATTGATCTGGAGACCCTCCACGACCAAACTCCCGACACAACAACATTTGGCGCATCGTACCCAGCACACATTGCAACACAACTTGTCTATGTTCAGGTTAAAAAGTCAACGAAAACAATGTTTTCTGTAATGCAATAGATCTATTGCATTACAGAAAACATTGTTGCTACAATGAGTAATTAACGATTAAAAAGAATGAAGCATTTTAGTCCGTAACTTTAATTACTGACTAATTATTATTAGTCAGTTTCGTTACTAACGTAACTTCTGTTTTGGTTAGAAACTCAAGGATTAAAAAAAAGAGTTAAGTGGAAAAATCGGCCAGAAATCGTTAAATATTTATATCCTTTAAAACGTTTGGTTTTCGCACGAAAAGATCACAATCTCCGCCAGTTCTGGTGGAAAAAGCGCTAAAACGGTGCGGTATTTAAGGAACTTCGTTCCAAAAATATTTTGTTTCCTTTTGATTTTATCATAAAGGTGTAGCTAGATTGTGGTTATCCCCCGCCGACCAGTCAATATCGATGGCCTTAAAACAGATTTACTCAGCTTTAGCAGAATTAGTTATCCTTCAGCCATGCGCTGATCTGCAGGGTAATTGCGTCAGTAATGATGGTAAAGCGCGCTAGATTACTAAGAGCCTATTCACTCAAAAAAAAAAAAAAAGCAGAGTGAATAGGAAGGAAGACGGCAGTTGAGCGAGGTGATGACGACCAACGATGCTACTCCAGAGGGAGATTGATCTGGAGACATTCCACAAGCAAACTCCCGACACAACATCATGTGGTGCATTGTACCCGGCACACAACGCAACACAACTGCTCAAACCAGTCCTCTGTATAACTTCACCAGACATGATGCCGGACTTTGTCAGGTGGGTGGTAACTTCTGCCAGCAGCCGACGTTATGGCCTACCACCGAGATACATACCGCAGACTCGTATGGAGCAATGGATTAGTGATGTTTCAAAACGATTCAATTCATAGATCAACGACAATATAGTTACACTTTTTAAATCCTTCTAAATGCTTACCTTCTCGTCAGCAATGCCGTGGTTAACGAGCACCGCCAGCCCTTTGTCGCTCAGCGCATTGAACAGCTGTTGCCCAATGCGTCGCAACACTGATTTCATAGGGCACACATCTGTACCTGGAATGATGAAAATGGAATGGTTAATTTAATGTACAAAAGAAACGTATCTACGTCAGCCAAGAGCATGTATCAGGAGGGTGTGCTCATATTTAACAGTGCGGTACAGACCATAGAGCTGAACAACTATCGCAGTGGGACCAACATCGTAACCAAGAAAAATATCTCCACCTTAGAAGCATTAGTTCGTATCTATAGCTCGACGTTAGAAGTATTAGGTCGTGTGTCTAGGTCCGACGCTATATGAGATATACGACGCTATAGATGCTATACGAGCTAATGCTTTAAGGTTGAGATACAATATAAAGAAAGAAAGATAGTTTTTTTTTATTCTGCACAAACAAAACGCACTTTACAGTTGTAATAGTAAAAAACTAAAATAATAATAAACACATGTTTATCAGCTGATCCATACAAAACAGAATTACAACTATGTTGTCTTCAGTAGGGTAATCGTGTATTACATTATCAGTAGCAATGGGTTCCATTTTGACAGTTTAATGATATTCATTGGGTTATTTACGTTGCTGCGCAGACACATTTTCGAACATATGGAGCAATGGATTAACAATACTCTTCAAAATTATTTCAAGTGATAGTAATAGTGAGTTAGGCAATCAGGGTGCAGCTGTTGCCCCTATAATAAATGCGAAAGATTGTGAGGATGTATGTTTGAATTCGGGTTGTAACGGAGGTCTTGTTAGCAGAGGCGGAGGCGGATGCGGAGGCGAAAGTAGATATAGAAAAAAAATAAATTTATGGTTAATTAAAACAATTTTTTTTTTATAAATTATTAATTTATTTTAAATACGCACATTAATAGTAAGTAGTACACTTAGTAAAAAAATATTACCTTCTAATAATGAAAATTAAGGAGAAACTATTTGATTCTTGACCATTTCGCGCTCAAACGCGGCCGGACGGTTGTCGAGCGTCGCACCTTGCGCGTTATTTATTTTATAAATACGTAAATCCTCCGTTATAACTCCGCAAACATTGCGCGGAGTCGGAGGCGGAAGCGAAGATACGATTTCTTACAGAACTTCCGCTTTAAGGGAAGGCGGAGGCAAAGCTCCGTTACAATCCTAGTTTGAATGTCGCAAAATCTGGTAGGTAGAGCAGGAACAAGAATAGTTTATAACATAGGACCTTTTTATCCCGATATTCTCACTATTACGCTGGTACTTATTAATTACTAGCTTCGCCATATGGAAACCACGTGGCGAAGCTAGTAATTAATAAGTTCTTTGAGAAAAGTTACTTGTTATTGTTGTTATATGCGGAATTGTATTAAAATAAACGTTGACCTGAAAGATGTTGCATGTAAAATGGCGGTTCACCTCGTCTTGTGCAATATGAATAAAATATGCGGCTGTCTGTACATATATTCTGAGTTAGCTGAAGGTCTGGCCGTGACACCGTTCTGCCGATGGCATATACTCTGACATATTTTGTCTTCAAGATGCGGGTGTTTTAATGGTTACCAGCGGCTCCCCGCGATTTTACCCACATGAGTTTGATACCGTAGGGATATTGGGGAAAGAGTATCCTATATGTTTTTTTTTATGAATTATAAACGAGTGCTTGACCGGAATCCCGCCTGATGGGTAGCAGTGACGCAATCGTTGATGGTAAAGCGCGCTAGTTTATTAAGAGCCTATTCACGCGCCTTGAAGACACTCAAATTGTAGTCCGACGGAAACACCGCTGCTGGCAAATTGTATTGTCCTTCGATGTAAGTACGTGATATGAAAGAGGAGGCGAAACGCTTCGTCGTTCGGTTATAAACCACATGGGTGCTAAATTTCATCTAAATCAGTTTAGAAGTTTTTGCGTGAAAAGTACCTAATTAAAAATTCAACCATACTCACAAACTTCCGCATTCATAATATACTAGCGGCCGCCAGCAACTTCGTTCGCTTGGAGTTAGTTATGTTATGCTTCGCTCCTATTGGTCGCAGCGTGATGTTATATAGCCTAAAGCCTTCGTGGATTAATGGGCTATCCAACGCAAAAAAAAAAAATTAAGTCGGACCAGCAGTTCCTGAGATTAGCGTGTTCTATTAAAACAAACAAACAAACTCTTCAGCTTTATATATTGGTAAAGATTAATACCTACAAAGAAAAAAATACGGTTAAGGTAACAATTCCAAATACAATTCTAATGGCTAATGTAGAGAAGACAGGCACATATTCGTATTGGCGTCCAGATTTCAATTATTGTTCACGGTTATTCAAAACAAGTATATTTGCAATATTTGTCGTTTTCTTCAGACAATTAAAAAGCTACGCTCGTTTATAATCGATACCTACGATTAGTAGCACATCCAGCAAATGTTGTTTCTAGGTAATATGTAGGTTTGAAAAATAGATGGTAGCCGATTCTCAGACATAGGTACTGAATATGCAAATACAATTTCATAAAAATCGGTCGAGCCGTTTCGGAGAAGTACTTACGGTAACTTTGTGACACGAATTCAAAATCAATATTCAAATTGTTTATTTTGCAGAAAACACTCTTACAATGACGTTAGGTTAGGTTAGTCACGAGAATTATGATATTATATTAAGATACAATAGCTATTGTAGCACTAACATACAAAAACCGTCAACCACGACTTCGATAAGATTTGACCGTTAATGGCGGTTGTCATCTGTTAGTGACGTCACAACGCCCACTATCTCTTATACCTCTCATATAAATATTACCGTTAACAATAGTAACTGAACGAAATGTATGTTCAGAAGCCATTATAGAAATTTATGGCGAATAAGTCTCATTCTAAATATCCAATTCATTAGGTACAGTCACATATTACAGAATACGGACAGTTATCGCTGTTTATGGCAGCAGTCACTCGTAAATGAATCATATTTTCTCTTACATTGGGTTTTCATCGTACTTTGTAAACTGATTCATGGACGAACTTTTAACAATAAATATTTATGCATAGCACTTATGTACTCACGGCACGACATCCTAATTCCTATGAATAGGACTTATTGTTGTACATATTTTCATACATAATAGAAATATGATTCTGATTTCCCATTTCGACTTTAGATTAAGTTGTTTTAAGGCCTCCTAACGTTTATAAATAAAACCCTTAATATTATTAGGTTGGTATGTTACATAACTTTACGTTCTAATTTTAAAATTCGAATTAGTAGTTTGGCCCACATTTGACACGAGGTTGTTGCCACTGCGCGGGCGTGCTGTAAAATAAACTATGTTGTAACGTTGTCTTGTCAAGCAACGCGGCAATCTGTCCACGTCCACTTTGAAAAATTCTCAGGTTTTACAGATTTTATAAATGTTCAGACCAATATATTATTGTGACTGAAATTAGCTGCCAACAAGCTAAAGAAAAGATATTTTAAAGATATTTTAATCTGAACGCATGGGTTTTTGTGAAACCCTTCACCAATACAGACCATTCCAGCCAGATTACGCTTTGTTACTATGGGCGCACAGTATTATGAAGTTGTACTTGATCAGTTTCCGAAGCGTACATTATATGTAATTAAATCGTGCACTTATTTATTCACAAGTTTTGTTCTTTGAAGCTCATGCTTTTGGTTATGATATCGTATCGGTCGGGGGTCAAGGTAATTCAATACAGCGATTCCGTCATACTTAGTAGTGTTTTAATAATTATTTGCCTCTCGGCGACAGGGCACTTAGCTGCCACAGGCGGTTTCAGCTAACCGGTTACCTTATTATGTGCATACGTAGGTGTCTTTGAATTTTAATTGCGAACGTTGAGAGTCTTTGTACAGTTCCCGGCGTCACGTTTTACAGTCTCACGTTCTGTTTTTATTCAACAATATGTGGCGATTTTAGATTCCGTTTTAAGATCTGTTATTTAGATTTCTTTACATATTCTATTTGCTGCGCTTGCTTGTGCAACGAATACTGAGTTATCTCGGTGGTTTAATAGGCTTTTGTGGCTACAATTTTGCCTCAATTCCCGTAACAATGTATTCTCAAGAATATCAAGTTGCTTTATTATCTATTTACTAGTTTACTTGGCGGCTGTATGCTTGGTGCTTTGTGTATGGAGCAACATCTGTATCGATAGCTCTAATATCGATTACTAGTTCTCGCATTGACACGCTTTATACGAAGATTTGCAGGGTAATTGTGCTAGTAGCAGCATTGGTTTTCATTTTGACAGTTCAACAATATTCATTGCGTTATGTATGTTGTCGAGCAGACACATTTTTCGAACATACGGAGCAGTGGATTAGCAATTTGTTTCAAAATTATTCCAATTCATAGTAAATAATAATAGCGAGTTACGCAATTACGATGCTGAAATTCGCTTCATTACAAGTTTTGTTTGACAACTTTAAATAAGTAAAAGAAGTAAGTAGCTACTTTAGTGTTTTATTAAGTAGTAGGCTAGGCAACTCAATTTGCTAATTAGGAGCTTCTTTTACCTTAATGTGCTGGGATGAGTCTGTGTAATGAATTACATTATAGGAATCCGTTAAATAACAACCTAACATTACTGATAGTAATTTGTGCTTTGTTTGAACCAAATGATTATTTTATATTTTTAGACACACATAGATATAAGTGAGTAGATACTTAGTGTTAATGTTTAAATCGATTCATAATATCCATACCTATATAACAGAAATAGGTACCTTTGTACTTCTATTAGGTATATTAATTATGAATTGATTACGACGTGCATAAGGTATTTACTGAAAAGTAGGCACTGCATGTGGCAGTGCCTACGTTTCTAGGCAGTAGTTCAGTAATATTAAATGAAGTACTTAGGTAAGTAAAATATAAAAATACCGTGGGTGTTTTAATATTTTTATGTGTGTGTGTGTGTGTGATCGTGTCAATGACATTACAGGAAACTATAATCACGACAATGCAAAATGTAACACAACTCAGTAAACTACAAATTATAGGTTCAAATTATGTAATACCTTTTTCAGAACTATTGTTGATAGATGAGTTGTACCTACCTAGTTGTGGATAACACGTCACAATGTTATTGTTAACATTAAAATAAACTCTCTTGCTATTAAAATGTTAAACCATTAGAAATATAGTTTACACAGATGTTATGGCTTACACTCCTACAATATATCATGTCTCCATGTAACCATAAAATACAATAGATGACAATAAACATTGGCCAGTAGCAAATAAAGCAAAACTATTATTACTTAATAGCCAGGACAATACAAATGACGTACAATTACATAACAAAGTTGAAAAAGTGCACATACGGCAAAGTGCAATGTGTTACCTAAACTATCATTAAAATGATTATGACAGCAACAACAAAAGATTACAGTTATTAATGTTATGTATGACGTATAAGACTGAAACAAAGACTCGCGGAAGTTATAGCGTGTTAAATTAATATAGCTTCGATGTATTACAGAACGTGACGAAATAAAAAGAAGGCCGTCCTGCTGTTACAGCAGTCCAAATTGTTGGAAGAACACTAGTTTCTAATGCGATATCTTTGTTATGACTTATGTATTTGTTTCCATTATCTTCCAGTTCTGCGTAATTGGAAGGAATATTTTGCAGTCCTTCACCGCTTCAGCTAATGTTGAATTGTTTACATATTAGGTACGTTCATGTGTATGAAATTGTAGCAGAAAATATCGCAAGAAATTTTTATTTCTAGAATCAATAGTTATCGGAAAAAGTAAATCGTGACCATGAATTAAACATAAAAAGTACCTAACTGTATGATAGATAAATATGCAAAGGCCATAACATCGGCCACCGGCAGAAGTTACCACCCACCAGACAAAGTCTTGCCGCCAAGCGGTTTGTCGTGTTCCGGCATGATGTCTGGTGAAGCCGTACGGAGGACGGGTCTGAGCAGTTGTGTTGCGATGTGTGCCGGGTACGATGCGCCAAATGTTGTGTGTGTGTGTGGAGGGACTCCAGATCAATCTCCCTCTGGCGCAGTATTGTTGGTTGTGTTGTTGGGTTTAACATTGCATCACCTCGCTCAACTGCCGTCTTCCTTCCTATTCGCTCAGTTTTTCTGAGTGAATAGACTCTTAAAACTTTACCATCAACGATCGCATCACTGCTTACCATCAGGCGGGATTGCGGCCAAGCGCTAGTTTATAATAAACTACAAAAAAAAAAAAAAAAATTTTAGGATAAAAATATTTTTTATAACTTTCCCAAAAGTGTCTATGCTGAAATTATATGTCATAGTTTGGTTGTCTATTCCTTGTTTATTATTGATTCTAACCCACAACTTACCGTGTGATTATTCAAAATTTATTCCCAGACATCTGAACAGTAGATACATAAATGTATCCGGCACTAACAGCATGCTATGGTGACTAATATCATTCTACTAGTTAGTTGGTACCGCAATGGGTTTCGTGTCGAAATCACTCGGCCGCTTTAGAATTGTGGGCCAGATTAGATTAGTAGGTCTGTGTTAGTTATTGGCCCCGATTCACTTCTTTACAAACTAAACTAATTTTAAGTGACTAACTTACGGAACTGAAACGTGGTCGCTCACAATGGGCCTCGTACGAAGGCTCAGAGTCACGCAAAGGGCAATGGAAAGAGCTATGCTCGGAGTTTCTCTGCGTGATCGAAACAGAAATGAGGAGATCCGCAGAAGAACCAAAGTCACCGACATAGCTCTGCAAGTCGCTAAACTTAAGTGGCAGTGGGCAGGGCACATTGCTCGTAGAACCGATGGCCGATGGGGCAGTAAGGTTCTGGAGTGGCGACCACGTACTGGAAGGCGCAGCGTAGGGAGGCCCCCAACAAGGTGGACCGATGACCTGGTGAAGGTCGCGGGAAGCCGATGGATGCGGGCAGCACAAGACCGGTCAGCGTGGAAAGCCTTGGGGGAGGCCTTTATCCAACAGTGGACATCCGTAGGCTGAAGAAGAAGAAGAAAAGGATGGAAAATAACAGTTTACTTTAATCCTGTCAAATTAAGATACTCCATAGACAATTTAGACGCGATTATACATAAACATGGCGACCAAAAATACGTCAATTTACGTTAGGAGTGGACTAATTTGTCAAGTCTAAACTGACATATTATCTGTCCTTTTCTTAATGAAAAAGAAGAGAAAAAGATGCACTGAAATTAAATTAAATTTATTTTGTGAACAAGAAAATCGGTCCAATGAGTCTGCTATGTTAGCTACTATGTCTATCTTTGCCTACGTACAGTTACTTTTTTACAGTAAACTTTTGCAAAATCGCACATATTATGTTTATTACTACAGCCATTGTTAAAACCAAAAGGCGTGAAGCAGCTGCAACGAAACATTTTATTGTGAAAATAAAATTATATTTTGCTTCTTGTTTATTAGTTTTGCATCTGGCTTGAAGGAACCTCCCTTCGATTCGGTGCTGGCAGTAAACTGTAAATCCCAGTTCAATTATATGCTAAACGTGATATTGTGAACCCCGTGACGACAAAGTAAATTAAACGCAAATATGATACACTAGAATGAAGCCTTCCAAGATTTGATTTTCGTAATGAAAGCTACTCAACGACTTCTATGGGTCAGTAACGTATAATATACGAAGTACAATATACTTAGCAGTTATTGCTTTATTAGGTACCTACTTAATCCTTTTTAAATATAATTCGTGATACTTAAACCATTAACATGGATAATGTAAAAGAAAACACCGCATTAATGTAAATATCATTGACAGTAAATTTTATAAATATCGTATAATTTTATGTAACAATATTACTTTTGTAGACAGACAGTTCTCGAGTTACAGTTATCAAGATTCCTGTTACACCAGTTTTCGCCAACGCTTACAAGTAAACATTTACATACATTTCTCTCCAACGAATACACTCATAGGCCATTTCTCTTAATTGTTTAACTACCTACAATTTTATTGTCACTAAAAAGTAACGTACCTATGTCATACTTCAGGATTATTGATTTGAGTCACCATTGTACAGATCCCTATCAAAGTTATCTTTATGGTCGTGGCTTTTACAAAAGATAGGAATGATAGTATAAATGGGTTATAAACGTAGCAACAGTTTATGAGATTATAAGCACCCTATAATGAACGATATTTCAATACCGAATTCATTCACTTTATAGCAGGTGGATTTATTACAGCAGTTATTACATTTTAATGAACTTCCAACACAGATTGCCCCAAGGAATAATAGTTGGAAAGTGATTTCTTTCATTGCTTTTCTGCGTTTAGATATGTGTTATTCCTATTAGCGAAAATATTATGTACTTCCATTAAAACTTTTATAATACTTAGGGCGTGTATGGTTCAACATCCTGCCTAGAGTGCCCACTTTCGCTATAGTTTTAACTCTCGTGTAGGTAACATTTGGTACTTTGATATCCAGATAATAAACTTAACATCTTTATTTAAAACTATAGCGATCGATTCATTCAGCTAAACGATAATTTTCATTTGAACAAAGACCATACGACCAACCTAGACTAAAATATAGTCCCCCAATATTGCCATTGCCGAATTTCGTCAATGACAGGCAACCTCACCGGAAGATATGTATTACAGTGTAATCCATTCTTCCCTCGCTCTCATAGTCGATGGGACGGCAATTCAACTCAAATGGACGGGGGCAAGTCGTGCTTAATAAGGCACAGGGGTATCAAACCGCCAACTTCTAAACTCCGAGCTAACAGAGAAATTCTAAATTTAAAAACCCACGTACTTTGAATCTGCTGGGTATCGGCGAGCGACGACCGAGACCAACAGAACAATAAAAAAAAAAGAAAAATTCTACTCAACCGCCAGTGTGTCTGTGTACTAATCCTAGTAATTGACCGATAAGGATCGGTGTGCTAGTTTTCTAGTTGATACTAACTTCGATGGTGGGAATCGAATCGTTTTATTCAGGCCGGTAACAACTCACGCTGTTCACTATTAGGTATATGACATGACATGCTAAATAAACTAAATGGACGAGGCTTGGGCCGCCACTGTACAATATAACTTTCTAAATACAAGTCGTTTCTAATTCGTTAAAAGTTTAGTTGATGAGTGAACTGGCAAGTACACAATCTGTACCTAATTATGAATTCTGGACTTTTTTTTGTTTCTCAATGGAAATCCTCATGGACAACTTACTTATAATAACAGCATAATATCTAACACAATAACTATCTATAACATTGATTCCAACATGACAGTCAGTCATTTAGACATTCTGGGGAGCAAAAGAGAAATCTGAAACGTAATTAACAACACACAAATATAACAAAAAAGGGGGTTTATTACCTATTCTTAAAACTTCATATCATGAGAAGCTGGAACCCAATAATATTTATACACGAGAACATCGGGGCGTCAACTCTTAGAATTTTTTATTTGAATATTATAACCTCGTAATGAGACGTGTGTTAACCTTCAACGTCTGATGGATGTGTAGGTACCTAATTTCTTGGAAACGTTAAAGTACCTACTTACTGAAGGCGATAAGATCGCAGAGAGAAACCAAGATTACCTGACGTGCTTCTTACATGGGCGCACACACACAGATGCAAACAGGATATGATAGCTTTTCCATCACGTGATTTTGCCTAACTCTGTACACAGTTGTGCCTTGTGACTCCAGCCGTGCATTGTTCACTGTGTAAACTATTAAGAATCCTAATTGCGTAAAACACTTTAAATCACTTTCTGAATGATTTTGAAGGACATTGTTACTCATTGCCTCAAAAATGTCCCAAAAAGAAAATCTACTCAACAACTTATTTAAATAACGCAATGAATGTTGTTCAACTGTCAAAATTAAAGCCATTGCTATTGAGATTTAAGCGTGTTATACAATTACCTAAATTTCAAATTGGTTCGCGGCATGAATACTGTCATATTTCCTTATTGATGTGGATATACCTTTTAAGGATGCATGTAGAAGATATGATGAGAAAAGCTGTTCATAAATGATGCTAGTACCCAAAGAGATTAATTTTAATGTCTTTGCTAGTACCTAATACTAGGTAGTTGTTTTATGATGTGTGCGACGGTTTGGGCAGAAGTTAAGTAATTGACTAGTGCTCTGCGAGTCGCGTGTTCGATTCCCATACGGAACGAATATTTGTATGATCTATGAATAGTGGTTCCTGGTCGGTTTTTTGTATGTATATTTAAATGTATATAAATGCACCCAGCATGCATTCCTAGTGTGGGGCTATGTTATTTATTTAAAAAAATGTATATTAGATCTACCGTTAGACTACAAATATAATTGGGTGTATGGTAAGCAGCTGAGTAGAATTTTAAAAACAAATTTGATTATTTCGATGGGATCAGCAATAAGGAATACGCCACACTAAGGGGGGATTGTTATAACGTAAACTTTTATTTTCCCACGACCGAAGACCCAGGAAATCATGCGACACGCCCCGCCCTTCTAACCGTTTGCCATGCGCGCGAGTTCTAATTCTAATTTTGAAAATTCAAATTTCATTGGAGTCACTACCAATGATTGTTCTGGTGGATTTCAAAGGGTAATATAATTGGGGTAGAAATTGACTTTAAACGTTTCTTTCGGGACGAGCTTGGTTACAAAATGGCGATATACAAGACGCAGCGAATCCTCACTTCGAGCATTATTGCTAAGGCGCGCTTCGTTTCATGTCACGGTAGTGTCGCCGTGAGTTTTGAGTGAAGTCTGTATTACAGAACTTCACTCAAAACTCAAGCTTTATTTAAATCTCTATTGAAGCCTTTTGATTGGTTGAAACTAGTATTAAGTAATCCTTGAGTAAGGTTCTGTAGGTTCGGTCCTAAACGCCGCTTTTAGCGTAGTCCATGTTTATTTCGAATGGCGGATTTAGAGGGTACAAATGTATCGCGCGGCTCGGCTCGCTGCGCTGATTCCTGTAATGCATTTCATAGGAATTCACAGTCCACAGTTGAGTGATAGGTCCGGCGCTCACATTGGACAGCTCGGCTCGCTGCACTCACTACTCATGATTATCATCTCAGCGTTAATCCCAGTCGCATCCAAAGCTTTTTCAGCTATGGAGTTTGGGGTCCGCTTTTACCAGTCTAACTGCTGATTTTGGCTAAACTTCGATATTTTCCGTGAAGCGACTGCCGTTTGACCTCCACAACCCGAAGGCGAATTACTGGACTTTTGAGGGCTCTAACAACCCGTAATGACTGCCACTAGATGTTCGTATGGCAACCGGAACCAACGGCTTAACGTGCTTTCCGAGGCACGACTAGACCAGTGCAAATATTCATATTCATGCATACAAATATTTGCACTTCTCGGGGGTCGACTCCACGCCTCCTTGCGCAGCAGCCGCGTTTGCTACCGCTACGCCACGTAAGTAGGCTGTCGCTGCACTGACTACAGTAGGCCTAGTATGAGTTTTCAATACGAAACACGATCGTCCATCTCGAGCGCGTTTGGCGCTCTCATTGGTTGAGAGTTCTTACGACCATGAAGCGGACCAATCGCTGAGTCAAACGCGCTCGATATCGACGAACGAGTTTCGTATTGAAAACTCATACTAGGCCTACTGTAACGTGTTAAAAAAACTCGTCAACGAATGTAATTCAGTCTCCGCCTTAAGTACGTTTACAAAACAATCTTTTACGCCGTGAAACACGTGCGTCAATCAACGTGAATGCTAATTCTTATCGATCCACGAGCCAGAGCAAAAAGGCAACGCGTTGTTTATAATGGCAACAATACAGACAGCAACAGTAAATTATTTCCAGATTAAGGTTTTCGGCAATGATTGATGGAGCATTTACGTACAAGATTACGATTTGTTAAGTGATTAAATGAGAAATGCTTATCAAGAAAAGCGTTTGCTTATCAAAATGATTGAGATATTAAATTATCACGTGTAAGTTCAAGGTTGATTGGCAATATTTGACAGTCTCAGCTAGCTTGACCTGCATTATCATTGCGTAACACATCATCAGTCACAATCTTAAATATTTGAAGGTTATTGATAATATCTATTGCTTATACATATAATAACGCAATGGATGTTGTTGAGCTATCAAATTGAAGTCCATTGATACTGATAGTGTGTTAGTTAATCACCTTGCTGCTGGCAAATGTAGGTAGGTAGGTATACAGTATGTTAAGAAAACCCTGTCCGACCCATAAGGATAATAAAGGTTAGGTAAATACATGACCAAATATAATATAAAATTTTACGTAATCATCATAATACCAATACAAATGAATTTTGAAATAATGTTTTTTCCCGCGAATTAATTCCAACTTCGCCGAAATTTGGTAATTTTTAAAAAAGTGACAACACCGGTATTATTATGAGCGAATAGCGATGCGACCACGTGCCGCGTGACCCGCGGAAGGGTGCTTATCGCACATTTATTAAGTTACCTCTTTTTGCGAAATAATATTTATTTTTTAGGGTTTTTTTTTTTAACTTTAGCCCGGTTTTGTAGAATCAGTTATCGATACCTAACAACACCTTCACGGGTCGGACAGGGTTTTCTTAACATACTGCATATCGACTGTACCAAAGATATAAGAAATTTTACATTACTATGGACTGTAGCCAGTATATACCCAATGATAAATAAGGTAGGTAAATAAGATATTTATGAATAGATGTTTTTACTTAAGTAGGTATTTTGAACATCTCCCAGTTTTACACGACGCGGAACTGTTACACTTATTTTGATAAGAGTAGAAAAGTTATCTCTTCATAATAATACATAGAGATACATATATATTTTTTATTGGTTTTAACAAACAAAGCTATCTAGCTGAATAAATTAAAAACAGCAAAAGCGCGAAAAGTAATATTTCTTTTCAATCACTTCAATCAATTTTAACGATTTTAATCAACGCTACTTTCCGGTACGGCCAATGAGGCAGTTTTTATTTGACACATATGTACCTACCTACTTATTGTATAACATTACAAAGAAATTCAATTTCCATAAATTTCTTAGAACTGCTGCATTGATACGTACTTTTTGTTGTGTAACTGCCAATCTCATTTAAAGTACATATTAGCAATGATCTAATTAAAAAGGTAACTTTAGCTAGCGAAGCACCACAGACGGATGTGTATTGATACTTAAACATGATAAAAAAAGTCTACGAATAATTTGGTCAACAACCAGAAGGTTGTTGAACAAGCTGAAGTAATAACTTAGACGAAGAATAGTCTAAGTAATTACTTCAGCTGATACTGTAATTACTTGAAGCAAGTTTTAAAAATCTGTTTTTAGGGTTCCGTAGCCAAATGGCAAAAAACGGAACCCTTATAGATTCGTCATGTCTGTCTGTCCGTCCGTATTTCACAGCCATTTTTTTCCGAAACTATAAGGGCTATACTGTTGAAACTTGGTAGGTAGATGTATTCTGTGAACCGCATTAAGATTTTGATGCAAAAATGTTAACCTTGAAGAAGAATAAAAATGTTAACCTTGCTACCATAAAATAGAGTTTATCAATTGTTTAGGCTATACGAGTACAACTTTTAAACACAACGTTATTGTACAGACTTTTGACAGCTTCCTTGGCGAAGCGGTGGCGAACGCGGCCGCTGTGCAAGGAGGCGCGGGTTCGATCCCGGCGCAGTACTAATATTTGTATGCATGAATATGATGAATATTTGCACTGGTCTGGTCGTGCCTCGGAAACCACGTTAAGCCATTGGTCCCGGTTGCCATACGAACATCTAATGGTAGTTACGGGTTGTTGGACCCCTCAAAAGTCCAACAATTGGTTGAACTTCGATGTCGCCTTCGGGTTGTGGACGTCAGACGGCAGTCGCTTTACGGAAAATATCGAAGTTTAGCGTAAGAGTAGTTTTTAAATGAGCAGTTACATAGCCTGGTAAAGCGTCCACTCTAGACTCCAAAGCTGAAATAGCTTCTCATGCGATTAACGCTGAGATGATGGTGATTATTATACAGATTTTGACGCAACACTGACACTACACACTAGAACTAATCACCGGTTAGTTCTACGGAAAACTTGATATCGCTTGGAATTACTTGTTCTAAGAATGTTTTTTTACTACGTCTAGTCTGTAACTACGTGTTGCATATTAATACAAAAACAAGTTATTAAAATCGCGTGTACTGGTCACGTTCTTATTTTAATCAAGATGCTGAAATTACTGTGAACACTTCCAGCTCCTAAATTACGAGTTAATTTTGAACATTAGTTGAATTTACAATCTACTGATATATGCACGAGTGTAACTATCTAATTGAGTTGAATTTTCGTTGCAGATAAAAAATAAAGTTGATTATTTAAGTACCTAAACATTAGGTAGGTACTTAGGAACGAAAACACTATTTTTCTTTTGTTTATGGTATTGCTTCTATTTGTCTCAATAACACCAACTACTTACACTTCGTAAGCTCTCTATTGTACGGTCGACAACAGGTCAAGATATCATAAACTGTCAAATATTCCGAATAAATACTCATCCTTACAGGTTTAGCAATAAAGTAGAAAATCTAATAAAGAAATAATGAAAGATTGTAGTAAATTGACTTGCTGTTGTCTGTATAGTGTGACGTAGAGCAGCATGCAAGAGTGGACGCGCAAAGTACAGTACGCATTAATGCGACAATGGCGCCGATTCTGTCGTTCACAAACTAAACTAATTTTAAGTTATGTGCATCTTTTTCTTTCCATTTCGTTAAGAAAAGGATAGGAGATAACATTTTAATTTAATCCTGTCAAATTAAGAACTCCATAGACAGTTTAGACGCGATTATAAACATGACGACTAAAAATACGGGGTTTTGGCGGGAAAGTCAAGCTGAGTGTCACGCTCATTTCTCATTGGACTTTTAAAATTATTTATAGTGTTGTTTACTAAATAAAAGTGCGTGATTTATGTAGTAAAAAGTGCATTCAGTAAATAGTTCATAAAGAAGAGTGAAATAACGCAGCATAGTGGCCACAGCATGACTTTGTCTCATCCTGCCTCCATCGTAAGACGGATCACGCGGTCTTTTTCGGCATGAACAATTCATTACGTGACATTGGCTAAATGCACAAACTGTGCGAAGCCACAAAAGAAAGAAAGAAAGAAAGACTAAAAATACGCCAGTTTGCGTCAGGAGCGCAGTAATTTGACAGGTCTAAACTGACATTTTATCTTCTGTCCTTTTCTTATAGAAATGAAAAGAAAAAGATGCACTTATCTTAAAAATAAAATTAGTTTACTGTATGATCAACAGAATCGGCGCCAATGTAGCCGTAGCATTCTAGCATATCAAGGTATTGACAACCTCAGAAACTTGTACACGTTGTCAAAATCAAAATGTTATGATGAACTTTCCTAGAAGAGCGGTATTTGTCCAGTGAAAAAATACATTTTCTACGTAATTTCAGTGACGTCATTCGCCGGTAGAATACGAATACTTCGACTGTTATTATTAATTGTGCTTACTATTTAGCATAACTTGAATTTGGTGTGAGACTAGGGGTGACTGGTTAAGAGCGTCAGCTGTGACCTTTTATCCTTGAAAGGACTTTGGACGAGGTCAGTTCCGCAGGCCGCAGCGCAACAAAGGACTCCGCCATTAAAAAACGACTTACAAATGCCATTTACCCGTACATTGATTAGTCAATAGTAATTATCATTTGCATGATTTATACTTCTTAATTTTTGCTTTGTTCCTCAATTTACTTTTATTTTACTTAGGTATTTAATATTATTATTTACTTTTATATTAAGTACTTAATACAAGAAATGACATTTAGCTTGAATTGTTTCAGTTTGTTTCCGTTTCAATAGCATGGCTTGTAAATATTATTTATTTTATAAAGGGTGTATCTGACATCGACGCACAAACGAATACCATGGATCCAGTACATACTTACATAATTCTGAACCCCCCAGTGGTGGAATTTTGTGTTGGCTTTTTCCCGATAAAAAAAAATATGTAGTTTTTTTTTCACTTTAGACCGTTCATAATTGCTATACTTTTATAACCGAATCAGATTTTAAAGTAAAAAATTATTATTTCGCTAGTTACACAAAAAAGCGCAATGTGAACAAAACTCGAAAAACTATCCTATCAGCTGATTTAATAGAGTACACATCAGGGGTCAACGTCATACCGACAAACACAGGCGGCGGCACGCTTGCAACGTTCAAAGGCCGAGCCGACACATTTTTTTAAACACTGTTATTTCTGTAACCGCTCATTAACAATATAAATTGCTATCATAATTTTATTAGTGGCATGCAGTGTAACCTTCTCGCGAAATTTGCGTTACGATGTCAGATACACCCTGTATGTATTCCGTGGAAAATGTTGATTTTATATTTAGGTACCCGTATCATTTTGTATTTCTTCCTATAAAATTATAAGTGTCACTGTTTGTTTTCCCTAATAAATAAAATAAAACTTGTAAGTGACCCACTTGATTCTAGATAAAACATACCAACCTAATATGTAAAATGAAACGCGTCTTGATGTTTAAAACTTTGACGCAACACCCAAGACAGTAAAAACAAATCCTCTTTGGTTTTCATCATAATTTTTCCTTAACCCGTCCTCTCTAAGAATTTCTTAAGAAGTGCTTGTGCAAGCGTACAGGGAAAAACATAACTTCCTCAAGATTATTGAACAATATATTATAATGTTGGTTCTCTGATAGCAGCAAATAAATAATCATTTGAATTGATCATTTGAAACATGCGCAAAAACATATTGAAAGTTATCTATATTAATAGAGATCAGATATTCCGGCGCTTAAATACTTAAACTTGATTTGACGAAAGAAAAATATGAATATGCCTTTCGGTAGGTTGTACATACGACAGCACGTCAAGCTACTTCAATCTGTCATATTTCTTTATTGATTTTTCAACTTTATCGGTAAAGCATTAAGACTCAAGATGGAATGGGAATTTTTGATAGTTTAGGCTAATTTGGTCTCCTGTCGTCCGTCCAATAGTTAATATGTATGCCACTATAGGTTTTGTTTATAAATATCTTTTTAAATGCCACCAGATGGCGTATAACAAGACATTTCTTTTGAAAGGTAAACATTATGTTTTAGTATATGAATAGACAAAACTATTTTTTTTACACAATTGTTAGTTAAAAGGCGTATCCATATCATTCTATCGTCGGCATTTTGTTCAAGTTTAGCTACGTAATTTCCGATCTCTGTTTATTAATTAGTGACATAAATATCTAATACGTAAGTTTTCTATTTGCATACCAAATTCGAAGTATATCGTAAAAAAAACTGTAGGTAATTTACCTTATTATGTGTTTTTTCGAACATTAGTACTTCTAGCATATTTGAGTCCTTTGTTACTTACTTGTTAATGAAATATTAACTATTATTTAATGACTACCACATACCAGACTGATACGGTTTAGTACCGAAACATTTGTGTAGGTTCATATGGAAAGCCCCCAAACCCACGGACGATTTTACACTATTTCCAAAGCACTGCTCACCGACGAGAGTTAAAAATCCAACTATATGGTTTTTAGATGTGCTCTCTTCCCAAATAAATATATAATGTTAATAATAATAATGATAGACAATGTAATAATTTAATGATTCATTTTAATGTAACTATTCAAAACTTTCATGCCTAATTTAAGGTAGATAGTATAAGGGTCTGACATTATGTAAACATCATTATTTTGTATAGGTACCTACTTTCTGTGCAAATAAATATAATTGAATATAATTGGATTGAACATAAATTTCATAAAATATATTTAACTAATCTACCAGTACCTATACATATCGAGTATCTTTACTCGTAGTTAAAAATACATTCTTTTTATAGATATATGTACTAGATTAGTTCCTATAGGTACAATAAGCAACAGAAGTCGATTAACACTTTAGTTTTCGAAATATTAATTACTGACCAAAATATGTTAAGTATTAAAATCGAGAGCAAAGTGAAATTTAATTAATGAATGGCACTCCCTCAATTTCCGATCACCGACATTTTTGGTTTCAAAATTCTTCTTTGAGTCAATATTTTCTATTTCGGACTTTATTGCGTTTAAGTCGAAGTTCTTAATACAAAAGTGACGACTGATTATCGAACTAAGCTGTAAGTTTAACTGCATTTCTGTAATGGTTAGGTTCATAATTTAAAAAATATTTACATGGTTTAAACTTGATATAAATAAAATCATGTTTGCTGTTAAAAGCCTAATACTTGAGGAATAATATAAGTAGATATAGGTTTATTAACATCACGCTACGACGGACAAAGTCTCGGGTAGAAGCCAGAAGCAGCTAGCCTCTAATAAATTTAGATTAAACTAATACATACACAGACTTTTGTTCATTTATGCTACCTAGGTTTTATATATACCTAATGACAATGCTCTCCGTATCGTCATTAAGATCGATAAAAACCTATAAACTTGTACTGATTCATACTTTTTATCGACATTTTGCATAGAAATGCTACTTTTATTTGAGTAACGGTAAGATAATGTAAAATATCTTATCTGCATAATACGTCTAAGTTTTATACTTTTAGGTAAATTGCAATACGCAAACGTTGCAATTTACCTAAAAGTATAAAACTTTTCCTTTCGCCCAGGCGATGACGTAGGTACGGGCGGTTTTTATAGACCACCGGAATTTGAACTCTCAGTATTAAGTCTTGAGAGTTGAGAATCCGTCAGGGCGCATTACAGCACATCTAAAAACCATATAGTTGGATTTTCAACTCTCGTCGGTGAGCAGTGCGTTGAAAATAGTGTAAAATCGTCCGTGGGTTTTGGGGGCTTTCCATATGAACCTACACAAATGTTTCGGTACTAAACCGTATCAGTCTGGTATGTGGTAGTCATTAAATAATAACAGGCCAGACACCTTCTTACTCAATATGGTCATAAAATATACAAATTTTCTTGAGACTTCTGATAGGTAGTTATTTTGACCTAATCGTTTTCGTATTTCTGTCTTCGACCGAATAGGTAATGGAGTACCTATTAGACGAGTTCAATATTTTGATCCATGAGCCGATGATCCAAGCAAAATCTAATTTAATAAAATCTGACAGATTGACACATGATATCCATACTAATATTATAAATGTGAAAGTGTGTTTGTTTGTTTGTTTGTCCTTCCTTCACGCCGTAGCTAAGCAATCAATCGACCTGATTTTTGACATACAGTTAGTTGAAAAGATGGAGAGTAACATAGGCTACTTTTGGTCCTAAAAAAATATCAAGTTCCCAAGGGAGATTACTGGAATATTTGTATGTGTACACCAAAAATATCCTTACTAATATTATACATCGGAAAGTGAGTTTGTTTGTACGACTTTCACGCCGTAACTCCTGAACCGATTGCTTTAAAATTTTGCAGACGTAAAGTTAGAAGTCCGGATTAAATAATAGGGTATTTTTTATCCCGAAAAAAATTTATATTCCCGAGAGAAATCTAAAAAGCTCGATATAAGTTAATGCGGGCGAAGCCGCGGTCGGAAAGCTAGTCTTGTATATATTACTAGGTGTGCCTTGTGGTTTCACCCGCGTAGGTATCGACGTGCTTTTTTTTAAATGCTCCGCTCCTATTGGTTGGAGCGAGAAGTTACATCCATAACCTACAGCCTTCCTAGATTAATGGGCTATCCAACGCAAAAACATTTTTTCTAATCGGACCTTCTTCAGCTTTATATATTAGTGTACACAGATATCCTTGCCAAGAGGCAAACTGATGATCAAAATGGCAACGTTGTGTTATATTTACGCATCTTATCCACAACTACCATTACTGTTCTGCGATCCAAAGCGAAACTCCTTGCAAACTGAATCCTTAATCTACATACTATAAAATTAGGTCAGGTCAGGCAAGTACCAATTTAACTTTTCTAAAGTTATATGTACTTTCTAAGTATACCTTGGACACCAATGACTGAAGGTAAAGGAAAACATTTGAGGAAACCTGGACTTTAGGTCTGAAATCGTCAACCCGCATTGAGCAAGCGTGGTGATTACGCTCAATCCTTCTCTGTATGAGAGGAGACCTGTGCCCAGCAGTGGGACGATAAAAAGGTTGATAATGATGATGATGATCATAGGTCGGAATAGGTAGAGTGAATTGGGGTCATTGATTGGAAACGTATATATTAATATGAACATATCTCCGGATTTACGAAATTGGTTGATTATTAAAAAAAATATCTATAAATTATATTAAGTCGTAATTAAGAAAGATTTGGCCATACCCTCCATTAGAGGCTGAAAATAAAATATTGAAATAAACGGAATTTGATTGTTTTTATTTTTGAACAAGTAAATAATGAATTAGTTTAGTTTTGTTACCTTCCTTTAAATGAATTGAGTAGTAATAATGTCACTACCAACATTAACAATATTTACACATACAAATTATTTATTCAATTTAAATATTTTTTTCATTGCTAGCAATTTTAAAACTTAATCCAAAACATTTGGAATATTAAAAAAACGACTCGGGGTACCGACTCCCGAACAGGCCACATAAAGTTGGTCATTTGAAAAACATAATTCCTCCTAATTCAGATCACAAACGTGAAATGTTTGCCCTTGGGCTTTGTTGATGGACATCGCAAATGATAAACGCACAGGATATTGTAATAGTTTGAACTCAAGCGGCAATTAGTTGGGATCGTAGGGATACGCGGTATCAAACAAACTTCTCCTTTTGATTATCAGTTAAAATCGTAGCTTCAATTAAATTTGGCAATAAGTTTTTCACTGCCAATCTGGTACCATTACACAGTTTTGGTAGATTATAAAATTACAAAGAAAGTGGCATTGATTTTTATACAGTATGTTAAGAAAACCCTGTCCGACCCATAAGGATAATAAAGGTTAGGTAAACACATGACCAAATATAATATAAAATTTTACGTAATCATCATAGTACCAATACAAATGAATTTTGAAATAATCTTTTTTTCCCGCGAATTAATTCCAACTTCCCCGGAATTTGGTAATTTTTAAAAAAGTGACAAAACCGGTAATATTATGAACGAATAGCGATGCGACCACGTGCCGCGTGCCCTGCCGCCCGCCGCCCGCGGAAGTGTGACCGCACATTTATTAAGTTACCACTTTTTGCGAAATAATATTTATTTTTTTAGGGTTTTTTTTAAGTTTAGCCCGGTTTTGTATCCATTAGTAGAATCAGTTATCGATACCTAACATCACCTTCACGGGTCGGATAGGGTTTTCTTAACATACTGTATAGATAGATGAGATAATGATCCACCGTTCATTGAATTCATTTGTTACATAAAACGAGATACATGACAAACCGTTCGACCGATTTTGTTCAAACTTCACATAAACCATCTTAATTAGTCACAGCAAAGCCTAAACATTTGGTTTGGATAGGTGAGTCCGTTCTTGAGTTATAAAATTACAAAGAAAGTGGCATTGATTTTATATATCTAATATATAAAATTCTCGTGTCACGGTGTTCGGCTTTAAACTCCTACGAAACGGCTCGACCGATTTTGATGAAATTTTTTGTGCTTAACCGGTATCTATGAGAATCGGCCAACATCTATTTTTCATCCCCCTAAATGTTAGGGGTAGTCCACCCCTAAAATTTTTTTTTTTATTTTTTAGACAAAATTTTTAATTTCTATTTTTTTATGATACAACATACAAAAATACATACAATACCCAATTTTCACCCTTCTACGATCAACCCTTATTTTTTAATAGCCATTTTAGTAATTTAATCTATTATCTATATGGCAAAACAACGTTTGCCGGTCAGCTAGTACATATATATATCGGTGCCTATTTATTTCCATTCATAACAAGCGTTGCCAAGACGTACTAGACATAATTATGTATGTTTACGTTCAAAACGTATCGTAGTAACTAGTAGTAGAACCTAATATTTACGTGAATAACGTAGTAGGTACAAAAAATACAGAAGACTAGACATATAGACACCACACAAAACTAAACAAAATTAAGTTTAATGCATATTTTTCTTTCTACTTATTTATGAAAAGTTTAGAAGACAATATACTTATTAGTTTAGTCCTGTCATTTGAAGTGCCTACAAATGTCACATAAGGATTTTTTTTTTGGTTCCGTTTAGAGGAACGGAAAAGGCATAGTACGCCATACAGCCTAGTCTTATGTAACTTTTTTCTTCAGTAAGTTCACATAAACAACTAACAACGTGACATTTTTTTTCTTGTTCTGGCACTCCACGATTTGTGTTTGTCAATGACGAGTAACGTGACATTTATTGGCACTTCAATTAAATAATTTAATATCATAGACCATAAGATACCTAATTCAAGCGATAAAAAATGTTACTTAAACCAAATAGCCTTTCGCCTGTTGATTTATGTATTGATTGTCTTTATAGGGTCGCAGCCAGTAGCCATCAACTGCACGTATTCAAACACCGGGCTGCTACTGAACTGTACTAGATTCCTGACGGAAAGACCCAGTAACTTAGTCGACCTGGGAATTGACCTACAAGTACGTGTGACTACTAGAGTCTAGACCAACGAGGAAAACGTGCCGCCACTTCTTCTTCCCAGCGAAATCACTAGCAAGTGGCGAAGGGCGGGCGTTTTCGGGGACTAACTTATGTGATGTTGGCACCGATTCCGTTCTTCACAAACTAAACTAATTTTAAGTTAAGCGCATCTTTTTCTTTCCATTTCGTTAAGAAAAGCATAGAAGATTACATTTTAGTTTAATCTTGTCAAATTAAGATACTCTATTGACAGTTTAGACGCGATTATAAACATGGCGGCTAAAAATACGTCAGGATCAGGAGCGCACTAATTTGACAGGTCTAAACTGACATTTTATCTTCTGTCCTTTTCTTAATGAAATATAAATAAAGTGATGCACTGAACTTAAATTTAATTAAGTTTGTGAACAAGAGAATCAAAAAGTGCTAGTTCTTGGCCTAATTTGATGACGTTTGATTTGATTTGATTGTGAAGTTTGAAAAACTCGTTTGTATTTTGGAATGCGTACGAAAATACCTGTACTGCGTGTAGTTTATGTAGGCATATGTTCGTTAATGCTCTTTTAGGATCTCCACAAAGCTCTTTCTTGTATGTATCTCGGATGCTTACCTGTAACAAAGAAATGTAAAGGATTGAGTAAATTGAAAGTACGTTAATTTTAAGCAACGGTTATTAATGATGAAGATAATGTGTACTTATTAAGTGTCAGTCGTAAGCGTTAAATAGTTTATCTCTCTCCTTCCTTAATATTCCCTAAACCTATTCCTAACCTTAGTATTCCATCGTAAGGTTGTCTGTAAATGATCGCTCTTAGCGATAAGACCGACCATTGTGTCACCCTTTGTAATATCGTTTGATTTATGTTCTGTAATCTATATGGTGTACATAATAAAGAGTATTCTATTTATCTAAGCCATGGTTGGTGTGGTTGGGACAAACTGAGATTTCGGACCGTGCGGGCATACCGCACGGTCAGTCATGGGGCGGCCTGCGTGCTCGCGGGCACGCCCCCGTTGAAGGTCGATGCCCTGGTTCTGTCATGCATCTCTGGTGCATCGACACCGTGTCGCGGCCCGGGAACGGGGGGAACGACCCGCCTTCGAGGAAGTAAGGCGGGTCCGATTAGCGGCTCAGGGGGAGGCCCTGAGCCGGTGGAGGGAGGCGCTCCGCTCCCCAGCTGCCGGCCACCGGACGATTGGAGCGATTCGTCCGGTGTTGGAGGGATGGGTTGGGCGCCGGCATGGCAGCCTTACCTTCCGCCTGGTGCAGGTACTGACCGGACATGGCTGCTTCGGCCACTACCTGCACAGGGTCGCCCGTCGGAAGGAGTCACCGAGGTGTCATCACTGCGACTCCCCCGACGACACGGTCGAGCACACCCTCGTGGAGTGCCCGGCCTGGCGAAACCGGACGCCTCTCCCTGGCAACCATGGTGCGAGCCATGGTTGAAAGCGAGAGTGCATGGGAGGCTGCCGCCTCCTTCTGCGAGACCGTCCTCTTGCAGAAGGAGGCTGCGGAGAGGGAGCGGGAAGAGGACGTACTTGCCGCTCCCCTCCGGCGTAGACGGGTGGGGCGAAGAAGGCGGGGGACGAACCCCCGTCTCCTTTAGCCCCAGGGTGTGACCAGCGCGTGTGGGTAGCCCCCGCACGCGCACTGCACAACGGTCACCACGTCTGGGGATTACTCCGTTACCGGGTAATCCCCCTTTGGCGCGGAAACCGGCCCTAACAGGGCCGGTAAGCCCTGAGAGTGGCACGGCGCCTAGGCCTTCGGGCCGGCCCCGTGACACTCTCAACACAGGGCCCGACGGTAACCGGGTGGTTTTAGTGGGTATTCCCGGCTTCTGCCGGGCGAGTCCCACACACGCTCGTCGCCTAGCTAGCGACGGGTATGGTGGGTAAAGGCATTTCAGCTCGTAAAAAAAAAAAAAAACTGAGATTTACGTAGTCCTCTTAACTTTTTACAACATAACAAAGCATTAAGCCTATATTGTACTGAAGGGTTATACAGATATGGGTCTAACAGGAATAACACTGCCCGATCTGGGAAAGAAACCCATTGCCATTTGATTTACAGTAGCACCTGCAACAACTAAATCAACGTGTCGTCTTTTTTTAAATTCCATACAATCGACCCTAACATGGTTAGGAGAAAATAGGGGATGATAATTATAATAACCATAATGTAGGTACCATACCTAATGAGCAGTAACTAATACGGGAGGTGGCTATATTTATATCAATCCCATATTACTTAGTTGGATTTAGCCAACTAAAATTGGACAAATATAAGATAAATATCCAACAATTATAAATTCAAAAGGTTGTGAGGATGGGCACACAGATTGTTTATAACTAGCCATAACTCTTAGATTACTTTCTCTCGCTCTCGCTCTACAGTTGGCAAAAAAGTCGATTAATACTTTTGTTTTAATTACTGAGCAAAATATTTTATTAAATTCCAGTCCTTAGTAACATTTAATTAAAATAACATCTATGATTCTTCTGCTTCCTTCTTTAACTCTTAGCTTCTATCATAACATGCCAAAAAGTAGATTATATTATCGAACCATATTATTCTAACGACTTTTGTTGTTGACCGTATAGATAGTAAGTATTGTTTCGTGGAAACTGGAGTCCCAAATATGTATAGAGGAAAATAGTTATTGCTAATCTAATCAACCACCGTATCGCCAACGCATTATTATATTATGTTAGGTTTTGTTATAACATTACATATGTATATGTCTATCTTCAGTGTTTGTTCCTATTATCGGTCGCAAATTCCCTATCTACGTGTCAATAAAGATAGTAATAAATAACATACAACCATTGTTTTTGCTGATTTTGAAATCAGAGAAATAATCGGTTAGACCTAGGGCAAGAAGACGCTTTGAATTTACATACTATGCCTTTTTATTGGTAGTCCGTTATAATTGTAAAGAAGTTATCACGAATTGTAGAATCTACTACTTAGCCGTTTCAAGTTATATTTAAGTTAGTTATTAGCTAATAATACCACAATTGGTGATAATTAGCTAATAGGCTACTATTATTATACAAATAACTAATTACTTACTTAGATTGCTAAGTAACTACATAATTAGTTAATTGTCCAATAACGTCTTATTTCTTGACTATAAGTTATGCAAGCAGGCATATACAACTATGTATATTATTTGTAAACCAATATTTCTAATTATTTATTATTTTCATTGCAATCATTGGCTTTACTACAACTTAAAAAAAAAATAAAAAATTACGTATCATGGCTGTCATTCATAGAACTTTGATGGTCATTTTAGCAAAGGGTATCTAACGTATTATTCGAATATGAAACCAACCAATGGCGGGAACGATTGACCACGTGATTTATCGCGTCACGTGGTCAATCGTTTTCGTTAGTGGTTGGTTTGGTATTAGATTTCGCTTCGCTTCGATTTTATTTGGAGCGACATGGCTATCAGATCTCCATTACCCAGTTAGGTGCTGAATAATACGTGATGTTATATTGGCTACAGGCCCTGGTATTTAGCTGAATTCGGCTAGACTGGAAGTTGATCCCAACATAGTTAAGAAAAGACTAGACTATTTTTTTTTTTTTTTTTTGTAAAAATGTCGCCCCACTCTAGGAATTACTCTTATTTCGTGAATGCTTTTGCAAACATTTAAACTCACATACATAAACAGTCAGACCCGGAACAGCTACCTGTAGGCCATACAAATATTTGTTTCGTGCGGGAATCGAACGTGACATGTGGGTGTCGTGTACCCACGAGACGCAGGCCAGCAGTCGATCGCTCAGCCACTGCGCCACGATGATCCTTATGATGATGATGACGCTTATCCTCCTCGCTCCTTAAAATAGCACCTCATATTTACGAATCTTTTCATATAGGTGTATGTTTGTTTGAAGCGCTTACAGCATATTAGGGAACTAAAATCAACATGTGGTGTCTGAGTCTTGCCCCTAGTTCCCTAGCCCTATCGGTTCTTTGTCAAACTTCTAAGCCTTCCATGGTCACGCGCGATTAACTATCGCGCACCGGATTTGAACGCATTGCACAGCGCTGTGTGTTTTGAACACTTCGTTGTTTTGAGTTCTGTTGGAATCTCGATGTTCGGCTCAACACGGAGAGTTGAATATCCAGTGCGCTATAAAACCCGTACAAATCTGGGTTTAATCGTAAGTCTGATTGATGAGATAGTGTCATTACCCACTTATCTCTGTGACATTCAAATATCTTTCAGTAAACAGAGATTAATTCATCATACCACCATACGAACATGTTTTCAATAACATTGTGAATCATCGAAATTGTGAACTTACTATTACAGGTCCATGGTGAATAATTTCGGTTTAATACAATGTTCTAAAAGTTGCGCCACAAAAAAAATACCCCGTTAGATCTTCAACTCTCGGTACAAGACCTAGCCGTTGGTCTTTTAAAGCTCTTCCACCTGTAACATCCCGCAGCGATATTTTAAGTCCGTGCGAATGTGGAATAAATCTGGATGATTTTTTAAATTTCTAATATAAATAAATACCTACAATTGGGTTGTATCCTAAAAAATAATTTCATGTCCATTAGATAGATTTATAAAAAATATTGAACACGTGTAGGTATTTTTTATTTTTGAAGTGAAACTTCTTTAGGCACGCTTGACTTGGGGAGTAAACTCGCGAAAGCGTTACGAAAAATATTACAAAAATGATCGGGCAAGGCGAACGGAAAGCAAAGTATAGTCCTATTTCGTCTGTAATACAACGAAGCAGTTGGCACATGTAAATATTGCATGACATGCCGTGTATAAAGTTGTGGGTTCGCATCTCGCCGAAGATAATGTATATTTTTTGGATCTTTTTAAGATTTGTTAACAATTGAGTCGAGTATGAAGTTGTGAGTTCGCATCTCGCCGAAGGCAATATATATTTTTTGGATCTTTTTAAGATTTGTTAACAATTGATTACCTAAGAGCACAAATAATTTATAAATTTCGTTCTGTTCTGGCCTTTATATTGTTTTATATATTTTTGCTGAACATTTCTGATATAATTGAAAGTATAGAAGTTTGAAGATATCGTCACAATACGATAATTGGACACAAAGTACAAATTGCTTTCGAGCAGGCGCGTGCGCTCCTTAGAAGCAGATAAGCATTGCATACCCTAATAATTTTCTAAAAAAATATATAATAATTACATTAAAATAATTTATATACTACAAACTTAAAACTGAAAGACTGTTGATAACACTGCCATCTATTGGGGCTAATGCAAACTACTAACACACATTACAATGCTGTCCGCGCAACTCAACTTCGTCACGACGCTCGCGCCAGTTCGCGTAGCGACATAAGCAGTTACTAATGTGCCTCTTCCATACGCGTCTGTGAATAAAATTATTTGCTTGTGTGCATAATCTTTGCGTACGTGGGCGTGTAATTTCATTCAAATTTTTAGGCCGAACAAGCACAGCTTCTAATAATGCGGCGAATTTAAGAAGTTCACAAATATAGCATGATTGTTGATGAAATATAATATAAAATTTTACGTAATCATCATAGTAACAATATTAATGTATTTTGAAATAATCTTTTTTTCCCGCGAATTAATTCCAACTTTCCCGAAATTCGGTAATTTGTAAAAAGTGACAACACTATTTTGACGGTATTATTATAAGCGATGCGCCAACATGCCGCGTGCCCTGCCTCCCGCCGCCCGCGTCAGGGTTGCATACCGCACATGTATTACGTTAACTCTTTATGCGAAATAATATTAATTTTTTTAGGGGTATTTTTTGAAGTGAAACTTCTTTAGGCACGCTTGACTTGGGGAGTAAACTCGCGAAAGCGTTACGAAAAATATTACAAAAATGATCGGGCAAGGCGAACGGAAAGCAAAGTATAGTCCTATTTCGTCTGTAATACAACGAAGCAGTTGGCACATGTAAATATTGCATGACATGCCGTGTATAAAGTTGTGGGTTCGCATCTCGCCGAAGATAATGTATATTTTTTGGATCTTTTTAAGATTTGTTAACAATTGAGTCGAGTATGAAGTTGTGAGTTCGCATCTCGCCGAAGGCAATATATATTTTTTGGATCTTTTTAAGATTTGTTAACAATTGATTACCTAAGAGCACAAATAATTTATAAATTTCGTTCTGTTCTGGCCTTTATATTGTTTTATATATTTTTGCTGAACATTTCTGATATAATTGAAAGTATAGAAGTTTGAAGATATCGTCACAATACGATAATTGGACACAAAGTACAAATTGCTTTCGAGCAGGCGCGTGCGCTCCTTAGAAGCAGATAAGCATTGCATACCCTAATAATTTTCTAAAAAAATATATAATAATTACATTAAAATAATTTATATACTACAAACTTAAAACTGAAAGACTGTTGATAACACTGCCATCTATTGGGGCTAATGCAAACTACTAACACACATTACAATGCTGTCCGCGCAACTCAACTTCGTCACGACGCTCGCGCCAGTTCGCGTAGCGACATAAGCAGTTACTAATGTGCCTCTTCCATACGCGTCTGTGAATAAAATTATTTGCTTGTGTGCATAATCTTTGCGTACGTGGGCGTGTAATTTCATTCAAATTTTTAGGCCGAACAAGCACAGCTTCTAATAATGCGGCGAATTTAAGAAGTTCACAAATATAGCATGATTGTTGATGAAATATAATATAAAATTTTACGTAATCATCATAGTAACAATATTAATGTATTTTGAAATAATCTTTTTTTCCCGCGAATTAATTCCAACTTTCCCGAAATTCGGTAATTTGTAAAAAGTGACAACACTATTTTGACGGTATTATTATAAGCGATGCGCCAACATGCCGCGTGCCCTGCCTCCCGCCGCCCGCGTCAGGGTTGCATACCGCACATGTATTACGTTAACTCTTTATGCGAAATAATATTAATTTTTTTAGGGGTATTTTTTTTAAGTTTAGCCCGGATTTTTGAAGTGAAACTTCTTTACGCACGCTTGACTTGGGGAGTAAGCTGGCGAACGCGTGACGTAAGCGTTACGAAAAGTGATCGGGCAAGGCGAAAGGAAGTTAAGTGGGGGATATAAGCACAGAGGCGCCCGTGACGCGAGCTTGGTACTACAAGGTCTACAACGAGTTTTTTTTTTCAATAAAAATAGAAGATCTATGCTAATATTTTTTTTTTTTTCAATAAAAATAGAAGATCTATGCAAAAATATTAATTTACCAATGAAACCATGAAATAAATTTAAATATTTATAGAAAATTAACATATGTATATGTGTAGGTATACATGTATATATTGTACACATGTATATATATATATATATATACATACAGATGGAGTGAAAGAAGTTTCACTTCTGTCGTGTGTTTCTTTCATTCAAATAGTTAGGAAGATACATTGATTTGAAATGTCGCATCGTCTCGCCGGTGGTATAAAATATACCAATTTTATACCACAGTGTGACGTCATGCGTAATTAGCCCCCACTCCATAACTTTAATACGCTATATATCAGTACTTTTAGTAATTTCGACAAAATAAAAAAATACGGGTCTTTAATTTTTTTATTATCTATAAGACGGACAAATTATTTTTTTTTTCTTATTCATACCTTGGATACATCCTTATTGAAGCGTTTGTTTACTTCAATCACTTGCAATGCCGATGCATAACACGCGGTCAAAGTTACTAAATGACAACCACTCTTGTAAAACGCGAAAATGATATTTATTTATTTTCAAATTTCTCAACATTTTAATATTTTTTGTCTTCTGTTACACATTTTTATATAACAGAATCAATGGAATGGAAAAATCAAATAAGTAACTGATCATGAACCATGTAACGCTTTAAAATTCAATATAAAAACTAGATGAACGTTCTGTTGTTATCTACTTCAATTAAAGATCACAATTTTACGTTAGCGTAGTTAGATACTTGTAGTTATAATATTAATGGCATTTATAATATTTACGAACTACTTATTCATATTTAAGCAGTTACTTACAGTTTATAACAATCATTAAGGACTTACAGTCAATAATAGAAACTTGCTTCTTGCACGAGATTGTGGGATTTTCTGGATACCCACTTTATAAAAAAAAAAAAAAACAGACTCGGAGCAACCACTTCTTGGTCGTACAAATATTTTGTCGTTTAAATTGGGGCAAGTAGTAATGAGACTTTTTTATGCACCTTAACTGTTTATCTTGGGTTTTAATGACATCGGTGGACATCACGAACCACAAGCGATCAGGCACAAGCGTTAACACTGCTCGTACCTGTTAAGTATCAGAAGAAAACAATATTCTTTGTTTGTGTACAAAATATAAATGCTTTCCTCCACAAGTATGTATGTAAAAAAAAAAAAATTATACACATAGAATTTTTACAAAGGGTGGTAATGTTCTTATCGCTAAAAGAGAGAAGAGGCTTTTGCCCTGCAGTGGGACAATACATTAATAACTTTTAAACAGTTAACAACTTTACAACGACCAAGGTGACAACACAAGGATAGAAAGTGAAATCTATTTCAGAAGTGCCGTTCACCGGTTGCATTTCTGACTGCCCGAAGTGTTTATTTAAGGCAATAACTATTTTCGAACACCTATTGTTTGCTCAGGAGAAACACAAACCGCTTAGCTAAATTTAAAACTGGTACCGATGTTTTTGTAATCATGTTAGTAGAATTTTTTGTAAATCTATTGTGAATTAGTTGGTTATTTATGATAACTATTAATCTTTTTAAGCATAGGATTACGCTTAGATTCTTTATCAGCGGATTAGGCTATCTAAAGAAGATTTTTGGCAGGCGGGTGCTTATGAGATAAACCGCTATTAATAAGCCTACCTACCGTCCTAAGACCCACTGACAATTATTTTCATGCGGGGAAATTTTATGGGAAAACCAGCAACCAAAAGTGTTTTCCAGCTTTGTTACCTAGGCGATATAAATAATCTAATATCTATCTAAGTATTGTAACCAGGAAACTGTAATCCTATTCACAAAATGTTGCTGTGTTCTTGAAGCTTAAATCCTAGGATTTTCATTTTTATAGAGTCTCAAACTGACCACACCTAATTGATTCATAGCACATTCTTTTTACTAGCAAACGTGACTGCTTCGTTGATCTAGTAATCTGGTGAGTAAGCCCAGGTAAGTACCGGGGCGTTATTATGCCGGTTACTTTTACGCCCCCCGGATTTTCAGCGCATTAGGTACTTAGCGCCGAGAGTTGAAAATCCAATTGAATCTATTGCTGGATGCTGTTCGATTTTAAACTTTAATTTTAATTTTAAACTTTTTTAATTTTTTTGGTAAACCTGCCGTGATAAACAATATAAACATACTATGTTATAAGTCGTCTAAATGTGTGTCGTCTAGATGTGTGTGTGATCGTAGCGTATGTGGGTTTAATCCCTGTTGGATACGGGAGGGAGCTAAAAAAATTAGGAATTTCTTAATTAGTAGGAGCCTGAGGTCTGGATTTATCATCATCATCATCATTTCAGCCGAAAGACGTCCACTGCTGGACATAGGCCTCCCCCAAGGTTCTCCACGGCGACCGGTCCAGCGCCTCCCGCATGCAGCGGTTTCCCGCGACCTTCGCCAGGTCGTCGGTCCACCTTCTCGGGGGCCTACCCACGCGCGTCTTCCGGTGCGTGGTCGCCACTCGAGAACCCGTCGGCCCCATCGGGCATCGGTCCTACCGGCAATGTGCCCAGCCCGCTGCCACTTTAGTGTTGCAATTCTTCGGGCTATGTCGGTTACTCTCGTTCTTGTGCAGATGTCCTCATTCCTGATTTAATCGCGCAGTGAAACTCCAATCATAGCCCTCTCCATTGCGCTTTGAGTGACTTTGAGTCTTCTTATAAGGCCCACTGTAGCGACCACTGGATTTATGTCATATATTAATCGATCTTTTCTGTGACAGTAGGCTCGTGATACTATAGCAAATGTTGTATATTGCGGTAAATAGAATTTGGCTCAACTTCACGATAAACGGTTTCTCTATAGGGGACTAGCCTTGTTTTGCCGACACAAGTCACACACTGACAAAAACGACTACCAAGAAATAAACGTTGGTTTGCTATTTAAACATTGACAACAAATATTTTAATAGATTTTGTACTGTCAGGAAAACGATAAAATTAAATCAATCAATTAATATTTATTGTTAGCCTTAGCAAGAATATTGCGCCACAAACTTCAACTCTGCCACTTATTTTGCATTGCTGTGCTAGTATCTTGATATATTCTCGTCTCGATTCTAGTAAACCATTTCACATTATGGAACGCTGTCCTCAGAATACAACATCAAGAAATACAATAATGTCCTTAGTTCTCTGTAGCTATGTCGTTCTGCATAGAACGAAACCCTAGCGCCTGTTACGACTTGATTTATGTGGTCTTGGAAAATATATATGGGCAACTGGGCAACTCGTTGTTCACGAGGACGCAAACGCGATACACGTGCCGACTCAATAAACTACTAATAAATAAAATTGTACCAATACAAGGCGCACGGTGTAAGTGCATCGTTGCATACCCACTTGACATGCTGTATGCATCTGAAATCGGCGAATCTAATTTACGATAAGAATGATTGACGTGTGGCCTTAATTTTCAGGCTTACAATAAACAGTTTGCCTCTTGTGATGATGAGGTCGATATATGAATAATCTTAGCTCTTGAATCTTCTTATTTCTATGGAGCATTGAGATATTATGATGAAAGTATTCACATGGTGTGTTTTCTGACCTGTCTCGAACTAAGGACGTGCGATTTCTTTTTTACTGGTACTGATTAATAACATAACGGCAGATAACAATTAGGTACCAGTAGATTTATACAAAACATTATAAGGCACTTCCATGACATGAATACCAAATTAGCTACTATTCCTGGAGTTTTTGTGACGTACTTTGTTGCCGATGTGACGTGAACATGCAAATATTCGCATTTGCAGCGAATTTTGTGATACATATGGTACGGCGAACAATAGCAAAACACACGTCATTAGGATGCATTGTAGTCGAGGACATTGACGGGAGGACTGAGGCGAACGTTTCTGTAAACCGTCAGCTGCCTGTTGGCCATCCACGTCAGAGACCGACCGCCTTGCTGAGGTGTTGTCTCGACAAATATGGCTCGAACGGAGGCCTCGTAGCTATGTCAAGTTTTTTATGTCAACACGTAGGTACGTTAGATGATTCTTGTGTTTATAGCTCACGGAGTCGTGACTCGTTCAAGTGTTAAGAGCTATGGCCGAAGACAATCGATAATTGAATTGATTATTTCTATTTGATCGTAGCGTCCGGTAGTTTTTGTTTATATTGAATATAGAAGCTATACCTATATCTATTAACTACAGTATTATTGCAGTTTCCACTAGGTGGGTATTCAATGAACAATAAAGATGTAAAATAACATAAGGTAAAATCTTCGATCACTCTTAGTGATCGATGGGTAAAATCCATACCCAAATGTTTCAATTTGATGTTATTTGAAGTTAAACAAATATCAACTTTATTTCAATGCCATATTACATGCATACAATTAATGTTTAACGTAAACTGAACTTTATTATTGAGATGTTAAACTTATTTTTCCACAACCTTATATTTGTTTGAATTTTTAAATAAGTTGCGGTTGTGCGGTAGTTGGCAATACTGAATAATGTCAAACCATTGTTGATACTTTGGCAATTGGAGTAATTTAATATGAATATTATGATTGCTTACATTAAAGTCATTTGAACTTCTACAAATAACGTACTAAACGTTTTTCGTATGCGAGGCAAAATTATTCATTCAATAATTCGACTTAAAAAATATATGTTTACCTATTGTAAGTTCGACAAAGAAACTGGGCAACTGCCACCATTATGTTACACGTTATTTCACATTTGAGTAAACAGCGTGAAGATGACAACAAACAGTTCAAAAACCTTTGCAAATATGAAAAAAAATATTATTTAGTGGTGTTCACTATGATCACTTATAGGGGCTTTGAGGTATGAAGTAAAACCACCGAATTATCAGTAAGTACACACAGCTTAACGGGCACGTCTAGTCGCCACTCGGGATAGAGCGGGAATGTCTTGAGGTGCTACATTAAACTGTGTGCCACATTTAATTGTATACATCACAATAATACTTATCGAAGTAGATGATTGCGGGACGAGCTGTATAAAAAAAAGTAGTCTACATAATTCAGCCCTGGATCGAAAGAGCTGGAAGACATCGGGAGAGGCATATGCCCAGGAGTGGGATGATGCAGGCTAACAGTATCAGTATCAACGTGTATGATGCAGGAAATTTTATATTAGAATCTCCCAACACAGGCATTACTCGGTTAAGAAGAGCCTCTAATTATGTACCAATTAATATAAAACTTGGATCCGAAATGAGTTTGATTTATATTAGTTAGTTCTTTACTCTTTATTTAGTTTAGGGACTTTTACACGAATGTGTATGCCAGTCCCATCGTAACTAACCCAAAAACTTAACTAAACCTTAACCTAATAAAATTAACTTAATCTTAATTTAGCAAATATAAAAACTTTATACGCGGCCTCTGAAGCAGGTTGGTACCAACATCATATCTATTTACTTCCAACTCTTTAAACAATTTTTCTCTTTCAGAAATAAGTGAAAAACATCCTCCGGCGTTGCGCACACCTCACAGTTTGGTGAATTAATCAGTTTCATTAGAAATCTAAACTTATTGAGCGGCATGCGTCCAGGATCGCAGTCTGTGAGCGATCACCACCAGCCGTCTACATAATCTAGTGTTATATAACCATGGTTTATGAGGAGGCTCCGATACAGGCAGACAGATCTATACCAAATTCCTTTCGACATCACTTGTGTTTATATTTAGGCAATATTTCCAGATAATCGGTTTTAATGTGTATTTCCTTTCCCTCATCTATCCCTGCCTTTGCCAAACGATCTGCCTCCTCATTACCCTGTGTAAACTGCGATGGAACCCATTGCAACCTCAGATCGAACCCGTTATCCCTTAACTTATATATATCTTAGACAGAATACCATACGCTATCGGTGTACCTCTGCACCCAGAGGCACATCTAGCAATATGTTGTAGTGCGCTCTTGCTGTCTACGCAGACTACTACTTTATTTTTGGTGATCTTTTGAATGTAAGTAAACGCTTCTGAGATTGCAAAGAGTTCCAGAGACATTACCGACACATAGTTCATTATTTAAAAAAAAATATTGTTGTCATTGTCTCGAGGGATCGTAGTAAGCTGCGCCATTTCCATTAACGCTCTTAGACCCATCGGTATACAATATAATATAATAACCATAATATTTTTCTCTTAGTTCCCTCAACACTTCTCTTTTTATAAAATTAGGTTCGTATTTTTAGGTTTCTTAATTGACTCTAAATCGATTAGTTAGATTATTTGGTAAATGTACAATATGTTAAAGTATTGTTATTCTTGCAGTTGTCACTTTATCTAGTCTGTTGGGTGTATAGGAAACCAACTCGTTTGGCTGGCTCAGAAGAAAGAGCCAGCTCTGCTTTAATCGATATAAGTACCTACATGCTTGTGTCGATAGGAAGCAATAGCTAGATATCATAATATATACCTTATTTGTAAATAGAAAATAGTTGCCTATTGCTCGCAGAGTGATATGTTTAACAAGACGACGGATATATAACCTAACCCCCATAGGGACCAAATCTACCAATCCGCCCAGGGCCAGCGTGGCCCACTCCTTCTCACTGAGAGGAGTTCCAGAAGTGAGAATATTATAGGTTGATTACGTTATGTAAGCACCTATACGCGTGGGGCCTGACTGCTTTTCCATGCATTTAAAAACTTTTTGAAGATTGAAGACATCTATGTACGTTCGTCGTACGACAAATCTTCTTATGGAAAAGATTTTAATTGCTACAATCAAGATTATTTCTTTGCTTAGTGAAAAAAGTATTACACATTAACTTCATGACAATCGTGATATGATCGTAGTTTAAAAGTACCGATTCGTATACTTGACGCTACTGCATATAGGATGCTTTGGATCCTTCGGTACGTCGTCGCTCGCTGGGGTAGCTTGGCATGCTAATTATATTATCATCCCTAAGAACGATGCAGCATGCCAAGGTTGAGTTTCCAACAGTGTGCGTTTGCATGTAGAGAATGCGGAAGAATACTTTTCCTTGATTACTGAAACCGGATTGCGTAACACACGTTATCATTCAGCATTCATTTTGCGAATTCAGTGCTTTACTGTTCGAAAATATATTTTTTAAACTATGTAAAAAAAAAACCACAGTGAATGTCGATAAACTGTCAAAATGGAACCCATTGCTACCAGATAGTTTGTTATGCAATCACTTTGCTGGTCTGTTGCAGGTATTAAAGGTGGAAACCTAATGATAGGAACATAATAAGCTTCAGTGTTAGTTGATTCCGCTTCCTAGTCCGCATCGTATTTTCCATCATCTACTTTAAATTATGCATAAAATTGCTCGTCAACATTACAGGCATGTCAAGTGCCATTAGTTTCGACTTCCTCATATCTAACTACTACTTCTGATAGCAGGAAAATTATATTGTTCAGAGTAAATTTGAAATATGTATAGACATAATAGTGTACGTTATTGTACCTTTTATCTGTACCCACCTATTATGTATAGACAGTTTATCTAATATACATATAGACTAGTCTATTTAGAGGCAGGCATTACATGACAGAAATTGTTTCAGGTTACGTACATAATGCATACTAATATTATAAATCTGAAAGTATCTCTGTCTGTCTGTCTGTCCGTCCGACTTTCATGCCAAAACTACTGAACCGATTGTAATGAAATTTGGTATACAGATAATCTAGAGCCTGAGAAAGGACATAGGCTATATATTACATCCCGCTATGACCAATAGAAGCAGAGAAGTAACAAAAAATGTTACGAAAACGGGAGCAAACGCGGACGTAGCTAGACTACAATAAATAGACAGTTTCCGTGTGCAATAAATATTCACGTGGGCACGTTAACAGCTGTCTGGTCTTGAATAGAGACAGCTGAAACTGTCTAGTCTTAGACAGTTTCAGGTCCGCGTGTTGGTTTAAAATTTCGTGATGAGACACTATTTAGCAGAACAACACGTGCGGCGGCACGAAGTGAACTGCGTGGCCGAGAAACCGAGTTGGAGCGTTTTCAACATGTTACCAAAAGATAAAAAGAAATATAAACGAGTTCAACAAATTCGGAGAAGTAGCGGAACTTTATTACGGTTTTTGGGCGACGATGGCGTTGCCCCTATGCAGGATATCGAGATACATCATACCGCAAGGCTCCGTCACAGCTGCACGCAGCTGTCAGAAAAGCATACTGTCTTACTGTCAACCCGTCATTAAAATTATCTCGGCTCATCAAGGCCCACGCTATGATAAATCGCGTGTTTTACGCACGGATGCCCTGTAATCATCGTTCTACGATAGATTAGTCTCTTATCTCTCAATTTCATTCTGATGGCTTAATTCTATGGAATTAATCACTTTTAGCAGTTTTATTAGCTTTAACAATTTGTGTTAAATTAACTGAATTGACGTATAATTTAAAGATGTATAAATACTCTGGTAGTCAGCGCGTGGCGTGACGCAACACGGTGACACCGTGAGACATAATTTACGATGCGGTTCACATAATGGGGGAAACTATCAATTAGTCTCGTTCTCTTTAGGTTTAATGAACTTAACGCTATCTCGATTACTTCTGATAATTTTCCTAGGTACCAGCTTATAGTACATTTACAACAGAAGCATACTGCCGTGATTAGAGACAATTTTGTTTAGCTGTGTGACTAATACTTAATTACTATAACGTGAGACAGAGTAGGATTAATATTCACATGTTCATCACTCCTGAGGTAAATAAATAATAAACATTTATCTTGTTCAGCATCGCGTAGTTATTGATATCTAATCTTTTATTATTTAGCTTTTTAGATTGTAACTCAGTAAGTAGGTGGGTACCGCTGCCGTAGTGTCGATATTTGTAGATTGGTTTTTATTGATTAATAAAGTTAAATTACAATTTTGTTCTAAATGCTGGCCATTATTGACGAAATAAATCTTTTTATGTCATTAGCATTACAAAAAAAAAAAAAAACTCTAATGGCATCAGACACTTTGACACAAAGAGCCAGTTGTAATGCATTAAAAAAATGTAAAAAGGTTGCACGAGTCTGATTCATTTTCTGATGCTGGATGTCATAAAAAGAACTTCTGTTTTTTCATGACAAATTCAGTTTGCTAAAGAGGGTTTATTATGATTTCAAAACTAATATCGAATAACATCAACTGTGTCTTTAAAATACTCTTGAAAAGATGAACGGAGGAGAAAATAAACTCAAGTATTTTTTTTGTGAAACCGTCTGTCAAACGTACGAATGATGAATGGCTACGAATGTGGGTCAGTGGTCGAATGGCGCAGGATCAAATGTGACAGTCCAATTAACACAACGCGTCGAATACGACGTAAATAGTAGTTTCTATTGTATTTTTGTACATAATCTACCTCGGTGACGTTTTGATCGGTGACGTCCTATAACGGTAAATCTAATCGCCTGCCTGCGACGTGGAGACCCCGGGTTCAATCCCCGGCCAGGTCGTGATGGAAAATGATCTTTTTCTGATTGGCCTGGGTCTTGGATGTTTATCTATATATGTATCTATTATAAAATATAGTATCGTTGAGTTAGCATCCCATAACACAAGTCTCGAACTTACTTTGGGGCTAGCTCAATCTGTGTGATTTGTCCGTATATATTTATTTATTTATTTATTTATTTAATCACGGAATTTTATCTAAAAGAGGCATATAAAACAGAGGTGATACCAGGTAATTTTGGTTATTGACTTCATTCAAGCTTTAATTTTTTAAAGATTGAATATTGTATCACATTCATCTACCTATAGTATTGATATTGGGTCTGCCCTTTTGTCACTCATTATATAGACAGCACATCTTAACCTACTACAATCTTTTAAATTTTCAACTTTATCCTTAAAGTATTAAGACTCAAGGTAGATTGGGAATAATTGACAGTTTCGGGTAGTTTATTAACCTGCTGTCGTCCGTAACTCCGTACCTGTTTACCTATTCGGCTTTTAAAATACCCGACGTATGCGTGGAAATGAAGCGGATGAAATGTAGCGAGGTTGGCACGACGTAGACAAAGCGTAGCAACATAAGTGCAGCGCGCTTGTTAAGTGTGGTTGAAAAGGTTTCATTGCTATATTCCTATGTCCCTCAGCACAAGTCCCATTTAACAATCTCGTTTCGTTCACGCAGAATTCAACATTTATGGCTGCTACAGAGAGATTAAAAAACCTAATGTCAATTCGACGAATCCGGGCATCGAATCCAAACTCTAAGCTCAATAGGCAACATACTGCTATACCAAAGGAGATTACAGTTAAAATGTGACTAAACTAAAAGGAAAATAAATATCTAATCAATCTTGTCATTGATTAAGTTTTGCAATAGATATGACTTTGGTATATTTATCTTATCTGTTTCTGTCCTTCCTTTATCCAATAACAAACAACAAGACGGATGACGTTTCTTGAAATGTTCAGATGGCGTATCTATGTACTTCAACTACGTATTTTCATATATAACTATATTTTTAATTTTCAACCTCGTAAAAAGTTGGTTCAAGAAAATAAAAATAGGTAGGTACTAGGTAGGTACTTAGCTACTCACAGATACCTACGTCATCATTATCTATTTATTATCTATTATCGGTATCTATTTATTATTTTTAGGTATGTTGTTTCTACATTTTAATCGCTTTTCTAACTTAATTACTGCTTACAATGCAATAGAAATGTTCGAAAAATGTCTCTGCTTACAGTAGGCCTAGTATGAGTTTTCAATACGAAACTCGATCGTCGATATCGAGCGCGTTTGGCGCTCTCATTGGTTGAGAGTTCCTACGACCTAGACGCGGGCCAATCGCTGAGTCAAACGCGCTCGATAACGACGATCGAGTTTCGTAATGAAAACTCATACTAGGCCTACTGTCTAGTCAGCTATGTAGGTATATAAATAACGCAATGGATGTTGTTGAACTGTCAAAATGAAACCCATTGCTACTGATAGTGTGTTACGTAATTACCCTACTGTTTTATACTTAGATATGCGCATTTAACTACTAAATTAACTAATAAATAATAATAACTACTGCTGGGTGAATTAAAAAATGAATACATATAAGGGGATAGTTATGCTTAAGATGTTAGAATTGGAATCATTTCGAAGCAAATTGCCAATCCATTGCTCCATGTGTTCGAAAATGTGTTGTCTGCTCAACAACGTAAATAACGCAATGGATATTGTTAAACTGTCAAAATAAAACCCAATTGCTACTGCTAGAGTGTAACGCAATTACACTACAAAAGTAGACTGCACTAGGCTGAGTTGATTGCTACACAAGTAGGTAGGTATGGATGAATACCTTGGTATTTCCTGATGCGACGTCATCTTATTATCCCATGTTTTTGCCCAATGAATATAGGGGTGAATCGTGTTAGCTATTCGGATTGTGACTAATTCTCCAAAATTTTCCTAGACTTATTTACAAGTCCGAAGAATAGTGGAATCACGGGTCGGATTTCAGACACAAATTACATATTACCATCAGGCGGGATTGCGGTCAAGCGCTGGTTTATATATTAATAAAAAAAAAAAAAAAATAATTAAGTATTTCTTTAAACTGCGACTTTAATGCTCAATTTTGTTTTAATTGTCAGACGCAATAGAAGCAGACAGTGATTGTAAAACAATGACGTTGAAGACCTGATATTGTAGAATTTGTAAATAGTGTTTTAATAATATAAAAATGCGTGCGCACATCGAGGCGTGTGGTGGTGTCAGCAAATGCGTTGATAGCGTGCGTTGCCTGCCCGGGTGAACTTACAAAGGGCCGATCGGCCGTTGCCCTCACATTGCAAAGGTTCCTTTTTTATGTCTGCCCCGTTTAGAGTTAGTTGCCGACGTATTAATGTAACTAAACAAGTATAACAATCAAGATTCCTTGGAGACTCGCAACGGTTACTCAACTTTTTGCTGGTACAGCGTTAGCTAATCACTTAAAAATGTTTAAAACGGGAATTTCCTGTTATGAAATAGTCGAGCCTATATTCATATTTCTAATTATAATATTGAAGTGAAACTTTTTTATGCACGCTTGACTTGGGGAGTAAGCTGGCGAACGCGTGACGTAAGCGTTACGAAAAGTGATCGGGCAAGGCGAACGGAAGTTAAGTGGGGGATATAAGCACAGGCGCCCGAATAAAAATAGAAGATCTATGCAAACATATTAATTTACCAATAAAACCATGAAATAAATTTAAATATTTATAGAAAATTAAAATATGTATATGTGTATACATGTATATGTATATTGTACACACACATATATATATACATACAGATGGAGCGAAAGAAGTTTCACTTCAGTCGTGTGGTCATAAGCACACTCGGTTTTTTTTATCTTACTATTATCATTAAAGTGCACTTATTGCACATTGTTAATGACATAATCAATTCAGAATAACGACTAAAGCAGTACTCGAATAATGTCTACGTAATCATTAAACGTGTTTTAAATGCAAAAGTACATTTAAGTGCTACATATGCAGTTTTAAAGACAGTTGCACTCCCGTAGAAGTTTCCGTTCATTTCAATTATTTATGAATCAATAATTACGAGAATCACAATATGAATTTTCTTCGGTGATTCATGTAACTTCATGCTATAAAATACATGTAACTAAAATAGGGCACGCATCCCGGTCACTTACTCATCGCTTCAAAGATATCACTCCTTCCTTTGTTTATAATTTACACACATAACCCTCATCACATAATCGATTAATCTCCTCTCTTTAATCGTCCATGGTTCACATGCAGTACCCATCAAGACGGTAAAAGTTTAATTTATTTCAGAATTAGGCGGATGAACTGCGATGAACGGTTCAGATTGGGTGTCCGGTCTTTGAACTCTTGAGCGGGATGCCGAGATTGTTTAATGACAACAAATAAAGAATCGGTGCACAGCTGTCGGTCGGCTGTCGGCATGCACGCGAGATCGAGGGTCCCTCTATTATAGCGAAGGGTCTGCAGGTAGTCGAAATATTTCATTTTATCTGCTTTAACATCCTTTATTACGAGACTATGAATAAAACTGCCCTTTATATCTAAATCCCAGGTTAATACCGCGCTTTAATCTTTTGAGCAAAATAATAGTGTTAAAACGGCCAACTCATTGAATTTTAAATGATATTTATTAGAAACTGATTACTATAATTACGCAATGCCGACAAGCGATAAACGTTGCAGGTTTTACCAAGTGAATGTACAGTAGATTATGATGGTCTGTGGAGGACTTTCGCTGATCAAGGGGTCGTCGGCGGTGTCTCTGTAAACCGGGTGTAGTATTTTAGTGCAGAGGCTCACCTATATGGGCCAGGTCAATGATAGGGATCTCGCAGCGAGCGAGCAGGCTCTCCTCCTCCTGAGCTGCCATTGCCGTCGCTTGATACAACCGCTCTGATTTCCACACGCCGATCGCTCGTTCAGTCAACACTTCTTATCAGTATCACTAGATTCCCGCAGTAATTAGCAATTAGCGAACGCGACACCGAAAGATAATTTAAGGTAGAGAAACGATAGATAAGCACTTAATACACCGTAAGGATACAACGTAAACGTTAAAGTTTATTGAAGTTATGAATGGTCTTTTGATTATTCCTGGTATAGAAGCGTTCAGAACTCATTTGCATAACCTTGTAGTTCTTGCTCGAGGCGTTCGTCTTTCTGACGTAGCAGCAATATGCTATACTAACTTGACACATTAAAAATTGGTTTCCGTTGCTTCTCTCACAGTAAGTTATGTGTAAAGGTTGATCCCGCGTGTACGACCCGACGGCGTCGCGCGCCCCCCGTCCCTCACAGATGGCGAGTTTCGAATGTCTCTCGTCGAATAAACTGGCTCACCGTGTGCGATGAGCGTTACCCTGGCGTCCGATGGCGGCTCTCACTTGTATATCATCGCGCAGACTTTCGCAACCGAGAGGCGTGTCGAAACAGCTCTGCCTTGAGCACGCTGCCGTTTGGAGAAAGCGTATTATGTGACGGGTGTGCGCGAGCGACTCGGTGTAAGGCGAGTGGCTATACTGGCGACTGAGTGAGGCGCTCGGGCGCTGCTCCGGCCGTTCGACAGTTCGACTGACTCACGCGGCCCTTGATCGCGGCTCACTTCGCGCCATTCGCGTGGGGCGGCGGTTGGTTGGTGTTTGCGCTTTGCGCCACCAGGCGACCAACTATAACCTCGTCTCGTATGCGGTATGCCATTCACTTGTGTGACTCGTAGTATAAGTGTGTTGGCAAAAGTTTATTGCTACCTGAACAAACTGAACTTAACCTTATCTGACGGATTAAGTATCACACATTACAATTGAATGAGATATATTGGCTTATCAGTGCCATCCATCATCTAGCTAAAATCACGAGGGTGATACACAACCATCCTAAAAATAAGGACTCATTAAAATTCCAATTGGTAAAAAGTTAACCCTACAAGACCATTATGAAACGGAAACGCCATCTATACTAAAAGTCTAAAACGCATGAACACGCACGCTGTTGAGCGCCATCTATGTACACTAAACTTACTTGCATAAACGAAATAAAAAATCGCATTTTATTTAGTGATTCATATAATTACAATTCTACGAAACTTTGCCACTTGGAATCGGCACAATCGTTTCGGTATAATAAAAAAAAGTTAATGTATAAAAAATATAAGACGCAAACCCTTAACAGTACAATGACATTGATCTTGAAATAAGTATGTCAATCCACACTTTTGTTTTTGTCCAATAAATAACCAAATGCTTTAATTTAAAGTGAGATTGTTTTATTTATATAGGGTTGGTAGCATTAATTTACAGTTGAGTGTTGCTTGTTCATTTGAGGCATCTTTCAAAGTACAATGACCCGACGTAGCCTCCTCGCATCGCTCTTTGCACGTGCTGTTCGAACAACCTCCTGTTAGTTTGCAGTTCGTCCGCGGCCTCCTTGTTTAGAGGATCCTCAGGATTTGGTTCCTGAAAGTAAAAAGCAAAATATAAATAAATAACACTACTAAAAAACTTGTAATTGTTGACTCAACTTGTTGATCTTGTCGGAAATTCTAAAAGTAAGATACTACATAGTTTCCATCCGTTTTCCGTCTAGAGGGTAATTCTCGTAATTCTAAGAATACTCGGTTTCAAATGTTAAAAATACCTTTAATTACTTTACATTTTTGACAATGACTGTCAGTGAGATGAGATTGCAGTGTGATTTTGAATGTTTTTTGGCCTTCGCATCATTTGCTAAATGGAAAACACTTAGCATATTTTTGTCTTCTTTAAAATAAATGTAAGGTTGCATGACATCACATCACTTAACAATTAACCCCCTTATTCATAAATAAACGCTGCTTAAAGTTAACTAGTGATTAGCAATTCTTTAAAAATAAATTTTTGACCTTTTAACGTCACATAACTTAAATGACAATTAAAGTAGTTGTGGTGGCCTAGTGGTTAAAACACCAGTCTCTCAAGTATGAATGTGCGGGTTCGATTCCAGGTCAGGCAAGTACCAATGTAACTTTTCTAAAGTTATATGTACTTTCTAAGTATATCTTGGACACCAATGACTGAAGGTGAAGGAAAACATCTTGAGGAAACCTGACCTTTAAGTCTGAAATCGCCAACCCGCATTGAGCAAGCGTGGTGATTACACTCAATCCTTCTCCGTATGAGAGGAGACCTGTGCCCAGCAGTGGGACGATAAAAAAAAGTTTGATAATGATGAACTTAAATGATTCTTTATGAATAAACACTACGGTGTTTAAGGGGTTTATTCATAAACGATAATTAAAGTTAAATGACGTTGAAAGGTCAAAAATGTATGGTTAAAGAATTGCTAATCACTAGTTAACTTTAAGCAGTGTTTATGAAAAAGGGGGTATATTTCTATGTAAGCTTATCAATATTCACTTGAAATGATGAGTCATTGTTTTTTATTACATACATATACAAGCCAATTTTGTGAAGTGTCATGTTGTACTATAGTATAAAAAGACGAAACTTGTTTCACTGTCATCCTATTTTTCCAAAATTTGTTCAATAGATTCAGAAGACTGCTGTCAATATAATTTAGAGTTCTTCGTCTTTTCTTGCGCCCACATCCCAATTTCTTTTGGGTCAAAGCAACAGGTCTTTATTTTTCGTACTTCTCTTCAAATTATTAATATATGTATATGACATAATTAACTAGACCTAATAAATACTATGGATGGACTGTGTGAATGATTATATGCGAGTTCTAGCCATAATTTAGTCCACAGTTGTTTCTTTGGCTTTGCCTACTCTTACTACCGTATTTAAAACTATCTCTGTGTTGGAAAAGTTTTTTCTTTATTGAAGAGCATGTATATGTATGTAATTCTCAAATACTATTTCAGCTCTACAACATTTTGTTTAATCCTAAAACCCCCTCTTATCTTAAAGAACGTTTCAAGTTCCTTCATGACACACATAATAGATATCTGAGGTCATCGGAAAACCTGATATTAGACATGCCAATGCATTCCACTAGTTTCTATGATATCCTTTACTGTACAAGCGGCTCGGCTATGGAATGACTTTCATTCATTTATAATCATTTTTATGAAGTACACACATCAAAAGTGTCTAGGGATCAAGCATTTTTATGCGGATTTCTTGAGATTGAGATGTGGCTTTGTAATAAATTTATTGTTTTATAAATTTATATGGATCCTTTTTGGTGCATTTCATAATTTGAATCAGGAACTGTGAATCAAATTCGAGTACAAGATGAAAATCAGCTGTCAATATTTTCCATATAAAAACATACAACGGATTGAAGACATTATTAGTGCTACTGTTTCCCTACTACTGATTAAAACCAACGTTATTATGGAGCGGCGACGTCATTTAAGCAGGGAAGAAATGCTCAGAGCCGTGGGAATGATAGAAGCTGGTTCCCGGCAACGTACTGTGGCTTTAGCTCTGAATACAAGTCAGAGTGTTATCAGTCGACTTTGGACACGTTACCGAAGCACTGGTACCATGGCTGAGCGCCATGGAGGACGGTATCGCTGCACCACACGGAGACAAGACCGATACATTCAAATCTTAACTCGGAGAGCTCCAACAATAACCGCCATGATGTTAGCCGTGAGGCTTCATCACTCTTCAGGGAACTTAATTAGCAACCAAACAGTCAGAAACCGCTTGCATGAAGTGAACCTTCATTCCCGAAGACCGCTACGGGTACCACCTATAGCAATGCACAATCGTAGGATTCGATATCAATGGGCTCTTGAACACAGAAATTGGGCAGAAGAACAATGGCGTTTCGTGTGCTTTTCTGATGAGTCTCGTTTTGGTATGAGACCGGATACAAGACGTATACGACACTGGAGAACCCCTGGACGCCAACAGCGATTAAAATCCTGCCAGGAAGTCCATCCTTATAGTGGTGGAACCATCATGGTATGGGCGGGTATTTGGATCGGCGGAAGAACTGAGTTGATTTGGATCAGAGGCAACCTCAACGCTCAAATTTATGCTGAGACGATTGTATCAGACGTCATCGTTCCTCTACAAGTGCAAATCGGTCCCTTATTTCAGTTAATGCATGATAATGCACGACCGCACACCGCAAGAGTTGTAAGACAGACTCTCGCCGCAGCTAACATCAATGTCCTGCCCTGGCCTGCTCAGTCGCCAGACTTGAACCCGATTGAGCATGCATGGGATATGCTACAGAGAAGAGCTCTGCCGAATATGGAGGGTATCCAGTCGCAAGAAGACCTTTTTTTGTTGTTGCAACGAACATTGGCGGCCATTCCACAGCGTGATTTGGATGAACTCATTTTGAGTATGCCAAACCGATGTTCTTGTGTTGTTAGTGTTCGCGGTAGAAACACGGATTATTAATTGTTTAAGTTACCCAATAAAATTTTAGAGAAAACTGTTATTTCAGTCTTTTTTTCGAACTTTTGTGTTAGTGGTTCAAATGTCAAATATCCCTTTATTAGGAAAATGGCAAATTTCTTTATTAATGCAAAGGTGACTTGGTTTATCGTTACTGTGACAAACGAAAACACTTTATTTGATGAATTCTTAAAGAAAATTTTAATTAATATCAATCAGGAGAAAAGTTATTGCAAAAATATATGTTGATCCCTAGACACTTTTGATGTGTGTATTAATAATTAGAAGTGTCTTAGTAGACACCCATTATTAGAATACAGGTGGCAGGGACATCAACATGCAAACTATAACTACAGATACAGAAATTTTTTACAACTGACCATTTTCATTCATTGTGTCTAAAGACATCTACTAAATTCAAAGTTAGTTTGCATGGCAATACCTCTGCCACCGTGCACATCAAACTAAAACCAATAATGATATAAACATGAGTAATATAATGAGTAGGACATCGCACAATGAGTCATTATTATTTTTGTCTAGCCACAGCCAAAATTGTATTGAGGTAAGAAGTAAGGAAGAGAAATCTAAGGATCAAAAAGTTGTCTAATTGTCTATAATTAAGGCTGATAATGCAGTAATATTAAGCCATATAGATCAAGCTCCCTATGTTTTATAGACATTTACATTCAAAGAAATCCTTATTTATGCAACTAAATAAAATGCAACTAATTTAATATACATAATACATACCAAGAATAAATACTGGAGTCCATAAACTATAGAGTTGACAGTAAGCACAGGTTTCCAGTCTTCTCTTAAGATGTTCAGACATACATTGCCTTCCATGTCTATGTTTGGATGGTAAACTGCTGTTTCACACTTCACCTTGGGCGGCTCATGAGGATAGTTTGGTCCTACCTATAATGTAATGGTAAGTTCTTACTGATCAATCATCAGAAGGATAATTTCAGACAGAATATGGGTTGGATTATTTATTGTTGAGTATTTACTAAGTATGAATGGCACTGTTGCGACGTAGTGTCATACTTTGTGGTTTTCTATTTTTATTATTTAATCAGAGCTATATTTAGAATTAGGTGAAAGTATGTAAAAGGTAAGAAATCATTGCATTTTTAGTTCTAACGCAAATAATACATTGGAAACTTGCAAAGCATTATTTTCATAGTAAAATTAAAATAACTGAAATCTTCCTTTTTTTCCACTATTCACATAATTCCAAAAAGTTTGTGTTCTAGAAACTTTTAAAACATAGTTCCAGTTAAGCAATCAAAAGTCTGTGATATACAGACTTTTATGAAATTTTTTATGCATAATTAGTAGAACTGAGAATCGGCTACTATCTATTTTTCAAGTGTAAGGCTTGTCCACCTCTAACATTATTCTTCTTTATAGTTAGAAAAAAAAAAAATTAAGTATAAAGTGAAAAAAACAAAATTTTCACCTTTCTAATTCCAACCCTATTTTTTAATCACAATTCTAATAAATTTCCTAGAAATGATGTATATGGCATAACAATGTATGCTCTGTCAGCTAGTATGGTTATAGAATGATGTTTTAGAAAGACCTAATTTTGAAGCTATGGAACAGCTTAACATTACCTTAAAACTAAATATGAATCTTCCTCCTCTGTAGAATCCTTCATCGGGGCATATAATTAGTTTGAAATTAAGTAAATCATCTGGATCTGGAAACTCTGTGTTGCATGTCTTGGGCAAATTCAATTCATTCAAATCTGAAAATAAAACATATCTTTTAAACACTATAGACATAAAATACATTTGTAAAAATTTGGATCATAACAAGGAAATCTTTTGAGAGATGATTTCAAAGCTTTCACAATACTACCGCCTAACTTTAAAAACTCATTCCTTCAGCAGATAAGCTATCGTAAGCTTGTAATATGAATTCTTCACGTCAGAATTAAAATAACAATGAATACAGAACGCGTAAATTGATCTAATTTCTGAATTTTACCTTTTGTGATCCGCAACTGAGCGGCTGATGCTTTTTTCTGTGAACCTCCAGCTCTTCCTGAGCCTTCCTCATCTTTTTTTTGTTGTTTTAATGAAAAAAGTTTAATCATTGTCCTAACTAATCGATAAAATAGAAATTATTAGAAATAAAACCACAATTTATTTTGACAGCTTAATTTTTTGTACGAAACTTCAATTTAGGCAGATTGCTACTTGTAAATAAATTTATTTTATTGTATTGGCAAACCTCATACAAAGAAAAATATACTCCGTCTATAAAGTCGTGAAAATAAATGAGGGCGCTGCGGTCGTGCATATAGCAACTCTGTTGACTTGTCTGAAATCATTATAATACTAGCACATTATTTTGTACTAGAAGCAAAACTGGTTTTAATGAAAACACAAATCAATGTTCTCTGGCTTTTAATTAAAATAAGTAAAACAAAAAAAAAAATCATACATATTTGTTAGTATATTTTTTAACGTGTTTTTACCAATGAAAAGTATTCCAAAACTTAATAATTGCTTAAATCATCATCTGATTCCAAATATTCTTCGTTAAGGCCCTCTTATAGTGCGGTGTGTAGGTAGTACACGCTGCCTCACCCCTTGCCGGCCGCCAAGCTAGCCGATTCTAGAGTTGAACAAAGCAGCAAAATTGCAGTAGGTAGTAAGGCATGTCCGAAAAGAAAATAAAATTGCTTTTTGTTTTGTAATCAAATTAACATCATTATTTTACATTTCGTTTCAAAATACGAAAATAATTTAACCACCTTAGAATAGACTTTTCTCCAATTAATTGTGAAATGATTATTATTGTAATCAATTGTATGTAATACGTTTGTTCAATTTGACAGTCATGTAATTTTTTCACTGCTAGTAATTATTTATTTTTATCCTTCTTAAACTGTTGTAATAATTATGAATCATCTTTGACATGTTATTTTTTATTTCTCCTAAATCTTTTTCCATCATTCATAATTTATTTATCTTTTTTTCCCTTTTTATATGTATACTTAAAGAAAATGGTATTGTAATTACACAATATGATTCCGTAATTATATCACATCAATACATAAACCTTAAATAATAATGTATGTAAATCGCAAACAACTGATTATTCGGATATAGAAGTTATAGTGCGTTTCATCTAATAGTTCTTTGCCGTCATGTTGGCACTAATGCAACTTAGTGTGAGAGAGAGACGCAGAGTGCGTCTACCTTGTTTACGATAGTGAAAAAAATTAATGCCAACATGACGGCAAAGGAACTATTAGATGAAACGCACTATAGTATGATTTTGTTTTTTTTTTTGTTTACCTATGAAAGATAACATTTTCTTTTTACGGACAAATCACACAGATTGAGCTAGCCCCAAAGTAAGTTCGAGACTTGTGCTATGGGATACTAACTCAACGATACTATATTTTATAATAGATACATGTATAGATAAACATTCAAGACCCAGGCCTATCAGGAAAAGATCATTTTCCATCATGACCTGGCCGGGGATCGAACCCGGGTCCTCCACGTCGCAGGCAGGCGTGTTGACCGCTGCGCCACGGAGGACGACAACGTTGTGTGTTGAAAATATTGGGTTCCACACACTTCCACAATCTTTAACTACACAATACATAGTAAGGCACTCTAAATTAACTCACATATCCTCGGATATATTCAGTCAAACATTTAAATTGGTAGAAAAGCGATTGACAGAAAAGCCATTTTTGTTAATAGCCTTCCAATATTGCAAGCTTTGAACTTGCTGCTACATTTGGGTAAACTTTAGACTACTTTACAATATAATGTATAATTTTTGAATAACTATTAAAATATCAGGAACTTTAAGACCTGTATTTAGATTTCACAATATATTTAAAAAAGAGAGTTTCTTTCTTTTTGTCGTACATTTATGATCAGGTAACTAGAAAAACTTCATTTTGTTTTGGCAACTTTTAATTTAAGTGTAAACGAGATGGAAAACATACCAAAGGTGAATAAACTTGGCTTCAGTTATTTCTTCTGGTGCAACATCTAGTGTTCTTATAATATTCTTGACAATAACATTTCAAAAAAGACACTATACTGTAGACGCCAGCACTGAAGACAGCTACAAATTTCAATTTTCTCCCTGGTTCAAAGTTGATTGGGAAAGTCAATTTCGTGTAGCTGACCAATGGAATTAATATGTACAGCTTGGCCAAAAAGTCTAGAAACGGAACTAATTTTTTGTCTAATGGCAACATTCCAATAAATAATGACGTTTCTTATTAAACAAAGATTATGAGTTGATTCTAATTAAAATGACTGTTTATTTATGTTTAATTATCTTATTTTCTAAACAATTTACGTTTGGTAAATAAAGAAATTAAAGACAAATAATGAATGAAACTATTTTTAATTAATTGTGGGTTGCCATACGAACAACACAGTTGCGCCCCTATTATTTTCTACTCTTTTTTGCCAAGCTGTACAGAGGCTGCTGGCATCCAAAGGTCAGAGAAAAGATTTTATAGATTGATCTTGTGAATTATTTTACGTAATTCGTAACTGTAACAAAGAAGACATCAAACATTGCTGACAAGCTTCATAAATAAAACATTTTTTTGAGCTAGAGGACTAGATAACATAAAATTAAAATATGCACGATGAGAATATATCTACGGAATTTAGTGACTGCTGAGTATGGTGAAAATAATGACTTCGCTTAAAGGTCTAACAACCGAGCCAGAAACGTAAAAAAAAAAAATGCGAGGGTCAAAAACTGTGACAGAGGGTTTGGCGGGAAAGCCAAAATGAGTGCCACGCTCATTTTTCATTGGACTTGGACTTTTAAATTATTTATAGTGTTGTTAAATAAATAAAAACGCGTGATTTATGTAGTAAAAAGTACATTCAGTGAATAATTCATAAGGAACAGTGAAATATTGTAGCATAGTGGTCACATCATGTCTTTACCCCAAATCCCTCCTGGTCGGCCTCACGTGGGAATCGAAAGGAGATAGATTAAGTTAAGTTAAGCTAGGATAAGGTAGTATAAATTAGGATAAGTTAGGATATAAACTGAAGAAAAAAAGTTACTTAAGACTAGGCTGTATGGCGTACTATGCCTTTGCCTTTCCCGTTCCTGTGCACGGAAAGAAGTGAACCAAAAAAAAAAAAACTGTGACAACTCCATTAGTATTAGTAGTCTGTGGAATAATTTATCAAACATTTTTCGGTTCGATGTGTCGTTCTGTAGTATGTTTTTCAGTTAAATGATAATACACTAATACTCTGGCGAAATTTGTTTTCATTATAATTATAAATACACTGTCCTCATGAAGTTGTTATTATATATGAGTTCAAGCCGTAATTAATCTTGTGTGCACATAACATTGATACAAGATGGCAAGTGAAGATGTGATAGAATTGGGGTCGTCGGACGATGAGGCAGAACCAGCACCGAAGAAGGTATACAATCAATTAATTTTTGAATAACAGTGCTATAAGGTATAGGATCAATTACGGAGTGAAAATTTTCAGACATAAATGAAGAAATACATGGTATCTTTATAAACTAGATTTTTTACTTTCTTCAATGATTTCTTTCAGAGTAAACCAATGCCAAATGCAATGGTGTGCATACCAAGAAACATACACGAAGTTACTATACGGCCTTCTAAGCTAAATTTAACTAAAGGATTACCTGCAGCAAAACCATTACCTGCAGCCAAAGGTGTACCTGCATTAAAAACATTACCTGCAGCCAAAGGTGTACCTGCATCAAATAATGTTTTTACTTCAAAAGAAATTACAATAGTAAAAGGTGTACCACCAGCAAAGAAAAGAACAACTGGAACAAAAGCTTTAGGAATTGTATCTAATCCATTTGCAAACAGGAGTAAAACTAATGGGAAGCCTGTGCAGAAGAATATTATAAAACCGCACAACAAAATGGTTAAACCTATAAAAATCCTAAAAGCATCAACATCTCATCCCAATGTTTTCTATGCAACTGCAGCAGATAAATCTAAAACTGGTAGTGTTCTTTCAACACTTTTAAAGAAACCTAATATGATACAAAACAACACACCTCTCAATAATTTACCTGCAGGCATTACTGTAAGAAAAACCACTCAGGCCTCACATAAACCCATAGTTTTCATGAAAACAGCAAACCAAATATTCAATCCCATATTAAATTCAAAACAAGTACATCCGGTCCAAACTGTGGAATTAGATGATGATGAATGCACTCAAAGTACTTCAAGTCCTGCTTGGTATTTAAGACCTGAAGAGCAAACAGATCAAGCTACACTAGAGCAAGAGAATAATGCAGAGCCTGAGGTTCCTACCATGATTGAAATTACTATAGAAGACAGTCCCATAAAACCTGCACTGAACAAAAGGACTTGTGAAATAGGTGCTGAACTGGCTATTACTATAGATGATAGTCCAGTCAAGCCAACTGCAGAAAAGAACCCATCTCGCAGTGGGAGTGATGATGAAGAACCAACCAGACCTAAAGAATGTAACAGTAAGAAGAAGTTGGAGTATCCCAAAGATGTTGGAAATGGTGATAAAAATACTTTGGAAATAGACATAGATTATCCATATGAAGTTAGTTTAGATACAAACATTAAAGGCAAAGATGAAATAGATAAGTCTGAAGAAGTTAGTATTGTTTGTGATCAACTAGTTCCGGAGTCTAGTAAAAGACATGATGATGCAGAAAGAACTACTCCAAATACAAATTCTATATCTTCAAATGAAAACAAAAGTGAAACTAAAAGTAGTAATACCCACAGTGAATTTCATTCTGTGTATCAAAGCTTCATAGATACTTGTTTTCAACTGGAAAACTCTGAAGACATGCAAAAAATAGTAGAAAAAAAAATCAAAGCATATTATAGGCAAGTTCCTAAGGAGTATTCAGAATCTGAGGAATTTGTTGACATGGTTGCAAGTAAAATACTTGCTATGAAAGCTAGCCCTGAAAAGATGTATTTATACATTAAAGATATTGTTGATGAATTAAACATGCAAAGAAAGATGGCCAAATCACAGATAGTACAAACAAAAACTGAAAAGGAAGGTTTGTATATATATTTTCATCTAATCAATTGTACACCATTGTGCAATAAAAAATCAGATGATTGATTGTACTGAATTAATAATTTGATAATTAATGTCTTTTTATGACTTCATTTTAATGATCTCATTGTATTCATAAAGCAGTGGCGGCCCATTGGTAGTGAATATCAACTTCTGAGTGTTAGGTTAAAATATAGCCTTATCACTGCTCTCAAAATGGTAAAAAAAACTTGAGAAAACCCCAGAACTAAGAATTTTAAGATATATGCTGTCTATCGACCAACACTGGCTTGGTGTGGTAAATTATGGAACACTCCCTTTTAACATTATATTAATTTATTTTTTGTTTACTTCAGAGCCAGAGCATCTAGAAGAGGAAAGAGAATATGATACTAAACGCCAAAGACAGATACGTAAACTAGAGAAGACAATAAAGAAACTGCACAGGGCAATTCAGAAACTAGAGGAACAAGAGGTTGATTTTGATGATGAAGATGACTCTGTTTATTTATTAACTGAAAGGTAGTAAAATTACTAATTTACCTTATGTTGTCCTCTACCCACAAAGAAATTTTGGTCTTTTTAGGGTGCTTAAATTTTTTTGCTTACCTGTTATGAAACCAATAAAACTATTGCTACATTTATATTTAAACTTGTAATTATATAGTCATAAGATAAGATATAATTATATACGTGTGTGGTACTGGGCTTAGGATACTGCCAGCCTATATCCTCCCATGGGTGTTGTTAGAGGCGACTAAGGGAACTCTCACCAGATAAGCGGGCAGCAGCACTTCTCTTGTAGAATATAAAATTACTGCAATCCCCAACCCGCCTGCCAAGCGTGGAGATTATAGCAAACCCCTCCAATGGAATGAAAACCTTGGGGGAGGCCTTTGTCCTGCAGTGGGCCTCTATAGGCTGAGAGAAGAAGAAAATAATGTATTAAGTCCTTACATATGAAATCGGTGTTTTGTATGGGAGGAATAAGTAACATATTTATTTAATCAAAGTATGATCCAAAAGTGGCCACTATGCCAAACGCCAATGTCATATGTAAGGATATTATGACCTGCCTAATGTAATTGGACTGGTAGACCATGCCTGCGGTATTAAGTCTGCCTTTGTACATTTCTTTATGCAAAAAAGGATAAATAAATTAGTTTCTCTGGGTCTTCGCCTGCATTCTGCCTAGGGGCCTATGAGTCGAGAGTTTTCAGGTTATAATAATGCATAACATTGTCCCTAAATTATTGGGATATATGCAAATTCAAACTTTACCAACAACTGCCCTTTGCATATGCCAGCAAACAGAGGTTGCACCCTACTTTGGGCAGTGTAGTGTATTACTTGAAGTGCTTAAATTTGTGCCTGTCTTATTTATAGGAAAGATTTGTGTTTATGTGTATTGGGGGTGTGTGTTTGGTGGTTATTTGGGAACCACTGGTTGGTATACCACTTTAATAACATAACCTTTTCTATTATTATGTACATTTATATTGTATAATATGTATATACTTTGTTGGAGATCCTCAATAAATAAATAATAATAATAGCATGTATAGACACCAGCACACCAAGTTACTATAATCTGTCTTTATTTCAAAGATTTTCAACACAGGATAGTCTGGTTAAGTAGTCACGGCCTCTCAAGGTCAACTAACAGACATTTTTTAAACTGGTTCTATGTAATGTATTTTGGGTTAGGTATACTAGGAAAATCGATACAGTTTTTTTTTTAAACAGCAAATAAAAGTTTCTGAATATTTTCTCTAGGTTTCATGATAATGCAAAGAAATAATGAATATCACCTAATATTCTTTTAATAAACATCGGTTATAAGTAGACATTACATACAAGAAGTGACCAACGGAAAGGGACAGTAAAAAAATATCAATGACTGGTTTATTTTTTTTCCAGGTACAAAGAACGAATGGTGCGCGTTTACGCGAAATTTTGTCAACTGACAAATACAAAGATGCCTTCAGAACCTCGTATTTTAATAGATGCGAGGCCAGGACAACCGTCGGGGCCGGCAAAACGTCTTGAAAAATGGATAAATAAGAAAGTCCCGATTGGAACACCATTACCATTTCCAGACTTTCACGATGTTATCCGTTGTGTTAGAGAGGCGAATGAGGAGGACAAGTTATGCTGGAATGAAGCTGACGTTATGGAAGAAGGTATCTATATCTTCATCATCATCAACCTTTTTTATCGTCCCACTGCTGGGCATAGGTCTCCTTCTCATACAGAGAAGGATTGAGCGTAATCACCACGCTTGCTCAATGTGGGTTGGCAACTTCAGACTTAGGTCCGTATTCCAGAAGGAAACTCAAGCATTGCTCTCTGTTTCTTCAAGATGTTATCCTTCACCTTCAGTCATTGGTGTCCAAGATATACTTAGAAAGTACATATAACTTTAGAAAAGTTACATTGGTACTTGCCTGACCTGGAATCGAACCCGCGCACTCATATTTGAGAGGCTGATGGTATCTATATGAATAAATCATATTAAAATATTCCCCAAGGCAACTGCCTCCATTTTACACACAAATCAGGCCTTTTTTGGGTTGGAAATCATCAAATGACTTCTCTCTCTCTCTCGGTCTAGAGCGAAAGGACGTGTAAGACTTTTACTGAACAAAACCCACCTATGTCCCATCATTTCCTGGGGCCTCGTTATCAGTTCCGAATAACCCGCGCGGTAATGGCAGGTATTGGTTCTAGTTGGACACCATCACAATGTGGCCACATCTCTTTGGGGTTACGGGGGACACAACGTGACGTCAACCCAGGACTGGTCCTTAACGGGCCGCTAGCAATAGGTAGCTGGCCGTCCGCGAATGAATGACACTAAAAACGGCACTAATATTTATGATTTTGAGTAGGTAATAGTCGTGTATCATGAATTTATGGCTGACTTTAATATGACTGTGCATAAAAGAAAATAGCCAGCCTTCGTCCTAATGAACACGAAACTATTAAATAACTACTCTATTGTCGTTTAAATGTATTAATGTAGGTTCTATTGAAATGACTTTGTGTTTAAGTCATTTATTAAATTTGTTGTTGCCTTTAATCATTATAACATTTATTTATTAAAGTACGTATTTACACAGATTAATTTATTTTTTAAATACAGTTTGGCGAGTAGTTTATTACATTTATTGAAATTATGAATACTACATTACGTATTTTAAACACATACAAATAAAATAATAATTAACCAATTCTTGTTTAACATTCTAACAATAGAAACTTTTTATCCTTTGTGTATGTAGCAATATTAAACTTAATTCGACATTATTTGGTAACAATAGCGTAAAGGTTGATAGATCATATACATATACTTATTATTTCGGTTGTATTGGTCCCTTTTCTCCCCTTTTGCAAAATTTGCTTGTGTATACAAGCAAATTTTGCAAAAGATGTATCAAAATGCACAGAATTTATCGGAGATTCTGCCTTTGCTATATCAATATTTTCTAAATAGCTACTTTATACCTAAACTGGCACGGGAACGCCCGCTCTAACGCCTCTGCCTCGAATTTTGCGGGCAGCGGGGCGGCGGCGGCGGCAGCGAGTGAGCGGCAGGATCTTATGCGTAATATCAAACGGACCGGTTCTCGAAAACAGCGGCGTGGCAGCGGGGCGGTGGCGGGCAGCGAGCGATGTACTTCTCGCGCTCAAATCTGGCGGGCAACGGGCGGGCAGCGAGTGGTGATCGAGCGTTAGGAATAAATTTGAATCAAAAAGATGTTGCCGCCATTGTTCAGACATTTGTTTCGCTAATAAAAACAAGATCCGCTGCCCGCTAGATTCGAGGCCTCGAATCTTGCGAGCAGCGGGGCGGCGGCGACAGCAGCGCGGGAGCCGGGCGAGCATCGAAGACCCGTTTTCGAAACTAGCGGCTAGATCGCGCGTCACTATAGCCTCGTAGTGTTGTGTTCACGATTGTGTCGACGAGATATTTGTTTTTATTCGCGAAAGAAATATATGAACAATGGCAGCAACATCTTTTTGATTCAAATTTATTCCTAACGCTCGATCAACGCTGGCTGACCGCCCCGTTGCCGCGCCGCTGTTTTTGAGAACCCGTCCGTTTGATTTTACGCATAAGATCCTGCCGCTCACTCGCCGCCATCGCCGCCGCCCCACTGCACGCAAGATTCGAGGCAGAGGTCTAAAGAGAGGGAGTAGGCCGCTCGTTTAGATTGATTGTTAATATCATCCCCGCGTGTCTAGTGACTTATCATCAAAGTTAGTTTACTGTCAATTTTTAAGCTCAAGCTTCTTTTAATACACATTGATAACAATTTGTAATAACTGCTGTACTGTTTAATATTGTAGCCTAAACACGCTCTACCTTTATTTTATTCATTCCCATGTTTAATATTAGTATGGATTCTAGGACACTCGATTGAAATAAGAACAACGCAGAGATTCAAAATAAAACCTCTTTGGAATGTGCAACGAACGCATTTTGACTCTGCTGTAATATGCAAGGCGGAACATTTTATTGAATTTTCTATACGAAATCATTTTCCTAACTGTACTATAGAGCCACCTGCAAACGATATCCTGCCGTATGATTTGAGGCAGATGAAACTTTTACTCTTCTGTAAGTCTGTTAGTCACTGACCATCTCCTTAACTGCTGGACCGATTTTGATGATTTATTCTTGGATGGTTTAGATTTCCAATTGGAATTTGGATCAATAGGTTCGAGTTTTAGGAAACAAGACAACAGCATAAAATAAGGTCTAAATTAAATTAGCTACCCAAAGTTCCTAGACATGGGCGTGGCGCTTTTCCAGCCATTCCTTAAAGAGGGGACTTATCGTCACTATTGTGGCATGCTCAGGCATGGGTTGTAACGATAGCACTCTCCCTGTCGCCATAAGATCCTGTCGGAGCTCTATCTGCTGTATCGCTGTTTCTCGCGGCAATGGAGTTAACCCCTGTTTTGCCTCTTCTCGCCATAAAATCCTGTCGGAGCTCTATCTGCTGTATCGCCACTTCCATATGAGCGTGGACTTTGGGCCTCCAGATCCCATGGCGACTAGTCAGACGGCCTCTGGGACGCTATCAAACGGCGGATTGGTCGCCGTTTCAAGAATTGTACCCACACCGGTGTCACGTAATAGACCCCATGACTCTCGCGTAGTACCTCTGGCAGGAGGCCTATATACCCTCTAGATTGGGGAGAAGCAAATTTAATGATGCCCCTACCTTGCTATCCAGTATGAGAAATCCTCCACGAAGTCTCAACGACTACCGTGGACGAGTCCCAGGTATTTCATAACCGACTCGACCCCGATGCCAGTCATGGCTAGGCCTAGGATCACAAGTCTTATTTATTTACTTACAAACTGACAATACTACATAGCACTAATTTAATAAAAATCGCTTGTTTATTAGCTCGAGACTTGTTTACGAGATGTGGCAAGAAACTTCAAAGGCGTCGACAAGAGAATGAATGGAGACTAGCGGCTTCCAGAATTGCCGCAGAGATCGATCCTGCGCAAAATAATGAGCAGCTGAAATCCAAGCTAGACGCAAATAGGAAGATAGCGGCAACTAAGGAGACTGAAATATTTAATAAGTAAGTTTATTATTATTATTGCATCTAATAATTGTAAAAAAAAATGCAAAGAGTAATAAAATATTGCTATATAAAATATAGCAATCTTGTTATTTGTACAGACAATAAATGAAACCTAAGATCCTAAACCATAGAAAAAAATCTAGCACCAAAAATTAAATTTCAAACTTACTAAATCGCATAAAATTGGGAACGAAATAGAACATCCTTTAAAATATTGGTTCACTGACCTCCGATCGGCGACAGCGCGTTCCTGTGTCGACTTGTTTTTATGACGCCATTATTATTAAAGTTTCATACCGGGCTGGATGCGGCGGTCATCAACCTGTAAGCGCTTCCTTATCAACATGTAGAAAATGTGAAAAATGAAAAATAATTTCATGTGACTAAGCTATAATGGATATAATTATATGATTTTTTATGGGTAGACTGAGAATCTGTTGAGGTACACAATGTTTAATTCATTGCGCCTGTTAAAATAATGGGAGCAATATGTACGTCCGCTTTCGCTCCAGTACAGCACGTACATTTACCGCGATCAGTCACGGCTTACACAACAAAGAAATCTCAGACCACACTCCACAGCAAAACTAAGGAACTTACCTTAGGACACCGTGTGTTCCGTCGTGGGATGAAATACTGGAGAGCCGGCGCGCGCGCCGACTTACAACGCTGTCCGATGGCTCCCAACACACTAATTGTCCAATACCAGTAGACATTAAAGTTCCTCCACGAGGACAACCAAAGCTCACCAGCATAAAAAACCGTTAGTTAGCAGCGTCAATCCACGCCCGACAAACAATCAGCAATGAAACCACGTTTCAGATTCAAATTCCACTCAATTTAAAGGCGGCACTGTTACGGTTTATAATCCAAGTAAATACTTCAAACACACGGGCAACAAAACCGCGACAACTGTCCAAACCGCGGCCCGGGACTATATTTCTCGAAAATCAATCGTCAAAACGCACCCCACGCGCGCGATGATTTTCTCAAGAATTCTCGAAACGAACTGTCACCGCGCGTCACCGACCACACCGCAGATTATAATACACTACGCTCGCCCGTACCGGTCGCGCCATCTATCAAACAGTCGTCGAACTAACAATTGGATCCGACCGATAAACGAGCGTAAACATTACTGCTCTACTCTTATTGGTCATAGCGGGATGTTATATAGCCTTTGACCTTTCTCAGGCTCTAGATCGGTTCAGTAATTTTGGCATGAAAGCCGGTCAGACAGACAGACAGAGATACTTTCGCATTTATAATATTAAATATGTCATCACCGCTTTGTATATAATTTTTTTTCTGTATCTCATTTGTCAATGAAAATTGAATTGACTTGAGTATTTACTTTGTAAAGTACAATATCAGTATTATTTTAATTATTTTGAACGTGATGACGATGTGGGCTTTTATCTTTATTAAAAGTTTTAATGTTTGTCTGGCAATTTTAGTCCTTTATACGGCCTACTCAAATGTCCATTAATCCAAGATTATGTATAGACCAGGGGTTCCCAATCTTTTGTATCCCGCGGCGCAGTTACAAGTTTAATATTTTTTCACGGCGCCCTGTCCTAGTTATCTATTTGAGGAAAATTGTCGAAAGAAATAGGTACCTACAATAATAGTAGTTAGGTTAGGTTGATCGTAGCGAATCAAAACACCACAATATAAAATAGACTTTTTTATTATAAAGGAATTTAAACGGAAAACAACAAGAAAGACTTAAGAAAAAACAAAAATTAAGTACGACATTTACTCAGTCAAATCAATGTGAAGGGTGAGCTTGGTGATCTCCGCACAGTTTTTCAAAGCGGGGAATAAGACTTGACACTGCTACTCTCATTTCTTGCTCCACATTGATCTTTGAGCGATATTTATTCTTTATCGCAGCTACAGCTGAAAATCCAGCTTCACATAGGTAAGATGTTGCAAATGGAATGAAAATGTTTAGTGTTTTGCAAGTCAAATTTGGATACTCATTTTGAATTGATAACCAAAACTCCACCAAATCGACACTCGCGAATCTAGTTTTTAGGCTGCTGTCGCAAGAGAGTTCAATGAGACTCTCTTCATCTTGTGATGTAAATCCTTGTGGACTTTGTGCATGGAAAGGGTCTTGGATCCACGCAAATTTTTCAACATCATCATCTGCAAAGTACTTCGAAAAGTATTCGGTGAGCTTCGCTAGGTGTTCCGTGAAAAGGGTAATCAGGTCTTGTGAAACAACCAGTTCATTGGATGCCGCATAATTATACAATTGCGGGAAGCAATCTTGACCGCCGCCTTCCTTCAACTTTGTTATCCACAACTGCAATTTCTTTCTAAACGCCGCAATCTTCTCCGAAAGCTTCAGAATGTGTGTGTTGTTGCCTTGCAAAGACAGATTTAAATTGTTTAATTTCTCAAACACATCGCATAAATATGCTAGCTTTAGCAAAAAATCAGGTTCAGTAAAATATTTGGCATTTTCTTGACGTTCTTGCTGTAAAAAAGTGCAAATTTCTTCGCGTAATTCAAACACACGAAATAAAACATTTCCACGTGAAAGCCATCGTGAATTACAGTAGTACAGCAGAGCTGTATGTTCAGCTCCCATATTTATGCATAGTTTTTTAAAAAGTCTGGCTTTTAGAGGCCTAGTTTTTATGTAGTTTACCGAACTAATTACACATTCCAGTACTTGGTTCAGTTCAGAGCTCATGGCTTTTGATGCAAGAGCTTCCCTATGGATGATGCAATGGGTCCACATAGCATTCGGTGCTTTTTTTACGAATAAGCGCTTGTAATCCCCCATACTTGCCAGACATCGATCGAGCACCATCAGTACATACACCGATACACTTTTTCCAATCCAAACAATTTTCTGTAAAAAACTTGTCTAAAATTTCATACAAGTCTTGGGCTTTCGCACTTCCCGTAATGCTTTTGCAGAATAAAAGGTCTTCGACGATGATATTGTCAGCCAGAAAGCGTACGTAGCAAATAAGATGTGCATCATCATTACTGTCAGTGGCCTCGTCAAGTTGCAAACCAAAATCCCTGCTTTTAATTTTTTCTATTAATTGGTGATTGAGATCCTCGGCAATGTCATGGATTCTTCGACTGATGGTATTGTTAGATAAGGGTATCTTGGAAATTAATTTTTCAGCTGATTCTCCCATCATAATATTCACCATGTCGCGAGCAGCCGGTAAAATAAGCTCTTCTGCAATAGTATGAGGTTTTTTGCATTTTGCCACCCTGTATGCCACCTTGAATGATGCTAACAGTGCGTTTTTGGGTACTGAGGCCTGCTGAGTGAATACGTTTTTTGTCTTATTTAAATTTTGTAATTTCCGGTGAAAAAAATCGCGCGATTTATCAGCCATAGTCGGATGAATTGTCTCGAGATGTCGCTTTAACTTACTTGGAAGCATACATTCGGATGATAGTATTTTCAAACAAAGCACACACTGGGGTTTTTCTTCCTTGTTTACTTCTATTGAAGTAAAACCAAAGTCCAAATAACTATCATCGTATTTACGATATTTCCGCTTCTTTGCTTCCCCACCGCCGCTAGTAGATGCTTTATCACTACCATTAGAACTACCAACTTGTTTACTTAACAAAAATCTGTTCATTTTGCGTGAGATATTTGAAGAAAAAGAAAGGAAAACAAAACAACAACAAACAAAACGTCCGTCGCGCGGCACACTTGTAGGTAAATAAACGGGCATTGCGTTGCGATGCGAGCGAGCGAGCGCGGGCGGGTGAAGACGTGGGAGGGGTATGGCATCAACGGTTTCAAGCTTTCAAGCGAGTAGGCACTTTAGCGAGCGAACGAACGCAACGCGACGACGAAAAAAAATTATACGACGCTATGTTCGTTTCCTATGCGAACACTCAAAATGGTACCCGCCAATATTTTTGGTGTCCAATAATAAGAGGATCGACTCACGGCGCCCCTCTTTACTTTCTACGGCGCACCACGGCGCCGCGGCGCACACTTAGGGAACCCCTGGTATAGACTTTAAAAGACACTGACCTTGAATCGGCCTTTCTTCAAAAAGTATTCAGATAGGAAATGCCGACCTAATGTTCGTTTCTTAAATATAAGTGACGTGATCAATGTTTGTATAAACTTACTACTGAAAAGAAATAATTTATTAAACATAAAATCAAGTAAGATCTGCTTGCCGGCTTAGCGCTTTGAAGTCATATAGGTTAATCAATTAACTAATTAGTTGTTACGCCACTGGGCGTTTTGGATCACCTATAGAAGTGATGTACTAATAAGCATACTTTCATTTCAGGTACGTAGACAGACAGAACCAACTCAAGTTAGAAGCTGAAGAGATTGGAGATAAAGAAGCTGACGAATCACCAGTTGAGAGTGAAGAAGAAGAAGCCAATGATGAAAGTGTTTCCTTAGAAAACAAAGATAAAAGGAAGGAAAGGCTGAAAAGACTTATACACGAAATATCGAAAGGACCCAATGAAGGAAAAGAAAGCCAATCACCCGAAGAACCGGTTGTTGAAGAAGATGCTAAAAAACCTGAAGAAAATGAAGAAGTAGTAACAACTAAAGTAAGTGATGATAAAGATAACGAAAATAAGGAAGATTCTGGTGAAATCTTAGAGAAGTCTAATGACAAGAATTCTCTTGATGCTGCAGAAGCCCTTTCTGTAAGTAGTGATAACAGTAATGATTTAGAGTCGGACATAGATGAGCTCCATCTATTGCAGAAATTGCACTCGGGCAATGAAGCTGAAAGTTCAACGCTTGAATCCTCTGATTCGGATGGTCCCATAGCTATCTCTGACTCTATAGAATCTGGTAGCGACACTAGAAAACAGTTGAGTGATGTCATCAGTATCGAAAATTCTAGTTACTCAGAAAGTGAAGCTGACAAGGTAGATAATAAACCTGATGATACAGAAAATGTTGAGTCAGTAATTCCGCAACTCCAACCGAATAAAGGAACCGAAGCTCCTGTTGTTGGCATGGAAACAGACAGTTCCAATGTTACAGAAACATGCCTTCATAATGATGTTAGGGACACGGAAAGCTCAATTGCTGATACTAAGACGGAAAACAGTAAATCTAACAACAACGAATATAATGAGCCAGTAGAAGATATATTACTTGCGTCATCAGATGAAGAAACTGTCGGAAGTCAAGAAGAGGGGCCACCCTCTGCTGATAGTGTATGTATTAATCTTAAAGATGATCTCATTTCAATTGATGAAACAATTGTAGGCAGTGTTACTGAAGAACCTAAAGAAATCGTTGATAAAGAGCCAATTGTCATACCAGAAACTGTACTTGAAAAGGTAATTAATGTTGATGATCCTAGTTTTGTAGAAAATAGTACTATTGATCATTTTATAGATACAGACAGTAAAGATACAGACAAAACTAATGCCATTGAATCTATATCTCTAGAGCCAACACAAGAAATAGCACCTAGTGCGACCATGGAAGAAGGTACTCAGAACGATGTTGGTATTGTATCTGATGATACCAAAGCCGCTGATACTATTATTTATATGGATGTTGATGAAGCAGATATGGTGTTGAAGGAAAATTCAACAGTAGATAACAGTTTACCACCACCTTCATTAACTTCAAAAACTTAATAACATCAAACTTTATTATGTTGAAAATTAAGCATAAAAATCAATATTTCTTTTTAATATTTGTACAACTACACTTGTTGATTTGAAAGGTGCATGGTGAAGTTGATCAAATGTTATAATTTTATTCTTTGTGTGAATGCAATGTTCTGCCCTGTTGACAGGTTGATAATGTATTATATATTATCTGTTTATACGACGTGTAACGGAAAGGGTATATATATACCATCGGGTCAGCTTCTTTTGGTGATATCAAATGATATTGGAACGGTTTTTTAATTCTATCTCTGCACAATATAAGTTATGCAAAAGAACATCATCTACGGCAGTAAACTGCAATACTAGACGCGCAGAAGCATTAAGGATGGGATTTATCGTGATATTGGCAAGTGACGTGACATGAACGTGTAGTTAGTGCGTTGGTACGTTTGTTCTGATTTTAATTTAAGAAACAAGGAACCGAAAATCGGATGTCAAATCTTAAGAGTATTTTATAAACCCCTCCATTTTCATTTGATATCAATTATTCTAAGAACCCGCGTTCTTGATAAGTGTAGATGGCTCAAAATCATAAAGCTTGCGAATTCCAAGATTAGTTACATGCAAAAAAAAAACTAGTTATAATAATGGCACTTGGTTTAAACTGTTGCAAAATTTGTACGCTAATAAACTTTAACAGCGTTAATTATTAACTAACTAATTATTTAGCAGTAATTTTAAATGCGATCTAATTTGTTAAAAGTAATATATTTGAGATTATTTATTACTAGCATTCCGCCCGCGGCTTCGCTCGCGCGGTGATCGGTTATATTGCGCTTTTAGATTTCCCTCGTGAATATAATTTTTTTCCAGGATAAAAAAGTACACTATTATTTAATACTTCTAACTTTACGTCTGCAAAATTTCAAAACAATCGGCTTAGTAGTTACGGCGTGAAAGCGGAACAAACAAACAAATAAACTCACTTTCCGATTTATAATATTTGGTGTACACATACAAATATTCCAGTAATCTCCCTTGGGAACTTGATGTTTTTTTAGGACCAAAAGTAGCCTATGTTACTCTCCATCTTTTCAACTAACTGTATGCCAAAAATCAGGTCGATTGATTGCTTAGCTACGGCGTGAATTCCGCCTAGTATGGATTGCGTATCATAAATAAGATGATATAGCTCGTCGGAGCTAAATGACGGGCTAATGATATACGCTCTACGAATGTTGAATTGAAAGGTGATTACCACTTGGATATTAATTTATTTGTCAATAAATATACTGACAGCCGGCTTGGTCTTGTTAGGTTCTTTACTGACGTTTGACTGGCACAATGGCTGACTTCACTTTTAAAAATGTTTTGTATGTACATCAAATAATATAATTTATTAAAGAATTACATTTTAAATGTAATAAAAATAAATATAGAGAAGTCATTCAGGGCAGGACCTACAACTGGTCAAAAATAAAATACAAATTTTGCACGCGCCAAGTGTCATTATTATGGCACTTGGTTTAAACTGTTGCAAAATTTGTACGCTAATAAACTTTAACAGCGCTAATTATTAACTAACTAATTATTTAGCAGTAATTTTAAATGCGATCTAATTTGTTAAAAGTAATATATTTGAGATTATTTATTATTCCGTATCATAAATAAGATGATATAGCTCGTCGGAGCTAAATGACTGGCTAATGATATACGCTCTACGAATGTTGAATTGAAAGGTGCTTACCACTTGGATATTAATTTATTTGTCAATAAATATACTGACAGCCGGCTTGGTGTTGTTAGGTTCTTTACTGACGTTTGACTGACACAATGGCTGACTTCACTTTTAAAAATGTTTTGTATGTACATCAAATAATATAATTTATTAAAGAATTACATTTTAAATGTAATAAAAATAAATATAGAGAAGTCATTCAGGGCAGGACCTACAACAGGTCAAAAATATAAATGCAAAATTTAAGGTATTCAATCCCTGATATTATTTAATTTACCGTATTTTTATACAAAATGTAGTTTTGAAAAGGCTACTAAAATGATTTAAAGAGAAAAAAATTGGTTGTCTGTAGAACTCCGTCTACTGCCGATATTTGAACGTGACAACGTCTATTACATGTTTACACATCGGGCGCTCTAGGGGTGGGGGTAAAGTAGGCGTGGACTCCGTGTGGCGTCAGATTCGGCCGTTACGGTGTTTTCGAGAATGACTCCACGCCGTACCAATTTAATAGACGTTGTCACGTCAAAAAAATGTAAAAATTGTTCTTTAGTGTATAAGTCATTTCAGTGAACATTGATAACCAAACAAAAACATTTTTAAAAGTGAAGTCAGCCATTGTGTCAGTCAAACGTCAGTAAAGAACCTAACAACTCCAAGCCGGCTGTCAGTATATTTATTGACAAATAAATTAATATCCAAGTGGTAAGCACCTTTCAATTCAACATTCATAGAGCGTATATCATTAGCCAGTCATTTAGCTCCGACGAGCTATATCATCTTATTTATGATACGGAATAATAAATAATCTCAAATATATTACTTTTAACAAATTAGATCGCATTTAAAATTACTGCTAAATAATTAGTTAGTTAATAATTAGCGCTGTTAAAGTTTATTAGCGTACAAATTTTGCAACAGTTTAAACCAAGTGCCATAATAATGGCACTTGGTTTAAACTGACTTATACACTAAATGAAATGACTTATACACTAAAGAACAATTTTTACATTTTTTTGACGTGACAACGTCTATTAAATTGGTACGGCGTGGAGTCATTCTCGAAAACACCGTAACGGGCGAATCTGACGCCACACGGAGTCCACGCCTACTTTACCCCCACCCCTAGAGCGCCCGATGTGTAAACATGTAATAGACGTTGTCACGTTCAAATATCGGCAGTAGACGGAGTTCTACAGACAACCAATTTTTTTCTCTTTAAATCATTTTAGTAGCCTTTTCAAAACTACATTTTGTATAAAAATACGGTAAATTAAATAATATCAGGGATTGAATACCTTAAATTTTGCATTTATATTTTTGACCTGTTGTAGGTCCTGCCCTGAATGACTTTCTCTATATTTATTTTTATTACATTTAAAATGTAATTCTTTAATAAATTATATTATTTGATGTACATACAAAACAGGTTAGTTGTAGTATTTTATTAATTTTATTTATGACATTAAATTGCTAGTAAAGCTTACTCTGTACCTTTGTGATTTTGAGCCAGGTAGGTATATACAATTTTTGTCTTTGATAAATCCTTCTCTGTATGAGAGGAGACCTGTGCCCAGCACTGGGACGATAAAAAAAGGTGGATGATATACAATTTCCGGTACACATTGTTTTGTAATGCTGTCGATATAAATATGTATGTGCATGTCTCTAAAGTCGAATCCCATTTAAGAATGGGGATAAATCATTTATGTATTATAGATTTATTTATATAGCAAGCATTTATTATTCCATATAGCCCATTAAAGTGTTATTTCATTACTTCATTTTCTCCTGTTGAATTTGAATTTCAATAATTTTATGTTTGCACATAAGTTGATTTAGTGTAAGTTCTTTTTTAAATAGCTATGATTAAAAAACGATTGATCACAACAATAAATAGTCTTTCAGACGTGAATAGTCCTTGTTTGTTATTTACGAATGTAATAGCTATCCCACGATTTCACCCGCATTAGTTTCGATTTCCCGATTCCTCTGTGTGGTACCGAGCTTAGAGTAGTACCATCCAATATCCTACCGTGACTAAGGGAACTCACCAGGGAAGTGGGCAGCAGCGCTTTTCCTGTGGAATATAAAATTACTGCGATCCCCAAACCGCCTGTCAAGCGTGGACAGGCAAAGGGCAAAGGGATTATGGCAAACCCTCCTATCTGTATAGTGCACAGAATAGATGAAAAGTATTAGAAAGGAAATTGGTCGGGATTTGTATGAGAACGCGTGTCGCCGCTTGTCTCCCTCCCTTCTTAACTCCACTGTAAGCAAGAGACCAATACGGAAGCGCATTACGCACACAAATAAATACTCGCACTTAGGTTATAAGTTTGTAATTGGTCGTCACACTAACGCAAGTAGCGCATTTGACGTATAGGTATTCTTGCATTCATAAATTTCTCACACACTATGGCGACCAAAAGGTCGATATTTATATCGATAAAATTGACAAAAATGGAATGATCGTATTCTAATTATTTAGTTTCGTAAGGATTCGACTTATGCGACTATTTCGTAATTTGTAAGGAGTTTAAAAAGACTTTAGAGAAATTATAAATAAGTAAAAAACTTATGTAACTTGAAAATGTGATTTTTTGTTTATAGTGCAATACACATAAAATTGGGGCATAGGGTTTAGGTGTAAAACAATACTACAAAAAGTTTTGGATTAACAGGACTTTTAGGTTTCGAGATATTAGCAAAAATGTGTAATAAAAACTCGTACCTAACTTTGTTTATTTTAAATGTTTTTTTCCTATAAGTTTTTTATTTCTATAAGCAATGGTTTAGGTTATGATGCCATTTTATAAAATATGTTAGTTTCTTTACGATTACGATACTTTTAAAATTTATATTTACTTAACTCTATAAATACTTAATGTTACATGAGTGATATTTCAATTATCTAAGATTTTGATACTAAATAAATAATAAATAAGTAATTTCTGCGTAAAAGTAACAAACGTCCATCTTTGCAAACTTTCACGTTTATAATATCAGTAGGCCTAGTATGAGTTTTCATTACGAAACTCGTTCGACGATATCGAGCGCGTTTGACTCAGCGATTGGCCCGCTTCAAGGTCGTAAGAACTCTCAACCAATGAGAGCGCCAAACGCGCTCGATACCAACGATCGAGTTTCGTATTGAAAACTCATACTAGGCCTACTGTAGTAAGATTATACGTACAACTGCCCCGTTGGCCTGATTTTTGCGTGTTTGCTGATCGCGGGATTTTTTTCGATTCTCGTATGGCGCAGTGTGGCCAATGTAACAATGGGCCTTATAAGAAGGCTCAAAGTCACTCAAAGGGCAATGGAGAGGGCTATGCTTGGGGTTTCACAGCGCGATCGAATCAAGAATGAGGAGATCCGCAGAAGAACGGGAGTAACCGACATAGCCCGAAGAATTGCAACATTGAAGTGGCAATGGGCTGGACACATTGCCCGTAGGACCGATGCCCGATGGGGCCGACGGGTTCTCGAGTGGCGACCACGCACCGGAAGACATAGCGTGGATAGGCCCCCGACAAGGTGGACTGACGACCTGGTGAAGGTCGCGGGAAGCCTCTGGATGCGGGAGGCGCAGGACCGGTCGTTGTGGAGAACCTTGGGGGAGGCCTATGTCCAGCAGTGGACGTCTTTCGGCTGAAATGATGATGATGGTGATGATGGCGCAGTGTTTTGGAAATTGGCGGTGTGTGTGATACCCTTGTGCTGGAAGCACTTAAAGCAGTTGGTCCAGCGATGATCTCCTCCGGTCATACCAGATTGCTGTCCCATTGGACTAAAGTAAAGAGTAAAGGAACAGAGTCGATCTGGAGAAATGTTGGTTATATAACGGAAAGTTGACGTGAGCCCGACAAGGAGGGTAGGTAGGTTTGAAGCAGTTTTAAGGAATAACTGGCAGTTATAGTTCAATTTCAGATTTAAGAGGGGACTCTAGTGGTGCTTTCTGTATAAATACGTATTCTGATGTTTTCTTTGTGGATAACGCCTTTAGAGTTTTTTTTCTAGAAATTTACACCTTGTTTATACGTGCCCCTATCATTTGAGTTTTTCCAAAATTTAATAAAATAAATATGATATTTCAAAATCCCGAAAAATAACCCATTTTTACCGCGGTGTTCAGACGTCTATTAGATTAGACAAATGTGATAAATTTTAGATAAAAAAGAAAATAATAGAAGCATAGGTATACTTCTCCTCTAAATTTTGATAAAAAATAATTCAGATCTGTCGTGTTTTGAAAAAGAAAACGGCGGAATACGAAATGTCTTTTGGTCAATGTTTTTGTGGGTAAAATCAGCCTGAGCTGCAACTGTCCCTTACGCAATTTATGGAGAGAGGTTGGAAGCGGTGCGACGGCAATAGTTTCTCAAATACCTATTTTTTTTTAAATTTCTCGGCACTAAAGCCCCCTTTTAATGCCACTGCATCGGAGGGTAAGCCATTTAATCTCAGTATTAGTCTCTCAAAGAAAAAACTAATTTCTTTTATTTTTTATCATCGATAATTAGCCTTCTGCCTACTTTTAAAATATGCTTGAAATCAATGACTTTTTTTTTATTGCGTAACCCGGCACACTATCGCGCTACCTGGCTACCTGGATGAGTCGATAGATAGATATATAACTTATTACCTAAAAAGCTCCGATTGGTCGGATATTTCGAGGGTATAAAGGATCCTACATATAAAGATACATAGATATCTAGGCATGCAAAACATAAACCTGTTTTTTTTTTCTGTTGCACAGTCACGTAGAAATAGATACATCTGTGGTTAATTGTATTATGCAATGCTGTGAATTGACACAGAATATTGAATATATTGAATAGTACCTACCTGCCGAGAGCCTCTTTTTAGGTACCGACTTTGCTAAATCTACTGTTTGTTTACGGCCAGTGGGGTAATCGCGCTAAAATAAAACAATAGAAGTTCAACTCTTGTTCGTATCTAATTCTGTTAAAGTTATGGTTTAGTTTCGATCATATTTCGTATCGCGCTAAAGTTTCAACTTCGGTTGAAGTAAAATCAATGTAGATATGTGTGATACATTTCATCAGATATAATACTTAATTAAAACTAAATCAATTATAAGTAAGTAAATCTAATCGTTTAGACGTAAGTTTGACATGGCATAGAAAAAGTTAGCTTTGTTTCAACTTTTTCATTTGACAATGGTTACGTTCCAATTGCAATCCAGTTAAGTCTAAACCGTTAGCGCGATACGAAACATAACAAAAGTTATGTTTTGGTTGCGATCCAATTCTGTTTTGGTTGAATTATTTTAGCGCGATTGCCCTTCTGCGGGCTGAGGGCACATTCGACCAAGAAGCCTACCAGACGACAGACGTGCGCGATTATCCTTGTATACAGTTCACTTGTAAACCTTATTTAATATATATTTTGGCAAAAAAGCCGTCTTTATTTCTCGAACTACTCAACATCTACGTAGCGGAATAGATATATATATAATAAAACAAAATGAACATAAATTAAAGGTCGTCAAAACATCTATTTACAATATTTACAAAGGTCCACTGTTAAGTACATTATGTTAAATCTATCCTTATTTAATAAGTCTTCAGTACACGCGCAATTGTCATGTGAAACAGACTGGTCCGGGGGTGAAGGTGAACTGGTGTTCCGCGTCAACGAATGACAGAGGCTGGAAGTCGCTGATAGGCAGTCTGTCTGTCCTGGATGTTTTTATTTCCAGAACTATTTCGCCGGTTCCATCCTGAAACAAAGAATATTGACGTCTGTTAAAAACGTATTTTTTTTTAATAATTATAAACTAGCGCTTGACCGCAATCCCGCCTGATGGTAAGCAGTGATGCGATCGTTGATGGTAAAGCGCGCTAGTTTATTAAGAGCCTATTCACTCAGAAAAACTGAGCGAATAGGAAGAAAGACGGCAGTTGAGCGAGGCGATGCAATGTTAAACCCAACAACACGACCAACGATGCTGCGCCAAAGGGAGATTGATCTGAAGACCCTCCACGACCAAACTCCCAACACAACAACATTAGGCGCATCGTACCCGGCACACATGGAAACACAACTGCTCAGGTCCGTCCTCCGTACGGCTTCACCAGACATTATACCGGAACATGACAAATCGCTTGGCGGCAAGGCTTTGTCTGGTCTTTTTCCCATAGAAAAATATCAAAACATATATACTTTTTATTGTAAATTAGCTTTCCGCCCGCGTGGAATTCGGTTATATCGCGGTTTTTAGATTTCCCTCGGGAATATCATATTTTTTCCGGGATACAAAGTACCCTATTATTTAATCCGGACTTCTAACTTTACGTCTGCAAAATTTCAAAGCAATCGGTTCAGTAGTTACGGCGTGAAAGCGGAACACACAAACAAACTCATTTTCCCATTTTTAATATTAGTAAGGATACAGTAGTACCTATTGAAAATTTATTGAGACGCGAAACTAATAGCACGTTTTGGACCGTATTGGAAGCAGAATTTGTTATTTAAACAATTCATTATATTTTGTTTTGCTTTTGGTACGAAACCAAAACCAGGTTGCTATATGGTTTTACACGAAAAGTGGATAACTTAAGCAGCTACAGGCTTTATGGAATATTTCTACTGCCGGGAACCAGGACTTTCTCGGTGAGATGAATTGGGCTATAATCCATCACGCGAAATGTACTTAGATGTCAAATGTCTCCAAATTTTTGGTTCTAAAACAAACCGTGTTTTGCTCGGTTTTCCTTTAATGTTTAGTAAAATGACTGACTAGGTTCGTACCTACAACCTACATACTAGTAAGCGGGGGCCGTTACCCTTGGCCAAAGAGTATTACAATACAATAGGATACTAAGCTACTACTGCTCTATGGTATGGAATATGGATACTTTTCCGTTATTTTCAAATATTTGGAAAATAACGGAAAGTATAGGAAGTAGAGTAAGTATAATAGGAGAGAACTATTCTATAGTGTAATGATATTTTAAATGTTACAGGAACAACCTTGCAGTCGTCTTTAATCAGTTGTGGTTCTCTGAATTCCACTGAATTGTAGCCGAAAATCTTGAGGTTGTTCTGTCTGGTCAAATCAGCTGGGATGTCGGATCTGAAAGAACGTTTAGATTGTTGAGTATATTTAAACTCAAGTGTTTTTGAAGATGAAGTATGAATGAAGTTTTCTTCATGATACTAAGATGAAATGAAAGGTTCTAGTTAAATATTAGGGAACGTGTACCTTTGAGGAGCCTTGGTATTGACACATGAGTATGTGAAGTTCTGTCTAGCTCCGTTTGACAGCAATCTCAGGAATCGCAGTTGTATAGCACCAGATCCTTCACCATCGTATGTAAGCTGAAAAGTGATTTGTGTTGTTGGTTTAGGAAAGTATTAGGAAGGTTAAGACAGGGAAATAAATTGTCAAACTAATTGAGCATCTACCAGCTTAAATTCTCCGTATATTGAAATCACAACAGCCAGTTATACAGTTGCATGAAATGACTGACCTAGGAAGTCAATTTGCATGACGATTTATTGCCATGCAAGTTGACACCTATGTTAATTCCAGATACCTACTGTTGATGTGTGCATATTTACCCTGAAGCCATTGTCAGATTGTGAAAATTTATGGGCGGTGGCTTCCGCGGTGAAAACAGCTGGTTCTCTTTCGTCTGGATACACGCAGGTACTGTGTCCCTTGCAGTACACCTTGATGGGCCGTCCGCTGGTTGCTCCTCCACGTGCGTCTATCCAATAGTATCCTATAGGGATTGGTGTTGGTTAATAAATCCATCACATCACAGTAAGTTTGCACAGAAAAGCCCGTTATTGGATGGCCTCCCACGTCTTGCAGATATTTCTTTTCAATTTTTTTTTATTAATAATTATAAACTAGCGCTTGACCGCAATCCCGCCTGATGGTAAGCAGTGATGCGATCGTTGATGCTAAGGCGCGCTAGTTTATTAAGAGTGAATAGGTCACTCAGAAAAACTGAGCGAATAGGAAGGAAGACGGCAGTTGAGTGAGGTGATGCAATGTTAAACCCAACAAACCCTGATTGATCTGAAGACCCTCCACGACCAAACTCCCAACACAACAACATTAGGCGCATCGTACTTGGCACACATCGCAACACAACTGCTGAGACCCTTCCTCCGTACGAATTTCAAACAGAACACTGAAGAATCTATTCTGAAGAATAATAATCGCACTAAAGTAAGTTAAATTGAGATAGACCTGCATTCCTCGGAAGGTTATGCAGAGGTACAGTGATATTTCATCAAGCCTTATGTTTTAGGAGGCGAGCTGATTGTAACCAAGGGACCGCCTCCGTGGCATAGCAATAGCGAACGCGGCCGCTGCGCAAGGAGGCGCGGGTTCAATCCCCACGCAGTGCAAATATTTGTATGCACGAATATGAATATTTGCACTGGTCTGGTCGTGCCTCGGAAAGCACGCTAAGCCGTTGGTCCTGGTTGCCATACGAACATCTAATAGCAGTCGTTACATATTGTTGGAGTCCTTGAAAGTCCAACAATTGGTCTAAATGCAATGCTTCTTTATCGCCTTCGGGTTGTGGAAGTCAGACAGCAGTCGCTGCACGGAAAATATCGAAGTTTAGCCAAAATCAGCAGTTAGACTGGTAAAGCGGACTTCAGACTCCAAACCAGAAAAAGCTTCGGATGCGACTGGGATTAACGCTGAGATGATGATGACTGAAGAATCTATTCTGAAGTATAATAATTGCACTAGAGAAGTAAGTTAAACTGAAATAGGCCTGCACTCCTCGGGAGGTTATGCAGAGGTACGGTGATATTTCATCAAGCCTTATGTTTTGAGAGGTGAGCTGATTGTTAACCAAGTGCCAAAATCCAGAGTCCAGGTTGGTCGTCATAGAGAAAAAGAAATAGTAGTAGAAGAATATTTTGTGAACAAAAAAAGGCATAATATACGATAACAACAATAAAAAAAGTCTTACCGTCTGTGAGATTAACGTGTGATGTTCTGAGATCACGACAGGATAGTGCTGGATAGCTCCTGCTTCCGCGAGGCCTCCTCGCTGCCTCAAGTGCACCGCGCGCCGCTAAAACACCCGTCATGACTTCCTTCACCCATTCTATGTCTTCCTCTGTTAAATAAGTTTTGCAATTTGAAATGTGGACGTAATAAAAAGAAAATAAAGTACAAATTGATTTAGTTGTCATAGAAACACACTATTTTTTGTTTCTGCGAAACCTGAATATAGCTTGTTCTGAATAAGCAACCGAATCGATTCCAATCATTTTTACACCATATTATATTTTTCCCAAATACATTTAGAAATTATTGCTGTTTGGTTACCGAGCGCGCCACGCAGTTTAGGTACTGTGGATCACGCCCGCGCAACAGCTGACGCCAACGGTCAATGCACCGCTCGCCCGCCCGAACGAAGCTTTGAGCATATCTTTGTTGGGACAACCAAGTACGATAACAAGCTCATAAATTTGTGGTTTTTCCTGATATCTTTTTGACATGTTGTACATACGATTCTTTACCCAAAATACTTTACACGTGTTTCGAGTTTCGCATATAAGAAAAATAATGTTGTATAATGTTTAAGGTCAATTAATGTAGTAAATATTTTAAGAGAAACTAGTGTGTTTATTTACGCTTAGAGGATTGGACGCTACTGCGCATCATTATAAGAACCCCTCAGGCGGATCACACTACATGGTGCCTCTCGATGTGGCGTAGTTAATGCCCTGTGCGTGATTTTTTACATGTTTATTAAATAAGAACTCGTTTCCGCCTGGCGAATATGGCCCTGTATTGCCAGCGTTGCACTGCGTTATCAAAAGCTGCATAAATACAAACAGAGAGTTATTCGGTCGGAAATCACATGATTCAGAATTGAAAACTTACCTTCGTCAAAATTATCTTCAGTAACAGATTCCATAGATTGCATTTCTACACTGCGTCGTCTTCTGGTGTATGATGAGAATAGTTCAGGTGGTATTTGTGGTGCTGGAGCGGGCGGGCCCGGTGGTCCCGGAACTCCCGCCGGTCCAGGTGAACCAGGCCTTCCTTCCGGTCCCGTTGAACCTTTTGGTCCAATTTGGCCTTCGGGTCCTGCTGGCCCCATCGGTCCAGTGTCTCCTTTTAGTCCTTGAGGTCCTGCGGGCCCCTAAATAAAAAATATCAAAAATAAAATAATGCTAAGATAAGTAGTCATGACATAAAATTTTAAAATATGCACACCATTTCTCCTTTAGGTCCTGGTGGACCCATTGGACCAGGCAGACCTTGCTTGCCAATTTCTCCTTGATCACCTTTCAAGCCCATTGGCCCAGTATCGCCAATGTGACCCTTTGGCCCTTGGTTGCCTTTGTCGCCTTTTAATCCTTGGTTACCTGGAGGCCCTGCCTTGCCTGGTAGACCCGAAGGTCCCATTATTCCTGGGGCGCCATTTTCACCCTGTAAACATTACACACATTATTACTATAGATTGTTAACCGAAAACTATAATGTTATAAAAATTTACACCTGTACTTACAATAGGACCCGGCAATCCCCTTAATCCCCGCTGTCCTTCTGGTCCTGGTGGCCCAGGGGGTCCATTTGGTCCTTGCTCTCCAGGGAGACCCTTCGGGCCCATATCACCCTTTTCTCCAGTTAAACCGGGGCTCCCTTGTAGTCCTGCTGGACCTTCTGACCCCTGTTAATGAAAACCATGTGTAACAATATATATATTAGTATATACATATTAGTAAACATTTATTTTGAACATTATAGGGATAAGAAATGCATCAAAGAGCAGGATTCACATTTTCTATTATCGCTGATGCAAACAACTACTGTAAGTATATTGCCAAAATACAGAGTTGCAATGAGATTATTACGTCACCACTCTGCACATATTGTATGTGAGAACCGGGGTTTTATTGAAGTTTTCATAAAACTTACAGGATTGCCGGGCATCCCGGTTTCACCGGCTTTCCCTGGTGGACCCACTGGCCCCGGGGAACCTGGAGGCCCGGTACTACCTTCGGGTCCGTCGGATCCTGGTTCACCCTTGATGCCTTGTGGGCCTGGCTCTCCTCGCTCTCCTGGGAATCCAGCAGATCCAGTGTCTCCTTTAGGTCCTTCGGGCCCCAGAGGTCCTTTGGGTCCAGGTTCTCCTTGTAATCCTGGTGAGCCGTCATCGCCTTTGGGTCCCACTGCTCCTCTAGGTCCCTGTGTATTTGAAAAGAGAAATAAATAGTGACTGTTTTGTTGTAGTTTATTGTAAAGTTTTAATTGCCAAAAATTTTGTGCAGAAAACAGTAAATTTTTACCAGTTTTCCTTCAGGGCCTTGAACTCCTGGAGGACCAGGAGCACCAGGACTGCCAACGTCTCCTTGTTGTCCCTCAGCGCCACGTGGCCCTGATTCGCCTTGAATGCCTTTAGGTCCTCGTCGCCCTGGCGGGCCTGTTGGTCCGGCGGGTCCCGTTGCTCCTGTTAACAGAAAAAATAGTTTGTTAATATGCCGAATTGAAGAATCTGACTGACGTCTATGGGTTAAAAAAATGACTGATGGCTATGGATTGTAACAAATGATCACTGTTGCGTGCTGAAATTTTAATATAGCTTTAGTAGGACTTTAGTTCTATTGTTACGAAAGCTAATATGGTCAGTCAAAAAAGGGAGATAGAGAAAAAAAGCACAAGCGCAAGGGAAAGAAGAGACAGAGAGAGAGAGAGAGAGAGAGAGAGAGAGAGAGAGAGAGAGAGAGAGAGAGAGAGAGAGAGAGAGAGAGAGAGAGAGAGAGAGAGAGAGAGAGAGAGAGAGAGAGAGAGAGAGAGAGAGAGAGAGAGAGAGTATCATAGTGATGTTATTTAATTGAATGTCACTTTAGTATTTAAGAGTTGGAAAAGAAAAGTTTTAATGGACTTATGTTGCTGATTGAACATCAGATTCATACCCAAAGGTCCAGCATCCCCTATATCTCCTTTAGGTCCTTGTTGTCCTTTTGTGCCCTGTAATCCAGCAGGCCCTAGAGGTCCAGGTGGACCACGGGCCCCATCTATGCCCGGTAGTCCAGGAGCGCCTGTTTCACCGGGCGGCCCTTTATCACCGGGTAAACCTACTGGCCCTGCTTCTCCTCGGAGACCTTGTATACCAGGAGATCCGGGCGGACCCTGAAATTGACAGTCAGTCATGAATTAATGATAACCTATAAAATTAAAAAGAATAAGATATATATGTGATTAAACTTCGTTTTCCTTATCATCATACTTACTGGTTCACCCATTGCTCCTTTGAAGCCTTTTTCTCCAGGTGGTCCAGCTTCCCCTTTATCACCATCTTCGCCAGGGGGGCCCAACCGGGCCCGGGGCGCCAGTTAAGCCCCTTGGTCCAGGTAACCCGTCACGGCCGATAGGCCCTTCAAAGACAATTTGAATTTGTTAAAATTATACCAAAATTAGACACAGACTAAAGAGGGAAGTTAGGTAGCCTAGCTGTTCTAAGGAAACCCAAACAAAAAAGGATATGCGCTAAGGTAGTCCGGTAAATTTATATCTTTTTAACCGAAACAAGTTCAAAAAAAGGAGGAGGTTCTCAATTCGTCGTAATCTTTTTTTTTTATGTATGTTCACCGATTACTTTAAGACGCCTGGACCGATTTGCAAAATTCTTTGTACGAGTATGTTTGAAAGGGTATACTTTTCAGTTTGCCCCATAGTCACCAGGTCAGGATCTGATGATGGAAGACCAGAGAAATCAAGGGGAACTTTTAAAAATCGTAGGGGTGACTATTCCATTTCTAAGTATTGTCATTAAGTATTTTAGAGCACTACAATGTAATAAAGGTCTGGGGTAGATTTGATGGTGGAGCCGGGAGACAGTCGAAGGAACTCCTCAACGATTCACTGCAGCTACCCAGTGTTTGTGCTTGATTAATTTGTATTGAGAAGAACTTTATACCTAGGTGGTTGTGACTGTCATAAGGGCTCTGATGATGAAGACAAAGGCCAGTTCCGGGAACTCCACAGTGGTTTAGAGTAGGTAGCTACTTTGTGTTTGGACTTAATTCATTTATATTGACTTTACACCCATGCGGGTTAAAATGAAGGTCTGCAGTAGATCTGATGATGAAGACCCTAGACAGTCGAGGGAACTCCTCAACGATTCACAGCAGCTACTTTGAGTTTATGCTTGATTAATTTGTATTGATAGGAACTTTACACCTAGATGTATTTAGATTGTCATTAGGGGTCTTATGAGGGAGACAAAGGATAGTTATGGATGTACTTGTAGCTGAACAGTACTTTTCACAACTAAAAAGTGTAAAATAAAAACTTTTTACAAAACAAAAAAAAAACCGACTTCAAAAACAAAAACTGATATACAAAAACCAAAGACAACAGAAAAGTTTTTTTACGTTTCATGTCATAACTTTCATTTTTAATTTCAAGAAATAGTCACTCAATTTGGCAATTTGAGTTTAGATAGTTGTTTTGATGATTTTAATGATTATACCTAACCTACTATAAATGCATATTTATTACGGTCGTGAATTATAATCGTATTTTCATCAATATTTATAGCATATTGCAGAAAAAAAATTTAAAATGTTGCTTAATTTATAGTCACTGACCTACTGGTCCTGCTTCACCAATTTCACCCTTTTGCCCGCCAGACCCTGGTGAACCTCGTTGCCCTTCTCGGCCTTGAGGTCCCTGCGGACCTTCGCTACCGGTCTCACCGGGTTCTCCCTTGTCTCCTCTGATGCCTGCTGGACCAGGTGGACCTAAATCGCCTTTAGCTCCAGGAATTCCCTGTTAGAAACGGATCAATATTTATAGAGGTTTGGTGTACTTTTGGGGTTTAGGGGTGCGTTCAACAAGCAAGACTTTCTGTTCATGTTTTTACCAGGTTTATAAGTGATATGTTACACTCACAGCTGCTCCTGGTAATCCAGGCTCCCCGTTATTTCCTGGTGGGCCTGGAGATCCAACTGGCCCAGGTTTCCCTTCAGGACCCGGCGGTCCAGGCGGTCCTTCTTTTCCAACTTCTCCTGGAGTGCCCACGTCTCCCGGCGTTCCAGGAATCCCAGAAGCACCAGGTGGGCCTGGTGGACCCGGTTCGCCATTAGAACCTTGAGGCCCAATAGGACCTGAGGGCCCTGTTAGTCCAGTTGCACCAGGCTCACCCTGTTTAAAAAAGATAATTTTGGTGTAATGTTCAATTAGAATTTTACAAGTAATGTTAAAAGTAATTTATATTTATTTCTAACCGTAGGTCCTCGTTCTCCAGGCGGACCAGGTAATCCAGCTTTACCATCAGGTCCGGGTGCACCCATAGCGCCAGGGAAACCTCGTGCGCCTTCTAATCCTTGTGGTCCTCTCTCACCGGTTGGTCCTGGCGGTCCGGCGGTCCTGGCTGTCCCGTATCACCTTTAGGTCCCGGAGGCCCGTCCGATCCTCTCCGGCCGCGTGGTCCTCTGTAACCCTAAATGTGACAAATATTGATAATGTTTTCATTATTAATTAATTTTCAACTTTTATCAAAATGAATGACGAATAAATATTGGTGTTCTGATTTATTTAAATTCGTGAACTGGGCAAAACTCACCCTAGGCCCTGTTTCGCCTCGATCACCTTGCTGTCCCACCAAACCCTGTGAAACAGAGATGAAAATGTTTTTGAATACTTATAAGTTACAATGTGGCACGTGCCAGTTTTTGTCTTTACGCCCTACGGTAGCAAATGACTAAGGCATTAAGTCCGTATATAGAGATTGCTTATCTTAACTAATTTTTCTATCAAAACTCATCATGAGTCTTGATAGAAAAATTAGTTAATTTTATTTAATTTTTTCTATCAACACTCATCATCTTAAGATATATTGAAAATTACTTACCATTAATCCTTTTGTACCTCGCCTACCTCTTCTTCCGGATGCACCCTTATCACCCTTTTCACCCTGGCTGCCTGGGTATCCTTGTGGGCCTTGAGGACCTGTTGCTCCTTTTTCCCCGACTGTACCAATGGGGCCAGTTTCGCCTCGTGGTCCTTCTACACCCTAAAATGATAATTATGATTTATTGCTATGCGGAGAAATTTGTATGTATATATATGTAGATTAGAAAATGCGTTTATGAGCATAAATATGAATGAAAAACTTGTGCTAAAAGAGTCCCAGTTCAGAGAAATAAAAAGCCATTTTACCTTTTGTCCTTCAAGTCCCTCAATGCCAGGGGGCCCGGGTTCACCTGTTAATCCCCTTTCTCCCTTCGGACCCTTATCGCCCTTTTCTCCTTCAATGCCTGCAGGTTAAAATTATATTTAGTATCATAAGACGGTTTACGTGAAACAATGCGGTTAGTATAAAATTTAAAGTTCTTGCCTCGTATTCCTTTATCTCCTTTGTCCCCTGGCAAACCTCGTGGACCCTCATCTCCTTTTAAACCACGACTTCCAGGAAATCCCAGCATTCCCTACAATTATAGATTTTTCTTAGAATATTATATCTCTGTCTTAGAATATTTTAGAAATGATTATTATTAATATTTAACAATTTATTTCAATACGTACCTGTGGACCCTGAGGGCCTACATCTCCCGATGCTCCTTGTTGACCTGGATTACCGGGTGTACCTGGTGATCCCTCTGGGCCAGGTAACCCTGAAATGCCTGGTTTTCCTTGAGGACCCTGGAAAATAAAACCAAAATGTAAAGTGCATTTTTGTTTCATAACAATCGATTCTATCAGCGCCATTCTTTGCACTGAACAAGAAAAAAATGTTTTTTGTAAAACATCTTGAAATATTTTAATGGTACCTGAATTCCTGGAGCTCCAGTAGGACCTTGTGGTCCCGGTGAACCCGGAGAACCGATAGTACCGGGATGTCCTGGTGGACCCGGTGGACCCGGCTGACCAGACACACCCTTTGCTCCATGGGGTCCTTCAAGACCAGGTATACCTGGGTATCCGACTAGTCCTGGAAATCCCCTGGGTCCCATAAAGCCTCGAGGTCCCTAAAAGATACAAATTATGCAATACGAAAACATACAAGTCAAATCATACAAGTTTTCATGAAGAACTATAGTTACCAATTCTCCAGGAATTCCAGGAGGTCCAGGGTGTCCATCATCTCCCGGTGGTCCATCTTGACCAGGCGCCCCTGCTTCACCTTGTAGCCCCGGACTTCCTCTCTCACCTTTGTCGCCAGGCATTCCCGGTAGTCCAGGATAGCCTTGCTCACCTTTAGTGCCGGGAGCACCCGGTGATCCCCGCTCACCATCCCTGCCTGCGTGACCTCGTCGTCCTAATCTTCCAGGTGGGCCTTGTAGACCCCTAGGGCCTGGTGGGCCCTAAAAATTAAATCACACCGCATAACATATATTGTATGAAATAGAAATTAAAAAGATATAATATTTTGTACACTTACTGGTTCCCCTTGTTCTCCAAGTTCTCCTTTGGGACCTTCGGGACCTATATCGCCTTCCGGTCCTGGTGGACCCGTCAAGCCCATTGGCCCCTCAACCCCTCGCATTGCAGCCTGTATTCAATTTAAAAAGTTATTTTTTGTATCTATTACAATATGCATGTTTTGTAAATATGGTTTGAACAGTCATACCATGTGCTGAGAGAACATTTGTCGTAGAGCTTCCGATTGAGCGTCGGGTCCTTTGTCAGTTGAAGATTGTTGTAGCTGTAAATAATATTTATTATAGAAAAAAAGTATGAAAATATATTTATTTGAGATAAATATGAAGCACAAAAAGAATACAAATCTAAAAAATAACAAGTTGAGGAAAACATGTGTACATAATGCTAAGACTGCTGGTGAGACAGAGTCCCAGCGCTGGTTTTCCGTGACAGCCGGCGTTTACGAGTTACCTAACGTTAGCTAGTGCAGCATACAATGACATACGTGTCCCACGTACTCAGAAAGTTTTGCAATAATAAAAAATATATTTTTTCTATTATTACATCTTTTCAAAGTACTCTCCACCAGCCTCTATACAAAGTTTCATGCGTCTGAACCACTTTTTCCAGTCCGCCTCAGACAGTTCGTTTACAGCCTGCTCGGACGTTGACAGCGCATCATCCGGCGACGAAAATTGTATCGCTTTAAGCTAATCTTTTATTTTTAGGAATAAGAAGAAGTCACACGGTGATAGGTCAGGGCTGTAAGGAGAGTGACTCAGGAGTTTGATCGGTTTACTGTCCAGGAAGTTCCTCGTTTTGATTGCGGTGTGGGCGGGCGCATTGTCGTGGTGAAGCAGAGCCCTGTGTTTGGTCGCTTGTTGCTCACAACAGAGGAAACTTCTGTCAAACATTTGGTAGTATACCATTCACCGTTAATGCTTCTTTGGTTTCATAAAGGAATTGACACCAAGTAGCCAGTCAACTGAAAAAGCTTGCGATCAAAATCTTATCCCCGATTCTACATCGCTTCACTTTGGTAGGCGTCGATTCAATTTGAAACATCCAAACTGTCGACTGGCGCTTCATTTCTGGATCGTATTGATAAATCCAAGATTCATCACCTGTAACAATGTCGTAAACACGCCGAGACAAACCTGCTTCATATTTGTCTATCATATCATGGTACCATTCCACCCGTGCCTGCTTCTGAGCATCGGTGAGATTGTGCGGCACCCAGCTTGAAACTATCCCCCGCAACCGAAGATGCATGTGTAGAATTTGTAGAATGAGAAGGCTTCGTAATTCTTCTATATTTTTTTTATATACGGACAAATCACACAGATTGAGCTAGCCCCAAAGTAAGTTCGAGACTTCTGTTATGGGATACTAACTCAACGATATTATATTTATAATAGATACACATAGATAAACATCCAAGACCCAGGCCAATCAGGAAAAGATCGTTTTCCATCATGACCTGGCCAGGGATCGAACCCGGGGATATTCTTGGATCAAGCTTTTCTTCGCTAGCACGTTTTTTTCTGTAACAGCCATCAAAGGGCGACCACTTCTTTCTACATCTCGCAAAGTTAGTCGACCACGCTAAAATTCATTCGTTACTTCCTCAAGATTCAACTTCATGTAGTCCGTTCTTCATTGCATCGTTACATAGCTTAGATCTAAAATTGTAGCAAAAAAGACGCAATCGTTCGTTTGTTCGTTCGTTTAATGTCACTTTTGAATTTTATTTGTTTACGTGTGCAGCATCGTCAACACCAACCCGTTCGCGTTTTATCGGAAAGTGCATATAAATCTTTTGTTCTCCGTGCATCATGGGAAAAAGGAAAGTAACATATTTCTTTCTGCTCGTTTTAGAACTACTCCCAAACAAAATTTAAAATTTCTAGGCTTTCAAATAGACTCAAAATCATTAATCAGTAGTCGTATTTTTCGGAAGATCAGCATGATTCACGTTCTGACGAAGGAGATAGATCGAAAGAGGCATATCAGGCAGGGACAATTAATCCGAACAGACAGAACAATCCGATAATGAAATTATCGAGAAGCAGCACTCACCAATCTAGAAAAGAATGCGCTCCATGTAGATGAAATTTCGGCAAAGACAGCGATACCTGCTGGTACTTCACAAGATCGAAGGCTTCTTCTTCGCACCAGAACACGTCAGTAGCTGCCAAATAACCTGCGTTCTCACCTCCCGCAGCTGCGGCCGATAATGAGGTACCTGCTTCAAATATATCACCAGATGTTCCACAAGAAATACTAAACTATATTTAACTACTATTCTTGGCGCGGCTAAAAAGTTGATCAAACCTTAGGCGAGAAAGTACCAAATGAGATGTCTAAACGTTGGGGAGACAATTTAGTAGACGGGTTGGCTAAAGAGCAGAAGGCGGCAATCAATATAAAAATGTTGATTCCTCAAAACTTTTTACTAGCCAGAGCACCTAAACTTAACCCAGAAGTAACAGCAGTTTTAACAGACTCAGTGAAAAATCGTAACAAATGATTCGAAAAAGCCCAAGGTCAACTGTGCACTGGTATACACTGTAGCTGGTCTTGTAAACCTAACAAAAGATTTGATTAAAGAGGATATAGATAAACTTGAAATTATCAAAAAGGTTTCTGACGTGAGCCAGATTTTACTGGATTTACAATATGAAGAAACTGTCAACGACGAAAATTTATAGTACCCTCATTGAAAAGTCAAGCCAACATAATTATTAAAAAACCGGCTTCATCACAACCACCCTTCCAGCGGAAAGCTGTACCGAGAAACTCCCGAGTTCCTCCTCGTCAACAGAGCGGTGTGAAGTCAGCAACGACAGCAGCGAGTCGATATCAATCATCTACGGGGACGAGGAGGAACAAGACGCAGCGTGACGGACGTCAGGCTTTGTGCAGCACGTCAGGAGGCGCAGATAGAAGTACCTACCGCACACTGGCCGTATTACATTTTTCTACATAATTAGTTACAATTTACCGATGACCCTGTGATTTTGTCGTATGTTCAAGGGTATGAAATTCCCTTTAATAATAATGTATTTCAAACTGTCGAACCCAGCATCCCACTTTTTTTCCAAGAAAAGATATGGAAGCGGTAATAGATAAACTTCTTAAATTAGGAGCTATTTCAAAATGTAATGAAGTTGAAATCAGTTCATATCTACCATTTTCCTGACACCTAAAAATACCGGAGGTTACCGTTTCCGTTTACCGTTTTAAACTCAAAAAACTTAACAAATCAGTTGTGCCGCCGTGAAATTAGTTTCTGAAGGTTCTTATATGGCAACCATTGATTTAAAAGAAGCCCTCTTTTTAATACCTCTTCATCAAATATTACCGAAAATATTTGAGATTCAGATTTAATCATTTATTTGAATTTAATTGTATTCCTTATGGTTGAGCTCAGCACCTTACATATTTAATAAACTTTTAAAACCTGTGCTTCGCCTCCTTGAGAAATTAAGGACACATTCTTTTAGAATATTTGGGCGATATTTTCTGTATAGTGCTTAGTTACGAATTATGTCATAATACTGTCCATACATTAATTAGGACCTTGGATAACTTAGGGTTTGTTATTAATTTTGGATAAAGAATGAAAAAATAAATGAACTATTTCGATACGTAATTTTGTTCCCCCACCTTAATGAAATTACAAGATCAATTTGGCAATAGATCGAAAGCGAAAAATATTCTTATTAAATCTGGAGATAATATTGATGCTGATCATGCCTCTAGACTAGACACACCAACGTCGAAACCGAGTGGGATCTCGATCAAGATAGTTTTCAACTCATAGTTAATAACTTTGGTCTGCCAGACGTAGACCTCTTAGCATCTCGTCTCAATCACAAATGCGATCGCTACATCTCTTGGAAATGAGATCCAGAAGCCTATAACATAGACGCGCTTACAATTAAATGGAATAAATATTTTTTCTACGCCTTCCCGCCCTTGGTCCTTATCTTAAAATGTCTAAGAAAAATAAGGCTACAGGTATTCTTGTCGTGCCTTATGGGATTGGACAACCATGGTTTCCCTTGTTTAATTCTCTCGCTATATCGAAGATTATTTACGTTGGACCTAACAAAGACCTTTTGTTGTCACTTTCCAGGGAACCTCACCGATTGTGGCGTAATCTTACCCTGGCGTGTGCCATATTATCAGGCAAGCTAAAGACTTACTTACTTAAAATTCTTAGAAGACGTAATATAACAAATGAAACGGTCGTCATAATGCTAAATTCTCTTTCTAAAATCACCCTTTCGCAATACAATGTTGCACTAAAACAATGGTTAATTTTTTGCCAATTAAATCATATAAACCTATATAACAGCCCTACTAAGTCTATATTAACATTTCTTACAGAGCAATTTCAGAAAGGGGCCAGTTATGGCACACTAAATTCCTTTAGGTCTGCCCTATCTATACTAATATATAAAGCTGAAGAGTTTGTTTGTTTGTTTATTTGAACTCACTAATCTCAGGAACTACTGGCTCGATTTGAAAAATTCTTTTTGCGTTGGATAGCCCTTTCTTTAATAGGGTAGTTGACTAAAAAAACTAATTAGTCCGTCACTCTGATTTCCATAAAATACTAGACACGTATTTTTTCTTTTTTCATATAAACAAAAAATGAAGACGACAGTGCGTTGAAAACTCGTGTGACGTCACTGCAAGAGCAGACGTCAGACACTTTATAGCGAGCAGTGACGTCACCAGCCACCACTCCTGATCTTTGATTCCTTTTATATTTGTCAATTTTTATCGATTTCATAAAACAAAATATAGGTATCCAATATTCGAAAACCAAGCTGGCCTTACTCTGAAACAAATGAAATTCGAAAGTGACACTGGACAGAAACCGAACGATTGAACGAACGAACAAACGAAAGATTGCGTTTTTTTGCTTCGATTTTAGATCTAAATTGTGTGACGATGCAGTACAAAGAAGAACGGACTACATGGTTAAGTTGAATCACTTCGGATGTAACATCTAGTATAAATTTCTTTTAACCACAAATTATACACACCAGCGATACATGGTTGCCACAGAATTGTCTTCATTCATGAATGCCATTTAAAGTCTATCGTATGATTCATCTGGTTTCAGGCGACATTTGAAATCGTAAAAAACAATAGCGCGAAAATGGTCTCGACGCAAATCGATTTTTCAAACAGACACAATAATTTTAATTAGCTCGCAAAAAAATGTGGGGGGAAGTTTTGAATTTGGAACGTACCTATTATTAGTTATAAATAATCAGATTTTTTAAAATAAATTATGACTGGCCAGTTTCTCATACATAAAAACTTTTTGTCGCAATACTTTCTGAATTTCCTAATTTAGTTGTTTTTTATTTATACCAGGTCCATAAATAAAAAACAACTAAATTAGGAAATTAAATAAAATGGTTTGATTGCTAAAGTACTTACAGGAATAACAAATACGTTTCCTGGAGGTCCTGGGTGGCCTTGGGAGCCTTCAGAGCCAGGCTTTCCCGGCTCTCCCTTTGGGCCCCTTGGACCTTGCGGACCAGGTGGCCCGGGGTATCCTCGAGGGCCCATGTATGTACCCGAACCGCCGTAATCATAGTAAGTCTCAGATGAATCGTAATTTGCTGTAGAATTGTCCTGAAAGAAGTACCACGCATTTCTACACATCATTTCAGGTCAATATTTGTTTAATAAGTTTTTAAGCAATGCACGTAATACATACCCATAAACTGAAAAATAAATCATTCATTTCAAACAAACTAATCACAGGCACTTTTGTCTTGTCAAATGGGTCGCTCAGTCAAATTAAATTATGTTTTTTGCCCATTACAAAGCATAGATCTTTTCCATATGTGCCTAACTCCTGACGAAGAACGGGCAAGAAACTCCAAGGAAACTTTTTCTAGTTACAGCATTCATGTTAAAAATTATACATATGAGAACTATGCAGAACGTTATATTACAAAGTAAAAAATAATATAAAATATTAAATTGAAATATGTAATTAATTTCATTAGACATAGGTAAGTTCTATATTTGAAATTCTAATAAAAATTGTATTTTGAACTTCTGTAGAACATTTTTCGAAATTATGATTTATATGCCAACCTACTGCTAAATTATATATTAAATCAAATTAAAATAGGAAGAAATAATATGAAATTATAAATAATATTTAAATGTCATTGGATTATATTTTTGAACAGTAGATAAGTATTTTGTGCAAAGTAAACGATGTGCTTTTCTAAAAAGGACATCCTTCCACAAATAAACATGGAATGTCTTTGTAAAAACCAAACCAACATTCCACAATGAAAATAAAAAAGAGAGAATGTAATACAAGTTATCTCACTTGGGTAATATCTGGAGGATGTGTGAGCCAATCTGTGTCTTCTGTGGTCGTCATAGGGCTGTACGTGGTCTCAGTGACGACTAGGGTTGTCCCCGACACATCCGCTTCGTCATCGTCCCCTCGTTTAGACTGGAACAAGATATGCTATGGAAATAATCTAATGTGTCATAAAAACATGATAATTCCATTAAAAACTCCAAATTATGAGATTCGGGTGACATCAAAAATAAAATGTAGGAATATTTTTGTTGTCCAAACAAGGTCTTTTTGTAAATTATATAACCAAAGCTTTCGCTTTGTGAATTCACTATATGATTTACGAAAACAATTAACTTATTATTTTATTATATACATTAAGCAGAACTGTTTGTATGAGGCATATATTTGCCTGATAGAAAAGCCGTATGGCCTTTGCATATTATCTAACTTGCTCTTTCTTTTTTTGGGATAGGAAATAATCAAATGACTTTTCCCGCTCTGGGCGGAGCGGAAGGGCGAGTCAGACTTTTACTGACTAAAACCCACCCGTGTTTCAAATAACCCGCAACCCTGACCCAGGAGGCATCGGTCTTCTCAGACCCCGTCAAGACGTGCTGACGTCTGTTTGAGGCGCACGTGAAACAGAATGCGCCGACGACTCGGGCCTGGTCCTTACCGGGCAGCGAGCTGCCCACTGCTCACCGCCCGCAGGCCCGCGCCTACGGTGGCTGGGAATTTGATGACGTATCTAACTTACTCTTGGTGTAGTTCGTTCCAAAGCATCTTCAGGTTCGTTCTCGAAAGTCGGTGGAGGACTGAAGAAAGGAGTCGGTGACGGCGGTGCAGGTATAAATTCATTATCATCCGTAAATGTACCGAAAATGCTGTTTTCATCTGAAATAAATGCACGAACTTTTAACGACGAATACTAGTACTGTGTGATATTGTAACGTGTTTAAAATGTATAACTTTGATACCTGAATCTGTAGATGCCGAGACTAAGTACTGATTGTTGATGGGGAAAGAATTAGCGACCTGCCAGACCGGCTCAGGAGTAGTCAGTACCCTAGTAGGCCACATAATATCCGACTCATTTCTGTCAAAGAATCTATTCCTGCTGTGAGCTCCGTATCTCCTTCGCACATCGTCTTCTGTCAAAGTCCCTAAGTTTGGATGTTCTGTGGATTCTGGTCGAGGTTCAACATAGAGTATAGGATTGACTTCTGGTTCTAACTGTGCAGTTGGCATTATGGGGACGTATGACAGTCCAGATCCCCCCTCACAGTCTGGAGCTATCGATGAACACATGTCGTAGGCGACGTCCGGCTTGTTTGCGAATTGGAGTAACTCGATTTCACCCTAGAAGATATAAAGATAAGTTATCTGTAGGAATCAATGTACGTATGCTACTGCAATCTGTCAGATTTCTTTATTACATTTTCAACTTTATCTATAAAGCATTAGGGCTCAAGGTTGATTGGAAATTTTTAACAGTTTCGGGTAGCTTGACCTGCTGCCGTCTGTATCTTGATTTTGTAAGTACTAAGTATTAAGTTTACTCTCAAGCACACTTATCTTTGATTCACTTTGAGAAGAATTTCTTTAATGTCATAAGAATTATAATCAAAGTTCAATTCAACGAAAATAAAATAATTTCAAGTTAATTAATGAATCGTGTTCTGGAGAGTGACTAAGCTACTTTTTGCTCAGGAATAAAAGTTTATTCTAAGAATGAGATTACCTTCGTAATTGAACCTTTTAAATGTTCAGTGCCAATGGGACTTTTTATGATAAAGTGTGTTATTAACGTAGGCAGATATTTTTTTCAACTTCAGCACTTTATTTCGTGAAATAGGAGGGAATGTATCAGTTTATCACAGCAGGTCAAGCTAATCGAATCACTCAAATCAGTCCAATAAGTCTTGAGCCTTAATGCTTTAGAGATAAAGTTGAAAATCTAATAATGAAATCTGCTAGATTGTACACCAACGTCATCATTTGGAAATACTTATGAGTTCTTATCACTTTTTTAATGTGTGTAGGATTTTTAAAAAAAAATATTTAAACGTTGCCCCACAATAGAATTTTTTTCTGTATCGTGGGTGCGTTTACAAACATAAAATCACATACGCAAACAGCCAGACCCCAAACAACTACTTGTAGGCAATACAAATATATTTAGTTCCGTGCGCGTATCGATCCCGCTACACGCAGCGTAGCAGTCGAACGCTGAGCCACTGCCTCAATCGTGTCGTATAAAATTTCAATACAGTACACTATAAAACACAGTCAAGATATGGCACTTAGTAGAACGATTTCGTACATTTTTGTAACGCACTTATCTAAGTTTATTTTTTTTTCTAATTCGTGCTACGGAAACCACGTTAAGCCATTGGGCCTGGCTGTCAGTCGTGTACATTTGACAGTCGTTGCGGGTTGTCAGATGCTCGAAAATCTGACAACCTTCCTTAACAAGGGATGTCGTAATACCACCATAAGGAAGAGCGCTGATGTCTGAGATACAGATATTTCTTTATCTAGTCCAGACACAGATGCCTTCAGTAAAAAGTAAGAAAATTTTGATGTGTCCTATATATCTGTTCAAATGTAACATACGTTGAGTGTCAAGTAAATTATTTTCATTACTTTTTTTTGTCTATACTAAAATATAAAGCTGAAGAGTTTGTTGGAATGCGCTAATCTCAGAAACTACCGGTCCGATTTGAAAAATTCTTTTTGTGTTGGATAGCCCATTAATCCAGGAAGGCTTTGGAGTATATAACATCACGCTGCGACCAGGAGCTAGGAGCGGAAGATATAAAAAAAAAACATATCAAAGTAGATACGCGGGTGAAACCGCGCGGTGCAGCTAGTTACTAATAATTGGGTTGTGGAGGTCAGACAGGCAATGACTCCAAGTAAAAAGCTGGTATTCAACTGCAGATTGGAAGTCAACTCGAACATAGCTGGTAAAACGATATACGATCCGATACGACGGATAGGATAAGAACCCCTCTACTAAACGTTTATAAATAGAGGGGTTCTTATCCTAACCATTTTGAAATGTATGGTTAAACAATCGCTAATCACTAGTTACGAAGCAACGTTTGGCTTAAAGTTAACTAGTGATTATTTTGACGTTTTAACGTCACTTAACTTTAATCATCGTTTACGAATAAACCCCATAGTGCATTAGGGGCTTGTTTTTTTTGCTTCGCAACGTTTATGAATAACGCGGGAAATGTGTACTTAAGAGGAAGTCTGAAAACGCTACCGGGTGTGTCATTAGAATATTATGTGAAAATCGCTATGAAAGTAGGGGAAAAGCAAACAAACGTTAGATGGGCTGTGTGAGAGATGATATGCCTACAAAGGGGTGACCACGGCGATGATGACATATAGAAAAATATGGACAAAAAAGAGTTTCTTTGATTGCAATAAATTGGGATGAGGGAAGAAGTGCTGTTTTATTTTTCTTACCTCGTAATACTGGTCAGCAGTTACTTGGGAGCCCACCACCAGTACACCAGCCAGATTAAATGTGCTGCCAGGCTTGCGATCCAGATGTAATGTACCTCTCACTTCACAATCCACCAAAACAGTCGCAGAATCACCTTTTATACTGATCGCAAGTCGATGCCACCTAAGAGAAACCACAATTATGTTTTACTTTTGATAAAAAAATACAGTGTTTTGAAAGCAGCGGTGGCCTAGTGGTATACGTATATACAGTATGTTAAGAAAACCCAGTCCGTAAGGTGTTGTTAGGTATCGATAACTGACTGACTGGATATAAAACCGGGCTAAACTTAAAAAAAAAACCCCTAAAAATAAATATTATTTCTCAAAAAGTGGTGCAAAAAGTGGTAACTTAATAAATGTGCGTTCACCCTTCCGCGGACGGCGGGCGGCATGGCACGCGGCACGTGGTCGCATCGCTATTAGCTCATAATAATACCGGTGTTGTCACTTTTTTAAAAATTACCAAATTTCGGGGAAGTTGGAATTAATTCGCGGGAAAAAAAGATTATTTCAAAATTCATTTGTATTGGTACTATGATGATTACGTAAAATTTTATATTATATTTGATCATGTGTTTACCTAACCTTTATTGTCCTTATGGGTCGGACAGGGTTTTCTTAACACACTGCATAACATTACAAAGAAATTCAATTTCCATAAATTTCTTAGAGCTGCTTTTTTGTGTAACTGCCAATCTCATTTAAATTACATATTAGCAATGATCTAATTAAAAAGGTAACATTAGCTAGCGAAGCACCATAGACGCATGTGTGTTGATATTTAAACATGATAAAAAAAAAGTCTACGAATAATAGGGTCAACATTCAGCTGATACTGTAATTACTTGAAGCATGAGTTTTAAAAATGTCTTTTTTAGGATTCCGTAGCCAAATTTCGGGGAAGTTGGAATTAATTCGCGGGAAAAAAAGATTACTTCAAAATTAATTTGTATTGGTACTATGATGATTACGTAAAATTTTATATTATATTTGGTCATGTGTTTACCTAACCTTTATTATCTTTATGGGTCGGGCAGGGTTTTCTTAACATAAACATATAAACAATACTAGTATAAACGAGAAAAAGCGTGAGGCGCTTAATATACAAAAATTATGGCACAAAGCGCCTCGTGCTTTTTTCTCATTTATACTAGTATTGTTTATATACTATTGTCCTAAAATAAAATTTAAAATTATTTTTAACTTTTCAGTTTGATAAACTATATTTTTTATCAATTAGTGCTTATAATCAGGCGGGATCGCGGTCAAGCACAGGTTTATAATAAAAAAAAAAATATATATATGTCGGAGACAGCGACGGCAGAGCGGTAGGGTCGACAGCCTCCTGGTGTGGTGGTACAGGTTCCGTTTCGTAGGTGAGTTTTGAATTGAAGCACGACGTGTAGATATACCCTCCAATCTTCATAATAACAATTTGAATAGGCAAACCGACAGTTTCGGTTCGGAGATGTGCCTTGGTCCGCGTCTCGATGCAAAGTCACCGTTCGACGAACCCCACTTTCCAAAGCGACTCTGTCCATGTGACGCCATCACAGAATAACGTCACAAGCGTTAGCCCCTCTACTACGTAAATCAAATCAGCAACTTCTATTAAAATTATATTGACGATCTCCGACACGGCCAGCCTGACGATTTGCACGTCCTCGTGCATCATCATCATCATCATCATCCCAGCGCAAATCCCAGTCGCATCCGAAGCTCCCTCAGCCCCGGAGTCCGGGATCCGGTTCACCAGGCCAACCGCCGATTCCGGCCAAACTTCGAAATTTCCCTTTGCACGTCCTCGTGCATGTCTGTAACAAATTAAAAGAAGCACAGAAAACCGACTTTCAAGCATTTTTGAGAACTCGGCCAACCTGACCGTCACACGTCACGTTTAGTTACAATGACTATTAGAAAAGCAAACAAGCTTAATCATTTTAACAACTTAAACGCAAGAGCTTCCTTGAAGCCTCATAATTATCAAAATTCAAAAAGAAAACACAAAAGGTTCTTCCAAGCCTCATAATTATCAAATCAAAATCATAATCATCATAAAGAAAACACACCATGGTTCGCTACCACAGTAGCTAGTGACAACTCATAGTTGACACCCATATCGTCATCACCTCATGTGATACGACCAACTCTAGAGTCCACGACTCCCAGGTCAACACATGACCGTACAACTAATAGTCTCCTTTGAGATCCTGGTCCCCACCACACCACCATCTGCCCATCGTGCCCTGACCAACTCCTCACTGAGTTTCAGTCACGACAACAGACTAGTGCATGCAGTGCGACCATATCTACCAGAGTCCCCGCCACATCACTAGCTGCCCATCGCCCCCTGAACAACTCCTCACCGAGTTGCAGTTACGACTACAGACTAGTGCATGCAGTGCGACCATACCTACTTGTGTCCCCGCCACACCACTAGCTGCCCATCGCGCTCTGAACAACCCCTCACTGGGTTGCAGTTACGACTACAGACTAGTGCGTGCAGCGCGACCACTCAGCCATGATACGTGTTCTATTTGCTGGCGGAGGCACCCTCCTCACCATCTTCTACATTTTGAAAATCTAACTCAGCAGACATTACTTGGAAAAATCTTTCGTACTTATGCGATCGTGGGGTACTTATAAGTTCTGTTTCCAATCACGATTTCAATAGGTAACGATCGTCATTATCGCCATCAAACAACTCACCATTATTAAATTTCATTACTTTACCACACTTCTATCAAATTTAGATTTTTCGTAAATAGCACTCATTTCTATGTTCGTTACCGCTTGTTCTCTTGAGAAGATTTAATAGTCTAGCCACACATACTATCAGAAACTCAAATGAGCTCGTAACTATAGGCCACAGTGAACTTTAGTTTTGAAATAAAGACAAACCAGACATCGTAATTTTAAAACCCCGATTTAAAATTTCTCAGTCCATTATAACAAACAATAATCGGGTAGTACAAGAAATAAAATTTGCAAAAATAACTCTTATTATCATGTTGCAAAGAAATGGTTCAGTACACAACACACTGGCATAACCTTGTACTCGTACACTGTATATATACTGGCGCGTGTGTACGTATACCAATGAAATTACAGACTGCTTGACAAGAGAACATTCGGCCACTGAATCAAAATAAAAATAGTACGACTCACCGGATTGTGGCAATTTCTCGCAAACACCTGCCACTTGGCAGTTGTCAACCGTTGCACACCAGACATCTCGGAGCTCTCATTAAACTCCATTACGTTACCACAAACGTTTTGGGTATTTTGACATCTTCTCATCGCCTGCAGAGTAGAGGCTGTCCTGAAATCTTCTCATCGCCTGCAGAGAAGAGACTCAAGTCTTGAAACCTTGGGCGTTCCGCAAAGCGCACGCAGCTCCGGCTGTGCCGCACGCAGCTCCGGCTGCGCCGCACGCAGCTCCAGCAGCGCCACACGCCATTGATGCGATTCACCAAGCAGCTAGAAGCGCGCTCCGCAAGCGCACCTTGCGCGCTCCGCAAGCGCACCTTGCGCGCTCCGCAAGCGCACCTTGCGCGCTCCGCAAGCACACCTTGCATGTTCCGCAAGCGCACCTCGCGCGCCAAGCAACAGCCAGTACTGTCGCGCGCCAAGCAACAGCCAGCACTGTCGCGCGCCAAGCAACAGCCAGCACTGTCGCGCGCCAAGCAACAGCCAGCACTGTCGCGACAGCGCCGCGTCCAGCCGCACGTGCACGCCTGCAGCGGACTCCTGCAGCGCACTATCACGCAGAGCGATCTCTTCCGCGTCAGCAATTGAGCGCACCTCGTAACTGCCTCACTGCCAGTACATCCAACATTTACAGAAGCTCATACAAAGGCAATGAACAACTACCACACAAGTACCCATACCACATACAAGTACTATAAAAATATTGGTGGAAAGTGACTTATTCTGTTCCTTGATTTATAACGAGAATGTGAGCAGTGTAGTTCTTTATCCAACTTCTGATGTCGGAGACAGCGGGGGCGGAGCGGTAGGGTCGACAGCCTCCTGGTGTGGTGGTACAGGTTCCGTTTCGTAGGTGAGTTTTGAATTGAAGCACGACGTGTAGATATACCCTCCAATCTTCATAATAACAATTTGAATAGGCAAACCGACAGTTTCGGTTCGGAGATGTGCCTTGGTCCGCGTCTCGATGCAAAGTCACCGTTCGACGAACCCCACTTTCCAAAGCGACTCTGTCCATGTGACGCCATCACAGAATAACGTCACAAGCGTTAGCCCCTCTACTACGTAAATCAAATCAGCAACTTCTATTAAAATTATATTGACGATCTCCGACATATATAATAAATATTTTTCCGGTGGTAGGCCATAACATCGGCCGCCGGCAGAAGTTACCACCCACCAGACAAAGCCTTGCCGCCAAGCTATTTGTCGTGTTCCGGCATGATGCTGGTGAAGCCGTACGGAGGACGGGTCTGAGCAGTTGTTATGCGATGTGTGCCGGGTACTATGCGCCTAATGTTGTTTTGTTGGGAGTTTGGTCGTGGAGGGTCTTTAGATTAATCTCCGTTTGGCGCAGCATCGTTGGTCGTGTTGTTGAGTTTAACATTGCATCACCTCGCTCAACTGCCGTCTTCCTTCCTAATCGCTCAATTTTTCTGAGTGAATAGGCTCTTAATAAACTAGCGCGCTTTACCATCAACGATCGCATCACTGCTCACCATCAGGCGGGATTGCGGTCAAGCGCTAGTTTATAATTAATTTAAAAAAAAAAATGGTTTCAAGTGCTAGTTCGACTACAATGAAACTGGTTGGAAATAAAATGAATTTTATATTCCCAAGCCAGAAAAATTGAAAAATAAGAAAAATAGTAGGTATTTTAATCATTATTATTTGAAAATATCGTGTAAATATTTGGGCTGGCCAAGTTCTTCAGATACTTTTTGTTCAAACATTCGGTAATTTCACCAAAAACTTCATGATGGCGAAAGTTTTTTTATTAGATAAAGAAATACGAAGTATTCTGTAGCCTGTATCTAAACTGTTCCAAACTAAACAATTAGAAATCTTATCGAAGAATTTAGAAATGTGGAGTCCAACCGAAGCAATGAAATCAAAATACAATACCGAGCCGAGTGCGTTGGCCGTGGCAAAATTAAGGTGTAATTTATAATTATAAACGTTTAAAGTTAAAAAGACGTCAAAGGTGTATGATGTTTATCCTTCATAAATAATTCCAGTAGAGTTTTAGAAGTAGTTTTGAAGAGGCTTTGTTGGACATCGCCTCCTGTCCTTCATATCTCTTTTAATTTCTATAAGTATTGCTTTGCCGCAGGCCTTTTTGTTTCAACGCGCAGAAAAAAAACATATAAATTTATACTTATGTGTTTTTTTTTAAATGAACAGACAGCTGTGCTACTGGAGAGTTTGTTCCGCCACTTCTTCCAAACGAAAGCACTAGGAAGTGTCGATGGGTGGGCGTTTAGGGGGACTGTCTTGTGTAATATTGACGTTCAAAAAGTGCTGATTCTCGGCATAATTAGAATAAATGACTTTTGATTTTGAAACGTCTGAAAAACGAAGACTGCACTTACTTTCCATCTGCGATATTGACCCGGTACGTCAAGAGCTCATGATCGGCAGGATCTCCCCTGGTGTCCTCATAGTACAGTTCTATCAGGTTGCCCACCACCAGTTGCAACTGTTCGTCACCGGAGTCCGAGTACAAGATGAAAATCGGATTTTGATCCGTTCCTGTTCATAAATAAATTTTTGTTTTTAGGAGAAATTAATTATATATATATATATTAACGTTGTGGTGGCCTAGTGGTTAAAACACCAGCCTCTCAAGTATGAGTGCGCGGGTTCGATTCCAGGTCAGGCAAGTACCAATGTAACTTTTCTAAAGTTATATGTACTTTCTAAGTATATCTTGGACACCAATGACTGAAGGTGAAGGAAAACATCTTGAGGAAACCTGGACTTTAAGTCTGAAATCGCCAACCCGCATTGAGCAAGCGTGGTGCTCAATCCTTCTCTGTACGAGAGGAGACCTGTGCCCAGCAGTGGGACGATAAAAAGGTTGATGATGATGATGAATTATATATTCATTTAATTTTAGGCGTTGCTTGGACAACAAAACATATTTAAATAGATGCACAAAATTAATTATTATTAAGCTTCATAACATAATTTTTATCATCGTTGCACCGTAGCACAGTGCTACGCTGTGTACGCTACGCTGTAGCAAAGCGCGTAGCGCGGCCCTCTGTAAGATTTTGTAAAAAGTTCTAAAAAACATCAATTTTCAATTAAGACTGAAATAGCTTGCTTAATTTCTTAAATTTCTTCAAGACACATTTAAAATGTATTTCGCATTGGACAATGAGGACACAAATTCTAGGTAACGCAATTTCCTTTCGTTATTACGCTGTTGTGTATCGTCGCACAATTTGAAGCACCTTAATAATGCGGCCGTTTGTACCCTCTTAATAGTCGGAAAGCCGTAAAACCTCTGAGAAAAGTGATTATGTTGTTTAGCTTACAACCGAGACCAGTTTAGATAGGAGTTGAAAGCAAAGGAGGTGTTAAGTGTAGTTTTTTTGTGGGACCAAGTGTAGAATATTTTAAGTAAAGAGTTCCTTACCTGGCAATCGAACTACAGCTAAAATTGAGAAGTCTTCTGGAAAACTGTTGTAGAACATTCCAGCGGCCAGCCGATGCAGAGTGGCGTTTTCATTTAGGGCGATGGCTGTGTAGGCTGAGTCGTTGTCTAGGGGAGACTGACAGCGCCCCGGGGCCCAAGTGACCCCATCAGGGAGCTCCTCGTTTTCCCGAATCACAGATAAAACGTCAAAAAAATCGACCCCATTTTCATCTGAAATATAAAGTTACCTACATCAGAATTTATAGTGTATCAATTTATCTACGAACATAGTCTCATGGGAACGAACAGTTTATTCTGTACATCACCTCCAAGTCTCCAAATACGATGTCAATATATTTGACCTAATCCTGTTGACCTCATACTGTAACTTCGATTCCCAGTGGAGGCATACGCCTGAACCTACCATTTGGTCTTACGAGTATCACTATTTATTTTTAGGACTACTGTTTTTCTTAAAAGGTTCAATCAAGTTTCTTTATAAAAATTGTATGCGTAGGCATGCGTCTCGATATCTAAATAAAAGCATTTAAAGGAATGATATTTACTTACCGTCCCCGTTACTCCCGCTGAGTGCGCAGAACAATAATAAAAGGAGAAATACTCCTTTTGTCTGTGGAGCCATTGCGACCCAAATAAATATGTGTGGTGGTTTATGTTTATATTTGGTCCCATCCCGGTGGGCGCGCTGGGAGTGCTAGTCAGAGGCCGTGGGGTGTCGCAGACTCTTGCCGTCCTCGCGGGAGCGGCGGCACATGTCGGCTAGCCAGCGGCGGCAGACACGATACTGAGCCTCGAGCCGCCGCCACCACATAACATCGCCAGCCCTCTATATTCCATTGGTGTCAAAATAATGAACGCTAATGAAACGACAGAGATCGTAAACAGGGTTCATTGATTCAGTTATGAATGATACAGTTGTTACAGATGTGTGTCTAGATAAAGTATGGGCCGTAGTTCACTACTTTTTTTTTTAATAATTATAAACTAGCGCTTGACCGTAATCCCGCCTGATGGTAAGCAGTGATGCGATCGTTGATGGTAAAGCGCGCTAGTTTATTAAGAGCCTATTCCTAGGCCAGAAGGAAGACTGCAGATGAGCGAGGTGATGCAATGTTAAACCCAACAACACGATCAACGGTGCTGCGCCAAAGGGAGATTGATCTGAAGACCCTCCACGACCAAACTCCCAACACACCAACATTTGGCGCATCGTACCCGGCACACATCGCAACACAACTGCTCAGACCCGTCCTCCGTACGGCTTCATCATGCCGGAACACGACAAATCGCTTGGCGGCAAGACTTTGTCTGGTGGGTAATCAAAACAGTTTGGGCTAAGTCATTGTCAAAGGTGAATAGTTATACACTTATGTATAATATAAATCTGAAAACAAATTATACGTAAATCATATTAATCGGAATAAGTTAAACAATAATAATAAACATAGTGTGTGTGCTTTTGTAAAATGTTGTTGCCGTCTGGCGTGTGTATATTGATCAAATTCAATTCTGGTCTATCAACTCTCTAATAGAGATTCATTTGTTTGGCGATTTAGCAAAACAGATGACACGTAGAAACACTAAACTATCGATGTCGATGTACCTTGAACGTTTTTAATAAAAACGTAATGACTAAGCACCTGTCCCATGGACCAAGCGACTAACGACAAGCGAACAGAGCTAGTCCAATTAAAGAAAAGTATTTTAAATGGATTAGTCCGATAATTTTTTTCAAAGTACCCGATGTAATAAAAAACCGACGCATTTTTACTTTTAAAAAAGAAATTGACGATTTTTTTTTTAATTATTGTAAACTAGTGCTTGACTGCAATCCCGTCTGATGGTAAGCAGTGATGCAATCGTTGATGGTAAAGCGCACAAGTTTATTAAGCCTATTCGCTTAAAAAACTGAGCGAATAGGAAGGAAGACGGCAGTTGAGCGAGGTGATGCAATGTTAAACCCAACAACACGACCAACGATGCTGCGCCAAAGGGAGATTGATCTGAAGACCCTCCACGACCAAATTCCTAATATAATAATATTTGGCGCATCGTACCCGGCACACATCGCAACGCAACTGCTCAGACCCGTCCTCTATCGTCTCTATCATCTGATTCTATTCTAGTATCTAAAATAAAACAAGTTGAAGAGCAACAACCAACAAGTACTTACTAGCAGCCACGAGAGTTACTCGCGTAACATGTACGGACGTCAGCAGGTCAAACTACCCGAAACTGTCAAATATTTACAATCAACCTTGAGGCTTAATGCTTTAGCGATAAAGTTAAAAATCTATTTGATTGTAGTTCCGTTTTTCCCACTAAGCGAGTGATGCTGAATGAGTACTTATTCTTACATATATGATAACCCTTGTAGCTACGAAAAATGACTTCCTCCGACGGTGGTGTGGGCAGTCAGCGATCAACTATTAATAAATATTTATTTATTTAAACTGGAAGTATAATCTTTTGTACATTTATGTATAACATATTGAAACTTTTCTTGAGCCAGAAAATTGTTCACGAGTTGACGACGAGAAATCGACTGGCTAAGTCGATTTCCCATCGTCGAGGGGCTGTCCTTAGATACACATTATTATCATCAGTTTTAACCATTTCTAAATATTTCTGTGGAATTCATAACAATGTTAGGCCACAACATTGGCTGCCGGCGGAAGTTACCACCCACCAGACAAAGTCTTGCCACCAAGCGATTCGTCGTGATGCCTGGTGAAACCGTAAGGAGGACGGGTTTGAACATTTGTTTTGCTATGTGTGCCGGGTGTGCCAAATGTGGTTGTGTCGAGAAGGAGATTGATGTGGAGACCCTCCACGACCAAACTCGTGGAGGGTCTCCACATCAATCTCCTTCTGACGCAGCATCGTTGATCGTGTTGTTGGGTATAACATTGAATCACCTCGCTGCCGTCTTTCTTCTTAATCACTACCTTTTTAGTGAATATGCTTTTACTCGTAATGAACTAGCGCGCTTTACCATCAATGATTGCACCACTGCTTACCATCAGGCCGGGTTGCGGTCAAGCACTAGTTTATATATAATTGTTATAAAAAAAATATCTAATCACACGTGATTAGGCGTTTTAACCTTAGTTACAAATGCATGAACAACTTGGTGTATGTGAAAGATAATGCCTGTGTCACATGCTGACAACCGAACAAAGTAGCAAACTTTGCCTCATTAAACACTAGGTGCGACTTACTTGTAGTTCGTGAGGCATATTAATGTCACGGAACTTTCACATAGTTTAAGGTGTACCTACGCCTCAAGACAGTCATGTTTTTAGTCATCATCATCATCATCCGAAGCTTTTTCAGCTTAGGAGTCTGGGCTCCGCTTTACCAGTGTAACTGCTGATTTTTGGCTAAACTTCGATATTTTCCGTGAAGCGACTGCCGTCTGACCTTCACAACCCGAAGGCGATATCGAAGTATTGCAGTTAGACCAATTGTTGGACTTTTGAGGGCTGCAACAACCTGTAACGACTACTCTTAGATGTTCGTGTGGCAACCGGGACCAACGGTTTAATGTACATTCCGAGGCACGACCAGACCAGTGCAAATATTCATATCCATGCATACAAATATTTGCACTGCACGGGGACCGAAACCGCGCCTCCTTGCGCAGCGGCCGCGTCCGCTACCGCTACACCACGGAGGCTGTCCAACAGTCGTGTTTTAGTATTTTTGGTATACAGCGACAGCTACGAAGTTGCGAGTTGTGATAGACGAAAACGCATCTAATCGGTGCAACAATATAGTTCAATTACTCAATTCTACGACATGCGTCATTCATTCTTAATAATTACATATTACTATTGCTGCTACTGCTTATGTCTTTAGTAATTGATATATTGTCCCATAATTATTGATAGGCTGGTCTGGTAATATATAACGTTATTTTTTTGTTTATGCGAATCCTTAATATATATAGTTTGTTCAGAATATTTGCACACCATGTTATATTTTTCCCAAATACATTTAGAAATCATTGCAGCGTGGTTACCGAGCGCACATAGCTGACGGTAGACCATGGTACTAGGAGCATAATGGGACAGAGCCCCCCCGCGCCACGCTGCTTCAGGCGCGGGCGGGCGGGTATATAGAGGTACACAACGTTATTTATTGTATTATATGCGCAACCCGAAACACGTGTACAATAGTTTTTAAGTAAAGAATCTATGTACAAATTTTCAAAAAGATATTATAAAAAACCGCAAATTTATGAGCTCTTTATCTTACCTGGTTGTCCCAACAAAAATATGGTCAACACACCGCTCGCCCGCCTGGGACCCTGTCTCACGCGCCTAGCACCGTCGGTTGTGTTGCGTGCTTAGTAGCCACAGTGCAACAATTTCAAAATGTATTTGGGAAAAAATATATAATGGTGTAAAAATGATTGGAATCAACTCAGTTGCTTGTTCTGAACAAACTATATTCAGGCCCCACACTAGGAATTTCTCCTGTTTCGTGGGTGCGTTTACAAACATATAAAGTCTCATACACAAACAGCCAGATCCGGAACAACTAATTGAAGGCCAAACAAATATTTGTTCCGTGCGGGAATCGAACCCGCGACACACAGAACAGCAGTCGATCGCACAGCCACTGCACCAATCGTGTCAAATGAATAAAAATGAACATGATTTGTTTTTTTATTTATAGAAATATCTGTACTCATTTTATGGCAGGTTATGATGGAACCATCTATTGTACTACGTATTCTTATATATAAACATTTTTAATTCGATTTGGTCCTTAATGATTTTTAATTATACAAAAAGTATACAGAAAGTATTATTCTAGATAGCGTGTGGCGAAAAACACATGTACAGAAACAGTGGCAGGCTCTGAGAAAATAAAGGTTTAAATTAGGTTTTCACATAATAATAACGTTAACAGAGCATCGCCTTTTGTTGTTCACATAAAAGTTAATAGGTCCCTTGTTGGCAATCAAAACGAAATCAAAGAAAGATCTGCAAACAGTGCCCGTTTCTTTATCTCTGAAACTGAAGTAGGTAATCCACACCATGCAGGTTTCAGAGTGGATTTAATTTCTCACGAAAGGTTTATTTTTAGAAAGAGATACTCGTATGTCTGTCTTACTTAAGCTTTAATTAGAATTTCACGACACGAAGTTTGTCACCTTTAGGCCCGGCTCACACTAGCGGTAGTGCAAAGGATATTTATGCCACAAATGGAAATGTATCCACACGTCAGTGGGCGCCGGCCCTTACTCACAAGTCACAGGTAGCGTGAGAAGTTGCATATACGTAAGTACGTACAAAGTTGTAGTATTGCATTTATATTGCTCTCGGGTAATGGAGGTCAGACGGCAGTCGCTTCACGGAAAATATCGAAGTTTTACCAAAATCAGTATGCGAGTATGCCTGTGCAAACTAGTTTGCGTAGGTAAGCGCGTGTGTGTGGACGGAAAGACGGTAGCGCGCGCAGTCCTGAATGTTCCGTGCCTGTGCAGTCATGACTGTAGTCATGACTGCACAGGCCTGGACTGCGCAGGCAAGGCGGAGTGTGTAGACGTAACTTTAGACAGGTAAAAGCGGACTTCAGACTCCAAACCTAAAAAAGATTCGGATGCGACTGAGATTTACGAGTTTACTTTTACAAATATAGTCGTGGGAGATCATATATGCCCACTTCGCTTCCATACAATAGAGATTAAAAAAAAGATTTTTAAAATTTTTTTGTAACTCACTTCGAAATCGATATTTTTAATGAATGCATGCGATTGCTAAAACACTTTATTGTTTTTTTTTTTGTGTGTCTGTTTTTCGTCTTTTAGTGTCTAAAACCTACCTGTTTTAGTCACTAAAAGAGAAAGCGCTGTTCCTTTACTTGATTGTGCGCCAGGGCCACGGTTTCTATTTCAACCAACCTGCAACCCTGACCCAGGTAAGTCTCTAAGAGCGCTGAGGATCCCACTCCTTCACGCGCTCCGCCACCTCCTTTGCCAGCATCACTGCTTCGCAGAAGGAGGTGATGGCCTGCCACATAATCTCTCTCCGAGTGCCCACGTAGTATTTCAAGACATTGCCAAGCGGTTGTTCGACTCTTTATCTGGCCGGCTGGTGTACTTCTTTACGAAAGAATCAACGATGCGATAGAACGTGACTAAGCTGCCAGACTTTTAGGAATTTGTCTTGTTAACAGTCATGCTGATGAAATTTTGATGCTTTATCCCTTCCTCTCTCTTTTCAGGGTTCCGTAGTTCATGTCACCGAACACTTATCGTTACGTCATGTTCACATGTCCTTCTGTAAGTCCTCGGTTTAGTTTCTATATATCTACCACGTCGAAAAAATACTAAAATATTTTGTTTTGGGTAAGTACCTCTCCTTCTACAAGTAAAGTGGTCAATTTTTCTCAGGTCTACTCCAATGTGTATTAAAACGTTTTTATTTAGAAGTTTGCGAAATATTTAACTTCAAAGCGCATTTTTTTTAGAGCAGACGACTTATTTTAACAAAAAAGTGCTTGATGACAAAAAGAGTGCTTGAAATAATTCATGATTTTTCATAGCCTTAGCTAACTTAGTGAATTAAGGTGTTCTAGAAGCCTTCGTGGTACATAACGTGCTAAGACTAGTTTTCTTACATAAAAATCCAAGGTATAAGATTAGCAACAGCCGTTAATGATATGTATAACTCGTTCTAAAAGAAAAAGTTTCGCAATTTTACATGAACTGTAAAATAAAGAAACTTAATTGATCGTCTTTTATTGAACTTATGTGCTGTGAGAGAATTTCATGCCATTTGAATTTTATACACGATCAGCCTGAAACGACATTATTTTATTGAGAAAATAAATATTTTCATTTCGTGCATTCACTTGACTTGTAAAAGGTTTTGTTCATTTGTAAATGTCAGTTTGTAGAAAGTATTAAAAACTGCTTCGCATCCAAGAATAACAGAATATGACTCGGCTTTACTGATTCGATTTACGATGTCATAACTTAAGTAATTGAACATCCAGTAAGACTTTTTATTAGAAAGAAGAAAGAAAGAAAATACTTTTATTCAGCACAGACTTAAAGACACAATACATCTAGCATAAACATACATCAGGTAGCAACAAAATAAAAAACTAAACAAAAAGTTAAAAATCCCTGTTTAAAAATAGCAGCAAAGTATGCCTCGTGGCTGCACCAAAAAGGTCCAGTTCAGCAAAAATGCCAGACAACTAGTGCCTGACAATTAATACAGCCATAGACAGAATATTTTTGTAGATTAAAGGCCATGTTCAGAGGGGTCGCTGTGTACGTAGCTACTGCAATAAACGTGCGGTTGCTTATGAACCAAGAAAGTCATCATCATCATTTCAGCCGAAAGAGGTCCACTGCTGGACAAAGGCCTCCCGCAAGGATCACCACGACGACCGGACCTGTGCCTTCCTCATCCAGCAATTTCCCGAAGGGCGTGTGTGGGACTCGCCCAGCCGAAGCCGGGAATACCCACTAAAACCGAACAGCGGCACACCGACATCGCCTTAGTGGCGGGGTCATGGGAAATAGCATGCCTGCCTACCAATCCCCCGCCAGCGATTCCCGCCCGAAGGCAGGCCCACAGTGGGTCCTCCATAAGGAGGAGCCCGGCTGGGTACGTCTTCGTGTGCAAGAAGACGCAGCAGCCAAGGGTTTTTTAGCGAGGTGTCCTTCCTCTTAGCCCCACTCGTTTGCCCGAAGGCAAACGGGGCCCCCAGCTCCTCTCAATGAGGAGACCGGGTTGCCCGACGGTGACCCGGAGTTCGGGTCACGTCAGCCACCTGGAGAGGTGGCCGACCCGCCGCGCGTGACCGCCGAAGCGGTCCCCACTTCTGGTTTTGGTCCGCGCCGGTAAACCGGTAACCCCCATATCTGGGGGCCGTTCCCCTATCCGCCACCTGGGGACGCGTCTGATGGCAGGCCAGAAACTGCGCACGGAGTTTGGTGCCAACCTAACCCAACCTGCGTCTTAACCCGTCGGCAATGTGCCCGGTGCATTACCACTCTAGCGTTGCAATTCTTCGGGATATGTCGGTTACTCTCGTTCTTCTGCGGATCTCCTCACTTTGGATTTGATCACGCAGTGAAACCCCAAGCATAGCGCTCTCCATTGCCCTTTGAGTGACTTTGAGCTTTCTTATAAGGCCCGTTGTTAACGAACAAGAAATTAAATGCAGAAAATGTCCCGATTATTGACGGGTAGTGACTACTTATAATAATGTGGGAATAGTGGGTGTAACAATGCACTATCAACTACATACGTTCAAGTCATGCTCATGAGAAACTGCTATGAGGAATTACTCCTGTATCTTAAATGTGTTTACAACAATATAACTTACATAAACAGCTAGACACTGCACTGTGAGCCACAGCACCAGCAGTGTCAGAAAGAGGGAGTGGGCCGTAATCTACCACACGGGCTCAGTACGGGTTGGTAGATGTCACATATCTTCGAAGTTTTGCCTCTCACGATATTTTTTCTTCACCGTTTTGAGAACAGTGGTGATTAATATCGATGAAACAATTTACATAAAGCGCCTGTCGGCTCGACGTTATTGCTTAGCTAGCCTATGGCGCCTATAGGTATGAATAATTACAAAAATAATTTACTCGATTTCAAACGAGTACAAAAATATACCTACAACATTATTTTTTGTTTATGCGAAAACCGAAGTAAAGAATCTATGTACAAAATTTCAAAAAGATATCATGATAAACCACAAAGTTATGAGCTTGTTATCCTACTTGGTTGTCTCAACAAAAATATGGTCCACGCTCCGTTTGAGAGAGCGAGCATTGACCTGTGGCGTTAGCTAAGCGCGTAGCACGTAGCGCGCGCGTGCGTAAGCATGCGCACGTGTAAGCTGCGTAGCGCGCTCAGTAACCACACTGCAACAATTTCTAAACGTATTTGTGAAAAAATATAACATGGTGTGAAAATGATTGGAATATATTCAGTTATTATTCTCGGTTTCGCATAAACATAAAATAACATTGTATAAAAGTTATCACTTAGATAAAGTGTACATAAAAGTTTTTGCAGTGTTTTTCAATTCACACCAAAATTCGCTTCGAATATCGCCAAGGTAAATTTTAAGTTAGATTTGTTCGGGTTAATAACGAAACAACAGGCATCGTTAGACCAGGGCATAAAAAAATAAAAGAAGGTTATTTCATAACATTTTGGCGCGCGTGTTTGTGTCTACGTATGTGTGTGTGTGTGTGTGTGTGCGTGTGTGTGAATGTGTGTATGTCTGAGAAATTCAGAGTGTAGAGAATGTTCGTACCATCGATTATCTTTGTAATTGTATATGGGAAACATTATCAGACTCCTGCAGCTGAAGTTCCTCCTGAAATCTTCTGTTCATAGTAAGAAAGAAAGAAAGAAAATACATTTATTCAGCACAGACTTAAAGACACGCAATACATCTAGTAAAACATACATCAGGTAGCAACAAAATTAAAAAAATAAAAATAAAAATCAAATGAAAGTAAAAGCCACGATGTAAAAACACCGGCAAAGAGTGCCTCGCGGCTGCACCGAAAAGGTAGTAAGTGTAGTACAAAGCATGTAGTATATTAGTCAAGAATATATTCCATACTAGCTTTCCGCCTGCGGCTTCGCCCGCGTGGTGTTCGGTTATATCGCTCTTTTTAGATTTTCCTCGGGAATATAATTTTTCCCGGGATAAAAGTACCCTCTTATTTAATCCAGACTTCTAACTTTACGTCTGCAAAATTTCAAAGCAATCGGTTCCGTAGTTACGGTGTGAAAGCCGAAGAAACAAACAACCGAACTCACTTTCCCATTTATAATATTAGTAAGGATTTCACTAGCATTAGCCAGTGATGTTAAAGTTCAGAAACATTTGACTGTAGCCATCATTTAGGCAATACAATAAGAATAATTATTGCGAATAGATTCGTGTTCAGCTAAGTACGTGGTAGGCAATCATGTTAGTATTCACAAGGCGTAATATTTCTTATTGCAGCTGTGACCTAAATATGCAGAACAAGTCGTTATTCGACGATTTATGACAGTGCGACATATAAAGTCTTTGACGTAATGAGAGCGAGGCGGCAGGAAGCGGTCTAGCCTTTTAGTTAACTCGATATTAGGCGAGCCTGCAATTTTATACTATAATACTGCTCTTCCCCTGGTACGGTAGTCAGAGACTTTATTTTTCTTTTCTTACTATCTTTCCTTTGTTTTACTCTTTTTTCTTATGTATGTATATTGTTTTACAATTTTTCTTACTTTCATTTCAGCTCTTAAATATACAATTTACTCTTTTATAGGTATCTTTCATAATATTCATCCCTTACTGCTACAAGTTATACTAATTTGTTATTTGCTATTATTTGATGACTGCTTTATATATTCCACAATATGTAATTCACTACATCTTTACTTTGTCTTATTTCTATTTACAACTAGTTACTTTCGCTACTTGTTTGCAGAACTCTAGGAATTTGCTTCTATTTATTTTCATCTTGTGTTATTATACGAATATTTTGTTTATTTATTCGAGTTTCTATTATGATCTCAATATCATTTCTTTCTCTACCAAAGACAGGGCATTCTAGTTACCTTGATGTTAGGCGAGCATGCATTTTGACCGTTAGTTACCTCGAGGTAACCCTAGGCGAGTCTGCAATTTAGGCCGCATGAATTTTCGGCCTCCACCCATCACACTAGCACTGTAGTGTGTTGGGTACTGCTTTATCGTTTAGCATTTCTTTTGAGTTTTGCCTCGGCTCCTTAATGTGGTGTTCAATCTATATAACTACGTTCTTATATAAAAAGTAATCTCTCTTTCCTTTGGTCATCGGATCACGCGTGAATGGATGGAACGATTTCATATTTTTTTTGTTGTTGTTGCTTATTGTCAGAAGGTTCTTATGAAAGAAAACAAAGGTAAGTTACCTTTTCCTTTTAGTTTGTTTAGCTCTCTTTTACGGTATTCCTTTTCCCGTGTACCGCTTCAAAAAAATTATCACTTCAATCTCAGGTACATTAAACGAGCGTTCAAACGATGTCCTGTTTTATATGCTCGAAGCCCCAAGTCTTCATTTAACACCTGAAGGGCCAACAGTTTCTAATTACGTTTGGGATTTCTTTGAATTCACGCCTTCACAGCAGTTTTTTTTTGTTCTGGCACTCCACGTTTTGTGTTAGCCAATGACGAGTATTCACAGCTGTTATGTCAATACGAAATTTGAATTCCACAAAAAGTTTGCGGCCAGCATTCTAAAAAAAAAATCTGTGTTATTATGCTCGAAGCCCCTTATGTCTTCATTTAACACCTGAAGGGCCAACAGTTTCTACTTACGTTTGGGATTTCTATGAATTCGCGCCTTCACAGCTGTTATAATAATTCGAAATTTGAATTGAATAAAATATTTGTGGCCAGCATTCTAAAAAAAAAAAAAAAAACTGTGTTTTTACTGTGTGACAACTTTTACGACAGAGTTTTGGCGGGAAAGTTAAGCTGAGTGTCACGCTTATTTTTCATTGGACTTTTAAGTTATTCATAGTGTTGTTTACTATATAAGAGTGCGTGATTTATGAAGCAAAAAGTACATTCAGTAAATAATTCATAGAGAACATTGAGATATTTCAGCATAGTGGCCTATTCATGACTTTGCCTCAAACCTCCCTCGTAGATGGTTCACGCGGCGGTCTTTTTCAACACGAATGAAAATTTATTATGTGACATTGGCTAAATTCACATACCATGCGAAGCCAAAGAAGAAGAAAGAAATAACTTTTACGACCTGACTTAGTATGTTAGGGTTATAGTACGAATAGACTAGGTTGACTTACAGAGATAATCCTTCATTTCAATCATTTACCAACCTGCTCTAGGCCCGTGGGGTAGATAAAGGCTACTTTCTCTCATAGGAAGGAATCAGTAAAAATTGCCGTAGAAGTTAGTATTCTGGGTTAAGACAATGTAATTGTACTCATTAGTACAGTGGTCGTTACTGGAGATTTTCAGTAGCCGGAGTGTAGATTTGTGACCGGTTGAAACAACTGGTGAAATGTGGATGAGGCCCTTGCCCAACAATTTGGGATATAAATAAGACAAGATGTTATATACCTAATGCTAGCGATTGTCAGTATAACAAACTGAAAAAAAATATTTAGGGTACGGTAGGGAGCATCGACATTACATTATTCACTTGTGGTAAAATATTATAATAGGAGTACTTTTCCTGATTACATTGCATTATATAAAAAATATCTCACAGGCCACCTATAAAAAATAATGTTATTTAAAAGTGAAGATTCGTATTTTGCGTGCGAATAAATTCGTGCGGATCGACTAATAAGCCAAAGATAGGCGCTCTGAGATTTATGTGACAGAGCCTTAACACTTTGCTAAACTATGTTGGAAGTTTTGTAAGAAAGCACATTTGGCGTAGTTATGTTATGGGTTAAACATTCGTTGTTGAGAAGAAAATTCAGGGTATAGAGAGTAGTGAACAAAATTGATTAGCTACTTATTAGTTTGAGCCGTTTGGGCAGAAACACGAGGGAAGTGGGCTCCAAGTGCACTACTAGGTAGTATTTCGACACATGGCCAAACAATTAGTCTATTTTCACGTGACCAGGACTGCCCTTCATTGTTTTCCAAAATCCTTGACTTTGACTGTTAAGTGTAAATTCAATTAATTCACGGCTAGAAAATGGTGTATTTTCATTTGGATTGTAATGAAAATTACTTAAGTTAAAAATTCCACTTTCAGCTATACTAAATATATTTATCCTGAAAGTTAGCCTTTCGTAACATTATAGGGCCTTTGGCAGTCTTATACAAAATCCATACGCCGAGTTATAGGTGAGTGGAAGAAAGAAAACTTTTTTACAAAAAAAAAAAAAAAAGAAATGAAATGAAATCGTTTATCAAGTAGGATCACTGATCACTTTTACACGTCATATCTTTTTTTTAAAACTAGATGAAGCCGGCATTTCGTAACTGACTACCTCTGAGAAGAATAGCCGAAACAAACTCAGGGATCATCGTCTTCTTTCAAGTCCAGACATTAAAAATGATAATGTTTACAATAATTTACGTTATAATTACGCATATAACAATGCTTAACAGAGCGAGTAGATCAGTCCCAAGCTTTTTTGTCTTCTAAATAATCTGTGATTTTATAATACCCTTTTTTGCAAAGTTTGGCCTGTACAGTTTTTATATCGTTTAATGGGTAAGTTTCGAATGTCAAAATGAAAATTAACCAATCTCCAAAATAACGCTACAAAGTGAAAAATTATATATATGGTTTTCAAGCATCAAACTCTGATTTCCTTCATCATGGGGTCACCTTGATATATCTTCATTTCAACAAAAAAAAGAATAATTAAAATCGGTTTATAAACGTCCAAGTTATCCGCGAACAAACATAAAAAAATATATATACGGTCGAATTGAGAAACCACCTGCATTTAAGTCTGTTAAAAATACTGTCGAATGATGTACCTCCTCTTCTTAGAAGTCGGATAAAAGAAAACAAAACGGATGATAGAACGATTTATTATACGAGTTACAAAAACACATGGGTTCTTCAGCCAGAATCGTTGAAGACGAAGCATTTCATGCAATTTCAGTGCTTTAATTAAATAAAACATTCATCTAAAATCCCCGTCGGAGCCTAGAAACGCTCCAATAAATTTCCAAAATCGCACCAATAAAACCCATAAACTGTCTGGAGTCGTTATTAGAAAATATATGTAGCTTCAGCACGCGAATTCATCCATATGAAATTTCTGGTTCAAGTCGCAACGCATCACCTGCTTACGCTGTCACTTCGTTTACGCATCACTTGGTCGTGATGTCACTTCGTTTTCGCTTTTTACGGTACGAGATTTTTATTTTTGTACGGTATTTTAGGGCCGTAGCGTGAAGTTCAATAACTTGTAATCATCATCAAGAGTAAGGCTACCAAATTAAAAAAAATCCTACAAAAAATAATAAATCGCTTTCGGTAGTTCTAGAGAATTTGTATCAATGAGTTACGTTCAAACAAATTCCACAGCTTCATTATTAACTAGCTTCTTGAAGTGTTGTAAGTTGTAATCCGTGGTTGTAATGCTATGTAAAAATCCTCACTGGCGCCCCAGAACACCCTACGAAAGTTTCGGAGTAAGTAAAGTAATCCAATCAATGGTTTCGGAACTCATAGAGGACAAAGAAGCCCCCCAATGGAATGAAAGCTTTGGGGGAGGCATTAGTCCAGCAGGGGACCTCTACAGGAAGACTTCTTCTTCTTCCTGTAGAGGACAAAAATACAAATATTGATTTTTATTTACATATATGCAATAAGTGGTATACAATTTTACTTTAAATGTGAACGACAAGAAAATGCATCTTTACCTTTCAGTTCATGAATTTTATCTTTATTAGCTACTAGAATTGTTGAACAGACAGGTGTCAGAAACGTATTCTCTCGACGTCAGGGCAGTAAAGATAGTGCGTCGTTTTATATTTTTGATTTCACGTATTCCGGATGAGTTTCTTGAAAAACTCTTTCATTTAACAGCGACTTGTACAGTTTCGAAACTGTTGGGTACTTGCCGATGTCCAGTTTATGTCTGAAATAGAAAAAAATCTCACAATCTCCTTCGCGTGATTCAATCAAAAACTTTGATTGTTTGATGCAAACTGTCTCAAATTTCACTTTACAATTTACAGATAAAAGAGTTATGAAATGGAAAATAAACAGATTTGTCAAACCTTTGAGATAGAGTTAAGTGTTTCAGTTTAATGTTGGGCCCTTACGAGTTGAGGCTCAGTTGTTAAAATATTGTCTATGGAAAAAGTGAATAATGGAAGAAAAACATGGATTGTTTGCTTTGCGTCTCGCTCACGATTTATGGAAGTCGAGCGGGAGAAGTGGTTGCAAAGATTAGTATTCCCTACCTAAACGGCGTAAATTATAAATTATGCGTAAAGCTTGAGAGATTGTTTAATTAATACTTTACTTACTTTAATTACTAACTCGATCTATCATCAATAATTCCATATTTTCTTTTGAATATTGATAAAGACAAGCTCTTCGAGCAGCTTAGGCGGTATTTTTGGACTGTTTTAAAAAGATTTTTCTGTGTATTCCTTTCACGACTTACATTAACCTAAACAGTTGCGTCACAAGCAGTGGGTCAACATTTATGAAATTTAAATGTATGTACCTAAATTGTTTAAAAAAAGTTTAGGTACCCACCTGGATACGGCATTGTACATCTGAGGCACAAAACACAAATCGGCAATGGTAATTTGATCTCCAACGCAACATTTCCCAGCTGTCTTCTGCAGCAGTTCCTCCAAAGTCTGAAGACCACGGTCGGTAAAATATCTTGTGAATTTAATATATTGCTCTGTCGTCTCGAAGTGGGGCCTTAGACCAATGTTTTGTAACGGCTGGATACCGGAGACTACTATCTGCAAAAGAAAATGGTTAATTGATTTGTCCCTTATACGCCTTGTGAAAATAAAGTGATTTAATTTCTCAAAAACCTATATGGGTATTTATGAAACGCCAAAACTTATGTGCTTGATTTCAATTGGTCGTATTTTATTTAGAAGAGCCGGCATGAAACTCCACAGTAACTCTTTTATAATCATTGGTCCTTATAATGTTTACAGGTCTTAGAATCATACCTATCTATTCCGTGCTTAGAATGTGCTATCTTAAGTAAATATTCAGATTTTTCGGATAGTTGATTCTTAGTTGTTCCGGATTTTTTTCTTAATGATTCCTATAGAGATGCAGATTACCTGGGTAAGATTTAGGGTCTTTAAAACACAACATTGACCAAGTAATTAAAACCATCGCGGGGGAAGAATGGCGGTGATATAAATTCCGTCGTAAAAGTTACAGCAAGATATTTAGTTAAGTACTTGATATTTTTTTGTCAGTTAGTCTCTGAAATGTACTGAATTTAACTATATTTTTTTAAATTCCAGTACATTTGAGACACAGTATCGCAGGAATAGAGGTAAAGATTTTCTCATTTAACATTTTTTCGCTAATGTTAAGTCAGGAGCTTTAGGATAATTCAGAGTTTCATGACAATTACCACCCAACGCGAAAGGGTGCTGCTATAGGATTAACACTTCGAATACTCTTTGAATGCAGACAGGTTAAAAGGCAAATTCAATTAATTACATAATTCGAAGAACAGTTGGTGAAAGCTGAACCACTTGCCGTTTATTATTGAGTTGAGTTTAGTTAGCATGGTAATCCAGTTAGATTAATGTTTCTTAAAAAAGGTGTTATCTTATACGTAACCCGAAGGACACAATTTAATACGTAGGTATACTATCCATGCTAATATTAGGTATAGTGAAGAATTGTGCCTGTCTGTCTATTTAATTTTCACGCATTAATAGGAAAATGGATTTATATGTGGCACCTAGGTGGAACATGACCTGAACACGGACGTATGATTTTTTTCATCCTGACAATGCGTTCAGTGGAATAATTTCAATTCTCCACTCGGGCAAAACTGCGGCCAAAAGCTACGGTTTCTATAACATGACTAATTGACCGAGTCAGACGGTTCAAAAGTAAGTCTTGTAAATGTTACAAACCTCACAGAGTTCTCTCATCTTGGCTTTCTGCAGCGGGCATTTCGGAGTCAGGGCCGGTTCGGGACGAGTGTCCTCCAGGTACTGCACGATAGCCATAGACTCCACAAGTGTTTCATTATCTAAACATTAATAAAACAATAAAAAATAAAAATGAAAATTAGACATATTAAGGCCACCTGACTATGGGAGGGAGTGGGTTCGTTATTCCCAAAATGGGGCCCAGCGCTGATTGGTAAATGTCACATGTCTTCGATGTTCTGGTTCTACGAAATCCCGGTTTTCTAGCAATATTTTCCTTCACCGTTTCAAGAGTAGAGGTGATGAAATCATTTACACAAAGTTTTTTCCTCGGTGGTAGGCCATAACATCGGCCGCCTTTAGAAGTTACCACCCACCAGACAAAGCCTTGCCGCCAAGCGATTTGTCGTGTTCTGGCATGATGTCTGGTGAAGCCGTACGGAGGACGGGTCTGAGCAGTTGTGTTGCGATGTGTGCCGGGTACGATACGCCTAATGTTGTTGTGTTGGGAGTTTGGTCGTGGAGGGTCTTCAGATCAATCTCCCTTTGGCGCAGCATCGTTGCTTGTGTTGTTGGGTTTGACATTGCATCACCTCGCTCAACTGCCGTCTTCCTTCCTATTCGCTCAGTTTTTCTGAGTGAATAGGTTCTTAATAAACTAGGGCGCTTTACCATCAACGATCGCATCACTGCTTACCATCAGGCGGGTTTGCGATCAAGTACTAGTTTATAATTATTAAAAAAAAAAAGGTAATCGCCCGTTTGTGTTCTAACCTATGACGACTTAAACTAGATACTACTACAAACACCGGTACAATTAGGAGAACAAAAAAGGCAGATTCTTTTTTAAATAGTTTATTATAATGCATGTTTTTCGTTTAATTTGAGCGTATCGATATAAGTATGGCACATCCAAAAATAGGTTTCTTTTTTTAAATATAAAAATACATAAAAAGTACAAAAAAATAAGACGCTTTAAAATTTCTGCACAATTAAAAAAAAAAAATTGTTGTTTTTTTGTGTTTTTTTTTAAACAAACAATCAATATCTTGTATTGCCTCCGCGGGCTCTTATTAGAGCTTGGATAGTCTGTCCATGCTTCTCATCAAAAAAATCGAAACAGCTTACGAATTTATGTTACATAAGAATTATCAAAATGATATACTTATTTGGAAATATATGTCATATGTCGCTTAAATAGTGACTAAAAAGAGGTTTTAAAATCCTAATGTTAATGTTCTAAATTCGAATTAAATTTTCATAGGATTTATTTATTTATTTATTATTTCGCACAAAAATTGTACAGAGGCGGACTTAATGCCTTAGGCATTCTCTACCAGTCAACCATAGGTGGTGAAGAGATTAGTAGCAGGTGCTTTAATTGAAAACATTATAAAGAAAACATACTCTTAACACTATTTAAATAAATATTTAAATAAGCTGTATGGAGTATGAAGGATATGAATTAAACAATACATGTAAATGTAGAAAAAAAAGCTAGGAAAGTTTATTTAGTAACTGGTATTCCCTTCCCGAGCTCTTATGACTGTTTCCATGCGGTTCTTCATGGATCAGATGAGAGTGACAATCAATTGTTGAGGCATTTCATTCCATTCTTCTTGGATCGCATGCTGCAGCTGGCTGAGTGATTCCAAGGCTGGATTTCTAGCACGAACACGTCTCTTTAACTCTTCCCATAAATGTTCGATGGGATTCATGTCCGGGCTTGCCGAAGACGTGCCGAAGCCGCAGCAAACAAAAAAAGAACAAAAACTTTTAAGATAAACGCAAAATTTTTGTTTACAAAGGTGAAATGTACTCTAACTCTAAACACACATTTGTTTCAAAACAGTGATACATTTCGTTTGTAGATAAACAAATGAAATTCTAATTTTGAATTTAAAATTTTCGCTTCCCTTTTTAATGGCGAAACTGCCAGCATGATAAGTTTTATTTTTCATGGGATAAATACTCTTTTGTGTAAAATTAGGATAGAAACCATAAAAAGGGAAATGTTTCGATTTTTTTGATGTGAAGTGTATTTCACTTAAAACTCAGGTTTAAGGCATGATGGTGATATGAATCCTGCTTCTATCTTTGGTATTTAGTGCCTGAGATATTTTAGTCAATCAGTTCCTATATATGTTTAATGAATATGAGCACCATCTAATTGAACAAAACGTTGAATGACAGACATCGCCTGTGGACGCATTATTTCACAATAGCCACTCGAAATTCCAATACCTATACATATGACGCGAATAATTGATAGCTATTGACCATTGACTGAACAATCAAACGTTGCTAAATGTGACTTGAATTGAAGCAATCGAAAGTTGTATTCACCTTAAGATAGATATCGTTTCACTAAAAGCGTTCAGTATATAAAAATAACTAGCTGCACCTCGCGGCTTCACTATACCCATTGCAATATACCGCGTAGGCTTCGATATATTTTTTTATATGCTCCGCTCCTATTGGTCGCAGCGGAATCTATACTAATATATAAAGTTGAAGAGTTTGTTTGTTTGAACGCGCTAATCTCAGGAACTACGAGTCCGATTTTAAAAATTCTTTTTGCGTTTGATAGCCCATTAATCCAGGAAGGCTTTAGGCTATATAACATTACGCTGCGACCAATTGGAGCGGAGCGTAACTAACTCCACGCGAACGAAGTCACTGGCGGCCGCTAGTGTTGTATATAGCCTAAAGCCTTCCTGGATTAATGATCTATCCAATGCAAAAAGAATTTTTGAAATCGGAGCCGTAGTTACTGAGATTAGCGCGTTCAATCAAACAAACAAACTCTTCAGCTTTATACAGGGTGTATCTGACATCGTAACGCAAACTTCGCGAAAAGGCTAGACTGCATGCCACTAATAAAATTATGATAGTCATTTATGTCGTTAATGAACGGTTACAGAATTCACAGTGTTTAAAAAAAGTGTCGGCTCGGCCTTTGAACGTTGCAAGCGTGCCGCCGTGCGGGTTTGTAGGTATGACCTTGATCCCTGATGTGTACTCTATTAAATCAGCTGATAAGATAGTTTTTCGAGTTTTGTTTACATTGAGCTTTTTTTGTACTTAGCGAATTAATTAATTTTTACTTTAAAATCTTATTGGGTTATAAAAGTATAACAATTATGAACGGTATAAAGTGAAAAAAACTACATATATTTTTTTTTAGAATCATGAAAAAGCCGACGAAAAATTCCACCACTGGGGGGTTCAGAATCATGTACTGCATCCATGGTACTCGTTTGTGCGTCGATGTCAGAGACACCCTTTATATTAGTATAGATTATTTGATTCAATAGTTTCTAATTTGGTACCGTCTCGGTAGATCGGTTCTGCTGCGACTACAGAACCATTTAATTTGTTTAAAGGTCTCACTACTCATTGATTCTCCTATAACGATCCTGTCCTTAGAAATACCAAATAATTCACTTAATTTGTCTCGTACTTGATTTGCAGGTAAATTAAGCGTACTTTACAAATTCCTCGAGGTGGAAAGTTAGGGCAAATAAGCTTGTCAAGTGGTAAATTATTTTCGTAAGCAATATGGTGTGAATCACTTTGAACCTTCTGCTAAAGAGATAAATGTGTTTATACTGTGGCGATTAGTTCTTGTTTTCTGCAGCAGCTTTGATCGTTGTCCCGAGAGCACATACATATACACAATTTCTGTCAATATTAGTTCCCACACTAGTTTCTTCGTAGGGACTTACCTTTTGATGCGTATTTTATTTATTCACACTTTATGTCGACGGTTTTCTTTTTATACCTATTGAATATTGTTTACTTGGTTCTATTCTATTTTTATTTATGGCAAGTGCTGCCAATGTGAAAAGTGTACATAAACCTTTACTTGATTACCAAACTAATCTACACAGTCTAAGTGTAGGTATGAGCTACTTAGTCTGTTTTTTTAATCTGTACTCTATACTAATAAATAAAGCTGAAGAGTTTGTTTGTTTGTTTGAACGCGCTAATCTCAGGAACTGCTGGTCTGATTTGAAAAAATATTTTACCGTTGGGTAGCCCATTAATCCAGGAAGGCTTTAGGTTATATAACATCACCATCATCCGTACTAATATTATAAATGTGAAAGTAACTCTGTCGGTCTGTCTGTCTGTCTGTTACGCTTTCTCGCTTAAACCTCTCAATCGAGTTTGATGAGATTTGGCACAGACAATCTTTAGACGATGCGAAAGGACATAGGCTACCTTTTATTGAAAAAAAAAAAATGATATTCCCGAGGGAAATCTAAAAAGTGCGATATAACCGAATTCCACGCGCCATTATCATAAAATTATTATTTTCATGATAATTGCCGTGTATAAACTACAATAGCTATTCAAATCTTAGAACTGTTGAAAAAGAAATAAATACAGTTTATTTTCATAGTAAAATAAGTTTGGTATATGCAAAAATAAAGCAATGCTTAATATATTTTTGTCTACTGCAACCATCCTGTGGAACATCAGAAGATGCATGCAAGCAGAAGATGGAGCACAAATAAATAAATGATTCGAATTTGTTTGGTCTAATATAGCTGTTATAATAATTGCGTCGTTAAAATATTTTACAACCTTATTTTTAGTTTTTATGTATTTTTATATTTAAAAAAAAACTTATTTTTGGATGTGCCATACTCATATCGAGTAAATACGCTCAAATTAAACGAAAAACATGCATTATAAACTATTTAAAAAAGAATCTGCCTTTTTTTTGTTCTCCTAATTGTACCGGTGTTTGTAGTAGTATCTAGTGTAAGTCGTCATAGATTAGAACACAAACGGGCGATTAGCTTTTTTTTTTTAATAATTATAAACTAGCACTTGACCGCAATCCCGCCTGATAGTAACAGTAATGCAATCGTTGATGGTAAAGCACGCTAGTATATTAAGAGCCTATTCACTCTAGCCTTGAAGACACTTGAATTGTAGTCAGACGTAAAGACCGCCGCTGGCAAATTGTTCAAGTCCATTTATGTAGGCGTCATAAAAGACGAGGCGAAACGCTTCGTCCGGATCATGGTGGTGTCAACAACGTCAGGGTGGATTCTCGCTCCTGATCTTTGATGCCTTTTATATTTGTATTTTTTTATTGATTTGATAAAACAAAATATATGTATCCAATATTTTTCTATAATCTGAATGACGGACTAAATAGAATCAATTTTTTTTTTACCTATATACATCCCTATTCCCGCGCACTCTCCCAAATGCATCCTATAGAACACCGACAGGCTGGCTACTCTTCGCCTGTGCTCCAGGCTTTGGAGACCGTTTTAGAGCAAATCTGGTTCACCAATTAGCCTCTTCGCTCGCCTCTCCAAACCAAAGTTGCCAAGTGGCATTTTGCAGCACCGGGCCAAATGTGGCTGCTGCACACACGAACGGACTTGCGTTTTGTATAACAATATTAGAAGCAGAATTAGATGCTGTCCTGGTGTGAAGTACCACCGACCGACCGACCGACCTTTGCAATAACGCCAATTTTCCTGGCAGCCAATCTTTCGTAATTTATATTATAGCATAACAGTCGAAAAGTTGAATCAACGGTTGAGATAAATTCATATGTATGTATATGACAAGCCGACGCACTTTGCAGGATTCAATGACCCAAATAGTTACCAATTCAGTCAGAGTTTTTCTATGTGCGATGTTATTAGGTGGCGACACATTCATTAAATAGCTATTTGCGGAGTTATTGACCGGTCCACTTTAAACAAACGGTCGGTCGCCTCGAGCACGCAAATGGAGTTTTACTGTAGCGAACCGCGAACAAACGACACTGGTTGAATTTTTAATATTGCAGCTTTAGACCTTTTTAGAGCGAGCCAAAACCACTTGGCAAGAAAATAAAAAGTTTTAAGGTTCGCATTCTGAGTGCACTTTGATGGGTACTTTCATTTACGTGGTCAGATTTATTTAGGATTTGTTTCATTGCAACATATTTTCTTTTTCAATTAATGAAGATTATGAGCCTAAATAAATATATACTGCGCAATATATCTACTCGTTTCATACCAAATATTTTCTTATCGAGAATCTTTGAGATTACATTCAAACTGAAAATCTCTTTGAATAAATGTTTAAATATTCACTGAATTAACAAGACTCAATTTATTTACACACTGATCATACAAAACAGTTTAAGAGATAGTACGTAGCGTTAAGCTTTTATCATCGTCTGTAATCTTTGCTAAACCGTTTCACAATGTGGGGCGGATCTTTAACACCAGAGATAGCAAATTATAGGGGTAAGCACATCAACAGCTCTAATGTTACTGCACTTATCAATCTGGAGCTGTACCTAAATAGTGACGGGGCATTACACTTACTAGGGATTCTGTGGAAGATTTATATTTCTATTTATAGAATGCATTTCGTTTACGATAGAGGATTTACTTTCAGCTTTATGTGTTAGCGATCAGAAGTGGTATTTATTTAAGAAACAAATGAGGCCGTTCCAATGTTCGTGTATTATCCATTTGAATTACAATAATTACAACCAGAACATGTTAAATAAGATAGGAACAGAATAATAATCACTGAGCACACAACAATATGTCAAACAATAGGCAGCAGCTCTTAATTAATATAGAAAATATAGGTCTCACAGAGTTTGCACGATGTTACCAGTCCGAGTGTCCGCCCCTGGCTCACTTTCGTTGTCGAAAGTGAGCGGGTAGACAGCGTCTTTTGTAGTGAGCTTAGGGTGGGGTGCCGGTCCTCGCTAACATATGTCTGTATTTTACTGAGAAAATTCAGAATATTTTCAAATAAATATTTGGTAGGTTTAGATAGGCATTGCTAGTTTATGGCAAAATGTTAAAAAGTCCGATTACCTGTCTTACCAGAGACAGTTGCAATACAATAAATCGTTTATTATTTAACAGTTACTGGGTATAATGATACCCTCATCAGGGTTGATAAAAATCATGATTAAAAAAAAAAAACAAAATAATCCGATTAATTTGATTTAAATAGGGTTTATTTGATTTAAATAGGATTTTTTTGAAGTTATTTACTTTCTTGGTTTTTTTAAATTTAATAGTCAGTTCTTCATTAAAAGGAAAACAATATATTTTGTTTTAATTTTATTATTAATACAATTAAGGTAATTAAATAAATTCTACTAATAAAATCAACAATTAAAAAAAACAGTAGCGTTGAAAAAATTACAAGGAAAGTAATAACTTACGGACTAAAAAGAAACATGCACAAATACTTATGTAAGTATTAATAAACTTAGTTAGTAAACTTTATCATTCTTTGTATTGAGTTCCTTCAAAAGGAAAACTAATTCGGTTGCCTCCTCGGTGCCTAACCTGTTTCTTATTTTGCTGTGCACTAAATTGAAAGCCGAAAATATTCTTTCGACCCCAGCCGAAGAAGCAACTGTACTCAGCAGTTGCTCGTGTACGCGCCGTAATGTATGTCGAAGGATGTCCCTAGACAATTTTTTGTCCGACTTGGTTGCAGTAAAAATGTAATGATTTAAATCATTGATTTTAAAAAAGAATCACTTGATTAAAATCACGATTTAAATCACTGATTTAAATCAAGTTATTTAAATCATATCAACCCTGACCCTTATACCCAGTAACTGATAAATAATAAATAATTTATTATCTGTAAGTACTCTAGAAGAAGAAGTAGTAGTTTTGTACAAACACTTTTACTAAGTCATTTTTTTTTCAATGCATGCAATTGTCAGAAATCGTGCCGCTCAACTGAAAACTTAAGAAACTACACGTTTCGACGAACAATACTGGGTTGTGGAAGTCAGTTAGGCTATCAGTTCAGCTGCTTCGGTTTCGACTGAAAGCCGAACCCAACAGCTGTGAAAAGGCTAGGCTGACTGATTAAACACATTAAAAATACGATTAGGTTGACTTTTTCTTTTTTCCCAACCTGGGCCTGGACTGTAAGAATTGAACATAATCCATGCGGGTGCTATTCTTCTTATATTTTATCTGTGGAGTGAGGTTATCTCTCTAGAGATTGCTTCGCGCAACAGATGATAAATGTAATGTCTAATTCGTTACTTATTATATCTAGTTCTCCATATACTTTGAAAGTACGACACCATTTTTTTTGTGTTTGATGGGAAACCATCAAATGACCTCTCCCACTCTGTGCGGAGCAGAAGGGCGTGTCAGATTTTTACTGACTAAAACCAACCCGTGTTCCTTCACTTGCCTGTGCGCTAGGGCCACGGATTCTTTTTTAACCAATCCACACCCCTGACCCAGAAGGCATCGGTCTTCGTGGACCCCGTCATTATGTGCTGACATCTCTTTGAGGCACGCGTGAAACACAGCGAGTTGCCCACTGCTCACCGCCCGGAAGTCTGCGCCTGCGGTGGTGGCTAGTTCGATGTTGTCTCCTGACCAGGGCGTTCCCGCGGCGGCTAGAGGCGTGAGGGCGCTGGCAATCCCGCTACATCACACGCTGCGCCTCTTCCTTTGCCAGCATCACTGCTTCGCAGAAGGAGGTGATGTCCGGAGATCGCTGCCGATCGCTGCCACGAGGATACGGCGGTGCTCTAACCTATGCTCCACCGTGTCCTCAGGGTCATACACACAGTGGAGACACCCTGGCGTTTCCTCTCACCTTATACAGAATAGGAAACTCCCAAAACACCCGCGTCCGGTGAAGACGTGCGTCAAGCGGAAGGTGAGGGCGCCGTGGCGCTTCTCTAGTCATTCCTTAAAGAGGGGACTAGTTTGGCATGCCCAGCACTGGGATGCGACAATCACACTCTCCATGTTGCCATGACATCCCGCCGGAGCTCTGTCGGCCGTACCGCGATTTCTCGCGGCAGTTGAGTTATGTCCCGGCGTTTTGCCTCCTCTCGCCACTCCCACATGTGGGCGAAGGCTTTGGCCTCCAGATTCCATGGCGGCAATTCGGCAAGGAGGCTGGCCGCCCCAGCGGAGACCGTGCGGTGTCCCCGGATCAGCCGAATGGCCAAGACCTTCTGGGACGAGGTAAGGCGTCAAGCTGATCGTTTTCTTTGGAGACCGCGCCCACACCGGTGCCCCTTAAAGGGCCATGGACGTTACGGCCCCCGCGTAAAGCCTCTGGCAGGAGGCGTTTGATCCCCTTTGGTTGGGGAGGAGCCACGCCGAGGCCGGAGCTGCCCTGAGCTCCGGCTCGTTCCAGTCTGACAGCCAAATGTCAGAAGTGCTCCTCAAAGTTCCACCGGCTGTCAAGGACGAGTCTTAGGTACTTCATCGTCGACCTGACGCCGATGTGAACCCCTCCTACCGTTATGTGGCAGCCCGACGGTGGCGAGTTCCGAGGACCATGAAAGCACATTGCCTTAGACTGGTGCAGAACCACCTCGAGTCGCAGTTGCAGGAACCCCAGGTCACTGCATCGGCCGCCGCTTGGTGCGACCTCCCTTTTGCCAGTAGGTACGACACCATTAATTTCAATTTAATATCGAGTCATGAAAGAATTGAACTGTTATAATTGAAAGAAAGATAGATAATTGAAGTGTGATAATTAATGTGGTAATTTATTAAACGCGACTTTAAATTATAAGTAGGTACAAATAGCATTGTGTGTACTTTGGTGAAAATTTTGTAGTGCTTCTCATATTTGCGCTGGCAACTGCACCAGTAGGGTAATTGCACTATCAGTAGCGATAGGTATCATTTTGATGACTCAACAACATTTATTGCAATTTTAACGTTGTTTTAATTTTTCTGAACATACGAAGCAATAGATTCGCAAAATGCTTCAAAACTATTCAAGTTTTTTTTTTAATAATTATAAACTAGCGCTTGACTGCAATCCCGCCTGGTGGTAAGCAGTGATGCAATCGTTGATGATAAAGCGCGCTAGTTTATTAAACCCATTCACTTAAAAAACTTAGTGAATAGGAAGGAAGACGGCAGTTGAGCGAGGAGGTGCAATGTAAAAGCAAACAACAAAACCAACGATGCTGCGCCAGAGGGAGATTAATGTGGAGACCCTCCACGACCAAACTCCCAACACAACAATACTTGGCGCATCGTACCCGGCACACATCGCAACACAACTGCTCAGACCCGTCCTCCGTACGGCTTCACCAGACATCATGCCGGAACACGACGAATCGCTTGGCGGCAAGACTTTGTCTGGTGGGTGGTGACTTCTGCCGGCAGCCGATGTGGCCTACCACCAAGACTACTGGCATTAATAGCGTGTTACTCAATTAGGGTGCCGGTTAATGACAATGCTGGGAGGCTAGGTATACCTGTGTTCCTGGTCTCAATTGTGTCCCTAGTTAGACCAATCAGTCTGGGCCTAGTGTTATAAAGAAAGAAAGAAAAATATTTATTGTGACTAGACAGGAAAATCTTAAAACTAAAATAAGTAGACACAATTAAATATAAAAACAAGTTATTTTTTTTATTTTTTTTTTTTTATTAAAATATAAACCAGCGCTTGACCGCAATCCCGCCCGATGGCAAGCAGCGACGCAATCGTTGATGGTAAAGCGCACTAGTTTATTAAGAGCCTATTCACTCTAGCCTTGAAGACACTCAAATTGTAGTCCGACGGAAACACCGCCGCTGGCAGATTGTTCCAGTCCCTCGATGTACGCGGTATAAAGGACGAGGCGAAACGCTTCGTCCGGATCGTTGAGGTGTTAACAACATAAGGGTGGAAACTCGCCGTACGACGGGTCGTCCGATGGTGGAACGGAGATGGGGGAATTAAATCGTGCAATTCCCTCGCACACTCCCCAGAATGTATCCTATAGAACACCGAAAGGCTGGCTACTCTACGCCTGTGCTCTAGGCTTTGGAGACCAACTCGAGTTAAATCAGGGTCACCAATCAGCCTCTTCGCACGCCTCTCCACTGAATCCAAAGTGGCCAGGTGACACTTAGCAGCACCAGCCCAAATGTGGCTGCAGTACTCCACACACGAACGGACCTGTGCTCCTATCTTAGCATAGTGCTTCGACATTTAAGAGTAAATGTCGCAGCGCTGGTATTCTGATAGGACCTGGTGTGATGTCACGGGAAAAAAGAGTAAATATAACATACATATGCGTGTAATATTACATTATAAGAATTCAGCGTAATTAATTCTTCTTATTCCTATTTATATCTATGACTATGGAGATTGACTCGCGGCACTGATGATAAATGTAATGTCTAGTTCGTTAATCATTGTTTGGAGTACTCACTCCCTATTCTTTGCAAATAGGAGCGATACCATTAATTTCAATTCAATATCGAGTCGTGAAGGAATTGAACTATCGATAATAATAATTGTGGTAAATTATCTCTACGCGAAATCTCTGGCTTTCACAAAGATTCCAGGATTGATATCCGCTATTAATGAACAGCTGATTAATGACTTTGATGGTACCTTTAAATGAAGGCACCACACATAATATATGTCTGAGGTCATCGGAAACCTGATATTAGAGATGTTGATGCATTCCACTCATTTCTACGGTAAATCCTTTACTGTACAAGCAGTTCGGCTATGGAATGACTAGCCCGTATCCGTAAGGCGTGCTCAAACTCTGTCCACTTTTAAAACCATGATGAAAAAGCACTTCCTCTGTCTTTAAATATGACGTTATTATATTTTATTTGCTCCTGTATGATGTTTATCAATTAGATGTATGTATACAGTATGTTAAGAAAACCCTGTCCGACCCATTAGGATAATAAAGGTTAGGTAAATACATGACCGAATATAATATAAAATTTTACGTAATCATTATAGTACCAAATGAATGAATGAATAGTATACAAATGAATTTTGAAATAATCTTTTTTTCCCGCGAATTAATTCCAACTTCCCCGAAATTTGGGAATTTTTCAAAAAGTGACAACACCGGTATTATTATGAGCGAATAGCGATGCGACCACGTGCCGCGCGTACTGCCGCCCGCCGCCCGCGGTAGGGTGCTTACGCACATTTATTAAGTTTACCTCTTTTTGCGAAATAATATTAATTTTTTTAGGGGGATTTTTTTTTTAATTTAACCCGGTTTTGTATCCATTAGTAGAATCAGTTATCGATACCTAACAACACCTTCACGGGTCGGGCAGGGTTTTCTTAACATACTGTATATATTTAGTTAAACTAGTACGATACACTTAACGTACATATTTATTGTATACTCTATGTAAATAGTACACTGTAGACTACCTACATTATTTCTCTCTCCTTCCCCTTAGTATTTCATCCAAAGGTTGTCTGTAAAAGATCGCTCTTAGCGATAAGACCGCCCATTGTGTCAGCCTTTGTAAAATCTTTATATTTATGTCCTGTAAGCTATATGGTGTACATAATAAAGACTATTCTATTCTGTTGTTCTTCTCTTGTAAGTAGTTTTTAAAGTAAATACCTTACTTATAATGTGCCTCTTACAAAGTGCAAGATGGTTAATTCTACCAAACTAAAGCTGACGCGTTGATACACTCGTAATCCAGATCAATCTCCCTCTGGCGCAGCATCGTTGGTCGGGTTGGGTTTAACATTGCATCACCTCGCTCAACTGCCGTCTTCCTATTCACTCAGATTTCTTGAGTGAATAAATAGGCTCTTCAAAACTAGCGCGCTTTACCACCAACGATTGCATCACTGCTTACCATCAGGCGGGATTACAGTCAAGCACTAAGTAGTTTATAATTATAAAAAAATAATAATTTTATAATGTGTTTTTTGACTATTGACCAATGAAATATAGTATGATGACAATGAAGTAAAGATACTCTGTAGTTTGTATGTATGTCTATCGTTACTTATGTAACAAATTAACGTAGGCTTGAATATATATATGAAAGTACTACTTCCATACTCACGGTTCATTTGCTTCAATCATCGAATCGACCTCATTTCACGTTTGAGTTATCAATCCGAATCGCGTTCGAAAATCAAATTTTAGGCGCAAGAGCATCTAGTGACGTCTATTTTTGATTGAAGTGTACTAACGTGTTAATTAATGGATGAGTGATAACGTACCCACAGTGCACTCCAGCGGGCCGAGAGGTTATTTTGTCTGTGATGACATCAGCGAATATAGAACCGAATGTACGTTTAAACATTCACCGACCTAATATGATGCTTGCTAGCTTGAATATGCTGATTTATTGGTCGGTTATTAGACCGTTATTGTTAAAGATGATAAATGAGTAATAATTTGTTTTTTGCAAAGCCGCTTTCCGTAACTTTATTCATTTACAACAATGAACAATAAGTCATCTCCATTTATGGGGTGTTTATATATACATATAAACACCTGGGGGAGGGGGAGGGGGGTACGTGTTAATATAAATGTTGTTCTTGTTGTTATTATTATTACTTTATTGAGGATTCTTCGTTTTCTTCTTTAGCGTATAGAGGTCCACTGCTCGACAAAGGCCTCCTCCAAGGTTTCCCTGAGAGTTCTTTTATCGCCTCTTACTACACCCGCGGGAGGACATGGGATGGTACTATTCTAAGCCCGGTAACACACGGAGTGGTCATCGCCTAGGGCGTTAAATTAGGGCTGATATTTAAGGGACTGGAAATACCTATCTATCTGGAAGAGATTGCGTTAGCGATAAGGCCGCCGATTGTATATTTTGTTGTCACACATCACATACTGTATACATCGAACAAAATACATTCAGTACATAAATAAATAAATATAGTCTGTCCTGTAGTTTTTCATGTCATAACGACTGACCGCAGTTGGATGAAACGCAAACGGTTAAGCCATGACCTAATAACCTAGGTTAGAGCATAGCCATAGGATACCTTTTTTATACCGGTAGTCAATCCACGTGGAAGACAGGGCAGGGTAGATAGGCAGTCATTCATCATCATTTCAGCCGAAAGACGTCCACTGCTGGACATAGGTCTCCCCCAAGGTTCTACACAACAACCGGTCCTGCGCCTCCCGCATCCAGCGGTTTCCCGCGACCTTCACCAGGTCGTCGGTCCACCTTGTCGGGGGCCTACTCACGCTGCGGCGATAGGCAGTCGCTCTATGTAAAATATTGGTATTCAACTAAATCCGGTTAGACTGAAAACTGACAGCAAAATAGTTAGGAAAAGACTAGGTAGATGATGTTGATAATTCAGTTTTCGTCGAACAAAATTTAATTTTTTAACCTGAATGTATTATTACGTTATACATTTTTTTTTTGTAGTGCTAGTGCACTAGTGCTGGACCGAAATCCCACCTGATGGTAAGCAGTGATGCAATGGTTTTTTTTTTTAATTTTTTTTATTAATTTATAAACCAGCGCTTGGCCGCAATCCCGCCTGATGGTAAGCAGTGACGCAATCGTTAATGGTAAAGCGCACTAGTTTATTAAGAGCCTATTCACTCTAGCCTTGAAGACACTCAAATTGTAGTCCGACGGAAACACCGCCGCTGGTAAATTGTTTCAGTCCCTCGATGTACGCGGTATAAAGGAGGAGGCGAAACGCATCGTCCGGATCGTAGAGGTGTTAATAGCATAAGGGTGGAAACTCGCCGTACGACGGGTCGTCCGATGGTGGAACGGAGATGGGGGAATTAAATCGTGCAATTCCCTCGCACACTCCCCAAAATGTATCCTTTGATGGTAAAGCGCGCTAGTTTATTAAGAGCCTAGTCACTAAAAAAAAACTAAGTGAAAAGGAAGGAAGACGGCAGTTGAGCGAGGTGATGCAATGTTAAACCCAACCACACAACCAACGATGCTGCGCCAGAGGGAGATTGATCTAGAGACCCTCCACGACCTGCAAACTCTCGACACAACAACATTTGGCGCATCATACCCGACACACATCGCAGCATAACTGCTCAGAACCGTCCTCAGTACGGCTTCACCAGACATCATGCCGGAACACGACGATGAGACTTTGTCTAGTGGGTGGTAACTTCTGCCGGCAGCTGATGATAAAAGAAAATAAAAAACTTGGGCGTCCAGTATTATTATTTTTCGATATTATATACTTACTTTTAATTCATTTTTTAAACAATGAAATTCGGTGTACCTATTGTAAAAATACCTGTTAAAAGAACTGGTTTCTAGATGTCAATTGTCGTTGACAGTTTGTCAAACCTCTTAAGTGATAAAGTGGCAATGTTACTTACGAAGTTTAAAAAAAAATCACTGTGGCATTGACATGGACATAAGTGACGTTTGACACTTGATGTTTTGATCTAAAACTTTAAAAAAGAGTTGTTGTGCCGTTGTGGTTGTTTTTGTACGATTTTGAATAATTGTTAGGGTTGATAGCTGTCAGTCGTGCTGGAGAGTTCTATTTTTTCCTAATCGTCTTATTTTAGGAAAATATTATTAATTTTATAACATTTCTTTGTAGTTTTGTGTGTTTTTTGTCCTTAGGTGGTATTTCTCTATAGTTATGGACCCACCTCCCCCTCCTCCGGTTCCTCCTGATCCCCCTGATGCTGTTCAGACGTCTGCAGCTGGTAAGAGACGCCTCCTAATTGACCCGGATCCTATCGAAATCGTATCCAAGAGAATCAAAAATAAAGATATGGCTGTTGCGGCCATTCAAATTCTTGTTTGTTCATCTCTCTCTTAAAGATGGTCTTACTTATTCTGACTCTGATAAAGGGCCTTTTCTGGTCCATGTTTCGCGATCTGAACCGGATCCTTCAACCGGAATTATCATCCGTCCTATTAACTTTTGCCAAATATTAACGATTAACAAAATCAAAAACATCTGCAGGGATGGAATTAAGAGAGTGGGGAGCTTTCACAGCGTGGCTTATCCTTAGCAGCCTCTAAGAGCTATGTGGTAGTGTTTACAAAAAAAAAAAAAGGTTACTCCTCCTGTTGACATTAAAGTTAACGACGAAAATATTTCTCGGATGGATAATGTTAAATTTTTAGGAATTTGGTTAGATACAAAATTATCCGGTATTCCCCACACTGACTTTGTTTCTCAAAAATGCGAAAGAAATGTTAATGTTCTTCGTTCACTCTCTGGGGTTTGGTAAGGTGCTGACCCATATAGTCAAAAACTGATCTATAATGTTATAGTCCGTAGTCATTTTGACTATGGCATGTTTCTATTAGACGCTTGTAACAAATCTGGACTCCAAAAACTCGATAAAATCCAGTCAAAGTGTTTACTTATTATTCTAGGGGCGATGAAGTCGTCCCCAATTAATGCCATGCAAGTTGAGTGAATGTGTTGAACCTCCCCTCTCAATTCGAAGACAATTTTTTGGCAAATAGAATTATTTTTAAACTTGTGCAAAATTCTGATCATCCTCTTCTTGGTAAACTGGACTAGTTATCATCCATCTTTGACTCGTGTGGTCATCGTTCTAATATTGAGCTTCCTTGTCGTTTTCGTGCCTATCTTCAAATCACGCGTGTTCCTAGTCCACTTTTTCAAAACCCTATTTTATATCTATACTCGGTGCCTTGTAATGCCCTGGTATTCCAACCGGAGGTCGTTTTGGACTTTGGAATTAGCAAAAATACCTTCGAGCAGTATAAGACATTTATGCAAAAGTTTCCTTTAATTATAAGAACTGGACTACTTTATTTACTGACGCCTCCAAATCCTCTGATAATAGCCAGGTAGGAGTTGCTGTTTGGATTCCTCATACAAAAATTATTCCAAATTATAAGTGACCTTCATTATATCTGTCTTTACAGGCGAATCAATTGCCATTTTCGAAGCCATTTCCTTTGTTGTCTCATAAATTGAATAAGTCCATAATTTTCTCTGACTCAAAAAGTTGCCCTCAAGCCATTCTATAATCCTTTTAGATCTAAGTCAAGATTCCCTATAATTCTTAAAATCTGAGATTTGCTGTTCAAATGTAATGAACTTGGCATCCACGTCGTTATATCCTGGATTCCTGGTCATATCGGTATTCTTGGTTATGAGTCTGCTGATTCTTGCGCCAAAAATGCTGTTCTCACTGGCGCTCTTAACCACTCTGAAATTTATTCCCATGATATTTGTATCACTCTTCCTCTAAATTTGTTTAAATCTTGGTCCAATGTTTGGCAAATCTTTAAGACCGTAAAGAGTACATTTTATGGAGATATTTAACCTGAAATACCCCACAAACCCTGGTTTTTAGGGTTCCGTAGCCAAATGGCAAAAAACGGATCCCTTATAGATTCGTCATCTCTGTCTGTCCGTCTTTCCATCTGTCCGTCCATATGTCACAGCCATTTTTTCCGAAACTATAAGAGATATACTGTTGAAACTTGGTAGGTAGATGTATTCTGGGAACCGCATTAAGATTTTGATGCAAAAACAATAATAAATATTGGGGGCTCCCCATACTAGTGCGCTTTACCATCAACGATTGCGTCACTGCTTACCATCAGGCGGGATTGCGGTCAAGCGCTGGTTTATAAATTAATAATAAAAAAAAAAACTTTGAACTGAAACTCAATTTTTTTTTTAATCAAACACATACCTACGTTTGGCGTATCTATGGATAGGTCTTTAAAAATGATATCGTAGTTTCTAAAATATTTTTTTTTCTAAACCGAATAGTTTGCGTGACACACGCTTCCAAAGTGGAAAAAAGTAATCTCCCCCCTCTAACTTCTAAAATAAGAAAATGAAATATCTAAAAAAAACATATGATGTATTACTATAAAAACTAGCAAGGAAAATTATTTTGAACGAGATCTAGTAAGTAGTTTTTTTTTAATACCTCGTAAATCGTAAACCGTTTATTACCGCGTAATCTATACTAATATATAAAGCTGAAGAGTTTGTTTGTTTGTTTGAATGCGTTAATCTCAGCCACTACTGCTCCGATTGGAAACATGCTTTTTGCGTTAGATAGTCCATTAATCAGGAAGGGTTTAGGCTATATAACGTCACGCTGTGACCAATAGGAGCGGAGCATAACTAAGTCTACGCGAACGAAGACGCTGGCGGCCGCTAGTCCTTCATACAAAAACGAAATACAGAATCGTGGACCAATTATTTTCCTCTTGTCCTAAATTACGATTCTTCTTTCATGAACTCATTCCCCCTCATATTCTTCGTCCTACCTCTGTCAAATGTCTACTTTCTTTTGTTTTTACACGTTTTATATTCAAACTATGCAAATTTATTGAAATTAATAAAATGAAGCTGTAACTCTAAGCTGTAACAATTATTATTGTTTTTTTTTTCTCCCTTATCCTTCACTGTCCGTCGTGTATTCTTGATATAGTCATTTTCGTATCCATAGTCTGTGATCTTACTACCTACCTGTCAATCTGCGAAGAAATATTTTATTTTAACTTAACAAAGAAATATATTATTATTATTTTAACTCGCGCTAAATACTCTCCAGCGTTTGATGGTTTATTAATCTTTCAAATTCAAATTCAAATTCAAATTTATTTATTTGTACACATAGGTGTTATAAGGTGGTATTTAAAAAACAAAATAAGTTGCACTATGTGTCGCCTTGAAAGGCGTACAAATATTTACCCATTTGGTAGTGGGTGTACACTGTACATTAATGGCTGTAGACCTAATTATAAAATTAAGTAACAATATTGATTGTTTTATAACAAGTATTATAAAACAATCTTATGAACTAAAGTAAAAAATAATGCAATAAACAGATCTGAGAAAGATGGTGTAGATTCTATATTTCACTAAGGTATTCGTTTATCGTATAATAAGCTTTCTGTATTAAAAACCTACGTAGTGTTTTTTTGAAGGTATTTCGCAAGTGTTCTTGGCAAAATTGTGGCGTCTCTCCCACAAAGGCCATCAATCAAGAAGGAATTGAATTGAACATTTAAAAATGATTAGGCGAAGGGGTACCTATTTCATTCTACCATATGAGTGACGTCATCACACGTTTTGTGATTTTAATATTATTTTCCTTAGAAATGAAGAAATAAAAAATATATTTGAACTCAGAATAAGGAAATAAATAAAATATCTTTTTGTTTTAAAGTCGTATCAGTTTTGATATGTTGTCAGTTTCGGACAATCATATGGGAGGAGCCGCGGGCATAGGCTATATTCCTATAAAAATATTTCTGAAAGATATAGTTAGGGCATTTTAAAACTCAAAACCATATCAATACGATCGCACACAGAATATATTAACTTGAAAATGGAGTCACATGGAAAATGGTCGACCAGTATCGGCCATTTCCTACCCGCCACTTAATTTAAACAAAGGGGTTTAACAACCATAGTTTATAGGCATGGGTTAATGATTTCAAGGAAGATTGTTTGAAGCACCAAGTTTTAGTAACGTGTTATACGGACGTTAAAAAATACAATTTACAAAACTATAGCCCAACGGCTGCAGCACAACTCAAAGACAGATCACTTTTTAAAAATTAGTTGCAATCAGGGTCATTTTTACAAAATATTGACCATTTTGGTCAATATTTTGGTCATCATACAAAATGGTCATCAGAGAGTAAACGTTCTTGAAATTTCGACAATTATCATTATTAAGTAAATTCGAGACTAAGTAAGGGATACTAACTCAATGATACTATAATTATAATAAATATACAGATAAACATCCAAGACCCAGGCCAATCAGGAAAAGATCGTTTTTGAACCCGGGGCCACCACTTCGCAGGTAGGCGTGTTGACCGCTGCGCCACGGAACAAAAGAACTTTGACTTAACTTATTGAAACATTAAGAACTTTGACTTAACCTCAATAAAGTTCGAAATACAAATACTGACTCAAAGGTTAAGTATGGAACTAAAGTTAGAACTCGTTTTGTAATAAGGGGGTTTTAATGTTTACATTTAGAACACAAGCTCTCTGAAATTTTAGTAATTTTGCAAATTGCAGGCTGTATTTTTGTTCGTATGAAAATAATTGCTTCTCTTATGAGTACATCAGTACTGGGTTCAATCAATTTACATTTAATTATGCTGGATGAGTCATATTCTTGTAGGTACTGGCGTCGTTAGTATGGACTCGTCATCTCTTAGCTACCGCGGCATATTTCAATTTAATTTAGTATTATTTTTTAACCGACTTCAAAAAGGAGGAGATTACTCAATTCGACCGTATATATGCTTTTTTATTTTGTTCGCGGATAACTTCGTCGTTTATGAACTGATTTTGATATAATTTTTTTTTTTGGAAAGAAGACATTTCCAAAGTGGTCCCATGATAAGGACATCAGGATCTGATGATGGAAGACCAGAGAAATGAAGGGAAACTTTCAAAAATCGTAGGGGCGACTAGTGCATTTCTTAGTATTTTCATTAAGTATTTTAAAGCACTACAATTTAATAAAGGTCTGGAGTAGATCTGATGATGGAGCCGGGAGACAGTCGAAGTAACTCCTCAACAGTTCACAGCAGCTATCTTGTGCTTGGGCTTGATTAATTTGTATTGACAAGAACTTTACACCTAGATGGTTGGGTCATAAGAGCTCTGATGATGAAGACAAAGAGTCAACTCCTCAAAGGTTTTCAGTAGCTACTTTGTGTTTGGACTTAATTCAATTATATTGATGAGAACTTTGCACTCATTGGTGTTAAAATAATGGTTTGCAGTAAATCTGATGATGAAGACCATGGGCAGTCGAGGTAACTCTTCAAAATTACAGCTGAAAATTAAAGTAAACAAAAATTACGTCGTTTCCCAACTATATTTGCGTCAGCTTCCAGTCTGACCAGATGCATCTGAATACATAGTAAGTACTTTTCACAACGAAAAAGTGTAAAATGAAAACTTTTTAACAAAAAAAAAAAACAACTGCCTTCCAAAAACCACTACAAAGTGAAAAGTAACTAATTTCGGAAGTCGGTGTCAAAAACGAATATACAAAAACCAAAGACACCGGCTTCCGAAATTAGTAATTTTTCACTTTGTAGTGGTATTTGGAAGTCGATTGTTATTTTTGCAAAAAAGTTTTTATAAGGTGTCTTTTTACGTTCTGTATCGTTCTAACATGCATAATATGGAATGTTTACACACAGTACACCTTCAAATACACACACACTCACACACACACACACTCACACACACACACACACACACACACTCACACACACACACACACACACACACACACACACTCACACACACACACACACACACACTCACACACACACACACACACACACACACCCGGTCCGGCCCGGTTTCCAACAGAGAGATGTGTTTGAATTAACTTAGCTTGAATAACGAAATTGGTTTCACTCACACTAGTCACTCAGTCATACACATAATTATGACACCTACTCGTATTAATATTCAATCATGGATAATAATGTGTTACTTACAATCTTTTTAAATTGTAATTTTATTTTATTATTCTACTTCTTGTAAGACCGTCAATCAGGCTTGCGCGCAGTTTTTAACCGTTGAGTTTTTTGTTGATATTCCTTAGATTTTATTACACAGTACAGTATTAACAGTACCTCTTAAAATACACATGAAACATAAAAGAACTCAAACACCAATGTCTTAAAATTATGTACCAATATATGTTTCTTTGGCTGATACCCTCGTGGCGTAGCGGTAGCGAACGCGTCCGCTGCGCAAGGAGGCGTGAGTACGATCCCCGCGTTGTGCAAATATTTGTATGCATGAATATGAATATTTGGACTGGGTCTGGTCGTGCCTCGGAAAGCACGTTAAGCCTTTGGTCCTGATTTGCAATACGAACATCTAATGGCAGTCGTTACGGGTTGTTGTAGCCCTCAAAAGTCCAACAATTGGTCTAACTGCAATGCTTCGATATCGCCTTCGGTTTGTGAAGGTCAGACGGCAGTCGCTTCACGGAAAATATAGAAGTTTAGCCAAAATCAGTAGTTAGACTGGTAAAACTTCAAAGCTGAAAAACCTTCGGATGCGACGGGGATTAACGCTGAGATGATGTTGATCTATTTCTTTGGCTTTCAATAAACATTATTATTAAATATTATTTATTATAATTTTAACAATAAAAGATGTGATCTATATTGATATGATCAACAAACGTATTCAATATAGGTATTTACCAAAATAAATTGGTAATTTTTATAGTGTATATTTTAATATATGTGTTCGTGGAATTTCTTGAACGTTTTGTTCCATAGGTACACTTAGGAACGGGCAACTTTAATTTTTTGACTGACTGATCCATAGACAATTAAAAAGTGCGTAATTGTTTTATTTGAATTAAATACTATGAAATCGAGTTTAAGTGTTTATTACTCAATTAGTCCGTTTCAACGGCTTATAGAATTTATGACTTAGAAAATAGGCTGAAGTAAAAAGAAAAATAAGTGTAGTCAGCTAGCTGGAAATTAATTTAAATATACCTACAAAGAATATTGACGGAAAATGTGGACATTCATGGTAAATATCTACAGTATGTTGATTTCTGTTTAGAACACTGGAACGAGTTATCGTATTTCGTGGAATTAAAATGATCCACCATCGGCAAAGCGGTGATATCGAAGAGCCGACATTTTCCACTCATTTCCTTTTCATCAAATCGCGCGGATATTGTTGTATTAGGCGCTTTTATCGGCGGGCGAACGTGTGGATATAATAACCTCGTACATGGGTAGGCTGCGTATCCGGAAGGTACCCACGTCTCCTTGACACCCAAGTACCTGCGCTTACACCCACCTGCATAAGTAAGTATATGGGGAAAATAAAATGTTCAGAAATTAAATTACGCAAAGAGCTGAAAATAAAAAGTTCTCTCATTCTTGAATTTGTGTTACATTTTCTGAATTTTGATGCCTCTGCTAAGGATAATGCTTCTCAAATACGAGCACGGGTTCGAAACCAGGTATGTTTTAAGAGTGGCATTCTTAATTGAATGTCCACTTAGGTACCTATTATGTATTTTCTAATATTATTTTATGTAGCTGTCCTAAAAAGAAGGATAATATTGCGAGGAAAGTCTTCTAATGTATCTAGTATGTATGTGATTACTGTGATTACTCTTCACTTTCGTATTTAACGTATTTTTTTAAACATTATAATCTAGTGCTAGACCGCGATCCCGCCTGTTGGTAAGCAGTGATGTAATTGTTGCTTATTAGACACAAGACAGTGTTAGTGATATTCGCGTAGGATATAATCCGAGGGTGCGTAAGGCCCGGTAAGGACCAGGCCCGAGTCGACGGCGCGTCGTGTTTCACGCGCGCCTCAAAGAGATGTCAGCACATCGTGACGGGGTCCACGAAGACCGATGCCTCCTGGGTCAGGGTTGCGGGTTGGTTAAACAAGAAACCGCGGCCCTGGCCGTCGCACAGGCATGTGAAGAAACACGGGTGGGTTTTAGTCAGTAAAAGTCTGACACACCCTTCCGCTCCGCCCAGAGAGGGAGAAGTCATTTGATGATTTCCCATCCCAAAAAAAAAATAAAAAAAAGGGTGCGTAAGGCGCTGGACACACAGAAAAGACGTAAGACGCAGACGCCCCGTTGACATTTGTCTGACCGCGTCCCTTTCATACAAAACTAGCGACGAACCCTGGCTTCGCACGGGTGCTATGCTGATACTAAATACACTACAGAAAAACTGTGAACGTTGGATAAAAAACCGCCGCGAACGTCGAGCCGTGGACCGCTGCAAACGCGACCCACCACAAATTTTAAATCTGTAATATCTTCCAAAATATTCATTTAAATCATATGCAGTAAATTAACAATGTATTTAAGGTATTACATTGGATAAGAATTAATGCTGTATTGGTTACAATCGCTTCGAAAATTAATGTAAAAGATAAATGACAAAAAAAATGTTATTGTTGGATATCCATAAGAAATATACATATAGCATCGAGGACTTTTTTTGTAGACCTATTCAATCTGTACAATATTTAGTGCATTATTTTGATAAATCTTGTTGGGTTCAGCCTGCGTTTCACTGGAAATGTGTAAAACACATTAGAAACCTCAAAATTAAAAGTATTTTTCCACAATTTAATGGGTGTTATTATGCATATAAAGCTTGTTCTTTAATCACTCTATCTATTAAAAAAACCGCATCAATATCTGTAGGTAGTTTTAAAGATTTAATCATACAAAGGGACATAGAGAAAGAGACTTTGTTTTATAATAATTGATATATACATACGGCGTTAAACTTGAATATAGTTTGTTCAAATAAGCAATTGAATCGATTCCAATCATTTTTACACCATGTTATATTTTTTCCCAATGTTCTTATGTTACTGGTTTAGTTTCCGCACTCAGTCCCTTCAGTGGACCATTGTGCGTGTATTTTTTTTCCCAAATAAATATATGTAATATGTATTTGGGAAAAAAGACCGCAAAGTGGTTACCGAGCGGTGACAATAGATCGTAGTAGGGCATTTGATGCAATAAATATTTCGTTCTTGCTGTCAAAGCTAAGTTACTACGGATTTGACCCCAGAGCTAAGCAATGGTTCCGCAGCTACCTTAGTGATAGAAAAAACAGCTTGTGAATCTCTGTTTGGGTGGCGGCACTGCTCTTACGCCTACTCTTCCTTCCATTGATAGAAGAGTTCCGCAGGGATCTATACTGGGACCAATTATATTTATTTTGTACTATGCAGACATCATTCGGCGCTTACAGAAATGTAAGTACCATATATACGCCGATGAAGTTCAACTGTACATTCCTTTTAGTCTAGAGGAATGCAATACTGCCATTAAAGATCTAAACGAAGACCTTCGTAGAATAGCGGACTGGTCGAGGCAGAATTACCTGTCACTAAACCCAAAGAATACGAAGTACATGGTATTTGGCACAAGGCAGCAGCTGGCTAAATTAACCGCAACGTTTCACTTGCAGCTAATGAGCGAACCAATTGAGAGAGTTTATGAGGCTTGGAATCTCGGTCTTATGATGGACAAAGACCTCCGTTTCGAAAAACACGTAGCCGACTCGGTTAGAAATTGTTTTTACCGCCTGAAAGTTTTGTACAAGAATAGGCTTTACTTCTCCGAGGCGCTACGGGAGCGATTGGTTGAAACCTTGGTTTGTCTAGGCTGAACTATGTGGATACTGTTTACGGCCCGCGCCTGTTGGCTCGGACAGATCGGCTTATCCAGATGGTCCAGAACGCATGCGCTCGGTTTTGTTACACGAAGTCACGTGACTCCATTTCTAAACAAATATTTTATATTGAAAATGAAATCGAGACTTAAGCTAAATCTGGCGTGCCTTTTGTTTGGTGTAGTTAAATACCAGAAACCGCATTACCTGTACGACAAGTTGAATTGGATAGCCAGTAGACGAGATTGTGAAAGAAGGCAATGTTCGCAACAACTCAGCCCTCTTCAGGCGCTAATTTCAAAATTCATTTGTATTGGTACTATGATGATTACGTAAAATTTTATATTATATTTGGTCATGTGTTTACCTAACCTTTATTATCCTTATGGGTCGGACAGGGTGTTCTTAACATACTGTATAGGTCTAGGTTGTTCAATGAATTTGTGAAAAAGAAAGTATCATTACCTATATTTGTCAGTATTTCTTTTCTTAGTTTATTTTATAATTATTGTTATATAAGTATTGTATAATTGCATGCAATGCACAATGTACTTGCTGTAAAGCATCTATTTGTTGGGTTAGTCTTTTTTTTTTGTTGTATTTTTTTGTGTGTTTTCCATAATGGACGCTCTTAGCGTACAATATATTTCTGCATCGTTCTCACACGGTTGATTTCAACGTGAATGATGTTATCAAATATTTGTATCAATAGCTTGATAATCTAAAAGAGTGTCCATGGAGTTTCCTGCCCGTTCTTCTCCATAGGTACTTACTCTTTGGAATGGGCGACTAGCATCACCTTACTGACTGAAAGACCTTCTGACAATTCAAATGTGCCTGTAACTGGTTTATTTGAAATAAATGATTTGATTTGATTTATAGTTAGTTTTTAGCAATATTAATCAATCTCACATTATTTTTGTACATAGGTTCTCGTAATCATTTCTATTTATGTAACACGTATTTATTTTTATTTAAGTATGCACACACACATTATGCTGTTGTATAAAACTGGTTGTACACCCGTCACCTCACCGTTCAATTGAAAATCAGCGAAAAAACACTAGTTGTCTGGCATTTTTGGTGCAGCCACGAGGCACACTTTGCTAGCACTTTGTACTCGTATGGCTAGCTTGACATGTATAGATAATTTTGCTCATAATTTCAATAATTTCTTGTAAGACTGAAGTTATGGAATTTGCATTATCTGACCATACAGCGCAGCTTTTCATTGTTCCGTACATACATTATACGCTTTAAACTACTGATACATGAAATGAAGAGACTATAACAATGACGATTTAGCAAAATTTAAAAATTATATTAGTAATCTTTCTTTTTCGGAAATTTATGAAACAATTGATCCCAATATTGCTTATGACAAATTAATCGACATATTCCAATTAATATATAATTTATGCTTTCCAAAAAGACTTATTAAAACTGACTTAATAAAAAAACCAAAATGGTTGTCTCATGGAATAAAAGTGTGTAGTAGGAAGAAAAAGGAAACTTTTATGGCAGCTTAGATTAAACCCAAATAATCAAAATAAAACTTGTTTTTAAAGCTACTCCAAATTGTTTAAAAAGATAATACATTTAACGCAAAAGGCACAAAATAACTATTTTATAAAAACATCGAAAAACAAATCAAAAAATACATGGCAAATAATTAATCGCGCTAAATAGAATTTACCCAAACAAAACATACAAAAAATTAAACTAGATAATCACTCAGTAACATGTCCCCATCAAATGTCGGAGGCGTTTAATGACTACTTATTTCATTAACAATATCCAACCACAACTACACGTTGCCAGTAATCCCAAATGTTTAAAATTGGACTGGAATGACAAAACTATGTTCAAACAACACAGGTAAATCATAAATTTAAGTATAAGCGTGGGTGTCTATCCGTCTGTATTAAAAACTCGATAGTAAAACCTCTCTTCAAGAAAGAAAATAGAGATTTAATGGAAAACTACCGCCCTATCGCACTTATTCCCGTCATATCAAAAATATTTGAGATATATATACGAGTACATAAAGAACTCACAGAATTCGTCAAAAACAGTGATATTTTATGTGATGAGCAAAAGGGCTTTTGACAAGATAGCACTGCCAATATGGCTGTATATGACTTTTTGTATAATGTTATTAACAATATTGATAATCGAAATCCAGTCTGTGGCATATTCTGCGATATGACCCAGGCTTTTGACCATGTACATTATGACACACTATTAAAAAAGTTGGTCGCTTATGGCATAAGAGGCAATGTCCTTAACCTAATCGAATCATATTTAAGACAGAAAACAAATTACTGAAATAAGACATATTGATACCGTAAAGAAACAAGAAGAAATTTATCGATCGTCAGAGCGTGAAATGAAATATGGAGTACCGCAGGGAAGCGTGTTGGGAGCATTTATTTTTATATTATATATTAATGACTTACCGAAATGCATTAAAGAACCGGTGACCCTATTTGCGGACGATAGTACTTTGACGATACCTTGTAAAAGTGTAGAGACGTATAAGTATAATATTAATAACTGCATAAAGTCAGCTGTACAATGGATGCAGGTAAACAATTTGAAAATAAACTTAAAGAAAACGAAAGCTATACATTTTACGCAATGGTTACCTAGCATGAATCTAAACATACAATACTGTAATGAAAGCCATCTGTGTGTCAAATCTTATCCAAATCCCTTCAATAGTAAATTAAATCAATCATCATCATCATCTCAGCGTTAATCTCAGTCACATCCGAAGCTTCCCCAGCTTTGGAGTCTGGGGTCCGCTTTACCAGTCTAACTGCTCATTTGGCTAAACTTAGATAGTTTCAGAGAAGCGACTGCCCTCTGACCCCACAACCCGAAGGCGATATCGAAGCATTGCAGTTAGACCATTTGTTCGACTTTGAGGGCTCCAACAACCCGTAACGACTGCTATTAGATGTTCGTATGGCAGCCGGGACCAACGGGTTAACGTGCTTTCCGAGGCACGACCAGACCAGTGCAAATGTTCATATTCATGCATACAAATATTTGCACTGCGCGGCGTTCGCTACCGCTACGCCACGGAGGCTGTCAAGTCAGTAAATAAATAAAAAAAGCAAGTAAATCAAATCAATATATCCGTATAGACTTTCGTGATTACAATTTTAGTTGGACTTGTAGCATATGAAAGAAACACACAAGAAAGCCTTAATTTTTTTAAACTACATATACATTTTTTCACTTACCCAACTCAGTAGGTACAAATAACTAAATCCAATATAAATCTTTAGCGTCGGATTGGAGCGTTTGCATCGACTGTTAAAAAAAAAAGGATACCAAACAACATTCTATTTCGATATTGTCAACAATACGAAAATGGAAATCAGGAAGCATATATTTACTTACTCCAATGGAGTAAAAATACTATCTCAAAAAACCGGCCAAGTGCGTGTCGAACTCAAACAATAACAACGGGGGGAACAACTTTTTTCCACTTTCGAAGCGTCTGTCACGCAAACTCTTCGGTTTAGAAAAAAAAAAATTCAGAAACCTCGATATCATTTTTGAAGACCTATCCATAGATACCCCACACGTATGTGTTTGATGAAAACAAATTTTTGAGTTTCAGTTCTAAGTACGCGGAGGCCCCAATATTTTTTTTTTTTGCATCAAAATCTTAATGCGGTTCACAGAATACATCTACCTACCAAGTTTCAACAGCATAGCTCTTATAGTTTCGGAAAAAATGGCTGTGACATACGGACGAACAGACAGACATGACGAATCTATAAGGGTTCCGTTTTTCGCCATTAGGCTACGGAACCCTAAAAAGGGTGTAATGGCAAAGAAGGATTTCATTGCTTATAAAGATATTTGGAAACGATGTCGCAAAGAATAACATTGAATATCGTTAGAATGATATTGAGTATTGGTTAGCGTAGTGGTTGAGCTATTGACTGCTGCGCTGCGTGCCACGGGTTCGATTCCCGCACGGAATAAATATATGTATGACTTCCAAATAGTTGTTCCGGGTCTGGCTGTTTGTGTATGTGAGTTTATATTTTTGTAAACGCACCCTCGATACAGGAGAAATTCCTTCAACTCCAACGTTTTCATAAAAAAGGTACTTATACAATATGTAAAGAAAACCCCGTCCGACTCAAAAGGATAATAAATATTAGGTAAAAACATGACCAAATAAAATATGAAATTTTCCATAATCGTCATAGTGACAATACTAATGAATTTTGAAATAATCTTTTTATTTTATAAAACAAACTTCGTACTTTTTTGACCGCCAGAGCATATTATAGTGTCAATGAGTTCCTTAATGAAAATATTTTTTTTGACATAAATAATTAATTGACTTCATTTTGACTGACTTATATAATAATAATATTGTTTTTTTTTATGAGTTATAAACCAGCGCTTGACCGCAATCCCGCCTGATGGTAAGCAGTGATGCGATCGTTGATGGTAAAGCGCGCTATTTTATTAAGAGCCTATTCACTCTAGCCTTGAAGACACTCAAATTGTATTGTGATGGAAACACCGGCGCTGGCAAATTGTTCCAGTCCCTCGATGTACGCGGTGTAAAGGAGGAAGCAAAACGCTTCGTCCGGATCGCAGTTGTGTCAACAACGTAAGGGTGGAAACTCCCCGTACGACGGGTCGTCCGATGATGGAACGGAGATGGGGGAATTAAATCATGCAATTCCCTTGAACACTCACCAGAATGCATCCTATAGACGACCGAAAGGCTGGCTACTCTACGCCTGTGCTCCAAGCTTTGGAGACCGTTTCGAGTTAAGTCTGGGTCGCCAATCAGCCTCTTCGCACGCCTCTCCACCGAATCCAAAGTGGCAAGGTGACATTTCGCAGCACCAGCCCAAATGTGGCTGCAGTACTCCACACACGAGCGGACCTGTGCTTTGTATAAAATTAGAAGCTGCCTTGGTGTGAAGTACCGCCGGACCTTCGCGATGACGCCTAGTTTTCTGGCAGCCACCCTGGCCTTGGACTCAATGAACCGTCCAAAGTTAAGGTTCGAGGAAATCTCAACTCCCAAAAGCTGAAGGCGGTCGGTACACTCCAAGGATACATTCTGAAAAGTAGGAGCCAAGGTGAATGGGCTCCTTTTGGCGGTGAAAAGACACGCCTGCGTTTTGGCGGCATTGAATGCTACAAGATTGGCATTGCCCCATTCGGAGACTGTCTGCAGTGCAGCACTCACACGCTCTACCATGGCCTCTCTTTCGGACCGGAATGTTTCCTTACTAGCCCGAGCTTCCGGCAGGTATCTCTCCACAACTGTGCTGTCATCTGCATACCCATAGATACCGGGCATCAGCAGATCGTTTATATGCAGCAGGAACAGAGTTGCAGAGAGAACAGACCCCTGAGGAACACCGGCATTGGTCGACATGGGCTCAGATGAGCTTCTGTCGACAACAACTCGGAGGGACCGTTCAGTCAGGAAGTCTTTTACCCAGCCAGTCAGGCCAGCGGAAATTCTGCTGGAAGCTTACTCAAAAGGCCAGCGTGCCATACCCGGTCGAAGGCCTTCGAGACATCAAGGGAGACGGCAATCGCTTCCCCATTTTTCTCGAGGGCCTCGCCACACAAGTGAGTGGCATACACTAGTAGGTCCCCAGTTGACCGATTGCGTCGAAAACCGTACTGTCGGTCACTGAGGAGATCGTTACCTTCCAGGTAAGCCAAGAGGCGCGAGTTCAATAAACGCTCCATAATCTTGCAGAGTATGGCGATAATTGAAATCGGCCGATAGTTGGTAGGATCGGCACGACTACCCTTTTTGGGCACGGGCTGCACGTTGGCAAGCTTCCAGGACTTGGGCACTATACCAGTTCTAAATGAGAGGCGATACAGGCGCGTCAATACAGGAGACAACTCGGGCGCACAAGCCTTAAGAACAATCGCTGGTATACCATCTGGACCACTAGCCTTATTCACGTCCAGACGACACAATACTCTCAGAACCTCCTTGTTTCTAATGCGAACCTCCGGCATTAAAGTCTCACAATGAGGTAAATTAGGTGGAGTAGCACTGCCAGTGTCAAGACGCGAACTATGGGCAAAAAGAGATGCAAAGAGACCTGCTTTCTCTCTCGCCGTATGAGCCAGTGCTCCATCAGGCCTAACCAGCGGAGGCAGTGTGGCCGACAGAAGTTCGCCTCGACCGATTTGGCTAGGGATCAGAAAGATCTGCTACCGGAAGGGTGCGCAGAGAGCTTGTTACCAATGTTATGATTTAATTAATAACTTTATAATACGCACCTGGCGTAATGATTTTATACGCTTTTATTATTATACAATATGTAAAGAAAACCCCGTCCGACCCATAAGGATAATAAAGGTCAGGTACACATGACCAAATAAAATAAGAAATTTTACATAATGGTCATAGTGACAATACTAATGAATTTTGAAATAATCTTTTTATTCCGCGAATTTACGCTATTAATTACAACTTCCCTAAAATTCGGTCATTTTTAAAAAAGTGACAACACCATTTGTGACGGAGCGAATAGCGATGCGAACACGTGCCGCGTGCCCTGCCCCCCTTCACCCGCGCGTGTATGCCTAACGTGTTGCCTACCGCACATGCATTAAGTTACCTCGCTTTTTGAAAATAATATTGATTTTTTGTAAGTTTAACCCGACTTTGTAGGCATTATTAGAATCAGTTATCGATACCTAACAATACCTTTACGGATCGGACAGAGTTTTCTTTACATATTGTATATATGGTCAGTGGTTATTATATGGTCTTCTTATATATACGGTCGTAACTTCAAATCTTGTATTTTTTATTTTTGTGATTTTTAAATTTTCCAGTTTGTTTTTTTTTTTTGTTCGAGTTAGCTTTAAGCTAAACAGAGGATAGTAAGCGAAATCTTACACTGATAAATTGTGATATTGTATACTGTTTTGTTTTGGTCACCTTTCGACCGTTCCCACTTTCCAAAATGACTCTGTCCACGTAACGTTTAAAATAATGTCCGAGCGTTTGCTACTACTATGTACCTCAAATGAGCTGTACAAAGCACAGGTCCGTTCGTGTATGGAGTACTGCAGCCACATTTGGGCTGGTGTAGGTAAGTGTCACCTGGTCACTTTTGATTCGGTGGAGAGGCGGGCGAAGAGGCTGATTGGTGACCCTGACTTAGTAGCCAGCCTTTCGGTCTTCTATAGGATGCATTTTGGGGAGTGTGCGAAGGAATTGCATGATTTATTTCCATTATTTGCAGTCAAGCGCTAGTTTATAATTATTAGAAAATAAATAAATAAAGGATTTAAGTTATTTGTATGAAAGATTACGCGGTACTAAGCGGTTTACGATTTACGAGGTATTAAAAAAAACTACGTACTAGACAATTTTCGTTGGTAGTTTTTATAGTAATGTACATCATATGTTTTTTTTAGATTTTTCATTTTCCTATTTTAGGAGTTAGTCAATCACCGACACTCCATATTAATAAATGTTCAACTTGAGTGGTAGTTTTTAGAAAATAATTTCCACAAACGGGTTTTATGATACATATTGGCAATAGGGCAAAGTTGACGCCATTTTGTGAGTAGATTATGAAACTTGTTAAAATATGGGAAAAATTATGGGATCATTTATTTGTTTTTTTTTTAAGATTTATGTAAGATTTAATGCGATGTCAACTATAATTTATTGAGTAATTAGAATGATTTAATGAAAGTTTCTAGTATTGTTTTTATTTTATTTTTTCTTTTGTTTGTGTTTAATGTCTGCTGTGTATTTGTATTTATTTGTATTTACTTATGTGAAATTATGGGTATCTTACCTGAAATAAATTATTATTATTATAGACCATTTTGACTCTACTGCAATAGCAGACTAGGGCCCCACTGCGTTTGTTATTAGTTAGCCACGAGCCCCATACCACGAGCCCAAACTACAATAAGCAGCCATAGTAAATTGGTGACCATTGCTTTTGAATTCGCTTATGTCAGAACTGGTTTTAGTTATGTCTGATGTGTGAAAAAACTGCTTGGAGTTTTTTAATCTATTTATTTATGTAAAATAAGTACTGCCACGTCACAAATATTTAACATTCAGAATAACTTAAACTAAATTATTTAATTTATGGCCTGGTGCATGTGACAATAATGGCGCACATAACATTGGCAGATCATCGGCTCGAAGATGCAATACAATAATTAATAAAAAATAAAAAAAAATAATACATAATGAAAACATACTTTAAATTTAAATTTAACAAATAATACAGTAATGATTGTTGAAGTATTAATTTGAATGTTATATGTATAATTGTCAACCTGTCGTATATATGTACCTATGTATATATTTTTTTAACATTGCCCCGTAATAGGAATTACTATTGTATCGTGGGTGCGTTTACAAACATTTAAACTTACATACACAGACCCGTGTATATGGCTAGTAACACGACAGACCCCATGTCTGTGCGCATAGGCGGTGACATGGTCGAGTGCACAGACCAGTTTAAATACTTGGGGTCTGCACTCCACGCGTCCGGCGACATTGATTGCGACGTCAGGGCATGTATTTCCGCAGCTTGGGCAAAATGGCGTGAGGTGTCAGGTGTCATTTGTGACACCAAAATGCCGGTTTAGTTTAAAGGGCAGGTCTATAAGACCATCATTAGACCTGTTCTCCTGTATGGCAGTGAGGCGTGGCCTGTGCTTGAGCGACACAAGCAGGAGCTGCGTGTCACGGAGATGAATATGAGCGGTGGATCCCGCATCCGTGGCAGTCTTCATGTCCGTGACATAGCGGTAAAACTGCAGGAGGGTCGCCTACGTTGGTACGGTCACGTCCTACGAAAACGTTACGTTACGTAAACGTTAATGTTACGTAGGTCACAAATGTCTTGCCATGGCGCCTCCGCCGGGCCGGAACAAGCGGTGTAGACCAAAGAGGTGCTGACTTGACGTTGTAAGAGATGACATGCGTGCCAACAATCTCACACCACAGGATGCTAAAGATCGCGCGAAATGGAGGAAATTAAGCAGGAAAGCGGACCCCGGGCTCCAACGCGAAAGCCACGGATGCAACCGGGATAAACGCTGAGATGATGATGACACAAACAGTCGGAGTTGGAACATAAGGACTTGCAGCCCATACAAATATATGTTTCGTGCCGAAATCGAACCAGCGACAAAGCACAGCAGCTGATCGCTCAGCCATTCCGCTAACCGTGTCTTGTATAATAAGTGTTTACAATTCATCATCATCATCATAAACCTTTTATCGTCCCACTGCTGGGCAGAGGTCTCCTATCATACAGAGAAGGATTAATCACCGCGCTTGCTCAATGCGGGTGGTTTACAATTAATTTAAATTAATTATTGATTCCAAACAAGGCAATTTTTTTTTAAGAATATCGTCATATACAGCCACACAATACCTACATACGTGTTAAGTGACGCAAACGATGATACGCGAGCAAACTATGTAATCATATTCCGTAGCGGAATCTTTTACTAGAATGACTTATTATTTCTTTTGCCTAGGGGAAATTAGTTTTGGACCTTTTGGGATATTGTGGGTACAATCAACCCACAGGTATTTACAGCGAAAACGAATGATATTGTATTCGTCAAAATAGTCATCTATCTAATATTTATTTTCATCCTTCACCTTGACCCCGCGATATTCGTATAAGATAAACTGCTATAGGTATAAAATTTGGTATTTTTACTTATACACTATGTAACAAAAACCATGTTGTGCCTTCAAGGGACATATAATTTTACCTACAAGCACATCATTAAATTATGCTTATGTCAGAACTGGTTTTAGTTATGTCTGATGTGTGAAAAAACTGCTTGGAGTTTTTTAATCTATTTATTTATGTAAAATAAGTACTGCCACGTCACAAATATTTAACATTCAGAATAACTTAAACTAAATTATTTAATTTATGGCCTGGTGCATGTGACAATAATGGCGCACATAACATTGGCAGATCATCGGCTCGAAGATGCAATACAATAATTAATAAAAAATAAAAAAAAATAATACATAATGAAAACATACTTTAAATTTAAATTTAACAAATAATACAGTAATGATTGTTGAAGTATTAATTTGAATGTTATATGTATAATTGTCAACCTGTCGTATATATGTACCTATGTATATATTTTTTTAACATTGCCCCGTAATAGGAATTACTATTGTATCGTGGGTGCGTTTACAAACATTTAAACTTACATACACAGACCCGTGTATATGGCTAGTAACACGACAGACCCCATGTCTGTGCGCATAGGCGGTGACATGGTCGAGTGCACAGACCAGTTTAAATACTTGGGGTCTGCACTCCACGCGTCCGGCGACATTGATTGCGACGTCAGGGCATGTATTTCCGCAGCTTGGGCAAAATGGCGTGAGGTGTCAGGTGTCATTTGTGACACCAAAATGCCGGTTTAGTTTAAAGGGCAGGTCTATAAGACCATCATTAGACCTGTTCTCCTGTATGGCAGTGAGGCGTGGCCTGTGCTTGAGCGACACAAGCAGGAGCTGCGTGTCACGGAGATGAATATGAGCGGTGGATCCCGCATCCGTGGCAGTCTTCATGTCCGTGACATAGCGGTAAAACTGCAGGAGGGTCGCCTACGTTGGTACGGTCACGTCCTACGAAAACGTTACGTTACGTAAACGTTAATGTTACGTAGGTCACAAATGTCTTGCCATGGCGCCTCCGCCGGGCCGGAACAAGCGGTGTAGACCAAAGAGGTGCTGACTTGACGTTGTAAGAGATGACATGCGTGCCAACAATCTCACACCACAGGATGCTAAAGATCGCGCGAAATGGAGGAAATTAAGCAGGAAAGCGGACCCCGGGCTCCAACGCGAAAGCCACGGATGCAACCGGGATAAACGCTGAGATGATGATGACACAAACAGTCGGAGTTGGAACATAAGGACTTGCAGCCCATACAAATATATGTTTCGTGCCGAAATCGAACCAGCGACAAAGCACAGCAGCTGATCGCTCAGCCATTCCGCTAACCGTGTCTTGTATAATAAGTGTTTACAATTCATCATCATCATCATAAACCTTTTATCGTCCCACTGCTGGGCAGAGGTCTCCTATCATACAGAGAAGGATTAATCACCGCGCTTGCTCAATGCGGGTGGTTTACAATTAATTTAAATTAATTATTGATTCCAAACAAGGCAATTTTTTTTTAAGAATATCGTCATATACAGCCACACAATACCTACATACGTGTTAAGTGACGCAAACGATGATACGCGAGCAAACTATGTAATCATATTCCGTAGCGGAATCTTTTACTAGAATGACTTATTATTTCTTTTGCCTAGGGGAAATTAGTTTTGGACCTTTTGGGATATTGTGGGTACAATCAACCCACAGGTATTTACAGCGAAAACGAATGATATTGTATTCGTCAAAATAGTCATCTATCTAATATTTATTTTCATCCTTCACCTTGACCCCGCGATATTCGTATAAGATAAACTGCTATAGGTATAAAATTTGGTATTTTTACTTATACACTATGTAACAAAAACCATGTTGTGCCTTCAAGGGACATATAATTTTACCTACAAGCACATCATTAATGAAGTCATAATTAGAAAACAGTAATCATTGTCTAGTCGAGGGGTCACAATCAAATACCTTATAATATCTGATTTTATAAGTTAAATAAATTGGCGGGGACGTTCTACTTATGTCTAGTTTCTTCATGCAGAATTGCAGAGCTAAGAAATCAGTTACAGATTATAAATATTAATAATTAAACATTTATTTTAATTATTTTTGTTAAACAATTTTTCTAAATTATTTGCTTTATTACGTCCGTATGCCGATTCTTAAAACGTAGGTTGAAGGAACAACAGGGTTTTTGTTACATATTGTATAATAAATAAATAATAAATAAAAATTGATTCGTTTTTTTTTTGTTTTGAAATATAAACCAGCGCCTGACTGCGATCTCGCTTGGAGTTAAGCGGTGATGCAATCGTTGATGGAAAAGCGCACTAGTTTATTATAAGCCTATTCACTTTAGCCTTAAAGGCACTTAAATTATAATCGGACGGGCAGACTGATGCAGGCAAATTGTTCCAGTCCCTTGAAGTACACGGTATAAACGAAGAGGTGAAAGGCTTTGTCCGGGTCGTGGTGGTGTTAATGACGTAAGATACACGCCGTACGACGGACTACTTGCCACTAATGTATTTGAGTAGTTTGAGTACGGTGCTCAAATACATGGCATCTTGTCGATGTCAGCCTCAAACACACAATTGTCTCTAACATAATGCGTGTCGCTAGTATGAACACTTTAGCAACACTGAATGGTTATTGTTAAGTATTTGAATCCATATGCTAAATTACTGAAGTCCGAGAAGAGACAGAGAGGCGAGAGAGTAGCCGAGCATAGACAATTAAGGCAATGAATGTGGTTTATTTGTCTATTGTTAGTGCGTTACGCAGTTAACCAGTGGGTCATTAAATTTAATACCCGCTACCAATTTATGTGTCTTTGATATTTCCCTAGGTATTTAAGCCCACTGTAGTGCGCAGGCCAAGTTCCACACACTACAGTGCACTATTTTCTAACCGCACGGTAGTGCACTATTGTCTACTTTTACTACTAACCCCCTAGTAGCTCAGTGCCTATTGCAAGTACATACATAAAATTGTACCTATGTAACTAAAGAGGCATGCCAAATTTCATAGACATATCATATAACCTGAAATATGACCCTGTGACAATAGCTAATTTTGGCACTGACTCGCTGACCGGTAATCAAAATCTTTAGGCCACTTTTAATTGTCTGAGCGTTATGAAATTTTGGCACACAGGCCGTGTGTTATATAATTAGGTAGATTAACAAAAAAATACGAAATTGGTTAAGTTTGAGTTGGCTTAATCGAATATCGAATTTTAATAAAAATAAGTATTTATGAACTAGTGATGTAAGAGGATACGATGAGGAGGGGGGAGGAAGAGACGGGAGAGGGTGTATAAAATATTGTCTCACCTATATATATCATTGACTTGTCTTCAATAAAAGTTGCTCCAAAACGCATAATGAATTCTAAGGGGAGGAACAGTCGGGGGGGGGGGGGAAGGGGGGGGGTGTATAAAATATTGTCTCGCCTATATTATTGCCTTCTTCTCTCTTCTCGGGGTCCTGTCAGGGGTCAGGGGTGCTGGACAAAGGCCTCCCCCAAGGTTTTCTCCAATGACCGGTCTTGTGCTGCCCGCATCTATCGGCTTCCTGCGACCTTCACCAGGTCATCGGTCCACCTTGTTGGGGGCCTCCCTACGCTGCGTCATCCGGTACGTGGCCGCCACTCCAGAACCTTAAGTCGCAAGTGGCAGTGGGCAAGGCACATTGCTTGTAGAACCGATTATTGGCTTGCCCTTAAAAAAATTGCCCTAAAATGCAAAATGAATTCTGAGGTTATCCATCTATTATACTTCAACCTGTTGACAGCTTACCTATAAGTAGGGCGGGCACTTTCTGGTTAGGGTTGATAGCTCGATATTCCTCGGTGTTCTGCTGGTCTTTCTTCACGATGTCCACAGATCTTTCCTCGAAAGGGATCCGCTTCAAATGCAGTGCAGCTTGCACTCGCCACGAACACGATGACATCCACCAGGCGTAGAGGATCGCGCGGTTTTCAGCCTTCCAAAGTAGGTCAAAGTGTGTGTTACAAACTTTTTCTTTTTCAAAGCAGTTTTTTTATCTGTTTTCAAAAGTTTGTGATGTACTCTACGGGGTGACAGGGACAACGATATGCAACCGATTACAGTGGATTTCGTATATGCTTCTGCAAGGTAATTGGGTTGTATCCTAAAAAATAATTTAATGTCCATCAGATAGATTTATAAAAAATATTGAACACGTATTTTTTATTTTTTCTTTCATTTAAATACTTAAGAAGGTATTTTGTTTTGAATGTCGCATGACGTCCCGCCCGTAATTAGCCCCACTCCGTGACTATATCTCCGTATCTATATCCGTAACGTACGCTATATTTCAGTAGTTTTTGGTAATTTCGACAAAATAAAAAATACGGGCTTAATTGTTTTTATTATCTATAAGACGGACTAATTATTTTTTTGGTTTTCATACCTTGGATACATCCCTATTACGTAACACACTATCAAGTAGTAATGATGGCTCAAAGGTCTTAGCAACCAAGCCAAAAACTCAAAAAAAAAAAGAACAAGTAGTAATGGGTTTAATTTTGACACTTCAACAATATTCATTGCGTTATTTATGTTGTTGAGCAGACACGTTTTCGATCATATGGAGCAATGGATTAGCAATATACTTCGAAATTATTCCAACTAATAGTAATAAATGTTACGTAATTAGGGTGCTGAAAAAAATGCTGTTCTCCCCTTTTTAACCTCGTAGGCATTGATATAATTTTAATATTATATCAATGCTCGTAGGTGTATTTTTCTATGAAACAGTATTTTTTTCCGGAACTACAACTAATGGAAAGTTGTTTGGCATCATGTGTTGATTTCATTGTCTCATTCATGGTTAGTGCGGTATTTCCCACGTAGAAGATACTAGTAAGCAATGTAAGATACATAATCTCGTAATTACGTTAGTAAGTAACTGCGTCTGATTTGTATTTTTAGATTCATTATGTCAAAATAGTTTCGATCGTTGTTAGAGTCAATATAATCTACTCCGATTTCAAGTAGTGACTCTAACCCAACTGTGATTTCCAGTTGTCTGTGTAATTTGTAAAATTGTAAGTAATTTGAGCACGATTGTTTACCAAGAAGCTCTATAACAAATAAAACTTGTCTAGACAACTAAGACTTTCTAATTTATAGGACAAATAACTGTACTGTCTATTACCTACCAGCCCACTAATTTTAGGCACATAGAAAATATTTAATTAAAAACCTGAACCGGTTGTCTTAAATTGCGGAGTCTAAAATATCTAATAGTGAATAGGCCTACCTATTCACTATTAGATATTTTAGACTCCGCAGTAGGTACAAGTACCAGGAGGTCATATTACTAGAAACTGTAAACCCGCCCCCCCGCATCCACCTTGAAGCTTAAAGATTTAACGATTAAAAAATCTTTTTGTCAGTTCGTAGTATCTGGCGTCATTAACTACTACACCATACCTATTGTAAGTTAATTCTGAAATATATTATCTAAAGGTTTTGTCACTACATCCACTCCACGATTTGGACAGTAGGTACCTATTATGGATTAGCTTTGGCTCTGCTAAGACACCTGTCCATATCAAATTATCACCAGGACGTGTGTTTGTATTCTCTGATATAATCTATTAGATATCAATCGGAGAAATAAGAAAATATGTATTTTTATTTCTGTTATAGATATGATGAGATAAATGAGATTAAAGAAAACATATTTTTTTTTAATATTATGAGATATCTACTCTTACTATAAGTTTTAAAGTAATATTTCATAACATACCTACTTCGTGTTTTTGAGGTTATATCTCTAATCTTTTTACGAGACTTCATTATTAGTTATGCTAAAATAGTTTGTCAATATTTGTTAATGTATAACTGTTTATTGGCATTTTCTTTTAGATGTAATACTAACATGACACAAACAACGTAACGTACATACAAACAATACTGGGACTACCTACGTAACAGTATTATACTAAATTGCAATTCAATTCTAAAAACTCCGACACTTACTAACGACTTATTAAGACAGGAACTACTAGGTTATCGCGTTCCGTTGTTGAATTAATGTATCTTAGTCAGAGTTAGTTTGACGTTAACTGACGTAATCTCAACATAAACAGTCAATCGTGGGCCATCAATCATAATTGTTCCTTTTTCATTAACACTTGTACCTACTAGGTATGCATTAGCAACTAGTAACAACTAAACAACTTAGCCTGTATGTAATTAATGGAAATAATGAGGTATGTAGGTTACTTACCATGTTATGTGTCTGCTTTTTTGATTTGGGTTCCTGAATGTCTTATATGTGATCTTTTATATCTAGAGCGTTTCGAGATAACTCGTATCAAAACATTGAATGTTATGACTTGCGAGTTGTGACAGTTCGAATGATGTGATTTTGTTAAAAAATAACGATGACTTCGTTATTTTTTTTTTTTTTTTATTTATGATGATAAGTTTCCTTAAAGTACGATAAATAATTTATTTGGAAATAAACTTGAACCTGTTTTGATAATCTGTTGCGTTCGATTTTCTTTGACGTACTTGGTTACTTATATAAAATCTAGATGTCGCTATTACCAAAAAACTTTATTGGCGGGAAAATTAAAAACTTTCAGGTTATAAATTAAACATTAAAGCTGATATACATTTTATTTATTTACATATATAATGGCAACATATGTAATTATTTTATTATCACTATTATATTATTCAAATACTTTTGGTTTTCTTAAACCTTATAGACACAATAGAAGTGGAAGTTATATAGATAATACATTCTATGGATCATTAAGAAATAGTTACATTTCAGAAGACAATAAGCATTGATTTTGCGTACAAGAACAAAAATACTTCGCTCAAAGTCAATAATTTTAAATATTTAATTCATTAACATACATACCTTAATGTTATATTGTTTTTGAATATATAAACAGTCATTAGAAATATTTGTAATAAATAATTATTAATTACTACCAGACCATCAAAAATGATAGTAACGATTTGGTCATTTTATTGTACTATTCAGCATTAAAAAAAAACATATATTAAATAATTCAGTCATCAATATTAAAAGATTTTTCAAGAAACTACACAGCTTTATGTTAGAGACAAAGTTTGTACGTGATATAAAAAAAAATGTGCTTCGTATTTTCATGCATGCTTATTGAACAAGTTCCAAAATCGTTAATTAAAAATATAAAACTGAGCAAATTTCAAATGTTATTGCTTTAAATACACATTGTCGTCATAAATATCAATAAACATCTATCACTAAGACAATGATAAACTGGCCTGAGGTACTTTTAACTTATAAAAGCGAGTCGAACAGAAAATTTAAACCTCCATTGAATAGAATAGTTTCAGCCAGTGATATATTATTTCCTACTGTTTTAATATTTTCTGAGTTGACCTACAATCTTGCTACTTCCCATTCAATTTTTTCCTATAATGTTTTCCTTTATTTACCTAACACGTAACTGCAAATCAATTGGAACTTAAAAAAGCTTCAACTGTTAGAGATTATTATCCCCATCGTAAAGGAGAGCCGGGTGGTCGCATGAGTGTTGCCCTGGTTTGCGCCGTTAGGGTACCTCCTCCATCAGAGTCCGGTAGACCGTAGAACGCGTGTAGGTGACGTCGGTGCTGTAGTTCGTGTCCCTTGTGGTTGAGGCTTTGCAGACGACTCCACAACGAGAAAATCCTTTTGTGTACAGCTCTGGTCTGGGTTGGGTTGTCTGGAATATATAATAATACTTTCATTGAATAACTAAAGTGGGAAATTGCATCAAAAAAATTTTTTTTTCTGGGATGTATGGTGGGAATTGTGTTTTAAAACTAATTTTAGTAATCTACCTAAATTAGGTTTACACTGAATTAAAAAATTTTCATACAAAAAATATCTTCAAATCCATTAAGTAACTAGTAGAGGTTTGTCGAATCTATTTAAATATAAGAATATGCGTCCATTGTTTCACATGGTCGAAAAATTAGTCAGCTCAACAACTTAAATAATGCAATGAGTTTTGTTTAATTGTTTTGAACTGTCAAAAAGAAAGCCATTTCTATTGTGAGTGTGTTGCGCAATTACCCCACTGCATTGAAATGTGTCGGCTTAAAAACGTAAATAACGCAATAAATGTCATTAAACTGTCAAAATCAAACCCATTGCTACTGATAGCATCATCATCATCATCATCTCAGCGTTAATTCCTGTCGCATCCGAAGCTTTTTTCAGCTTGGGAGTCTGGGGTCCGCTTTACCAGTCTAAACTTCGATATTTTCTGATGATGGACTTTTGTGGGCTCCAACAACTCGTAACGACTGCCATTAGATGTTTGTGTGGCAACAAGGACTAACGGCTTAACGTGCTTTCCGAGACACGACCAGACCAGTGCAAATATTCATAATCATGCATACGAATATTTGCACCTCCTTGCGCAGCGGCCGCGTTTGCTACCTCTCCATCACGGAGGCTGTCGCATTGATACTGGTAGCATGTTACATAATTACCTTGCTGATCAGGTAATCATATTATTAATTTGAACTCACCTGTTAACTCATTAGTTGGCGTACTATCTACGCCCTCTCGTTTAACTTTTATGCCGTTCACTTCGGGGTTATCATTCCTGAATTCATTCTTTTCAACCTCTCTCAGATTATTAGATTTTAGTGCAGAATTTATAAGTCCAGCATATTGAGCATTTGCATAGTAAATATTATTATTCAAGCTTGCTAAACGCATTTTAGGTAGTAACAAAGAGTTAGTTTCAGGTATCCCTGCGTCGTAGACAATATCCATATCAGGGTTACTATCTAAATAGATTTCGTTGGTTTTATCATTTAAATCTTGATTATCGGGTGCAATTTCATCAGTATATTCCTTATCAGGGCCGGGGTCGAAATTCGTTTTATCCGTATTGTGTTCATACACATTGTGGAGGCGATCCAATTGTCTCGGATAGTTATGCCATTGCTCTTTCCGAAAACCATCGCCTTCGCTTATAATTTTGAAAATATCATCATTTTCATTATTGTTCGCATCTGCGTATGTTAGTTCCAATTTATTCATGGAGCGTGGTTTATTTTCGCGTGCGACATACTTATTGTATATTTCATCAAGAACATTTCTTGTTTGATAACTATCACTAAATGTATTGTCATTCATATGTTGGCTATCAAAGCTGAGTTGTTCTCTGTTAAAGTCGTTAACAGACAATGGAAGAACGTTACTCGAGGAGAGTGCTACCATCGCAAGTAACAGCACAGGGGCGATGTGTTGCGGCATCTGTAACAAGACAAGGTTATATTTAAAGACTAAATTAGATTTATTGTTTTAGGGCTATTAGGGATGTTTTCTGGGTAAAACAAAAAAAAAAAAATCTATTTAGTCCGTCATTTAGATTATAGAAAAATATTGGATACGTATATTTTGTTTTATCAAATTAATAAAGATTAACAAATATAAAAGGCATCGAAGATCAGGAGTGGTGGCTGTTGACGTCACTGCTCGCTAAAAAGTATAGCGTGCAGTGACGACACACGAGTTTTCAACGCACTCTGTAGTCTTAAAAGAAAAAAATACGTGTCTAGTATGTTTAGGAAATGTGACTGATGGACTAATTCGTTTTTTTAGTCAATTATCCTATTCTACTAATTTCAAGAACATTCACAGTCTGCAGGGTAATTGTGTAACATGCCATCAGTAGCAATGGGTTTCATTTTGACAATTCAACAACTTTCATTGCGTTATTTACGTTGTTGAGCAGACACATTTTTTTTTTGTTATAATTATAAACTAGCGCTTGACCGCAATCCCGTCTGATGGTAAGCAGAGATGCGATCGTTGATGGTAAAGCGCGCTAGTTTATTAAGAGCCTATTCACTCATAAAAACTGAGCAAATAGGAAGGAAGACGGTAGTTTAGCGAGGTGATGCAATGTTAAACCCAACAACACGACCAACGATGCTGCGCCAAAGGGAGATTGATCTGAAGATCCTCTACGACCAAACTCCCAACACAACAACATTAGGCGCATCGTACCCGGCACACATCGCAACACAACTGCTCAGACCCGTCCTCCGTACGGCTTCACATTTTGTAAAATATGGAACAATGGATTAGCAATTGGTTTCAAAATGATTCTAATTGACAGTAATAGTTTGTTACGCAATTAGGGCGCTGATCTCAGTCTCAATCTGTCAAACATACTTCTAATTTCCCAACATTTTGACATTTATTGGTCGCTGAGGTTAGCCTGGGACTAGATTTTGAAAGTGTTAAATTAAGAGCCCTGTGATGTGAGTGTATCGTGAGAGTGAGAACTGAGATGTCAACTAAATCTCAGTTAATTGATTTAGGTAAACGTCTCACGAAAACGATGACACTGTTCGTCTGCTCTGTTAATTAAAATTCTAATGTCACCTGATTTGCGCCTGACTAGTTGAGAATATTCAAAGGTTAGATGCTTCTGTAGATAGTGAGTGAGGGTCGCAGCATCGTTCAACAGAAGTGATTTGCATATCTTTTGGTCGTGTTCTCGAGATAATACGGCACCTGGTGAAGTTGTGTGCAAACCTCTTAACAATAATAAGGTTTCGGCAAACAGCCTCGCTAAGAGAAAATCAATTTACGTTTATACATCTTATCGCGACACGATTCCTAACTTTTAGGTTGCTTCGTTAAATTGTGTAAAGTTTACTTTATTTACTGAAACTGTAAATACTTATTTCACGTAGTCTCCAAAATACACGAATGTCTGTCTACGTAAAAAGTTCTTTGACTTTTAGTTGTCTTTTATTCATTTATTGAGGTTGTGGAGGCATGAGGAACAGGGAGTAAAGTTCACTCATCCTCCATAGAAAAGGGAGGATCCTCCGACCAGACGGGTGTTATGTCTGGCGGGCACTTGCCCGATGGTTGAAATTGGCAAGTTGTATGTATGCTAATTGCACGGTAAACTCTGATTGCGAGATGTAGAATTCGTGTGACGTCAGTATGACGCGTCGTTTGTTTTGTGGCGAGGTACCGCTACATCACTCCCCTCCGGAGACCGGAGGTCGATAGTGGGCTGAGTCTTGTATCTTGTGATTCTTGCTAGGCCAGTTGAGGTTCCAGTGAGTCGGAACCGGTTGCCGCGTAGTTCACGGTGTGTCGGAACTGTCTTTGAAGATTCCCCAGTGAGTCGGGGTGGTGGCGCTGCGTTATACTCCAGTGCGTCGGATGTCGTACAGCGCCGGGTTGAGGCTGGCTGCTGCGTCGACCAGGAGAGAGGGCTCTGCTTGTTGACCGGCCGAAAGTGCAGTGTGCTGTGCCGAGGTTGCTGATGAGGCTGAGGGTGATGACCAGGGATGCGCGGTCGCTGCATGCTTGTGGTCAGGATACCCGTTGTAGCCGTGGGTGCTGGCTGGCTGGGTGATTCGTCGATGAAGCATTCGGGAGTGATGATGATGAAGTCACGCTGAAGTTGTTGCACGAAGGCTGCGCTGACGTTCATGCTCGGGGTCACCAGTGTGGAGGCATGAGGAACAGGGAGTAAAGTTCACTCATCCTCCATAGAAAAGGGAGGATCCTCCGACCAGACGGGTGTTATGTCTGGCGGGCACTTGCCCGATGGTTGAAATTGGCAAGTTGTATGTATGCTAATTGCACGGTAAACTCTGATTGCGAGATGTAGAATTCGTGTGACGTCAGTATGACGCGTCGTTTGTTTTGTGGCGAGGTACCGCTACAAGGTTATTTATTTTATCTAAAAAAGAAGACAGTTCCCGATATAAATACATAGTCTGTCAGTCTCTTGAGAGTGCTAAAATAGCTACCGATGAAACCTTCAGAAGATTATTGCGGTAATAAACATACAAAGAAGGAGACTTAGTTTTGATAAACAAAAGAATATCAACGTTGTGAGCGTGTCTTAGATAATATGGCCACTGTAAGAATATATATATGTCGGAGACAGCGACGGCAGAGCGGTAGGGTCGACAGCATCTTGGTGTGGTGGTACAGGTTCCATTTCGTAGGTGAGTTTTGAATTGAAGCACGACGTGTAGATATACCCTCCAATCTTCATAATCACAATTTGAATAGGCAAACCGACAGTTTCGGCTCGGAGAAGTGCCTTGGTCCGCGTCTCGATGCAAAGTGACCGTTCGACGAACCCCACTTTCCAAAGCGACTCTGTCCATGTGACGCCATCACAAAATAACGTCACAAGCGTTCGCCCCTCTACTACGTAAATCAAATCATCAACTTCTATTAAAATTAATCGACGATCTCCGACATATATATTTATAAGAATGCAAACGCCTTGTGAAATATTCATAGCAAGTGTTTGCATGATATATATTTCTGGCGTCAATAGTCAGTCTCATTATTATCTCACCATTAATCCCAGTCGCATCCGAAGCTTTTTCAGCTTTGGAGTCTGGAGTCCGCTTTACCAGTTTCACTGCTGATTTTGGCTAAGCTTCGATATTTTTCCTAACCGTCAACACTCATTCTATCCATGATAAGTAAATAGCTTTTAGTTAATTATTAATTGTAGGGATAACAAATAGTATTTAAACTACTTGAAGTCCATTATATAGATAAGTTAGAGGCCTAGGCCACCTGGTTAATCTTATCCAACCAAAAAGTACGATCAATACAAAATATGAATCAAAAGAAGCTTCGTATCGTTCTGAGCTGCAAGATTCACGCAGATAAGAAACAAGCCAATTATCAAACTTGTTTAACTCAGGTTTTCTTGACCATCAGCTTTTGCCGAAACCACGGAGAGATATTATAGGTATGTGTGAAACCTAACTTAGAGGATACGAAAAAAAAACCGTTGCCTGACACTAGGAATTTCTTCTGTATCGTATCCTGGGTGTATTTCCAAACACTTAAACTCACATAAACAAGCAGCCAGACCCGGAATCAGACTCAAAGTTCATATAAAAATTTCTTCTGTACAAATCGATGGAATGGAATCGACACTCACCGCAGTAGTCAATCGGTTACGTTAATCGATTACGTTTTTTCCACATGGATATTAAGCAGTTTGCCAGCCATCTACCAGCTACCTCTTAGGAAGAGGTCCTAACCTCTAGTCATCACAAAATTGTGTTGACTGATATATAACAAGAAACTTAAGAAGTCACGAGTCGCTCAAGGCTATTTGCATACATCCATTTCCGTCAGGCGGACAGTTGGCGTCGGTATTAAAAAGCAATAAACGTTATTAATGGTTGGCAGAAATGTTCGCAATTAACAAAGTCCCGACATTTCAGTACGTAACGAAGAATATTGAACAGAAGTGACCTATTTACTATCGGTTCGAAATACTTTCAAGATCTTTACTTTTACGTTTTGTTTTTGTCCAATCGCCTATCTAAAAATGGGTCTAAACTCTGCATGCATGCATGTAAGATGAGTATAAGTTGAAATCGTATTTTAAATATGATTTGCCTAATATCTTTGCTTACCTAACATATTCAGTATGGTATGTATTTATTTATGTAGGTATAATTTTGAATATGTATCTATTTTAGTGTATTGTATATATAGTACTTGCACCAGCGACAGTCCCAAATAATTGTCTGGAAAATCTCTGTCTATTCTAAGGTGCCTGGAAGAGATTGAATTACCGATAAGGTCGCCCATTGTATATTTTGAAGTGTTAAATTATTTTTTTAATAATGTATATTTTTGGTGTATAATAAAGTATATATTATAACGTCTATCAAATAAACTCTGATAAAACTTTATGCTAAATGACATTTTCTGTACTCAAAAACTGCATCAAAAAGTAAGTCTCAGCTAAATATTAGCGTAAACGGCTCTGGGTTTGTGTCTGGTTTAGTTTAATAAAATATAATATACTAATTTAAAATAAATAGAGATGAGAGATGATTTCTTGGAAGAACGTCCGATGAGAAACGAAATCGCAAAGTTTGTTGTAGTTGAATGTAAGAAGTTTTCTGTCATACAATATTGAGTAGGTCTAGGTAGTGACTTATAGATGGTCTTTTATGCTACGAATTTGTTTTTTATTATTCATCATGTAACTTAGTTTCAGATTAGTTATTTGAAATAAGTAAAATTTTTGGGATGGGACCTCTGAGAAGTACTTATTAAAGTTATTTGTTTCGTGTCATTTTTATTTGGATAAATTTAGACTGACGACATATTATGAAATGAAAATTTCATTAGTCTTATTTTCTTGAAACCAACATTTTTGATGGTCACACTTCACTTGTGGATTGCACACATGTTTTCATCATAATCTCAACGTTAATCCCCGTCGCATCCGAAGCTTTATCAGCTTTGGAATCTGCGGTCCGCTTTATCAGTCTATCTCCTGATTTTGGGTAACCTTCGAAATTTTCCTAGAAGCGACTGCCGTCTAACTTCCACAATCCTAAGGCGATATCGAAGTTTTGCAGCTAGACCAATTTTTGGACTTTTGAGGGCTCCAACAACCCATAACCACTGCCATCAGATGTTCGTATGACAACCGGGACCAACGGCTTTACGTGCTTTCCGAGGCACGACCAGACCAGTGCAAATATTCATATCAATGCATACAAATATTTGCACTGCGCTGGGATCGAACTCGCGCCTCGTTGTGTAGCGGCCGCGTTCGCTACCGCTACGCAACGGAGACTGTCGCATTGCACACATGCTCTTTTTAATGCAACTAGTGTAGCCAGGAATCTCACCCGTGTTACAGCTGAATTTCATTTATTATATGTATTTCATTTTGTGTCTTGTTTACCGTGAATCATGTCAATCACTTTTAAGTTTATTTTGATAACGACCGTGGCTCATGGTTTGAACCGTATAAATAAATATAATATAGACTTCTTGAAAAATTGATTTACTGATATGCCAAGTTTTATTCCAATCCATTATTCAGTTAAAACATGAAAGCGTCAGTAACATACAAACAATATATATATATATATTTAATAAATTATAAACTACTTAGCGCTTGACTGCAAACCCGCCTGATGGTTTTTTTTTTTTTTTTTTTTTTTTTTATTAGGTGCCGTCTCTTTTCTCCTTGCATGGCAAGAATCATTGTTTGCTTTTTTTATTTTCTTTTCCGCCAATTCTATTTTTTCGCGCTTACTTATTTTTTTTAGCGGCATTGGCCTTGTCATTTCTTTTTGGGTCATTCTTTTCCCAGTCAATATTTTCTTTTCTTTCTTAGTCATTCTTTTCTTTTTATGTCATATTACAATTAATCTTATCCTACTTAAGCTATCTTACTTCTATTACTTCTATACAATTTTCATACTTCAACAATTCTTGCCGACGGCACAGTGCTTGGCTGTGCTGCCCTTGTCCTGTTTCTATTTATGCAAATTTTTGCCACCTTGAGGCAAAACCGCTCCAGGTACGGCCTGGAGTGTTTATCAGCCATTAGGTCGGCGATGGTTGTTTCGGTCAATGCTCTACCAGTACTTACTTCCAGGTCGTACCTGTCGCGGTTATGCCTCGGACACTCGAAAAGCAAGTGCTGTACAGTTTCAGATGCCTGTGTGTCACACACACAGGCTGGACTATCCTTTAATTTGAATCTGTGCAGGTACGCGGCGAAACCGCCGTGACCCGTCAAAACTTGCGCCCAGATAGACGTCCTGTCGAGGCACTTCAGGACCTTGCGCGCGCGCACCACGTCGGGGAAGAACATTCGCGTGACCCCAGCCGTGGCCCCGCCGGTGTACCTCCCGTTCCAGACAGCTACTGTGCCCTCCCTCAAACGTCGCTTGACGTATGAGACTGGACACCTGTCATACGCTGGGGCGACCCTGGACTGGGCCGCCGCCTGCCTAGCCAGTTCGTCGGCGCGCTCATTGCCGGGGATCCCGACATGAGCTTTCACCCAAAAGAACCGGAGGACTTTACCACTCCCCTCTTGCTCCCTGATATTCTTACGAATATGGGTAGCAAGGGGATGGTGCGTTTCCGGGTTTCGGATCAAGTCGAGCGAGGATCGAGAGTCGCTGAGCACCGCCGCGCAGTCGAAGCCTCTCAGGACAACCAGGTCCGTAGCCCTGGCTATCGCGAGCAGCTCCGCCTGAAAGACGGTACACATCGGCTCCAACCTCATTCGCTTGGTCCGAATCTCGGACCCATCCCGCCAGTATGAATATGCCGCCCCGACCCCCTCATCCGATTTACTACCGTCTGTGTAAATCAGATGAGCGGGGAGCTGTAGCTGAGCCACAGTTTCGGGGAGCATATTCTCCAGACACTGATAATCAACATCTGGCTCACTGGCGGGGTGAGGGGCCTCCGTAAAGGCCCTACGCTCCTCCAGTTCGCGGGATTCCAGCTCAGCAATCGGACGTCCCCGTTTGCACTCAAACAGCCGGGCGACCTCCAACACTCGAAGATCGAGCGGGAGGAGACCCGACAGCGTGAGTGCTGCATTGAGCGACACCGTACGATGTGACTTGGCGATCTTCTGTGCAAAGCCCCTTTGGACGGTAGCAAAGGTTCTTTGCACAGAGATCTTCTCGGCGGCTTTCGCCCAGGAGCTCGCGCCGTACAGGATGGTGGGTTCGACCACCGCGGTGTATATCGTCCTGATGATCTCCGGACACAAGCCCCAATCCACCCGAGCCATCGCCGACAGTTTCCTATACAGGTTAGTTGCCTTGCAACAAGCATATGAAATATGCTTGTTGAAGGTCAACTTACTGTCGACGATGACTCCGAGGATCTTGAGCTCGGTCACCATCGAGATGTCAACGCCACCCATCTGCACGACCGGAGTGTCATACTTAAGCTTCCGCGTAACGACCATCGCCAGAGTCTTCTCGGCGGAGAAGCGGAGCTTATTCATGACACCCCACTCGTGCACACAGGCTAAAGCGGCATTGGCATCCCGCTGGATCCCGAGCGCCGTGTGCCCAGAGAACACCAGCACGATATCATCCGCGAACGCCTGCACGTACGCGCCCAGCGCATCCAGGTTGTCCAGCAGAGGGTCCAGCAGCATGTTCCAGAAGAGAGGCCCACCGATGGAGCCTTGGACACAGCCCTTGGTCTGGGGCTTCCGCATCGTCCTCCCCGCGTAGCGCACGACTACGCTCCGGTCCCTGAAGTAATCCTCGACAAGACGCCTAAGATTAACGGGAATACCTTTCTCTATCATTCTGCACTTTATAGCAGGCCACCATGCATTGTCAAACGCCCCCTCGATGTCAAGAGAGACTATCAGGGCGATCTCCTTCTTGTGGAGGATGCCTCTGACGTGTTGTATCAGGTCGTACAGCGCGTCCTCCGTGCTCCGCTGCGGTACGAAGCCGTATTGCCGCGCATTGGACTTGGGCAAGAAGTGCCAACGGATTCGTCGACACAGGACTTTCTCCAATATCTTGCCCATGATGGAAAGTAGTCCAATGGGGCGATACGACTTTGCGCGGGCATAGTCTGGACGCGCCGGCTTCCTTAGCACCACGACAGATGCCTCCTTCCACGGCGCCGGGAAGCACGCCAGGTCAAGACACCGGTTCAGGATGGCCAGGAATAGCTGGATATCCTGGTTAATTGCGCGGCAGCATATATCGCTCGTAAAACCATCCGGACCCGGTGCCTTCTTAGGGTTGAAGCTGCGCAGAGTCCGGACCAACTCCCCCCTGGTAATCGGGGGGTCGTCGGTCTCTCCCGGTAGGCGCATGCTGACCAGATCCGCCCGACCTCTGATGACGGTGTGGACCTCAGAGTCCACAGACGCGTCATCATCGGCGAAGAATGTTCCGGCCAGCAGCGCGACCGATTGATCCGAGCTCTGCACAACTCCACCCTCCACGAGTAGCTGGTCCTCGGGACGACCTGACGCCCTTCTCAGCACCCGAAAGATACCGTCCCACATAGACTCCCTTTCTTGCATCGAGCAGAACTGCTTCCAGCTCGCAGTTTGGGCGTTGACTGCCCTCCGCTCGTACTCCGCCTTTGCACTCAGGTAGTCGTCCACTACATACTGCCTGCGACGCGGCGCGGCACAGCGGATCCTGCGCCGCTTTGTGTTCACGTCGCGCCGCAGCCTTTCAAGCTCGTCGTTCCACCAAGGAAAGCCCTTCTTGGGTTGGGGTGGTCTGTACGGGGGGATAGCCCTCCCGCACGCTTCGGCTACGGACTCAATGTAGTCCGAGACCACCCCTTCAAGCTCGCCCTTTGTTTGGGCGTTGGATATCCGCTCCAGGGTAAGCCCTCGAGCGGATATCCCGCTTTGAATTTCCTCGGTGAAACGACCCCAATCAGCCTTCCGTGTGTTGAAACGCCGACTCGTCCACCGGGTGTTACCCCCGGGGGGCACCTTGAGACCCAGAACCACACGTATCGCTCGATGATCAGAACTTGTCACGGAGTCGTCCACTTTCCACTCAAGGACGCTTCTCAACAGTCCCTGGGTGCAGACGGTAACATCGACATGACTCGTGTACCGCCTGCCCCCACGGACCGTATCGAAGGTGGGGACGACTCCTTCGTTCAATACGTGCAGCTCCATATCATCAAAGAACCCCCTCAGGGACTCCCCCCGAGAGTCCTCCTCGACGCTCCCCCACCACGGACTCCAAGCATTCCAGTCCCCTCCCATGAGGATCCTGCCAGTGCCGACCCGGCCCATGAAGTCACGTATCTGCAGAAGGTACGGCTCGATATCCTCCGTGCCCTCAAGGTATACAGAGACAGCCGCCACGGTCCAATCGCCCGCCTTTAAAACGACAGCCACGATATTCTCGGTGATGATTAGAGGGTTCACAAGAACCTCCAAGTCATCCCGGAACACCATGACTGCCGCTTTGACGGGTTTGGTCCTAGCAGACTCCCTCTGCACCACCCTAACGCCACGGAAGCTACCGACCCGCCCCTCCGCGCCAACGTAAGGCTCCTGGACCAGGGCGACACCGACACCACCCCCATGGTAAGCAGTGACGCAATCGTTGATGGCAAAGCGCACTAGTTTATTAAGAGCCTATTCACTCTGGCCTTGAAGACACTCAAATTGTTCCAGTCCCTCGATGTACGCGGTATAAAGGAGGAGGCGAAACGCTTCGTCCGGATCGTAGTGGTGTTAACAACGTAAGGGTGGAAACTCGCCGTACGACGGGTCGGCCGATGGTGGAACGGAGATGGGGGAATTAAATCGTGGAATTCCCTCGCACACTCCCCAAAATGTATCGGGTATCCTGAAGAACACCAAAAGGCTGGCTACTCTACGCCTGTGCTCTAGGCTTTGGAGACCATCTCGAGTTAAATCAGGGTCACCTATCAGCCTCTTCGTACGCCTCTCCACTGAATCCAAAGATACATATTGTAGACAAATTCGTTAAGTTTATTCCTGAAAACAGAAAACGGAGATCCTTGCTTCACCATCATTTTTGTCCCTATAGAAGCAAAAATAAATGTAGCCAACATACACTTAAAATATCTTAAGCCACGGATTACAGCTGTTATGTTGACATTAATTTGTTTTCGAGTCTCTACTTATCTTCGTCGTCGTCTAATAGTGTAGCCTAAAGATAAAGACACATACACACAACACACACACATGCAGATACACACACACACACACCCTTGTTTGTAGGAAGTCCTATTGGAGGACTTTAATTTTAGGTCACCTATGCGAGGACTTTCGAAAAAACATGTAAAACAACATCGTACAGTTTTTTTAATACGATATAAAGAGATAAAATTTCAAATGACGGTTGACAGTTGTCTTCCTGCTCTGCTATTGCACCATTTTGTTATTAAACTCTTCTTGACCAATGCGAGAACCTTAATATACACAGCTCATGCTCCTAGCAATATCCATCCGGGGACTTTTGTATGAAATTTCCGAGGACCCAATCACCTGACTAGACATGACAAACGGAGGACTCACTTTCACACAAATTTTCTTTAGCCATATACAGTGCGAGGACCTTGTGTTATACTTTCCAGGAACAATCTGAGGACGTTTTACCCAGTCCCAAATGTCTAAATCGAGGACTTATACCTTGTAAACCTAACTTTGTTCTATATATTATACACATTTCGTATCTTGAGTAGTTTAATGCATAAATTTATGCAAGCTTTTCGGCGTCCTCAAAGAAGAAACTAGGGATGTACTATTTTTTGCGCAATAACGTTTTTTTATCACTATTAATCGAAACTTGTACCTGCAGCCTAATAGGCGAATACATTTTTGTGAAATGATTGTGACTAGTTGGGATCGTTTGGACCGCAGTTGGTATAATTTTAGTGTAAAACAATGCTGGTTGAATGATTTATTGTAAAAACAGATTACCTAATGGTAAAAGTACTTTCGTTTCATATCGATAAATTACTAATAATAATGTTATAACACAAGTACCTATTAGTAAACAGAAAGGAGTAGGTCTTATGAAATACTCTTTTAGTGAAGTATTATAAGCAATGTAAAGCATTTTAACGGTCAATATCATCGACATTCAGACAGAAACTGTAATTAAAACTTTGGCTGGCATGTTATTGAGTTTTGTGAAATATTGAATCCATGCATGAGATTCTGCAACACTAAATCGATATCAAAATAGTTACGATCGTATCGATATCGATCGGTCAATAGTTTGAACACTTACACATCCTTATTCAAAGAATACCGCCACCTGTGTACCTATTATTTTTATGAAATAAAAATCATTTTACTTGGAATTATTATCAGTTTCGCGTAAACATTGCTTCTGTATAGACGTTTGGTGTATTGTATCATCAATTCGTTATTAACGTAGGTAATTTAAAATGCTGATGTGTCTGGATGTGAGTGAAGCTCGTAGAGACTATGAGATCCGTTTTGTACGCCGGTCCCGTTTGATTATGCGTTACAACGTCTGTACAATCGTGACTACGTAACGCGCAGTGTTATTTAAGCTCATGGTGTGGTCGCTGGTATAGAGAAACCACGCATCCACGATCCGGATATTGAAAATCAGGTGCTCGAATTATTCAACGAGGACCTGTAGAGCTAGGCACTAACCATATGCAAGTGTGGCAGGTCATGCATGAGGTCAAGTGAGTTCATGACCTATCGGCATCGCTACGGTTAAGCGCGTGACCGCGTGACCTGCCTCGTCGCCCGCGCCGCCCAGTGTTGCCATGTAAGCTACCTGTTTTTGCGAAATAATATTTATTTTTTTAGGGAGTATTTTTTTTTTTGGTTTAGCCGGGTTTTGTGTGAATTAGTAGAATCAGTTACCGATACCTAACAACACCTTCACGGGTAGGACAGGGTTTTCTTAACATACTGTATATCGTTGTTAGAGCACCAGTAGAAAAATTTGTTGACCATTCGTTTTCACAAAGTCTAATAAAATTTTGTGCCATTTCTCTTTTAAGAGAAAGATTGTGTATAAGAGATTCGGTAATAATAATATTAGCACATTTTTTAAGGGAATGTTCTATTTTCAAAGCAAGACTTGGAATCCCATATTTTCCGGTTACAGAATTATAAGATGATACAATTCTAACGGCTTCTATGACTTTCGGAAAGAATATCGGATTTATACGTTCTGATAAATTTTGTATTGCTGGGGATATTTTTCTAATTTCATGTAAAAAACGTGCTAGTTCTCTCATTTTTTGACTAGTATACCCGTTTAAGTGAGGATCTTGATCATGTTTGGTCATGAGTTTCCTGTCTAATTTAAGGATCAAATCATCTTGCCTAACTAACAGAGAAATTGCGTCAGTGTTCATTCGTGCAAGGACATTTTTGCGTAGCTTCTCTGAAGCAGCTTCTGAAATCGGAAACAACATGGAACCTTCTCTTTGAACTGATTTTGCCTTTTTATCCTCTCTTCTCGGGCAAGAGCTGTAGTGACGTAATAGGTTTTTTCTTGAATAGAAGGCTATACAAGATGGACATAGCAGCAAAGAATCTACTGAAGTTTCAGATTTGCTTCTTTTCTGTGGTATAATAATATCCGAGCCTGCTTTTAACACATTTGAATTGTGGAAATAGTTACCTTTTTTATTCAGATCATCTATTAATATTTTCCTTTGTTCAGATTTTTTTTTAAAACCTAACATTTTTATAACTTCACTTTCCTTACTATGTATTGCTACTAGATGTCTAGTCAATTTTGCAACTAATTTCAAACAGAATAGACAAGCTTGCTTTTTATCCCACTTTCTTATTGGTCCATCGTTCGAACTTTTAGCTACAGTAACATCATCTATAGGATTACTATTTTTCTGGTTGTTTTTTTCAAGGCAAAGTGTTGTGTCAAAATGTTCTTTATCGTTTTGATCTTGATTGTTACTTTTTCGGTTTTTGCTTTTGGCGCAGCCTTCACTTGAAGAAAAGTGTTCAGTTACAATATTCTCATAATAAGAAACTTTATTAAAGATGTCGCTATCATAACTTATAACGCTTTTGTTGATCTATCTCTTGAAGCACAGAACTATCCAAAGTCAGTGATTGCATATGTTTGTTTTCTTTGCTGTGCCCTTTCATATTTATAGTTTTAAATTCTAAATCTTCTTCTGCAAATCCCGATCTGTTATGTGTTTTCTTCGTATCTTTCTTTATTTTGTCATTGTTTCTTGAGTCATTTTCTTTATCATTGTCGCTTTCACTAGAAGGTGCATATGAATCAGTTGAGGCAGAAAAATCTTCACATTCTGATCATTTATATTCAATTCTCGCTACAGTATTCTTATTTCTGAGGGATCTTCTCATTTTTGTTTTTTGAGCAAGTATTTCTAATCCATCATTTTCTGGTGATATATCTTCAGCTGCGGATAGTTCAGGTGATGAATACATAATTCCATCTCTTTTGTGAATTATACTAAAAAAAATGTGTCTTTTGTAACAGCAGTTTAATTCGTCTCTAATCGGTAAGTATAAAAACCTGATGCTATTACTTCGTAATAAGTAGTAAGTTGATAACTACCACTTCGACAGTACTTCAATAACTACCCGAATCTATCGCGCGATGTGGCGGTGGTGACATTGTGGTGCTTGGGTGTCAATAGCTCTTTCTAAGCAACAATGTTTAGCACTGCACTTCGTTTGTACCTCTGAGTATGAATTCAATAATATGCTGTCAATATAATGTGGAATCAAGAGATGGTTTAAACAAATTTAAGCAAGTCAGTCTTGCCTTGTTTGAGTGGGCATCTGCCCACCGAATTCTGAGGATATCTATCCTCGACTGTGTAACACTGCCTCTACATGACCTCCGCGAATGCTGCGGCTGCCATGACGTCTGTAGTAGCCAGGACCTCTGCGGCTGCTACGGCTCTCGGGACGGCTACGGTTTCCATGGTTGCCATAGCTTCGGTATCTGCCACGACCGCCGCGGTATCCAGAGACACAGCAATTGCAACGGACTCTCCGCAAACCACGGCGTCCACGGCTCCCAAAGCCAGACAATACACCATTGTCTTTCCGTGATCTTTATATTGTAAATAATAACGTTGATTTGATTGAAAATTCCAACATAAACCAATGCATGAAGCACCCAAATTATTTTAATAAATTAAACTAAAATGAAAACGAAAACTAAATTATGTATGGATTGTGTTCTTAAAACAAGGTTCGTAAACATTTTATTTAAAACACAACTCGTTATAATATATAATTATTATAATCTACGAGATACGTAATAAAAAACAGTGTAGATACTTACGTCATAATGCACACGCACTCTAAACACAGTCACAATATGTACGGTTCGGCTTCGACTGAAGGAAAATAATATTTCCTCTGCGACCAAGCACCACAAAATGCTCTCTGGTGGAATTTTTAAAAGAAAATTAACTACACACATCAAAAGTGTCTAGGGATCAACATATATTATTGCAATAACTTTTCTCCTGATTGATATTAATTAAAATTTTCTTTAAGGATTCATCAAATAAAGTGTTTTCGTTTGTCACAGTAACGATAAACCAAGTCACCTTTGCATTAATAAAGAAATTTGCCATTTTCCTAATAAAGGGATATTTGACATTTGAACCACTAACACAAAAGTTCGAAAAAAAGACTGAAATAACAGTTTTCTCAAAAATTTTATTGGGTAACTTAAATAATTAATAATCCGTGTTTCTACCGCGAACACTAACAACACAAGAACATCGGTTTGGCATACTCAAAATGAGTTCATCCAAATCACGCTGTGGAATGGCCGCCCATGTTCGTTGCAACAACAAAAAAAGGTCTTCTTGCGACTGGATACCCTCCATATTCGGCAGAGCTCTTCTCTGTAGCATATCCCATGCATGCTCAATCGGGTTCAAGTCTGGCGACTGAGCAGGCCAGGGCAGGACATTGATGTTAGCTGCGGCGAGAGTCTGTCTTACAACTCTTGCGGTGTGCGGTCGTGCATTATCATGCATTAACTGAAATAAGGGACCGATTTGCACTTGTAGAGGAACGATGACGTCTGATACAATCGTCTCAGCATAAATTTGAGCTTTGAGGTTGCCTCTGATCCAAATCAACTCAGTTCTTCCGCCGATCCAAATACCCGCCCATACCATGATGGTTCCACCACTATAAGGATGGACTTCCTGGCAGGATTTTAATCGCTGTTGGCGTCCAGGGGTTCTCCAGTGTCGTATACGTCTTGTATCCGATCTCATACCAAAACGAGACTCATCAGAAAAGCACACGAAACGCCATTGTTCTTCTGCCCAATTTCTGTGTTCAAGAGCCCATTGATATCGAATCCTACGATTGTGCATTGCTATAGGTGGTACCCGTAGCGGTCTTCGGGAATTAAGGTTCACTTCATGCAAGCGGTTTCTGACTGTTTGGTCGCTAATTAAGTTCCCTGAAGAGTGATGAAGCCTCACGGCTAACATCATGGCGGTTATTGTTGGAGCTCTTCGAGTTAAGATTTGAATGTATCGGTCTTATCTCCGTGTGGTGCAACGATACCGTCCTCCATGGCGCTCAGCCACGGTACCAGTGCTTCGGTAACGTGTCCAAAGTCGACTGATAACACTCTGACTTGTATTCAGAGCTAAAGCCACAGTACGTTGCCGGGAACCAGCTTCTATCATTCCCACGGCTCTGAGCATTTCTTCCCTGCTTAAATGACGTCGCCGCTCCATAATAACGTTGGTTTTAATCAGTAGTAGGGAAACAGTAGCATTAATAATGTCTTCAATGCGTTGTATGTTTTTATAGGGAAAATATTGACAGCTGATTTTCATCTTTTACTCGAATTTGATTCACAGTTCCTGATTCAAATTATGAAATGCACCAAAAAGGATCCATATAAATTTATAAAATCATAAATTTATTACAAAGCCACATCTCAATCTCAAGAAATCCGCATAAAAATGCTTGATCCCTAGACACTTTTGATGTGTGTATTTCATTCACAATCGGACTTCAAATCAACGTTTTCTTATTCTTATAACAATTGTAAATTCAGATACAACCTGAAATTGTACCTGAAAGGAGGACCTCAACTCACTGCCTAGTTCAAATACCATTCCGAGGTCTTGAGTGTAACATTTACACACTAGGTCCTCGGATAGTATTATAAATGTGACTCGTGTGTTTATGGAGTGTGTGAAAATCGCTAGTGGCGCCGTCTAGTGGTCACACACTGTCGAAATGTGTACATGAATGATCACCACCAATCTAAGGATTTCTTGACGTTTCCTTATTATATATACAGTAATGTTCAAAATTACGTGAATAATACGATAACTGTATCGTATCGATTTGACTTGACTACTGAGTCAAGTCAAATCGAGGACCCACAAAAATGTCCTCGGATTGAAAATGTCCTCAGATGTTCCTTGTGTATTCATGCCGATGTCCTCGAATGGTACTTAAAACAAACACACACACACACACATTATACATGTTAGATCTTATTTTGTTAAATGTTATTCTGCTGATTGTATATTCTTTTATGCGTACACTTGTGTAATGAATTTATATTATGTCATCTTATCCTAATATTGTTTTAACAGAGCGCACAGTGTCCAGTTATAATCGTCTAATAACGGCAGCCTCTGTAGGGTAAATGAAAAGTAGGTAAATATGAACATACTTGTTTATTATTAATCTTAGAGTAATTCGAACGAATTCCTGCCCCGATGGTGTCGAGGTTGTAAACGCGCTACTGAGCATGGGGTTAGATTTCCAGGACGTTTAAAGTATTATTGGAATTTTTCATTCCGAAGTTCCTAGTAGCGTCCAAACTCTGGGTGGTGAAGTTGGAAGTGCCACTGTGATTCCCCCGTGCCTCGGAAAGCACAGGTCGTTTTGGATTGAATGAATTGTGAGAGAAGAGAACTGTACTGCGCCTAAAGAATAGCATCTTCACTGAGATTGGTCGCCATAGCCAAAATTCGGCAAATTTTTAGTATGTTTAAGGACACTGAGAAATCAATCATTTTCATTTTACGATGAACCCAAAAACACCAACATCACTACAGATGTTGGTGTTTTTGGGTTCATCGTACCCACATTCAAAAAAATTTCCTTTAACGTTATCTAAGTTGAAGTAAAATTAATAACTGTGCTGTGAGCTGTGACTTAACCGCAAATGACTTCTGGAATACTCATAAAAATAGATGATTTGGAAATTTTTAAGAGTCGTAAAAGTTTATTACTTATCCCGAGGAGGTAAGCCTGTGAGATATTTGAACTTTCATTTCATAAAATGCATCTGCGGTTGACTAACAACGAAATGACTTTCTCTAGACCGGGGCTGTCCAAAGTACGGTATTTATCATAGTTATAAATTTACCTATAAAAAGTTTTGGTAATCGATATTTTTATGGCTCTTATGGCTCATTTTTGGAGTATTAATGGGTAATGCCGTGGTGGCCTAGTGGTTAAAACACCAGCCTCTCCAGTATGAGTGCGCGGGTTCGATTCCAGGTCAGGCAAGAACCAATGTAACTTTTCTAAAGTTACATGTACTTTCTAAGTATATCTTGGACACCATTGACTGATGGTGAAGGAAAACATCTTGAGGAAACCTGGACTTTATAAGTCTGAAATCGCCAACCCGCATTGAGCAAGCGTGGTGATTACGCTCAATCCTTCTCTGTATGAGAGGAGACCTGTGCCCAGCAGTGGAACGATAAAAAAGGTTGTTGATGATGATGATGAATGAAGTGCATTAAATTAGGCGTTCTACAGAAATCCAGGGCACGGGAATCAATGTTGTTTGTCATTAAAGTGCAGCGGTATCTACAACCGCCACACGCGAACAACGCGTCATATTGACGTCACACTAATTGTACATTTTGCAAGCAGAGTTTACCGTGCAACTAGAACCGTTGGACAAGAGCCCGCCAGACATAACACCTGTCTGGTCAGAGGATGTTCCCTTTTCCATGGAAGATAAGCGAACTTTACTCCCTGTTCCTCATGCCTCTACAAAAGCAACGTTTCGTATTTTGTAATGTATCCTTGGAGTGTACCGACCACCTTCAGCTTTTGAGAGTTGAGATTTTCTCGAACCTAAACTTTGGGCAGTCCAAGGCCAAGGTGGCTGCCAGGAAGCGTGGTGTTATTGCAAAAGTCCGGCGGTACTTCACACCAAGGCAGCTTCTAATGTTGTACAAAGCACAGGTCCGTACGTGTGTGGAGTACTGCTGTCACATTTGGACTGGTGCTGCAAAGTGTCACCTAGCCGCTTTGGATTCAGTGGAGAGGCGTGCGAAGAGGCTGATTGGCGACCTTGATTTAATTCAAGACTGCCTCCAAAGCCTAGAATACAGGCGTAGAGTAGCCAGCCTTGCGGTGTTTTATAGAATGCATTTTGGTGACTGTGCGAGGGAATTTCATGATTTAATTCCCCCATCTCCGTTCCACCATCAGACGACCCGTCGCGTCGTACGGCGAGTTTCCACCCTTACGTTGTTAACACCACTACGATCCGGACGAAGCGTTTCGCCTCCTCCTTCATACTGCGTACATCGAGGGACTGGAACAATTTCGCTCAAAGAATCCTGTCAAAATTCCAGATGCTTCGACTGGAATCTCTTCGTCATCTGCTTTATTCCGCAGACCTAGTTAGGTCTTTAGTAGGAGACCCTACTGACTTCATATTTTTCTGTAAATTGAACAGTTAAAACTCTGTCAGTCTGCGAAAAACACCTCTCAAGAGTTCAAAGATTTTCGTCTCCAGGATTTCGTTAAACAACCTAGGCATCAGGGCACTTGCATTAACATTATGTACTTATAACTAAATGTTGATGTTAGTATTTGTTTCTGCGTTCTGTAGGCCTAGTATGAATTTTCATTACGAAACTCGATCGGCGATATCGAACGCGTTTGACTCAGCGATTGGCCCGCTTCAAGGTCGTAAGAACTCTCAACCAATGAAAGCGCCAAACGCGTTCGATATCGATGATCGAGTTTCATATTGAAAACTCATATTAGGCCTACTGGAAATTTATTTCGGCCCGAGATCGTATCTTGTTAGGGCAGCCCTGCGCTAGACGAAATGGCAAGGAATTATAACTAATTCCTTGCCATTTCGTCTAGCGCAGGGCTGTGTTGTATAATCAAGGTTAACATCTTGATTATACAACATTATTTTTTGTTTATACGAAAACCGAAACACTTGTCCCGTATTTTTAAGTAAAGAATCTATGTCCAAAATTTCAGAAAGATATAATGAAAAACACAAAGTTATGAGCTTGCTATTCTACTTGCTTTTCCCAACAAAAATATGGTCAATGCGCGGTGCGTTTACCTCTGGTGTCAGGTGTGGCGCGCTCGCAAGTATAATATGATCTATCGTAACCGCTCGGTAACCACACTGCATCAATTTCTAAATGTATTTTGGAAAAATATATCTAATGGTGTAAAAATAATTGGAATCGATTCAGTTGCTTATTCTGAACAAACTATATTGAATTGAAAATTTTTGAATTAAGTTTTAAGAGTTAAGCTAATTCAAACCACTTGAAAGTCCTACGAAAATTCTTAATTTTAAATAAGAAAATAAAATATGCCTTGATTCTCTTATTCACAAACTAAACTTAATATAAAGCTTAGAGCATTTTTTTCTATTTCATTAAGTAACGGACAGATGATAAGATGTACCTAAGTTTAGTTCTGTTGGCTATTTTTTGGGAAATCATAGGTATGCTGTTCACTTCTATTTTGGACTGTACATATTACAGACCAGACAGATACTAATCTACACGGTGTGCACGCCTTGTAGGTACTTCTTCCTTATCCTGTAGAAGTCCAGTGCTGGACAAAGGCCTCCTCCAAGGCTTACCATAATCAAAACTGAGGAGATCCGCAGAAGAATTAAAGTCACCGACATAGCTCTTAGAGTCGCTTAAATTAAGTGGCAGTGGGCGGGGCACATTGCTCGAAGAACCGATGGCTTCCTTATAGAATCTGACCAAAAATTTTTACGTTAAAATAAACCTTGACCCCAGAGTTTTTTTGCCACTAATGCTTCTGAACAAGGGGTTATTATCGAATAGGAAATGTCGACCCTTTTTTCGATTTTTTTTTAAATATGACGTGTAAAAAAGTAATTCAGATATCCTGTTATAACAATAACTAATAAAAACTTAACTTTTTTTTTATAAATTGTAAACTAGTGCTTGACCACACTCCCGGCTGATGATAAGCAGTAAAATAGCAGTAAAGCGCGCTAGTTTATTAAAAGCCTATTCACTCAAGCCCTGAAGACACTCGACTAACCACGTTAATCCAAAACATTATGAAGCTAAGACATAGACATATCGGCTATTAATAAACTAGCGCGCTTTACCATCAACGATTGCATCACTGCTTAGCTCAGGCGAGATTGCGGTCAAGCACTACTTTATAATATTAAAAAAAAACAATCTCGCAATATTTTCATTTATTTGACTGCATAAATAATTCTCTGTGGTCAATTATTACTTGGCTTAAAAGCCCCTAGTATCATAATTACATTATTTGATCTCTTGTAGCATCATTTATGTCGTGCGGATCTGATTATTTTTCATAAGCCACATGGGCTTTTTAATCAACATTTTAAAATACGTGCCTTTTCCAAGAGAGACAGGGAGAGATTGTAGGAACGCACATGTTACGATCCTTATATATTATTTTGCTTTATTTGCTTTCGCTTTTACACGCACGCTGGTTTCCCTTACCTGACATTTCTAAAGAAAATCGTCAAAAATTCCACTATTATGTCCGCGCAAAGTCTTCTCCAGGCGATCGACTGGCTATTATCATACCATTGTTGCTGGTGCTTTTATTAGGAAGTAAATGTTGGGTTTGGAAACGAGTCATGAAAGACAGTAGAATAAATTATATAAAAATACTTTCCTTGGAAAGAATGTGTGAATCTTTGGAGTGGGTATACAACTTCCTGAGTGGAGACCGCAAATTGGTAAACGTTAGATGAACACATTGGGCATCAATAGGCTAGGTGGAGCGACGATCTTCGTAGGATGGCTGGTAGCAGCTGAATGAGAGTTGCCGAAAATGGCATGTAATAGGAGTGGCCTAAGTCCAGCAGTGAACTGCTGAAGGCTGATGACAATAATGAAGGATATGTGCTATGCTTATATGAATGATGTCATAAGTCAACTTGATGATGTAGTAAATGACAAGAATAGTCGAATAGTAGGAATAAGTCGTGGTGGCCTAGTGGTTAAAACACCAGCCTCTCAAGTATGAGTGTGCGGGTTCGATTCCAGGTCAGGCAAGTACCAATGTAACTTTACTAAAGTTATATGTATTTTCTAAGTATATCTTGGACACCATTGACTGAAGGTGAAGGAAAACATCTTGAGGAAACCTGGACTTTATAAGTCTGAAATTGCCAACCCGCATTGAGCAAGCGTGGTGATTACGCTCAATCCTTCTCTGTATGAGAGGAGACCTGTGCCCAGCAGTGGGACGATAAAAAAGGTTGATGATGATATGTGGAAGCTTGTAATTAGCAAATTGCGCTGAAAATAATGATGTGTATGGTAATATTAGTCTGTAAACTTTCTGTAATAATAAAAGAAATATATAGAATGTACACGCCACGTAGGTAGGTATATGTGCACCCCTCAAACAGATGTCAGGACATCGTGACGGGGTCCACGAAGACCTATGCTTCCTGTGTCAGGGTTGCGGGTTGGTTAAAAAAGAAACCGTGGCCCTGGCACATAGGCAAGTGAAGAAACATGGTCCACCCATGTTTCTTCTTTAGTCAGTAAAAGTCTGACACGCCCTTCCACTCCACCCAGAGTGGGAGAGCTCATTTGATGATTTCCCATCCCAAACAAAAAAAAAGGTTATGCTTAGACGATTGGCTCATGTTAAGCGAACAAATGAAAGGCGACTGAGTAAAGTTATTAATAATATTTATTTTGTCACCATTATATCCTTATCAAATAATAACAAAAGAAAAACATTATGGGAAACTGGTGCCTAAGCTAAGCCGGAGCCTATGTTTCAGGCCACGGTCTCCGCTCCAGATATACATTGTTATCAAAGTTTCCTGTACACTAAAACTAGACTACTGAGACCTATATACAGAGAACTATAGTTACGTTTTTCTACTTATAGTACCACAGAACAAATACAATACATTTTTACCACACATTCCGTGTATAGAGTACATACCTACCAATACCATGGTAACGATATAATTTGAAAACAAAACAATCGTCAGAAGCGATAGGGTCGAAAGGTTCAATGTTAGACAAAAGGATTATTGCTTTTTGATTTGGCTTCAGGCAGGTGTTTCATAAAAGTTGAATGTTTTGTTTTTTGAATTGGTGCATGAGTCAGAACCAGTAAACAATTCATTAACTAGCTGGTGCCACCTGGCACTGTTATTGGTGCTTCTGCATGTGTTGCGCCACTTTTCAAGGTTTATCCGTTCGAATAGAATATTCTTTATGTGAAAATTTGATGTTGAAATATAGGGTGCTGGAGTTCTTTTTGCTTAAAATGATCTTTTACAGATAACCATTGGGTGGATTAAAGGGAGATAATACCTACTGTTGGTGTATCATTTAAATGAATACATAAATTATACAAGACAATAAGTCCCAGACCATTTCCTGTTCCTCGAGCCAACCATCGCATCGCATTGCATTGTCTGCGCGCGCTATTACCTACTTTGGTTTTGCTTAGCATCTTTGTTCCTTTTTTCGTGTTGCCTCCCTGGAAGCTATTATTTCGAAGATTCAACTGTTATCAGTCGTATAAGAATTGGGCTGTTAAATGTATTTTTTTTTTCAAATCTGACCTGTTTAGTTATACTATTAAATATCTGCGTCTCATGCCCGCATAAGTTTTCCGTATTTCGTATATCTATCTAGGATATATTACAGATTGTAGTAGCTTAATGTACTGGCGTCTGTAGAATAATACACATTATTATTATTATTTTCTTTTATATATATTTAAACAAGTGATTGGCTGCAATCCTGGCTGAGAAGCAGTAATGCAATCGATGATGGTAAAGCGCGCTAGTTTAATAAGCCTATACACTTAAAAAAACTTAGTGAATAGGAAGGAAGACGGCAGTTAAGCGAGATGATGCAATGTTAAACCCAACAATACGACCAACGATGCTGCGCCAGAGGGAGATTGATCTGGAGACCCTCCACGACCAAACTCCCGACACAACAACACTTGGTGCATCGTACCCGGCACACATCGCAACTCAACTGCTAAGACCCGTCCTCCGTACGGCTTCACCAGACATCATGCCGGAACACGACGAATCGCTTGGCGGCAAGTCTTTGTCTAGTGGGTGGTAATTTCTGCCGGCAGCCTATATTATGGCCTGCTACCGAGCTAACACACGGACACATGAAATAAAAGCAACAAAATATAATATGTTGATGTTTAAGGAGAGAGTAGGAAGTGTATCTGTACTGGAATTTTAAATGCACGAATTGTCACCATTTCCTTGTTCACAAACTAACCTAAATTTAAAATCAGTGTATCTTCTTTTTTCTATTTCATTAGGAAAAGGACCAAAGATAAAAGTTTAGTATAGTCCTGTCAGATTAAGACACTACTTAAACAGTTTAGACGCGATTATAAAGATGCCTACTAAAATACTTCAATTAAGATCAGGCGCGGACAAAGACAGAACTAAACTAATATTTGTTTTCTGTCCTTTTCTTAATCAAATAGAAAGACAAAGGCCCCGATTCTCTTGTTCACAAACTAAATTAAAGGAAATGTTTCATTTTGGGCCACCGCTATGTACGCTATACAGTATGTCAAGAAAACCCTGTCCGACCCGTGAAGGTGTTGTTAGGTATCGATAACTGATTCTACTAATGCATACAAAACCGGGCTAAACTTAAAAAAAAATCCCCCTAAAAAAATAAATATTATTTCGCAAAAGAGGTAACTTAATAAATGTGCGTTAAGCACCCTTCCGCGGGCGGCGGGCGGCGGGGCACGCTGCACGTGGTCGCATCGCTATTCGCTCATAATAATACCAGTGTTGTCACTTTTTTAAAATTACCAAATTTCGGGGAAGTTGGAATTAATTTGCGGGAAAAAAAATATTTCAAAATTCATTTGTATTGGTACTATGATGATTACGTATTTTATATTATATTTGGTCATGTGTTTACCTAACCTTTATTATCCTTATGGGTCGGACAGGGTTTTCTTAACATACTGTATAGATAAAAAGGAAAAAATATAAAAGATTTTCATAAAAATACTACTAAATTAATTTGAATAAAAATACAAGTATAATTAATTAATTATTTGAAACGTTTTTTAATGAGATAACCCTTTATTAAGGTAGCCATGACAGTGGTTATGACGTTTGATTGACGACATTGACAGTTCTATTTTCCCGTTGTGTTCGTGTCGAGTGCGGATTTGAGTTGATTGTGTTTATTGAATGGGCTTTATTAAACTGGCGTATATATAGTCGCTATGTTTTTAATCGCGTCTAAACTGTCTATGGAGTATCTTAATTTGACAGGATTAAACTATAATGTTGTCTTCTATCCTTTTCTTAACGAAATGGAAAGAAAAAGATGCGCTTAACTTAAAATTAGTATAGTTTGTGAACAACAGAATTGGCACCAAAGACGCAGTTCGTGAATAAGAGAATCCGGCCTCAATGTTTGCGAACTACTTAATGACTTATCGACATGGGATTTTGCACACTCTTAAGGCTGATTATTCTTGATTCCTTTTGATATTGCCAGCGCATACAGGTCTCCCAAAGTGATAATGCGCATAGAAATCTTCGGCACTGTTCGGCAACGGTCGTATTCCCCGAGCGTTGCCGAACAGTGCACTTAACCACTTTTTATGCACTTAACCACTCTATATACATATCTTTTTCCGAACGCTCGGGGAATACGACCGTTGCCGAACAGTGCCGAAGATTTCTATGCGCATTATCACTTTGGGAGACCTGTACCTTCGTACGAATAAAAATTAATCATATTACCTACGAAATGAAATTGTAATAATGACACACAAAACGTAGGTAGTGGTATTATAATTTCATTCAATGCTTACAAATCAATTTAGAAAAAAATAAACACGCGCATTCATCAGTATTATGAATGTATGACGAAGAAACTACCTAATATGTTTTCAATTGAAAACAATTTGATGATGCCTACTAAATATTTCGGGGAATCGATATTTTAGGTTGTACTTTTCGCCGTTTAACGACCCGTGAGTCAGGTTAAATTCAACTTTCTGCGAAATTGAGTCCATTGTTCCAGAAATATTATGTGTTCTTTATATCGATATTTTTTTTTATTCCTTGGTAACCTATAACGCCATCAGCACTTAGTGTCATCAAATACCACGGTGATTCAGTATTTAACAACAATCTTTGAAACCTTTGAAGGCATCTTTACGACGATGAATCATTTTACTAGGTTAGTATGTACCTACTACATTCTGTTATAGACTCGCTTCCTAATATATTTAACATAGGCAATGTTTTGGTAACAAAAATTAACTGTATCATGCCTCGGCCTGCCTATTGAGGGAATGCATTCGAGAGGCTATCTTATGTGTATTAAGTTCAGTAATAACATTAGTCGTGTGTTGACAAACCGTAAAGTTTTGTCTTCCTACCTGGCGCAGCGCGTGCGGCGTGTAAATTGTCATAATACTCAACCTGTGTGAAACATTGTATTATGACGGTCGGTTGCCGCTTCGTCCGACGGGCGCCACACACATGGAGCGTTTGTCTGCGATCAGGGCGAGGGGCCGAGGGGGGCGACTGAGGTAGGAAGCGGGGGGCGTCATGGCCGCCGCACAGGCCAGCGCCCGCCGTCATGCCGCATACCGTGGCGTTATCGTAATCTTCGCGCAACGTGACGGCGAGGGCAGCGTCTCTATTTCATTTAATCCTTCAAAATGAACATGTTTGACGACGATTTGATTGAAAATGTTAAGAAGTACCCAGTTTTATACCGCAATAAAGGAAAGAATTATAAGAATATGATCACAAAAGGCAACTGTTGGATCAAAATTGGTGAAGCACTAAATAAAACACGTGAGTAATTTCTCTTATGTAAGTCAATGAATGTAGATGTTGTTTACCTTAGCATTGTTTTGCATGATTCTTTTATAACTATTATGTTGTAATGAAAGAGTCGCTGCAATAGGTCACCAATGTTTGACCCGACTACCGGAGTAGGTTACTTAATGGTTCAGGTAGCGCAATACGTTTAACGAGGAATTATACCGTTGCGTTCCGAAACATAAATATTATAGTGTACCGTCGCGTTCGTTCGGCTTTAAAGATATTTTTTTTAAATTTAAACTGGCGAGTAATCATTTCTTGTATTGTTATGGACTTTCGGTGTTTACTTGGCCATTGCCTCGTGGTCAGGATGTTGAATATTATTACTCACCCACACATTAAAAATGGGTCACGTGTTATCTATTTGTATGTGTATTGATTTATCTATATCATGTGCATTTAAAATAAGTAGGTACGTCATCGACATATAATATATATATTTTTTATAAATCTTTGCTAAACACCAGTGTCCCGCTGGTATTTGTTCCGTGCGGGAATCGAACTCGCGACACGGGGCGCAGTAGTCGCTCGTTCAGTCACTGCGCCAACCTTGCCGTAAAATAATTTAAATTTATATTACTTACCTTTGTTATGTTTTTAGTTCGTACTTTTTTATTTGCCGATTTTGTATTACATATTTAATGATTATCTCCTTATTTATAAACGTTGCTTAAACGTCAAATAAAATAAGGTTACCAGACATTAATCATAACTTAACTTTAAGTAGGTAACGTTTATGTATAAGGGGCGTTGTTATTTATTTCTAAACTTCGATATTTTCCATGAAGCGACTACCGTCTGACCTCCACAACCCGAAGGCGATATCGAAGCATTGCAGTTAGACCAATAGGGTATTTGACTATAAAAAAAAAAATAATTAGTCCGTCAGTCAGATTTCCAAAAAATACTAGACACGTATTTTTTGTTTTATCAAAACAATTAAAATTGACAAATATAAAATGCATCAAAGATCAGGAGTGGTGGCTGGTGACGTCACTGGTCGCTAAAAAGTGTAGCGTGCAGTGACGTCACACGAGTTTTCAACGCACTGTGTCGTCTTAATTTTTTGTTTATATGAAAAAAGAAAAATACGTGTCTAGTATTTTTTGTAAATCTGACTGACGGACTAATTAGTTCTTTTTAGTCAAATACCATATTGTTGGACTTTTGAGTGCTCCAACAACCCGTAACGACTGTCATTAGACGTTCGTATGGCAACCGGGATCAACGGCTTAACGTGTTTTTTCGAGGCACGGCCAGACCAGACCAATACCAAGACCAATATTGACCAAATTATAAATAGAATGTTTTATGTTATAAAATATAACAGCGGTGGCTTAAAGGTATCGGTCGCGACTTACAAGTTCTAGGTTGTAGGTTCTCGAACCCCATCACGCCATCATTTTCTCGGTGGTAGGCCGATATTATATCGGCCGCCGGCAGAAGATACCACCCATCAGACAAAGTCTTGCCACCAAGCGATGTGTGCCGGGTACGATGCACCAAATGTTATTGTGTCGGGAGTTTGGTCGTGGAGGGTCTCCAGATCAGTCTCCCTCTGGCGCAGTATCGTTGGTCGTGCTGTTGGGTTTAACATTGCATCACCTCGCTCAACTGCCGTCTTCCTTCCTATTCACTAAGTTTATTTTAAATGAATAGGCTTAATTAACTAGCGCGCTTTACCATCAACGATTGCATAACTGCTTACTAATGCAAGCACTAGTTAATAATGATTAATAAAAAAAACGCCCTTTATTTTGTGTCAATTATTTCATAACTACTGCTCTTAAAGCGGTGATGGAAAAGAATGTGAGGAAACCGGCATATACTAGAGGCAAAACCTTCGAAGACATGTGACATCTACCAAGTCGCACTGGGCCAGCGTGGTAGATTACGGCCCACTCTCTCTTACCGACAGGGGGCCTGTGTCCCAACAGTGGGGACATTATAAACTGATTATGATATTATAAATATATTCCCCTTTATTAATAAACGTTGCTTAAAGTTAACTAGTGATTAGCGAATGTTCAAACGTTTACTACCTTGCTTATCTGATAGGTATAGTAGAACGTAATCGCCGGGATAATAGCTAATGCGTAAAAGTGTCGTATGTAAGGCTCCAACTATCTATAATAAAATTCCAAAACATGTAAAGCAATTAAATACAAACCAATTAAAAAAAAAAAAACATTTAAAAAAATATTGATCGAAAAATGTTATTATAATATTGATGATTTTCTTAATGACAAATCTCTTTGACTGAACAGAATTATTCCTAACTTTATACTTAAATGCTATTATATTTTATAAAGATGTAATCATGTTTCATGTTGTTATTGTAAATTCATTATTATATTGTTCGACTAATTAATGTAAATTAAAATTCATATTTGTAAGAGATAATGTATTTAAATTAATCTTATTAGCTTTAAGTATTTTTTTTTGTACACCAGTCATGGTCAAACATGTTGAAACGAACTATCCATTCCACCTGTAATGATCACAGCCATGTATTATTATCACCTACACATGTTTATGCAAATAAAATTATCTTATCTTATCTTATCTTATCTTATCTTATCTTATCTTATCTTATCTTTATGAGTAAATCCCATTAAACATTATGGTGATTATTCATAAAAGAATATTAAAGTTAAGTGACGTGCAAACGTTAAAAAATATGGTTAAACAATCGCTAATCACTAGTTAACTAGCAACGTTTATGAAGAATGGGGATTATACATAGGTATTCCTACGATTTGTAAAGACAACCCTGTCCGACCCATAAGGATAATAAAGGTTAGGTAAACACAAGACCAAATATGATATAAAATTTTACGTAGGTAAATAATCATCTTAGTAACAATATTAATGAATTTTAAAATATTTTTTTTTTTCGCGAATTAATTCCAACTTCCCCAAAACGTGATAATTTTTTTAAAAGTGACAACATCATGTTCGGTTTTATTATTATGAGCTATGCGACCACGTGCCGCGTGCCCTGCCCCCCTTCGCCCGCGCATGTATTGCCTACCGCAAATGTATTAAGTTACCCCCTTTTACGAAATAATATTTCTTTTCTTAGGGGGATTTTTTTTTAACTTTAGCCCGACTTTGTAGACATTAGTATCAGTTATCGATACCTAAGAATACCTTCACGGATCGGACAGGGTTTTATAATGTATATCGTTTGAAAATATTGAGAAAATGAATAAAAGACGACTAATACAAGATGTGAGTGGAGTGCTTGTTTAGGTGCGAACACACGACCCGTAAGTAGGGGTCGAAATCAATCCTTTGAACGTTTCCTATCTTCTGAAGAAGACAATTTTATGTATCATAATTTCGGTATAACTTGAAAGTATGTTTGTTACAGCTGAGGAATGTAAATCAAAATGGCGTAATATACGAGACAATTATATAAAAAATAAAAAGAAAAAGATTACTGGAAGCAATACATCATATTCAAAATACGATGACGAGAGACTTAACTTCTTGTCAGAATCATACGATGAAGGAGAATCTTCAAGCACCTACATCACGGACAACGCTACGCAAGATCCTATTGGAATATCTCTCGACTGCGTGAAGGAAGAGTTTGACTCTTCTGAAGACGTTCCACTGTCAGAGTCATCGTTCGTAATAGGCACATCGAGCAGCAACAATGCAGAGCAGTCTACATACACTCCAATACCAACAATTGTATCTACCACCACATATGACAGCAATCCGTCACTGGCCTCACCAAAAAGTTTCACCGTTATAGAGGAAAATGTAGTTTCGCCGCCAAAAAGACCTATGAAACGGAAGATAGACTCAATAATAGATGAAATGAAGAAGGATAGAGAAGAAAGGAATATAATATTACAACAATTGGTGACTAAAACTTCTTATCCAATAGAAAAATCTCCAATACATAACTTTTTCTCTAGCATGGCTGATATTGTTTGCAATTTCCCGCCAGAGAAGATTGCAGAAGTACGGATGAAGGTCTGCGCAACTATCAGTGATGTGGAGATTTCAATATTGAGAGATAGGTCTCAATCTGGTGGCAGTTCTTAACTTTATTATATAATATTATTTATAATCTATAATAATTATTGTTGCTATTTTTTAAGATACATAATTTAAAGAAATAAATAGTGAACATGCATAAAATTAATAAATGCATAATTATTTATTTTTTAATATAAAATTGGGTTGAAAGTACCTTGCTATTTTTAAGGTATATCATTTAAATAAATAAATTAATGAATATGTATAAATGCATAATTAATATGATGACTTATGGAATTGAGACGTGGTCGCTAACAATGGGTCTTATAAGAAGGCTCAAAGTCGCTCAAAGGGCAATGGAGAGGGCTATGCTTGGGGTTTCACTGCGCGATCGAATCAGGAATGAGGAGATCCGCAGAAGAACGAGAGTAACCGACATAGCCCGAAGAATTGCAACACTGAAGTGGCAATGGGCTGGACACATTGTCCGTAGGATCGATGCCCGATGGGGCCGACGGGTTCTCGAGTGGCGACCACGCATCGGAAGACGTAGCGTGGGTAGGCCCCCGACAAGGTGGACCGACGACCTGGTGAAGGTCGCGGGAAACTGCTGGATGCGGGAGGGGCAGGACCGGTCGTCGTGGAGAACCTTGGGGGAGGCCTATGTCCAGCAGTGGACGTCTTGCGGCTGAAATGATGATGAAATGCATAATTTATTTTTTAATAAAAATTGGCTTACCTTTCTCTCTAATAATATATTGCGTTACATCTTCATAATGCCAATTGGGCCTTACAACTTACAAAACACTTCGAGCAATATTGGATTTCGTTGTGTTTGGCCAAATCTTACGAAATATCAACAAAGGAACAGCAGTACTTCATTACAATCTCCAATCAAAATAAATTAAATTGGTTTGTTTATATGCAAATAGTTTTGGTCCCTTAATTAATACAGCCGTCAAAGACACCCAACTACTAGGGCATCAGAGGGCGCGGTTAATTTAATATATAATATTTGTTGTCAATGTCAATGTCAGGTTCACACTGCGAATACAACAAGAAGAACAAGAACTGCGGCAGTTGTTTTTTCAGCTACACCTCACTCTATAGTCTATGATATAGACTCTATATGAGTTTTGGCGGGAAAGTTAAGCTGAGTGTCACGCTCATTTTTCATTGAACTTTTTAAATTATTTATAGTGTTGTTTATTAGATAAAAGTGCGTGATTTATGTAGTAAAAAGTGCATTCAGTAAATAATCAGCAGCATAGTGGCTTCATCATGACTTTGCCTCAAACCTGCCTCGTAGGTGGTTCACGTGGCCTTCTTTTTCGACTTGAATAATTCATTACGTGACATTGGCTAAATGCATAAACCGTGCGAAGCCAAAAAAGAAAGAAAGAAAAGAAAAGACTACTTATATCATCGGGATACGAGTGTACACGGTGCTCAGCAAGCGCCGCAAAGGAGATAGAAAATTAGGTAAAAGTCAGATAGAATCATACAAAATTTCATCATTATACAGAACTGGCTGTGTTCGCGGTTTCAATGGTGTGAGTTTTCGAGCCCATGGGAATATTGGAATATGTATAAAAAGTATGTGTGTATTCCCGGTTATAAACCATTTGTGTGCCAAATCATCCATATCCGTTGAGCAGTTTTTGCGTGAAAGAGTAATCAACATACATCCATTTAACCTCACAATCTTTCGCAATTCTAATATTAGTAGGAGGAGGGAGATAATAAATATTAAAAAAAAAACTACTAAGTATTCAAAATAATAAAAGAAAACAATACAATACTACAACAACAATACCTAACAATAAAGTAATACTTAGTCACTAACAAAAAAAAAAGTTATGAGAAGACAAGCCTTACAGTTTAACCATCGGCAAAAGTTACTAACTTCCGTACAAACTTTTAATGCACTATTTACCCCTTTAGGCATGATGTCTGGTGAAGCCGTACGGAGGACGGGTCTGAGCAGTTACGAACGAGAACGCTTTACATCACTGCTTACCATCAGGTGGGATTGCAGTCAAGCCCTAGAATACTATAATAAATAAAAAAAACAGAAGATAATATTGTTCAGGAATCTTTTGTAATGTTAAACCCAACCACACTACCAACGATGCTGCGCCAGAGGGAGATTGATCTGGAGACCCTACACGACCAAACTCCTGACACAACAACATATGGTGCATCGTACCTACCCTTCCAAGATCACAACACAACTGCTTAGACCAGACATCATGCCGGAACACGACGAATCGCTTGGCGCCAAGAATTTGTCTAATGGGTGGTAACGTCTGCCGGCAGCCGATGTTATGGCCTACCACAGAGAAAAAGTGTCCTAGTTCTAAAAGTGTAAAAGTTCTTTAGTCTTTACTTTTATTATATGCATAAGTGACTATTAGGTAGATAGCAGAGCTTCATGTTTTTAGTGAAAGGTCTAAAGCATAAAACCACAATTAGAAACGTGAAAATACGACCACAACTAAGGGATCTTGTAAATCTTCCACAAACTAATAAACTAGTATTTTTTTGTGTTTTGTAGTTCTCATCCTGCCCGGCAGTGCAAGTACGAAGTACGGTAGTGTAAGTTTTGACTTTAGTAGGTATACTAGGAAACAGAATAAATGCTAGGCCGATGCGGAAAGGTTAGTTAGTGTCATTTATTTCGTGTTGGACAGGTAATTTGGCCTCTTGTCCGTAAATGCCTATTGCTTCACGTCGATACACTAATGTTTAGAACTCGGGTCAATTAAGACTTCCCTTTTCTACCATTAAGGGAAGGTAGGTATATGAGATGATTACGAAACTGCCGCTAGTTTTGTCGCATTTTCTCACCCTTTATCGATAAAGCTAAAAGGGATAATGAAATTCTAACAGATTAATGTAGAACTGATTTTGAAAGGCCATTGAACCCATTGAAGCAGAATTGTTGTATTATGAAGGTCTTTTCTAGCCGTGGCAGCCTTTCAAGGCTGTTTTAATAAAGAAGAATTGGTCTGGAATAGAATAAATTCTACTGCTCATGTATTTGTTTCTTGTAAGTAGCAAAGCGATCATTACAATTTTATTCTAAAGAATTTACCACTGTACCATATGATTTTTTTTTGGGTCAAATCCCGCCACACATTTTCCCACCCAGTGCAACTCCTGAAAGCCAGAATCAACAGTGGAGACCGCCAGAAAAACGCCGAGCAATGAAGCTCGACGAGTCCTGGAGAAACGATTCAACTGTCTTGGGTCCCGCAACGAAATTAATCATAAAAGAATAGCGGAGGAGTAAGAAAAGAGACATTTATTCCACTTACACAAAAATAAAATGTACCTACCATATGATATATGTGCTTATGTTATACTAGGGTTGTACCGGAGCTTCGCCTCTGCTTCCGTTACTGCGGAAGTTCTGCATGTAATCGTATCTTCGCATCCGTCTCCTCCTCCGCTAACAAGGCTTCCGTTACAACCCTATGTTACACTAGCTTCACCTTACTGACTGACCGACCTTCTGACAATTCAAAAGTGCCTGTAACTGGTTTATTTGAAATAAATGCTTTGATTTGATTTGATTTAGCTTTCCGCACGCGGCTTCGCCCGCGTGGAGTTCGGATATAGCGCGTTTCCAACTCTTCAAAATTCCGGAATCAAAACTATCCTATGTTATTTCTCAAGGCCAACTCTATTTTTGTACCAAATTTCAATAAAATCAGTTCAATGGTTTAGACTTGAAAGCGTAACAGAACAGACAGAGTTACTTTCGCATCTATACTAATATATAAAGCTGAAGAGTTTGTGTGTTTGTTTGTTTGAAGCGTTAATCTCAGGAACTACTGGTCCGATTTGAAAAATTCTTTTTGTGTTAGATAGCCCAGGAAGGTTTTAGGCTATATAACACCACGATGCGACCAATAGGAGCAGAGTATAACTAACTCCACGCGAACGAAGTCACTGGCGGCCGCTAGTTTATAATATCAATAGGAATTAGGTTTAAGGACCAAACCACCTCACAAGTTTTAGCTTTGTATATATTATATGTAATATATTATTGTAATAGTATGTGTATGTATATAGCTTTTAAATATTTGTTTAAATAGTGTTAAGAGTTTTTCTCTTTTCCTTGTCATTGTTTTTAACTAAAGCACCTACCATCTAATCTCTGTACCACCCGTGGTTGACTGGTAGAGAATGCCTAAGGCATTAAGCCCGCCTCTGTACATTTATTTGTGCGAAAGTATAAATAAATAAATAAAAATATATGGCTAACCATTAAAAAACTTAAAGCAACTTTTATGAAAATATACATTTCATCATTGTTCTCCTGCCCTTATTACAAATTATTTGTTTTGGGGTCCTTATTACAATCTATTAGAAGTAATGGACATCTCGGCAAACACTCCGTTAGTATTCTTCTTTTTTTATTTCTAGTTTTCTAAACAAACAACCACACATTCCATCCATAGTTTATTTAGCCTTATTTTATAGCTATCGACACACTTTATAATAAAATTAGTATTAATACAAACTTAATCATTAATTAACTAATTATTTTAATAGTCGTGGTTTTTATGTTTTCTTTTGATATACAACGATAAAATCACCCATTGCTATTTTTCAACTCACTATAGTATAGTTGTACCTACTCGTGTTACTTTTAGAGCGTCTGAAGTTTTGAATATCTATATATAAATAGCGACCGCCAGCGACTTCGTTCGCGTGGAGTTAGTTATGCTCCGCTCCTATTGGTCACAGCGTGATGTTATATAGCCTAAAGTTTTCCTAGATTAATGGGTTATCCAACGCAAAGTATTTTTTAAATCGGACCAGTAGTTCATGAGATTAGCGCGTACAAACTCTTTAGATTTATATATTAGTATAGATGCAATTTAAAATGTAACATTGAATTTTGGAAAAATGCAAATTTTCAAAAACTCCAATACTAATATTAGGAATTGATATTATATCATATCACGTGACCAGAAGGCCAAACAATTGGCAGTGCCATACAAAGTGGCAATGCTGCCAGCCTTTTGGGTATGTTTCATATTGATACCGAAGCGGATGAATTTGTTTCCTGTGATTTCTTCTCTCAGTTTTATATACCGGTTACCAGTATCAAATTGTAGATATTATTCAAAATTAAGTCACAAACCCAAGCTCTAAAAAGACGCCTATCACTTTTTAAAGAAATTGAATAGTTACTCTGTATTATGCGAATACCGTAGCACTTTTGTTTAGTAAAAAATACTTTCATTTGCTTTAGCCACTTTTAATAAATCCGTGGCCGCAGAAGACTCTTCTGTTCTCTTAAAAAAACGGTGCAATTCTGCGAGCAATGAATAATGTAATTCTGGCTGCCGCTGACTATCCTCACTTTCTCAATATTCAACGGTTCTGACAAAATTGAATCCTACCAAATAAAGTTTTTTTTTTCTTATTTCTATAATGGCGTAGGGAAAAAATAGTTCGTCTTTGCTCAGAGGATAAAACTTTGCAGTTTTATTGAAAACTAGTACCTACTTAAAGTATAGGTACCTAACTTTATATGAGCTAAAGTCTCGATCCCGTAATTATCATCAGCATCATCATCAACCTTTTTATCGTCCCACTGCTGGGCACAGGTCTCTCATACAGAGAAGGATTGAGTGTAATCACCACGCTTGCTCAATGCGGGTTGACGATTTCAGACTTATAAAGTCCAGGTTTTTTCAAGATGTTTTCCTTCACCTTCAGTCATTGGTGTCCAAGATATACTTTGAAAGTACATATAACTTGAAAGTTACATTGGTACTTGCCTGACCTGGAATCGAACCTGCACACTCATACTTCAGAGGGTGGTGTTTTAACCACTAGGCTACCACGACTCTTCCGTAATAATATCACTTTAATAAGTATTGTGTGCCCTAATCCATGTCAAGATCTACCATCCATGAACATACCCGTCTATGTATGTATGTAGGTATCTATGTGATCCCAATCCATTCTGCCGGTTTAGCGAGAAAGAGTAACGTAAAGATCTTATTTTTGTTATATGTTACAAATAAAATCTTTCCTCTTTATTTATGATGTAATAGCTATTAGCTACGACTAACAACTCGACCTAGTTTCTCACTATTTTTACGACTGGACAAAACATCGAGATTTCTATATGCAACTGGAAATAATAGGGTAGTTGACTAAAAAAAAACTAATTAGTCCGTCAGTCAGATATCCAAAAAATACTAGACATGTATGTTTTCATTTTTCATATAAACAAAAAATGAAGACGACACAGTGCGTTGACGTCACTGCACGCTACACTTTTTAGCGAGCAGTGACGTCACCAGCCACCACTCCAGATCATTGGTGCCTTTTATATTTGTAAATTTTTATTGATTCGATAAAACAAAATATACCTATCCAATATTTTTCTATAATCTGAATGACGGACTAAATAGAATCAATTTATTTTTTACCCAGGAAACATCCATATGCGCAAAATTTTTGTGACAACGCATTAATGCGCAGTTTTGAAGAACAACCCGGTCGAAAAGATGGACACGATAAGCGACTTTATAATAAAATAACCGCCAAATAAGTCACGTATTGCTTTGGAACCGTTTAATTTGTTATATGGTGGAATATCGGAATGAAAGTCCTGGTTACCTATAAAGTATTTGTTTGACAAACTTGTGTTTTTGTGTCATCTATCCATACTCAACCATGTTCAACTTTATTTATCCATACTCATACTTAAATGCGAAAGTATCTGTCTGTCTGTCTGTCTGCCCGGCTTTCACGCCAAAACTACTGAACCGATTGTAATGGAATTTGGTACCCAGATAGTCTAGAGCCTGAGAAAGGACATAGGCTATAAAACATCCCGCTATGACCAATAGGAGCAGAGCAGTATCAAAAAATGTAGCGAAAATGGGAGCGAACGCGGACGTACATATTGCTCCCATTATTTTAACAGGCGCTTATAAACTAAAGTTTACGCGGACTGAGTCGCGGGCAACAGCTAAAGAAAAATATAAAGATAGATAAAGATAATTTTATTTTGCAAACATGGGTAAAAAAGATGACAAAAATAAATGTATATATAATGACAGGTTCAGCTATGTTTTGCCATTTTGGCATGCAATTTTTTTTTTTAAACATTCAACTTCAAACTAGAAAATAAAGTTACTAGTAGGTAATATTATAGTAGAATAATGGCGCCGATTTTCTGACTCACAAACTAAACTACTTTTAAGTTAAGTGCATCTTTTCCTTTCTATTTCGTAAAGAAAAGGATAGAAGATAACATTTTAGTTTAATCCTGTCAAATTAAGATATTCCATAGACAGTTTAGACGCGATAAATAACATGGCGACCAAAAATACATCAATTTACGCCAGGCGCGGACTAATTTGGCAGGTCTAAACTGACATATTATGTTCTGTCTTTTTCTTAATCTAATATACAGAGCGGTGCTGACAATATGACAATAAATTAAACATCGTGTACCTCTACACATTCTCAGTCTACGCATAAAAAATCATATAAATATGTCCATTAGTTTAGTCAGAGGAAATTATTTTTCATTTTTCACTTTTTCTACATGATGTACATGTTGATAAGGAAGCGCTTACAGGTTATTGACCGCCACATCCGTAATAAAATTTAGTATCAGCATTGCACCCGTGCGAAGCCGGGCGGGTCGCTAGTAAAATATAAAGATAAAGACGCATGAACTTAAATTTAGTTTAGGTTGTGAATAACGGAATCCGGGCCAGTGTCAGCTCATCTTCATTAAACCAAAATCGTCGGTGCAATCCCTCTGGAGGCAATGTAGTTTATGTACAGTAAGGGGTCAAAAGTGGAGTACCACTTTTGACACTTATTGTCAGTGCAATAAAGTTCAAAAGTGGTAATGCACTTTTGACCCTTACTGTACACACACATGTAAGTAGTATATTGTACATTTAGTTCATTTCTTTGGATTGATACGGTGGAATCACTTTATCCTATCCAGTGGATTTGGGAGCGCCTGATTCGCTCCAGCGACCAATCAGTCGAAGTGACGGTAACATTAGCTACAATATTGCTTATAACGCCAGAAATCGTTGATTTCCACAGAAATGGCTATAATAAATAAGTCAAATGGAATTATTTATTCTAGGTTTATTACCGGAATGTTTCTTCACATGTCACGGAGAAAGTTTTATGAGTTGTAGGTTGCGGATTAAAACCAGACGGGTGCTTTCATCATCATCATTTCAGCCAAAAGACCTCCACTGATGGACATAGGCCTCTCCCAAGCATCTCCACGACGACGGGTACTTTATTTTGTTTAAATTATTTCATCACCACTGCTGTCAAAACGGTGGTGAAGGAATACCTACATTGGCTTGATCTAGAACCAAAAAAATGGAAGACATGTGGCATCTACCAATACCCATACTGGGCCGGCTTTTTAGGTTACAGCGGTCAGATCGTTTCGCATTCGACATAGCCTGAGGGCGTACTACACTTGGGAAGTAAAAAACCGATAAAAGCCTTTATGACTTATTGTTCACAAGCTTTTAAGTGGAGCTGGGATCGTATCGGCGGGTGAAATTAATGTCGCCGCTACTTAAGAGACGGTTTCTTGTACCTCTGTCGAGTTGCGGCATGGAAGGAAAATGATAAAACTCACAAAAAACTGTTTAGATTAGGTACCTACAGATATTTGCGAGTGCTAGCGATTCGATAATTTTATCTCTGACGAACTGTTGCTCGCGACTTCGTTCCCGCCAATTTCTCTTATGATCGCGATTAAGAAGTTTTTAAAAGCATATATTTGAAAGTACTTGCATTACGCGTTCAAGGAAATAATGAAAGCCCCTTTTTTGTTGGGATGGGAAATCATCTGATGACTTCTCCTGCTCTGGGCGGAGCGGAAAGGCGTGTCAGATTTTTACTGACTAAAACCCACCCGTGTTTCTTCACTTGCCTGTACGACCGCGACGGCCAGGGCCACGGTTTCTTTTTTAACCAAACCGCAACCCTGACCCAGGAGGCATCGGTCTTCGTGGACCCCGTCACGATGTGCTGACATCTCTTTGAGGCCACGTGAAACACAACGTGCTGTCGGCCCGGGTTTGGTCCTTAATGGGCGGCGAGATGCTATAATGGAAGCCACCACTGATTCTTCGCTCCTGTTAGTTGCAGCGTGATGTCATTTAGCCATCTTCAATAAATGGATCCAACACGAAAATATTTTTCAATTCGAATGAGTATTACTTGAAATTAGCCCGTTCAAATAAAAAAAACTCTTCAGATTTATAATATCAGTATTGATTTCAAGAGAAAGTTGTGCCAGCTCTATTAAGGCAATTTTATAGCTTTTAATCCATGTTTTTAGTCGTTGATGACACCACTACAATCCGGACGAAGAGTTTCGCCTCGTCTTTTATACCGCATACTGTATGCGGCATACATCGAGGGGTGGTGTCCGTCTGACTACAATTTAAGTGCCTTCAAGGCTAGTAAACTAGCTCACTTTACCATCAACCATCAGGCGGGATTGCGATCAAGTACTAGTTTATAACCACTAGGCCACCACGGCCTAGTGGTTAAAAGACCAGCCTCTCAAGTATAAGTGCGCGGGTTCGATTCCAGGTCAGGCAAGTACCAATGTAACTTTTCAAAAGTTATATGTACTTTCTAAGTATATCTTGGACACCAATGACTGAAGGTGAAGGAAAACATCTTGAGGAAACCTGGATTTAAAGTCTGAAATCGCCAACCCGCATTGAGCAAGCGTGGTGATTACACTCAATCCTTCTCTGTATGACAGCCATGACAGGAGACCTGTGCCCAGCAGCGGGACGATGAAAAGGTTGATGATGATGATGACTAGTTTATAATCATACAAAAAAAAAAAACGATCTGATTCCTAACAATGTATGTAGGTATAGGTACCTACGACCGACCACCAGATGGTTATTAAATTAGTCACAAATTTATTTATTCAAAAAGTCGTACATCGATTGTTGACTCATATGATACACTTTTTTTCCGTGGGGCAGCGGTCAACACGCCTGCCTGCGAAGTGGAGGCCCCGGGTTCGATCCCCGGCCAGGTCATGATGGAAAACGATCTTTTCCTGATTGGCCTGGGTCTTGGATGTTTATCTATATATTATCTATTATAAATTAAGTATCGTTGAGTTAGTATCCCATAACACAAGTTTCGAACTTACTTTGGGGCTAGCTCAATCTGTGTGATTTGTCCGTATATATTTATTTATTTTTACTTTAAAAAATATAAATCCAATTTTCAACTGTAAAATGTTTTAAAAGCTTCACTCACTCGTCTTTATTACCTAAATAAAAACCATGTGTGTACTTACCCCGTTCTAAAAACATTAAAAGCAAAACTTAAGTCTCATTTTATCAAATGCTACTACACGCTGGACGAATTTTTAAATGATGTCTCAGTACCTATAAATAAAATAAAATATAATGTATCAAAATATTTTTGCAACTGTTTATGTTTTATGAAAGAGGAATTGTACTTCTGAATTATAATATTGATGATTTATATTTTTTGACATTTCATTAATAAGAAATAGTTCCTCATTTGGGTCTGACATTTTTAATTATACATGATTTATAAACATATTCTTAAGTTAAAATTTTGTTATCATCATCCAGATGATCACCATATTTTTGTACGCCTACTGGCATAACACAGCGCCCTGTTATCATCATCAACCTTTTTTTTATCGTCCCACTGCTGGGCACAGGTCATCTCTCATACAGAGAAGGATTGAGCGTAATCACCACGGTTGATCAAATATTGTTATAAAATAAACAATTGTTTATTTGTCGCTGCACTACAATGCAATGCAACAATATTAAGAGCCTAAAGTAATGCTTGAAATAGAACACGAAACACATTAAAAACTTGAGCCAATTAGGTACAAAACGAAACAGCTGGCGTGACTGACGTATTCTCAATTTCCACAAATGTACGACAAAGTCTTTAAACAGAAACTTTCTTACTTTATGCTCCATTCGCCGTGTGCACAATGAGTTTTTGCTACGAAACATTAAATTACGTCCAGAATGGTTAAAGTTGAACTTTTGATTAATCATGTCTGCTTACTGAGCTGAGCTACGTTCGGAGCTATTTATTAAGTTGCCAACTAATGTCAGACTGAGGGCTTTGCTAAAGTCGAGATTTGAGACGTTGATTCTGTGTGGGGATATTCAAGGTACTCCTGTAATTCTATATCGTGTAGGATACACCATCTAATTCGGGAACCATCGCATACAAAAAATTTAATGCCATTAATATACAAGACAGAATTATTATGTTAAGTAAATTTTCAGGTAAGTGAAGGTAACTGATTTTATGTTAATCTAATTCTATCAATGTTTAAATGAATTTTATTTATTAAGTCAGTGTTTATCTACAGTTAAAATTTTTTGAAGCTTTTCTACTTGAACATAATCATAAAAAACACACCAAAAAAATAAATATTGAATCAATCAGAAAATAATCTTGTATTATTTTAAACGCATTACAAAGAATATTATTCTTTCAATTTTCTTGAATGCAAGGCCTTGTTGACCTCAGATTTGTTGACTATTTTGTATTTTGTACTAACCTGGTATTTGTTGCCAGGCCTACACTGTGGTTAAAAGACAATAGACAACAATCTGTCTCCTAAGATACAGGTATTCCCTAGTTTAGGAGGCAGGATTTATTGTTTTGTTACATAGAAATTTCTATTTTTTTTTTAAGGCATATACCTGCAAACTTTATCTATGTATGTTCTTGGTCAATAAAGTAATTATTATTATTATTAATTATTCAAATGTAACTGTCTTTTCGGCTCTTTTTCTTAGGAAACTACCATATGGAGCCACATTTGGGCTGGTTTTGCAAAATGTCACCTAGCTACTTTGGATTTAGTGGAGAGGCGTGCGAAGAGGCTAATTGGCGACCCAGATTTAGTTCAAAACGGTCTCCAAAGCCTGGAGCACATGCGAAGAGTAACCAGCCTGTCGTATTTTATAGGATGAATTTTGGAGGGAATTGCATGACTTAATTCCTCCATCTCAGTTTAATCATCGGACGACCCGTCGTGCGACGAGTTTTCACCCTTAAGTTGTTGACGCCACAACGATCCGAACGAAGCGTTTTGCCTCGTCTTTTATACCGTGTACATCGAGGGACTGGAACAATTTGCCAGGGGCGGTGTTTCCCTCGGATTACAATTTAAGTGTCTTCAAGGCTAGAGTGAATAAGCTCATCATAAACTAGCGTGCTTTAACACTAACGATTGCATCAATTGCGCATGGGATTGCGAACAAGTACCTACTAGATTATAATAAAAAAAAAAAAATTGGAACACGCTTCTGACGTTTTATAAGTTCCCACGTAGATTTGAAATGTGAAAAAAAAGTTTTGTTTTTGTTAACTTTCTATGAACACTATAAATCCACTCAGAATAAGTTTAGAAACTTAAGCAAACCTATTAAAATACTGAATGAATGAATATACAAAGTAGTAAAGGACAATTTACTTAACACGCCAGGGCCTGTAGCCAATGTAACATCGCTTCGTAGCGAAGCGAAATCGAATACCAAACCGATTGACCACGTGACGCGATTAATCACGTGGTCAATTGTTCCCGCCATTGGTTGGTTTGGTTTTCGATTTCGCTTCGCTACGAAGCAATGTTACATTGGCTACAGGCCCTGGTACTACTGCGGAGAGTACGCGCCTGCAGTGTAATTGCGTATTACACTATCACTACCAATGGGTTTCATTTTGTCAGTTTCCATGGAGCAATGCATTGGCAATATTCTTGGAATTGATTCCAACTGCTAGCAATAGTGTGTTATGTAGGTAATTGCTTTTGGGCGGCTCTGTGGCTTCATGAACTACCGTCGATGAACATAGTTATTTTGCTTAACGAAAATACTTTTTTTTTTCGCTGTTTCTGTATGACTAGGAGCACCTTGTTGTACTCCTCATGGCTGTCACTGAGGCGATGTTACTTCGTACACTTTGCTTGTCTTGTCTTGCAACCGAAATACGAATCGCTTAGAGATGATCGATGAACATCGATGTTAGATTTTCGATTATGATATCGATGTCAAATTCGATTTTTTCGAGTCATGCAAACATTAGCGACATTATTCGACGAGCTCCTGTCACCGCCGACGTTTTAGTTGCATTAGAACCCAATGATTTGGTACTTACGCAATGAAGAGATCGGACAGCATGTGATTATCTCCATGGAAGGTTCGTAGGCCGTTGGTGTGGGACGCAATTTATGTCGATACTCTTGCGTCATCCCACCTGCCAAGGTCGGCGTACTGCGCTGCTGGTGCTGCTGTTGCTGCTATGGTAAGCGGCGTAAATATACCCTTATTGATAATTAAATTATCATTTTCTTATTAATAATTTACTAATTTTAACCTCAAGCTCGTGGTGGCCTAGTGGTTAAAACACCAGCCCCTCAAGTATGAGTGTGCGGGTACGATTCCAGAACGGGCAAGTACCAATGTAACTTTTATAAATTATATGTACTTTCTAAGTATATCTTAGACACCAATGACTGATTACAAGGTGAAGGAAAAGATGTTTAGGAAACCTGGACTTTAAGTCTGAAGTTGCCAAGCCGCATTGAGCAAGCTTGATGATTACGCTCAATCCTTCTCTGTACGAGAGGAGACCTGTGCCCAGCAGTGGGACGATAAAAAAAAAGTCGATAATGAACCTCAAACTCATGATCTTTTTAAAGAAATTTGTAAATGACTCGTTAACATTTCCTATTACCCGAGGACTAGCTTTTACCTCGGTCTGAGTCTAAGCTTTGCCATATAACATGGCAATTCCGCCCGTCTCTTGTTTACACAGACAACGTTAAAACAATAAGTCTGCATTTTATACAATAGCTATGACTGAAGTGGAAGAAACCGAGACCAAACAAATATTAATATTAGCTACTCGGGTCAAAGGTTGGTTTGCCGCTCCAGGAGCCAAGTATTGTGCGGTTGACTCAGACAAAGTTTCATTTACTTAGTTTAAAATTAAGTTCAGTTTGTGCTATATTTGATCCCGAACCACTGACAGACGACACAATCAAATACAATGTTATTTGTTTGTGAATTATCATAAACTTTGTGTAAATCAGCAGGGTAATTGCTTAATACTCTACCAGGAACAAATACCAGTAACGGAAACAACGCAATGAATAGTTAATTGCGTAATTGTAGAAGAAACATACTTATATTTATACAAATAAATGGAGGAATCATCATCATCAACCTTTTTATCGTCCCACTGCTGGGCACAGGTCTCCTCTCATACAGAGGAGGATTGAGCGTAATCAACACGCTTGCTCAATGCGGGTTGGCGATTTTAGACTTAAAGTCCAGGTTTATTCAAGATGTTTTCCTTCAACTTTTAATCAGTCATTGGTGCCTGAGATATACTTAAAAAGTACATATAACCTTCAAAGGCTCATACTTGAGAGGCTGGTGTTTTAACCACTAGGTCATCACGACTATAAGAATGGAGCAATGACAAGTAATAATAGTGGGTTATTCAATTAGTGTGCTGATACGGGGGGGCAACCGCGCTAAAGTAATTCAACCAAAACAGAATTGCATCGCAACCAAACCGAAACTTTAGTTATATTTCGTACCCCGCCAACCTTTTGACAGATGGTTTAACCATAATGTCACAGTAGAGTGAAAACCTCGGGAATGCATTTTTGCTCAAATTTATTTTATTGCATTTCTGGGAAGAAAACCTCACTACGCACATCCTGATCCGACTCATTTGTTCATTCGATACTCGTAGCGATATCTATGACACTAAATGAGAACTTAGTAAACACGCGCAGCTGTCAGTTTCGTGTGAATACCTAGCAACGAACGTGTAGTTTAATTTTATTTTCATTTTCATTTGGGCAATCTTATAGTACTGAACCGATTTCGGTATGAAAGCGGGTTAAATCTGTACATTAATTAATAAAAAAAAAATATAAAAGTCGCTGTACATAAATTTTACAGCACGCAGTTTTTTCTTCCTCCTGAAAAGATACTACTTTTGCACTTACGAGGTTTTCACTCTACGGCGACATTAACTGGATTACAATAGGTATAAAATGATAGCTGTAAAATGAAAAAACAAAGCTAAAGTTAGCTTTGTTTCAACTTTTTCATTTTCCGTGCCATTTGTGAAACTTACGTCTGAACCATTGGATTTATTTATCATTAATTTAGTTTTAATTATGATGTCTGACGAAATGTATCACTCATATATTGATTTTACTTCAATGGAAGTTAAAACTTTAGCGCGATACGAAATAGGATCGAACCTAAACTACAACTTTAACTGGATTTGATACGAACAAGAGTTTACCACTGTTTTGTTTTCAGCATTAAACAAAAATAATTGATTTCAGTAGTATTGAGTATGTTATTTATTTTTCATTCCTAATAAATAACGTATTGGCTGACAATGAGTTAGGCGACACGAAATCCAGGGGCCGTAAACGCTACTGCCGATCATGAGGTCCTGAGTTCGAGCTCTTGGGATCTCTGTTATTACAATAGTGTCAGTATGATCCATCATTGATCTCATAATTGTTTATTTTGACAACGTTTCTAATCTGCTAACAAAATGGCGTATATGACTTTGCAATCGTCAATTTATGACGCTCCATAGAAACATCCTGACATACTATGCGGTAGTAATCTGCTAACTTTAACAATTTTTTCTGATCTACCACTATGGCGACATTGTGAGACAGCTAGCAGGTCGGACAAAGTGTGATTAGGTTTTCTTTTTTACATGCTTTTTATTAGCTTCACTTGTATGTTTGCTTGCTTGCTTGTTTGTTTGTCCGTCTCTAACTCTTTGGACTACGAGTGAGCGGCTCATTACTGTAAAATGTCCCACCGTTTTCAATTGTGGGTTCTACTGCCGGCCACGCCGAAACAAAATGTTTTATCGGAATAAAACATTTTGATTGAACACAGACAGACAGATGTCCATCAAAAAATGAAAAATGTAAAATCTAAGATTTTATTCGTACATTTAACTGTAAGTGATTCTGAAAAACTTTACAATTTCTTTGTGACGCTGCTACTCCAAATAGTTATCACAGATGGTAACAGAGAGCGTCGGTAACTCGTTTCCCTATGATAAGTAGGAATGTTAATTTCTGTTATAAAATATAAACTAGCGCTTGACCGCAATCCCGCCTGATGGTAAGCAGTGATGCAATCGTTGATGGTACAGCGCGCTAGTTTATTAAGAGCCTATTCAATCTAGCTTTGAAGACACTTAAATTGTATTCCGGGAGAAACACCGCTGCTGGCAAATTGTTCCAGTCCCTCGATGTACGCGGTATAAAAGACGAGGCGAAACGCTTCATTCGGAAATATTCGAGCCAGCCGTTCCTTGCTGCTCTCTCCAGCGACGCCCTAAGCCGAGGTTCGTACCCCACAGGGGGTGCCCTTAGCGTGTAGTCGCTTAGTTTTTAGTCGCCCTGGCTGGAGGCTTTAAATTCATTTAAGGCATCCACAGGAAAGTCCGGTTAAGTAGTCACGGCCTCTCAAGGTCAACTACGAGATGCCATTGTCAAAAAAAAAAAAACCTTCATTCGGATAGTTCTCGTTTATCTCAGGAACTTATCACTGCCCGGTTGATGACAATAATTTCGCCCTCGACGACTTGTCGGTGTATTACAGAACCAACTTTGCCAGTCTGCCTGACCTTTAGGGGATAACTGTGTGATGTAAGGTTGGGTTGTCTTAACAAATAGGGGTGCTATGACATAATAAATTCTATGTATTTATCTGTATATCTGTCACAGAATAACTAACTGTAACTAACAACTGTGGCCCATGGTATTATCCGCATATGTAAGTCTTGATCCTAAGGGATTTTATGAAAGAAAGAAAGAAAATTTTTATTCTGCACAAACAAAACGCACCTTACAGCTAAATACAATAAAATACCAACAAAATACAGGAAAAAAATAATAATAATATCATCAAAAGTCTCGTATCCTAACATGCAAAACTATAAACAGAGTTAATTTGATGTCAATGCCAGAGTCATAGACCATATACGATGGAAGTAATAAGTACTACGTACAACGTAGTACTTACTACCTCCATACAATAGGCATGCCATAGGCATTTATCGGATTCTTAATTCCTAATCTAGGTCACGGTCTACCGATGTGCCAAATTTAATGTAAAATCATATAGCCGTTCAGCATGAGTGAAAGCGTAACAAATAAACATACAAAAATAAAATTTTCTCTCTATAACATCAATAAGTAAACGGCACAGTTGGCGTAGTGGTTAAGCTGTTGGCTGCTGCGCTGCGTGTAGCGGGTCGATTCCCGCACGGAACAAATATTTGTATGACCTATAAGTAGTTGTTTCGGTTCTGACTGTTTGTATATGTGCTTTAGTTTATATGTCTGTAAACGCATCCACGATATAGGATAAATTCCTAGTGTGGAGCAAAGTTTTCTTTTCTCTATGACATCAGTAAGTAAAATAAATATTTCATCTGTATAAAATCAGTAAGTAAGTTAAAGAAATATTTTCTCACTCTAACATCAGTAAGTTTTTTTTTTTTTATTAAAATATAAACCAGCGCTTGACCGCAATCCCGCCTGATGGTAAGCAGTGACGCAATTGTTGATGGTAAAGCGCACTAGTTTATTAAGAGCTTATTCACTCTAGCCTGGAAGACACTCAAATTGTAGTCCGACGGAAACACCGCCGCCGGCAGATTGTTCCAGTCCCTCGATGTACGCGGTATAAAGGACGAGGCGAAACGCTTCGTCCGGATCGTAGAGGTGTTAACAACATAAGGGTGGAAACTCGCCGTACGACGGGTCGTCCGATGGTGGAACGGAGATGGGGGAATTAAATCGTGCAATTCCCTCGCACACTCCCAAGAATGTATCCTATAGAACACCGAAAGGCTGGCTACTGGCTGGCTGGTAAAACAAATATTTTCTCTCTATGACATCAATAAGTAAAATAAATATTTCATCTGTATAAAATCAGTAGGTAAGTTAAATGAATATTTTCTCACTATAACACCAGTAAGTAAAACAAATATTTTCTCTCTATGACATCAGTAAGTAAAATAAATATTTCCTCTCTATAAAATCATCATCAGTAAGTAAAATAAATATTTTCTCTTTATAACATCAGCAACTAATAAACACAGTAGAAACGTATCCTTAATTACTTTATGTTATGAAATTGTGAACTTCAATATTTAATAAAGTGGACTATATGGTTGGCAGAAATTAGTACCACCTCGAGGGACGGATTATATCTGGGGTAGCGGCGTCCACTTTAAACGAATTCGTTTGCGAAGCGTGGATGTCTTCTACATCTGTGTTAGTACAGCCACGAGTAACCCGAGCGGTTTGAATTAATTATGCAAGGTTCAAAAGCATTTTTTATAATTATTATTAGGTTCTGAGTGGCGGCCTCGTACTGGAAGACGCAGCGTAGGGAGGCCCCCAACAAGGTGGACCGATGACCTGGTGAAGGTCGCGGGAAGCCGATGGATGTGGGCAGCACAAGACCGGTCATCGTGGAAAGCCTTGGGAAGGCATTTGTCCAGCAGTGGACATCTATAGGCTGGAGAAGAAGAAGAAGAATTTATGAAAATTGTAGTGCTTTAAATTACCTAATGGAAAAATTGGTTTTTGACGTGAAAGTCAAGCTGAGCTGAGTGTCACGCTCATTTTTCATCGGACTTTTAAAATTATTTATAGTGTTGTTTACTACATAAAAGTGCGTGATTTATGTAGTAAAAAGTGCATTCAGTAAATAATTCATAAAGAACAGTGAAATATCGCAGCATAGTGGCCACATCATGACTTTGTCTCAAACCTCCATCGTAAGACGTATTACGCCGTCTTTTTCGACATGAACTATTCATTACGTGACATTGGCTAAATGCACAAACCGTGCGAAGCCATAAAAGAAAGAAAGAAAGAAAGAAAGAAATACCTAATGAAAATACTTATAAATGCACTACTCGCCGCTACAATTTTTGAAAATTCCCATTGATTTCTCTGGTCTTCCATCATCAGATCTTGACCTCGTGACTATGGGGCCACCTGGACAGTATACTCTTTCAAACGAAAAAAGAATTTTGCAAATCGGTCCAGGCGTCCTAGAGTACCTAATCAGTGAACATACAATAAAAAAAAGATTACGACGAATTGAGAATCTCCTCCTTTTTTTGAAGTCATTTAAAATTTGTTTAAAAGAAAGAAATATATTGTGAATGGACAAGTTATAATATGTGCCCCAACACATCTATACTAATATATAAAGCTGAAGAGTTTGTTTGTTTTTTTGAACGAGCTTATCTCAGAAACTAGGTACTAGTCCGATTTCAAAAAATCTTTTTGCGTTGGGTAGACCATTAATACAGGAAGGCTTTAGGCTATATAACATCACGCTGCGACTAATAGGAGCGCAGCAAAACTAACTTCACGCGAACCAAGTCCCTCGCAGCCGCTAGTTGATAATCAAAGTACTTAGTTATACCTAAATTCTGTATTGCTCACCGAGTATACATAAAAATAAATAATATAATTGCCATTAATGTAAAAAAAAAACAAAGTTAGAGAAACGACAGGATTTATTTTTCAGCTAGTTGTTTTTTTATCCCGTTCTTAATATTATTTCATATATCATTTTAATATTTTATTTTTAAGTATTTTGCATTTCGTGATATAATATTATTACATAAGCAGCCTGTAATTTTTCTACTTTTCTCGGTGGTAGGCCATAACATCGGCCGCCGGCAGAAGTTACCACCCACCAGACCAAGACTTGCCGCTAAGCGATTTGTCGTGACCCGGCATGATGTCTGGTGAAGCCGTACGGAGGACGGGTCTGAGCAGTTATGTTGCGATGTGTGCCGTGTACTAATGTAGTTGTGTTGGGAGTTTGGTCGTGGAGGGTCTTCAGATCAAATCTCCCTTTGGCGCAGCATCGTTGGTCGTGTTGTTGGGTTTAACATTGCATCACCTCTCTCAACTGCCTGTCTTCCTTCCTGTTTGCTCAGTTTTTCTGAGTGAATAGGTTCTTAATAAACTAGCGCGCTTTACCATCAACGATCGCATCACTGCTTACCATCAGGCGGGATTGCGGTCAAGCGCTAGTTTAAAATTATTGAAAAAAAAAAACTTCTGGGAGACAGGCCTCCTCTCGGTAAGAGGGAGTGGGCCGAAATCTACCACTCGGATCCACTGTGTGTTGGTAGAAGGTGAATTATTTTGAATGATTAAGAGACCGAACAAAAGTATGATTCATAGAAATTATGTAGTATTACAAACATAGTCTTTTCAAAACGATAGCATACCCAAACATGTTCTGAAACAGCGGGTCCAGGTCTGTCGATGATGAATGTGAATCCTGCACCTCCGACCATAGATAGAGGTGAAAGACCACGTCATTATCATTTCTCGGTGGTAGGCCATAACATCGGCCGCCGGCAGAAGTTACCACCCACCAGACAAAGCCTTGCCGCCAAGCGATTTGTCAGGTTCCGGCATGATGTCTGGAGAAGCCGTACGGAGGACGGGTCTGAGCAGTTGTGTTGCAATGTGTGCCGGGTACGATGCGCCTAATATTGTTGTGTTGGGAGTTTGGTCGTGGAGGGTCTTCAGATCAATCTCCCTTTGGCGCAGCATCGTTGGTCGTGTTGTTGGGTTTAACATTGCATCACCTCGCTCAACTGCCGTCTTCCTTCCTGTTCGCTCAGTTTTTCTGAGTGAATAGGCTCTTAATAAACTAGCGCGCTTTACCATCAACGATCGCATCACTGCTTACCATCAGGCGGGATTCCGGTCAAGCGCTAGTTTTTAATTATTAAAATTAAAAAAAAAAACTTCTGGGAGACAGGCCTCCTCTCGGTGAGCCGAAATCTGCCACTCTGACACAGTGTGTGTTGGTAGATTAAGGTGGGTTAGAAAAATTATTTTGAAAGATAGACCGAACAAAAGTATGATTCATAGAAATTATACACTATGTCACAAAAACCCTGTTGTTCCTTTCAGGGACATATAATTTTACCTACATGCACATCATTAATGAAGTCATAATTAGAAAACAGTAATCATTGTCTAGTCGAGGGATCACAATCAAATACCTATTAAAACCGACAAATTCGATTTATTTTTTAGAATTACTGATTTTATAAGTTAAATAAATTCGCGGGAACGTTCTACTTATGTCTAGTTTCTTCATGCAGAATTGCAGAGCTAAGAAATCAGTTACAGATTATAAATATTTATAATTAAACATTTATTTTAATTATTTTTGTTGAACGATTTTTCTAAATTACTTGCTTTATTACGTCCGTATGCCGATTCTTAAAACGTAGGTTGAAGGAACAACAGGGTTTTTGTTACATATTGTATAGTATTACAAACATAATCTTTTCAAAACCGTAGCATACCCAAACATGTTCTGAAACAGCGGGTCCAGGCCTGTCGACAATGAATGTGAATCCTACACCTCCGACCATATACTCGTACAGAGGTGAAGGACCACGTTGGTTTTATCACATAAGCATCCCTTATTTTTTGGAGGGCCAAAAAATAAGGTTACCAATCTCCTCGGTGAGAGGAATATCTTACTAATATTAAATAGGTGTATCATCATTAACATAAAATTATAAAAAAAAACTAATAAACTAATTAATAACGGCGATAATATTTGATATCATTTGAAACTAAATATGAATGCATGATTAGGAATGTGTTGTCTGTACTTTAATTTTAATATTATCTTCACCGACAATGTTTATTAGGTAACAAGAAAAGTTGATTAACACTTTAGTTTTCGAGAGAAATATTGGACTAAAATCGAAACCGGTGTAACATATAATTAAAAAACTTTTTTTTACAAAAAAAAAAAAAACAACCGACTTCCAAAAAACACTACAAAGTGAAAAATAATTAATTTCGGAAGTCGGTTGTTTTTTTTGTAAAAAAAGTTTTTATTTTACACTTTTTAGTTGTGAAAAGTACTGTTCAGCTGCATCCGGCTAGACTGGATGCTGACGCTAAAATACTTAATGAAAACACTTACAAACGCACTGATTGCCCCTACGGTTTTTGAAACTTCCCCTTGATTTCTCTGATCTTCCACCATCAAACCCTGATGTCCTTATCATGGGACCACCTTGGGAATGTCTTTTTTTCCAACAGTAAAAGAATTATCAAAATCGATTCATAAACGACAAAGTTATCCGCGAACAAACATAAAAAAAGCATATATGTATACCGGTCGAATTGAGTAACCTCCTCCATTTTGAAGTCGGTTAAAAAAAGAGAGAGAATCATCTCTGATTCTCTCTCATACTCTTTTTTTTTGTTTGGTATGGGAAATCATCAAATGTCCTCTCTCGTTCTGGGTGGAGCGGAAGGGCGTGTCAGACTTTCACTGACTAAAACCCCCGTGTTCTTTCTCTTGCCTGTAGGCCAGGGCCACGGTTTCTTTTTTAACCAACCCGCAACCCTGACCCAGTAAGCATCGGTCTTCGTGGACCGCGTCACGATGTGCTGACATCTCTTTGAGGCACGCGTGAATCACAATGCGCCGTTGACTCGAGCCTAGTCCTTACCGGGCGGCGAACTGCACACTGCTCACCGCCCGCAAACCCGCGCCTAAGGTGGCCGCGGGATCCATCGCCGGGAGTCCGATGTTGTCTCCCGACCAGGGCGTCTCCTGCGGCGGCTAGAGGCTTGAGGGCGCTGGGATTCCCGCTCCCTCTCGCGCTTCACGTCCTCCTTTGCGAGCATCACTACTTCGCAGAAGGAGGTGACGGCCTGCTATGCACAAATTTATTGTACCTACAACAAGGCTCAAGAAAATAGGTGGCTCTTTTAGATGCCAATGTATACATTTTTACAATAGGCTTCCAGAGGTGGTTAAATTCAAATCCTTCATTAAATGTAAGTTGTGTCAGAAAGCATTTTATAGTGTTAAAGATTATATTGACGACAAAAAGGCTTGGGCTTGAGCTGCGTCCGATTTCTATGCTTACACTGATTGTTCTTTGATTTTTCCTCTTGTAGTTTAAATTTGCAATTGTTTGTTTTTTTTTTTAACTCAAAGCCAGTACACACTATGTAGCCAGGCATTATACGTTACGGAATTGCATCGCTGACAGGGGTATTCGGCACTGGTGCAGCTACACAGGAGCTAAACTTAGCATTCGGGAACACCGTTGGAGCTGCTGAACCTTGGACAAAACTGTCTTTGCATTGTGTAGATTCAATTTCCTAGTATTGTATAATTGCATGGAACACGTGTGAGCACGATCTACTTGCTGTAAAGCATCTATTTGTTGGGTTAGTCGTTTATTGACTTGATAGTGCTATGGCTGTTGAGAGTATGTCATGCTCACTCAAATGTCTCGCTGGTGGTGGCGTGTGTGTTGGGTCATTAGGTTCCCTTCAATATGGTTGAGCTGAATGATGCTGATCCATACGTCATGTTCGTGAACGAACGCCGTCAGAGGGGACTGGTCATCTCTTAGCTACTACGGCGTATTTTAAATTCTGAATTGTTGTTTTTTTTTTCCATAATGGACGCTCTCAGCGTACAATATATTTCTGCATCGTTCTCACACGATTGATTTCAAAATGAATGATGTAATCAAATATTTGTATCAATAGCTTGATAATTTAAAAGAGTGTCCATGGAGTTTCTTGCCCGTTCTTCTCCATAGGTACCTACTCTTTGGAATGGGCGACTAGCTTCACCTTACTGACTGACCGACCTTCTGACAATTCAAAAGTGCCTGTAACTGGTTTATTTGAAATAAATGCTTTGATTTTGATTTTTGATTTTTATGCACTCTCGCTCCGGACCATGGGCTGGACCAGAATTGGACCCGAGAGATCACCGCCGATCGACATGGCGGTGCTCTACCCAAGCTGGGCAGACCTCTACCATACCATGCTACACCGTGTCCTCAGGGCGATCCACACAGTGCTGACACCCTGGCGTTGCCTCCCGCCTTATGCGGAACAGGAACCTCACGAAACAACCGTGTCCAGTGAGGACCTGCGTCAGGCGGAAGGCGAGGGCGCCGTGATTCTCTCTAGCCACTCCTCAAAGAGGGGACTTACCGCCGCTATTGTGGCGTGCCCAACACTCCTTTAACTCTTAGCTTCTATTATGAAATGCAAAAAGTACATCATCAAATAATTTGGTGTTAATATAATTTTATTGCTGACCATTTTATAGTAATCGAATTTTGTTGTAAGACCGTATCATATCTACAGAAATAAATTATATTATTGTTATGAGATCTAAGTAAGTCTGCAATTAGTCGGGAAATCTAGAAACAAGTTCGTGCTAAGTAAAACTAGACAGAATAATGAACTTTGTGATATAATAGCTTTACTTAACATTAATTTAACGCTAATTGTTGTAACTAATTGTGTAATTAGATCAGACAATTTAGAACCTTTAAAAACATGTAATTCAGTAAATTAATTTTGTGAACACTTTACATTTCTCTATGTTTTAGACTTTAATATATTAGATCGAATTACTTGCTTAATTAAACGAGCCTCTACTTAAAAATACCTAATAAGAACGACTGGGGAGAACTGTTTAATTTGCATTACAGTAGATCTTTAATGCCGAAATATGAACTTCTGTGATTGGTTGTTGATCAATCATTCAACCAATGACATATGTTTACGAGCGCTTGACAACTTAGGCCAATTCTCGTGATTTAAAATGTTCAAAATCTAGTTACAGTCTCATCACGGCGACAAACAAAGGCCAATAACTTGTCAAAATGAAAAGAAATTAGCAAAATATTTTGACAGATTGAGACTGAGATCAACTGTGAACGTTCATAAAATTACCAGAATTGCCCCTCAGGTCACATTCATATGACGGCGCGTTCTGTTTCACGCGCGCCTCAAAGAGATGTCAGCACTTCGTAACGGAGTCCACGAAGACCGATGCCTCCTGCGTCAGGGTTGCGAGTTGATTAAAAAACAAACCGTGGCCCTGGTGCACAGGCAAGTGAAACACGGCTGGGTTTTAGTCAATAAAAGTCTGACACGCCCTTCTGCTCCACCCAGAGCGGGAGACGTCATTTAATGATTTCTCATCCCGAACAAAATTAAAGTTACATTCATATTACGATAATTTTCGTTCGAGAACCTCAAACGACTCAAAACGTTACTAGAAAATTATAAAACTTATATAATGCACCTCTGCCTCCCTCGTCAGGTACTAGGTAAGGTAATTTACATTTCTTTGAAATAAAATTGTTGTCAAAATAAATAAATAAGTTAGTGTATGTCACTGAAAGTTAGGTAGGTAAGTCAAAACGAATTAATTTGTAGAAGTGGTCAGGAAAGAAACCTCAAATCAATTGACTTCTAGTCTAATTTTTGGGGCTTCAACTTTGAAAACCATGGAAGGCTTTTCTTACTTCCGATTCTTAAGAATATGTAACGAATACGGCAATTTAAGCTGTTATGGTGGCCTAGTGGTAAAACACCAGCCTCTCAAATATGAGTGTGCGGGTACGATTCCAGGTCAGGCAAGTACCAATGTAACTTTTCTAAAGTTATATGTACTTTCTAAGTATATCTTGGACACCAATGACTGATTACAAGATCAAGATCTTGAAAAAACCTGGACTTTAAGCCTAAAATCGCCAACCCGCATTGAGCAAGCGTGGTGATTTCGCTCAATCCTTCTCTGTATGAGAGGAGACCTGTCCCCAGCAGTGGGACGTTTAAAAGGTTAATGATGATGACGGCAATTGAAATAACTAACAATTATTTATTGGACCACATATCGCAGTATTCGATGGATCATCTTAAGCTACGCTAGTTGTCGCGATTAGTCCATGGACTGTCCACCGTATTTACATACCAACCCCATGCCTGGGGGTGCCTTGGTAAGCACATTAAGCCGTTGTTTCCGGCTCTTCTTCTGCTTGCTGCTTCTTGGATCTTTGACAGTCGTTAAAGGTCATTAGAAGTCCGAAAGTTTGACCACCAGCCTTACTAAGGGGTATTGTATTACCCAGTAACTGCGAAGTGGCGATCAGATACGCAGACGCTCCATATAAAATACTTATACAGTATGTTAAGAAAACCCTGTCCGACCTGTGAAGGTGTTGTTAGGTATCGATAACTGATTCTACTAATGCATACAAAACCGGGCTAAACATAAAAAAAATCCCCCTAAAAAAGTAAATATTCTTTCGCAAAAAGAGGTAACTTAATCAATGTGCGATATGCACCCTTCCGCGGGGAGCGGGCGGCAGGGCACGTGGCACGTGGTCGCATCGCTATTCACTCATAATAATACCGGTGTTGTCACTTTTTTAAAAATTACCAAATTTCGGGGAAGTTGGAATTAATCCGCGGGAAAAAAAGATTATTTCAAAATTCATTTGTATTGGTACTATGATGATTACGTAAAATTTTATATTATATTTGGTCATGTGTATACCTAACCTTTATTATCCTTATGGGTCGGACAGGGTTTTCTTAACATACTGTATTTAGGTGCATTTAGTCAGATTGAAAGCTGACCTCAACATGTAGGGAAATGGCTAGTGTAGCTGGCTAGTAGGTTTATAATAAGGTCGTGTTAGGGGTCGCATTGCACTATTCCAGTACGTTTTGTCTAAAGGTGTAAGGATATTAGGGGTACCTACCCTATTTGTAAGAATCGCTTCTGTTCAGTAAGAGGTCGTTCTTGGGTTTCATTCCAGGTCGAAAAAAGTCAAATTGGGCTTTTTTATTATGAATTTTTCAGTGGATTTGTGTGCGTTTGATGACATTTGGCTACCACCCCCTATTAATCATCAACATCATCATCAACCTTATTACGGTCCTACTGCTGGGCACAGGTCTCCTCTCATATATGTAGAGAAGGATTGAGCGTAATCATCCGCTTGCTCATTGCGGGCTGGCGATTTCAGATTTAAAGTCCAGGTTTCCTCAAGATGTTCTCCTTCACTTTGTAATCAGTCATTGGTGTACAAAATATACTTAGAAAGTACATATAACTTAGAAAAATTACATTGGTACTTGCCTGACCTGGAATCGAACCCGCACACTCATACTTGAGAGGCTGGTGTTTTAACCACTAGGCCACCACGACCCTTATTAATATGACGCGCGAAATAGTGTCTACTTACTCTTCGGGGAACACGGGTGTGATGGTATGTTACCTCTGCCTGCTAGTGAATACATGTATCATTTCAATGATTATGAGAAATACATACATAACGCTCACTTTCACTACAGATTTAATAATAAGCTGGAATTTTGTTATTATTGGCATATTTGACGTCTTACTTGCATTTCGGGTCTGAATTTGGGTCACAAATCACAAAAGCACATGAGGATTGGCTTTACTGGTTATTGTGATGGAAATCCGAGATTATGCTAAAACGATTTCCGTTCAATCTACATAGCAGTATGTACGTCGCGGCTAGGAGCCTTCAAAACTCACACTTATGTCGTTGTATACACATCAATCATTCTAGCTTTAATGTTTTTCGTTTTATCTAGATAGCTTCATGAATGGATTGCAGGTCTGTCAGTTTTGTGTCTAGTTCTGGGGTTATGTATACTCTATTATAGGGTTTTTTGACGGGAAAGCTAAAACGAATATCACGCTCATTTTTCATTGGACTTTTAAATTATTTTAGTGTCGTTTATTAAAAAAAGCGCTTGATTTATGTAGTAAAAAGTGAATTCAGTGAATAAATAATTCATAAAGAACATTGAAATATTGTAGCATAGTGGCCACATCATGGCTTTGCATAAAATCTCCTCGTAGTCGGCTCACGCGGCTGTTTTTCAACTGTCATTGGCGATATCCGCCATTATTGTGAAATATTTTTTTTAAAGAATTTCTATAATTTTTTACACGTGTTATTGGCAAAATTTTAGTATTTAACCACAGGGGCCATTGAAGAGTTGAAGTAGTATTCACTCTAAAGAAAAGAAATAAAAAGAACCTGAAATGTCACATTTCTTTTGAGGTTATAAAATTAACAAAATCTTAAATTATTTCTAGCCTTGTTCTAACTATGTTTTGGTCGGCTACCAGACTACCCGAATACAGCTAATTAACTGTTTTTTACACGGATTGACTGTACATTTGACCAGTTAGTAGGTAATGCTTAATAATAAAAAAAATTGACAGCCGGGAGTATCGGCTTTAAATGCTATACGAGGCTCGAAAGGGTGTCGTTATGTAATAGATGGTCTACCATCCACGAACTTATCGCTTCAAGCATAGCTTAATAATTCCTTATCTCGTATGGCTATCTGCATTTAGCCACGAATAACTAGATTCAGTTCAATGGCCTAACAGTTTATAGACTAAATTTGTAACGAAAAGATTTGTATCGAAAGATATTCAATTGTTGCGCCCTTTAATGCAATATTCTAGCAATTTACGCCTTCATTCAGAAATAAATTGCTTTAGAAATATTGCCATTTATGAAAGATCTCACGATGTTAAAAGGTGATTCGCATGAATTGTGAGTCAAATTGATAGTCTTCCACTGATAAGTCGTTGATATTTGCTAAACTGTAGACTTTCTAATTGAATTATTGATGTATATAATAAAGTTTAAGTAGTCACTTTTCAGATTCACATTTCGAAGGCTTCATCAAAATATCTCCCAGTTCCAAAGTTATTATGTCAATATTAAGTTTCAATCTTAGACTGGATTCATCAATAGCTATTTAAATACAGATAGAATGCCACAAATTTTATTCTTGACAACTTTCCAATTGCCTTTGATAACAATGCGAATGATAGCAATGCGTAAATCGAAAGTCGAGAATGCGCTGGAACCTTGTCGGGAACGAAACAGCTTAATTTAAAGATTCAAAGGTAGGTACATCGTTGGTAGGAATTTAAGTAAATCGCGTTTTTCCGCCAATTCCATTGTAGAATTCGTAATTCTCATTATCATAATCTATTGAATCTTCGCAAAGGATTAATTCTGTTTCACTTTATAATGGAATTTGTAATCTCTCGGTTTTCCTAATTCTTGCATAAAACGTTTATTCCATTGTATTTTTCGTTTGTGTAATTCGGTCTTTTATATGTCAATAGAGTGTTTAAAATGTATGGAGCTATAGCTAAGGTTAAAAATGCACCTAAGGTGTAAATTAAAAACTTAAAAGATATTCGATATTAATAACAGAACTGATTAGATGAAATCTGCAGAGTAATTGCGTAACACACTAACAGTCGGAATGGATTAAATTTTGATAGTTTCGTATTATCCATTGCGTTATTTATCTTGTTAAGCACAATGATTTATCGAACATATGACGCAATGAAAAATTAGCATATGTTTCAGGTTATGATTGATAATGAGTTACTCAATCAGGTTGCTGATCGAATAAGTTGATTAAATTGAGCAGATAATAGGTCACTATACTAAATCGGCTAAGAGGCTATTACATTTAATAGGTAGGTATTGCAATAGAATCTAGACTAGCCACTTCAATTCAATACGATCTATTGAACCCGAAAACCTATGTAACGTGTTCCAAGTAATTACTTGTTGGGATATGTCCTTTCAGTGCCTCGTAAAGGTCGCTCCGACCGGAATCCTTTTAGGCTACGTAACTCAATAGTGTTTAAAATCGACTTACCCGACATTATTCAATCAAGACCATTTGCTATAGGCCTGGAGTTCATTGGTGGGTCGGTACGGAATGGATTTTTAAAGAAAGTGGAGACGCGCACTGGAAGTGCACAAACTAAACTCAATCATGGAAACATAAAAAGCATGTAAAAAATACTACAAGCAAGACATTGAGTGGTTTGGTAGATGAACTTAACACAATAGTTGTCCAATTTGAACAAAGGAATAACATACAGGTTAAAACTACTTCATCATCATCATCATCATCATTTCAGCCGAAAGACGTCCACTGCTGGACATAGGCCTCCCTAAAACTACTTATTAGAAAATATTATAATAGTTACGGACGAAAAGTCAAGCCACCCGAAACTGTCAAATATTCCCAACCAATCTTGAGCCTTAATGCTTTAGCGTTAAGTTGGAAAGCTAATAAAGAAATTTGACAGTTTATAGTAGGTAGCTTGATGTGCTGTGTGATTAAAATACACCAAATAAATCCTTTGCATCGCAAATGTTAATAGGAAACGTGCCCAAAAGACTGCAAAGGTTGCCACGTTGTGCTGTTGAAAAAAAAAGGTGGTATCCCATACATCAATACCTATGTATGTATATGTAGGTCATGATTAAATATATTGTGCTCACGCTCTGCGTCTGTCAGGGTTTGATCCCAGAAGCGGATTGTTTGAAAGAAATACCGTGGTCCCTTGATCACAGGCTAATGAAGGGACACGGATGGGTTTTAGTCAGTAATAGTCTCACACGCCCTTCCGCTCCACTCATAGAGGGAGAGGTCATTTGATGAATTCCCACCCAAAAAAAGGGTTTGATCCCACGACCTAAAACTCATGAATATAATAATGATCGTAGCGAATACAGAAAAAAGGCAGTTGTGGGACTAACCCACAGAAGTGAAAACTGTAATCAATAAAAACACAGACTACATAAAAAGCAAAAAAAAAAATCGGTGTCGGGTGAGTCACGCTTACGCGAATTCAATGCTTTTTCCCCATCCACCAAAAGTGTCTTTAACACATTCGATGCCACCAACTCGCCCGGAGAGTTTACGTGAACTCTCCAAACGAGTCGGTGGCACTGATTGTTTTAAAGTAACAGTGAGACTTGGGGTAAAAATCCCTCGAGGTGCCGTGCCATTCTGCCAAGTGGCCGCCGAGCCTAATAAGGTTCGTAACAGATACTGTTCGGAAAGCTTCAAGCTTTGAGATACTATAAATGTAGAAGGCAGGTCACCGATCAGATATTGGAATTTTTTTTTTCCAAGTTTCAATGTTTTATTTGGTTCCTGACACTACCAGTTTGAGAAATTATTCTGGGTCAATATGCTTGATGGCTACATTATGACTTCATTTAACTTTTGTATGACTAGTTCGCATTTAAGACCATGGATCTGTATAGCCAAGCTGTAGATAGATATATTTAAAACTAGCGACCCGCCCCGGCTTGCACGGGTGCATGTATTATACATATAAACTTTCCTCTTGAATCACTCTATCTATTTTAAAAAATCGCATCAGAACCCGTTGCGTAGTTTTAAAGATTTAACCATACATATGGATATAGGGACAGAGAACGCGACTTTGTTTTATACTACATAGCGGTCGCCTGCAGCTCCGCCCGCGTGGATGCCAGTTACCGCTGCAAAACGCCTACCCAGGAAAGACACGGTCAGCAAAATGATTCCCATGTCAATTCACAGACATCGACACTAACATCGACGACGCAGTCATTATACGCAGGCTGCATAGATTGTCTTTATGAGAGGATGTTAAAGTTGTTAATGAAGAAAATATTTAAATGTATTTTTTTTTAATTTCAGTTTTCACTTCGGCCAGTCCCGGAGTGTGCAACCCGTTGTTTTAGGATAGATAACTAAAGCGATTATTGTAGCGCTTTTCTATAAACAACATTTGACGTTAAATTATTTTCAGGTAACAAAATATACTCATGATCGTGAGCCCCGACCCGTGATAGGGCAACGTAAAGTTCTCCATGCGTAAAACATTCTTTTGTAAATCAATTCCTAGTAATTTGAATATTTGGCCCTCGGATTTGTTTATCGTTAGTGCGAAAAATTTTTTTACTGGAAATCGGAGCCTTTTGAAGGGTATAAGCAAATCAGTAGGAATCCGATTTGGATATTCCTGGTATATGAGCTAATTCACCAGCTGCAGGGCCGGTGATAATCTTCGCTACTATTAAATTATAATCTTTTAGCTCCTTTATAAGAAGTCTCGTGCACATGTTGGGAGGGCTTAAATTTCTGAGAAGCATTATCGGCATGCCAACTTTTAACGACAGTTCATGAGGTGGTAGCCCGGCGGGGTTCAGAGAATTTAAAAATTCCTGGGGGTAGTGCACTGCATCCCTTGGTAACGCTCACTTCGCAACGGGCCGTGCAGCACAAATCGTAATATTTTAATTTCACCATAACTTCAAAACCGAAAGCCCAATTTTAATCATTCCGATACCAAATATAATCTATATAAACTGTACTTAGTGATGACATACTATTTTGATAAGGATTAATAGCATGAGTAAAATAAATGCATTTAAACATAGTCCAAAAAATTCAAGATTTTTAAACAAAAAAAATGACTGTTGTGCCTCACTCGACATAGATAGGAATAGTGTATTATAGACTTTTTTGTAGATATTTATAAGATCTACAATATATTGGAACATTTTATTGTTCTATCTTTTATAGTTTAGGCAGCGTACGCAAAATAAGTACCTTTTCTGGTTGATTTTTTACACCTTGTGTTAAAAAAACCCAAATATCTTACGGAATCCTATTTTTTTCCTAAATAAAATTTAGTCCATATTACTCAGTGATAATGTAGCTTTCTAATGAAAAAGGAATTATTAAAATCGGTCCAGTATTTTTTGAGTTTATTTGTTACATACAAAAATACAAATCTTTCCTCTTTATAATTAACTCTTTATTTATTAAGTGTAAATAAGATGTGACGTTTGTAGAGTTTGGCCTGGTTATTTAGTTAGCGAACCCCAAACTAACTTTAGTTCTAACGGTGCAATTTTATATGCCTATGGCATACAATAAAATTGATGCACAAATGACTTGCATCGTCTAAATGGTGTTTAGACACAGCAGCTTTTATTGTTGCATCAACTTAATTAAAGCCATAGGCATTTAAATCGCACCCTGTAAATCAGTCTTAACGATCTAACTTTAGCTCTACATTGGATGTAAAAATATATTAATAATAACCAACCTTTTTTAAGTAAAACATTTCTAAGAGATTTAAATATTTGGATTCCGAAAGTCTTTTTAATCAAACTATATCTTTGACGTGATCAGATGGCCGGCCTAATTTCTGACAATGCTGCCTGTTTTTGGGCACTTTTCCTACTAAAAACGATGCGAACGAATTTTTTGATGACCCATGATTCCTTACTCTTGTTTTGATTTATATATGTACGTATTAAATGGGTCACCTTATATTTTACCAGCATAAACATTATCGGTAATAACATAAATTATTAGTAAATATTATTAACGGAAATAATGATGACGTCGATTGGTATTCTACATTAATTTGATAGCCGGGCCGGCCAATATGAAATGTGCATAATCAATTTATTGACTGTAGCAATCCAAATACGATTATATTATTAACGGGGACTTTCAAAGTACCAATGTTTCATTGAACAAAACTTATGGCTTCATGGAAAGCTGTTCAATTTCGATTCATAAGTCACGTATCGAAGTAACTCGGATGAATTCTGCAATACCAATCTCTTATAGGCTGTTTATACACCACCTTGATATATTCATCCCACTAATATTATAAATGCGAAAGGTTGTGAGAATGGATGATTGTGTAAATGTATGGAAATTTATAACTCTATCAGGCAAAAACTACTAAACTGATTTGGATGAAATTTGCAACACAAATAGTTTATAACCAAAAATAACATATACGGCATTTTAGTCCGATACTTAGTCGTGTGCATAATTTGGGGTTTGCCATAATCCCCACATTTGGCAGGCGGGTTGGGGATCGCAGGATTTGATATTCCAGAGAAGAAGCGCTGCTGCCCGCTTCCCTGGTGAGAGTTCCCTTAATCGCCTCTTACGACACCCATGGGAGGATATGGGTTGGTACTATTTTAAGCCCGGTACCACACGGGGAATTTAATTCGTCGTGGAGAACCTTGGGGGAGGCCTATGTCCAGCAGTGGACGTCTTTCGGCTGAAATGATGATGATGATGATGAGTCCGATACTCCCATGGGATCAAAACTTACGCGGGTAAAACCGCGGGGCGCACCTATTAGAAAACTGTTAGTTCGTTGACCCGAGTATTGTAAATAATTATACAAAGTGGTGCTGACAATACGATAATAAATTAAACATCGTGTACCTCAACACATTCTCAGTCTACCCATAAAAAATATATATAAATATGTCCATTAGTTTAGTCACAGGAAATTATTTTTCATTTTTCAAATTTTCCACATGATGTTCATGTTGATAAGGAAGCGCTTACAGGTTAATGACCGCCGCATCCTTGCGTTACCAAACTTTAATAATAATGGCGCGAAAAAAGCAAGTCGATACAGTCGATCGCGTTGTCGCCGATCGGAGGTCAGTGAACCAATGTTTTTTAAAGGATGTTCTATTCCGTTTGTAATTTTATGCGATTTAGTTTGTTTGAAATTTCCATTTTTTTTTATTTTTGATGCTAGGTTTTTTTCTGTGGTTTAGGATTATTCCTATGAACCACACTGTATACTTATCATGACTTAACATGGGGTGTATGATATAGGTAATTAATTATAAAAGCATTTGTCGTAACTGCCTTTCAGCCTCTGAGACAACGGAGGTTGAAATTAATTCTTGGAATAATCACTACTCGCTGAATTTATAACACCAATGGCTTAGTAATGATGGTCGCAACCAATCCATTTTTTTATTAACATTGCGTCACACTTGCTCTTGTATCGTGGGTACGTTTACAAACATTTAAGTTTACATACAGAAACAGTCAGCCTTGGAACTACTACCTGTAGGCCATTAAATATTTGATTCGTGCGTTATAATGTGTGGAGGCATGAGGAACAGGGAGTAAAGTCCACTCATCCTCCATCATTTAACTAATTGTAAGACCTTCATGTATATACCTATGTTCGACAAAGAAAATTCTGATTCTGCTTCTGATAGAAAAGGGAGGATCCTCCGACCTAACGGGTGTTATGTCTGGCGGGCACTTGCCCAATGCTTGAAATTGGGAAGTTGTGTATATGCACGTTGTAGTTCCACGGTAAACTCTGAATGCGAGATGTAGAATTCGTGTGACGTCACTATTATGTGTTGTTCCATGTGGCGTTTGTAGGTACCGATACATAACGTATAGCCATATCCATCATAATGAGTCTAGTATTATCATTACGGTTTAGTACCGGCAGATACCGCACCGGTATCTACCTTCGTTTTCTGAAAGGCTCATCCGGCCTTTGATCATCACATGACAGCTATCGATTGACTGATATATCAGTTCAATTAAAACAACCAAGTGATTTGGGAATGTATAAAAAGTAATTATCTTATGCAAAATTGGAACTTAAAACATTAGGTTAAATCACAATTTTAGAATTTTACAAAACAGAATTGTGAACCAAATTGGATTGATATAAAGTGTGTTTATGTCATCGACGCACAAACGAGTACTATGGATCCAGTACATGATTCTGAACCCCCCAGTGGTGGAATTATGCGCCAGCTTTTTCCCGATTTAAAAAAAATAATATGAGGCGTATAGTTTCAAAAACCACTAAGTCCAGTCCGTTAAAAATCCAAGAATAGAAAATTTGTGATAAATTTGTAGCATTATTTAAATAATTAGTTTTCTATACCTTTCGACAAATTCGACACCTGCAAGGAATAACATTGTATCTCAATTTTGGCAGTTATGAGTTACAGTCATATTCTTGCTATCCAAAAAATTACCTTTTTTTTGCACTCACTCCTGTGTCTAAAGTCCTTTGCGTTTAGATTTTAAAAACTGTGAAATCATTGTAATTCGCGAGTCAACTTCATTTCATAAAATGGTAAACTTAGTTACACACCATCATCGTCATTATTAAGGGCACCTTTGTAAATATTACATTGTATATTAAGATACAATTTTGTTTTCGGAAAACAAACTTTCTCATTAAATGCGCTTAAAATGTGGTAAGGACTTTAAAAGATAGTGACAAATGCCGGGGGAATAATTCTAATTCTGTTGTATCAGTATGTTATGATTTACAGAAAATTTTGAACACTCCACAGTCAGAAGTGTCTGTATTTTATTACAAAAGAAAACTGGCTTGTTATAACTTCTCATTGTATGACATGGGTAAATATAAAGGGTATTGCTACTTGTGGGACGTGACGATAGGTCGCAAAGGATCAAACGAAATAAGCAGTTTCCTATTTGAAGTCATTAAAACAAAGCTTCCGGAAGGCTACAAGGAGTTGAATAAAACAGTATTTGCAATGTATGCATATGCTAGCACAGTATTTAATATTATAACCATAAATTATCACTTCGTCGAAGTGGGACATTTACAGTCAGAGGGCGATGAAATGCATTCGCTTATTGAGCGGAGAAAAAAGAATAAAATTATCTACGTTCCTCAGCAGTGGGTTGCTTTGATTAGATGTGCGAAATCTACTGGTAAGCCTTATGTAGTCAAATAAGTAAATCAAGACACGATATTAGATTTTAAACAGCTTTTGTTGTGTTACAATAATTGGGAATACGATGTTAAAAATGTGAAAGTCTCGTGGAGCAAAATTATGCACATCCGTTTTACCACTGATTTACTGAATATGATTAAATTTCAATATGATTATCTAAGTGACAATGAAATGGCTATAAATATAGCTCAACATACAGCAGTTTCACTTCGATCTGTTACTCGTCGTGCCACCAAGGCACCTCAATACAATGAGAAAGAGTTACCTAAGCAACATTTTGAAGGTATATAATAGCTTTTTGCCTATAACTACAGCAAAATACAAAGACTTGAGCTTGTGAAAAAGCAATGCTATTTCAGCAATCTATCACGATTACTACATAAATTTACCACATGTTAATTCAACTCAGACAAATAGTAATGAGTCTGGTTACAATTAAGGACTTTATTAATTAACAAAGGCTTTGATTTATGATTCTATAAAAAGGAATAATCGTAATTATTGCGTAAAAGTTATGTTTGTTTTGTGTTTTTTAAGAAACATTTATTTTATTTTTGTATTGTGCTTGTATTTCAGGACCTGATTGTATAAATACCCTGATCATCATCATCATCATCAACCTTTTATCATCCCACTGCTGGGTACAGGTCTCCTCTCATACAGAGAAGGATTGAGCGTAACCACCACACTTGCTCAATGCGGGTTGGCGATTTCAGACTTAAAAAACCCCTTAATTAATACCCCGATAGACCTTCTAGTTATTTAGGTATAGGGAGGCAGAGGCTAATAAAAGTATTAAAAATATAATTTAATTAACCTTAGCAGTTGATTATTAGAATGCTTTTTTGTTTTTATATCTGTTATATCTGGGAACTAACTGATTGAATAGGGATAACTGTTTTCTTAAGAAAATATAAATAGTAAGAAATGATTGATTACATTGTTATTTTTAACTATTATTTTAAAAAAGTACTATGGACGTTATGTTTATCGAGTTTAACTAATTTGTTTGTTTGGAACATGCGAGAACAATTAATAATAAAGACTTTTTTATTTGTATGTTAACTCCAAAATGTTTAAAACACACATTTTATTAATTGTATCTCAGACATACAATTTTGTCATTTTATGAAATATTCACTATCAGACATTTTGCGATTGTATGTCTGAGACAATATAATTTTATATAGCATGTGTTGTGGTATGCCATTGTATCTCACAAAAAATCAATTTATATACATATATATAACAATATATCCATATTAATGTGTAGCTAATCTCTCGTTGACTCATTTTTTTTAGTTTGGTTGGCAATAAGACTTAACCGAAATCACAGAGAATTTTTTAAATCTTTGACGCGCTCTCCTGTAAAGTTACCAAAAGTGAGTTACGATGTTATTCCTTTGCAGGTGTCGAATTGATCGTTTCACAAACGTTTTGTAACTTATTCATTAAATTAACATGAAAAGATCGGAGTTGCTAGAGACATAAAAATATTACTACGTGTAAAAAATGGACTTTGCGGGTTTTTAAACCATACTCCTCATATGCAATTTTTTGACTTTAGACCGTTCATAATTGCTATACATTTCTAACCCAATATGATTTTAAAGTAGAAATTAATTAATTTGCTAATTACACAAAAAAGCGCAATGTGATCAATACTAGAAAAACTATTCTATCAGCTGAATTAATAGAGTTCACGTCAGGGGTCAACGTCATACCTACAAACACGCGCGGCGGCACGCTTGCAACGTTCAAAGGCCGAGCCGATACTTTTTTAAAAACTGTGATTTCAGTTACCGCTCATTAACAACATAAATGACTATCATAATTTTGTTAGTGGCATGCTGTAGCCTTTTTGCGAAGTTTGCGTTACGATGTCAGATACACCCTGTATGTTTCAATCCGACAACGCTGAACGAAAGACGACAATACCATTCTCTTGCGGTATGCCTTAAATAATATTATTTAATAATGATTTCGCTTACCTAGTAATGTATCGGCACACCTACGTTTTGCACATTTTCTTCCAGAAACAAGGATCAAAGAAAAATCTTATAAATGTTTGAAATTAATTTTACGTGTTTTTACAGATTCATGTCTATTTTAGTAACCAAACACAGTGTTCAATGGCTTCAAGTTACTAGCAGAGACGCTAATAAATACCTACTATGTATATGTAATAAATACAAGTTTCATATTTTTTACAGATGTGCCAATATTTTTTTAATAAGTGAGCGATTTATACCGGTGGAAATCTGCATATAAAAATAGCAATTGAAGATGTAACAAAATGCAACTAAGAATGTATTCGTGAAAAGGAAAACTCTTAAGAGCGGGAAACGAAATAACACATGCATGTTATTGGAAAAGGAAACAACACAGGCTTGTTATTGCGAAATGATAATCACAGAAAATGTTTTTCGCGACCCTAATTATTTTTAACCCTTTTTTGTGGTTGGGAAATCATCATATGACCTCTGCCGCTCTGGGCGGAGCGGAAGGGCGTGTCAGACTTTTACTGACTAAAACGTGTGGGTTTTTGCCGGTAAGAGTCCGGCACCGCTCAGACTGGTTCACTAGTGGGGCAGTATGAGCGTCCATGAGGATTTCCCACTCCTGCCAAAATTATAAAAAGAAGAACTCACTCGTGTTCCTTCAGCTGCCTGTGCTCAGGGCCACGGTATAACTTTCAAACAACTCGCAATCCTGGCAGGCATCGGTCTTTGTGGACCCCGTCACTACTGACATCTCTTTGAGGCACGCGCGAAAAATTACCCGCCGTCGACTCGGGCCTAGTCCGGCCTTACCGGGCAGCAAGCTGCCCACTGCTCGTCGCCCTCAAGCCTCAAGCCTACGTTGGTCCGGAGTTCGATGGTGTCTTCCGATTAGTCATTATTTTTAACCTTGAATTATGTTTCAGGTGAGAGCACAGTTCACGGTAAGTTTGTTTTTCAGGGTTCCGTAGTAAACTAGGACCTTTTTATAGTTTCGCAAAGTCTGTCTATCCGTCCTCGGATAATCTCAGTGACCGTTAACACTAAAAAGCTGGGGATTTGTTTTCAACCCTAAAATGCGATATATTTTTGGAGAGGATTTAAAAATGGGTTTATTAAAATCACTTTTTTGACATGTTAATAATAGACGTATGCGACGATGTGTATTGTTGCAGAAATGCAGAAATGAACTAGAATTACTGTTTGCATGTTGGTGAATGATCTTTATACTGAAGGCTATTATAATATTAGGCTTGCAACGAACATTTGGTTACGATTCCGTAATCGGCCTATTCGGCTGCTCTTATTATACAACATAATTTTTTGTTTATGCGAAACCTGAAATATGTGTCCAGTATTTTTAAGTAAAGAATCTACACACATCAAAAGTGTCTAGGGATCAACATATATTTTTGCAATAACTTTTCTCCTGATTGATATTAATTAAAATTTTCTTTAAGGATTCATCAAATAAAGTGTTTTCGTTTGTCACAGTAACGATAAACCAAGTCACCTTTGCATTAATAAAGAAATTTGCCATTTTTCTAATAAAGGGATATTTGACATTTGAACCACTAACACAAAAGTTCGAAAAAAAGACTGAAATAACAGTTTTCTCTAAAATTTTATTGGGTAACTTAAACAATTAATAATCCGTGTTTCTACCGCGAACACTAACAACACAAGAACATCGGTTTGGCATACTCAAAATGAGTTCATCCAAATCACGCTGTGGAATGGCCGCCCATGTTCGTTGCAACAACAAAAAAAGGTCTTCTTGCGACTGGATACCCTCCATATTCGGCAGAGCTCTTCTCTGTAGCATATCCCATGCATGCTCAATCGGGTTCAAGTCTGGCGACTGAGCAGGCCAGGGCAGGACATTGATGTTAGCTGCGGCGAGAGTCTGTCTTACAACTCTTGTTTTAGGATTCTGCACTTAATATTTCAACTCAATATAACTATCAGCCCATTTTATTAACTCTTATAATTTAATTGATTGTTCTAAACTTTTAATTTAAGCCTTATTATTATTGATGGGAAACTACAGAACCCTACACTGAGCGTGGCCGACACGCTGTATTGTATTGACAACGAAATAAATTTAATAATGAATATCTCCATTATTAAATTTATTTCGTTGTCTTATTTACCTTGAATTGACTCGTAGGTATAATGGCAATGGTTTTCATTTTGACAGTTCAACAACATTTATTGTATTATTTACGTTGCTGGGCATATATATTTTTCGAAGTTATGGGTGCGGGGCGCCGGTCCGCCGATAGCCTGTGTTGCTCTATAGGACAGATGGATCTTTGTTACTTTTTCCCAAAAAAAAACTATTGTTCGGATTTCGAACACAGAATACTTTTACCCCGTTATTCCCACGGGATTGAATCTGATGCGGGAGAAATTACGGTTAGGGGAATTTTAGTGCCGACAGTAGCAATATTATTTCTTTTTTATTTTCTGTGTTTAAGCACCGATTTTTCATTCGACAGACACTTCTTATTCGTGGAATAAAATTTACTTCAGACTTAATTCTATTCGGAACTGTCAAAAATTAGGAAATTATGACGTTGGAAAAATCAACTCTTTGTTAAATAAATAACGTGACTAAAATGTAGGTTCATTTTTGGTCCAAGACTACGCACTACAGGAGTAACAGGCATTTGTCCATTACCAGGGGCCCTAGTTTGCTATTCCAACTATGTCAGAATGGTCGATTAGTGATCTCATAATGTGGTCGATTTTGACAAGTTTTATGATCTACTAACAAAATTACGTCATTATAATGTTTTTGTGGTCAATCAGAGACACTGTATAGTGTACATGTTGATTAAAAATTATCAAATATGTAGATTCGTTTTTAGAAAATCAATTACTGCTAATGGGTTTAATAATAATGACAATACGGCAATGTCAGTATATCATCATTGCATTACGAGACGATTGACTGATAATTAATCGATCATTAAAATTTAGCAGATTAGGAACTTTTAGCTCAATGACAATGAAATCGTATTAGAAGGACAATTTTTTAAAAATTGCAACAAACCAGGGCCACTGTTCACTCTTGTAGGTCGATGGCGCAGTAACAAACCTTTTAGGCAGCGGATGGTTCCATAGTTATAGTAAGCTAAGGTATAGGATTCTAATACACAATCTTAAAAAAAAGTAATTGTACCTACAATTGACGATTTACCGTTTTAGTATTTGTTCTTCAACGTCTCACAGTTAAACCACTGCGAATTGTACGGAAAAAAAATATCTGAATTGCAAAAAACCCGAACATATCGCTTTTTAAGCGATATCAACATCGTTATCTCAAATGTGCCTTCTACCACGTTTCTTTAGACCTTAGAACAAAAACGCTGTGTATGGGGTAAAGGTAAAGGTATTCAGCCAGGGCCAAGGGTTGTTTGAAAGAGATAATGAGAACCCTAGCGCGCGCTAATGAAGGAGTACGGGTGGGTTTTAGTCAGTAAAAGTCTGACACATGCTGCCCAAAGTAAGATAGGTCATCATCATCATCATCATTTCAGCCAAAATACCGAAAGCCGTCCACTGCTGGACATAGGCCTATTCATACTTACAAATGAATAGATCTGATTACTATTCATTTGTAAGAATCGCAAGTGCAGGGCATGACGTCTTGGGCCAATTTCTTGGTAGGGTAAAGTTTTAGTGGGGCCTATAGGGTCAACATGGGACTTTAAGATAACTGCCTAAACGTCGTGTACCTACCATGGGAGGTATATCGCTACCTATCCTATCCTATACCAGCGTAATGTTATGTTGTAAGAATATGAAGATAAGTAAGTAGGTAGTAGTACTCATATCTACAATATTCAGAAAGTGTACGATAGTCCCAACTGGCTTCATGAATAAATTCGATGTTTCGTTCCGACTGTCGAAGTTCAGCCGCATTGGATAGACTTTAGACCAATTGTTTATAAAACTCCATGTATTTTAGAAACATATTTACTATCACTTCTGTAAATATTCTAGAAAATAAAGCAGCAATTCTATACAGATGTATAAATATATTATTATTACTACAAGCTTTTTATTACTTTGAAATGTAGGTATGTATGTATGTACGGGTGATATTCTGCAATTCAATTTTGAAGCAGCCTGGATATAACGTTATTTTTTCTTCATACGAAACCTAATAAGCAACTGAATCGATTCCAGTCATTTTTACACCACGTTATATAGTTTATCCCAAATATATTTAGAAATTGTTGCAGTGTGGTTACGTAGCACACAACACAGCTGACACTAGATCATAGTACACAGATCAGTAGGCCTAGTATGAGTTTTCATTACGAGACCCGATCGTCGATATCGAGCGCGTTTGGCGCTCTCATTGGTTGAGAGTTCTAGTACCTTGAAGCGGCTAATCGATGAGTCAAACGCGATCGATACAGTAAGACAGATAAGGTAAAAAACTCATAACTTTATGATTTTTCATGATATATTTATGAATTTATGTACTTACATAGTTTCTTTACTTAAGAATACTGGACACGTGTTTTTAGTTTTGCATATACAAAAAATAACGTTGTATTTACACATTCAGTGTGGATGACCGACCGAGGTATGTGACATAAATCTAAATCCAACATACCCAAGATGGTGAATTAATAATTATTAATGCATGCCTATAACGCGAGTATCAAATAAAAGGGCTTTTTAAAAAGTAATATGGCGTCACTTTTAATCATTTATGGCGGACAGATAATTCTTGAAAATCTATTACAATTTTCGAAGCAGAGTTCTTTAAAGGTTGAGCTGAAATTTTATATCTATAGGTAGGTAACGTTCAGTTTGGATGAAAATGAATGGTTAACTTTTTTTTTTAATTATTATAAACTAGCGCTTGATCGCAATCCCGCTTGATGGTAAGCAGTGATGCGATCGTTGATGGTAAAGCGTGTGAGTTTATTAAGAGCCTATTCACTCAGAAAAACTGAGCGAATAGGAAGGAAGACGGCAGTTGAGCGAGGTGATGCAATGTTAAACCCAACAATACGACCAACGATGCTGCGCCAAAGGGAGATCGCACCACAACACACATCGCAACACAACTGCTCAGACCCGTCCTCCGTACAGCTTCACCAGACATCATGCCGAAACACGACAAATCGCTTGGCGGCAAGACTTTGTCTGGTGGATGGTAACTTCTGCCGGCAGCCGATGTTATGGCCTGCCACCGAGAGAAGACGACTTTCTGACGTCATTCTAAAACTTACTTGGCGGAACACCCAAAATGGCGAATAGTTTTTTTTTATAAGTTCCCACAATCATCGTCATCATCATCTCAATGTTAATCCCAGTCGCATCCGAAACTTTTTCAGCTTTGGAGTCTGGGGTCCGCTTTACCAGTCTACCTGCTGATTTTGGCTAAAATTCGATAATTTCCGTGAAGCGTCTGACGTCTGACTTCCACCAACCGAAGGCAATATCGAAGCAGTAAATGCAGCAATATGATTGCAGCTAGACTAATTGACTGATGTTGGACTTTAGAGGGCTACAACAACCCGTAACGACTGCTATTCGATGTTCGTTTGGCAACCGGGACCAACGGCTTAACGTGCTTTCCGAGGCACGACCAGACCAGTGCAAATATTATATATACGTATTCATGCATACAAATATTTGCACTGCGCTGGGATCGAACCCATGAACAGCATGGGTCTAAAGTAAACCAATGACGGAGTGACGTTCATACGAGTGTATACTTCTATAGGATACATTCTGGGGAGTGTGCGAGGGAATTGCACGATTTAATTTCCCCATCTCCGTTCCACCATCGGACGACCCGTCGTACGGCGAGTTTCCACCCTTATGTTGTTAACACCTCAACGATCCGGACGAAGCGTTTCGCCTCGTCCTTTATACCGCGTACATCGAGGGACTGGAACAATCTGCCGGCGGCGGTGTTTCCGTCGGACTACAATTTGAGTGTCTTCAAGGCTAGAGTGAATAGGCTCTTAATAAACTAGTGCGCTTTACCATCAACGATTGCGTCACTGCTTACCATCAGGCGGGATTGCGGTCAAGCGCTGGTTTATATTTTAATAAAAAAAAAAAAAAAAAAATACCAAGGAACGGAGGAAAAGGAAAGTGGGTAACGGGGGTTGTTTAAAGTTAAGTAATTATTGGTTATCGTTTAACCTTGGCCGAGTAAGTACTGTTATTTACTTTGTTTGAAAATTCTAATAGATATAATTATCCACATCAAACTTCAAACTTGGTGTCCTACAAGGCCACCACTGTGAAGTTTTGTGTTTTATGATTGTTTTCTATTTTATTGAGATCAAAATTAAAAACATTGTCTTGTAACGACAAAAAAAAAATACTAATTTAAAAAAAAAGAGGGAAATCAGTAAATTAAAAATTTATTACAAACAGTAAAAGAATTAAAAAAAAAGAAATGAAGATGAATGATGATGAGCGAGCTGAAAAAGAAGAAAGGTAAAGCTGAAGCAGACGCTGACAGCAGGCCAGCAGCAGCGGAGGAGCGACGCCGGCAGTAGGAGCGGTGCCGGCAGCAGAAGTAGATGCCGGCAGCAGGAGCGGTGCCGGCAGTAGGGGCGGTCCCGGCGGCAGCAGAAAAGGAGCGGGTCCAGCTGCAAAGGGCCGGAAGCAGCAGCTTAGGAGCAGGTCTGGCGGCAAAGGGCCGGAAGCAGCAGTTGAGAAGCAGGTCCGGCGGCAAAGGGCCGGAAGCAGCAGCTGAGGAGCGGGTCTGGCGGCAAAGGGCCGGAAGCAGCAGCTGAGGAGCGGCGCCGGCGGCAAAGGGCCGGAAGCAGCAGCTGAGGAGCGGCGCCGGCGGCAAAGGGCCGGCAGCAGTAGAAGGCGCGCCAGGTAGCAGAGGCGGCACCGGCAGCCAGTACCCTTGAAAGGGCTCTGGAGGCAGCGTTGATCTAAGACTTTATAATTGAAGCTGCTTGTTTGAAAGCCAGACCTCAACTAACCACTGCTCTGCGAGGATTTCTAAAGAAACCTCGGAGAACGGTTGCAGGGCGAAATTTAAATATTCAAAAATATAGACGGGAGAACGGTAAATAATTTTAACTTCAAAGAGTTCGGATCACAATTCCGAAAGAAAAATAACAGGACAACAAGAATTTTGATGAAAAGGTTGTCATAGAGACATCATCAACAATGTTGTCAAAAATGTCATAATAATGAAAATGTTTTGTAACAATGTGAATATAAGAGAAATTAAATTAAAAAGTGCTATGTTTGGTTGGAAAAGTAATACAGTCCTGCATAGATACAGCTTCCTACCCTAAAAGGTCGCTAAGTCGCCGAAACTTAGGCTTAAAGTTGAGGACTTTGTCTGTGAACTAAATAATGTGTCCTAGTGTAATGGAATATGATCAGAACACAGCCTCATAGTAATGGAATGCATATTATGATCTGTGAGAATGAATGGTACATATATAAGTATGAGTATAAATAATAAGTGTGAGTATATATGAATATGTACATAACATTACAACGTATTTTACCGAAGACGTGCCTTTCTTTTACTTCGTTATTTACAAAATGTAAAAGTTAAGACCTCGTGAAAAGATAAAACAGAAATTACAAAAGCCTACAAATTACAATTTCCGTCTGAGCGGTACCAGTGTTAATTAGGGTAATTATTTACCTGTTAATCAAGTCATTACTTACTGTAGAGTAGATCCTCTCATCAATTATAGCGGATTCGGACTGCATTGTCTTGAGGACATAATAATATATTCTTGACCTAGTTGACTTGTCCAGTTGTCTATGATTAGCATCTTAAGCGAAGCTCTGTGTGACGTCACACCTGTATAGGCTTTGAGAGTTAATGTAATGCTATAGGTACTATTTCAATAACACAAGCCTTGAAATTTGCAGCTTAGGAATGTGGAATAAGGTTGAATTTGTTTTGACAGGACTACGACGCTTGAGAATGAAAAGTATGCATGTAGTACGACTAGGTACGGATGATAGCAGATCAAGCTACCCGGAACTTCCAATTATTCCCAATCAACCTTGAGCCTTAAAGCTTTAGAGATAAAGTTGAAAATCTAATAAAGAAATCTGACAGATTAAAGTACAGGTCTCGGTCGAATTTCCCGAGCGTTCGGAAGAAGATACTCGTATGTATATAGAGTGGTGCACTTAACCACTTTTTATGCACTCTATATACATATCTTCTTCCGAACGCTCGGGGAATACGACCGTTGCCGAACAGTGACGAAGATTTCTACGCGCATTATCACTTTGGGAGACCTGTAGCTTGATGTGCTGTCGTCTGTAAATACTTGAAACATCAATTTAAATAGAAAACAACGTTGACCACAGACCAAAATTGCATTCGGGAAATATAAGGACAAAAATCAAACAAACGTAGATAATATTATTAATATTCATGTACGCTTTTTATTGCTTGTCGCAATAAAAACTTTCTCTTCCATTCTTGCTTTCTTCAATGTACACTACAATGTCAAACAATAAAGAGCAAACCAACAATGCCTCCGTTTCACTTGTTTAAGAACTAACTTAATTTCAGTGAATTCTTTTATCTATTTCATTAAGAAAACGAAAGAAGAAAATATTAGTTTAGTCATGTTAAATTAAGATACTGATTCTTTTAACATTTTAGTCGTGTTTAAAAATATGACGTTTAAATGTACGTCAATTTATGCCAGACACTAAACTTAAATTTATTTTAGTTTAGTTTGTAAACTAGGGAATTTACGACACTATCTCTCTCGTCTAATTACAATGTTTGTCGTCTCACTCTAAGGGCACGTAGCACTATATGGCATGGCAGGTTGTGTTGCGGTTTCCCGCGGCGTTCCGTGGAATACCCTGGTCAAAGAAAACGAGTCTTCCACAGTCTTCCTTCTCCCTTGCTCCGGCATACTCACCGGACTGTGCCCTATTAACCGAAATTACTGTTGCACAAGTTACACCTTATTTCAACTAGATTAGCAACAATACGTCACGCGGGATGCAATGGCCTCAATGGCTGGCCGCGGTAACCAGTGGAATGAAACGGCATGATACGTCATGCCACAGAATGCCGCAGTACGCCGCGCTATTTCGCGGCATCACGGCATCGAAATAAAATAAAATGAAATCTAAACTCATTGAATAAGATTTAAAATTACTCGATTAGTAATAAAATCCTTTTCTTTTTTTTATGAATTATAAACCAGCACTTGACCGCAATCCCGCCTGATGGTAAGCAGTGATGCGATCGTTGATGGTAAAGCGCGCTAGTTTATTAAGAGCCTATTCACTCTAGCCTTGAAGACACTCAAATTGTATTGTAACGGAAATACCGACGCAGGCAAATTGTTCCAGTCCCTCGATGTACGCGGTATAAAGGAGGAAAACGCTTCGTCCGGATCGCAGTGGTGTCAACAACGTAAGGGTGGAAACTCGCCGTACGACGGGTCGTCCGATGATGGAACGGAGATGGGGGAATTAAATCATGCAATTCCCTTGCACACTCACCAGAATGCATCCTATAGAAGACCGAAAGGCTGGCTACTCTACGCCTGTGCTCCAGGCTTTGGAGACCGTTTCGAGTTAAGTCATGGCCCGGCTCTAATGCGCTTGGAACAGAGTTATTCGTTTCCATTCCATTTTAACACATATATCTGACTCGCTTACATTATAATGAAGGGAATCTTTTTGTAGGTACACGAAAGTACAATTCAGGTAAAAGCTTTTACGTAATGAGGTCCTTTACATGTAAGTAAGCAATAATAGTCTTTATGAAAGATAAGTACCTAGTATGTGTTATATTATTTAGAAATCTTGATTACATTGGCCCTTTTTAATCTAATTACAGTTTATTGTTTTTTAAAGATGTTTGTCAAGACAAATTTATCAATGTTTGTAAAACATGACTCACCAAAATTTATTTTTTTTAATAAACTGACAATAATTACATACTTTTCTATCTGTGAGTTTCTATTAATAGCATACCTAATTATTATGCATCACTATATAGTATAAAACGAAAGTCGCTTTCTCTTTCCCTATGTCCCTATGTATGATTAAATCTTTAAAATTACGCAATGGATTTTGATGTGGTTCATATTTAATGTAAATTATGTGCATTAAATAGTGGAGAAATACTATTATTTTTGAGGTTTCTAATGTGATGTCGTAAATCATTACATTTTTTCCGCGTTTGCAGTGAAACGCAGCCTGAACACTACGAGATTTATCAAAATAATGTACTAAATATTGTAAACATTGAAAAGGTCTATAGAACCGCGATAGTATATGTCTATCTCTTATGTATATCCCATAATAACATTTTTTTTATTTACTTTTTACGACAAATATTGGCTTATTTTCGAAGCGATTTTAAATAATACAGCATTGATCCTTATCCAATATACCTTAAATACATTGTTGATTTAATATGGATCTATATCGCCCTTTACAGCATATGATTTAAATTTATAATTTCGAAGATATTACAGATTTAAAAATTGCGGGGCGTCGTGTTTGTGGCGGTACCGACCGGCCGGGGCGGCGGTAGTGGCGGGACCGCTATGTTTTTTATACGACGTTCACAGTATTTCGTCGTTCGTTCGCATTGCAACCGTGCGAAGCCGGGGCGGGTCGCTAGTTACATATAAAATTAACACATTGTTAAATTGAGAAATTTGTAATACACAGTGGCCAACAGAAAAAGAATTATCAAAATCGGTTATAAACGACGAAGTTATCCGCCTCCTCCTTTTTGAAGTCGGTTAAAAATAATATAAAAAGGAAGCAGCTTATTGGGCATAAATAGCTGTGATTTCAATATTAATCTGAATTTAAGATGGCAAACAATTAAATCGTAAACAATTATTTTCCTTGTCTTTACCTAAGAAAGTACCAGTTTGATAGACAAAGATCCTAAAGAAATACACAGAACAAATATACCAATGTTACTTTACTTGTTTACCTGTCCGGGATGTGAAAAATATTTAAAAAACAGATTATTTAAAACATTTTAGTAATCTTTAACTATAGTACGTAATAATAGAGCTGAAAAGTTTATTTTCTTTTAAACTTGCTTAAAAATTTGTTTCTGAAATTTCTGGAACTGCCATTTGGATTACCCATTGTGTCACCATTTGTAAAATCTTCATATTTACGTTCTGTAATTTATATGGTGTTATATACACCATATAAATTACAGATATTTATATATAAAGATAATTATAGATATAAAGAGTATTTTATTCTTATGAATTGGGCTATCCACGCTGCATGCACCACCACCACCATCATCATCATCATCATCATTTCAGCCGAAAAACGTCCAATGCTGGACATAGGCCTCCCAAAGGATCTCCATGACGACCAGTCCAGCGCTCCCGTATCCAGCGTGCGAGGAATTGCAACACTTAAGGGCCTTAGTCTCATTTAGTAGCGTAAAATGGTCACTTTAGGAAGCTAATTTCTAATTAACGGCTTGGTTTTGAGATTTGAAAAAAATATATCTTGTCTATTGATTCATGTACAACATTTACTAAAGATGATTTTTTCGTAGGATTTTGCCTGTTGCCTTAAAAAAATATTTACCAAAACGCTATTTTTGGCTAATATTCGTTATTACTTCTAAACGGCATTGATGTGTGGAAATTTTTTTACACTGAAAAATTCGTGGTTAGAAGTACTACAGATATGCAAGAGCGTATTTAAATCCATCAACATTTGCCAAGAAAATATCCTTATTTTGAAACATAGGTTTAGAGGTGCTCTGCGCGGGCGCGGGCGGCAGTCGTGCGTTAGCATTCAGACGGGAGGGTTGTGTCGCTTGCTGCTCTGCTCCGGCTATCGCCGACTACGCGTGGTTGTCTGTGTGAGTGCAAATATTTACGAGCGAATCGTGTCAGTGTACGTTCATAGATTAGCTCGCAAATGAGAATTGAAGATGCGTCTGGTGGCGTAAGTATCTATCTACCTATACTCTTGTATTTATACCTACATATTACTGTATTTTTCTTTGTAACCATTTTTCTTTTACAATTGAAGTTAAACAATTACGAATTGTTCCAGGAAATCTAGAAAGAAATCTTTAGACTTGAAAGGCAATAATCCGACTAACTACATCCTTGATAATATAGAAGACTCTATTCAGGTAAGTAAACACTCGCACTTAGATTATAATTTATAGGTTTGTAAGGAGATTTAAAAATAAAAATCTTATTAGAAATTTACGTAACTTGAAAATGTGATTTTTTGTTTATGGTGATATAAACAAAAAATTAGGACTCAATTAAAGGTTTTGGTGTAAAAACAGTTTTACAAAAAGTTTTGAGTTGATAGGACTTTTAGTTTTTGCGATATTAGCAAAAATGTGTAATAAAAACTCTTACTTGGATTATTTTAAATGATTCTTCCTGTAAATATTTTATTTCTATATGTAATTGTTTAAAGTAGCCGAAGCCGATGGACGCGGGCTGGCGGGCTTGGAATGTCACAGTTATCAGTAAATTTTTTTGACGTCCTCCGTGGCGCAGCGGTCAACACGCCTGCCTGCGACGTGGAGGCCGCGGGTTCGATTCCCGGCCAGGTCATGATGGAAAACGATCTTTTCCTGATTGGCCTGGGTCTTGGATGTTTATCTATATATGTATCTATTATAAATATAGTATCGTTGAGTTAGTATCATAACACAAGTCTCGAACTTACTTTGGGGCTAGCTCAATCTGTGTGATTTGTCCGTATATATACAGTATGTTAAGAAAACCCTGTCCGACCCGTAAGGATAATAAAGGTTAAGTAAACACATGACCAAATATGATATAAAATTTTAATCATCATAGCGACACCTCCTACGTACAACTAAGTAACTGAAAAATGCAAATTTTATAGGAGAGCGAATTGAAGATTTCAATTTTTTTGAATCGCCATAGCTAAGCCCCTTTATGGAATTGAAATATAATATTTGGTGAGCGGGTTTAAACTTAAGTGAAATTTATAATTAAGAATATATTTTGTGTCTAAATCTTCAAGTTTTTGTTTTATCACACATGCATACTTTTACTGCGTTATAAAAAACAATGAAAATATAATAACTGGCACATACACATTTCTTCATTGGAATATTCAGGCACCCTATTGCTTTAACTGTCAGATACGTACTTATAATCGGTAAAGTCAATTGTAATATCCTGTGTATCTGTTACTTACATAATTTATCACCGTAACTATATTATTGTGCATATAAGTGTAACTGAATTCCAAACATGTAAAAATAATCACGTGTGTTGGTATTTTGAAATAAAAGCAGTGAATATATTTGTATTATCTAATGTTTATTTTCAAAACACAAAAATATAAATTTCCACCGTTTCAAGTGCCAAAAAGTAACATTATGTGTTGTATGTTTATGACACCGAAGATCTTATGTAACATTAATTAAAAATAGCATCTACCTACTTGCTGGTAATCAGACTTTTCTCTTTTGTTTAATTGGGTATAAGTTCTTAATGAAGTGGAAATCACTTATATAAAACTAAACTAAAAAAAGAAATATGAAAAAATAAAAATATTCTTTAACTTTATAAAAAAACTGCCTTAAAGGCAGTTTTTGTTCATTTCGTAAAAAGGGGTTTGTCTCAAAATAAATTCTTAAAATATCGTAATGTTAATTCTAAATATAAAATTAGTACATATCAATTAATATAAATCAGTCCTTTCAAAAAGTTATTTGGACATTCTTGCACTGACATCAAATTTAATATCATACTTATTACTGAACTATCATTGTGTACTTATAATGATTATAACAAGGTTTCATTCTATATTATTTTACTTATTGAGTAATAAAATTGCACGTTTTATCATTAACTAGCTGCGCCACGCGGCTTCACACGCGTTTTTTTTAATAAGCCCTGCTCCTATTGGTCCCAGCATGATGTTATATAGCCTAAAGCCTTTCTGGATTAATGGGCTATCCAACGCAAAACGAATTTTCCAAATCGGATTAGTAGTTCCTGAGATTAGCGCGTTCAAACAAACAAACTCTTCAGCTTTATATATTAGTAGTATAGATGACTAATGACCGCAACAGTAATTAACTAAATCAGTACAGCGATCACAAGATGTTTTCTCTATTCATCTTCTTCGTCTTCTTTATCTTCATTGTCATGTTGGTTCTCATAGCTGCCCTCTATCAAACTCATGTCAAACCCTCTATCAAAGTCATGATAAACAGATGGTATAATATTATTTCGGCATAAGTACTTCAAATCCTGAAGTTTAGCCTCGGGTATTGGTAATTTCCCCTCGTAAGCTTGGGTTGATTTTGAGGATCATTCTAATCTTTATAGGTACAGCAGAAACATTCGAGCAAATGTAAGAGATCCATCTAAGTATACTTTATTCGTACATTTTCGAACATAATGAGATTCCACAGGAGCAAAACTGTTAACATTATCACAAACACTTGCAATCATCTCTTCAGTAATTTTCTTAGTATGTCTGTGGATGCCTCTTTTGTCGTGGACAACAGTGCCCTGCAATGAAAGTTTTTTCAAAGCAGAATATACAAGGCCTTGTTTGATCCCAAAAGTGTTCAAAAACATGGTTTTAGATACCTGTATCTCCATTATCTGTGTCTTTGGAGACACTGAATCAGTCTTTTGTACTTCATTTTCATCTGGTATTTTATCTATTTTTGTAGGTAAATAATACCGCAAAGTAAATTCTCTTCTAGAAGCAGTTTCAGTAGTAACCCTACTTTTGGAATTTTATCACAGTACTTATTGATAAAATCCCAGTGACGAACTATATCTCCTATTGTCCAAAATGCCCCAAAAAGCAAATCTCTGTCAACATTAGTATTTTTTTGTGAACATTTGAACTTACATTTCTCTCCACAACATCGCCCCGTCTCTTTCTAGTTCCTCGTTTTACCATCCCTACTTTTGTACGCATTTTCTAAATTTTTATTTTTCTTATGCATAACATCCAACCATTGGTCTTGATGGACCATTCGTAATCTAGCTTTATCTTTTTTCGTGTAGATAGCTTGTGCCGTGGTTATATTGTATATATGGTTTATATTGGCATAGGTGAGCTAACTGGCATGACAACTTTTGGAGTAGGAGCTGGCGATATATCACAATCTAACTGAGCCATTGCTCAAGCTATGACTGACGAGAAATTTGGCGACTCAATAGAAATATCATTTCGAATGCTTACACTAACATTGGTCATCATGGATGGGTGATTGTGGCGTTATTGTAACTAATGTGGGGTCATGAGAGTTACTCGTCAAAATCACTGGAGCTGTATGACTTGTGACTGTTAGGGAATGTGTTCTGGAACATTCTGTTGGTTTAAGATGGTTTTGTGCAGTATTTGTTTCTTCGTCACTGTCTTCTATGAAAACATCATTTGTTGCAAGGCTTCATCAGTGAAATATTTTGTGAAGTGTACTGGAGTATCTGAAACATTTAAACCACAATAAAACACTCAATTTTCTACGATAATCAATATCATTTCATAAAAGTAATGCTATGTAAGTATGCAGATATATATTAATAATTAAGTTAAAATCCAATGTAAAACGATGTATGTGTTAGTTAACTGAATTTATTTTAAAATCATTCCGTAGAATAAGCATGTAAGTGCCTAGATACATTTTTCGCTCAAACTAAATTCCGACGTAAAAATATGTAACTTCGTAGTTACATACTTATGCATCGGGAATGATTAAATTGCAGTAATGTCGTCAAGATGATAGATTTTCATTCTATGACGTGTTCAAATATTTACAGTATAGAAAGAAATCTCAATTTATGGGTGCACTTAAAATATATACTTTAATAATTATAAAATATTTAGTTAATATTACTTACCTTGCCTTAATGGCGAGACTATCTGGTCTGATGTTACGCTTATTATTTGCTCCACAGCATTTTTTGGTCTTTTAATTGCATCTTCCCTTAATTTAGTTAAAAATTTATAACGTTTACCCGACATGGTAAAAAACAATGCAACACTCGCGCGCACAATTGTCTGCCCGCCGAAGAACTGACTGTTCGGCAGTTACCCGCACCGCGCGCCCTTTCCTCCCGCGTCAAAGTATGTAACTGGTACTTAAATTGTTGTACGCTGTGTTTATTTGTGAGCTAATGTAGATAAACAATTATACGTTTGAGAAAAAAGTATGTTAGAATAATTGAAAAAATAAAATAAAAATTTATGTGGTAAAGATACGTACATAGATGCCAAAAATGCAATAAAAACCGTTTCGTGTATCTGGCAGATACATACGTATACGTAGTGGGTGTCGATAGTACCAATACAAATGAATTTTGAAATAACTTCCCCGAAATTTGGTAATTTTTAAAAAAGTGACAACACCGGTATTATTATGAGCGAATAGCGACAGCGATGCGACAACGTGCCGCGTGCGCTGCCGCCCGCCGCCCGCGGAAGGGTGCTTAACGCATATTTATTAAGTTACCTCTTTTTGCGAAATAATATTTATTTTTTTAGGGGGATTTTTTTTTTAAGTTAGCCTGGTTTTGTATGCATTAGTAGAATCAGTTATCGATACCTAACAACACCTTCACGGGTCGGACAGGGTTTTCTTAACATACTGTAGGATATATATATATATTTTCTGTTTTTCACAAATAATATTGTAATAACATTTTTCGACTTACAGAAAAGAAGAGAAAGAAACCAATCGACAGAACTTAAAAGTTTAATTTGCTTTTTAGGTCGAACACTAACGCAGTTGATTCTAGGTCAGACATCCATACAGAATGTCGTCAAGAAAATGATAATATTATATATCTCTATGTGCACAAAAAAACGACGCAAGTTCCATCATCATCATTCAGGTAAAATTATGCCTGCATGTCCTACAACCTATATTTTTAGTTTACAAATATATCATATACCTGTAAAATTATTTTTTTGTTAATTCTTAATTAATTTTTCTTGATAAATTCTTAATTCCTTGACAAAAATCTCTAACAGTGTTGCCAGGGTTAATTAAAATGTATGTTATATCTTTTTTTAGCTCAAAATATCACCAAAACCTCAACAAATCTCAAGCTTGTTTCAGCGAAGGGCGACGCATAATTAATATTGCTTACTTTTATTCAGAACTAAAGAAAATTGCCAAGCACGGAGAATTATAGACTGTGGTTTAGGATCTGTGGATATTGTTGGAGAACGACAAGTGGGACTACATTCCCTATTTATTTTTAAATGCCGTATGTGTATGGAAACATTTTGCACATCCTACAGTAATCAATATCAGCTGTGCAGTTGTAGGAACTATAGAAATAGACTGTGGCCATTCTCAACTGCAAGAAATTTCTGCAGCTTTAGATATGCCTATAATCTCGCATGTTATTTATTGGATCGAAGAATTAAAATTTACAGATTTTAAAATAACTCGTGTTTTATTTAAAATCTCATTACGACGAAGTACATTCAATCCGACGTCACTGACACAGTATAAATAGGGTACTATCTCTTTATGGAAAACGGCCGAAACTACGCGCTTTGTAATCTCAAGGCATCTATATAAAGCACGGTTAGCGCAGCGGTTAAGCTATTGACTGCTGCGCTGCGTGTCGCGGGTTCGATTCCCGCGCGGAACAAATGTTCAGAACATGTCCTACAAGTAGTTGTTCCGGGTCTGGCTGTTTGTGTCTGTGAATTTATATGTTTAAAAATGCACCCACGATAAAAGTAATTTCTAGTGTGGTTCAACGTTTTTTTTTTTAATAAAAATATCACAAAGTGCCTAGTGCGCGTTTGTTTTACGTTAACGCGATGAACTCGTTTATGTTATTCGCATTAGTAATTAATTCAAGGACACTGCAAAGACACGATACTCATATACTGAAAAGTAGTGAAAAAAAAATTCAAATATGTTGAATCGATAGATATTACCATCTACCATTATTTTTTATGTTAATGTTATGATATATTATAATGTGTGGGTACTTGTTTTACAAATGTCTGTCAGTCTGCGATCGGCCATTAAACTGTATAACGAGCACTCCTTGATTTTATTTAAACATTGATCAAGAATACTAAAAATATATTATAGTACGATATTACCATTTATCAATGCAAAATATACATTTATCGTCTTGCATCCATACCCCCGTCTGAAATCGTAGGCACAAATCGCGCCCTACACGCGGCTTGTCTGCATCTCTGGATATTCTTTGATTGTCGTTTTAGTTTAGCGCGCCACCGCGCGCATTTTACGAATTCGGGAGTACGGCGTTTAGCTCCGCCCACATGCACAAGGTCATTGAGGCTACTATAGCCGTTAAGTGGCAGTGGGCCGAACACAGATGCCCGATGGGGCTTCTTCACCAGGTCATTGCTCCACTTGTTGGGTGCCTCCCTACGCTGCGTCTTCCGGTACGTGGCTGAACCTTAATACCCCATCGGCTATCGGTTCTACGAGCAATGTGCCCGCCCACTGCACTTAATTTTAGCGACTCGAAGAGCTATATCGGTGACTTTGATTCTTCTGCGAATCTCCTCATTTCTGATTTGATCGCGTAGGGAAACTCAGAACATAGCTCATTCCATTGCCCTTTGTGTCACTTTGAGCCTTCATATGGTGCCCAAATGATATATTATAATGGTAACACTACTTGGCAGAATTTCGGCTCCTGATTACTCGTAACGACTGTCAAAGAGCTATGAATAAACGTCGGGACCAACGATTAGCGTGTTTTACTAAGCATTTGCGTAACAAACTGATTCATTTTGGATATTGTTACTAATCCAAAGTATGATAATTTTACAATTCGTGTGTTCGAAAAAAGATCTGTTCTCAATGACTTCACTAATCCAATTGGAACAAATATTTGTATGACCTACAAGTAGTTGTTCCGGCTGTTTGTTTGAGTTTATATATTTGTAAACGCACCCACGATACAAGAGAAATTCATAGTGCGGGGCAACGGTGTCGAAATGAAAGCCGTTACTGTTAGTTTGTTACTCCATTTTACCGCAGGATTAAATTTGAAACAAAATTAAATTTCACGTCGTTATATTTAAGAAACGCTTCCATGCCAAGCCGACCCAAGAGATTTGGGATTGAGTCAGGTTATTAAATTAATATTTGATTGATTTGCTCAGTACCTTCGTATCAAACAAAACGTAATAATAATAATAATAATAATTTATTTGCATAGATAGTAGGTACAATGAAGATGTTCACTAGATACAATGATCCTTTACTATCTACCTTAAATTAGGCGTGCAAAAATAGTATTAAGTATCTAATAATTATAAAATAAGAGTAAGTATAAATTATGAATGTCAAACGTGAAAATACAATAATACGAGATAAAATAATAATAATAAGACAATGATACAAATTAATAAAGTCAGCTAAATCATTACAATACATGGTCAAAAAAATAAATAAAAATTTAATAAAAAATAAAAAAATACATTCAAAAACAAAGTAAAAATGTCTGTCGATGTGGTTATATTACAGTAGTCAAGTAAATGAAAATAAACGTCTTTCAAAATCAGTATTTTAATTACGAAAATAAGATGTGTTTTTATCCTATTGTTTTAAATCGCCCTTTCATTAAAGGATTTAATAATGCAAATGTATAAGAGAATAAAAGAGGTTTTTGAATAATTAGTGGAATTTATGAAACATTGTTATAGGGTCGCAGAAGGCCGGTTTGACATTGACGTAGGATTTAGGATAGCATACATCTGCCCAAAAAAGAGTATGGAAATACAGAATGCTTTCATAGTGCGTAGATTAGATATTATTGAGATTAACCAGATTAAAAGATTTGACATTATGTAAGCGGTAATATTTAAATCTTTAGGGATACAAACCGCTGAACCCACGCCGCCATACGAAAGTGAGCCGTCAAAACCGGTACAGACATGTGGTTATAGGTACCTACGTAAAGTAATTCTGCCTAAAAGTGTCGGGACTTGCCCAAAATAACGTAAGTACGTGACATTTCTCACCCAGGTTGACGCACGTTACCGCAAAGCTCCGGATTTGAGCTCAAAGAAGAGAGCCTTCAATGGTGCTGCAAATCCTGTGAAAAGGCGCTTAAAAAGGCTTGCATTATGCAAAAAGAAAAATATATGGTATTGTTCAATCTTTGTTGTATATTGGTCGGTAAGCAAATAATAAAGCACCATCAATTTTTTCTGTCCCGGTGTCACGGTCCCGAGAAGGAAAATACGTAACCTTCGTATTTCGTAGGTTTTTTAATGAGTGCATGGTGCCTCAATGCGTATAATAGACAGTCCATGGACGCTGATGGTGCCCGTGCATGTACCAGATCATTCCCGATCTGCGTTTGAAAGCTAAGGAACCCACAACTCGGCATTCGTTTTGAGAATTTGTTTTTTTTTTTTACGCAGTTAATATATTTATATATATATATATTGGGCCGCATTTTTTGGATTTTTTGGGTTTTAATTTTTATTTTACTTACATAAAATTGTCTTCCATTCAATTATATATTTATTTACTGGTATAGTTTTGTTACTATTTTACTATTCATAATCACATTTTTATACATATACATACGTCATTGTTTTTATATAACATAAATTTATTTTATTAAGTATATTTTATTTTTGTTTCTATTTTCTTTATCCTTTTTTTATTGCATACACAAGTCACGTTGCTATGTATAAACTGTTTTACATCCGTCACTTCACACATCAGGTTCAGTTGAAAACCAGCGTCAGGCACTAATTGTCTGACATTTTTGCTGAACTGGGCCTTTTTGGCGCAGCCGGGAGGCACACATTCCTGCTAGTTTTCTACATTAATTTGTTTTATCATAATTAACTTTATTTTATTATTACTATTTTTTTACTTTTTAATGTTTGTCTTTATCTGATGTATTGTGTGTATTTTAATCTGTGCTAAATAAATGTATTTTCTTTCTTTCTTTCTAACTCAGCTGGCTCGCTGTGCCTGATCTGGACATCCCACAACGTACGTGGATGGATAAGGTTGGTGGTGTATTTTCTTACTTAGTATTTGCAGCGGGAAAGACATACCTCGTTTTCTCACATACATCTCACAAATTTCAGAAACATACATTCCACAAATCAACTACCAGCGTTACGTCGGCTGAATTGTGCAAAAACCGCACAGGTATGGTGCGATGTCAATTGCACTGATTGTAAGATGCGAAGACAATCATTCATTCAACGAGTGATGCGAGCGAAGTCCCAAGTGTTTACACTTGAGATTTCGCTCAGTTTACATAAGCGCGGCACACAGCATGGTACTGAGGTTTAAGTGAGCACCAATTGCGATATTGTGGTCATGTCCTACACCGGTTTTCGAACTAAGAAGGACGGACAAAACAATTTGACAGTTGTGTCTACGTCCGATATGTATTATGTATATTATGTATATGTATTTACCCTTCCAAATAATTTAAAACTTGGATTGACAGCTCAACTACTTTCGGTCGGGCCCATACCTTCGATAACAGATATATAATTGTCTGCAGTAGTTAAATAGTTACAATTTCCCAGGATAGTGTAGATTTTTCGGAATATTACGTAAGTATTCAATCACCATTCATCATTCTTCTGTCCTTATTCCAATCTATTTGACGTCGGCGTCGGCGCAACATGCCTATTTAAGGGAGAATTCAATGTGATTAAATAAATGCTCAACTTACCCAAGACACAGGACTAAACAGACTATAAATTAAAGATATTTAGATAAGAGAAAGCAGCCAAAGAAGATTATCTTAATAAAATAGTTCATTCAGGAGGCATCTAATGTCAAATCAATAAAATTCTGGCGCCAATGGACAGCGGCTCGGCCAACTGTAAAACTTTAATGCCCCTGTACACTATCGATCCGTCACTGTTCGAGAATTTCACACTTTCCACATGTTACACTAGTTAGGACTCATTTGCCTTATTCAATAGACTGGACGAGGTCAGAAACGATCATCGCGCACCAATGAAAACAATGGAGTTACAGTTCTAACAAAAGCACAAATATATTCTTACCATTGCTAGCTGTAATTATAAACTCGTGCTTGACTACAATCCCGCCTGATGGTAAGCAGTGATGCGATCGTTGATGGTAAAGCGCGCTAGTTTATTAACAGCCTATTCACTCAGAAAAAAACTGAGCGAATAGGAAGGAAGACGGCAGTTGAGCGAGGTGATGTAATGTTAAACCTATATAACAACACGACCAACGATGCTGTGCCAAAGGGAGATTGATCTGAAGACCCTCCACGACCAAACTCCCAACACAACAACATTTGGCGCATCGTACCCGGCACATATCGCAACACAACTGCTCAGACCCGTCCTCCGTACGGCTTCACCAGACATCATGCCGGAACACGACAAATCGCTTGGCGGCAAGGCTTTGTCTGGTGGGTGGTAACTTCTGCCGGCGGCCAATGTTATGGCCTACCATAGTTTATAAACCGCTAGTTTATAAACAGTATATTCACTCCAGCCTTGCAGACACTTAAATAGGGTAGTTGACTAAAAAAAACTAATAAGTCCGTCAGTCAGATTTCCAAAAAATACTAGACACGTATGTTTTATTTTGTCATATAAACAAAAAATTAAGACGACACAGTGCGTTGAAAACTCATGTGACGTCACTGCACGCTACACTTTTTAGCGAGCAGTGACGTCACCAGCCACCACTCCTGTCCTGATCTTTGATTCCTTTTATATTTGTCAAAATTTATTGATTTGATAAAACAAAATATACGTATCCAATATTTTTCTATAATCTGAATGACGGACTAAAGAGAATCATTTTTTTTTTACCCAGGAAACATTCCTATTGTAGTCAGATGGAAACACTGCCGTTGGCAAATTGTTCCAGTACCTCGATGTACGCGGTATAAAAGACCAGGCGATACGCTTCGTCCGGATCCTAGTGGTGTCAACAACGTAAAAACACTATTCATAAAATGGCCAAAACTTTTATATAAAGGCGAACTCGACATAATATGTAAGTTATTTTCATCTTTGTAACCTTGTTTTTTTTCTAGAAAATGATCTTCTCAGTCGTTTAGCTTCCAAGGTGATAAAGTTCTTGAATTGATAAAGGAAATAATGTGAACTTTCAGGAATCAGTTGGGTTTATTAATCAAGACTAAACTTTAGCACTAAGGATGGGCGTTCAGGACAGCTCAACCTTCTCAATAAAATCAGTGGTCGCAGGCCACGACACAAACATATTATCATCATCATCATCAACAACCTTTTTATCGTCCCGCTGCTGGGCTCAGGTCTCCTCTCATACAGAGAAGGATTGAGCGTAATCACCTCGCTTGCTCAATGCGGGTTGGCTCAAGGCGATTTCAGACTTAAAGTCCAGGTTTCCTCAATATGTTTTCCTTCACCTTGTAGTAGTCATGGTGGCCTAGTGGTTAAAATACCAGCCTCTCAAGTATGAGTGCGTGTTCAATTTCAGATCAACTTTCCTTTTAAATCATCACAGTCAAGCAGCTCTTTAATTATAGTATCCAATCACAGCATAGATCCAGTATCGAAATTGACTTGTCCCCCAAAATATTGCTATAAGGGGCTAGGTGATTGGGTAGGATATCTATCGGGAGCGATCGAGGCAACCCGGCGCCGACCAAAAATTATTTTGCTAAAGACACAAACTGTGCCAGTGGGACACCGAAATAGCTTTATGTATGTAACACAAAATGTGTAATGGAAGTGAGGGACTACCGCTGTTTAATCTATTATTGAATGGAACTACATGTTCAGTCGATATCCTTTTATTGATAGCCTTTTTAGTCATAGCCTTTGTGTGCACAACCCGCCAGGTTCGTGACTAGAGTGTGACGTGATTTGTTATAAAACAACTGGCCGCTTTCATTGTTTTGTTTTTAGGGCGATCGTTGTCTATGTTTGCGTGTAAAATCAAAGTAAACATGTTCATAGTTGAAATTGGTTTTCTGTTGTTGAAAAAGGATTTACGACTAGAATTCGTTTGCTCAACATGGCCTCATCTGATGATCAAATTCAATTATTCAAATTAAGTTCAGAATCAGCACTTTTGAAGCGCAAAATAATAAGCAAAGCTCGCTATAGTATTCGCTGTTATGGAAGAGTAATTTAGGATAACAGTCTAGTTCAAACTGAATAATACTGAATTAATTTACATTAAATTAATAATAATTACTTTTCTTGATTTACTTTTATTTTTTATTCTGAAAGAAAAAGAATTTAAAAAAAGTGATTGATGTAATTTTTTCGTCACTGTTCCATTTGATTCATCAGCAAAAGCTTCTACATAGCAACTTCCTCTATATTGAGTAAGTCCTACCAATATTTCATACTGTTTAAAAATGTTTCTCAGGTAAAATATAAATAGAGTGACATCGGGCATGGCATCATCTCAACAAATGTAGTTAGGCGCAATCTTCTCCTAATGCAGTCGCTCGCAAATCTTATCGCACAATCTAGCCTATTTGTGGCTGACCGTGCTACGCCGACCGTTCTTTAAAACAATATCTTGGCTTGGCAATATCTAAGCTCTTTTCTCTATAAAGGCACTCCGTTCAATAAAGCATTCTCTTCAGTGTTTCATTGCATTCAGCAGACGTGCCTTCAATTTTGTACGGGTTATTTATATCAAAATCTATATTATTTCAACCAATAGGGATGTTTGTTGGGTTAAAAAAAATTGATTCTGTTTAGTCCGCCATTCAGATTATAGAAAAATATTGCATACGTATATTTTGTTTTATCAAATTAATAAAATTTACAAATATAAAAGGCATCAAAGATCAGAAGTGGTGGCTGGTGACGTCACTCCTCGCTAAAAAGTGTAGCGTGCAGTGACGTCACACGAGTTTTCAACGCACTGTATCGTCTTCATTTTTTGTTTATATGAAAAAAAAAAAAACATACGTGTCTAGTATTTTTTTGGAAATCTGACTAACGGATTTATTCGTTTTTTTAGTCAACTACCCTATTGAATTGACTTATTATGAACGGTGTATCTGACATCGACGCACAAACAAGTACCATAGATCCAGTACATGATGCTGAACCCCCCAGCGGTGGGTTTTTCGCCGGCTTTTCCATGATAAAAAAAAAATATAAATGTAGTTTTTTTCACTTTAGACCGTTCATAATTGCTATACTTTTATAACCCAATAACATTTTAAAGTTAAAATTAATTAATTCGCTAATTACACAAAAAAGCGCAATGAAAACAAAACTCGAAAAACTATCTTATCAGCTGATTTGATAGAGTTCACATCAGGGATCAACGTCATACCTAAAAACCCGCACGGCGGTACGCTTGCAACGTTCAAAGGCCGAGCTGACACTTTGTTTTTAAACACTGTGAATTCTGTAACCGCTCATTAACGACAAATGACGATCATAATTTTATTAGTAGCATGCGGTCTAGCCTTTTCGCGAAGTTTGCGTTACGATGTCAGATACAGCCTGTATACGAGCTAATAAACTATTAACCATTTTTGACATTTTAAGTTAACTGTTTATCATTATATGACATGTCTTTATGATCTTGAAAGCTGCTAGATTTTGAAGTTTCTAGAGATTCACGAGAATAATACAAGATTTTTTTTCGTTTGATCACTTTTTATTGCAGTGTCATCTCTCATGGGATGATATATATTTAAGTGCACACAATAAACTAACATCATTCTTAACCTTACTATTACATTAATACGGATATTATTTTTTATTTATTTTATTATTTCTTTTAAATACCACTAGAAGGTCTATTCAAATTGATGTTACTCTGATCTTTGTTGCAAAGGAATTTAAAAATGTATATAATTTTAAATCCTTCCCAATAAAGTCATATTATTAAAAAAAAAAAGTTGCAGACGCCGATTTTTTTTGCGTTCTCATCTCGAGGAGTACACTGTGTGTGTTCAAAGAGCCACGTTTTTATTATTTTATTTGATCTAACACTGGTGAACAACTTAGTCTATTGTTTTGTTATTTATGCTCTAATTTAATTTATTGGTAAACAATATAAAGGACGTCGGGTAGAATGACCCATTTCCTTCAGCTTTTCTTAAAACATTTTTCGGGTTTCACCACGACATCTATCGCAGTTTATGCGTGAGTTGTTATCGTAGTAGGTACGAGTATACCGCCACAACAATCTAAAGGTCGTCCAATAAAAGGCATTTTTTCGGAAATATCCTTAGATGGACTATCGAACAATGATAGAGCCATTTTATTGAACTGAAAATATGGTGAATATGTAAACAGTGGTGGAGTAAATGACAGTACCAATATAATATAACCAGCTCATCTTCGTACAATACATATTTGTTGCGTGAAATATAAGTCTATGTATTTCAAGTGGGGCAAGCCATTCCAGGTATCTTCATTTTTTTTTTTTGTATAATTGTAAACTAGCGCTTGACCGCAATCCCGCCTGATGGTAACCAGTGATGACGCGCTAGTTTATTAAGAGCCTATTCATTCAGAAAAATTGAGCCTATTCGCTCAAGGAAGACTGCAGTTGAGCGAGGTGATGCAATGTTAAACCCAACAACACGACCAACGATGCTGCGCCAAAGGGAGATTGATCTGAAGACCCTCCACGACCAAACTCCCAACACAACAACATTTGGCGTATCGTACCCGGCACACATCGCAACACAACTGCACAGACCCGACCTCCGTACGGCTTCACCAGAACTCATCAATATCTCCCACAGAGGTACTAGGCGTATTGACAGCTTCCGTGGCATAGCGGTAGTGAACGCGGCCGCTGCGCAAGGAGGTTCGGTTTCGATCCCCGCGCAGTGCAAATATTTGTATGCGTGAATATGAATATTTGCACTGGTCTGGTCGTACCTCGGAAAGCACGTTAAGCCGTTGGTCCCGGTTGCCATACGAACATCTAATGGTATTCGTTACGGGTTGTTGGAGCCCTCAAAAGTCCTACAATTGGTCTAACTGCAATGCTTCGATATCGCCTTCGGGTTGTGAAGGTCAGACGGCTGTCGCTTCATGGAAATTATCGAAGTTTAGTCGAAATGAGTTAGACTGGTAAAGTGGACCCTAGACTCCAAAGCTGAAAAGCTTCGGATACGACTGGGATTAACGCCGAGATGAAGAGAGGTACTAGGCGTATCGACAACTCGGAATATCTCGGTCAGACATGCTACATGTATCAACAACTCAGAATATCTCGCATAGATATACTAGGCGTAAATTCTTATTTAATTTAATACCGGACCCACTCTAAGTTAACTGTTATATTTATAAATATGTTTTTGTTCGTTTGGTAAATTTTTAACCGATCTATATGATGCATTTTGGAGAGTGTGCGAAGGAATCGCATGATTTAATTCCCCCATCTCCGTTCCACCATCGGCGGTGTTTCCGTCGGACTACAATTTGAGTGTCTTCAAGGCTAGAGTGAATAGGCTCTTAATAAACTAGTGCGCTTAACCATCAACGACTGCGTCACTGCTTACCATCAGGCGGGATTGCGGTCAAGCGCTAGTTTATAATTTTAATGAAAAAATAACTTAAAAAAGGAGGTTATCAATTCGACCCGAATGTATGTAAGCCAAATTTCAAGTGTACTTATATATGTATGTTTTTATGTTTGTACGCGCATATTTCCGGAACTACAAGTCCGATTTCAGTAATTTTTTTTTTATTATACTATGTAGTGTTCAACTTGGGAGTACTATAAGTTTTATCAAAATCGGTTCACTAGTTTTTAAGGTAGGGATTTTTTTCGTATTGAGGAGAACTTATACTAACTTGGGTTATGGCTGCCACTATTGTTATGAGGTGAAAAAGTAATTTTCGAATTTCGACTAACACACTGAAAAGCATGAAATAAAAACTTTTTACAAAAAATAAATAAAATCCGACTTCAAAAAAAAACACTTAAAAGGAAAAAATAATTTTACTTTTGTCATGGCTCTAGAATTCGGTGGCGAGCTAAACAACAGAAACCTCGAGACACCGTGTTTTTTTGAAGTCGGCAAATACTGAAAAAAATGTTGGATTGTTGTCATATGGAAACATCAGAGTTTGACGTGGAAGGCAAAGCATTAGGCTTTGTCCACGCCTTCTTCGTAAATTTCTTCACCATAAAATCGTTCAGTAAATTGTTTTTGAAGCCTGTTGGTTATGTAGTAAAACTTGAACAAATATAAAAGATCAAAATAGTTTTGTTAGCAAAACTACGCAGATGAGATGAAAAACCTGTTTTTTTTTTCAATACTCGTACTGATGATATATCGTGTATCGTGGATGATATCCAAATACGATAAAACAAAAGGTAGCAGATTTTTTTTAGTCGTTCAGTAACATAACTCCCAGCTGTCGTATTTCTCCCAAAAAAAAACAGCCAAGTCCGTGTTGGACTCGTGCATAGAGAATTCCGTACAATAGGTATGTTTCCTGGGTAAAAAAAAATTGATTCTATTTAGTCCGTCATTCAGATTATTGAAATATTATTGGATACGTATATTTTGTTTTATCAAATCAATAAAAATTTACAAATATAAAAGGCATCAAAGATCAGGAGTGGTGGCTGGTGACGTCACTCCTCGCTAAAAAGTGTAGCGTGCAGTGACGCCACACGAGTTTTCAACGCACTGTATCGTCTTCATTTTTATATGAAAAAAGAAAAAATAAGTACGTGTCTAGTATTTTTTGGAAATCTGACTGACCGACTAATTAATTTTTTTTTAGTCAACTACCCTATTTGCAACAACCGTACAAGAACAACGACTTAGATTTTCTCACAGCTCTAACGGACATTAGACTTGAGTATTTGATGTAAATTCTAGGTTGATACCTCCACGCGTTCCTGAGAAAGGGTTTTGAAAGACATACAGGCAGACGGACAGAAGGACGAATAACAAGGTAATAGTATAAGGGTTCCGTTTGATCCTTTCGAGGTACGGAACCCTAAAAATATCAACTTTTACCGTGGACATATATTTTCAGTTTTTTTGGAGAATCAATAATGTATTAGCTTCTTATGTTTCAGTCGTAAATGTTGTTAACGAACGACTGCACCTCCCTACGACATATTAACTCTAAGTAGCGGTGAGTAAGTAGGTGTTACTCCGTATTGAAGTTTTATTGCTTGTAAAAGTGTAAACCTATCTTGTTTACACAAATAAATCCCAGTTGTAAGTAGTCTTGATTACGTCAGCGAGTTCTTTATGCATTCTGTAGAATAATAGATAACACAAGTTATCTATTATTCTGACAGATAACTCTAGGCCATAACATCGGCTGCCGGTATAAGTTACCACCCACCACACAAAGTCTTGCCGCCAAGCGATTCCTCGTTGGCATGATGTCGCCATGCGGAGGACGGGTCTGTGCAGTTGTGTTGCGATGTGTGCATGGTACGATGCGCCTAATGTTGTTGTGTGGTCGTGGAGGGTCTTCAGATCAATCTCCCTCTGGCGCAGCATCTTTGGTCGTCTTGTTGGGTTTGCCATTGCATCACCTCGCTCAACTGCCGGACCTTGTAGAAACTAGAACCAATTTCCGTGCGTTCAGGCGCTTTTGCCATACCTATTATTGGAATCAATTGTAACAGCACATACCTACTTAGGACCCATTAACTTAATCAAATTTTATTCCGTGGTGCTTGGCAATCTGGACTTCTCCCAGTTGCAATAATGTCCCTTTATGCCGATTGGCCTAGTTCTGTTCTGTCTCCTGCTTCTTATGGAGGGAAGTGGAAAAAATAACTTTTCTTACTCCTCCGCTATTCTTTTCTGATTAATTTCGTTGGGGGACCCAAGACAGTTGAATCGTTTCTCCGGGACTCGTCGAGCTTCATTGCTCGGCGTTTTTCTGGCGGTCTCCACTGTTGATTCTGGCTTTCAGGAGTTGCAGTGGATGGGAAAATGTGTGGCGGGTTTTTTTTATTGAATAGGCTCTTAATAAACTACCGCGCTTTACCATCAACGATTGCATCACTGCTTACCAGCAGGCGGGATTGCGGCCAAGCACTAATTAATAATTATATAAAAAAACAGTTATCTGTGTTTCTGTAGATGTGAATTGTGTTATGAAATTTTTTACGAACATATACGGCCAATAGGGTAGTTGACTAAAAAAAACTAATTAGTCCGTCAGTGAGATTTCCAAAAAAACCTGGGACCGGTTTTCTTTCTTTTTTCATATAAACAAAAATGAAGACGACACAGTGCGTTGAAATCTCGTGTGACGTCACTGCACGCTACACTTTTTAGCGAGCAGTTACGTCACCAGCCACCACTCCTGATCTTTGATGCCTTTTATATTTGTCAATTTTTATTGATTTGATAAAACAAAATATACGTATCCAATATTTTTCTATAATCTGAATGACGGACTAAATAGAATCAATTTTTTTTTACCCAGGAAACATTCCTACTGCCAAGTAAGTAGAACCTTTGCTGAGCTAAGTGTACCTAAAAATATTCGAGAAATTTATCCCTTCCTCATCTATAAATTTCCCGAAAACTCACAAAGTTTGTACAAAATAAGTGAAGTTTGCGAAAATAAGACTGAATAGATTATAAAGTTATTTAACGAGACTTCGATTAATTAATTAAAATAACCCAACCAAGGAAGTAGGCTTATTATGAGTGAAATATATTTATAAATCTATATCTATACTTTAATATATAAAGCTGAAGAGTTTGTTTGTTTGTTTGAACGCGTTAATCTTAGGAAGTAGGTACTGGTCTGATTAAAAAAATATATTTTTGCATTGGATAGCCCATTAATCCAGGAAGGCTTTAGGCTATATAACATCACGCTGCGACCAATACGAGCGGAGCATATAAAAAAAACAACATATAATAAAACAAAAACATAGACTTACGCGGGTAGACCGTGGGGCGCAGCAGACTTGTATAATATACAACATTATACAAGTCTACACTAAAAATATATAATATTATGTAGCAGTTTATAAAAAAGAGGAGAATATAAAGGTATGTCGATTTGCAAAAACTTTTATCTAATTAGACATATATGTAATTAGAACTAAAATAAGCAGTGCAAAAATTATAATTTTCAGATCAAAGTGGAATCAAAGAAGCTTTCGTGAAAGATATCTTTATTTGATTAGTCTTGGACAGACTTAATTTAATAATTGAATCGTACAATTTTTCTTCGTCTCGAAAATTTCGTAAGAATGTTATAATCCCGAATATATATTGGTTTCCAAAACATTTTTAGGATTCGTTGTTAGTGAAAATGTTTTATAGTTAAGTGCCCTAAATTTCTGTTAATATACTATATATATAACTAATATTATAAAGGGAAAAGATTTGTTTCATTGCATTGAATACCTTAGAAACTACTGAACCGATTTGATCTTTTTTTGTTCTCGATGGGAAATCATCAAATAAGAGGTTATTTCCGGTCCGCTCTGAGCGGAGCGGGAGGGAGGGCATGTCAGACTTTTGCCGACTAAAACCCGTCCGTTTTTCTTCACATATATGTAGTTACAGTAAGGGTCCAAATGTGGAGTACCACTTTTGACACTTATTGTTAGAGCAATAAAGTTCAAAAGTGGTAATGCACTTTTGACCCTTACTGTACATAAACCTATGAAAATCCTTACTAATATTAGAGATGCCGATGCATTCCACTAGTTTTTACGATAAATCCTTTACTGTACAAGCAGTTCGGCTATGGAATGACTTGCCCGTGTCCATAAGGCGTGCTCAAACTCTGTCCACTTTTAAAACCATGTTAAAAAAGCATTTCTTCTCTCTTTAAACATGTCATTATTTTATTATTTGCTCGTGTATCATGCTTATTAATTAGATGTATATATTTATTAGACTAGTATGATATACTCAACATGCATATTTATTATATAAACTATGTAAATAGTATACTGTAGACTACCTACATTATTTCTCTCTCTTTCCCCTTACTATTCCATCCAAAGGTTGTCTGTAAAAGATCGCTCTTAGCGATAAGACCCATTGTGTCACCCTTTGTAAAATCTTTATCTTTACTTTATTTTTTGTGATCTAAATGGTGTACATAATAAAGAGTATTCTGTTCTATTCTATTCTATTATAAATCGGAAAGTGAGTTTGTTTGTTTGTTCCGCTTTCATAGTTAGTAATAAAATATAAACCGCTAGTATAAAATAAAAAAAGACATAAAAAAACCCATAAAAATGTGAACTTGCGAATACGATAACGGAATTTTCAGTTTCTGTCATATTCGGTTTTACCCGCGTAAATTTCGATCCCGTGGGAATATCGCTATAAAAGTTCTCTGTTTTAACAATTCCTGATTAGACATAGAAACCATCTTTGTGTCAAATTTCATATAAATCCGCCTGTGGCGTAAAAGTATCTAATTAAGTAATTTATTTATTTATACTTTAATTACGATATTATGTCATCACCACTGCTATCAAAACGGCGAAGGAAAACCTTCGTGTAGAAGCTGATAATTCCTAGAACCAAAAATTATAAGACATCGGCATTCGCCGACCCGCACTGGGCTCACGAATGGCCCTATAGACAGGAAGCCAGTGAGAAGAAATTTTATAATAAAGTACCGCTAGCGATTCAACAACTCAATGAGTCTAAATTTAAAACATGCATTAAACGCACGCTGTGTAAACAAGCATATTATAAACTGGAAGATTATATCCTTGATAAAAATGCTTGGCTAAATGCCAGTCCTACTGACAGCCACAGCCTCAGACAATTATGTAGGATTGGAAGAGATACCATTCCCCTTTTTGTTGTTTTCCAAATAGTCCTTTTTTATTTTTACTTGTTAATTTCAATTGTGCATAAGATTTTGCTACCATGATTTTGCAAGTAATTTAAGTAGTATTGTATAATGTAAAAGCACTTTTCAAGTTTGTGAATATGAGGCACCATGGACTATGGTTTGTTTTTTTTATATAACTTGTTTGACATTACGAGCATGGCAGTTGAGAGTTTGTCATGTTCACTCAAATGTCTTGCTGATGGTAGCGCGTGTTGTTGGGTCATTTTGGTTCCCTTCAAAATGCTTGAGCTAGGTGGGGCTGACGCGCGCCACATGCTCGTGAACGGGGGCCGTCAGTGGAGACTGGTCATCTCTTAGCTGCCAGTGGACTTAATTCATTTATTATCTTTTGGTTAATTTGTATAAATAAAAAAAATAATTAAAAGCACAATGTATATTGTGTTCACATGATAGAAGCAACAGAAATATGTAACGAAGAAATGTAACCCATACCTACTATGATTTTAAAAGAGCGTCCATAGAGTTTCTTGCATGTTCTTCTCCATAGAGATCTACGCTTTGGAACGTGCTATTTAGCTTCATTTTTCTTGGACTGACCGACATTGACTATTCAAAAATACCAACGGATGGTTAATTTGAAATAACCAATTTTGATTTTGATTTTTTAAACATAATAGGCTGATTATGCTATGACCTATAAAAACAATACTTTAACCTTTAAAAATAGATTGTCTAAGTACATGGTCACTCAGGTAGGATACGCTAAAAGTTTGGAAAGTCAAACTTTTTCTCAAACTCAATGTGCTACATTTACGGCCCTGACCTGGTGTTCTGATTTTAAATGCATTCTGTTTTTTTTTAGTAAAACATACATGAATCTAGTCAGTTTATCACAGTATAGATATATATAAATATGGAATGATATAGATTTATTTTAACATGGAATAGACTCTTCAGTATATTCTATATTTTTAAGCAGGCATTTAAGTTTAAATACAAGACCTCATAATCTCTACGTATTCCGGGCAAGACGTAAAATATGGAAATAACAATAAATTTAAGCCGTAAAACACATTATGGGATGTTCAGGTGAGCCAAACTTTAGTGTAATTAAGCCACGGCTGCTTGTGACTGGGACAAATGAATGTTGAATAGGGATGTTTTCTGGATAAAAAAATAAAAGGCATCAAAGATCAGGAGTGGTGGCTGGTGACGTCACTGCTCGCTAAAAAGTGTTGCGTGCAGTAACGTCACACGACTTTTCAACGCACTGTGTCGTCTTCATTTTTTGTTTATATGAAAAAAGAAAAAATACGTGTCCAGTATTTTTTGGAAATCTGACTGACGGACTAATTCGTTTTTTTTTTAGTCAAATACATAGGGTATTTGACTACATAGGGTCCTCTGTAAATTATGAGAGATGTCATGTAGGCAGAGTTGAGAATAATTACGCTGTAGGTGAGCTGCAGAGATGGCAAGTCACATGTTGTGGAACTTTTAATACCTACTTAAATGATTCTCACACTAATTTTATTGCATTGCCTTGGTGGTAGGGGTCGTCCAGTGGTAACGGGCGAAAACTCAAGTCATAGTTTCGAACCCAGTTAGGCTTAGTGTAAATTATTTCACCCCCACTACTCTCAAAACGGCAAAGGTAAGAAAAGCGACTTTGCCTACAGTCAAAAAATTTAAGATACGAGTATGTTACATCTACCGGCCCTTACGGGGCTCGCGTGGTGGTATATGGCCCACTCGCTTTCTCAGAGATCAGTTGTGTATTCCAGCAGTCTGGTCATCACTTACAGCCTATTCAGGCCACAAGCCACAGTCTTCAGTCGACATCAAAATTATTGTATTTTAAATTTTGTCTTTAAAATCTTGACGAAGTCTGTACGTTTTATATATTTCAGAATTACTCACTATCAAAGACACTAAGCTGTATCTGCTCTCATAATTAAATTAGACTCGTAAACGTTATGATGTATTTAGGAAGTGTTTTCATTTGAATACGGTTATAGGCACTAGAAATTGGAGCAAGGTCATCCCATGTTTATGGTTTATGTTAATACATTCTTTAGTCATACATATGTGCGTATATACAGTATGTTAAGAAAACCCTGTCCGACCCGTGAAGGTGTTGTTAGGTATCGATAACTGATTCTACTAATGTTCCTAGGATTCAGGAGGAAGATTTATATATGTGTTGGATCAGTAGGAGGCGTGCCGAATGGTAAGATCGTCAGGGCTTGGAGTTCACATTTTATTTTGATAAACAACACGGAGTACACAATTACAAAGTTTATTATAGTAAGTACTCAAAAGACAATAAAAGGTAATTAGTAACAATAGAGTGAATCGAACGGACTCATTAAGGTCATAGTTCCTATAGCGGTGTATGCCACAAAATACAAAAGTGTATCTACTCGCTATGAGCAAGCCAATACTATTCTGTAAATATACAGCGGTGTTGTACCAAGTAAACCGACAGCTTTGTCGGAAGCAGGGGAGCTATTTACTAAATCGAATTCAAATACTGACTCACTAAAAATACAAGTGCTCGCTCCATTATATGACGAAATACCCGCCTTGCAATCCCTCCAAGTCTGTCCAATACAGGTCAGTGAAGGAACACGGGTGGGTTTTAGTCAGTAAAAGTCTGACACGCCCTTCCGCATCGCCCAGAGAGGTCATTTGATGATTCCCCAACAAGAACAAAAAAGAAAGTGCTTCATGTGTTACTTATTACGTAAAATATTCAAACTCTAAACTATGCTAAATCTAATAAGACTAAGCATTATAAATGCAATAAAATAACACAAGAATATAATTATCATAATTAAACAAAGGGGTATACCGATTTAAAATTAAAATAACATGTCACCAATTGTTTTGAATAAAGCCAAAAGTTACAATAATCGAGTTGCTTATGTCATTTAGAAGTGACCCGATTAATTATTTTTCCATTGAGTACACCATGATTGGTAGAAAAACCACTTAAATTAAATAAAAATACCGTCTCCGACATATACCTACGACTTTATTTTTATTTATGCGGAACCTGAAACACGTGTCCAGTATTTTTATGTAAAGAATTTATGTACAAAATTTCAAGAAGGTATTATGAAAAATCTCAAAGTTATAAGCTTGTTATGTTACCTGGTTGACCCTACAAAATTATGGTCACCGAGCCGCTCGCGCCTACAATGGCGCAGCGCGGGCTGTGACACCAGACAAAGTCTTGCCGCCAAGCGATTTGTCGTATTCCGGCATGATGTCTGGTGAAGCCGTACGGAGGACGGGTCTGAGCAGTTGTGAAGCGATGTGTGCCGGGTACGATGCGCCAAATGTTGTTGTGTTGGGAATTTGGTCGTGGAAGGTCTTCAGATCAATCTCCCTTTGGCGCAGCATCGTTGGTCGTGTTGTTGGGTTCAACATTGCATCACCTCTCTCAACTGCAGTCTGCCTTCCTATTCGCTCAGTTTTTCTGAGTGAATAGGCTCTTAATAAACTTGCGCGCTTTACCATCAACGATCGCATCACTGCTTATCATCAGGCGGGATTGCGGTCAAGCGCTAGTTTATAATTATTAAAAAAAAACCTGTATTGTTGTGCACACTTACATTTTTAAATATATTTGGGAGAAAATGTAACATGGTGTAAAAATTAGTGGAATCGATTCAGTTGCTTGTTCTGAACAAACTGTATTGGGGTTTTGTAAAAAGAAAAAATAGCGTTGTATATACTATACATGTATATATATATACATGAATAATATAGTAGAAAAACACTGACAATTTTAGCGTTTCTAATGTGGTCACACGTTTGCTGGTAATATAACTAAAACCTTTCATTATAGAGGGTACAATAGTCACCGGATGTGGTATCGGAGAAGATATATTGATTCCCCGAATTCTACTGATACCATCGGATTTACCGTTCCAATTTGAACGCCTTCAATTTCCGCTAAAGATACCTTTTTCAATGACCGTTCATAAATCTCAGGGTCAAATTTTTAACGTTGCAGGCTTAGATTTAAGCGTTGAACGTTTTTCACATGGCCAATTATATCTCACTCTTTCAAGAGTAACCTCTAAAGAAAACATGTTTGTATTACCTAATGAGAAAAACCATTCTGTATACAAAGACATTCTGTAGAATATTTAAAAACAGTACTGCGAAACCGGAACGGGTTGCTAGTAACTTATATTTTATTACCTTGTTTGTACCTATTCGAATCGGTGTGCATAAAGTAGGTAGATATGTTTACATTAACTTAAAAGCTCAGACTTCTTCTTCTTTCTTAATCGCGTTGGCTCATCGTATAATGGTAAATAAAATAGATAAATGTTCTCGAAAAATAGTAAAACAAAGGAATGCGTACTGCGTGTCCACGTTATCGTCTAATTATATCTGCTAACTAACTTCAAATTAATTAACCTTTATTAACGATTGATTAATCCGTAAATAAAACAGTGGAATTGTCCTAATATTTTATTTACCTAGGCGTTGTGTGCCTTGGGTCTTGAACTTGCGTCACGACCACACTTTATGAGCCGGCGCGCAGTCATATTAACCAACTCGCCCGCTTTTTGGCGTCGTTGGTGGGATTCAAAAGTACATAATTTTTCATTTCTCATATTCTGAAAGTAGTATTTTCTTGATCTGATTATTGGGTTGAAAGTGCTATTTCCCTCCCTAGAGCGGGAAAAACTCATACAAATTACTTCCCACCCAAGGGTCGGAATGAACTTTAAAAATAGAACTGCTGTCAGCTGTGAAGAAATTTGTGTAAAAAAAAATAATAATTCAAATTCAAATTCAAATTTATTTATTTGTACACATAGGTGTTATAAGGTGGTATTTAAAAAACAAAATAAGTTGCACTATGTGTCGCCTTGAAAGGCGTACAAATATTTACCCATTTGGTAGTGGGTGTACACTGTACATTAATGGCTGTAGACCTAATTATAAAATTAAGTAACAATATATATATATATATATATATATATATATACAATGTTTAAACAAGTATTATAAAACAATCTTATGAACTAAAGTAAAAAATAATGCAATAAACAGATCTGAGAAAGATGGTGTAAATTCTATATTTCACTAAGGTATTCGTTTATCGTATAATAAGCTTTCTGTATTAAAAACCTACGTAGTGTTTTTTTGAAGGTATTTAAGTCTTTTGAAGCTTTTATGGATTTGGGTAATTTATTATATATTTTTGGAGCCATACCTAGGAAACTTTTTGAAAATAGGGCGGTTTGATGGGTTTTAGATTTAAGAGCACCTGGGTGGCGTTTTGTGGAAAGAGTTTGAAATAGGTTTTGGTTATGTTTGATGAACATGACTACTTCAAAAATATATATGGACGGAAGTGTTAATAATTTTAGATTAATAAAAAATGGTTTGCAACTGTCAGTATTTTTAATTATGCATATTGCACGAAGACACTTTTTTTGGGCCTTAAAGGCTAATTCCCTGTCTGTCGAATTACCCCAAAAGATTATGCCGTATCGCAGCGTGGTGGAAACGTATGCGTGATACGCAGTAAGAACAGTGCTGCGATTGGCAACCTTGTTCAAATTGTGCAAAGCATAGCAATATTGATTGAGTTTTTTTACTATATGATCAATCTGTGTTTTCCATGTCATCTGCTGATCTAACCAAATCCCTAGAAATTTTGTGTTGTTTACTATAGCAATTTTGTTATCTTTATATTTAATATTCGTAACAATGCAGTTTGATCGTTGGTTAAAGTTTATTATGTGGGTTTTTCCAAAATTAATTTTTAGGTTGTTATTAGTTAGCCATTGAATAATTAAGTTTAAACTATTATTTATTTCATTTTCGTATTTTTCTAAGTTTTTCCTATAAATAGTGTGGTACAATCATCAGCAAATAGAGTCATGGGGTGTTGTATGGTTCTTGGAATATCGTTTATATAACATAAAAATAACAACGGACCTAGCACACTTCCCTGTGGTACGCCGTATTTTATGCATTTTTCTTTCGAAAGGTAGGTGTGTTCTGTGTTTGTTCTATTACATATTCTTAAAATTTTAGTTATTTGTTTTCTCCTAACGAGGTATGACTTTATCAACTCCAAGACATTCCCCCTTATTCCCAGGTTACTTAATTTTATAAGAAGGATTCTGTGATCTACACAATCAAACGCCTTCGTCATGTCCATGAATAATGCTGTAACTGGAATTTTTTTGTCCATATTCGAAATAATTTCATTTATTAAATCATAGATCGCCATATTAATATTTTTATGCTTTCTAAAGCCGTACTGTTCTTTAGTTAAGATATTGTTTTTCTCTAAGAATGAGTAAAGACTGTTATAAATCACTTTTTCGATGATTTTGGAAAATATTGGTATAAGTGCAATAGGCCTATAATTTTTTATATTTTGTGGATCATCCTTTTTATGGAGTGGTTTTATAACAGATAGTTTTAAGTCATTAGGAAATTTACCAGTGTCTATACAAAGGTTAACTATATAACTAAGAACCGGTGAGATTTCAGTTACTACGTTTTTTATTGCATGTGTAACAATATCATCATAGCCAGTACTATTTGTATTTTTCAAACCAATAATAATTTTATGTATGTCATGTGGAATAGTGGGTGCTAAGAACATGGAATTAGGGTTTGAATGTATCAATGTCGGTTTATAATCGATGTTTTTTTTACAATTATTTATTGGTTGAACTTGATCAATGAAATAGTTATTAAATAATTCGGCAATCTCGTTTGGTGCTGTAGTACATTTATTATTTTCTGTAAGTATTTTGGAAAGGTTTTCTTTTGGATAATTTAGTTTAGTTGAGTTTATTACTCTCCAGGTTGCTCTAACCTTGTTGTCAGCATTATTAATTAAGTAACTGTTTTGTGTTTTTGAGTCAATTTGATAATTAGTTTTAGACGTTTAGTGTAGGTTTTAAATATTTTTTTGTTAGATTTATTTGGTCGACGTCTTAATTGCCATAGCATTTCACGCTTACTTTTACAACATAGTTTTATACCTTTAGTTATCCATTTCGGTGTTTTAGAGCATTGATTTTTAATTCTAACTATAGGGAAGCAAAGATCGTAAAATAACTTAAACAAGCTATTAAATTCACGGAATGCATCATCTGGGTCTGCACATTGGTAAACATTACTGAAGCTAATGCTTTGAAGAGCATTTTTGAATTTGAACATATTTTCTTTACAAAAATCTCGACTGAAGGTATACCAATGTGTAATGGTACAAGTTACAAGTTTTTTTAACTGGACATCTTAAGATTTGAGCCGTGTGATCAGATATCGCTAATTCCATCACCTCACTGGTGCAGCCTCTTATATTATGTATTATGTTGTCGATACAGGTACCACTGCCTAATCGAGTTGGTTCACGAATACTCGTTTCATACGGTAATAATGAAGAAGATTTTCAAATTGGACAGAACATTTCGTATTACTTAAAATATCTATATTAAAGTCTCCACAAATCAAGGCTTTCTTTTTGTTATTATAACATATCTTCTTAAGTATATCATCAAATTTGTAGAAGAAGGAGTTTAAGGTATCAATTTGGAATTTGGGTGATCTATAAATACATACAACAGTTATATGGTGATCAATTAGTTCAATAGCACAACATTCTAAAATATTAGGACAGCAGTATTCTTTTAAACTGAGTATTTTATATTTGTGTCTATTATTTACCAGAATACATGAACCCCCTCTTCGATTGTTTCTAACATAGTGAGTTGCGAGTGAGTAATTTGGAATATGTAAATGGATTTCATCGCCTTCTTTCATATTGTGTTCCGTTACACAGACGACATCTATCATTTTATTGTTACAAGCAAGTTCATGTAGATGCAAGCTCAATAGATCTGATTTACTTATTAGGCCATTAGTGTTTTGATGTAATACATGTATGTGTTTATACAAGAAAAAATTGTTATTATTTACAATATTAGGGGTAAAAATATTATCAACATTGGGAGAAATTATGTTATTGATATCTGACAAATTACTGATATCGGGGTCTGAAACAATATTATCATATGACGGGATATCAGGAGAAATAGTATGAACAATACATTGGAGGTTTCTAAACATATTTTTTATCCCATTGTTATTTATCTTTCCAGTTGTATGCTTTAAAAACATCGTATGGTCGTATTTTAGGTCAAAATTGGAGTCAAATAATCGTGCATATTTGTGAGTTTCTATGTCAAGGTACAATAAATTATTAAACATTTCTATCCTTCCATTGTAGATAATATTAGAATGGTAATTGAATTTAAAAGTAGGTAAACAAAGTATTATATTAGTTTTATGCAGAGGCATTAGTGTTTCGCGTATATTAAAAATCAAATCAAAATAATTATCGGTTCTTCGAAAATCTTCCTCGCCTATGAGAATTATGCAGTAATCATTCATCGTGAAGTCAGTCAGTTTTAAGCTGACTTTACTAATGAGCTCGTTTACTCCGCCATATGGCGTAAGGTAGTGACATAGTTCATAGTTCGGGAACGTGTTTTTAGCTATAGATAATATTTTATTTACCTTATCGCTACTTAGAATACATATTTTGTTTTTTTGTTTTTGAGGTACTTTATTTATACAATGTTCACTGTTCTGTGAAGAGATGTGATTCGGCGTTATTTGAGTAGATGTATTCAGTATTGTTTGATTTTCAGCTAAATTCTGTTTCTTCTTGGATGAATGCGATTTTCTGTTAGAAGTAGACTGATTAGTGTTTCGGTTAGGAGTCTCCATGTCGGACAATGATTTTGACACTTGTTTGTGTTTGTTGTTGTTCATAGACGTGATGGTATTTTTTAAGATCGTGTTATCGGACGACAATTGGTTTATTACCTCACGGGCCTTTAATAAATCTGAGTTAAGTTTATCAATTTGTTTTTTAAGTTCCAGGATCTCGTCATTTTCGTCATCCGATATCGTTGGTACACTATTAGAGGTGTCATTTAATGTCGATTCATTAGAGTTGCATACGTCGATTACTGCTTCAGCTTTTGACTGTGAACGGGTTGTATCTTGTATTGTGTTCTGTTGTAATTTGAAAGTTTTAAGGGATCCTTTCATATCAGCCATGACAACAGACATTTCATCATCATACTGGCGCTTACGGGCACGGCGTCTGCTGGTAACTTTACAGGAAATCTCATTGTCAGTGTCCGTGATGGGCGCTGAACTTTGGTTTTTATCAGATTTAGAATTTTCTTGCGGTGTGGATGGGGGAGTTCTTTGCAGTGGCATGATAACAAAAATCAGACTCAAGACTCCGCTACAGCAAATAAAAACAACAATACGCACCGTAGGTAAATTAGAGCAACGTCTCGTTTGCACACACAGGAGCTAATATATATATATTATAATATAAACAATAAATTAAATGAAGAAAATCAGCCGAACAGCAAGTGACATGACAGGTGTCATGTCAATGCAGCGGCAATGTGAGTTTTTAAACAGCCAGTGTGAACTTAGCGCAAACTTCATTGAGTGAAATAGGTTGCAACCATAGAATTAAGAAGTACGATAGTACCTACCTACTTATTAATTATATGGTCGCAACAATAACGTGGCGAGTTCCATATTTAAAATTTACAAATTCGACATAAATTAGCGGCATAGTAATCTGTTATGTATCTGTGACGGAATTAAAAAAATAGTTATGTTAATACCTAATCTTTTATGCTAAGATTTTAATTTAAAAATGAGTTCAAGCGATTCTGAAATATTGACACCAGATTCAATTAAAGAAGAATATAAAATCATTTTCCGAAAGTGTATTTCTTACATATTTTAAAGGATTGTCTAGCAAACTACAACCTTCTACGCTATGGAGCCGATATTCAATGCACAAGACTACACTTAGTGTAAAACACAATGTAAATTTGAAAAAATTCTATAATTTAACATCCTTTTTGAAAAGACAGTCTCAGGGGTTCAAGAGTAGAAAATCTAAGGTTTTTACCTCTCATGAAGTGGAAACATTTTTAAATGATGCTCCTGACGAGATATATTTGGCAGTGAAGATAAGTTTACCTAAATATTATTAGATTTATTCTAAATAAGAATGTATTTATTACACAAATTAAAAATTATAATTATGTTTTCACAGGTGGTATTGATACTCGGTATAAGCAGAGCTTGCAGAAGCAGTGAACTCACAAATTTGACTATTAAGGACAATGAAAGTCAAGGCCAATTATTACTAGTAAAACTGACTAAAACAAAAACAAATATTGAGCGCTCGTTTGTAGTACAAGAAGAGTTTACACAAATAGTAAAGAAATACCAAAAAATGAGACCCAGTGATCTAAAAACGTACGTCAGCTAACGATACAAACTGATCGGGAAAAATAAAATCTCAGGTAGGCAGATAGCAATATATTTGATTTTGAATTTATCAAATTGTGAGCAGTATACCGGAAATTGTTATAGACGTACGTCAGCAACTCTTTTAGCCGATTCTGGCGCAAACATGACGACGTTAAAAAGACACGGAGACTGGAAATCCAGCACAATCGCCGAAGGCTACATTGAGGATTCAATCGAAAATAAAATAAAAACTTCGAACAAATTAACTGAAACTATAAAAATACACCACAATTCGCCTCAGCCGTCAACCGCCAGGGAGTATCCGCCTGATGAAATACTAGAGTCTCCTACTTTTACAGATATCCAGAACACCCAAATTTGTCATAATATATCAAATAGCATAAACATTCCAAATAAAAATGTAACTTTTAATTTCACGAATTGTCTAAATTTGACTAAGCATTAATTTTAAATAGAGTACCGATTTCAAATTAATAGTCAAATTAGGACTAACATTATTATAAATAGTGTTATCCATAAAAAGTTCAGATAAACAACTAGTTTTATTTTCCTCATATTCGAAATGAAAAGTAGAGTGTTTAACACGGGTAAAAGAATCAATTCCTACTCGGTCTAAATACCTCGGGAATTGATTCTTTCCACCCTCGGTTAACAATCTACTATTTCACATGTCTTTGAAAATCGAACACCGTCCGATAAAAATCACGGTGGCAAAATCTAGTGGATGTGTGATCAAATGTACCACTTTCTATTTGTTCAATTTTAACACTCGTTTTTTTTTACGTGGCCAAAGTTTTATACGTCCGGGAGTACGTGGGCTGTTTTCCAAAAACACATAATATATATAAAAAAGATAGTTGATCTACCTAATCACCCGATGCGTCTATCTCATGCAAATACCAATCAGACGCATCAACCAATATGGATTTTAGCATCCAACCCTATAAGTAATATCGCACAATAAGGAGCAGACACATATTATTATGTATATCAGCTATGGGTTGAACAAACCTGCCAATGACGATGATGATAGGTGGTAGGCCATAACATCGGCCGCCGGCAGAAGTTACCACCCACCAGACAAAGCCTTGACGCCAAGCGATTTGTCGTGTTCCGGCATGATGTCTGGTGAAGCCGTTCGGAGGACGGGTCTGAGCAGTTGTGTGGCGATGTGTGCCGGGTACGATGCGCCTAATGTTGTTGTGTTGGGAGTTTGGCCGTGGAGGGTCTTCAGATCAATCTCCCTTTGGCGCGGCATCGTTGGTCGTGTTGTTGGGTTTAACATTGCATCACCTCGCTCAACTGCCGTCTTCCTTCCTATTCGCTCAGTTTTTCTGAGTGAATAGGCTCTTAATACACTAGCGCGCTTTACCATCAACGATCGCATCACTGCTTACCATCGCGCGGGATTGCGGTCAAGCGATAGTTTATAATTATTATTAAAAAAAAAAAGATTTGTGAAACTCTGACGTTACCGTTGGAGAATAGGATAAGCGATTGACTATGACGCAAAATTGCCAAAAAGATCTATTGGAGCCTGGATATGATTTTTTTTTTGTATGGGGACCCCGTTTAGTTTAATTTTATTTTATTATGTATAAGTTTTTATAGCCTCACTTTAATAAAATTTCGATGGATGGATAGATGAGGCTTAGTACGAGTAATAGGATTCCATTGGTACTCTTTGGGTACGGAAGTTTAAAAACAAAACGGCGGTGTTACTTCTGCCTTTGGCCACGTGCGATAGATTCTTGTAGGTATGAGATACCTTCATAAGCACATATTTACTGGTTACACCCACTTCTGACTGAATACGACAGTTAAAATGTTCCTGTGACTGGTTTATTAGAAACAAAGGCTTAGAGTTTGTGTGTTTTTTAAACGACGTGTTTTTTAATTGTTGTGCATAGTCATAATTTTGTAAAAGAATCAAAATTAAAATTCATTTATTCAAATTAGGCTATATTTATATTAGGCGTTTTGAACCTCAAAATTACATACACCCGTTCATCGCCACTTCCTAGGGCTTTTGCAGGGAAGAAGTGGCGGAGCAAACTCCCCACCAGCACAGCTGTCTGTTCAGTAAAAAAAAAAACACTTCACTTTATACAATACTATGCATAAAAGTAGGTAAGTAATATTACAAAATACCGAACATTAAATTATTTACCATATACATATTAGGCAACCTCGTCAATAAACCAACAAAGCCAACAAAAAAAGAAAAATAAACATTAAAAGTAGAAATATAAGTAAAAACTCATTACCTAAATAAAAGCCTCCAGGCATAAAGGGCGCAAAACCTTCCGAGTCAGTTATATTATAAGGTAGCACTGTTGCTTACTTTAAAGCTTCGCATTTTATGGGTTTCACGTTCAATAACGTACAAAGGGCTGGCTAATGGCCAAAGAAATAACAATAAAAATTACTGAAATCAATTGTAGCTCTCGCCCCGGTCGTCAAATGTTGTATAGAAAAGTGTTCTTTTATTACAACTTCTCGTTCATTTCTTCAGACATAAAGAAATACGTACATCATAATTAGCGGCGAGGTCATGAACTATAATCATAATCATCTCAGCGTATGATCTCGGTCGCATCCGCGGCTTTCGCGTTGGAGCCCGGGGACCGCTTTCCTACTAACACGCCTCCATTTCGCACGATCTCGTGGTGTGACATTGTTGGCATGCATGTCATCTCTTACAACGTCAAGCCAGCACTTCCTTGGTCTACCTCGCTTGTTCCGGCCCCGCGGAGGCGCCATGGCAAAACATTTGTTACCAACGTAACATACGTTTACGTAAGACGTGACCGTACCAGCGCAGGCGACTCTCTTGTAGTTTGTCTGCTATGTCACGGACACGGAGACTGCCATGGATGCGGGAGTTCCTGATGCGGTCTTTCCGCGTAACTCCACACATCCACCGCAGCATATTAATCTCATGAACAGATTTAGCATGTTCATTTCATGAACTGTAATAGCTTTCAAAAAAGTTTCTGTCCAGCCTCAATCGACTTTGTCGGGGTTGGTTTCCACGTTAACACGACTGCTTATATGACCTCTACAAGCCAGTTACTAGGGTTGGATTGGTGGACAGACATCTGGAGTAATCGTCAAAATCAGCCTAGTATGTTCCCACTGCTGGGGTACTGGTTTTCTCCCTATGAGAGAGAATGGCCTGGTGGATCTACCACCCCGGGCCAGTGATTGGTGGGTTGGTAGGTGTCACATATATCTACGAATTTTTGGATCTAGCAGGTTTTCTCACTGTTTTGCTTCCACCACCTTCCTTCGTCTTTAGAGTAGTGGTGAGTGTCTGTTTTCGACACAGGCTATTCTCATACAGTAATACAGGTTTCTTTAAAAGGCAAATAATACAATGAACAAAGCTTGCCATAGTATACGCAATAAATATAAGTTATACAATAGACATTGGTAGTAGCTGTTGAATGTGAGGTAAAAACCGACAGACAGCTATCCTTAATGACACTCACTGCTTATCTCGGAATCTTATTAATGACGTCGGAAGTGAACCAAACCAAATAGTCACACCCCTGTCTGTCCTTTCTGGGAGATACAGCCGTTAGGTATCAATTAACTCAACCTACCGTAGACCACTGCTGGACCTGGCCTCTGCCAAGTTGCGCCAGACCACCCTATCCTCTGCCTTCCGCATCCAGTCTGTTCAAACCAACTACTTTAGATCTATAGTCCCTCTAGGTAGGGGAGCGTCAAATAGGATATCGTACAGACAACGTGTGCTCAAAAATTTTGAGTGTTTTATCGGCAGGAACGCCATAACATCGGCTGCAAGCGATTTGTTCTGGTGAAGCTGTACGGAGGACGGGTCTGAGAAGTTGTGTTGCGGTGTGTACCGGGTACGATGCGCCAAATGTTGTTGTGTCGGGAGTTTGGTCGTGGAGGGTCACCAAATCAATCTCCCTTTGGCGCAACATCATTGGTCGTGTTGTTGGGTTTAACATTGCATCTCCTCGCTCAACTGCCATTTTGCTTCACTATTTTTTTTTTAATGAATCAGCTCTTAATAAACTAGCGCGCTTTACCATCAACAATTGGATCACCTACCATTGGATACCATCAGGTGGGATTGCAGTCAAGCACTAGTTTACAATTATTAAAAAAAAAAACTGTCTCGTGTTCGGTATCGTAGTGTCATGTACCTACAGTGCTAAATTATAATCTCATTTGAACTGCAACGGTTTTTCTATTTCGCAATAATTACCCCTACCCACAGTGCATTCACAGTAATTCAAATATGGCTGATCATAAAGAGAGACTCGCATACCTTCTCCGTCATATATTCATTTGCGCATCATAAATGTAGTTTGCCTAACATAGTAGACAACTTTTAAGGAATATTAAATAAACTATTTTCATTAGAATCCCGGTGTTCAGCGAAATATGCGTACTGGGATGCCGTGTTTATATTGTGTCGTTTCAGGTTGGCAGACAGGCACGTGAGCTAGAATGCAAGTAATTATATGAAAAACTTGAACCCTTTTAGACTGAAACTTTCTGATTATACAGACAAACATTTTTAAAGGACCTGAGATGCAAATTCACTGTCCTCAACACAGATCTTTTTATTCTGTCATGTATTCTATATCTCGGTGGTAGGCTATAACATCGGCCGCCGGCAGAAGTTACCACCCACCAGACAAATCCATGCCGCCAAGCGATTTGTCGTGTTCCGACATGATGTCTGGTGAAGCCGTACGGAGGACGGGTCTGAGCAGCTGTGTTGCGATGTGTGCCGGGTACGATTCGCCTAATGTTGTTGTGTTGGGAGTTTGGTCGTGGAGGGTCTTCAGATCAATCTCCCTTTGGCGCAGCATCGATGGTCGTGTTGTTGGGTTTAACATTGCATCACCTCGCTCAACTGCTGTCTTCCTTCCTATTCGCTCAGTTTTTCTGAGTGAATAGGCTCTCAATAAACTAGCGCGCTTTACCATCAACGATCGCATCACTACTTACCATCAGGCGGGATTGCGGTCAAGCGCTTGTTTATAATTATTAAAAAAATAAACTCAAAATCGTGTTTTTTTCATTATCATCCCAGAGAATTTATTTAGGTAGACTTATGTATGTGTCATATCTAGCCGTAATCGACTTATAACCTCTCGATCCGGAACTCAGGTATCTTCTCCGTGAGAGGGATGGTACCGCAATAAAAAGTCACACCGGTTCGGTTTTTTGGTTCTATGTCATGCCGGTATTCTCGCGAAGTTTTCCTTCACCGTTTTCAGAGCAGTGGTGATGAAATAATTTACATAAACTCAAATGCCGGTCTAAGTTCGGATCACGACTGACAACTCGTAAGTTACAGCCGTCATCACAAGGCCTCCACCTGTCAGTAAGAGTCTAACTGCGGCGGTAGTCAAAGAGGCTTTTCTACCCCGACAAATGAAAAAGGGTGTCCACCTCAGCTCGTCGCCCGGTAAGGACCAGATCCGGATCGACGGCGCGTTGTGTTCCGCGCGCACCTCAAAGAGATGTCAGCATATCGTGATGGATCCACAAAAACCAATGCCTGCCAGGGCTGCGGATTGTTCGAAAGAGAGAACGCCCAGAATGGTAGAAGTTATTTGATGGTTTCCCATCCACAAAAATGAGCCTCCACCTGCAGTACGGCTCTGTGCCGTGAAAAATTGAGGGAACTGAGTGTAGAGTGAGCTGTCATTCCAACTAATGCTAAGAAACAATTACTATTGATAGATGATCATCATCAACCTTTTATCATCCCACTGCTGGGCACAGGTCTCCTGTCATACAGAGAAGGATTGAGCGTAATCACCACGCTTGCTCAGTGCGGGTTGGCGATTTCAGACTTAAAGTTGTAATCAATCATTAGTGTCCAAGATATACTTAGAAAGTACAAATAACTTAGAAAAGTTATATTGGTACTTGCCTGACCTGGAATCGAACCCGCATAGTTATACTTGAGAGGCTGGTGTTTTAACCACTAGTCCTTGTATTGATAGATCACTCTTAGCTATTTCACCTAACTTTTTACAGTAAGATATTTACAGAATCGATCGACTGTAGTTCATGTGTATAACACATGCACATGAATGTTAATTATAGATAATGGCACCGATTCTCTTATTTACAAACTAAACTAATTTTAAGTTAAGAGCATCTTATTCTTTCGTTTATTTAATTGAGAAAAGGATAGAAGATAACATTTTAACTGAATCCTGCCAAATTAAGATGCCATAGACAGTTTAAACGCGATTATAACAAACATGGCGACTAAAAATGCACTAGTTTACGTCAGGAGCTCACTAATTTGTTAGGTCAATACTGACATTTTATCTTCTGTCCTTTTCTTAATGAAATCGAAAGAAAAAGCTGTACTGAACTTAAACTTAATTTAGTCTGGAACAAGGGAATTGGGACTAATAACAAATTCTCCATCATCATTATATCAAAGCGTAAAAAAAAAAAAAACAAGCCACTGCCCGCTTCTGGCAGTGGGTAATAAAGCACATTATTTTCATCTAAAGTAAAAATCCAATTAGAAATAGGTAAAATAAGAAAACCTTAAATATAATCCTTTTTATTGAACACTTCCAAAGAATAAGAGCATTAACATGACCCAAAAAATTTGTATGGTATACATAAAAGCTTTGACTGATGTTAACTTAATGGTTTCATAAAGATGGCGCAATTTGCCGGATAAAGGCAAGTGAAGGCGTTGTCTTTTATGTCGAAAGCCTTTTGAAGAGTTTGGCTCGGCGTACTGATATGTCTTCGCTGTTTTCAGCGGCGATTATGAGGAGATAAAATACGTAAATTATTTAGTACAAGTATTTAAATAGGCAGAGTGTTTTGAATAGATTAGGCAGTAGTGATTTTTTGGCGTTATGGCTAACTAGTTCTTCTCTTATCTTGAATAGGAATCTTGATACTGGTAGTTCTGATCGCATTCAGATACATTGGTATATTCTCTTTGAAGCAATTGCTGTGTAAGTGTAGTACCCATAATCATTCAGGCTAAGTGGAAGTTCTTACACTACACACTTCCCAAAAGTTGTGTTCGGTATTTTTGGATTTTTTTAAATAATAGGGATGTTTTCTGGGTAAAAAAAAATGATTCTATTTAGTCCGTCATTCAGATTATAGAAAAATATTGGATACATATATTTTGTTTTATCAAATCAATAAAAACTGACAAATATAAAAGACATCAAAGATCAGGAGTGGTGGCTGGGGAAGTCACTGCTCGCTAACAGGTGTAGCGTGCAGTGACGTCACACAAGTTTTCAACACACTGTGTCGTCTTCATTTTTTCTTTATATGAAAAAAGAACAGTGTCTAGTATTTTTTGGAAATATGACTGACTGACTAATTAGTCCAACTACCCTATTATAAACTAGTGCTTGACCGCAATCCCACCTGTAAACAGAAATGCAACCGTTGATGGTAAAGCGCGCTAGTTTATTTAGTCTATTCACTCAAAAAACTGATTGAATAGGAAGGAAGACGCAGTGAGCGAGGTGATGCAATGTTAAACCCAACAACACGACCAACGATTTTGCGCCAAAGGGTGATTACGATAATTTTGGTTAACCTTGCCTAACGAGCCATATGACATGCTTTGCTTCATTAGCAAAGGCATCAACTAGTTTCTTCGTCATTGGGCCATGAGTAGGTTAAGTCCCTACGGTATGTTACCTTTATTAGTCTAAGGATTACTACTTATATACCCCATGGTACTTGAGATTGGCAAGACATGTTTTCTCTCCCATATACAAATATCAGCGTTAGTAGTCACTTTAGATTCACTTCCGTTTCATAACAAGATCATCAGAGTCAGATCATAGTAAAAATACTAATTAATTTTGAAATAATCTTTTCTCCCGCGAATTAATTCCAATTTCCCCAAAATTTGGTAATTTAAAAAAAAAGTGACAACACTGTACATTATTTTGAGCGATGCGCCCGCGTGTGCCCCCCTTTGCCCGCGCATGTATTGCCTATCGCACATGTTTGCAACGTGCACGTTTCGTTATTTCGCAACGTGTTTGCACTTGGGATTTTGTTTTTAAGTTTAGCCCAGCTTGTAGGTATCAGTAGAATCAGTTATCGATACCTAACAATACCTTAACGGATCGGAAAAGGTTTTCTGTACATATTGTATATTAATATAAAAGCTGGAGAATTTGTTTTCTTGTATTTTTAATTGGATTTTGTTTGATTTGATTTGTTTGAAATATATTTGCTTTTGGATTACGCAATTCTTGAGAAGGGTTATTAACCCTGAGGAGGCGAGTAAAACAAAGTAGGAAAGACTTTTAATCGAAAACATAATAGTGTGGGCAGGAGATGCGATAGGTTGGGTGGAGGGAAAGTCAACAAAGTTATAGATAGTAGCTATTTTTAATAATAAATAAAATAATATATAGGGACAAATCACACAGATTGAGCTAGCCCCAAAGTAAGTTCGAGATTTGTGTAATGGGATACTAACTCAACGATACTATATTTATAATAGATACATATACAGTATGTTAAGAAAACCCTGTCCGACCCATAAGGGTAATAAAGGTTAGGTAAACACATGGCCAAATATAATATAAAATTTTACGTAATCATCATAGTACCAATACAAATGAATTTTGAAATAATCTTTTTTTCCCGCGAATTAATTCCAACTTCCCCGAAATTTGGTAATTATTAAAAAGTGAAAACACCGGTATAATTATGAATTTATGAGCGAATAGCGATGCGACCACGTGCCGCGTGCCCTGCCGCCCGCCGCCTCCGCCGCCTCCGCCGCCGCGCGCGTAATGGTGGATGACGCAGATTTATTAAGTTACCTCTTTTTGCGAAGTAATATTTATTTTTTTAGGTGGATTAATTTTTAATTTAGCCTGGTTTTGTATGCATTAGTAGAATCAGTTATCGATACCTAACAACACCTTCACGGGTCGGACAGGGTTTTCTTAACATACTGTATAGATAAACATCCAAGACCCAGGCCAATCAGGAAAATATTGTTTTCCATCATGACCTGCACCCTAATTACGTAAAACACTATTGCTATCAGGTGGAAACAATTCGAAGCATATTGCCAATCCATTGGTCCATGTGTTCGAAAATGTGTTAGCTCAACAAATTAAATAACGCAATCAATATTGTTGAACTGTCAAAATAAAACCCATTGTTACTGATAGTGTGTTATTAATTACCCTTCTGGTCGGGGATCGAACCCGGGGCCTCCACGTCGCAGGCAGGCGCTGCGCTACGGAGGACGACCCTCAATATTACTTATATATCAGAAAGTTTTGCTCATAAATATAAGTGTGTGGTTCAGACTATCAAATTGAACACGTTTCTTAACTCTATGTGACCAACACCCTGATCGGGAAAAAAATCTCGGCCGTTCCATACAAAATTTCAACAGCTACTCGACCCGAATATAATGTAAAATGTTGATCCCATGAAAATATCAGGTTAATAGTTTGTACCACACCCCACCTTTCAGATACATCTAACAAAATCTATTTAAACTTTAACCTATCTCTCCTACGATACCCAACAACATTGAAATCTTTTTCTCTCCTAGTCATCGTGTCATCGCTTCTCATCTTCACCCCTTCTACGTTCATTCATCCCTCTTCACTGAATATCTAAATGAGCAATTAAATTATGTACTCAAGAACAAAGCAATGTATTCACGCACATTTTTGGAGCCTATGCTATATTTAGCGCTATGTCAGAGGCGCTACGTGGAGACCGGCTTGAAGTGTAATTAAATACACAAGTTGAATTTCTCTGACACAGTTGGGACGTAGAACCGTTTAAGTATTATACATACTTACAATAAATACGTGAATATCGAAACAAGGCATGATGTTGTATAGACATAACACCACACCTTGTTTGAAAGGCGTTTTAAGGTCCGGCGGTACTGCAAAATGTCACCTGGCTACTTTGGATTCAGTAGAGAGGCGTACGAAGAGGCGACCAGATTTAACTCAAAACGGTCTTCAAAGCCTGGAGCATAGGCGTAGAGTAGCCAGCCTTTCGGTGTTCTATATTATGCATTTTGACGAGTGTGCGAGGGAACTGCATGATTTAATTCTCCCATCTCCGTTCCACCGCCGGACGACCCGTCGTACGGCGAGTTTCCACCCTTACGTTGCCTGATGGTAAGCAGTGATGCGATCGTTGATGGTAAAGCGTGCTAGTTTATTAAGAGCCTATTTAGTCAGAAAAACTGAGCGAATAGGAAGGAAGACGGCAGTTGAGCGAGGTAATGCAATGTTAAATCCAACAACACGACCAACGAAGCTGCGCCAAAGGGAGATTGATCTGAAGACCCTCCACGACCAAACTCCCAACACAACAACATTAGGCGCATCGTACCCGGCACACATCGCAACACAACTGCTCAGACCCGTCCTCCGTACGGTTTCACCAGACATTATGCCGGAACACGACAATTCGCTTGGCGGCAAGGCTTTGTCTGGTGGGTGGTAACTTTTGCCGGCGGCCGATATTATGGCCTACCACCGAGAAAAATGACCACTACGATCCGGACGAAGCGTTTCGCCTTCTCTTTTATACCACGTACATCGAGGGACTGGAACAATTTGCCAGCGGCGGTGTTTATATCGAACTACAATTTGTGTGTCTTCAAGGCTTGAGTGAATAGTGTCTTAATAAACTAGCGCGCTTTTCCATCAACGATTGCACCTCTGCTTATCATCAGGCGGGATTGCGGTCAAGTACTAATTTAAATTAAAAAAAAACCTTGAGGGTTAGGCAGACGTAGGTGCAGAAGGACAGGAGCAAACCTATGTATGGCCATCAATCAGGCACAAATCCAGAGTGCGGGCTGCTTCCGAGAAATTACTGATGGAATAACCCTTTACCCGACCTGCAGCAGTAGCGCTTCCAGCTTTCTATGTTCCAGCTTCATAAGTTCGATGGCCAAGCGCTAGCAGCGCTGACTTGCTAAGCGTGAGCTCAGCAGTGGAGCGCTTGCAACTACTACTATTCTTGATGAAAGAGGCAGTTCTAAGTCTTAGTAGAGAATATGTTATTTCTGCTATTTATAACACCAAACTAGATTATGGTTATATAAGAAAGGTGCAGACTTACTTTTTTTAAAATTTAGTTTAAATAGAATTGCACTGAAGGGCTCTAGAAGACTACACAATTATGAAAGGATCATTAAAGTTTAAATTCACGAGAAAAATCTTTTTAATAAAATGGTGAATTGCTGGAACTAAGTAAATTTCAGACGCACTAAAGTTTAGAGCGAGTGTTTGAAACTGTACTTACTTACAGCTTTAGTAGTCAAGAGTCGGGGAGTGTTACCCTTGTTAAGAAAAACGTAGTACTTTGGTCAATCTGCGTCAATGCGATTATTTGATCGGCCTGTGCGTGGTCGGTCTCAGATTTTGTTCAGCTAAAACATCGAACTTTATTTTAAGTTTGTTGTTTCTTGTTAAATGGTAATTTTCCCGTTATGAATTAAAAATAAGTTAAAGCTCGCTGGTTCAACTTTACTTTTCCATAACAAGCTTTTTATTTTGATTTAGCGATCCAGCAACAAAACAGGTTCTTAAATTAAACGTTAACTTTTTTTTTTCTAAAAGAAAGCCCTGATAATAGAGATATTTTTATTTTGAATGTTTTCGCGTAGATATCTGTTTTGATTTAAATCGAGTCTCCGTCGCAGGACTTCGTATACTACGCGACGACGCTTGCTACAAAGCTACATGTGCTACGAGGCTACGAAATGGATTTGCGTAGCGTTCGTAGCAATTCGTAGGCACAGCATCATGAAAAACGATGTAATCTTGAAATGAGTTTCTATATGATTTTGCGCCATTTTTCTTACGCTACTCCTAGTGTTGTACCTTGGTAGGTACATTATTTGACTCATTTATTTTTGGTCGAATCAATCAGTCTACCTAGTAAATCATATTAGGGACAGCTTCTAGTCTAACCGAATTCAGCTGAAAAAAACATTAATATGGGGTACTGTGCCCCATGTTATGATTAATTGTCAGACTTTTAAGCTTCTGAACACCTGTAACGACTGGCAAAGATCTATGAATTTCAGTCGAGACTTATGGCTTAATATGCAATAACTACAAATTAATAAAAAAGCGCTTAAGCATACCTGAATCCATAAACACCAATAATGTTTAGAACTGAAGTGCTAATGAATAAAATTGGTATCAATTAGCAGACGGTCATTAGGTTCAGCCATCACTAATGATAGCAGTCGGAGTTTTTTGAGGAATCCTTAGCCCACGTACGCACGGATGTAAGAATATCGCGACTGAATTATAATTATTAGTATCCAAAAAACAAAAAAAAAAAAAAACGGCCTATATCCCGTACCATTATCTATAGGTAAGAATTATTTCTGTTACATGCAAGCCCCCTTAAATATTTATTTTAGTCAGTTTCTATTTCTTATAGCGGCAGCGGCAGAAATTCATAATCTACGAAAATTTTTAGCGTCTACCTTTTGCTGTTATTAACATCGAGTAAAATACGCAAAAAATCCCGTTTCATATATTGGAGCCCCTTCCCTCCCCCCCCCCCTTAATATTAATTTAATTCGTTTTTAGTATTTATTGTCTTAGCGGCAATAGTAATAATTATATCATCTTTGTAAATTTCAGGCATCTACCTTTTCCATTATTAATATCGTGAAAAATACGTCAAAAAATCACGTTTACCGTATTTTAAAAATCACGTATTCATTATATTCCGCTTTTAGTATTTTTAGTATTTTCATTAGTTTATACTATATCGGCAGACATTTTTTCAAGATTTTAAACTCTCGCCGTTGAACAGTGCGTTGAAAGTCAATTGCGCGAAAAACAATCGCCTCGGGAAACGCGCTCATGCGAACTTGGGCTTATGCTCATCTCATTTAGTCACTGATGGATGGCCACGGAGGCGTCGGCATTCGTCTGATGCGCCCTTTACAGTTACAGGTCATTCCACGTTTAACGAAGTGCTAAATACTTACATTGCTATTTCAATTACGGGTAACACCATTTCATCCGTTTTATTTGAGTTTATCTAGTGATGTATGTTACCAGTAAGATTTACGTTTTGTTTTTATAGAAATTGTTAAAGAAAGATATTTATTAAGCCCTGTTTTTACAAAGTTTTTTTTCTTTGTTAAAGATTATTAAAGAAACATGTATGATCGTGATTCCATAAAGATTTAGTTTTTTCTTTCAGACGTACGGAACCCTAAACACCAAATTTTTTTTTGCCCTGATGTGAACTCTATTAAATCAGCTGACAAGATAGTTTTTCCAGTTTTGTTTTCATTGTGCTATTTTCTGTAATTAGCGAATTAATGTTTACTTTAAAATCTTCTACGTGGTCTGGTGCATTTTGGTTTGCTGGTTATTTTGGCCCACAGCTCATTGAAGGATATTAATATGTATTCAAACATATATTTTTCCTATGATTTTGTAAATACAGTCAGTATTTGTGTTGCTTTACAGTGTTGCTGACATATGTAATATCACAGATAGAAGTCCTCTTTCACCTTGAAGACTTCTGTCGGCTGCGCTAAGCCGGCCGGGGCACACATACGCATTATTTTATATCCGTGTGTGTCATATTTCAACCAATCAATCGTATGTTATGGTGTATCGCTATGGAGAATTAAAGATGTAGTCTATGCTAGACAATGAAAACAATATTCGTAAACCGTTTTCTTATCGCCGTCTTTATCTTTCTTTAAAGTACAAAATTTTCGTTACGCCAGTTGAAGTTAAATTTTCTTCTGCGAGGACGTGATGTCGCAGAAGGAAGCTGCGGAATGGGAGAGGGAGATCTCAACTCCTTATCCGGCGCCGAGGAAGGGTGGACAACGCCCTCTTTCGGCCCCCATGAATGGGTCCAGGGGCGAGGGACATGGGGAAGTCCCCGCCCCCTATCTGATGGACCCCGAGGCGGAGGCGCTCGCGAGTGTCGGCGCGCGCCTCTGAGGCGATGCACGGGGTAGTTTAACACCCCACTACCCCGTGCAGAAGACAAGGCCCGGCCAGACCGAGCCAGCACATGAGTGTGGGGCCGTGGAAGAATTTAGACTCCCGCGGCCCCACGCGCGCTCGTACCAGAAGAGACACCGGGATGGTTTTTAGTCAGTAGAAGTCTGACAGAACAAAAACAAAAAAGTCGAAGTTAAATTAGCTCGGTCGGTAAATGGGCCGCACTTAACAATGCGATCAAAAGCGTGCGATTGTGTGTTCGAATTCTAATTATAGCAAATCATTTTGTTGTTTCATATAATTTCATATTGTGATTATTGATTTGTGTTTTAAAGTAAAAATGTTTGCAAATAATATTTAAACGAATGTGTGATGTCATGTTGGCCTAGTGGTTAAAACACCAGCCTCTCAAGTATGAGTGTGCGGGTTCGATTTCAGGTCAGGCAAGTAAGTATCAATGTAACTTTTCTAAAGTTATAAGTACTTTCTAAGTATATCTTGGACACCAATGACTGATTACAAGGTGAAGGAAAACATCTTGAAGAAACCTGGACAAGTCTGAAATCGCCACCCGCATTGAGCAAGCGTGGTGATTACGCTCAATCCTTCCCTGTACGAGAGGAGACCTGTGCCCAGCAGTGGGACGATAAAAGGTGGTGATGATGATTCAAACGAATAGAAAAAAATATTGAATATTTATACCAAGACATGTTTTTATTATATGTTCACTATAATTTATTGTAATAACAAACAATAAACAGCCTCTACAACCGAATGGGTATTTGACTAAAAAAAACTAATTAGTCCGTCAGTCAGATTTCCAAAAAATACTACACATGTAATTTTTCTTTTTTCATATAAACAAAAAATTAAGACGACACAGTGCGTTGAAAACTCGTGTGACGTCACTGCATGCTACACTTTTTAGCGACCAGTGACGTCACCAGCCACCACTCCTGATCTTTGATGCTTTTTATATTTGTAATTTTTTATTGTTTCGATAAAACAAAAAATACTTGTCTAGTATTTTTTAGAAATCTGACTGACGGACTAATTAGTTTTTTTAGTCAAATACCCTATTACCCTGCTGTTCAGATAGGCAGTACCAAGAGGTATCGTAGTCCCTAGTGGTAATATCGATATGTCTTGGTAAGATTGGTTGTTTTAACGTACTCTCAACGGTCGCATTATGTAAAGATCAACCACCCATCCATAGATCGACCTTGGCAAGTATAGCTTAACCTGATCAACCAGCCTGTATAGCTGTTATTATTTAGCCACGGGACCCTTCCTTCTACATAATATAAATCCTTAAAATAATAAAAACCTATATGTATACAATGGGCCTTGAAAGAAGGCTCAAAGTCACTCAAAGGGCAATGAGTGCTCGAATCAGGCATGAGGAGATCCGCAGAAGAATGAAAGTAACCGATATAGCCCGAAGAATCGCTACACTAAAGTGGCAGTGGGCTGGGCACATTGCCAGTAGGACCGATGCCCGATGGGGCCGACGGGTTCTCAAGTGGCGACGCAGCGTGGGTAGGCACCCGACAAGGTGGACCGATGACCTGGTGAAGGTCGCGGGAAACCGCTGAATGCTGGAGGCGCGGGACCGGTCGTCGTGGAGAACCTTGGGGGAGGCCTATGTCCAGCAGTGGACGTCTTTCGGCTGAAATGATGACTAGTGGTTAAAACACCAGCCTCTCAAGTATGAGTGCGCGGGTTCGATTCCAGGTCAGACAAGTACCAATGTAACTTTTCTAAAGTTATATGTACTTTCTAAGTATATCTTGGACACCAATGACTGAAGGTGAAGGAAAACATCTTGAGGAAACTTGGACTTTAAGTCTGAATTCGCCAACCCGCATTGAGCAAGCGTGGTGATTACGCTCAATCCTTCTCTGTATGAGAGGAGACCTGTGCCCAGCAGTGACCTTGAACATGACCTTAATGGACTCGTAGGATTGCAAACTTTCCGAAAATAAGAAAGATAAATACTAAAGTACTGAACAGTTTCAACAAACATAGACAAACCTTGTATACAGACCCATACCGCCAATCCGAGTTAATTCGATTCCAAACTTGACTTTCCTTCGCATCCAACATTACAATTCCCAATTTCATTTTGACAAGCAAGTGGGGCACGTGGCGACACTCATGTATTCAGATCGTAATGGTGCTGTCAAAGTTTAAGAGCATATCGCTATAAACTGAAAAAATACGCCAGTCAGTCCTACGACACTTTTTTGGTGTAAACTGGATTTTTAACCAGTTTTGTCCCAATGTCAATGACAAAAATGCTGGATTTTAAAGGTTATTTTATCACAATTCCTTTTTGGAAGTCGATGTGAACATACCCTTGTTAATTCTATTAAAATATGGTAGGTAATCTCATAATGAAGAAAAGCGGATTGCTATGGTTTTTCTTGAACTAAATTTGGAATTATTGATTACTTATGCCTACAATTAGTCTAAAAATAGATGGACAATTTAGTAGGAAAATAATAGTATGTCTACACAAATGAGAGATTTAATTAATGAGCCCGGATATTGACTGAAAGTAATGCCAGGATTATAATACACATACACATAATATCCGGACGTCATTAACTAACTACATCATGATTATGGGTAGGTAATAATTATCTGTTCATTTTGAGCATAATTGGAGGCATCTATTTTCGGTCTTGGGGATGTCTTGCAGTTACAAATGGTCATAAAAATGACTATCCTGTAGGTTTTAGGATAAAAGAGATATTTTACAGAGTTATAATCAACAGCACGGTTTACTTCCGCATGTAGATATAGGTTAAAGAACTTTATTATTTCTCATTAAGAATTACTTATAGTAAAGATAGTTAGATAGATAGAAGTATAGATAGTTAGATATTAACCAAAAGTAATAAGCAAGCTTAGAGCAAGCAGTGTTGGCCACTTACTTCTGAGTAACAAACCAACTTAGGCGCATTTATGGTGAAGATGGCTTTCTACATCCATAAATGCGCCTAAGTCGGTTTGTTACTCAGTGGAAGGATGTGATTATATAGGTTCTATAGTGTGATGAAATTAAAAGTTTCTTTGCGATATATATACACCAATATTATAAAGCTGAAGAGTGAGTTTGTTTGTACGCGCTAATCTCAGGAACTCCTAGGTTGAATTAAAAAAAAAAAAATTGTGTTGGATAGTCGATTTATCGAGGAAGGCTATATACCACAACGATACGACCGCAAGAAGTGAAAAATCATTGAAAAATATGGAAATAAAGGGGAAAATTAATCATTTTGAGTGGTTCCGTTGCGTGCGATGTGTAAACGGTTTAATTTACGCAAAAAATACGATACAAAATCCCTTATCGCAATTTTAATAATAGAAATTGACGCGGTCGAAGTTGTGGGCAACAGCTAGTAAAATATAAGCGCAGGTGTAGAGTAGCCAGCCTTTCGGTGTTCTATAGGATGCATTTTGGTGATTGTGCAATGGAATTGCATGATTTAACTCCCTCATCTCCGTTCCACCATCGGACGACCCGTCGTACGGCGAGTTTCCACCCTTACATTGTTAACACCACTACGATCCGGACGAAACGTTTCGACTCCACGCGTACATCGAGAGACTGGAACAATTTACCAGCGGCGGTGTTTCCGTCGGATTACAACTTAAGTTTCTTCAAGGCTAAAATGAATATTCTCTTAATAAACTAAAAAAAACTACCATCAACGATTGCACCACTCACACACATCACAAAAAAATATAATATATTAAATTTCAGTTGGTTACTAGCGATACTTCAGTGTCGTTGTTAGTTCCTGTTTTCGAGCTTAGCAAGCGTGCGATGTTATAGTTACTCGAGCTCACAAGTTTGTATGGGTTACACAAATATTAGGAGGAAACCAGCATATTCGAGAATCAAAAATTGGAAGACTTGTGACACATCCCAAATGGCACCGGGCGCACATCGAACACTAATCGAACAGAATGTGAGTCCAAGCAGTCAATTAATCCCAGTTGCATCCGAAGCTTTTTCAGCTTTGGAGTCTGGGGTCTACGTTACCAGTCTAACTGCTGATTTTGGCTAAACTTCGAATATTATCCGTGGAGCGGCTGCCGTTTGCCCTCCTCAACCCGAAGGGGATATCGAAGCATTGCAGTTAGGCTATTTGTTGGACTTTTGAGAGCTCCAACAACCCGTAACGACTGCCTTTAGATGTTCGTATGGCAACCGGGACCAATGGCCTAACGTGCTTTCCGATGCACGACCAGAGCAGTGCAAATATTCATAATTATTCTTGCATACAAATATTTGTACTGCGCGGGGACCGAACCTGCGCCTCTTAGCGTAGCGGCCGCGTGCACTACCGCTACGCCACCGAGGCTGTCAAAAGTGTCCAAGCAGTGTGGATATTATAATTATTATAGGCTGATTCTTATGCTAAACATCCGACATAAAAGCAAATCAAGGAAATACGATTATGTAAATAATATAATGTGTAATAGGAGTGGCCGTTGTCCTGCTGTTTTAGGGTTATGAAATGAAATTAAATTAAATCGTTTATTAAGCAAGTAGGATCACTTTTACACGTCATATGTTTTTTCTTTTATCTAGATGAAGTCGGCATTTCCTAACCGACTACCTCTGAGAAGAAATGGCCTAAACAAACTCAGGGATCATCGTCTTTTTTTAGTCCAGACATTAAAAATGAAAATGTTTACAATAATTTACGTTATAATTACGCATATTGCTTAATAACAATGCTTAACAGAGCGAGCAACTCAATATAAGCTTATGATGAAGTTAAGGTATAGATTAGGAAGATTATGTGAACACGCTTACTGTCCCTGTTGACAGTATTTTTTTAAATTTTTTATCTAAAATCAGAAGACAGAATTGTGTGAAAAGAGCTTTGATTTTCACACAATTCTGTCTTTCCTCTCTGTCTGGCCCTCTTCTGGAGGCCTTTGCCTTCAAGTGGGACAAGATTTTAGTTTGATTAGATCTATAACGATAATCTGATTCAATAACGCGTTGAGAGCAATGTTGCAGCTACTCCGCCACTGCAGCGCCTCGGGTAGGTTCGTGGAGGCGGGTACCGACTGCTTTCACGCGACTATGCGCAAGCGATGCGCGTCTCTGGTGCACGGGCAGCGCCAACTATGTCCTTGTGACGATTGCCCTTACACCCAGTAATGCTGCGGCAGACATATTGCTGTCGTGTAAAATTGTTGTTTGTTTGTGTGTTCGTTTTTTTATCTTGTTCGATACCTTTTATGTATCTGTTTAATAAGCTGACACAATTTAAAAAAGGGGCAAGGCAGATTAATTAATTTATAAGACGTGACCTCGGAGGGGAGGAGTGCTCCGATCATATAATTATACAGTTACAGCCGTTACTATGTTTCGCCACGGACACATTGATTTATGTTTTGGCAAATGGTGAGTGGCATTTGTAATATGCAAACTAAAGCCTTCTTTTTACGAAACTCTTCCTATTTCACGAAATGATTAATGTTGACTGAAATATGATAGAAGTGGATTGATAAACTTTGTTTTTTATTTGACGTGACTGACCACAACTCTGGGCTCAATATTTTAATTATTATCTACTAACTCTCCGGCCGCGGCTTCGCCTGCATGGATTTCGGTTTTCTCGCGCTTTTTAGATTTCCCTCGGGAAAATCAAACTTTTCCGGGATAAACAGTTATTATTTAATCCGGACTTCTAATTTTACGTCTGCAAAATTTCAAAGCAATCGGTACAGTAGTTACGGCGTGAAAGCGAACCAAACAAACGAACAAACTCTCTTTCCGAATTATAATATCAGTAAGGATAGTCTTATTGTCTATATTAAAATAAATTGTTTATGTACGGATGACAGCAGGTGAAGCCACCCGAAACTGTCAAATATTCCCAATGAACCTTGAGCTTCAATAACTTAGTGATAAAGTTGGAAATCCAATAAAAAATCTGACAGATTTTAGTAGTTTGATGTGCTGTCGTCTGGACATTGACAATAGAAACGTGAAGATCAATATTTGAATGAAGATAGTTTATTATTTTGGGCCCACTGTACTGTATTTTTTTTAAATATTTTTTATTGTTCGTATTGTACCTAAAACTAACAAATTTATCATTTAAGTTGAAAATTCCAGTACCTACGAGGAGGTAACCAAATCTGTTTTAATTCGTAAAGAAACGTATCACGACGCCACAGCTGGTCCTCTTGTGATTAATCCCATTTTAAGATTAGCTTTCTACTATTATATATACAAGACAATATTTTTAAGCTTACTTACTGTATCCCGGATAAAGTGGTTTATAAATCAGCGGGAAACGGACTGTATATTTTTTGTTGTTTGCCAGTTTGATTCTAATGATGTTACTCAGTCATTAATGGTCAGGTATTCGATGTTTCTGATTATGGAAATCGTAACTGAATTAAAGTTGAATCTAAGGTACGGAACTCGATGGAGCTTTCCAGCAGGTTTCGTTATGATGAAATAATTAAACATTATACTTAATAAAGAAAAAAAAATATGGGTACTATTTTGGATTTATATGTATTTTATCTATACTATCTTTTGAATAAAGAGTAGCTTTGAAAAACTACATAAAAAACGGCTTGCGCTGCGTTTTACACGGCGACGCGCCGTAAAGTGATTCATAAAAAGACTATTCAAAATCGAGGTTAAGTCACTTCAGCTTTGTTCGACTTTGTAAAGAATTTTTTCCTACTCACATTTTATTTATTAATAAATTTATTTCGAGCAACAACACTCAGAGAGTTAGTAATGTGGCTGCAAACTATGTTAGTAATACATTTAGACACCAAACAGCGGTGGTAGTATCAAGTGTCACATTGGGTGAAAATGGACTTGAGAATTTATTTTATTTGCTCTAGTAGGATGGTAAATGAAATAGAGCAGCCTCTCTATCTGACACTATCAGAAACACAAGTGTCAAGTGACAAAAAACACTTTATCCACTTTATTTTTAACCTCCGAGAAAAACAGAGCTGCGTTATTTCCCTTTCCGCTTGAAATGTTTAGGTGTTTCTGTTTTCCTGTATACAATTGTAGGATTGTAATGAATATGGAATCTTCAAGATGGTACAGAATTTGTTGGGTTAATTGTTCAGTAAGATTTTTGTGTAAACTCTGTAGACATTGTCCGGTAACTTATGAACTTGTGTGGCTTTTAAAGTGTGGCAATAAATCCATTTAGATGCAGTTGGAGGAAAGTGCGTAGTGATAATGGAAGAAAGGATTATTGAGATTCAGTTACAGAAATAATTAAATTCCACATTTATCTGCAAAACAAACTCATAGTGATTGTGTAATCTATCTTTGTATAAGTTATTTATTATTTAATTTTATAGTCCATTCTATTTATTCCGTATGTTGCATCGGCTATGTTTTGTATTCACATTACCCTCAGGTCGAGTAGTAGAAAATGCCTCGGATATTAAGTCCACCTTCAGAAAGGTTATGTTCATCGCGAATAAAGTTTCAATAATAAAGAAAATGTGTCTCGTTCTACGGGTAAGAACTTTATTTGCTATTGGATTCTAGCACACCAAAGATAACAGTAATAATGTTAGCAATTAAGGTACCAAGAACATAAAGTTCTAACACTAAAGGCCTCGTTGGATAAGTACTGTAATATATACTGCTATAGATTGATAATCGTAATGATAACAACACATACTAAAAACAGTTATTTTTTGCAAGGATAATGGTATGGAATAGTTCGTGAGCGACTCCGACCAACACTTGGCCGATTTTAAAAAAGAAGACCTAATTGACTATTAGGTCTATTGATGGAAAAATGTATTAACTCTGCACGAAGAATTTTCCCATGTTATGGGCCCAGAATAATTGCCGGTATCATAAATTCGAAATTGGGAAATACGTAATGCGAAGATGTCGGATGATCAGAGTTCCTTTTTTGGAATAAGGAAGCTTGGGGGTGCACAGAACTTCGAGGTTTGGAAGCTCCAAGTGAAAAACTACATGGAATGTAAAAATTGGTAGATAGCTGTAGAAGCCACGGAAGTCACTGCAGAACTCAAAGAAGCTTTTCTCGGTGGTAGGCCACATCGGCTGCCGGCAGAAGTTACCACCCACTAGACAAAGTCTTGCCGCCAAGCGATTCGTCGTGTTCCGGCATGATGTCTGGTTAAGCCGTACGGAGGACGGGTGTGAGCAGTTGTGTTGCGATGTGTGCCGGGTACGATGCGCCAAGTGTTGTTGTGTCGGGAGTTTGGTCGTGGAGGGTCTCCACATCAATCTCCCTTTGGCGCAGCATCGTTGGTCGTGTTGTTGGGTTTCGCTCAACTGCCGTCTTCCTTCCTATTCACTTAGTTTTTTAAGTGAATGGGTTTAATAAACTAGCGCGCTTTACCATCAACGATCGCATCACTGCTTACCATCAGGCGGGATTGCGGTCAAGCGCTAGTTTATAGTTATTAAAAAAAAATGCTGAACGACAGGCGCGTACTACCATGTGTTGGAGCCTTCAGGTATGGCATAATCTATTTAATGCATACGAAGATAAAGGCTGTGTTAGATGTACATCACAGAAACACATTTGTTCGTCTCAGACTTTAATTCCGAACTATATATCATATTTTGAATATGACAATCAAGTCACTATGTGACAGATTATACGCCTAACAGCCAGTAGTGTTCTACAGGAGCCAACCTCCAACACTGTATAATAGAGGTCCACTACTGAGCAAAGGCCTTTTTTTTTTTTTTTTTTTAATAATTTTAAACTAGCGCTTGACCGCAATCCCGCCTGATGGTAAGCAGTGGTGCGATCGTTGATGGTAAAGCGCGCTAGTTTATTAAGAACCTACTCACTCCGAAAAACTGAGCGAATAGGAAGGAAGACGGCAGTTGAGCGAGGTGATGCAATGTTAAACCCAACAACACAACCAACGATGCTGCGCCAAAGGGAGATTGATCTGAAGACCCTCCACGACCAAACTCCCGACACAACAATATTTGGCGCATCGTTCCCGACACACATCGCAACACAACTGCTCAGACCCGTCCTCCGTACGGCTACACCAGACATCATGCCGGAACACGACGAATCGCTTGGCGGCAAGACTTTGTCTGGTGGGTGGTAACTTCTGCCGGCGGCCGATGTTATGGCCTACCACCGCTTAAAGGCCTTGGCCTCCCCCAAGGCTTCTCACAATGACCGGTCTTGTGCTGCCCGCATCCGTCAGTTTACCGCTAAATTCACTAGGTCATAGGTCCACCTTCTTGAGGGACAATAATAGTAATTAGGTCTAATTCCTCTCAAATATCATAGCTCATTTACTTATTTTTAGGTTATGTTAATATTTTTTAGGTTATATTAATATTTTTTAGGTTATATTAATATTTTTAGGTTATATTAATATTTTTTAGGTTATATTAATATTTTTTAGGTTATATTAATATTTTTTAGGTTATATTAATATTTTTTAGGTTATATTAATATTTTTAGGTTATATTAATATTTTTTAGATTATATTAATATTTTTCAGTGGAGTCAATCCTCTTGTTCACAAAATAAACACAATTTATGTTCAGTACATCTTTTTCTTTCTATATTATTAAGAAAAGGACAGATAATTACTTAAGTCTTTTCAAATTTAGCTGCTCAATAGACAATTTTATTGAGACTTGATTAAAAACATAGCTACTAAAAATATGTTAATTTACGTCAGGCGTTGACCAATTTGATAGGACTTATTCTTAAATAATAAATTAATATTTTTGCATAGATCTTCTATTTTTACTGAAAAAAAAAAACCTTGTAGACCTTGTAGTACCAAGCTCGCGCCACGGGCGCCTCTGTGCTTATATCCCCCACTTAACTTCCGTTCGCCTTGCCCGATCACTTTTCGTAACGCTTACGTCACGCGATCGCCAGCTTACTCCCCAAGTCAAGCGTGCGTAAAGAAGTTTCACTTCAATATTTATCTCCAGTACTTTTTTTAAAGATATAGAAAGAAAAAGAACACTACATTTATTTTCTTCTTCTGCTCAACCTATCGAGGTGCCACTGCTGGACAACAAAAGCTTGCAGTGTCTAGAGTGGCGCCACGGTGCCCTCACATTCCGTCTGAAAAACAACCCTGGCGCACAAACAAGTGAAGAAACACGGTTGGGTTTTAGTCAGTAAAAGTCTGACACACCTTTCCGCTCCGCCCAGAGCCCGAGAGGTCATTTGATGATTTCCCATCCAAAACAAATAAAAAGGCTTTCATTCTATTTTGGGTTTTTGTTTTTGGTAGTCTATATTGGGTTGCATTGCTATAATCCCCATCCCGATTATAGTAATGCCCCCCATATTGCTATAATCCCCACGCTTGGCAGGTGGGTTGGGGTCGCAGCAATTTGTTATTCCACAGAAGAAGCGCTGCTGCCCGCTTCCCTGGTGAGAGTTCCCTTGTCGCCTCTTATGACACCCACGGAAGGATATGTATATCTTCTGTCCTTTTCTTTTGAAGTGAAACTTCTTTACGCACGCTTGACTTGGGGAGTAAGCTGGCGAACGCGTGACGTAAGCGTTACGAAAAGTGATCGGGCAAGGCGAACGGAAGTTAAGTGGGGGACTTAAGCACAGAGGCGCCCGTGGCGTGAGCTTGGTACTACAAGGTCTACAACAAGATTTTTTTTTTTCATTAAAAATAGAAGATTAATGCAAAAATATTAATTTACCAATGAAACCATTAAATAAATTTAAATATTTATAGAAAATTAATATATGTATATGTGTATACATGTATATATTGTACACACATATATATATATATATATATATATATATATATATATATATATATATATATATATATATATATATATACATACAGATGGAGCGAAAGAAATTTCACTTCAGTTGTGTGGTCATAAGCACACTCATTTTTTTTCTTGATTTGTGTCAATTACGGATCATACTTTAATGAACATACAATATTCAATACTCACTGCCCTAAAAATTACAAAACCGGCCCGTTGAAAATTAAAAAGTCTTTATACCTAATTGGGTTGACAGAAATAAAGTCTTTCAGTTTGAATGAAAAGACCGATATACAATAGACAGCTATTTTCTATTTGCGACGTTGCCATCAGTCAGAGTACACCCTCTTAATCCGAGTTTAAGGTTGGCTATAAATAGAATGTTCCTTAAATTTGAATGGGACCCGCAAAAGTAACCTACTCGTTCCATTTTTTCAAATGAGTAATTCTGGTATAAACAAACGACAACCCTTTTCTAATCTGGATTTAGGTTTAGTTCACGAACTTCGAACGTTTTGGATTTTGGGCTGTACGTACGTATATTACTTGGGATTCTTCCCGATCTACTAAAAACTTTATTGTAAGAACGCTATTTACCACGGTAATAAACTTGACCGTTTCTTGGCGGCGAAGGCGCTGACTGAATGTTACATGAACCTTGACACGAATTAATTCAAATGTGTTGAATTCAAGGCTTAGGCCGTTACCTACACCGGGTTAAGATATAGGCATTTCGATCGTGTTGATTCATTTCATTTAAGTTGTTTATTCAGATTTATTACAGCAGCAAAGTTTTATAGACAGTTAAAATAGGCTAAAGTATAAACCCAAAGCTATCTTATTTTTCTGCCAGGGCTGTGGGTTGTTGAAAAGAGATACCTCGGCTCTGCTGCACAAGCGAGTGTAGGAACACGGGTGGGCTTTAGTCAGTAAAAGTCTGACACGACCTGCCGCATCGCCCAATGCGGGAGAGGTCATTTGAAGATTCCCCATCCACAAAAAAGGCTATTTTCTCAAATATTAACTATAATGTTCTTACCTATAATATCTAATAAAAACAAAAAAAAAGTTCTAACTAAAGTTGTTCCAAACATCGCAGAAGTAAGGCAAACTCCTTATAACTTTCTTGGAGACAACAATATATTGTTATAAGTACCTAGGCTCTTTTAAACAGTTTTACTTACCTTTTCTTTAGTACGGCACGAGATTTTGTAATGTTTATGTATCAAAAGAAGGAGGCATCTAAATAATGTTTGTTTTTAACACTCAATCATAAATCGATATCCTATATTCCTCTGTTCTAAACTCGGTTTGATATAATTTAGGAATAATGATTGGAATATTATTATGTAAATAATCGAATTTAGTTTTTGGTGACATGGCAGGCTAACTATTCAGTGTATACCCAGTGCCTATTGCACATATAGGGTATAGAAGAAGTGGGATGTTCAAAGAACGATCCCATACCCGCATTTCAGGACAGGGCAAAAATTCCGAAAGAAAAAGGCCTGTGACTAGAAAGTAATATATAATAGAAATCGCCATTCTCATGGTATGGGCATATGGTGAAGAGGTATGAGGAACATTCATGGAATGTTTTGAGTATTTATAGGTGTAGAAATGATGACAGTCTGAGAGATAATATGGCTAGAAATGTGAATCGAAGAAGACACGCTACGCTGACCCAGAGTAAATTGGAATAAGGGAAGTTTTGATGTTGTTTTTTTGGTCGCGATTGCTCTAAGCATTGTTACATACTGGACCAAGACCTTGTAACTGAGAAAGCACGTTAAGCCGTTGGTCCCAGGGAGGTTTTAATATTTTTTTCTCCCGCGGGCTAGATAAGGTTAAGGTCTTAGTAGATAATACTGCACAGAGCAATTCTGTGCAGTATTACATACTAAGACCTTGTAACTGAGAAAAATTTCAGCTGTCATTCGTAGATCTACAACAATCGTTATGCGTCTTCAGAAGCCTGAAAGTCTGACCACCAGGCTTATCAAGGATTAGCGTATTACCCAGTAACTGTGTTATGATATTCAGCAGAAACCGGTTAGACTGAAAGTCAACCTCAACATAGTTGGGATAAGGCTAGGTAAATTATAACTATGATGATGAATCGAAGTTTCAATGAGATCTATAACTCCACGTGCATTGTGATAAACAAAAAACAAGATATCAATGGATTCCTCTAAAAATTTAAATTAATGAAGCAATGGAAACAACTTAACTTTTTAATAAAACTGCACGTCTAATATTTGTAAGGTGAAATTGTGTCTATGACTAACATAGAATGACTATGGAAAGAGTTGCCCGTGTCCATAAGGCGTGCTCAGACTCAGTTCCTTTTTAAAAGTATTAGAATTAGTAGCAGTCTATAAAGAAAGAAAGAAAAATGCATTTATTGACATTACAGCAAGATACATAAATTTAAAACTATAAAACTTGGCTTGTAATGCCAAAAGGGCCTCAGCTCAGCATAATGTCAGATGACAATACAAAGTGTACCATCTGACGCTGATTTTCAGCTGCAACCCACGAGTGTTATACGCTAGAATTACAAAAACACAGTCCGCAATAATATAAATGATACATTATAATAATAGTAATCCAAATGATAGAAAAACTTAAACAGAATCACATAAAAATGTTGTGATAAATGTGTATAAAATAAAAAATAAGTATTCAATTTACAATAATTTTATAAACAAATTTTATAATATGTTAAATATATTATAAATATATTGTTGTATTTTATTTGCACTTGTATGATGTTTAATAAGCAGATGTATATATTTATTTAAACTAGTAGGTATGACAGTCAGATCATTAGTAATCACTTAATAGTACATATTTATTGTGTCTTCTTCCCCTTAGTATTCCACCGAAAGGTTCGCTCTTAGCGATAAGACCACCCATTGTGTCACCCTTTGTAAAATCTTTATATTTATGTTCTGTAATCTATATGGTGTAAATAATAAAGAGTATTCTATTAAATTCATTATTATGAATCTAATTCATGTTTCATTACTGATAGAGGTCCGGTCGATTCTGAATTAAATATCACTGTGAAAAGTTAGGTGAAGTGGGGGCGGTGTCAGCTAACATTCTACTAATAGGTTTACTAATTTTAAGGGATTGACACTATTGATAGCTCGTCCTAAACTCACTGCAACTAACTTTTTACGGTGAGATGTTTAGATAATCGATCGCAGCTTATATTATAATTTGATAAAAAGTTTTTATGGCTTGCATGTAGTTTTGGTAGCTTGTATGTAGTTTTGGTGAATTGCAAAGTATCTCGAAGGGTCAAATATAGTATATTAATACAGTTTTTTTTGTACGATAGCGTCGCTCTAAAGCTTTAAATATATTTGAAGTTGCCTAATATTATTATGATATTAATTAAGAAACACTGTTAACTATTTTAGTTATTTAATTCAATAATTATTCTTCTTCTACTTTTAATAATTATGAAGTATTTAAGAAATTCTTTACAACTTTACACGCTTAGAGTAATTTCTCAATTTTAGTCAGAAACAAATCCGTGGCAAAAAAAGTAAATGGTTAAACTTTTTAAAAGTTAAAAAAAAAACTAACTTACCTTTAAAGTAGACAGCAAAAAGCACAACAACTATATCGAAATTTATTAATATGTAATAATAATACTGGTGTTGAAACTTTAAAACTACTTCAAACTTTATTTTTAAATAAAATAAGAGTGGTATTGCTTCGCAGCCTCACGCGTTTCTTCAACACAACAATTAGTATATTGTTGTTTTTATTATTAGTTAAGTATTGTTTTAGTTAGATGGACATTGCGTACGATCGCCTGGTTGGATCACATGGCGCGGGCACGGTGTAGCCTGGGCGGCGGTTCGCGAGTCTCTGCCGCCGGCCGAAAGCCCGCCCAACGCTAACTTGCACGGTAACTTTTACGCAGTTTGTAGTTTTGGCGGTTTACTTGGAGTTAATTATGTATATTTAGCTGCTAGTATTTCTAATTCACGCTTGGCAATAGTTATAGTATTTTTTTTTTCTCAAAGGGTCTGCTCTTGACCTGGTTATATTTTTATACGTCTGTGTACAGTACGGTGAATGTTTATATTCCTATCTGTGTATGTGGTTTTTGTGTGTGATTCCTTATGTCTCTCTACAAATAATGCTAACGGCTGAATGGATTTTGATACATAAGGTGTTGTTCATCGACTGCATCCTTTTGTTTTCATTTAAATGAAAATGGTGAATTTTAAACGTCATTATGTAGGTACTGCTTTAAAAATACACTGGGCCTAAACTGCTCAGAGAACATCGAGAATACATCCGATGGACAGATGAAGATTGGTCCAGGTTTATGTTTTCCGATGAGTCTAGATTTTGTTTGGGACACCAAGAGTATATAGGCGACCAGATGAACGTTATCATCAAGCGTGTTTTGAAGAAAAGGTGCCATTCGCTGGAGGGTCAATAATATCATGGGCTGGGATATCTTCAGAGAGTTGTACAGAGTTAGTGATTATAGAAAACGGTTCTTTGACGGCTCCTAGATACATAGTGGAGATTTTAAATGAGTATGTTGGTCCTTTCCTGGTGAATACGGGCACAAATTTCATTTTTATGCACGATAATTCGCGACACATAGTGCACATTTGATCAACGCGTATATTCAAGACGTCGATATCACCAGCATAGAATGGCCAGCTCGTAGCCCGGATTTAAATCTCACAGAGCATTTATGGGACGAGCTGGAGAGATGCGTTAAACAACGCTCTCCATCTGCAGCTACCTTACGTGAGTTAGGGAGTGCGTTAGTGGTAGAATGTCAAAAAAAAAAGAAATCCGTATTAGAAATTTGGTTTACATCATACCACGTTATCTTATTGAAGTGACACGGGCTCGGAGAGGAAATACAAGTTATTAAAATGTAAAAAAAAGCTTACTTTTTTATTTAAGATTTTTTATTTTTTTAGTATTCCGATAAAATTATTGAGTTAACAAACATGTCCTGTATTTTATTTTATGGATAAGTCAGTCATCTATAACATACTCGTACTACAGCTTCACAGGTTAGTGTTGTCTATTTAAGGAACTATCACACTTTTCATAAGCGACCCGAATATTTTACGACCCAGTGTAATTTATGGGTGATCATGTGGTGTAGTATCAAGATGAAGAGTGTAGATTGTTCCAAAATGTTGTAGCATTAGATTTTTCGGGTAACGTAGTCAACTAGGAACCCTTATAGTTTCGCCAAAACTGTCTGTCCGTCCGCGGATAATCTCAGATACTGTTGAGACTGGAGAGCTGAAATTTGGTACCAATAAGTGTGTATATTAATCATGCTCACAATGTGCAAAAATATAAAGTGGAAAAAATGTTTTATTAGGTTTACGCCTCCCTAACGCGTGATCTATCTATTGTTGGATAGGTATTTGTCGGTCTCCATGGCGCAGCGGTCAACACGCCTGCCTGCGACGTGGAGGCCCCGGGTTCGATCCCCGGCTAGGTCATGATAGAAAACGATCTTTTCCTGATTGGCCTGGGTCTTGGATGTTTATCTATATATGTATCTATTATAAAATATAGTATCGTTGAGTTAGTATCCCAAAACACAAGTCTCGTACTTACTTTGGGGCTAGCTCAATCTGTGTGATTTGTCCGTATTTATTTATTTATTATTATTATTTAAAAATGAATAAATGTAAACTCTTCTGTAACTCAGAAGTTTTTAGAAATTGGTTTTCTGAGGCAATTGATGGCATTGCATTTTAATTCTATCTCAAATTTGATGGCACTGAAAGCAACACTGCTTAATACATTTTTCAAATTTATATTCTCTTTTCGTATCATAAAACAATATCATTTCTCACTGTGTATTTACAACAGGATACAACAGTTTCAGGTTCGCTTTGTTTCTGCCTAACTGCCTCAGGTTCGCTGGTTCAGATTGCCTTCTCATGCATGACTGTAACTGTTGCTCACAGACTCAGAGTTTAATTGCTTGATGTGGCGTGCTATAGCTCGGTGGGCGTAAACACTAACGGGAATTTAGGAGCAATTTCCTGAAGTCCTAATTTAATTTTTATACATTTACATTACGCCCGAAATTCCCAAAGGTTTACCTAGGCAGAGTCACCATATTTCACCTTCAGTTAAGTTTATCGTACATTAAATATACAACATACTAAGTACTTACATACCATATAACCTAAATAACCCTCGTTTTCTTTCTTGTCAAAAATATTCAGCGTATTTCCGACATGTTCTACAACAGATGATGCTTGGAGAAACTCTGAGGAAAGTGCGGATTCAGCTTCATAAATTATTTGTACATTAGAGGTCATAAGAAAACTACTTACTTATCCGTTACGATGTGCTAATCCGTGTGGAATTATTTGTACAAGTCTTTGCAAAATAAAACATTTTCTGTATCTTTAAATACAATTACAATTATTTTAAAAAAACAACTTTTTTATATAAATACAAATTATATTTCATTTGCAGATTTATATATGACGTAGCCTGGCAATTAATATATTCTTATAGGTACCAGAGATTAAATCAATTACTCAATATACAGTATGTTAAGAAAACCCTGTCCGACCCGTGAAGGTATTGTTAGGTATTGTTAGCTGATTCTACTAATGCGTACATAACCTGGCTAAACTAAAAAAAAATACCCCCTTAAAAATAAATAACTTAAATAAAATAAATAGGTAATTTCATGGCAACACAGGCACAGGTCATAACCTCAGTTGACCTCATGCATGTAGGTATTGGTAGTCTAACCACGTTTATCGACTCTCGAAAGAAACAATGATGCCTACTTAGGCAGCTCGTGAAAAGAACTTTTTTTAAGTAGGAAGGTCATCTGACCCTCCGAATGTATCTTCGAATTTCATTCGATGAGCACAATGGCTATGGCGGAGATGTTGTTCCATATTTCGTTCACTAATAACGATACCGGCCTGGCACCGTCGCACGAGATTAGCACGGTGTTTCACAAAGTTAGTCCACCCCTACCAATCCACTGCTCGCCGAACTGATAGTGAAGGTACTCACGTACGGGTCGGCAAAAATATGGTGGGGCACCGTCATGCTGGAACCACATTGACCAATAAGTAGTCACATCCGAATCGTTCAACACCTGATCACAACACAACACAATTGCAGTTACTAACTTCCATCAGCATGTTACATTACGTTAGAAAACGATATGATCACACAATAAACGATACGTCTACACGGACGCAATGTCTACGCGAAACTAATAAATTTAAAATAAAAATGATTTTTATTTCATAAAAATAGGTACTCTAGCTGCATGGCGGGCCCTTTGACTAGAGGTGTGAAAGTATTCAAAATATTTCTCGTAACGATTTTTGGTATCGATTTAATATTGCAGAATTTCACGCATCGATTCAACATCGCATGGCATTCTTTAGATTTTAGAACTTTCACATAACTTAAATCAGGTGAACTTAAATGCTTTACATTGTTTATAATATTTTCCTAAAATCGTATTTCATAAGACCTTTCTAGTTCCTATTTACTAATAGTTACTTGTGTTACAATATTGTTATGAGTAATTAATCGATAATCAGAAAAAATACTTTTACCATTAGGTAATCTGTGTTTTTACAACAAATCATTCGGCCAAGTCCATGTTTCGAATAATAGCAACAAAAACAAAACGTTATTACGCAAAAAATAGTACAGCTCTAATTATTCCTTTGCCGCCGTCGGCGGCTAGACACACTGACGCCGCTAAAGAACCTAACAAAAGAATCAAAGGAAAGCCGACAGTTATAAGGTCTAAAATGGTGTTTACACTTTTTTAAATTTGCCGAATTTTGGGGAAGTTACAGTAAATTCGCGGGAAAAAAAGATTATTTCAAAATTCATTAGTATTGTTACTGTGATGATTATGCAAAATTTTATATTTTATTTGGTCATGTGTTTACCTAACCTTTATTATCCTTATGGGTCGGACAGGGTTTTCTTAACATACTGTATACCTGTCGTTTTCCGGCATGATGTCTGGTGAAGCCGTACTGAGGACCGGTCTGAGCAGTTGTGTTGCGATGTGTGCCGGGTACGATGTGCCATAAGTTGTTATGTCATGAGTTTCGAGGTTGTGGACGGTCTTCAGATCAGTCTCCGTTTGGCGCAGCATCGTTGGACATGATTTTGGGATTAATATTGCATCACCTCGCTCAACTGCCGTCTTCTTTCCTATTCACTCAGTTTTTTTGAGTGAATAGGCTCTTAATAAACTAGCGCGCTTTACGATCAACGATTGCATCACTGCTTACCATCAGGCGGGATTGCAGTCAAGCACTAGTTTATAATTATATATATTTTTATATATATACAAAAGGTGTATCTGACATCGACACACAAACGAGTAGGTACCATGGATCCAGTACATGATTCAGAACCCCCCACTGGTGGAATTTTTCGTCGGCTTTTTCATGATTTCAAAAAATATGTATGTAGTTTTTTTCACATTGGACCGTTCATAATTGCTGTACTTTTATAACCCAATAAAATTTTAAAGTAAAAATTAATTTATTCGCTAATTACACATAAACGCGCAATAAAAACAAAACACGAAAAACTATCTTATCAGCTGATTTAATAGAGTTCAGATCAGAGATCAACGTCATACCTACAAAACCGCACGGCGGCGCGCTTGCAACGTTCAAAGGCCGAGCCGACAATATTTTTTAAACACTGTTATTTCTGTAACCGCTCATTAACGATATAAATGACTATCATAATTTTGTTAGTGGCATACTGTGTAGCCTTTTCACGAAGTTTGCGTTACGATGTCAGATACATCCCATATATACCTATATATATATAAACACAAAATCTTAACATTAGTCTGTACGTGAACGATACATCAGTGTTTCACGCACTAACAGTCGAAACGCCCAGTAAAAGCACTCGGGATACTGTTGTGGCTGGCTTGCACTAGTCTACACAAAGGAATTGTACCGCTTCTGCATGATTGTGCTGAAACAATCCACATGCACCTCAGCAAACGACCCCGACCCGCTACAGAAGCCAGACAACCCCAAGAGCAACCTGAATGCATTGTTATTTGTATTGCATAGAGCACTGTGCTTCTTCTCTCCGCTCATTAATCCTTAATAATTAAGCAGTTTAAAGTTTGACGATAAGAGACTACTTCTTTCTTTGAATTCTCTGAAAATAAGACTAAGGTCTTACTTTCAGAGAACAAGGAAAACAAATTTTATCTATAGTCTTATCTCCCAACCTCAAAATGGCGGCAACTCAAAACAAAACAATAGAAATTGATACGTTTGCGGATCCGCATCGCTGGATCAAGATGTATGCTGGATCCAGCATGTTTAAAAAGGCGCTGGATCCAGCTGGATTGCTGTATGCTGGATCCAGCAATTGCAATCCCTAAAAAGAACGTAGAAAGGACACTAAATATGGCTTTTTGACGCCCTTCGAACACACCAAACAAATCTACAGACAGCGCCTACTTTCCCTGTATTGTCTTCCAAGTCAAAGGTGTCTACGATATTTAAACGTATCAACTCCATTAAGTGGGTATCCGTTGAGCTTAATTGCCAGCAAGTAATCAGGTCACCTCCCTCTGGCCCGAAAGGCCATGCAATCACTCTCACTCGTATTATACAGGATGTATCTGGCATCGTAACGCAAACTTCGCGAGAAGGCTACACTGCATGCCACTAATAAAATTATGATAGCCATTTATATCGTTAATGAGCGGTTACATAAATAACAGTGTTTAAAAAAATGTCTCGGCTCAGCCTTTGAACGTTGCAAGCGTAACGCCGCGCGTGTTTGTGGGTATGACGTTGACCACTGATGTGAACTCTATTAAATCAGCTAATAGGATAGTTTTTCCAGTTTTGTTCACATTGCGATTTTTTGTGCAATTAGCGAATTAATTATATTTTTACTTTAAAATCTTATTGGGTTATAAAAGTATAGCAATTATGAACGGTTTAAAGTGAAAAAAATGTTTTTTGTTAATGCATATATTTTTTTTTAATCAGGAAAAATCCGACGAAAAATTCCTCTTGTAGGGGGTTCAGAATCAAGTACTGGATCCATGGTACTCGTTTGTGCGTCGATGTCAGAGACAGCCTTTATAAGACCGACTTACTCTGTGCTGGTTTTTTGAAATCATGGGTCACGATTAAGATAGTTTAGTGCTGTTACAAAATAATTACGAGTGGGTAATGACAATGTTTTAGAAGAGGTTGGATACCCCTGTCTTGAGCTCAGAGCGAGCAAATAGGTATTTTTCTTTTCATACTTTTTGTTAGGTTAGGTTAGGTTTTACCTTTCCATAACGTACTTCCCGATACTGAATAAAGACGTACTGAAAACACTATTTTCGTTTTACAGTGCTTTTATAATACGGCTTCAGACCTAAAGTCGACGACCTACTTTTAGGATTTAATTTAGCGCAAACGTAATGCCGGTGACCCTACAAAAGGCACTTGCGATATGTTTAGCGGCATGGCGAATGAGTTCTATGAAAAATGGGTGAAGTCGATAGTGTTAAGCTGCATAAGCTTAAACTTTTTAATTATGTACCGATTGTATTTATGTAATAAGGTTTTCCTTTTAAAATAAATTAAATAACCAAAAACATAAGTATCATGAAAAAAAAAGGCAGACCCACCAGACAAAGTCTTGCCGCCAAGCGATTTGTCGTGTTCCGGCATGATGTCTGGTGAAGCCATACGGAGGACGGGTCTGAGCAGTTGTGTTGCGATGTGTGCCGGGAACGATGCGCCTAATGTTGTTGTGTTGGGAGTTTGGTCGTGGAGGGTCTTCAGATGAATCTTCCTTTGGCGCAGCATCGTTAGTCCTGTTGGTGGGTTTAACATTGCATCACCTCGCTCAACTGCCGTTTTCCTTCCTATTCGCTCAGTTTTTCTGATTGAATAGGCTCTTAATAAACTAGCGCACTTTACCATCAAGGATCGCATCACTGCTTACCATCAGGCGGGATTGCGGTCAAGCGCTAGTTTATAATGATTAAAAAAAAAAACATCATCTCAGCGTTAATCCCAATCGCATCCGAAGCCTTTTCAGTTTTTGGAGTCTGGGGGTCCGCTTTACCTGTTAACTGCTGATTTTGGCTAAACCTCGATATTTTCCGTAAAGCGACTGCCGTCTGACCTCCACAACCCGAAGGCGATATCGAAGCATTGCAGTTAGACCAATAGTTGGACTTTTGGCTCCAACAACCCATAATGACTGCCACTAGATGTTCATATGGCAATCGGGACCAACGCTCACCATGCTTTCTGAGGCACGACCAGACCAGTGCAAATATTCATATTCATGCATACGAATATTTGCACTGTGCGGGGATCGAACCCACGCCTCCTTGCGCAGGGGCCGTGTTCACTTCCGCTACGCCACGGAGGCTGTCTACCGAAAACATAAGCATATAATAGCTAAAATATGATGAATAAATAAAAGTAGATCCCAATTTATTTCATGCGACTTGAGATCACCGTGTTTTACAAGTGAAGCATTATTTTCCGCTCAAATGGTTTGATTACACCGCGAAGAGATTCTGTTTAATAATAGGGTATTTGACTAAAAAAAACTAATTAGTCCGTCAGACGTATTTTTTCTTTTTTCATATAAACAAAAAACGAAGACGACACAGTGCGTTGAAAACTCGTGTGACGTCACTACACGCTACACTTTTTAGCGGGCAGTGACGTCACCAGCCACCACTTCTGATCTTTGTTGCCTAGTATTTTTACTTTTTTCATATAAGCAAAAAATGAAGACGACACAGTGCGTTGCAAACTCGTGTGACGGCACTGCACGCTACACTTTTTAGCGCGCAGTGACGTCACCAGCCATCACTCCTGATCTTTGATGCCTTTTATATTTGTCAATTTTTATTAATTTGATAAAACAAAATATACGTATCCAATATTTTTCTATAATCTGAATAACGGACTAAATAGAATCTTTTTTTTTACCCAGGAAACATTCCTATTGTGATGATCTAATGTTTGGTTTTGGGGTACCTCTTACCTGCTTGGAAATTAGTCTCCTTAAACTTTTCCCAACTATGCAACAATAGGAGAACAAATAGACATAGTCGGCTGTGTGCGAATAAGCTAATTGGCAACCCAGACTTGGTTGAAAACGCCTAGAGCCCAGGCGAAGAGTAGCGAGCCTGTCGGTGTTATATTGGGTGCATTTTAGAGCCTATGTGAGGTTATTGCATAACTTAATTCTGCTATCTCCGGTCCATCACTGGACGACCCGTCGTACGGCGATGACCCTTATGTTGTTAACACCACTACGATCCGGCCGAAGCGTTTCGCATCGTTATTTATACCGTGTATATCGAGGGCCTGAAACAATTTGCCAGCGGCGGTGTTTCCATCTGATTACAATTTAAGTGTCTTTAAGGCTAGAGAGAATAGGCTCTTAGGCTAAGGACTTACGAAGCCGTTTTCACCCGCGCTCGCCGCGGTGGCGGAATGGAGTTTTATTTTCACAAGACCGGAGTTTTGTGCGGTTACGCAGCCGTCGCGGTAGCGATTATCGCCCGCAAACTTGGCGGTTGATTATCGCAAGACGGGCGGTTGCAAGATGGGCTGTTAAACGATCAGGTGAGTTCCAGACTACGACCAGTTTCTTGTACCAAAGTAATTAGAAGATCGGCTTCAACAACGTTATCCATTTTGTTGACAAACGCGTCACTACCAGTCACTACGCTACGAGTAATACAAGTCACTGATTGAATGGCGTCAGATTTTTGTTAAGCCCCCGTCCTCCGCTGCCGACGCGGTCACCCGCCAACCGATCGCAGAACGCGCGGGAGCAAACCGCCGCGGCTCCGGAACCGCGAACCGCGCACGCCGGTACAAGATGACCGCCGGTGCAGCCGGACCCGCAAGCAACCGCGCACACCGCGGGCGTAAAACGCGTCGTGAAATGTGCTTTAACTTTTTACCTATATATCTACATTCTACAGAAGCTGCAGGCCCGCAGGTGAAAACCGTTCCGTGAGTTCTTAACCTTAATAAACTAGCGCGCCTTGTCCTGATTGCATCACTGCTTACCATTAGGAGGGATTGCAGCCCCGTTATTGTATATAATTATTAAAAAAAAAAGAATTTCAGTAATTTAGAACGATCTATGCCCTTCTGACCAACACTGGGTATCACGATATTCCTCAGAAGACTGGCTACCAGATTTTAAAATTACCTGTACCGAATGTCAAAGTTCTGCGATTTTTTATAAAACAACTTAGATAAACGAGTGTATTGTTTCTATACGTCTGCTGTTATCTCTTGTTCAAAATTGTTAATATTCATCAAAAGGTTCTATTTTCATAAGCACAAGTTTGCTTTATATTGGAGGAATTTTCGTAGTTTTAATTAAACTGTTTATATCATAAACTTTATAAAATATTTATGATACAGGTAGGAGTGTTTGTTAAAGCCAATTTATAGAAATAATAGTTTTCCATTCACTTGAATGGAAAACTAACAAAACGTATTCCAAACATGAATAGGTACTTACCTATTCATGTTTGGAATTTAATAAAGGTAAAACGTGTAATTTCTGAATAATTTGAATGTGCTCACTAGCGTCTAGCATAGTGGCTAATAATGGTAACGGCCCTATGGTAACGGTCATAACTTACGTGTTGTAGTCGGTTGGTATTAACCCTAGCAAGAAAATTGAGTGTAAATTATTTAATCACCACTATTCTCAAAACGGCGAAGGAAAACATCGTGACGAGATCGACATACGAGCACTAGAACGAAATGTTCGAAGGCATTTCATATCCGCAATCTAGGTTTTGCCCGCCCGATTTATTATACAGTGTGTTAAGAAAACCCTGTCCGACCCATGAAGGTATTGTTAGGTATCGATAACTGATTCTACTAATGGATACAAAACCGGGCTAAACTTATAAAAAAAATCCCCCTAAAAAAATAAATATTATTTCGCAAAAAGAGGTAACGTAATAAATCTGCGTGAAGCACCCTTCCGCGGGCGGCAGGGCACGCGGCACCTGGTCGAATCGCTATTCGCTCAAAATAATACCGGTGTTGTCAGTTTTTTAAAAATTACCAAATTTCGGGGAAATTGGAATTAATTCGCGGGAAAAAAAGATTATTTCAAAATTCATTTGTATTGGTACTATGATGATTACGTAATAGTAGTTTATGAAACTGTTACATAATGAGGGATATTATGCACGAGTGTGAGTTTAAAAAACGAGCGAAGCGAGTTTTTTAATAGTATCACACGAGTGTGTGACTACTTTATCTATCTCATACATTGTATTGAATATATGAAGTAGCACTTTTATTAATTTTTTCTATGTTAAAAAATCTTGATAACATTTATATCGTATTTCGTATAATTTTCTTGACTTAATTGGTAGTAAATTAAGACTGACTGCTGTCGCAGCCTCTAAAATAACGGGCGGCGTCTAATTTTCTTCATTGTCACTTGACATTTTAAGAAATAATAATAATAATCATGTGTCCAGCGAAACACAACAACGACTTGCAATGCAAAGAAACGTATTTGGCGCCAAAATTCTGCACTCTGCATCACCGCGCACGCGCCAAGGCGCGTGCAGCCACATATAAAAATGAAATAGTGCTGTCTATGGTTTGTAATCTGTACGATAATGAAAAAAAAAATTATTATAACATTATTTTGTTAGAGAAATAATGTAATAATTTAATTTTTTAATTTTCTTTCGATATACTATGGGTAAAGTACGTCAATATAAACTCCTTTGTAGTTTTATATTTTTAATATTTTGATATGAGAGTAGATAAAATTTTATATTATATTTGGTCATGTGTTTACCTAACCTTTATTATCCTTATGGGTCGGACAGGGTTTTCTTAACATACTGTACATATATTACCTGGTAGTTAGACTCCACAGTTAGCGCAGTGGTTAAGCTTTAGACTGCGGCGTTGCATGTCGTGGGTTCGATTCCCGTACGGAACAATTGTATGACCTACAAGTAGTTGTTCCGGGTCTGGCTGTTTGTGTATGTGAGTTTATATATGTTTGTAAACGCACCCACGATACACGAGAAATTCCATGTGTGGGGCAACGTTTTTTTTTTTCAAATAGTCTACATGATAAGTAGAGGAGGCTTGTGTCCTAGGAGGCAACATTATAGATATGCTGGTTTTGGAGTCATTTTTTGTTTAATTCATAGAACAATTTATATTGTGTTAAATATCACATGCAATTTATTTTCAAATACAAAGGACTAAGAATTAATTATTAATTCATGTAAATTCCAAGCAAATTTCGTTTTAAATGCAATGTCAAACACTTAGAATATCAAAACAGTTTTAAATACATATAATTTCAAAGAAATTTAAATACAATGTCAAAACAGTTTAAATATAATTTCAAACAGTAAATATATTGTGAAATAGTTGTAACTTGAATACAAATACCAGAAATATATATTTTATTATAAAATTTGCACTTTAATTTTATTTGGATAGTTTCATCATTACCTTTTTATCGTCCCACTGCTGGGCACAAGAATCCTTTCATTCGGAGAAGGATTGAGCGTAATCACCACGCTTGCTCAATGCGGGTTGGCGATTTCAGACTTAAGTCCAGGTTTCCTCAAGATTACTTCACCTTCAGTCATTGGTGTCCAAGATATACTTAAAAAGTGTACTTTCTAAGTATATCTTGTACCAATGTAACTTTTCTTACTTTCTAAGTACCAATGTAACTTTTCTAAACTTTAGAAAAGTTACATTGGTACTTGCCTGACCTGGAATCGAACCCGCGCACTCATACTTGAGAGGCTGGTGTTTTAACCCCTTAGGCCACTTAGGACTAGGATAGTTTAGATTAGTTTTATTGACCATCCTGAGTCAAGTACAAGTACGAGACACAATAAGTACTTTGTATTTCTTTCTTTCAATTTCGTGTACAGTTTAGAAATCTCATACCTGGATATTACACGTCTTGTCTCTAGACAAAAAGTATTCTTACATTTTGTCTATAGACGTGATATTTAAAATTGTTTGACATAAACCCAAATTCATAAAGTTAACTAGTGATTAGCGATTGTGTAACCATACATTGTTGACGTCTTAACGTCACTTAACTATAATCATCGTTTATGAATAAATACTAATGTTTAAGGGGTAAAGGGGTAGGGGTAAATAGTGACATTATTTGAACTTCGCTTGGAATGTAATTGAATAATTCTTAGTTCTTTTGTCTTTGTGTATATTTTGATGCTGACTTTCCCAAAAACGACTAATCGAAACACAACAAAAAGAGGAAGGTATCAGACTGGAATGACATGTTTACAGTGGATCAAAAAGTTATCAGTTTGTGGGTCAATTGTACTAAAAGATCGCTGGACGTCCTGCGTGTCCAATATAATAATGCTTTAAGGATATTGTTGAGACTACCTCGTTACTGTAGTGCGTCGGAAATGTTTGCGCAAGCCCGTACCGACAGTTTTCAAGCAATCATACGCAAAAAGACCGCGTCGTTGCTGAGAAGAGTGAGGGACAGTCGGAACAGCATCCTGAAAACTGTAGCTGAGAGCTTCGGCTCTCCAATAATTAAAAAATTTGTTCAAACTTTAATAATTACTAACACTAGGCAATAAGTTTTTCTTTTCTTTGTATGTTACTAACACTCTTATGGATTTTTATGTCCGAAATAAAAATGATTTATTATTATTATTATGAAAACCAACACACAACTGCGCCATCTTTCGGGAAATTCAGGCGTCATGTATAAAAATTTATACAATATACAATAATCAGCCCATAATATTCACACTTCTGGGACCACATGCGTCCTCTCCGCGAGAAGGGCTGGGCCGTAATCAACCACGTGGAGTTAGTGTGGGTTTTGTTTTTTTTTTTTAGTTTTGCAGGAGTGGGATATCTTCATGGACGCCCAGACTGCCTCACTAATGAACCAGTCTGGGGAGTGCCGGACGCTTACCGACAAAAACCCACTCCAGCCTTTGCTTATTGTTCCTCTGACGTGATCAGAGCCCTTGTCACTTGTCGCAGTTTTTGTTTTTAGTGTCTGATAACCGTCATGCAATGGTGAAGAATTTCCGTTATAAGTCGCCACAATTTAACTAACTGCTTTGGTACAAGTCTTCGAAATTTTGGCTCTAGGATATGCCAGTTTCCTCACCATGTTTTCCTTCACCGTTTATAGAGCAATGGTGATGAAATAATGTGCATTAAATGCGTTATGAGGTTCGGACCTGCAATTAGTAAGTCGCTACCGAAATGACTGCTGAAATTCAGATTAATGTTATATTTAAGATAAATGGTAGTGGACGAAAGACATGCTGTTTACAGTAAATTCTCCGTCTAAATAAACTAAAGTTGCATACAGTTACTAAAGCTTTAATTAGACACGGTTAGTTTAATAAACACCTCTATGTCAGAGGAGCTACATAAAGTCCACAGTGCAGGGCCTGCATGGATGGCGAAACAGCGGCGTATGTACTGCTACACACAATAAAATACATAAGTATAAGATAAAATTGAGATCCGAGTACAATGGTGCTGCTTATTGCTTAAGAAATTTCTTCCAGCAGACCTGTGAAAGCTGAAGTAATACAGAAATGTAGACAATAGTGTGTAAGAATAAGGAGGAAATAAAATATGATTATGATAAGTAATAATATTAAATACTAGCTTCCGCCAGCGACTTCGTTCGCGTGGTTTAGTTATGCTCCGCTCCTATTAGTCGCAGCGTAATGTTATATAGCCTAAAGCCTTCCTGGATTAATGGGCTATCCGACGCAAAATTAATATTTCAAATCGGACTAGTAGTTCCTGAGATTAGCGCGTTCAAACAAACAAACAAACTGTTCAGCTTTACATAAAGGGTGTCTCTGACATCGACGCACAAACGAATACCATGGATCCAGTACATGATTCTGAACACCCCCAGTGGTGGAATTTTTTGTCGGTTTTTCCTGATTTAAAAAAAATATATATATATGGGTATCCAAGCTCTTCCTTAATCCTGGAAGGCTTTAGGCTGTATAACAACACGCTACGACCAATAGGAGCCTGGAGCGGAGTATATAAAAAAGCATATCGAAACCTACGCGGGTGAAACAGCGCGACGCAGCTAGTATACATAATTATATAATCGCTTCACTGCTTACCATCAGGCGGGGTTGCTGTCAAGCACTAGTTTATAATAGGGATGTTTTCTGAGTAAAAAAAAAATTGATTCTATTTAGTCCGCCATTCAGATTTTAAAATAAAAATATTGGCAGAAGTTACCACCCACCAGACAAAGCCTTGCCGCCAAGCAATTTGTCGTGTTCCGGCATGATGTCTGGTGAAGCCGTACGGAGGACGGGTCTGAGCAGTTGTGTTGCGATGTGTGCCGGGTACGATGCGCCTAATGTTGTTGTGTTGGGAGTTTGGTCGTGGAGGGTCTTCAGATCAATCTCCCTTTGGCGCAGCATCGTTGGTCGTGTTGTTGGGTTTAACATTGCATCATCTCGCTCAACTGCCGTCTTCCTTCCTATTCGCTCAGTTTTTCTGAGTGGATAGGCTCTTAATAAACTAGCGCGCTTTACCATCAACGATCGCATCACTGCTTACCATCAGGCGGGATTGCGGTCAAGCGCTAGTTTATAATTAATAAAAAAAAAATTGGAGACGTATATTTTGTTTTATCAAATCAAAAAAAAAAAGATAAATATAAAAGGCATCAAAGATCAGGAGTGGCGGCTGGTGACGTCACTGCTCTCTAATAAGCGTTTTTCAAAGCACTGTGTTGCCTTAATTTTTTGTTTATATGAAAAAAGAAAAATACGTGTTTAGTATTTTTTGAAAATCTGACTGACGGACTAATTAGTTTTTTTTTTGTCAACTACCCTATTACAAAAAAATAATACACCTCTTTTAATTTTTTATTTAATGTTCCTGCAATAAGGGGTACGTTTGAGGTCTTCCTTGAAGTGGTACGTAGAAAAATCTAATTGCGAACCACTGGACTAGACTGTCTAAAATACGCTAACTGTAGATATATTCAAATTTTATTTATGTTTCAAATTGAAGATATTTCAGGGTCTCGCGCGGAACAAATATTTGTGTGCCTACAGGTAGTTGTTCCGAGTCTGGCTGTTTGTCTAAGTGAGTTTAAATATTTGTAAACGCCCCCACGATGCGGGTGAAGTTCCTAGTGTGGGCAACGTTGTAATTAAAGAAAAAAACTTTTGCTTCCGTTTCCACCTTTACGTACTAAATCCGAACGAAGCGTTTCGCCTTGTCTTTTATACAGCGTACATCGAGGGAGCGGAACAATTTGCCAGCGGCGGAGTTTCCGTGGGACTTCAATTTAAGTGTCTTCAAGGCTAAAGAGAATATAGGCTCTTAATAAACTAGCGCACACTAATTTTGTTCCACAACGCGACTTTAATAGAATTTCTAGATTATTTAAACCTCAGACTGAAGTCTGGGAGGACCTCTTATCCGAATGGAAAAGTAGGTGGGATAAGTTCATCAAGGCCTCCATCTATTCTTTCCATCCGTTAGCGATCGGCTGGCTAAGACATGGCTGGAGGTTGACCACTGCGTTGCCCAATTTCTCACAGGTCATGGCAACTTTAAAAGTAAACTGTATTCTTATAAACTTGTTCCTCCGCCTTTGTGTCAATGTTTGTTCACATCTTGTGGGAGTGAACGCAATATTATGTTGGATAGTGTACAAGTTACATCCGGAGTCATTTATTATACGGATCTTGTAGAAACTAGAACCAATTTCCGTGCGTTCAGGCGCTTTTGCCATACCTATTATTGGAATCAATTGTAACAGCACATACCTACTTAGGACCCATTAACTTAATCAAATTTTATTCCGTGGTGCTTGGCAATCTGGGCTTCTCCCAGTTGCAATAATGTCCCTTTGTGCCGATTGGTCTAGTTCCGTTCTGTCTCCTGCTTGTCATGGAGGGAAGTGGAAAACATATCTTTTTTCTTACACCTCCGCTATTCTTTTCTGATTAATTTCACTGCGGGACCCAAGACAGTTGAATCCTTTCTGCGGGACTCGTCGAGCTTCATTGCTCGGCGTTTTTCTGGCGGTCTCCACTGTTGATTCTGGCTTTCAGGAGTTGCAGTGGATGGGAAAAAGTGTGGCGTGTTATGTCCCAAAAAAAAAACTAGCGCGTTTTACCATCAATTGACTCACTGCTTACCATCCGGGATTGCGGTCAAGCACTACTTTATAATTTATACAAAAAGAAGTTACAAACATACATAATCAGACTATAATGTTGCATTCTTGGAACACAGGACTCCTGTCTGTGAGAGGGAGTGGACCACCACGAGTAGTCTACCATGCAGAAAAAGTTAATATCAACTTTATTTTGATATAATTAAGTACATGTCAGAACGACTAGCTGTATTAATTTGAAAATCTCTCTACATATGACGGAGTTATACGAACACGCATAAAAAACAAAAACTCTAATTCAGTAAACCTTTCTAAAGTCGATTAAAAACACTATTCCTAAACAAAAACCAGCCCTGTGTGATTCGGACTCGCGCAAGAAGGATCCCATACCATTAGGTACCTATACAAAAAAAAACAGTTTTAGTAGAAGTTCTTATAGCGGCAACAGAAATGCATCACTATGAAAATTTTAACTAACTAGCAGTCAGGGTCACTAATCACGATAAAAGCTATCCCTTGAGTTACATTACCATCTAGCCGTTTCGAGATTTCCCCAAAGAAACTCTTATGTAGTAGTTGTTATTATCCACGTTGTGCTGACTTCGGAATAGGGATTATGTAATAATTATAATAATTGTTTTAAGCGGCTCTTAATGAACCAAAAATAATGATAAAGCGTTTACGTTTAATTGAGGATGCTGGGAAGAGCGAAGTACTTAAACCCTTGTTTAGAGGGTTTTATACCTCAGCTAAAAGTAGGTAATTATTGTTTTTTTAAGTAAGAGACGTAAAGAAACTTAATATAACATAATTAATTTTAATTAAGACGTTTTAAATTAAGTAATTTAAGAAATCTGGAACGGCTGGGAGCAGTGGTGCCTTAGTGGAGTCGGCCGCGTCAGGTGCTTTACATTACGCGGGGGCCGTGAGGTCCATGGCCCTTTACGGGGCACCGGTGTGGGCGCGGTCGCTAAGGAAGCGACCAGCCCGATGCCTGACCGCGTCCCAGAGGGTCATGGAAGATCGGCTGATCCGGGGATACCGCACGTTCTCCGCTGAGGCGGCGAGCCTCCTTGCCAGATTGCCGCCATGGGATCTGGAGGCCAAAGCCCTCGCCCACATGTGGGAGTGGCGAGAGGAGGCAAAACGCCAGGGCATTACTCCGCTGCGCGAGAAATCGCGGTACGGCGGACAGAGCTCCGGCGGGATCTCATGGCGACATGGGAATGCGATTGTCGCAACCCAGTGCTGGGCACGCCACAATGGCGGCGATAAGTCCCCTCTTTGAGGAGTGGCTAGAGGGGCACCACGGCGCCCTCACCTTCCGCCTGACGCAGGTCCTCACGGGCACGGTTGTTTCGGAAGGTTCCTGTTCCGTATTAGGCGGGAGGAAACGCCAGGGTGTCACCATTGTGTGGATAGCCATGAGGACACGGTGGAGCATACGGTGGAGGTCTGCCCGGCTTGGGTAGAGCACCGCCGTGTCCTCGTAGCGGCGATCGGCGGTGATCTCTCGCGTGCGACCCTGGTCCAGGCCATGGTCCAGAGCGAGAGTGCATGGCAGGCCGTGACCTCCTTCTGCGAAGCAGTGATGCTGGCAAAGGAGGAGGCGGAGCGCGTGAGGCAACGGGAATCACAGCGCCCTCACGCCACTAGCCGCCGCAGTAGACGCCCTGGTCGGGAGACGACACCTAACTCCCAGCCACCGCAAGCGCGGGCCTGCGGGCGCTGAGCAGTGGGCAGCTCGCCGCCCGGTAAGGATCAGGCCCGAGTCGACGGCGCGTCGTGTCTCATGCGTGCCTCAAAGAGATGTCAGCACATCGTGACGGGGTCCACGAAGACCGATGCCCCAGGAGGCATCGGTCTTCGGAGGGTCAAGGTTGCGGGTTGGTTAAACAAGAAATCGTGGCCCTGGCCGTCGCACAGGCAAGTGAAGAAACACGGATGGGTTTTAGTCAGTAAAAGTCTGACACACCCTTCCGCTCCGCCCAGAGCGGGAGAAGTCATTTGATGATTTCCCATCCCAACAAAAAGAAGGCGCTTTACATTGCGTAAATTATTTCATCACCACTGCTCTCAGAAACGGCGATGGAGAACATCGTAAGGAAGCCGGCATGTCCTAGAGGTAGAACTTCGAATACATGTGACATCTACCCAGAGAGGCGGGGCAAGACCTAAATTTGGTGTGGGCAGAACAAATTTCGCGAGGCCCTGTTCTATGGTGATCTGACGACGGATTTTATATAATAATAAAAAAAAAACAAAACGATTAACACTGCCAAGTTTTTATTCATAAAAATACAAATAAGATTAAAATAAATGAAAAATTATAGGTCGTATTATTAGGCGGAGATGACAATACCCATAAATTGATCTATGCATCGGTTAAATAATATATCATGTAAACACATTTTAAAATCTTGACATTTTCTGATTTTTTGATTTAGTGGTTATTTTTAAAGGGATATTGCGCCAAAGCATAATGTCTGTCACTTAAAGCCATGTTACTTAATTTTGTATCTCATAATGGCTGAATATGTTTGAGAAAAAAAAAATTATGCATTTTTTTTTTTGTGAAGAACTTATATTTAATAGTGCAGTCAATTAATTAATATAAGTTTGATTTGATTGGTTGGCTTCCTAGTAAACAAATAAAAAAAGGGATTCCCCGCACTGGTCGTCTTTTTTTTTTTTTTTTTTCTTTCTTTATTTTTTGGCTTCGCACGGTCTGTGCATTTAGCCAATGTCAAGTAATTATGAATTATTCATGTAGAAAAAGACTGCAGCGTGCCCAGTCTTACGTGTGAGGTTTGGGACTAAGTCATGATGTGGCCACTATGCTGCGATATTTCACTGTTCTTTATAAACTATTTACTAAATGCACTTTTTACTACATAAATCACGCACTTTTATTTAGTAAACAACACTATAAATAATTTTAAAAGTCCAATGAAAAACGATCGTGACACTCAGCTTGACTTTCCCGCCAAAACTCTCGCACTGGTCGTCGGCAGCAAGGATTTACTCGCAGTAGTTACGCAACGTAAGCAAATGTTGCCAGACTATAAAAATATATTTCACAACAAAATTGTATCTTTTTTTATTTTTTATCTTGCTTTAAACCAATGCATACAAATATTTGAAGGCGCGAGGCTCCTTGTACGGCGAGGCCGTAGGCGGTGGCCCACGTCGCCCACGCCTTACGCCGCCTCTGCATCTACCATCCTGCACAGGGCCTCGGTGATAGATTACGGCCAACTCCCTCTCGCCGAGAGACCTGTGTCCCTGGAGTGCGAACATTACTGATTATGTATGATTATGTTACGGCTGGGTCCCAATTCTGGCCGATAATTGTTATTGGGGAATAGGTAGACTTGCAAACCACATCAATATCGTATCTTGTGGAAACCTCTGTATAGGTAAGGAATAGAGCTGTCAACCCTATATGTATTTTGACAGTTTTTTTTTTAATTAAATTATAAACTAGCGCTTGACCGCAATCCCGCCTGATGGTAAGCAGTGACGCAATCGTTGATGGTAAAGCGTACTAGTTTATTAAGAGCCCATTCGCTCTTGCCTTGAAGACACTCAAATTGTAGTCCGACCGAAACACCGCCGCTGGCAAATTGTTCCAGTCCCTCAATGTACGCGGTATAAAGGAGGAGGCGAAACGCTTCGTCTGGATCGTAGTGGTGTTAACAACATAAGGGTGGAAACTCGCTGTACGACGGGTCGTCCGATGGTGGAACGGAGATGGGGAAATTTAATCATACAATTCCCTCGCACACTCCCCAAAATGTATCCTATAGAACACCGAAAGGCTGGCTACTCTACGCCTGTGCTCTAGACTTTGGAGACCATCTCGAGTTAAATCAGGGTCACCAATCAGCCTCTTCGCACGCCTCTCCACTGAATCCAAAATGGCCAGGTGACACTTAGCAGCACCAGCCCAAGCCTGTCCTTTGTGCAACATTAGAAGTTCAACCGACGCGGCAACGCCAACATCTCGTTCACTGTGTAAGAGAGAATATGTTCGTAAATAATACCCTAATCGTTGTCATAAACTGTTTTCTGGAGATAAATTATAATAAGGGAAAGTACTAGCACTAGGTAGATATATCTCTATGGCCCCACAAAATAAACGTGTAAGTCCAAAACGACAACTTTTCAGGAAAATCAGTAAACGGTAAAACTGAATAACTGTTGTTTGGTAGTATATAGGGTTAAACAAATTATACCAAATTAAAGATAAAAAGTTATATTATTACATTAGATTAATAAATATATTTTAGTTTAAACCATTTTCCGACAGTATGAGAAAAACCATTTAATTCTTTTATTCTTATGAATTTCTATGACTAGATCACAGTAAGCTTTCATTATACGGTTATTCGTGTAAAATAAACAATACGATTAAATGCCCTAGGAGGCAACGCAAATACTTTAATTATAAATAAAAAATATTTTAAAACTTTCATTGACATGTTAAAAATAAAGATTATATGCTTTATAACACACACTTTATGCACATACAACATGTAATATAACAAGCACCGATTTTCCATCACTCACACTTACACTCACACACCGCACACACTCACCCTCCCACACACTTACATATCCACACACTCCCCACAAAAACTCCTTCCTATATGTAAAATTTAAATCACTGTTTAATTCAAGTATACGGGAAGCTATAATAAAAATGTATATCTGGGGTGGAGACCTGGTGGCCTGAAATACAGGCTTCGACTTAGCTTAGGCACCAGTCTCCCACAGTATTTTTGTATAAGCCCATAACTGGACAACATTATTTTTATTTTGTTATTGTTTTATATGGATATTGTGGTGAGAAAATAAATAAATATTATTATTATTATCAACATGAATAAACGTGTAAGCTACTATTATACAAACTCGAACAAGTGCACAAGTCTTCTTAACTAGGTTTTCTTGTTTTAACACTTTTATTCGTATGAACTCGGGGACCCAAAAAGCGTTTAACAATAGCATATTCTTTTATACTTGTGACATAATTCCATGATTTTCCCCTGGAATAAACAAATCAAATGATATAATAGGCGTCATCATCAGCAGCCTCCAGTCGTCCACTGCTGGACATAGGCCTCCTTCATGGCACGCCAACAAGCTCGATCCTGAGCAGTTCTCCGCCAGCCACTACCAGCCAACTTTCTGATGTCGTCGCTCCATCTCGCCCAAGGGCGTCCTACGCTACGTTTGCCGAGATGCAGTCTCCACTCGAGGACTCGTTTATCCCAACGATTGTCGGTCCTGCGGCATATGTGACCAGCCCATTGCCACTTCAGCTTTTGACTTGACTTTTGACTTTTGAGCTTTTTGAGTAAAAAAAAAAAAAACAAAATTTAGACTGTGCTGCATAGGTCAATGGAACGAAAAATGCAAGAAAAGAAAAGAGTGTAAGAGCTCTTGCACGTTTATTTCCTGTGACTAAACTAACTACACTAACTATATGATTTTTTATGGGTAGACTGAGAATGTGTTGACGTGCACGATGTTTAATTTATTGTCGTATCATCAGCACCACTCTGTATATTCAAGTATAACTGACCATGTATGATTTAATTCCACCATCACCGTCTCATCATCGGACGACGCGTTGTACGACGAGTGTCTACCCTTACGTTGTAGACACCGGTACGATCCGCACAAAGCGTTTCGCCTCATCTTTTTTACCACGTACATCGAAGAACACAAAAAAACAAACAAACACCTGCCTGAGACGGTGTTCTCGTCCGATTACAATTTAAATGTCTTCAAGTGAATAGGCTCGTAATAAGCTAGTGCGCTTTACTACAAATAATTGCATCATCCGGCGGGATCTCGGTAAAGCACTAGTTTATAACATTTAAAAAATTAATGCCGTTGAAATGCGGCTTTGAAAGTAACAGAGTACTTGTGTGAAATATATCGTTTACAAAAAGCTTAATTTGAACAAGCGTACTAACGTCAACGCCAAAAGAACCGTAAGTACCTCTTTTTATGAATAATAAGTATGGAGAGAATAAAATTGACTTTAGCTAACCCAGAAAGACAAAGCAATGAAAATCCGCAGTTAATATGCTGTCTCGTAGAACGAAGGGTATTTACGTAACTCATCAAAAAACATTTTCTAATCATTACAACCTTTGACGGAGATAAAAAAAGAAATCCAAGAGATTCGTCCTTAAATAAGTAATTTATTTCAAAGCTCTGTACACAACTGAAATAATTTTGTAAATATTTGTCTTTTTAAATAAACACCCGTGTTAAAAGCTTCGCTAGACAAAATGGAATGGAGTTATGTCTTGATACCGACGGTTTCATTTCACTTTGATGGACGAGTAATTACTTGTGTACCTTACTTAAGGTTACTTATTCAAGGAACTCATAAATTCACCTTTTATATATAACATCTTATATATAAGTGTATAAAAAGAAAAATTTTGAGATGCTTCAGAAAACCCGAAGCGGTAAAAATGTTCCCTCAGACTTTTAGTCCTTAATTAATTTACACGTTTTAGATACTAAAAATCTGCTGTAAAACTTTTTGAGTATCTACGCTACAAGTCTTTGTGAAGGGTTTCCCACAAAATTTTTACTACTAGCAGACCTTTTTTTCCATCAATCAGAGTAGCTGTGTTCTATTTTGGTGCCTATGCTCCGACGCAGGCATCCTCTCGGAGAGAGGAAGTGGTAAAACACCACGCTTCCACGATCCGAACGAAGCGTTTCGCCTTCGTCGCACTACAATTTAAGTGTCTTCAAGGCTAAAGTGAATAGGCTCTTAATAAACTAGGGCGCTTTACCATCAACGATTGCATCACTGCTTACCATTAGGTGGGATTGCGGTCAAGCACTAGTTTATAATTCATAAAAAAACGATGTTTTCCTTTGCTGTTTTGCGAGCCGTGGTGAAGAAATAATTGAAACAATGCAAATCGCCTCCATGGATTCGCTTCTACGACCTACTAATGTTTATGGAAGCCGATGGCAAGCATGTGCGTAGTCTGTGGTGATCACTTCCCGTATGGTGATTGCAATGATACTTGCTACTAGGGAGTTTGTTGAGCCACTTCTTGTTTCCAACTAAAGCATTAGAAAGTGGTAATGATCGGGTTTTTTTCGTCTCGTGTAATTCAAAAGGTGCTAATTCTTTACAATAGAAAAGAATATATATTTTGGTCATTGTTTCTTTTTCTTACACCTATTTCTTCATAACTTAGAAGGAACATGAATGGTCTCCACACCCTTTCGTAAATTGATATTTCAGTTATAATCTATTATAACACCCACGGAAAGTAAATGAGAACCAGAGTGACCTATAATATCTCTAGACGATAACTATACCGCTCATTTCTATCGCGTGGGTTGTAGTTAATAAGTTAATTTCACGCTATAGAAAACAAGAATAGACCAAAGCAGTATTCAGCCGTGAAGATTAGACAAATTCCTCTCTACCGAAATATTTGGTTTTATTTGACCGCAAAATGTTTTCATAATATCAGGATGTAAGGGGGTCGGCAGCTTTTGTAGGATCATGGCGGGAATACCAAAGTTCTTGCGCTAGGCGGCAACAAAGAATTGTGTGACCGCGACGCGACGTCCACCCATACGCACGTAAGTCCTTCCTTTTGTGTTGCTCTGAGTTATTGGGTATAAGTGAAAAGCCGCCTATTAATTTTAGTGCTATATCATCGACATTTTTGTTTGCAGTGCAAACAATAGGGGAGTAAAACGATAATTATAAACTACCATCATGTTCTAATAGAAAATAATGAAAAACAGTCTAGATACTTAGATACTTAGGGCTGATTTATACTAAAGTCAGATCTCTTATCTGTGGAATACAATTGACGTCGGATAGTTTCACAGTATGGAAAACTAGCAATAAACTTTAATACGTTGATGATGGGATGGGCTCAGAATAGTACCAACATTACTCCCGTGGATGTCGTAAGAGGCGACTGAGGGAACTTTTTACCAGGGAAGCGGGCAGCAGCGCTTATCCTGTGGAATATAATATTACTGCGATCCCTAACCCGTGTGCCAAGCGTGGGGATTATGGCAAGCCCCACAATGTAATGAAAAACCTTGGGGGAGGTCTTTGTTCAGTAGTTGCCCTGTAAAAGCTGAAGAAGACGATATTTTCAGTAAAAAGCCAAAGCGACTATTCTAGTTGCTAATAGAAATCAAATTGGCTTGTATCCTAAAAAATAATTTAATGTCCGTCAGATAGCTTTATAAAAAATATTGAACACGTATTTTTTATTTTTTCTTTTATTCCAATACCTAGGAAGATATATTGATTTGAAATGTCGCATGACGTCACGCCATGGTGCAAAATATAGAACGGCGTGACGTAATTAGCCCCCACTCTGTAACTTTAATACGCTATATCTCAGTAATTTTTGGTAATTACGACAAAATAAAAAATACGGGTCTTAATTTTTTTTATTATCTGTAAGACGGACTAATTATTTTTTTGATTTTCATACCTTGGATACATCCCTATTCACAAAACACGTAGGATTCCTACACGTTGGTTTTGTCTGTTTCGTGTTAAGTTCATTGTATGAAACTGACAGGAGTTGAGAACGCACTTTGCTTTCGTAGGCTGGTTTGGAGTAAGTAGTTTAATAAATGGTAAATCTATAAGAAAAGAGACTGCCCCCACTCTGCTTTTAATTTATGTCACAATAGCTCCCTGATTGCGTAAGACACTATTACTATCAATTGAAATCATTTTGAAGCAAATTGCTAATACATTACTCCGTTTGTTCCAAAGATGTGTTTGCTCAACAAGGTAAATTCCGCAAAGAATGTTGTTGAACTGTCAAAATGATCTTATCCTTGTGTATTGTATTGTGTGTACATAAATAATAAAATAAATTAAACCCACTGCTACTGATTACCTACGACATAATAATATGTAATTACTCAACAAAATTTCTATCTAAATGTTGCCTATAGATAGAAGAAAATAATTAAAGATTTTAGTTGACATATTTCTTTAAGTACATTATTTTTTAATTTTTTCTTATATGTAATCTAAGAATCTACGGAAGCTACATTACCGGGAAACCAAACCTTTTTTTTTTGCTGGTATGGAAAATCATCAAATGACTTCTCCCGCTCTGGGGCGAGCGGAAGGGCGTGTCAGACTTACTGACTAAAACCCACCCGTGTTTCTTCTCTTGCCTGTGCGACGGCCAGGACCACGGTTTCTTGTTTAACTAACCCGCAACCCTGAACCAGGAGGCATCGGTCTTCGTGGACCCCGTCAGGATGTGCTGACATCTCTTTGAGGCGCGCGTGAAACACGACGCGCCGTCGACTCGGGCCTGGTCCTTACCGGCTTAAATACCTATAGATGATCGTGGATTGGATAAAGCTAGAATGAGCAAAACGTCCCCGACACAAATATCTTTTCTATAGTAATAATGTGTTATATTAATTAAGTTTCGAGTACCGTTTCGACGTTTAATTAATTTCCCCAAATTATTGTTAGGTCATGAATGTTCTTTGGAAATGTCAGGTACGATAACACCCACTTGCAACTGACGTTCGTGTATAACTAAATGTATAAGGGTAATCGAAACAACAGGATGTTCTATAGTTTCTGATCATTAAAAAGGCGTGAGTTCATATACGATCCTCAGAGCCAGGGTAAGCGAAAGTAGTATGTGGTAGGTGGGTCGTCGGTTATAAAGGGTGTCTCTGACATCGACGCACAAACGAGTACCATGGATCCAGTACATGATTCTGAACCCCCCACAGGTGGAATTTTTCGTCGGTTTTTTCCTGATTTAAAAAAAATAATATACAGTTTTTGTCACTTTAAACCGTTCATAATAGCTATAACCCAATAACATTTTAAAGTAAAACACAATGAATTCGGTAATTACACAAAAAAGCGCAATGTGAACAAAACTATCCTATTAGCTGATTTAATAGAGTTCACATCAGGTTGACCCCTATACGCGCCACTACCGCCCTGCCTGCCCTATACCGCTATACCCACAATACGCGCGGCGGCACGCTTCCAACGTTCAAAGGCCGAGCAGACACATTTTTTTAAACACTGTTATTTCTGTAACCGCTCATTAACGATATAAATGACTACCATAATTTTATTAATGGCATGCGGTTTAGTGTTATCGCGAAGTTTGCGTTACGATGTCAGATACACCCTGTATGTCTCTACCAATCAGCACTGGGCCTACTACCCCACGTCCGACGAGACCGCACTTTGACGAGGTCCGTGTCTCAGCGGTGGGAACATTATGCGTATGATAATTAATTAATTTACAAAAAAACTTTTTACAAAAACATAGAAACCGACTTCAAAAAACACTTAAAAGGAAAAAATACTTTTACTTTTGTCATGGCTCTAGAAGTCGGTAGCGAGCTAAACAACAGAAACCTCGAGGCCGTTTAAATTTTTTTCTAAAAAGTTTATTTTTCATGCTTTTCAGTGTCTTAGTCGAAATTCGAAAATTACTTTTTCACCTCATAACAACAGCGGCAGCCGAGTTTTGGCTGGAAAGTCAAGCTGAGTGTCACGCTCATTTTTCATTGGACCTTTAAAATTATTTATAGTGTTGTTTACTAAATAAAAGTGCGTGATTTATGTAGTAAAAAGTGCATTCAAAGTATTTCATAAAGAACAATGAAATATCGCAGCAGAGTGGCCACATCATGACTTTATTTCAAACCTTCATCGTAAGTCGGGTCACGCGGCCGTCTTTTTCGACATAATAATTCATTACGTGACATTAGCTAAATGCACAAATCGTGCAAAGCCATAAAAGAAAGAAAGAACAGTGGCAGCCATAACACATGTATAAGTTCTCATCAATACGAAAAAATATCCTATCTCAAAAACTACTGAAACGATTTTGATGAAACTTGCAATATTACCTAAGTTGAACAATGCTTAGTACAAAAAAAAAAAAAAGAATTACTTAAATCAGACTTTAAGTCTTTAAGTCAGAGTTATCGGAAGTTCTGGAAATATGCGCGCACAAACATAAAAACATACATACTTTTGTAATTTGGCACATTTGTTCAGACGCTGATACAGACTAACATATACGAAAACTGAGCAGTTCTGGATATATTACATACATACGGGTCGAATTAGTAACCTTCTTTTTTTGAAGTCGGTTAAAAAACAAAATGAAAAAAAACATTAATGAAGTATGTATTTAAGTCCACTCGAGAACATACTTCGGTCTATTACAAATATTCAATCTCCCTCTTAAATCTTAATATACCTGATGAATCTCTATCTCTTTTGATGATTACTTAGGTATGTCTGAATTTTTGCAACTACTAGAAGTCCTAACACTGCTGTTGTGTAATGTGATTAGGATCGTTTGTCGCGTTCTGGTCAGTCGGCAAAAACTTTTTGACTGACTATACATTCAGCAAGTTTTTATTGACTGACTATAGGTTCAGCAGGTTTTTGTTGACTGACTATACATTCAGCAAGTCTTTTTTTACTGACTATAACCATTCAGTAAGTTTTTGTTAACTGACTATACATTCAGCAAGTTTTTTTTATTGACTATAACCATTCAGCAAGTTTTTGTTGACTGACTATACATTCAGCAAGTTTTTTTTATTGACTATAACCATTCAGCAAGTTTTTGTTGACTGACTATACATTCAGCAAGTCTTTTTTATTGACTATAACCATTCAGCAAGTTTTTGTTGAATGACTATACATTCAGCAAGTCTTTTTTAAATGACTATACCATTCAATAAGTTTTTGTTGACTGACTATACATCTAGCAAGTCCTTTTTTACTGACTATAACCATTCAGTAAGTTTTTGTTAACTGACTATACATTCAGCAAGTCTTTTTTACTGACTATAACCATTCAGCAAGTTGTTGTTAACTGACTATACTTTCAGCAAGTCTTTTTTAAATGACTACCCCATTCAATAAGTTTTTGTTGACTGACTATACATCTAGCAAGTCTTTTTTTACTGACTATAACCATTCAGTAAGTTTTTGTTAACTGACTATACATTTAGCAAGTCTTTTTTTACTGACTATAACCATTCAGCAAGTTGTTGTTAACTGACTATACATTCAGCAAGTCTTTTTTAAATGACTATCCCATTCAATAAGTTTTTGTTGACTGACTATACATCTAGCGAGTCTTTTTTTACTGACTATAACAATTCAGTAAGTTTTTGTTAACTGACTATACATTCAGCAAGTTTTTTTTTACTGACTATAACCATTCAGCAAGTTTTTGTTGACTGACTATATTATTCAGCAAGTCTTTTTTAAATGACTATACCATTCAGTAAGTTTTTGTTGCCTGACTATGCATTCACCAAGTCTTTCTTTTGGTGAGTATACCATTCAACAAGTTTTTGTTGACTGACTATACATACATACAGCAAGTTTTCGCTCACTGGTCGATCTTTCCACCACTTCATGTAATGTTTTTTTTTTAATATCAAACGACAAAAGAGAACATCAAATAACTCTTACATTAATTCTTCATGGTACCTATAGGTAAAATCATTAATCAAATCACTACTATAAAATATTCATTGCGTTCTAATTAAACTTTGAGATCAAAAGGAACAACATACTGTGATATTTGTAAAATAAAGGCTAGAAACAAACTCATAAGTAATTATTGTTCCAAAAAACAGCCCCAAGAAAATAAGTGGCTTGTTTAATAAATCCTTACTATTATAAATCGGAAAGTGAGTTTGTTTGTTTGTTCCGCTTTCACGCCGTAACTGCTGGACCGATTGCTTAGAACTCCAGATTAAATAATAACGTAGGTACTTTTTATCCCGGAAAAAAATTATATTCGCGAGGAACATCTAAAAAGCGCGATATATCCAAATTCAACGCGGGCGAAGCCGCGGGGGGTAAGCTAGTTCATTATAAAGCGAATATTTTATTAGAAAATCTCTGCTAGAATATACTGCTCCAATGGGTTTATAGAGTAAATGTTGATTTTAAAATTGTATTTAGTAAATGTTGATTTTAAAATTGTATTTAGTAAATGTTGATTTTAAAATTGTATTTAGTAAATGTTGATTTTAAAATTGTATTTTTTTTTTGCTATTTTGCTCTTATTTTCTTTAGTTTTGCTAGATATCTATGTATAGCGGCTATGTATGGTGGCGTAGCGGTAGCGAACGCGGCCGCTGCACAAGGAGGCGCGGGTTCGATACCCGCTCAGTGCAAATATTTGTACGCATGAATATGAATATTTGCACTGGTCTGGTCGTGCCTCGGAAAGCACGTTAAGCCGTTGGTCTCGGTTGCCATACGAACATCTAGTGGCAGTCGTTACGGGTTTTTGGAGCTCTCAAAAGTCTAACAATTGGTCTAACTGCACTGCTTTGATATCGCCTTCGGGTTGTGGAGGTCAGACGGCAGTCGCTTCACGGAAAATGTCGAAGTTTCGCCAAAATCAGCAGTTAGACTGGTAAAGCGGACCCCAGATTCCAGAACTAGAAAAAGGCTTCGGATGCGACTGGGATTAACGCTGAGATAATGGTGACAATGACTTGTATATACCTAGCATTATATTATTATTAATTCATTGCTTGATAACATTGATGAATTTCATATACCTATATACAGTATGTTAAGAAAACCCTGTCCGACCCATAAGGATAATAAAGGTTAGGCAAACACATGACCAAATATAATATAAAATTTTACGTATTCATCATAGTACCAATACAAATGAATTTTGAAATAATCTTTTTTTCCCGCGAATTAATTCCAATTTCCCCGAAATTTGGTAATTTTTAAAAAGTGACAACACCGGTATTATTAGGAGCGAATAGCGATGCGACCACGTGCCGCGTGTCCTGCCGCCCGCGGGGGGCGGGCGGCAGGACACGCGGCACGTGGCACGTGGCACGCGAAGGGTGGTCAACGCACATTTGTTAAGTTACCTCTTTTTGCGAAATAATATAAATTTTTTTTAGGGGGATTTTTTTTTTAAGTTTAGCCCGGTTTTGTATGCATTAGTAGAATCAGTTATCGATACCTAACAACACCTTCACGGGTCGGACAGGGTTTTCTTAACATACTGTATAGATACAATGATATGATAATTACTTTGTAAAGTACGTAAGTACTACACATTTTTATCTTAATGTTAGGATTATGTGGGTCATTACATTTTCCTTCTTTTTTCTCAGTTTTACCTAATCATGATCTGGCAGTTTGAGTAATTTACACAGCCCACCCAAATGTTAAAGCATTAAGGCTTCGTTGTACCTTTGTACGAAAGGTTAACAAATAAATTTCTTTCTTAGATATTGTTCACGAAATGATTGATCTCCTTAAGTTTTGTGTTGAACTGCCCGATTTCGGAAAAATGCGTCTTTGTCTTAGATTGACTATACATGGTCTTCAATGACTGGACCAAAATTATGTCTCTAGGAGGAGGAGGAGGAGATTACTTAGTTAAGAGATGGCCTATGATTCACTTGTAAAAGGGTTTGTTTAAACCTATTTACACAAAATAAATCATTTATCATTTGTGACAAACAGCGAGTTAAGGAATTATTTCTTGGGTCTGGAGTGGTCGTTTCGTCCCTACGTTTGAATTAGGAACGGAATAATTCCCGACAAGACGTAAATAGGATGTTAGGGACATCAAGCGTACTTTACGAAGTGGAAACGACCTTTGTAGCCGGCTGATAATTTAAATGCCAACCGTTTTTTAATTTAATTGGAACGAGTTCTCTAGTTGTTGTTGGTAGAAAGGAATCAGACAGCTTTACTGGTTTCTGGTGTCAGATCTGTATTGCATCATTCTGCAATATACTCGTTTATCCAAATAAACAAAATTGGAACAACATTTATTAAACTGTACATATAGTATTTTTTTTTTAATTTATTCTCTCATATTAATAGTAAAGTTAGAATTAAGATGAAACATGATCTATATATTTTTGTATAAAATAAAATATAGAGGATATATTTTTTGTATGCATTTCATTGGTGTACTTTATTGTATACCTACAAATAAATAGATAAAACGTATAGGATAGATAGGATTCGCACGTTACTTTTATTTAGAATTTGTCCCTTATTAGTGGTAACTGAAACACACATCTACATCATACATATTATTATTTTTTTTACCAGGAGCAACTACTTGTATGTTATACAAATATTCGTTCCGTGCGGGAATCGAACCCACGAGACACAGCGCAGCAGTCAATAGCTTAACCACTGCGCTAACCGTGTAGCCAAATTATTAATTATTATTCCGATACTGTTTCAAAACAAAAGCAGTGTAAATTAAACATATTCAAAATAAATAGTTTTCTAAACGCAAAAAACAAAGTTATGCTAATATGTCAATATACTTAATAGCATCTAAGTAACCAGTTACATATTAACTATCTAGTTACAAAACACGCAAGGAGCATTAGATATACATTTATGAATAAAATATATACCTATATCTCAAATGAAGAAGCTGCCAGGATAATTGAAAGTCAATTTCTTATTGGAAGTCGAGATTCCAGCCTACAATCCATTTCAGGGGTATATTTGTTATCTACCGATAACGATGTTTGAAAGGCGGATTGGAACCCAAATAATATGTCTATATATCCATCTGTGTATACTTTGCCTAATTTGATTATTTCAACAACAAGCCTAAGGCTCAAAATTGGAGTAGATAAACCTACATAAATATAATACAGACTACTATATTGGGTGTATCTGACATCGACGCACAACTGAGAACCATGGATCCAGTATATGATTCTGAACCCCCCAGTGGTGGAATTTTGCGTCGGGGTTCTCCAAATAAAAAAAAAATAAAATGTAGTTTTTATCACTTTAGACCGTTCATAACTGCTATACTTTTATAACCCAATAAAATTTTAAAGCAAAAATTAATCAATTCGTTAATTACACCAAAAAGCGCAATGTGAACAATACTAGAAAAACTATCCTATCAGCTGACTTAATAGAGTTTGCATCAGGGGTCAATGTCTTACATCTTATAAACACGCACGGCGGCACGCTTGCAACGTTCAAAGGCCAAGCCGACACTTTTTTTTAAACTCTGTTATTTCTGTAAACGCTCATTAACGACATAAATTACTATCATAGTCTTGTTTGTGGCATGCGGTGTAGCCTTTTTGCGAAGTTTGCGTTACGATGTCAGATACACCTGTGTCCATCCATATGTGATTTAGACGTCCTGCTTCTCCTTCAGTTAGTGAAGGAGGGCGTCAAGGGACCTACCCACTGCTGAGCCTACATAGGTTTCACTTTTTATGTACCATTTCCCACGCTCCTGCCCGTCTTATCCAAGTTGTTGTAGTATGTATTGTGTACTTAGTTGTATCATCCAATGGCAACAATATCGTCCGTCCAGCTCGCCACCACATGACCGACACTTCATCTCTTATCCCCATGCGTCCCATTGCATCACAGCTACTTATCAGGGGCCCACTCGTCCTGCTATTTATATAAATTTGTCATTCCAACCCGATTCCATTTGTTGTCATTGTGTTTAAAAGCTCGTAATCTAAATTCGTAATTATTTATCAATTATCGTGATAGAATGACATTGCGATACATATTATATGGATTAAACAAAACGGAGTAAACGGAGCCTGTCAAAACCAAAGCAGGTTCTAAAAAGGCAGGGTCCAGCGAAGGACACGTGCGACAAGGATGTGTTCATTAAGATAGAGAAGAGGAAGAAGAAGCCCCCTTCAGAATCAGTGCGGTACAGCACTGACAGGACCCAACATGCTGCTGCGTCCAGCAGTACCGACGACGCTGCTCTATATGTCCAGACTGCACCACTCCCCGAAAATTGAGGAGATCGTGGAGCATCTGCTCGTCGAGACCAACTGGACTTTGGGGGTCGAGAGGTTATAGCGTCACAACACGAATTTCAAGTCGTTTGTGGTGCGTGATCGTGCATCTCGAGAAGTTCCTCAAAGAAGAGTTCTCGGCGAAAGGTGTTGTGTACCGCCGGTTTCGTGGCCAGCTACTTGAGAGCAGTCAGCGAAACACGACGCTGATACCTCGTGTAGTGTAGTTAATAATGTTATATATATTTATAGTACTTATTTTAAGTTTTTTATGTTGTTATGTTATAGTATTGTACCTATATGTTTATATGGGCCTTGATGTCTGAAATAAATGGATACATAAATGATAAATAAATTGCCGTATTGCCATTATTATAAAACCTGTTAATAGAAATGATTTTCTAAAAACTACTACCCAATTTGAACATTTATTAATATAATGTAGAGTGTTATGAAGTGGACCACTGGAAATTTACAATTACGCCATTTTGGTACTTTATGAAACTTGTCAACAGCGATCATTATGAGATCACTGACCGACTATTCTAAAACAATTATAATACCAGACTAGGGCCCCAGGAGTACTACCCAACTATTAGTTTTACTAACAACTATTTAAATTTTATAACTCGTTTGCCGATATCAGAAACCTTCGTACGTCTTCGGATCTTGACGATGAAGGTACCTACCACGACCAAAGTCCAAAGTCGGCACATCACTACTATTTAGTTGAATGAAAAAATCGTTTTGTTTATTCGATTTGTTTTGAAAAGCATGTTAAACTGTTGGTTCTAGTTATCATTCATGAATCTAAGACCAATCCTACCATAGGTTATGGTATAACCCAATAAATGGGTTTTGGAGGTCAGATAATCAGTCGCTCCATGTAAAATAAAACTGTTTCTGGTTAGACTGGAAGCCGACTGCAACATTTATGTTTTTAAATTATTAAATGCTCTGGCAACCACTGTGTCTTCAGTCCACATGGTACATTGTATGTATATTTTAGCAGAGTGTCTTGTGTCGTTGCAGTTATAGATTTATTACAACTTTGTTCATGGGATAGCAATGCATCTATAGTGCCATTGCAAACGCCTAACTGGTCCGTGTGGTACCGGGCTTAGAATAGTACCAACCCATATCCTCCCGTGGGTGTAAAGGAACAGCGTTTCTTCTGTGGAATATCAAACTACTGCAATCCTCAACCCAACGGACAAGCGTGAGGATTATGGCAAACTCCCTCAACGTATTGCAAGCCTTAGGGGAGGAGGGCCCTTGTCCAGAAGTGGACCTCTATAGGCTAAATGTAAAGAAGAAGAAGTGGCAAGAAAACTACTTTAATTTGCATAAAAAATGTATCATTTATTATTTTAAAAAGTCCCTTATAACCTAATACTTAAAAACGACTCTATAACATGTACTGACATTGTTAGTGCTTGATCACGTAGACTCGCGGGCGCGGTGGCGGGCTCGGTCACGAAATATCAAACAAATGACGAAATATCAAAGTGTTCACGTATGAAACGCACGTGCGGTGTAAGTAGCGGGCTAGCAGGCGACCGGCGCGCGCGGCGCGCTCGCTACAATTACAAACGCGAGAGATGTTTGTGTGTGTTCACGTTAAACTAGCCGCAAAGCGCGCGATTACCCCGCGACGTCAGGTAAGATCAACCAGTTTGAACTTGTCGCTTGAATCGCAATCGCGCAAACGCCTGGCGGCTAATGTGAACACGAACTCGCAACGTCTCCGCGCCCGAACCCGCCCCCGCGCCCGCGCGTTTCTACGTGAACAAGCACTAACACTTAACAAATAATTATTTTGATTAATATAATCATAAGATTATGGGTAAAGTTTCACAAACAAATGCTTATGTTCTATAACACCTGTCCCATATGCGGTTAACGAAAAGCGAGTAAATAGAACTAGTTACTACACAAGAGTTGGCGAGCAACGAGCTGCGAGTACGCAACCGAAGCGAGTCACTACCGACAGAAACTGATATTTTATCTTCTGTCCTTTTCTAAATCAAATAGAAAGATAAAGAGGCATTGAACTTAAAATTAGTTCAGTTTGTCAAAAAATTAATCGGGGCCATTGTCGCTTATATGCGAACATTAAAGAGTTACGACAGTACAGTTAATGCGTATACAGTATGTTAAGAAAACCCTGTCCGACCCGTGAAGGTGTTGATAGGTATCGATAACTGATTCTACTAATGCATACGAAACCGGGCTAAACTTAAAAAAAAATCCCCCTAAAAAATAAATATTATTTCGCAAAAAGAGGTAACTTAATAAACGTGCGCTAACCACCCTTCGCCTGCCGCCCGCGGGCGGCGGGCGGCAGGGCACGCGGCACGTGGTCGCATCGCTATTCGCTCATAATAATACCGGTGTTGCCACATTTTTAAAAATTACCAAATTTCGGGGAAGTTGGAATTAATTCGCGGGAAAAAAAAGATTATTTCAAAATTCATTTGTATTGGTACTATGATGATTACGTAAAATTTTATATTATATTTGGTCATGTGTTTACCTAACCTTTATTATCCTTATGGGTCGGACAGGGTTTTCTTAACATACTGTATAGCAGACATAGCTTTACCAACTAAAGTACTTTAATTAACACAATATTACTATGGAAATTATTTTTAACGACTAGTTATAAAACATCCTATCTATCTAATGTAAGTAGGTTTACGAGTGCTGTTCGTGCCAAACGTATTTGTCATATAAGACGAATACAATTCCTCGAACATATAAACTTATATATACTTGCATATAATGTAACCAATTCCCTTACTCACAAACTAAACTAAATTTAAGGTCAGTATATTTTATTATGAAAGGATAGAACATAAATTATTGTTTAGTCCTGTCAAATTAGTCCGCGCCTGACGTCAATTGATGAATTTTTAGACGCCATGTTTTTACAGCTTGGCAAAAAAGAGTAGAAAATAAATGTGATGTTCGTATAGTAACCCACTAATAATTAAAAATTAAATTTTCAACTAATAAACTTCGTTTATTAAGAAACTTCATTATTTTTCGGAATGTTGCCAATAGACGAAAAATTAGTTTCGTTTCTAGACTTTTTTGCCAAGCTGTAAGAGCATCTAAATAGTTAATGGAGTATCTTAATATGACAGGACTATTTTTTTATTAATTATTTTTTCAACTATACCTACTAATATGTTATCTTTTCTGAAAAGGATAAATGAAATTTAATGAAATAGAAAGAAACAGTTGCACTAAACTAAAAAATTAGTTTAGTATGTGAACAAGAGAATCTTAAAACTAAACGCACAACAGTTTCGTATTATAAATATAAACGTGCATCTATTTAAGTATATAAAACATTGCATAATATTTATAAATTGTTCAATTGTTTTTGTAATTAATCCCATTTTGCTTCTAAACGAAATTGACTTAAATCATATTGCGGAATCATTAATTCGCTCTCAATATGCTCCGTATTTTATTACGATTGAGAATATTTTAATTGAATTTAAGTAATATTTGGAACAAAATAACAGCAGATGATCTTAAGGTCAACAATATTGCAACGGGGTTTTCGGTATAACCACGTGTGCTTGTATAGAAAACACACACAGAAAATATTTCTAGGCGCTTTTATTTAGTTCAACAGACACGCAATATGCAGTGTTATGAGTGGCAGTGTGATAATCGCCTTAAGCTTAGCAGTAAAAATCCAATACAGCGGATCTCAGTGCGTCAATAAAATCCAACACAGCGGATCTCAGTGCGTCAAAAAAATCCAACACAGCGGATCTCAGTGCGTCAAAAATATCCAACACAGTGGATCTCAGTGCGTCAAAAAAATCCAACACAGCGGATCTCAGTGCGTCAAAAATATCCAACACAGCGGATCTCAGTGCGTCAAAAAAATCCAACACAGCGGATCTCAGTGCGTCAAAAATATCCAACACAGCGGATCTCAGTGCGTCAAAAAAATCCAACATAGCGGATCTCAGTGCGTCAAAAAACCAACAGGTGCCCGGATACCTTTGTTCACAAGCTATACTAGAGTTCAATGTATCTTTTTCCTTCTACTTCATTTAATAAAGGACAAAAGATAACATATTAGCTTAGTCCCGTCAAATTAAAAAATCCATAGACAAAAATACCTCAATTTACGTCAGGCGCTGACTAATTTCAGAGGACTAAAATAGTATTTATCTTTAGTGTGGCTATCGATCGATCTGACTGACTCGATTATCGGTATCGACCGTGTTTGACCCGCTTCAAGGTTGTAAGAACTCTCAACCAACGAGAACGCCAAATGCGGTCGATATATCGACGATCGAGTCTCGTAATGAAAACTCATGGTAGCCACCCTGTCCTTTTCATAATGAAATAGAAAGAAAAATATGCAAAGCACTTAAGTTTAGTTTACTTTGTGAACAACGGATTTGGCGCCAGTGTTGGATTTGCAACTCTCAGCGCTAAACAGTGGGCAATAAAAAACTAATGTGCAAACAAATTGTTACGAAAAAACACCTCTGCTAACCTGTGCTAAAGTATTAGAGTTTAACCACGTTTATTTAGCTCTATTCGACTGTTCTGAGCTGAATACATAAGTGTGATTTCCCTAAATCTTCTTTGTTATTTAGCTATAAATTCAAAATTTCAGGTTTTAGACAAAATTGTAGTGAAACGCGTGTCGGTACCAGTGGCGAAGAGTCCATACAAGCCGATTCCCACCGGGTTACCTTTCAAAAATCAGTTCCATATTCATACAAAAGTATTTACATTCTATTTCATTAACAAAGTATTATTAATCAAATAGTAATTCTTAGCAATAACCTAAGTATCACATTTCATTTTATAGTCGTAAATTAATCAGCGCTTCAATTTTTCGTACATTACATTGAAGGCAACTCGACGAATTACTACTTACCTCGGTCAACGTTTTACTATGAGGTGAAAAGAGACAGAGCGTGTCAGACCATCTCTTTCTAATGCTCGCTAACCGTCGGTAAAACTTGATAAATATAGGCTAATGCCAAGCGGCTTGCAGTTCTCTCCTCTCCTCTATTAGAAAGAGACAAAGAAACCACGCCACTACTTTTGCTTAATATTTTTGTTGGTTTTGGATCGGTGTTTGTGTGGTTCGGTTTTTAACACTTTATTATTTTTGTAATTTTTTATTTTATTTTTTCTTGACTCTTATTCCCTAACAATAGGTACCTACTTAACTTAGTACTTACTAACAAGCATTCATGTGTGGTATGGAGATGCACGTCGAAAAAGGCTTTTCTCAAAGCCGCTTTTATCATACTTGAAAGACACTGTTATCAAATCATCAGTCCTTTTTTATATGGTGAAGGTGGGGGCTTTTGATATTATTCTTATCTGAAGACCTCCTCCAAGATATCCTGCAGTAGGTAAGTGTTTAAGTGTTTATTTTTTTGGACCGGCTTCCCTTTGTCAAAATTTCACCCTTCGCCACTGGTCGGTACATTTTCATTTTACTTAAAATGCATTTTAGTTCAGGTAAGTACGCACCGCTATATATCAAGCTATACATACCTACATAACCAGTACATAATACATACATTGCTACTTATAGCACGGAAAACCGAGGCCAACTAAAAATGTATAGCTTGATAAGTAGCCGTGTATTCAGATACTAAAATACAGGTAGTTACAGTATAGGGTCCAAAAGTGGAGAACCACTTTTGACACTTATTGTTAGAGCAATAAAGTTCAAAAGTGGTAATGCACTTTTGACCCTTACTGTAAAGACCTGTCTGTCCAAAAGTGGAGTACCACTTTTGACACTTATTGTTAGAGCAATAAAGTTCAAAAGTGGTAATGCACTTTTATCCCTTACTGTAAATACATACTTACTTAAAAAAATAATTTACGCTAAATGTTTACGAATATCGTGAATCAATAGATTCTTCAGATAGTTGTCGTCATTGGAAAAACATTCGACAATGTCAAAGTGATCCATATCGTCTTTGATCTCCAAATACATGTTCTGCATTAGGCAAGTGTTGTGTAGGATCTCGTAGAACTCTCTGGATTGTTTTTTGAAGGTGGGGCTGTCGTGTTGTCCTGCTAAAATGTACAAACGTATCCTCCTTCCTTGCAGATGTGTGAAGTCGTCGAACTGAGGTGACATGGATACTGCCCACTCATTCGGCAGCTGGACAGCATCGTTTACAGACGTGTGGACAATCTCCCTTAGGTCGTATACCCCTGACACCAGGAATGCTCCTTGAAGGCGGAACGCTCCTGGTGTGTTCTCGAAGAAGTCTGCGTTCGCAAGGAGTTTCGCGACAAGATGCGCACCCGCCGAGTGACCCGCGAAGTACACGCCCCTGGAAATTACAAAGACTGAGTGAAAATGTTCTATTGACAACAAATGTTCTCTTGCATTTGAAAAGCCTTGCCCTGCGTCCCAACCAAACATACTATAGCGCGAACAGGCGATTACGCGAACTGTGTAACAATAAATTTATCATTATTTTTCAATTATCGAGTAATAAAAGACTCGTACTAATGATTAGCCACACAATTTCAATAACAATACAAAACAAACGTACAAGACAAAAAACAAATTAAATTCAATTAAGGATATTCATTAGATTATATTTTTTTTTATAGCTAGCCCCAAAGTAAATTCGAGACTTGTGTTATACATGTATAGATAACAGCCTCCGTGGCGTAGCGGTAGCGAACGCGGCCGCTGCGCAAGGAGGCGCGGGTTGGATCCCCGCGCTCGCGCAGTGCAAATATTTGTAAGCATGAATATGAATATTTGCATTGGTCTGGTCGTGTCTCGGAAAGCACGTTAAGCCGTTGGTCCCGGTTGCCATACGAACATCTAATAGCAGTCGTTACGGGTTGTTGGAGCCCTCAAAAGTCTAACAATTGGTCTAACTGCAATGCTTCGATATCGCCTTCGGGTTGTGGAGGTCAGACGGCAGTCACTTCACGGAAAATGTCGAAGTTTAGCCAAAATCAGCAGTTAGACTGGTAAAGCGGACCCCAGACTCCAAAGCTGAAAAAGCTTTGGATGCAACTGGGATTGACGCTGAGATGATGACATGTATAGATAAACATCCAAGACCCAGGCTAATCAGGAAAAGATCGTTTTCCATCATGACCTGGTCTCCACGTCGCAGGCAGGCGTGTTTACCGCTGCGCCACGGAGGACGATCATAAAAAAGAAATCAAAAATTAACACAATAATTATATTTTTCACAGCTATAATGGACATACGGCCAGTCCAGTCTCATTATCATCATTAACCTTTTTTCTCGTCCTACTGCTGGGCACAGGTCTCCTCTCACACAGAGAAGGATTGAGCGTTATCACCATGCTTGCTCAATGCGGGTTGGCGATTTCAGACTTAATGTCCAGGTTTCCTCAAGATGTTTTCCTTCACCTTAAAATCAGTCATTGGTGTCCAAGATATACTTTGAAAGAACATATAACTTAGAAAAGTTACATTGGTACTTGCCTGACCTGGAATCAAACCCGCACACTCATACTTGAGAGGCTGGTGTTTAACCACTAGGCCACCACGACTATGGACCAGACAGCCAGTCCAGCCTATGTGTGTCTAACGACACCCTACGGGACTTGATTGATCGCATTAGCGATTATGTCACACTAGTGGTTTTTCCAAGAGATTTTTTTGTTTCAACGCGATAATCTCTGAAACTAGCAGTTGGTTACAACACCCAATTCTTGAAAAAGGTTAAATTGGCTTATTTAACATCACGCAAAGACATTTAGCAACTAATAAAAAACTTACAAAGAACGCTAAGCGAAAGCGAAGTAATTTATGAGTAATTTGATTTCTTTCGACTTGCAACCAAAGTGTTAGAGTGTTAGGCTACTAGATACTTACTAGTTTGTGATAATGGAAATACTAATTAGAAGCACTTTTCTACAACTGGTTATTAATTGGGGAGGTAATAATTAACACTCTTCTATTCTTATATTCACCGCCACAAGTAATTAGGTAGGTATAGTTAGTCCATCTGAATATCTTCAAATCATACCAGCTAATATGTTTTTTTTCGTGCACGGAATTACACGAATATTGAAATAACGTATTTTATTTCACGCTAGCGGCCGCCCTTTTCTTTCGCGTCGAGTTGGTTATTTTAACATTTTATTTTTATCACAAAAGTGTCGATTTTTATAGATACATTATTACACTTCTAGATCATAATATACATTGTTGTTAATATACATAATGGACAATGTTGTTTATTTTTTTTTTTTTTCACATGCTCTACTCCTAATGTCGCAGCGTGATGTTATATAGCCTAAAGCCTTGGCAGATTAATGGGCTATCCAACGCAAAAAGAGTTTTTCAAACAAACAAACTCTTCAGCTTTATATATTAAATCTAGAAGTATAGATAAACCTGCATGAGCATGTAACTTCTGACGGTTTATAAGACGAAAGTTGAGTGACAAATTGAGTTAATTGGCAATTTGACAAAATTGGTCGTTTCATACGAAGAAAATCTCGGTGGTAGGCCATAACATCGGCCGCCGGCAGAAGTTACCAGACAAAGTCTTGCCGCCAAGCGATTTGTCGTGTTCCGGTATGATGTCTGATGAAGCCGTACGGAGGACGGGTCTGAGCAGTTGTGTTGCGATTTGTACCGGGTACGATGCGCCAAATGTTGTTGTGTTGGGAGTTTGGTCATGGAGGGTCTTCAGATCAATCTCCCTTTGGCGCAGCATCATTGGTCGTGTTGTTTGGTTTAACATTGCATCGTCTCGCTCAACTGCCGTCTTCCTTCCTATTCGCTCAGTTTTTCTGAGTGAATAGGCTCTTAATAAACTAGCGCGCTTTACCATCAACGATCGCATCACTGCTTACCATCAGGCGGGAATGCGGTCAAGCGCTAGTTTACAATTATTAAAAAAAAAAGAGCCGGCAAAAAATTCCACAGTTAGTCTTTTTTAAATTGATCATCTGCTAAGATTTTTAAACTGTACCATTCAAAGTGATTAATTTTATTCTTTGAATAAACTGTGACTATTTTTATCCGCCGAGTTTATCTCTGTTTTTGTTTATTACATCACAAATGTTTATTTATTTAGGTGAAGGGTTATCTTACTTGGAAGACATCTTTTCTGCGTACTCGAACACGAATCTTGCAGCGTTTCTTATTTGGCTAACGATGTCAGTGAGTGTGGCAGTCGGACAGAGGTCGTAGCCGACGACGATGGTCTTCACCCTGGACTTGTGAAGGGGTCCTGCGGGGTACCTCGACACCTCGCGGGAGAGCTCCTGCCAGTAGCCTCCGTGAATATACACAAGGATTGGTGCATCTGGGGAGAAATCACATATAGGTTTTATGAATCAAGAAGCTTAGTCATGTAAGAAAATGAGAAACATGTGTCGTAAGAGATATTAATAGTTTTTTCTATTAAGTAGGTAGGTATATAGAAGTGCTTGTTTATGGTTTTAGTCTCATTGTAGGGGAACTAACAACTAAAAGATGATCTCATAATCCACAACAAGGTTTATTCTAGTGTTACTTAGTGTTACTACCAACTGGACGCTGATAAACAACAATGTGTCAACCCACATGGAGTCCAATTCGAGAAAATGGCGTCTAAAGATTTCATACCAAATAATAGTTATTTGTTTGAAAAAAAATACATCAACTACTTATGTTCTATGTTTTATGAAAGGAATTATGACTTAAATACAGACCAGTATCATAAATAGACAAAAAACTTGTTAGTTTTTCTAAAATCTGAGATTATTTATTGTTGAAAATGTGGAATACGTTATTTTATTCGTAAAAGTATGTTAAGGAACTTAACACTATGTTGCTTAATCTGATTCCGCGATTTCATAACAGTGAAATGTGTTTCAAGGAACTTAAATGATTGTTGATAAAAACACGTCCTCGGATAAACATTTTTCCGAGTAAGATTTGACTACTCTAGTTAATACTTTGAAGCGACTGTAGTCTGACCATCGTAACCCGAAAAGGGAATCAGACCAAATTGGATCATGGTTACATATTAAAAATTACCTGAATGTGCCGGTTTCCCTACGATGTTTTCCCTCACTGCCGAGCTAGTAGTATAAAAATGTTTGCTTGTCTAAATTAAGATCATACAGTAGTATATTTATTAAATTTGTATAAAATGAAACCCTTCTTATATCAATCCTTTTTATTACTAGCATTATTAAATTATTATTCCTTAGCTTATTAACTGTTTCAACAAAAAATAATTAAACCTTGCCTAACAAAAATTATAATTTTTAAACAAAACTTTAGTGACTTCTGAACTAAAAAACATCACAACAATCAAACATAAAACATTTAGTAATACTTACTTTATATAACTTTTTGTCAGTCTCATTGTAAATTCACTTTCGCTTAAAACTAATATAATTATCATTATTATGAGAATACAAAATTATAGAGGCAATGTATTATTATATTATTATATTTAGTATTTCTTATATTATGTGTTGATATCACTTAGTAGGAACATTTTTGAGTATTCAATTAAAATTATTATAAACCAATAACAATGTACTACAGTATCGCAAAGTATCTAGTTTTAAATCAAATAAAGAAGTTATAATAAACTATGCTTTGGGTGGCTCTATGACTAGCCTTATTTTTATTCAGTCTCATTCTAGAATCACTTTGTCTTAACCTAAATTTACCACAATCGCCGAAACTAAAATCAGTCTTCAATGTAAGTTTCATCTATATCGAAATCGACCGAATTTCCCAATCCATCAGCATCATCGACAAAATCACCCGGCGTTACAGTCCTCAAGAAACCGTAGAATGCTTTTGCATCTGATGGAACAAGTTTCATCAATTCTTTTAAATCTTGTATTTTTGCAGATGATAATTCGCGCCCATTTGGATAGAGAATAGGGAGATCTAATACAAAATTCGGTTTTTGTTTCCGATTCTTCGCACCTTTTGATATGTCAACCACCCGAGCTTCCTCATCGAGATTTGACTTCATGAAAAGTTTCGTAGGTTCTGAACGACGTAATTCAATTTCAAAAGTTGAAAGCCAAGATATTTTTTGTTTATCTACGTCGGATTTACGATTAGTAATAGAATTTTGTAAAGGGGCCACCGATTGAAAATCGTCCTTTTCAAGCCGAGTTACTACAAACTTGTTCTTACGTCGGCAGTTTTCCATGACAACAATATAATCATCCGGTGTATATAAACGGAAATTAGACTTTAAGGCACATTCAACATCCCCGAACTCTGAGTCATTAGGTAGATAAGTATGTCCTGGCTGAAGGAATCTCATAGTAATTTTTTGTAGCTTTGCATGGCTATGTAAAATATGCAGAAGCATTAGCACCATTTTGATGCTTCGGTTTTGCCCGCCACATGAATCCGCCCAAAGTATCAAGTGAGTTACGTCAGGTTTCATACGCGCGCTAATAAACTTCTTTAAGCAAGACCCTACCTCCTAGGTACCACGTCCAGCTTCATGCTCTAGCCAAATATGGAAATATCCTTTTCCATCAGAACCAGAATGTATGCCTAAATTGTGTAGATTCAGTTGGCGCTTATAGTAAACAACACTTGTTGGTAAGCGTGGTAAACAATGAGTCTTTTCTAAATCAAATGTTAGAGTTTCTATTGAAGGATCGGTTTTAGCAGCAGTCAAGTCCTTTTTCATTTGATCTCTTAATTTGTATGCATGATCCAAATGATCCTGGTGTTGTTTTTCTAATGAAGACAATTGTTCACCCGTAGCAGAAGTTTTGTTTGCTTTGTACAAGTCGCATCGTAAACAGGTATCTTTTTGTGGTTTTTTAAATCTGAGGTTAAAGTCTTTGTAGAAAGAAAGCCTGAATCGAGAAAAACTTACAGGATTTGGGGTTTTTTCTTTGTAGAGATCATAAATCGTGGTCAAGTTCAAATTTGGAGCCAAAAAAATTGCCGATGTGCTATCTCTGCAATAATGTGAAGAATACTTAGGTAAAATTTCTATGAATTGTCGTATTTGTCGCAACTGCTCGTCACTAATTGCGTTTTTGCCTCCAGAATTAATACCTCTCTTGTCATTAATTGCAGCTTGCTCTCTATGTTTGTTAAGAGCCACGTCAATCCTTGATTGACTGATGCCAAGGGTTATTAGAAAAGCTTTCTTGCAGACTCCAGTATTACATAATTTATATTTTCTACTAAATGTACGCTTAGAATTATTGGAATAGCTTCTTTTTTTATTAACTTCAGTAACGCTTCCCTGTAAAATCGCGCACCTTGCTTCATAAGAGCCAGAATTCCAGAATTTTTCGAATTCGTTAGTACGCTGTTCAATAGAAATTTTTTCAGTACATTTTAATGGACAACCACAATTGCTGTCGTTAAACTCTTTAGCAGAAACGTGTTTCCCTCTCGCACTAAAATAATCCTGATTACAGTTTGCTTTCTTCTTTCTAATGCTGCTATTCTGATCTATGTATTTCCTCTTACGTCCTTTCCCGGGTCTACCATTGTATTTTGTTGATGACTCAGCAGAATCACTGTTTCGTTCATTTGTTTCGGGTATGTAATCAGGGTCTTCAACGTTATTGGAGTTTTGGTCAACTATATTTGAAATATCATTTACATCATTCGATTCAGCTATATCCGCCTTGCTATTCTCGTCATTTTCATTAGCCAGTGTCTCGATTGGTTGGTTTTTATCAGCATCATTAGGGTCAGAACCATTTTCTTCATTAAAGTTAGTAATGATCTCCATTTGTAAGTTGCTACCATTATTTAGGTCATCATTTGTAATATCTAGATTGTCTAGATTGATTGTAGTTAAAGGGCTTAAAGGAATCATTTCCATAGTATTATTGTCAATTACATTAGTGAAATTCTCGCTTGGTTGGTTTTTACCGGCGTTACTGAAGACGGAAACATTTTCTTCATTGAAATGTATAATATCAACTTGTTGGTTAATATCATAACTGTTTTCCTTATTTAGAATCGTTAGTTCATCTTCATTAACAGACGGTAAATCAATGGTAACTACAGTGCTTAAAGGAATAATTTCCAAAATGTTTTCTCCATTTTCATTTAATGTTGCGATTTGTTGATCTGCATTGTAGTTATTAATTGAGGGATTATTTTCTTTATTGGATTCCGTAAATACCTCTATATGTTGATCCTTACCGTTAATTTGGTCTATGTTTTCAAACTCCGGATTCTCTTCAGCAATTGACGAGAACAACATTCTAAATGATTCTATAGAACTTGTGGGCATCAAATCCTCATCAAATGTTTTTTTATTAGAGTTCGCAAGATCGACCAGAAATTGACCTCTTGATTTTGGCGGAGACATCTTCCTAAAACAAATGAAAACAAAATAGTAGGTATTATTGGTCCATAAAAATAATACTTAAAAGAGTGTATAACTCAGTAGGCAAACAATTTTAGTGTGGATATTGTCGGATCCGCGATTGAAGCGAGTTTTTCAACAATATTTTAAAGCATTTAAAACATACATTCTTCGTCGTAACAAGTATTTTCCATTTAGTAGCAATATGTTAAGTACCATAAATTATGCGTTAAGTCTTTCATGCGTAGTCATATACGTTTAGCAATAATAAGTTAAGTGTCATAGTAGTACTACAAGAGCTATTTTGCAATTAGCAACAATCGATCAAGTGTACAATTGCTTTATTTCGTTACAAAAGTGACAATACGGCAATTCAAATACATTAAATTGATTAAAAATTATACTTTGGCTTCCAAATAAACATTAACAGTATTAAATCGATCCTCTTTCTACCATAAACCGGTAACCTAACCTATAAAAAAACAATCTCAATTTATAGCAATATTATTGACTTACCTTGATCACTTCAGTATGTATTGCACTCAAATAATGTTCTTCAATTAAAGCACGTGAATTAATTAAGAATTCCATTAGTATTTTATTTTTTTACGCGAACACTTCTGTTTAACGCAACGTCGAAAAACTGAATGACAATTAGCAACACTGTGTCAAGTCCCTTAACATCTGTAATGCAACGGTAGATGGATTGTAAAGTATTTAAGAGACTTGATTGAATGTTGCCAGATGCTGTATAAGGGATTTCCTAGTTGTGTTAAAAAAAAAGTCAATTTTTTCTGTACTTGTTGGATTTAAGTAACTTGAAACACAATTGCTAAATACGAAATAAGTGGTCTTTTATCAGAATACATAGATATCTCAGAATTTGGCTTTTTGAGGGTTGACACATTGTTGCTTATCAGCGTCCAACTTGCAGTTGGCTCTATCACATAAATAAAATAATATACCAATAAAAAAAAAAAAAATAAACAAAATATTAAGTATGTAGTTCTTATTTAAGCAAACATCTACACAATATGGCATGAGATATCATTGATATGCATAGTAATAAGTTAATTCCCACACGTCATCCCTTCTTCCAAGCACTGTGGCTATACTGGTGCGGCTTATTGAGAGCTATTATGTTTGAGCAGTTTGAGGTTAAAACACTGGCCTTGGGGTCAGCGTGCTCATCGATTTTTTCGGGGCATCCCTAAGCGGTTAGCTGACTCTTGACATCACCAGAGGGATGGTTTATTTTTAGCCTAAAGAATTAGCATTGCCATCCAATGTGCCCATGCTGTCAACTTTTGGGCACTTATCCCATTGACAGCGATGTGTGTGAAAAAAATTATAAATATATTCATTAGTTTAGTCAAAGGATATTATTTTTCATTTTTTACGTTTTCTACACAATGTACATGTTGATAAGGAAGCACTTACAGGTTATTGACCGCCGCATCCTGCGGTACCAAACTTTAATAAAAATGGCGCGAAGATAGCAAGTCGATACAGGATCGTGCTGTCGCCGATCGGAGGTCAGTGAACCACTATTTTTAAAGACCGTTTGCAATTTTATGCGATTTAATTTGTTTGAAATTTTTTTTTTTTGCTGCTAGGTTTTTTTCTATGGTTTACGATTATTCCTATGAACCAGCATTGTTTGTGTTTTCGTTTATTGCCGTATTGTCAGCACCACTCTGTATGTAAAATGTTTATATTTTAGTGTTAGCTTGTTTATTTCAATTGTAAAGTAACAAGTTTATACCATGCTCATGATTTGTGACCCTAAATTGTTTAACACATTATAAATCACAATCAATCATTTGAATAAATTTGTAGGATATTGCTAATCTATTGCTTCTTATGTTAAAAAAAAATAGTTTGCTGAACAATGTCAATAACGATATGACTTTAACTGTTAAAATTAAGACGCTAAGGTCCTGGTAATATAAGGCTACAGCCTTATATTACAGTAGGAGCATTTTCATTTTAGTAACTAAATAAAATACCTTAATTGTCTGTCTATTAAGGTATTTTATTTAGTTACTCAGTTCAGAAATTACGGAAATTACATGTTTATATGTTACATATTACACAATTATGCTATCAGAAATTCTGTTAAATTTTAGTCCGTATTAAAGTATCTACTTACATTTGCAATAATTTGAATATGTATTCAATCAACATAAAACTGCAGCATTTCAGTATCAATGATAGGCGTTCGAGTTCGCGCTAACAGGATTGTCGATGACACCGCATCCATCAATTAGTTCTAATTTCATTCAATATTATACAATAATTATATAAAGGTAATTTAAATGTGCTGTTAATTTGGCTGTCGGCAAAAATTATACACCTGCAAAACACTGAAACATGTTCAGTACACCTATAAAATATATTACACATTGGAGCATTCATTGGAGCATTGGTACCAATATTAACAAGGGAATCCTCCCGTGTTCTTAAGCACAATGCATGTTATTCTTTCAATTCCATTAAGAAAAAAACACAAAATAAATATTAGTTTAGTTCTGACAAATTAGTCAGTGGCCCCGATTCCCTTGTTCACAAACTAAATTAAATTTAAGTTCAGTGCATCTCTTTCTTTCTATGTCATTAAGAAAAAGAGAGAAGATAAAATGTCAGCTTAGACCTGTCAAATTAGTGCGCTTCTGACGTAAACTGGCGTATTTTTAGTCGCCATGTTTATAATCACGTCTAAACTGTCTATGGAGTATCTTAATTTGACAGGATTAAACTAAAATGTTATCTTCTATACTTTTCTTAACGAAATGGAAAGAAAAAGATGCACTTACCTTAAAATAAGTTTAGTGTGTGAACAAGAGAATCAGCGCCAATGTCTGACGTAAATTGACGTATTTTTAGACGCCATATTTTTAGTCACGTGAGTCTAAACTGTCTATAGAATATCTTAATTTGACAGGACTTTAGTCTGTCTACAAGGGAATTTCTAACGGCCGATATTATTGTGGACATCCAAATCCACGTCGTGGCATTACGATACAATAGGGAAGCAAACTGTATGAAAATATATGAAGTTACATTTAAGATCACGTTGTAACCCTTACCTACTTATATTTTGTTTTCAGTAACGGTTCAATCAGACTTTATTATTTCTCGCACGGGTCCAAAGGGCCTTAGAATGTATAAATAGCCCACAGTGATAGGCTTCCTCAAGAATTAGGCTGACAAATTCAAAAATATTTTTTCAAAATCCGATTGGTTGTTTCAATGATTGGCGTATTCAAACAAGTAAACTCTTCTCCTTTATAATAGAAATTCACCTTTATTACTACTACAATAGATAAATAAGTTATACGGGAATTCACATTGGCAGACAAGATGCTTACGACAGACATTCAGTATTCTTATTGTTTATTTTTATGGTCTCCGTCGTAATGTGGTCACATCTGTTGTTTTATGACGTGCCACAAACCCTTTATTACTGTAAACCTGACAGGGTAATATGGACAGCTAAGTAGCACGTATTTACAGGTTTCTTAGTGTCTGGTGAAGCCGTACGGAGGACGGGTCTGAGCAGTTTTGTTGCGATGTGTGTCGGGTACGATGCGCCAAATGTTGTTGTGTTGAGAGTTTGGTCGTGGAGGGTCTTCAGATCAATCTCCCTTTGGCGCAGCATCGTTGGTCGTGTTGTTGGGTTTAACATTGCATCACCTCCCTCAAATGCCGTCTTCCTTCCTATTCGCTCAGTTTTTGTGAGCGAAAAGGCTCTTAATAAACTAGCGCGCTTTACCATCAACGATCGCATCACTGCTTACCATCAGGCGGGATTGCGGTCAAACGCTAGTTTATAATTATTAAAAAAAACACACAATTCTAGTCCTACTATCCTATTTTACCTTATTATCCTATTTTTATTAATATTATAAATGCGAGAGTTTGTGAGATTGTATGTACTCGTATATGTATAACTACACCTAAAATATTTAAAAAATATGTATAATAATTTATATCTAATATTAAATTACAGAATAATAAGTTTAATGAGATATTAAACGTCAAACTAAGAGAATCCAAAGACAGCTTAGACGTGATTGATAGCACTGCGACTAGAATCACGTCATTTTACGTCAGGCGTTAGCAGGACTTAACTAATATTTATCTTCTATTCTCGTCTTAATGAAACAGAAAGAAAAAGATGGACTAAACTTAAATTTAGTTAAATTTGTGAATATTAGTTTAGATTAGTTGATATTTGCTTTCCAGGATCTTTTAACGCTGCTTATTGGGAAATGTATCGTTAACTTTGCTTCGACTCAAAATAATTAATAATATTTATAGTCACTGCTTACCACCAGGCGGCATTGCGGTCAAGCACTGATTATTAAAAAAAAAGTATTTAGGTACATGGTTTACGACCTTTAACCTACCTCTTATGCCATTCATGTGCGCCTTATCGTTTCCAACTATGTTGGGAGTAGCTTCAAGTGTAACCAAACGCAGCTGGATGCCAGTATTTTATTTGAATCGTCTTCCAATCTCATCACCATGACCCAGTTACAGAATAACACGACACCCCATAGCAAGACTGGCTGTCTAACTTTCAGGAAAATGATTCCAAAAAATACTAGAGACGTATTTTTCTTTTTTCATATAAACAAAAAATGAAGACGACACATTGCGTTGAAAACTCGTGTGGCGTCACTGCACGCTACACTTTTTAGCGAGCAGTGACGTCACCAGCCTCCACTCCTGATCTTTGATGCCTTTTATGTTTGTCAATATATATTGATTTAATAAAACAAAATATACGTATCCAATATTTTTCTATAATCTGAATGACGGACTAAATAGAATATTTTTTTTTACCCAGGAAACATACCTATTAATAACGTTTAAAATGTAGTGTCAGCGACAAACAGGGTCAAAAATATATGGGAAGTAGACGTATGTATTTTAGATAAATTAAGACAGAGATTAATATGCGAATGTTTCAAAAAATAAGGGATTAAATTCCCTATTTTTTTAAAATCCCTCTGGCCTCGGGACCAACGGTATCTCGATATCAAAAGAATGATCACCCATCTCCAGATCGACCGCAGCTAGCGCAACTTAACATCGATCCATCGAACTATAAGTCCGTTATTTTGCCACTTCCCCTTTATTATTATGTGATTATTGACATACAAACATTTCTGACTCTTTAAAAATATGCTAGATATTGTCGCTACTCGTAACATCACCTTGAACTGGTACTGAGTATGAGGGCCCTAGATATAGTGAGCTACCTTGAAATGTCACTATTATCTGTTTTTTGTTTCAAATACCTGTAGTTATCTAAAATAGTGTCGGTACAAAATTGTTCGGAGAATGCTTATGACCTGTGAATGTTGTTAAAGGCGGCGTGGGGCAATAATTTCTGGACGTCTTATTAGGAAATTGTGTGAAAATATGCTGTCATCGCATGGGTATGTGATGTGAAGGAAGAGGGAAATGACAGGAAATTGTCCAGTGTGAATGTGGATTGCTATAACAGTAGAGGGAGACGGGACTCCAAACAAACCATGGATGGGCTATATAGATGTCATAGTCAGAAAGGGAGTGAGTGAGCGAGATGATAACTAATAGAAAAGTGTGGAAGACATATAGATGTTGCGCTGACTTCATATAAATTGGGATAAGGGCAGTGCAATGATGACGCATTATTGATACATGCAAGCAATGCCGATTTACGAACTAAATTTTTTTTTTTAATAATAAATTATAAACTAGCGCTTGACCGCAATCCAGCCCGATGGTAAGCAGTGATGCGATCGTTGATGGTAAAGCGCGCTAGATTATTAAGAGTGAATAGGTCACTCAGAAAAACAGCGAATAGCAAGGAAGACGGCAGTTGAGCGAGGTGATGCAATGTTAAACCCGACAACACGACCAACGATGCTGCGCCAAAGGGAGATTGATCTGAAGACCCTCCACGACCAAACTCCCAACACAACAACATTAGGCGTATCGTACCCGGCACACATCGCAACACAACTGCTCAGACCCGTTCTCCGTACGGCTTCACCATACATCATGCCGGAACACAACAAATCGCTTGGCGGCAAGGCTTTGTCTGGTGGGTAGTAACTTCTGCCGGCGGCCGATGTTATAAAGTAGGTACTTGGTAAAAAAGGACTTTGGTGATTGAATCTCAGGAGTGTTAGCTTCTGGTAACACTACAACAAATCATTCGTTCTGGATGACATGGCCTGTCATTATCAATGGAACACAACTGACAGCCGGCCATCTTGCTCGAGACGAAAAGCGGTGAATAAGCACATTGACATTACTTTTGGTTTTTTGTCAGGAAAGCTAAGATGAATGTTACGCTCATTTTTTATTGGACTTTTAAATTATTTATACTGTCATTTACTAAATAAAAGCGCGTGATTTATGTAGTAAAAAGTGCATTCAGTGAATAATTCATAAAGAACATTGAAATATAGCAGCATAATGGCCACATCATGGCTTTGCATCAAATCTCCTCGTAGTCGGCTCACGCGGCCGTTTTTTCAACTGTCATTGGCGATATCCGCCATTATTGTGAAATATTTTTTTAAAGAATTTCTATAATTTGTTACACGTGTTATTGGCAAAATTGTGGTATCTAACCACAGGGGCCATTGAAGAGTTGAAGTAGTATTCACTCTAAAGAAAAAAAAAAAAAGAAGAAAGACATTACTTTTATTATTTTGGAAGTTAAGACCGAGTCTTAGCAAGTATTTTTTATGTAATTAACTGTTTTTGAGTGATGTCGAAAAGATAATACGAGTAAATATGTATTAGTAACGTGTTCAGTTTTATTGCGAACCCTTTTCATTTCTGAGCTATAGCTAACAGGAGAGTTGTTGTTAAAAAAATACGAAATAAAAAGGTTTGTACCGTTTGGTAGATCTGTTCCAAGAATGTCAAGCTTCTGTCCAGGTGTTGATCCATACTCGATCTCCAGTTTATGTGGGATGTTGTTTGTTGCTTCATCACTGGCTGTAAGACAATAAACTAGGGTTAACTAGAACTAAATAAATATTTATCGATGTAAAGGGTAGACTTATACGGTCGAAATCCCTGAATAAACCTTAGGTATTAAGTGTGTATGTAAAATAGATTGCTCTATTTTGCACATACACTTAGATTCGTAGATTTGAACCGTGACAGGTGTTTTTACTTTGTGTATATTATTTATCCGGCACTTCTCTCAAAACGGTGAAGAAAACGTGAGCAAGTCCATCATTCTGCAAACATTTTATTTCTAGTTCTAGACCGAGGACATGAAATCTATCAACTAGGTCTCGTGGCGGATTGCAATCAACTCTCTTACAGAGAGGAGGCAGAGCTGCTCGCGACAAAAGGTTTTCTCTTTTCTTCAATACGCTTACGCTTAATGACTGATAGCGTCATCGGGGAGTCCTTCTAGTCTAAATAATAACAATACCTTAATTTGATATAATTTAATTTAAATTAATTTTTAAGTTCGCAGATGTACTAACAAATTATATGGATGAAGAATCTGAAATAAACTATTATTATTATTCCTTTATTTCATTTTATACACATATAATTGAAATATTTCTACATAAAAAACATTTAATAATATAAAAAAATATTATTATTTTGCTCATTATTCTTTATCATTTCATTGCTGCGATGGTATGTGTTTCCCAATTGACCCCCGTGCCAACAGGATGCTATTTATGTTTATCTACCGAAGACTCAAAACCGTGTACGTGTGTTAAATTAATGTTGCCATTTAAGCGCCATGCTGTATAACCTGGTGGTAACCGCTGATGCGGTCGATGCAAGCATGTTCGCCTAAACGTTAACCTATTGACGTAATTGGTGCGGACGACAGCAGCTCAACACCCAGAACTGTTAATCTATAAAAATGAAAATCTAATAAAGAAATCTGACAGATTGTAGTAACTTGATGTGTTTTCGTTGTACGTAATAGCAGTCGTTCGTGATGTCTTTCATAATGAAAGGTTTGATAAATTCATCTGCTCAAAAATGTAATAAATTTGTGTTTTACAACCTTATTCATGACATGATCCCCTTAGTATCGAATAATATTTGGTGACTCCATTCCCTCCGCAGCTTTAAACTTGGAATTTCGTTCATTCCGTCACTTAAGTTACCTTTGAGATAAACAGAAAAACAGAATTCTCACAATCAAAAACGGCAATTCCCTCAATGAGGTTTGGCAACCCATACGTTGAAAGTGCCTGAACTCTCATAATTAAAGATATTTCGATCAATTACCATTGTGGGTTTGTAGCGCGATAACCACGATGTTCCACGTCCTTACCTGCTGTGACATGCTTAACGTGGTGTTGAAGCACTTCCATAGATGTCGGGAACCTCTGTGACCATCGGCTAGGGGAGTACTCCCTCTCGAGATCGATGGCGTCCAGGATCACCGACATTTTATTCTGCTGTTCGTCCTGTAAGAAGAGTGATAGCTGTGATTAGTTATACAGGGTGTATCTGACATCGTAACGCAAATTTCGCGAAAAGGTGCACCGCATGCCACTAACAAAATTATGATAGTCATTTATGTCCTTAATGAACGGTTACAGAATTCACAGTGTTTAAAAAAAAGTGTCGGCTCTGCCTTTGAACGTTGCAAGCGTGCCGCCGTGCGGGTTTGTAGGTATGACGTTAATCCCTGATGTAAACTCTATTAAATCAGCTGATAAGATAGTTTTTCGAGTTTTGTTTTCATTGCACTTTTTTATGTAATTAGCGAATTAATTAATTTTTAATTCAAAATATTACTGAGTTATAAAAGTATAGCAATGAATGGTCTAAAGTGAAAAAACTACATATATATTTTTTTAAATCATGAAAAAGCCGACGAAAAATTTCACCACTGGGGGGTTCAGAATCATGTACTGGATCTATGGTACTCGTTTGTGCGTCGATGTCAGATATACCTACCCTTTACTATTCAGTCCTGTATTTTTTTAGCATTAACAATAAAAATAAAGATGACTGTGATTGCAAAACCGGCCGACCGGTTATCAAGAATATTTTGAATGCGTGCTGTGGGGTCCCACCACCATCTTTGGGACTCAAGTCAACCCCACCTGCCAGACGGTGCACCTGCTGACATACGGACGGGGCCCTGACGCCGGCTTCCCTTTCGGGGTTGAGTGGTCAGACGGCAGTCGCACTCGTAATAAGCCAAACAACCGCCAAACAGGAATAGAAGAAAAGCACGAGTTACAGTTAGGGCGCCGCCGCAAAACGGCGCGCAGGAGCCCCGCCCGACTCCTGTGACCTGTGGGCTAGGGCTACCGTGTCAGGGGCGGACACAGCTGAAGAAGCGAGCCCAAACCAGTAAACTCCGTTTCGCTTCGTGGAACGTTGGCACGCTAACTGGACGCGCGAGAGAATTGGCCGAAACTCTCCACAGGCGGAGGGTGGCCGTGGCGTTCCTGCAGGAGACTCGGTGGAAAGGCAGCAGATCCCGACTTATTGGGAATGGCTACAAGCTGATCTACACGGGTGTACCTAGTGGGAGAAATGGGGTCGCGGTGGTGTTGTCTGACGAGCTCCAGGATGACGTCTTGGAGGTGAATCGCATCAGTGATCGGCTAATGTCGGTGCGGGTGCTTGTCAATGGGGTAATAACCCACTTGATAAGTGCTTACGCTCCGCAGGCCGGGTGCGGTGACGCCGAAAGGACGTTGTTCTGGAGCCAGCTCGAAGGATTGCTTCACGGGATCCCGTTATCCCAGGGAATCGTTCTGGGTGGTGATTTGAACGGTCACGTGGGTGAGAAGTGTGACGGGTTTGAGCGTGTTCACGGTGGCTTTGGGTACGGTAGCCGCAACGCGGAAGGGGACAACATTCTCCGAACGTGTGCGGCCGCTGACCTGGCAATTGTGAACACCTACTTCAAAAAGAAACCGGAGCACCTTGTTACCTACCGGAGCGGACGAAGCGCTACCCAGATCGACTTCCTACTAACTAGGAGACACCACATCGGCAAAGTAGCCAATTGCAAAGTCATACCCGGTGAGAGTCTTACTGCACAACACCGTCTCCTTGTCATGGATCTCTGCGTTAAGGCCCAACGTAGACGTGTAGAGCGCTGCCGACGCCAGATCCGGTGGTGGCTGCTTGTTGAAAATAAGTACCAGGAGTTCGCTTCGGTTATTGGCGACAAGTGCGCTGGTACCGAGGGAGAATCTGTCCAAGATCACTGGGACAGAATCCAGGCAGCTATTACCGGGGCGGCGCGAGTGGTGCTCGGCGTGTCTAAGGGCGGTCGCAAAAGTGACAAGGAGACCTGGTGGTGGAACGACACAGTCCAGAGGGAGACAAGGGTGAAGAAAGCCCTCTTCAAAACGTGGCAGGCGACCGGATCTCCTGAAGATCGCGACGCATACAAGGTTGCCAAACGTGCCACTAAAAGAGCTGTAGCCAGAGCCAGACGAGACCACTTAGAACCGCTCTACCAGAAGTTGGAATCGTCTGAGGGGCAGAAGCTCATTTACAAGTTGGCACGTTCTAGGGTGAAAGCGGCACAGGATATATCCAAGTGCCGTTGTGTAAAAGACCCTACTGGCAACCTGCTTTGCGAGGATCGCGCGGTGAAGGAGAGATGGCGTACGTACTTCCACGAGCTGCTGAATAAGCAGCACCAAGAGGTGCAGACACCGGAACTCCCTCCGAACCTTGGATTAGTGCCCCCGATAACGCCTGAGGAAGTCCACACGGCTCTTCGTCGCATGGCGAATCGGAAAGCTGTCGGCGCTGACGGAGTCCCCATTGAGGCCTGGAAGGCGATGGGTCCTTGCGGTGTGGGCATGTTAACTAACTTTCTGAACCGCGTGCTCCTGTCCGGGAAAATCCCGAGCCAATGGAGGCTGAGTATTATCACTCCAGTCTTTAAAGGCAAGGGCTCCGTACAGGAGTGTGGTAACTACCGCGGTATAAAGGTCATGTCCCACACCATGAAGATCTTTGAGAGGATTTTAGACTCCCGGATCCGGCAGGAGTGTGCTGTCTCGACGTGTCAATATGGGTTCCGTCCAGGGTACGGAACCATGGACCCTATCTTCGCCCTAAGGATCACCATGGAGAGATATAGATCGAAGAACACGCCTCTGCATATGCTCTTTTTAGACATGCAGAAGGCCTTCGACTGTGTCCCTCGGGGGGTGATCTGGTGGGCACTGAGGTCCAAAGGGGTACCAGAAGCCTATGTTGACATAATTCGAGACATGTACCTCAATTCCGATTCCGTTGTTAAGACCGCTGTTGGCGACACTAAACCCTTCCCGATCACCGTCGGTGTACACCAGGGATCCGTCCTTAGTCCTTTCCTGTTCAGCGTGATATTAGACGTCTTGTCAGACAGCATCAAGAATTCACATGAGCAACCACCCTGGTTGCTCATGTATGCTGATGATATCGCGCTGGCAGACGCGGACAGGGAACGATTGGTGCGGCGGGTAAATGCGTGGAAGAACTCGCTTGAGAGCGGTGGTCTTAAACTCAATGTGGCGAAGACTGTGTACATGGCCAGCAACACCACAGACCCTATGCCTGTGTGCATAGGCGGAGACAAGGTCGAGTGCACAGACCAATTTAAATACTTGGGGTCTGTGCTCCACGCGTCCGGCGACATTGATTGCGACGTTAAAGCACGCATTTCCGCAGCTTGGGCAAAATGGCGTGAGATGACAGGTGTCATTTGTGACCCCAAAATGCCGGTTAAGCTTAAGGGACAGGTCTATAAGACCATCATTAGACCTGTCCTTCTGTATGGCAGTGAGGCGTGGCCTGTGCTTGAGCGACACAAGCAGGAGCTGCGTGTCACGGAGATGAGTATGCTGCGGTGGATGTGTGGAGTTACGCGGAAAGACCGCATCAGGAACTCCCGCATTCGTGGCAGTCTCCATGTCCGTGACATAGCAGACAAACTGCAAGAGAGTCGCCTACGATGGTACGGCCACGTCTTACGTAAACCGGCATGTTACGTGGGTAACAAATGTCTTGCCATGGCGCCTCCGCCGGGCCGGAACAAGCGAGGCAGGCCAAAGAAGTGCTGGCTTGACGTTGTAAGAGATGACATGCGTGCCAACAATCTCACACCACAGGATGCCAGAGATCGTGCGAAATGGAGGCGTAATAGTAGGAAAGCGGACCCCGGGCTCCAACGCGAAGGCCGCGGATGCGACCGGGATTATACGCTGAGATGATTATGATGATGATGTAAATGTCACCATTTATTGTGAAAACAGGCAATGCAATATTTAACTATACCAATATTATAAAGAGCTAAATTTTATGAGGTTCTTGGTATGTGGATTTCATCACGAGTAAAAATGTATAACGCCGAATGAAGTGGGTTCGGGTCAGCTATTAACTTGTAAATCGATTTTGTGTATAAAAAATGATGCACATTTCATCGCCTATCCAACCCTTAGGTACATACTCTTAGTAACCTTAATAGTAGTAGCCCTAAGAGCAGGTATAAAGGCAGACATCTGTCATTATACCTGATCTTAGGGCCTCAGCATATCTCCAACTCGAAAATAATTATGGGAAACCGCTATACGAATTTAAAAAAGAAACATAATTTAAGCGACTCAAATAGCTTGAGAATCAGTTCAATGGTAGCAATCGAAGAAAAAAATCGTCGCATTTGACTTAATAAATACACTACTGCTTACTACCGACCTCTTAGATTAAATTTAAAACAAAACTAACATCCATTTTCCAAAATATTAACACATAGTTTCGCTATGTATGTAAACTTGTCGACAGCCGGAGACATGCGAAACAAACACGGCTCCGCAACGAAATTCAGGAAAGAGATAGAATCATGATCAAATCAGTGCGTTAGAACAGACAGTTTCACGTACGTTTTGCTTGTCGTTCAACGGACAATTAATGATGGATCTAAGTACCTACAGCGGTTTCGCGGCGGAGATGTGAAAAATCCCTTAAGACTACTAGTTACAGGAGGCTACACCGGCTTTAAGGCGTCACCGACAGTCAAGCTCGTGTTGTTTATCTTTGAATAAAGCTACCTTCAGTCTTCATTTATAAACTTCAAGTCAAACATTTTGAAAACAGTTGTACTTCTTAAAATACAAGTAGTATACGACTTCAAGTCATAGACTTATTTACGCTACAACGCCTTTAATTAGGCTCTGGGCTGGCAGACATCATTATCTAAGCCACATGAAGTCCACTGCTGGACATAGGCCTCCCCAAGGATTTCCAAAAAGAACGGTTGGACGCGGCCTGCATCCAGCACTTCCTTGCAATTTTGGTCAGGTCATCCGACCGCCTAGTCGGTGGGTGTCAGACGCTGCGCATTCCGAGTACATGGACGCCATTCAAGAGCCTTTCTGCTTCATCGGCCATCGGCTCTACGAGCTATGTGCCCCGTCCACTGCCACTTCAGAGAGCTAATCCGCAGGGCTATATCGGCGACTTTAGTTATTCTACGAATCTCCACATTCCTGATTCGAATACGTAGAGAAATACTTTTTTTTTTTTTGTTCCGGGGTGGAAAATCCTCAATGGATGTCCGCCGCCCTGGGGTGGGCGACGGGGTCTGTCAGACTCCTACTGACTAAAAACCACCCCGGTGTCTCTCCAGTCACGTGCGCACGGAGCCGCGGGAGTCCCTGATTCTGCCGCGGCACGTAGAGAAACACCTAGCATAGCCCGCTCCATAGCTCTGTGTGCGAACTTGAGCAGATATGTGCACCTCAAATTCATGTCGCCAATTAGGATAGTTTTTTAATTATTCTTATTTGTTATCTACTAATATAGGACAAGTTCAAACTAACATTATATCTACTAGTCTGAAATAATAAGTTGGAATTTGAATTTATTTCATTGTACCTAAGAAGTACTTTACCTTTTTCTCTTCCTTGACCTTCGTAATTGTTAATATACCTAACTTTTCAATAATACGCGCACACACTATTAATTTTAGAATAAATAGTAAAAAATTTAAGAATTGTTCGCAATTGCGGAAAAACTTAGTAAGTAGGTACTACGCTAAAAGCGCTACAGAGTCCTACTAAAGCGAAGTTAGAAATGTTTTATATCACTTTCCTTCGCGTTTGCTGATATCCGTTTATTTCAACGTCAGTTTGCGTGATAAGATTATCTTGCGTGATATCAAATCATTGTTATTTAATGCAGTTTGATTATACATTTTTAATGAAAACCTTAAAAACGGCGTCCTCATTATGTAATTCCTGATAATAGAATGACTCCATTAGGTTTTAAGATGTAATTAAGACTTATTTCAAACCTTATTTTAAATTCCAAGAAACAGTTTAAAATTACCCAACGAATATAATTAATATTCTAGAACATTATTCATCATCGTTATCTCAGCGTTAATCCCATTCGCATCTGAAGCTTATTCAGCTATGGAGTCTGGAGTTTGCTGGAGACAGCCGTCTGACCTCCACAGACCAAAGGCTACTAATTGTTGGGACTTTTGAGCGCTCCAACAACCCGTAACGACTGCCATAAGATGTTCGTATGGCAATCGGAACCAACGGCTAAACGTACTTTCCGAGGCACGACCAGACCAGTCCAAATATTCATATTCATGTAAACAAATATTTGCACTGCGCGGGCATCGCACTCGCGCCTCCTTGCGCAGTGGCCGCGTTCGCTCCCGCTACGCCACGGAGGCTGTCAATTCTAGAACATTATTATATCTAGTATTATCTATCCGTCAACAAATCATTCTAAGGTTTTCAAAATGCTCAGTTATAGGTACCTCCTTCTTAAAAAGGCCTTCATGTAAGGATTATCATAACAGATGTAAAAGGTTAAGGCAATAAATTTATAATTTTACAAAAAAAAAAAAAAAAAAACTGATCGCTCTTACCGATGAGGTTGCCTAAAATACGTCACTCTTATTAAAACTCTTGCATTCATATTCAGTAATTTTTATGGTACACAATAAAGAGTATGTTCTAATACTAGATTTCGCACGCGGCTTCGCCTGTGTGGATGTTGGAAATGATCCCATGAGAAAGTGCTTCCCCAGCATGCCATTTATCTTCTTGCCTTTTTTTTTAATCAGTTCAGTGGTTTACACGTGAAAAGGTATATAAATTACATGGGTTACAATTTTCTGTTTCTAAAATTAAATAACTAAAAAAAAGTTTTTTTGCAGGAAATTGTTAAAGTTTAACAGTAAATCTTATATATTATGGACTTCTTTTTAAGTAAAACATTTAAACACCTGCGCTAGGAGACCCCGCTCCTGAATGACAAATTATAAAATGGTAAAAGTGGTGTAAGTACAAAACAAGAAAATTGAATTTAAATGAAAAATAAGTATAAACTTAGAAATATAAGCTAAGCGCTTAATGTAAACCACATTGATATGAATTAAACTTATTTTATTTTTAGATATATCATAAAATAACGTGTTTGTGAGCGTGAGGATGTGTATGGATTTGTTTGCGTGTGTAGGTATATCTTTTCAATTCATATTGACGATGCTTGTGTAGACATCAAGATAACAAGCACATGCGAAAATATTTACCAACGTCGATTATGATACAATAAAGTTGTACAGTACAGTAATAAAATTGCGTCATCATCGCACACATAATATTTGCAGCAGGATTAATGAAGTGTCTTGTAGTTATAAATCCACTTATCGTAGCACGTAGCTTCACTGCAAGGATTTTACTAAACCTACAAGATGTTTTATTAAGCAATGGGCTTGCTTCACTTGTAACGGAGCTAGATGCATCTACAGCGCCATATGCGCACAAGCGTCAGCATCATAGTAACATTATGCAAATCTTGCATCTCTCATCTTCAAAGTTTTCCGCGCAACTAACTAACTATCTCCAGACTGAATTTTGCTACAGCGGCTAATCTCAACGGAGACTAAGCCTAGTGCCTCTTCTCTAATTCTCATGGTTCAATGGAATGGCATTCTCACACGACCGGAGAGAGATGGTGCAGCACTAATGGCTTATCGTGCTTTCCGATGCACGGGGCAGCATCATACCGCTCTCTTCCAAACTTCTGGGTATTACTAAGAAGTTTAAAAAAAAGGAAAAACTCAATAACGCTGCTCTACCCGGGTATCGAGCCAACAACTCAGCAGCCGCACTTTAGACCAGGAGACCGTACTATATTATGAAACTATTATGGTATGAAACTTTCAGTGAGAAGAAGCAACATACATTTAAATGTAACGGCGTGCGATAATAGAAGTCAAATTATTAAATCAAACATTAGAAAACATGTCTGTGCAGTGTGCTATAATTGTATGAACAGGATTCTTTCATTCATTTTTATCAGGGGAGACGAGACGCAATCAGCCAAAATATACGAGTAGGTATGTACGAACGACAGCAGGCCAAGCTACCCGAAACTGTCCAATATTCCCAATGAACCTTGAGTCTTAAGGATAAAGTTGATAATCTAATAAAGAAATCTGACAGATTGTTATAGTAACTTGACGTGCTGTCTGTACTTATGTAGGAACTAGATGGAAATCATAAAAATTAATTACTTTTGCGTAACAGAATATCCAAGGTAATTATGCGTAATATGATACAGACACTAATTTGTATTATTTTCCATATACCTACCGAGTACCTGAAGTTGTAATTATTTCATCGTGTTTTATGTAATTTGTACATTGCTTGAAGTATCATATTCCTTACCACTTTAAGGGTCATGCTAGATAGTTTTTGATGTCTATCTGTCAAAAACTATCTATATGTATTGTCTATATCTAATTATCTATATTGTCTAATCATCATAGAGTCCTACTAGATCTACAGAAACCCATCAAAACGTGTTCGGATTGTTGCAATCGGCGCAGGATGTCGTCCGGTGTACCACAGGGATCAATAATGAGGACAATACAATGAACACTGGCTACGGCTAAGCGTAAGCGCTTTTTAAGATGTCACCATTATTTATGAGATGCATTGGCCGTGCCAGAGACAACAAGAAACTATGGCAGTAAGACAAGAGGTCATATTAGATACATTTGTTTTTTTTTTATGTTATTGATTTGAAAACAAGCAAAGCCAACAGCGCAACTAATACACTGTTCGAAACGAAAGAGAATCTACACGGATTGTAAGCGGAACGGTTCGATTCCTGGTTCAGTTCATCATCATTTGACCACGTTTTTCCCTCAACAACACTTACTGAACAAGCTACTTACTGTGAACAGATCCAATCTCATTTCCAAAGTGATAAATATAAATGAAATACCTGGGAACAAGGCACAAATATGATGATCAACTACTATATTTTTTTAAATCCAATCGAACAGTTTTGAGAATTATCCGGGAAATAAACATAGCCGCAATAAATAGGAAGTAGAACCAGTGTATGGTTTTCGCCATATGGTCGGAACTTTATCACAAAATTAGGATGAAAATCAATTACTTTCAATCACTTAATTGTCTGGAAACCTCCAAAAACAATTTACAATACACACAAAAACAACAAACAGCCAAACTACTTTAGTACACTACGTTTTACGAGCGCAACCGCGATATTTAAACTTAACACACCAGCGTATCTTTAAGAAACTCGTTTCATAAACCCGGCCCACTAACGAAATTACCATAAGATATCTACCTTACTACTTTTATATTAATATGTATGAAAAATATTTGTTACAAATGTATACGCTATTATGTTATATAAACAAAACCAAATCAGCAAAACATAAAGAAAAAATGGCGTGAAATTTTTTCTTCTCCCAACTTAGCCTGTGGCACATCATCGCTAGGTAAGATTGTTTTTTTTTGTTGGGTGGGAAATCATTAAATGTATTCTCCCGCTCTGGGCGGAGCGGAAGGGCGTGTCAGACTTTTACTGACTAAAACCCACCCGTGTTCCTTCACTTGGCTGTGCGACGGCCAGGCCACGGTTTCTTTTTTAACCAACCCGCAACCCTGACCCAAGAGGCATTTTCATTGACCCCGTCACGATGTGCTAACATCCCGCGCCTACGGTTGCCGGGAGTTTGCTGTTGTCTCCCGACCAGGGCGAATCCTGCGGCGGCTAGTGGCGTGAGGGCGCAGGGATTCCCGCTCCCTAACGCGCTCCGTCTCCTCCTTTGCCAGCATCACTGCTTCGCATAAGGAGATGACGGCCTGTCATGCACTCTCGCTCCGGACCATGGCCTGGACCAGAGTCGGACGCGAGAGATCGCCTCCGATCACCACCACGTGGAGACGGCGGTGCTCTACCCAAGCTGGGCAGACTGCTCGCGTTTTACTTCGTTTTGGCTTAACATTCTTGCTGATTCTTTCTCCTAAAGTGATGTTATATATTGTAATGTTATGTACATATATATATTCATATACTCACACTTATTATTTGTATTCATAGTTATATTTCATTCATTCCTACAGGTATAATACGCATTCCAGTACTATGAGGCGCTGTCAGCCTAGCGAAGCGTCATTGTCGATGGTGGGTGCGGTCTTCAGAACGAACTACGGTTTGGAGACGGGGCCAGCGCACCACGCTTGTGACGAATCGCTTTGCATCCGAATGATACTTTAATCCAGTGTGATAATTTAGTTGGTGTCGTGTTGCCTAGACTTTACATTATTCATTGGCTGTGTATTTCAATTATTAAACAACGATGATCGTAAGGACTTGTGATTTTTCTGCTCACGCCCACTCGCCTACCTACCCACATACATCACACAATATGAGTTCTGATGAAGGCCCTCCTGCCCTTTCATATACAATATGTAAAGAAAACCCTGTCCGATCCGTGAAGGTATTGTTAGTAGGGATGTAACGGAGGTAGTTATATCGGAACTGGAACCGGAATCGGAGTTTTTAAAATTTGATTTATCGGAGTCGGAACCGGAGGCGGAGGCAGGAGTGGTGGTAGGAAAGAGATTTTTTATTTAAACACAAAAAACATTATTCAGTCAAATTTTTCATTTAAATTTTTTATTGTAAAATTAAACACTAACAGTGAAAAGAAAATTGGCATATTTCTAAATGAACAAGAAAATAAATGAAATTAATTAAAACCCAAAGTAGCATATTATATGACATTAAATAAACAAAAGCTTTGAAACAAATTAAATCAAATGTGTTACTCCAAAACTAGCGAAAAATGTACGATAGAGTACACGTAGCAGGAGTCAGGGAATTCCCCGCGTGATATGTATGAACCTGCACCCCAATCGCGTAACGCACTATTACTATCAATTGGAATCATTTTGAAGCATATTGCTAGTCTATTGCTCCATATGTTCGATAAATGTGTGTGCTAAACAACTTAAATAACGCAACGAATGTTGTTGAACTGTCAAAATGAAACCCATTGCTACTGATAGTGTCTTCTAGTAGAAGATATGAACAGTTGGAGCAATTAAGACAGCATTTCTGGAACAGATGGCAGCATGAATATATCTCAGAACTTCAGCATCGTACAAAATGGCGACAAACTGGAATAGAGTTACGTGTCGGAGATATGGTCCTTATTAAGGAAAGCAACCTGCCTCCGCTGAAGTGGAGTATTGGGCGTATACAAACGTTACATCCTGGCAATGATGGTGTAGCACGAGTGGCAGATGTAAAGACGGCTCGAGGTATTATTCGACGAGCTGTCAATCGCCTGTGTCCATTGTTGGAGGCGGCTGAAGAACATCAGTTGAAGGAAGGACCTTCAACGGGGGGAGGATGTTAAGGCCGATCACTGGCAACACCTCGCGGTGCGGGGGGAGAGGTGGTGTCCCCACTACGATCGCGCGTCATTCGAAGATAGAACTTTCGACGACTACCTCTTGTTAACACTACTGTATTTTGTATATTTTATTATTCCATTAAAATCAAGAAATTAGAAGTATTTGCATAATTTGTCTCCTCATCTTCACTACCTAACACACCAGAGTCCAGGCTAGGACATTTTGGGTTTTTGGTATTTCTGATAGTGTATCCTGCTTTTCATAACAGTCGGCAGGCCGCCACCGCTATGGTATGCTTTAATAACCTCCGATTAAAACCTCCGATTTAAAAGTATCGGAACCGAAGTCGCAACCGAATATATGATAATAATCGGAAGTTACGACTTAACCGAGTCGGAGTCGAAGCTCTGTAACATCCCTGATTGTTAGGTATCGATAACTGATTTTACTAATGCTTACAAAGCCGGGCTAAACCTAAAAAAACCTCTCTAATATATATATATTATTTCGCAAAAGGAGGTACTTCAGGGCACGCGGTCGCACCGCTCATAATAATACCGTCAAATATGGTGTCACTTTTTTAAAAATTACCATATTTTGGGGAAGTTGGAATTAATTCACTCATCACTTCAAAATTCATTAGTATTGTTACTATGATGATAATGTATACAGGTTGTATCTGACATCGACGCACAAACGAGTACCATGGATCCAGTACATGATTCGGAAGCCCCCCCCCCCCCCCCGGGGTGGAATTTTTCGTCAACTTTTTTATGATTAAAAAAAAATATATATGTACTTTTTTTCACTTTATACCGTTCATAATTGCTATACTTTTATAACCCAATAAGATTTTAAAGTAAAAATTAATTAATTCGCTAATTACACAAAAAAGCGCAATGAAAACAAAACTCGAAAAACTATCTTATCAGCTGATTTAATAGAGTTCACATCAGGGATCAACGTCATACCTACAAACCCGCACGGCGGCACGCTTGCAACGTTCAAAGGCCGAGCGCGACACTTTTTTTTAAACATTGTTATTTCTGTAACCGTTCGTTAACGACATAAATGACTATCATAATTTTATTAGTGGCATGCGGTCTAGCCTTTTCGCGAAGTTTGCGTTACGATGTCAGATACACCCTGTATATATCAAATTTTATTTAGTCATGTGTTTACCTAACCTTTATTGTCCTTATGGGTCGGACGGGGTTTCCTTTAGGTACATATTGCATATTTTGTACATAACATTACAATAGTCTCTAAACAAAATCTTCAGATTTGTTATTAGGATACTCCGACGATTAGTGAGTGCTGTGACTCGAGTTGTAAATTCAGTAAACCTCTCTCAGATTGTTGATAGGTAAGAGGGGAGCAACAGCCACGAATTATAAGTAGTAAGTCGTAGATTCGAACCCAAGCAAGCATCTTCTTCTCCTTCGTTTCGCTCTTGACAGAACGGTCGTGGTCACTATGACTGAATCCGAGACGCTAATGTTACACGGCGCACGATCTCTCTCCACCTATCCCTGGAGCATTTATTAATAGGTCCTCCCACTGCCGACTTGATTTGGTCGGTCCACCTCATCGGTGACCTTCCACGAGGTCTGTTCCCTTCCACTCTGCCCGCATCTTACTTTGAGCTAATCATTTTATCACCATTGCTCCCAAAATGGTGTACGAAAACATCGCGAGGAAACCGACATGTCCTCGAACCAAAAATCCGAATTCCGAATACGTAACATCTACCAAACCGCCCGCATGGTGAAAAGTGAAAACAATTTATAAATACAGTTACAGCCTTGGTCTAGATGTAACTACAGAGCGATAACTCGATGATAAACCGCCCAAGGTGAAGAAATGCAAGCGATCTTGTGCGGTTGTCATCGTGTCACCCGCGATAAGTGAGCAATGACCCCACACTTTTTCAGTCACATTCAAATTTATGAGGTGTGTGATGATTTTAATCGAAGTAATAAAATTCGAAAATACTTACAATGTCATAATACACTTACACACATCAAAAGTGTCTAGGGATCAACATATATTTTTGCAATAACTTTTTTTGGAGGATTCATCAAATAAAGTGTTTTCGTTTGTCACAGTAACGATAAACCAAGTCACCTTTGCATTAATAAAGAAATTTGCCATTTTCCTAATAAAGGGATATTTGACATTTGAACCACTAACACAAAAGTTCGAAAAAAAGACAGTTTTCTCTAAAATTTTATTGGGTAACTTAAACAATTAATAATCCGTGTTTCTACCGCGAACACTAACAACACAAGAACATCGGTTTGCCATACTCAAAATGAGTTCATCCAAATCACGCTGTGGAATGGCCGCCCATGTTCGTTGCAACAACAAAAAAAGGTCTTCTTGCGACTGGATACCCTCCATATTCGGCAGAGCTCTTCTCTGTAGCATATCCCATGCATGCTTAATCGGGTTCAAGTCTGGCGACTGAGCAGGCCAGGGCAGGACATTGATGTTAGCTGCGGCGAGAGTCTGTCTTACAACTCTTGCGGTGTGCGGTCGTGCATTATCATGCATTAACTGAAATAAGGGACCGATTTGCACTTGTAGAGGAACGATGACGTCTGATACAATCGTCTCAGCATAAATTTGAGCGTTGAAGTTGCCTCTGATCCAAATCAACTCAGTTCTTCCGCCGATCCAAATACCCGCCCATACCATGATGGTTCCACCACTATAAGGATGGACTTTCTGGCAGGATTTTAATCGCTGTTGGCGTCCAGGGGTTCTCCAGTGTCGTATACGTCTTGTATCCGGTCTCATACCAAAACGAGACTCATCAGAAAAGCACACGAAACGCCATTGTTCTTCTGCCCAATTTCTGTGTTCAAGAGCCCATTGATATCGAATCCTACGATTGTGCATTGCTATAGGTGGTACCCGTAGCGGTCTTCGGGAATGAAGGTTCACTTCATGCAAGCGGTTTCTGACTGTTTGGTCGCTATTTAAGTTCCCTGAAGAGTGATGAAGCCTCACGGCTAACATCATGGCGGTTATTGTTGGAGCTCTTCGAGTTAAGATTTGAATGTATCGGTCTTGTCTCCGTGTGGTGCAGCGATACCGTCCTCCATAGCGCTCAGCCACGGTACCAGTGCTTCGGTAACGTGTCCAAAGTCGACTGATAACACTCTGACTTGTATTCAGAGCTAAAGCCACAGTACGTTGCCGGGAACCAGCTTCTATCATTCCCACGGCTCTGAGCATTTCTTCCCTGCTTAAATGACGTCGCCGCTCCGTAATAACGTTGGTTTTAATCAGTAGTAGGGAAACAGTAGCACTAATAATGTCTTCAATGCGTTGTATGTTTTTATAGGGAAAATATTGACAGCAGATTTTCATCTTTTACTCGAATTTGATTCACAGTTCCTGATTCAAATTATGAAATGCACCAAAAAGGATCCATATAAATTTATAAAATCATAAATTTATTACAAAGCCACATCTCAATCTCAAGAAATCCGCATAAAAATGCTTGATCCCTAGACACTTTTGATGTGTGTATATATGTACATAGTATATATAGAGAGCGTGAAGACGTGATGGCGTAGTGGTTAAAACACCAGCCTCTCAAGTATGAGTGTGCGGGTTCGATTCCATGTCAGACAAGTACTAATGTAGCTTTTCTATATTATATGTACTTTCTAAATATATCTTGGACAAAAATGACTAATTACAAGGAAAGAAAACATCTTGTGGAAACCTGGACTTGTAAGTCTCAAATCGCCAACCCGCATTGAGCAAGTGTGGTGATTACGCTCAAACTTTCTCTGCATGAGAGAAGATCTGTGCCCAGCAATGGGACGATAAAAACGTTGATGAGGATGACATAGAGAGAGAGAGAGAGAGAGAGAGAGAGAAGATCAAACATAATAGATATTTAGGTAGTTTGTTGGGTTTGATTAGGTTCGTTAAAAAATAGTAAATTATAAAAGAATACTAAGTTTATATTAAACTATCATTAGATTTATAAGGCTAGCTTCTGTATGCGGTTTTGCAAGCATGGATATTGCAATTACGTTCGCATTTTATAGGTAAACTAGTAAACTGACATTTCCTAAAATATTTCGCTTATTGTAGCCTAATGATTGTATAATACATATTTCTCTACATAATTTACGACAGCTAAGTCATCACTATTCCATTATTGAATCAATAAAATATGGTTCATTTACCTTGGACTTATTTATTTACATAGGAACTTGGCAAAACCAGTACCTAAGGTAACCCAACTTAAGTACCTACTGGTTTTGCCATTTACATACAGTTATGTTCGATGCAACATATCTTATTTACTTACTGACGTAAGAATTAAATAACAATTCATTATATAGTATATAGTCAAATCAAAATCAAATCAAAAATCACTTTTTGAACGTCAATATTACATAAGACAGTTCCCCAAAACGCCCACCCATCGACACTTCCTAGTGCTTTCGCTTGGAAGAAGTGGCAGTACAAACTCCCCAGAAGAACAGCTGTCTGTTCATTTAAAACAGTATAGTTATGAGTTCTCTAACACTCCATATCTAAAATCAACTTCTTTCTCTTCCATTTACACATACCCACCCATTGACTTATATATTACTGCCTCAACAGAAGGTCCATAGGTATGCACATATACAGTATGTTAAGAAAACCCTGTCCGACTCATAAGGATAATAAAGGTTAGGTAAACACATGACCAATCAAAATCACACATCATAGTACCAATACAAATGAATTTTGAAATAATCTTTTTTTCCCGCGAATTAATTCCAACTTCCCCGAAATTTGGTAATTTTAAAAAAAGTGACAACACCGGTATTATTATGAGCGAATAGCGATGCGACCACGTGCCGCGTGCCCTGCCGCCCGCCGCCCGCGGAAGGGTGCTTAAAACACATTTATTAAGTTACCTCTTTTAGCGAAATAATATTTATTTTTTTAGGGGGATTTTTTTTTAAGTTTAGCTCGGTTTTGTATCCATTAGTAGAATCAGTTATCGATACCTAACAACACCTTCACGGGTCGGACAGGGTTTTCTTAACATAATGTACATCTCACTTAGTTTAAATCTACACAATATTTTTGTACTTTATAGTCCTAAGCAGTCTATTGGGTGTGTTTTGTACTCCTTCTGTGGAATATGGGAACCTGTGGCAACTTGGGCTAGCGACCTTATTAAATGTAACATAGCTAGGACGCCATATTCAATTCGTTAGTATGTAAGTCTTATTATAATTTTCCCGTAATTTGTAAAATTATATTCATGATAACAGATAGTATCAACCACGCTTTTATAATTATAAACTAGATCTTGACGATGATGGAACGGAGATGGAAAAATTAAATCATGCAATTCTCTTGCACACTCACCAAAATGCACCCTATAGAACATCGACAGGTTGGCTAATTTACTGTGTTCCAGGCTTTGGAGACCGTTTTGACCCAACTCTGGGTCACCAATTAGCCTTTATTCAAATTAAAAATAAATAAATATACATAATATTTCCAATTATAGCTGACTTCGTATTGTATAGGTTTTTCCTACAATCGGATTCGGATGACCGCTATCGGACGATGACAGTGGGGACGCAACTAAGTCTGCGTACAGATTTGTGCACTATAATACCTCCTTGGCCGACCATTGGCTAGCCTTAGCTGAGATTGGCAACCATAGCCAAAATGTGGTCTAGAAAACTAATAATGATATTATTTATCTAAGATTAGGTAAATTTAACAATATTGATTACGATTGAAGATTTCAAAAGATTTCTTGTTTTTTTTACCTTTAAATCTAAGCCACGCCGTATATAAATGCGTAGTGCTATGTGAGCCCCGTGGAAATAATATTTTATCATTTCTTATCAAATGAAGTGCAGTGCGTTTGGTTGTTGCGACATCACTAGTCCTTTTGCACGCTATATCCTCTACTTTATGTGGAAATGCTCATCAGGTCTTGCCTTTTCACGCGATATCAAATCGCAATCGTACATAATTTTTCAAGTGAATTTCATAAGCGAGTTTTTACCGCAGTTCGTTAAATGATGTTTTTCCCAGATTGGCGATATTATATTAAATATGTATTTTCGCAACCATTACACCTCGTGGTGCACGCATAGCATTGACCACACAGTTCGTATAAGTACCTCAGCCTATAGGTAGATCAAATAGAGATAATGAGATATAAATAGTGTCAATCCCCTAGCTCCACTCCACGCCCAAGTCATCTATGTATTGACGGTGAGATTGTTACCGAATAGCAGCGATAGGACTCGCCTTGGAACAGAATGTCGGTATTTGCATTGAGTTAATAAATTAAGTCTTTAGTGCCTAAGCCTAAAAGGGCTTTGCAGATCCATGACATACTTACCTGCTACTGTTAGATATTAACATTCAAAGTTGATTAAAGAGTTACGTGATAAACTTTCAACGTTAACATTTTGGAGACGTGGTAACTATGATGTTTAGCCTTAAAATGGTTTAAGTTTGGATTAATGTTAGCTATCGATTTATATACTGAGACACTGCCTACTTTATATACCTACTGACTACAATAGAAAATAGCTAGACAGTTATTATGCCAGGATCCGTACAAATAGGTTTAAAGAAACTTTATTTCTCAAAACGAACTAATACAGTTAACTTACATGAGATTTAACATTTAATGTACAAATTATTTCATCTAGTGACGTAGCATGCAGATGCACAATAGGTAAAACGATAACAAAGCAAAAACCAAAGTGTGGGTAGTTACACAGTACATTTACAAACAAGTTAATACGGCTGACCAATTAGAATCCAAGGTACCCTCTTATGTGATGTCAGCACATCGTGACGGGGTCCACGAAGACCGATGCCTCCTGGGCCAGGGTTGCGGGTTGGTTAAACAAGAAACCGCGGCCAGGAAGGTACCCTCTTATGTACTGATTATTTAATTTACTTTTTGAGCAAATTATTGTGTAGATGTGCTTATGTATGCAACAAACTATAGTCTCAGATACCGGTGATCGTTTATGTGTTTCATTTTATAATTTTGGCTATAATGTGTGTGTTAGTTTTATGTTGTAATTATTACTTAGGTGTAGTTATTATTAAATATATTTAAATAAGTATATGTTTTTTATGCTTATTTTTCTTGATTTACAAGTAGTAGTCGTATTTAATACTTTATTAGTTTACCAAGTATTTCATAGTATGTTGCCAGGGTATTTATGTACAACTTACGTTCAGCGTAATATATTCCTTTAGTTTTCTTTTATAAATATTCATGCTTCTATACTCCTTGATTTCATTTGGCAATTTGTTATATAACTGGACCCCTTCGTATAAAAAGTTCTTTTTCCCATATTTTACTGTTCTAGGAAAACGCAGAACTACTTCGTTTCTATTTCTTAGGCTGTGTATGTATGTCTTTTTTGTAAGTTGAATGTTCGTTTGTGTGGTGTTATCTAAAAACTTTTTACTAATATGCAAGTATTGTAATTGTATAGTTGACGGAGATTGAAAATTTTAGTTTTTTCATATAGCTGTTTAGTAGGTGTGAGGAAGTAAATAAGTATCTTATAACCACTTTACATAATAATATAGGTAGGTACAATAGAATGCTGCATATACCTAGGAAACTCTAACCACATTCTGTCTCTCTATAGGGACGGCAACCACAATTGATCAATTGATACCGGATATCGGTAAAGTAGAAATCGATCTGTCACAAGCGCAGTATCGAGTATTCGTATTACTCGAGTGTACCGTAATCGAATCTAGTACATTGCGTTCAGAGACGTGTCAGGAGCAACTGAGTTAATTTAAATCTCGAGAGCACAAATGCGGCAATCACTGTGTTTTCATTCCGTTTTTTTATTATTCAGGTTCCTACTGCGTTGTTTCGCCACAGCTCTCAATAAACATAAAACAACGATTTTAGCCGACTTCAATAAAAAAGAAGACTTCCACAATTCAAATGTTTATAGGTAGTTAAGGTAGGATATATAATTATGTGATCAGCTAATAGACGAAGTGCGGCTTCACCTAGTTTTAGCCGGATACAACTAGATAGAGCCGGCTACACCAAAGACGTATAACTTCTCTTTATAAGTTCTGTGGGCTACACGCAGTCAAACTTAGTTATCTTCAGTCAGAATTAGGTTTGGTCTTCACCATAGTGGCTAGCACCACATTTAATTTCCGAGATGAATTTAAAGTTCGGAGATTTTTTAATAAATAATACAACTTTCATGGCAACAATAATTTTAATAACGACAACAAAATAAGAACGAAACAATAAAAACTAAAAAACCGGTAAGATACCTAAGATGTATCGGCAAATATCGACAAATAAATGTCAGTCAAATAACTAGAGATTTTGGTGGAAGTCATTATAACCCGGCAAAATTGGAAGAAAACCCCGCTACCACAACTTTGACCGTATTAGGAAACATTTTATATTTAGTAGACTTATAGTAAAATGTTATGCGTTTAGGACCAATCCTGATTCTTTTAAATTAAAAACCTAACCTGTGCTAACTTAGCATGGACACAAGTAGTTTACGTAAAAACTAAATATTTTATTTAATTTAAAGCCTCATCAATTCAGAAAATAAATAGTTCAAATGAGTTGATATAAGTGTTACGAATGCACCTTATGTCGAGGGCATAAGGTTCAATATCGCGTGACATGCAGTGCGTAACTTTTAAGCCCTATAACTCGAGACCTAGACATCGTATAGGAGTAATATAAAAACGCATTCCTAGACTTAAGGTGGTCTATCGAATAGTACAGGTTTTATCAATTTTGCCAACTAAGTGACGACATCGAAATTTCTAGAAACCCGTTTCCGGGAATTACCGTAGGTACCTACTGAATGTACTCGAAGTTATGCGCTATTATTATTACGTCTAGACGATTCTGGAATGTTCGATCAGCTGGCCTATATATAGCGCCGTGGCGCCGGCGCCGAGTCAGTCTGCATTCGACTACCGAGACGAAAACAGCGACAGCTAAGAAGCGATCTTTGAGAATACCTACTGCGACAACTGTAACGAGAACTGTGAGTACTACGTGAAGTAACATCTGTAGTGTTATTGTGTGTTTACAATACGGACTTCGTGGACGTAAGTGAAGACTTCGGTGCAACGTCAGCAATATTCTACTTGTCATTGCCTACAATCGACTGTACCTTCGTTGCCAATAAACTTCGCAACCCTTAACCGGCGTTTTAGTACCCCTTGCCCGTAACAATTGGTGTCAGAAGCGGAATGCCGGTCACGCCAAGGGAAGACGAAAGAGTTCGCACGCGACGACAAGCAGCGATGGATTTGGCACGTCAAGAGGAAGAATCATTTGGTGTCCCTGTACGCGTAGAAGATGCGGCCGTCGTAACACCGACGAATGTGAGTGGGCCTAGTACCACCACTATTCCGGGAACCAGCAGATGTGATTTATCAGCGTTACTGGCCCAGTTGACGGTTCAAATAAAAGGTATAGCAGAATCCCAGGCAGAAACCCAGGCACAGATAAAACAATCCCAGGCAGAATCCCAAGCAAAAATAGATAAATCCCAGGCAGAAACCCAGGCAAAAATAGATAAATCCCAGGCAGAAACCCAGGCACAAATCATTAAAAGTGTAGCAGAATCCCAGGCAAAATCCCAGCAATTAGTATTAGAACTTAATGAAAAGTGGGAAACAACCAAAGAAGAGGTCAACGAGCTTAAAATAAAAACAGCAAAACAAGATGCCCGCATGGACCAGCAAGAAGCTCGTATAGAGAAATTAGACAATACGATCATGAAGTTTGGGAAAGAAATAGAAAGAGTACAAAAAGGAGGTATTAAAGATGTGATACCTGTACCTAGTGCTTTGCCGACATTCCAAGTACCTCACTTTGACGGAACAACGTCATGGGTGGCCTTCCGTCTACAGTTTGAAAAGGTCGCAAAAGGCAATAATTGGGACGATGATCAAGCTGTAACCGCCCTTACGCTTGCTCTGCGTGGTGATGCGGTACAAATCCTCGAGAACATTTCCGACGATTGTAATACCCTAGCCTGTCTGTTGGAAGCGTTAGAGTCTAGATACGGGGAGAAACACCTCGAACATGTCTTCAGGGCTCAACTCCGCGACCGGACACAGAAGAGCAGTGAAGGTTTGCAACAATGGGCTACGGAAATAGAACGCATTGTTGGAAGGGCGTATGCATCAACACCAGCATTAATTGACGCTACTACTGTGCAAGCCTTTGCTGATGGAATACGAGACGCAGAAGTCAGGGCTGCATTACGCCTGGGTCACCATCAGACTCTAAAGGCAGCCTTGACACACGCCCTGGAGGTGGAAGCAGTACGTCAAGACGGCCGACAACATCATCGTATCCGTGAGGTAACCGCACCAATAAAAAGCCGACAAGGACCAACCTTCTATGAGTGCGGCGAAAAGGGGCATATTCGGATCAATTGTCCCAGGAAGTCTAAGGGAAGAAGTACTTCTGGGACACAGGTGGAAGCAGAGGATTTAAACTAGGAACAGCCAGGGCTGTGGGGCGAGTACTGGCTGGTCGACGTGAAGCCCCCATTATAACAGTATCACAAGTGGGTGACGGAAACAGTCTTATTATAGAAGGAGAACTGAATGGTAAGTCATGCAGTTTCACATTGGATACTGGTGCATCAAGAACTATTGCACGACCGGAGCTATTTCCTCGGACCATAGCATCGAAAAGAGAGTCTTCAAAATGCCGATTACAAACCGCCACCGGCCAACCAGTGCTCGTCCTTGGTGAAACGAATGTGACCTTGAAAATGGGTGATAAGACATTCACGCACCCTGTTTTAGTAGCGAATATTACAGATGATTGCATTATAGGACTGGACTTTAAAGGAGCATTGAGTTTTCCAGAACAAGATGTATTTCTTCAAGGTGCAAAACAAGGGTCAGTGTACTGTTTAAGGAACACTGTATTACCGCCAAGATCAGAAACTTTAGTAGATATTAGATTTTCACCAATAGGATGTCGCAAACGTTGCATTATAATAGAAGATTCTGGAGATCACCCAGCCTGGATAACGGCGAGGACACTGATGATGATTTCCGATAAACCAAAAATACGCATAATCAACGTTAGTAACAAAGAAATAACTCTCGAAAAGAATCGCGTGGTGGGTGTGTGCGATAATGTAGCATCTTTGAGAAAAACAGAGGAGCACGAAAAGGAACGTGATAAGAAGTGGCAGGAACATGTATCGACACTACTCGAAAATTGTAAGGGCAATTTAAACAAGTTCGAAACTCACAAAGTTAAGGAACTGTTGCATAACTTCCATGACATCTTCTCGAAGACCGATGGTGACGTGGGAAGGACCGGGCTAGTCAAACACCATATAGATACGGGGGATACACAGCCGATAAGACAGAGACCACGTCGTATACCCTTTGCAAGAGAACAGGAAGTCACGGAAATGTTAAGAGATATGGAGAAAAACCGAATTATCGAAGCATCTACCAGCCCTTGGTCATCTCCAGTTGTCCTAGTCAAGAAAAAGGATGGCAGTACAAGGTTTTGCGTTGACTACAGAATGCTGAATGATGCCACGAAAAAGGACAGTTATCCTCTGCCACGTATAGATGACACTTTGGACTTGCTAAATGGCATGAAATGGTTCTCCACAGTTGACCTCAAAAGTGGATACTGGCAGGTGGAAATCTGTCAGCAGGATAAAGAGAAGACCGCTTTCTCCACTGGTCCTGGGAACGGTCTCTGGCAATTCAATGTCATGCCTTTTGGGCTGTGCAATGCTCCAGCTACATTCGAGCGCTTAATGGAGCGCATTTTGGTGGGGTTGCTTGGTGATGCATGCCTGGTCTATTTGGATGACATCATCATTATGGGACGAAGCTTCGAAGAGCACCTACGCAATTTGGAGAAAGTGTTCCAAAAACTGCGTGAAGCGAGTTTAAAACTCAGTCCTAGTAAGTGTACACTATTCCAGAAAGAGGTTGGATACTTAGGACACATTATTTCGGCGCAAGGAATTCGAACAGACCCTGAAAAAATAAAAGCCGTGTCGAAGTGGCCAACCCCTCGTAACAAAACTGAGGTACGCTCTTTCTTGGGTCTGTGTGCATATTACCGTCGGTTTGTGAAGAACTTTTCCGAGTTAGCGAAACCGTTGCATCGTTTAACAGAGGAAAAGTGTCAATTTGTATGGAACTCTGACTGCGAACATTCGCGTTACTGAAAACTCACTTATGTGGGGCTCCTGTATTAGGTTACCCTAGTCGGGAAGGCCGATTTCTGGTGGACACGGATGCCAGCAATGTTGGCATTGGAGGAGTTCTCTCTCAAACACAAGGAGATAGGCAGGTCGTGATCGCATATTTCAGCAAATGCCTTTCCAGACCAGAAAGGAATTACTGTGTTACCCGCCGAGAACTTCTGGCCGTTGTTAAGACCTTACAACACTTCAAGAAATATTTGATTGGGAGACAGTTTACACTTCGCACCGATCATGCTGCCTTACAGTGGTTGCTTCAGTTCAAAGACCCAGAAGGACAAGTAGCAAGGTGGATAGAGCAGCTGCAAGAATTTGACTTTGTCACTGAACATCGAAAAGGCAAGTCACACAATAATGCTGATGCTTTATCTAGACGGCCTTGCGAAGAATCTTGCCGACATTGTGCCAAACTGGAAAAGAAAGAGAACGTAAGGATTATCCAGGTGAACTCTTTGGATGAAGACTGGGATAATCAATCATTGGAAGAGGCACAAAAGGAAGATAGTGACTTGAAGACAGTAATCGAATGGAAGAAACGTGGCCAGAGGCCCGCTTGGAGTGAAATATCAGCGCTTAGTCCAACAGCAAAAAGTTACTGGGCTCAATGGGACAGCCTGATAATTGATAATGGAGTTATGAAGAGGAAATGGGAATCACCCAGTGGACAGGAGGTCACCTTACAGATAGTTGTCGCCTGCGATAAAGTCGCATCAGTGCTAAAGCAGGTGCACGACGGAGTATCCGGAGGACATGTAGGAGTGAAGAAAACCTTGGAGAAGGTGAGAAAAAGATTTTATTGGGTGCATTGTCGCGAAGACGTAGAGGACTGGTGTAGGAAATGTGTAGCCTGCTCCTCAGTAAAGGGACCGCAAACGAGAGCCAGAGGTCGGCTGAAAGTGTACAATGTTGGTGCACCATGGGAAAGAGTTGCTGTCGATATAGCTGGGCCATTCCCTATTACTGAAGAAGGGAATAGGTATATCATCGTCATGCAAGACTATTTCAGCAAATGGCCAGAAGCTTTTGCAGTACCCAACCAAGAAGCTCATACCGTTGCCAAAAAGCTAGTTCACGAGGTGTTCTGTCGATTTGGCGTCCCCTTGGAGTTGCACTCTGACCAGGGTAGAAACTTCGAGTCTTCACTATTTCAAGAGGTTTGCCAACTACTCGGGATACATAAGACTCGTACAACACCATATCACCCTCAGTCAGATGGAATGGTCGAAAGATTCAACCAGACGCTAGAGAATCATCTGGCCAAAGTAGTGGAAGAACACCAGAGGGATTAGGACCAATATATTCCACTCTTCTTAATGTCATACCGCTCTGCAACACATGACAGCACAAATTGTACACCGGCGAAAGTCAACTTCGGCCGAGAGATTAGTCTACCCATAGATGCACTAACCGGAACACCCCCCGATACCCCTATCGTAGCCGTCGACTATGTAGCCGACCTACGACGTAATTTAGATGGAATACATGAGCTAGTGAGAGAGAATGGTCTAAAAACCAGCGAGAAAATGAAGATCAGATACGACCGCAAAGCTAACGTGCCTGGATTTGAAGAGGGAACTTTGGTATGGTTACATAATTCCATTAGGAGAAAAGGAAAGAGTCCGAAATTTCAAGCCAAATGGGAGGGTCCGTACACGATAGTAACCAGGATAAACGATGTCACCTACCGGATAAGGAAAGGACCTAAGGGGAAGCTGAAGATCGTACACGTAGACCGCCTAGCTCGCTATTATGGTTCAAATCATGCTCGGGACGAGCATGTCTAAGAAGGGGGCAATGTTACGAATGCACCTTATGTCGAGGGCATAAGGTTCAATATCGCGTGACATGCAGTGCGTAACTTTTAAGCCCTATAACTCGAGACCTAGACATCGTATAGGAGTAATATAAAAACGCATTCCTAGACTTAAGGTGGTCTATCGAATAGTACAGGTTTTATCAATTTTGCCAACTAAGTGACGACATCGAAATTTCTAGAAACCCGTTTCCGGGAATTACCGTAGGTACCTACTGAATGTACTCGAAGTTATGCGCTATTATTATTACGTCTAGACGATTCTGGAATGTTCGATCAGCTGGCCTATATATAGCGCCGTGGCGCCGACGCCGAGTCAGTCCGCATTCGACTACCGAGACGAAAACACCGACAGCTAAGAAGCGATCTTTGAGAATACCTACTGCGACAACTGTAACGAGAACTGTGAGTACTACGTGAAGTAACATCTGTAGTGTTATTGTGTGTTTACAATACGGACTTCGTGGACGTAAGTGAAGACTTCGGTGCAACGTCAGCAATATTCTACTTGTCATTGCCTACAATCGACTGTACCTTCGTTGCCAATAAACTTCGCAACCCTTAACCGGCGTTTTAGTACCCCTTGCCCGTAACATAAGTATAATAGTTGGTATAGGTACAAGTTGACTCCGTGTGCAGTTTCTGGCCTGCCATCGGACGCGTCCCCAGGTGGCGGATAGGGGAACGGCCCCCAGATATGGGGGTTACCGGTTTACCGGCGCGGACCAAAACCAGAAGTGGGGACCGCTTCGGCGGTCACGCGCGGCGGGTCGGCCACCACTCCAGGTGGCTGACGTGACCCGAACTCCGGGTCACCGTCGGGCAACCCGGTCTCCTCATTGAGAGGAGCTGGGGGCCCCGTTTGCCTTCGGGCAAACGAGTGGGGCTAAGAGGAAGGACACCTTGCTAAAAAACCCTTGGCTGCTGCGTCTTCTCGCACACGAAGACGTACCCAGCCGGGCCCCTCCCTACGGAGGGCCCACTGTGGGCCTGCCTTCGGGCGGGAATCGCCGGCGGGGGATTGGTCGGCAGGCATGCTATTTCCCATGACCCCGCCACTAAGGCGATGTCGGTGTGCCGCTGTTCGGTTTTAGTGGGTATTCCCGGCTTCGGCTGGGCGAGTCCCACACACGCCCTTCGGGTATGGTGCGTAAATGTCATTTCCACAGCGTCAAAAAAAAAAAAAGTACAAGTTGATTATTCCGTGTGCAGTTTCTGGCCTGCTATTGGACGCGTCCCCAGGTGGCGGATAGGGGAACGGCCCCCAGATACGAGGGTTACCGGTTTACCGGCGCGAACCAAAACCAAATGTGGGGACCGCTTCGGCGGCCACACGTGCGGGCAACCCGGGCTCCTCATTGAGAGGAGCTGGGGGCCCCGTTTGCATTAGTGTAAACGAGTGGGGCCAAGAGGAAGGACACCTCGCTAAAAAACCCTTGGCTGTTGCGTCTTCTTGCACAAGAAGACGTATCCAGCCCGGCCCCTCCGTATGGGGAGACCACTGTGGGCCCTTTTAGGCGGGAATCGCCAGCGGGGGATTGATAGTGCAGGCGCTGCTATCTCCCAAGACCCCGCCACTAAGGCGTTGTCGATGTGCCGCTGTGGTTTTAGTGAGTATTACCGGCTTCGGCTGGGCGAGTCCCACACACGCCCGTCGCTTTTAGCGGCGGGTATGGTGCGTAAAGGCATTTCCACAGCGACAAAAAAAAAGCACAAGTTGATTATAATAAATTATTAACTGTAACAAAGCATAATATGGCATACATAATATTGTATTGCTTACTTAATATTGATGCTGAATTTATTATAATCAACATGTTTACCAGCTCTTATGTACTTAGTTTTATGTTATAATAATAATTTATTTCAGGTAAGATACCCATCATTTCAAATAAGTAAATACAAATACACCGCAGCCATGAAACACAAACAAAAGAAAAAAAAATAAAAATATACTAGAAACTTTTATTAAATAATTCTAATTACACAATAAATTATAGTTGATATCGCACTAAATACATACATCATAAAAAAAAATCAAATAAATCTATGGTAGAAAATGTCAAATAAAATTAAATTCAATTTCAAATAAATTAATAATGCAATAAACAGTTTACTAATAGACTAGAATAGATTAGAATAGAATACTCTTTATTATGTAGGTACACCATATAGATTACAGAACACATTTTTTTTTTTTAATAATTATAAACTAGCGCTTGACCGCAATCCCGCCTTATGGTAAGCAGTGATGCGATCGTTGATGGTAAAGCGCGCTAGTTTATTAAGAGCCTATTCACTCAGAAAAACTGAGCGAATAGGAAGGAAGACGGCAGTTGAGGGAGGTGATGCAATGTTAAACCCAACAACACGACCAACGATGCTGCGCCAAAGGGAGATTGATCTGAAGACTCTCCACGACCAAACTCCCAACACAACAACATTAGGCGCATCGTACCCGGCTCACATCGCAACACAACTGCTCAGACCCGTCCTCTGTACGGCTTCACCAGACATCATGCCGGAACACGACAAATCGCTTGGCGGCAAGGCTTTGTCAGGTAGGTGGTAACTTCTGCCGGTGGCCGATGTTATGGCCTACCACCGAGAAATAAAATGCATGCAAATAAAATATTTTTATTTGCATTTTTGCAAATAAAAATATTTTACAAAGGGTGACACAATGGGCGGTCTTATCGCTAAGAGCGATCTTTTACAGACAACCTTTGGATGGAATTCTAAGAGGTAGGATAAAGAAATAGTGTAGGTAGTCTACAGTGACAGTGTCACAGACTAGGTAGTTTTATTACAAATTATCCCTACCCTAAAAAGAACCTTTTGAAAATTCTGTTACCATTCGGTATAGTTTTAGATACCGAATGGTTTATAGAAATAGGTGCAGCCGTACACCGGTTGTTAAACTTAGGTTAAAAGAGTTAACTACGTTTATCATCGGCTAGAACCAGGTTTTCAGTTCAATTAAGCATTTTAGTTACCTTACGTTTTCCAATTCGATTATGTATTGTCCCCATAGACTAAACATAAAGATATTATTACCCCAGACAAGCCACATCAGTGGGAAACAAAATTTTTAATTGCGTTGAGTTATATTACGTATCAACTGAAATAAAACTGTAAAGGCAAGATAAGAATCCTCCTTGAAACTAAACAAACAAAATAACCACAACGAACCATCCATCGATCCATTTTTAAGCCTTTAAAAAGCGCTGTGAAGAGTTTCCCCTACAAAGGGCACGGATACTTAATGAAGAGTGTTTTAGTCCGACTGCGATCGAAGAGGCTTATTAGGGATCATTTAACGCATCGGGGCTCATTTGAACTCGGTTGGTTTGTGATTAGTATCTTACCAATCCTACTAACATTATAAATGTGAAAGTTAGTATGTATCGATGTATGTTTGTTACCTACTCTTTTACGCAAAAACTACTTTTTTTTATATAATTCTATACTAGTGCTTGACCGCAATCTCGCCTGATGGTAAGCAGAGATGCAATCGTTGACGGTAAAGCGCACTAGTTTATTAAGCCTATTCACTTTAAAAAAACTGAATAAATAGGAAGGCAGACGGCAGCTGAGCGACGTGATGCAATGTTAAACCCAACAACACGAATAAAGATGTTGCGTCAGAGGGAGATTGATCTCGAGACCCTCCATGACCAAACACCCAACACATCAACATTTAGCGCATTTAGCGACCGCGCCCCGTAAAGGGCCATGGACTGCACGGCCCCCGCGTCTCAGTTTAATTTCATTATATGATTAGTTTCTTTCTTTTTTAGAAAATTCTTAATTCCTCGCTTTATATTATTTTTAACTTTTGTTGTTCGGCTTTTTAGGGTCATAGAGTGATTTTAATCGCCTATAGTATTATTTAAGAATAGGGATGTATCCAAGGTATGAAAATCAAAAAAAATAATTAGTCCGTCTTACAGATAATAAAAAAAATTAAGACGCGTATTTTTTATTCTGTCGTAATTATCAAAAATTACTGAGATATAGCGTATTAAAGTTACAGAGTGGGGGCTAATTACGTCACGCCGTTCTATATTTTGCACCATGGCGTGACGTCATGCGACATTTCAAATCAATATATCTTCCTAAGTATTTGAATATAAGAAAAAATAAAAAATACGTGTTCAATATTTTTTATAAAGCTATCTGACGGACATTAAATTATTTTTTAGGATACAAGCCAATTAGACTATCAATAACAAGGCCTGGACTACATAAAGGATTTAGTAGATGGAATTGATGTAGGTTTTGTTTCATCAAAAGTGTTCTAATATTGGGCGCGTTTCGCTAAATTATTAATCGAACCCTTTAGTAATGGAAAATCCGTCCAATCTGAGAACACTTTTCAAATAAAACCACATAAACTCCAATTGTACCAATAAAATCGACCTCGTTCGTGTGTGACTATGTTAATTTCTAGAGTTCCGTGCGAAAATGGACTAAATTATACTCTTAGGAAAGTAGTCGGAGTCTGCGTCCTGATTACTTAACACACAATTATTGATCAAACATGAATGATTTTGAAGTATATTTCTAATCCAATGCTTCATGTGTTCACAAGATTTGTCTGCTCAACAACGTAAATAACGCAATAAATGTTGTAACTTTCAAAATGAATTTTTAATTGCTACTGTTAGTGTCTTACCCTTTTGTCCCACTGGATTGACACATCTCATCATCATCAATAGCCCCTACTCGTCCACTGGTGGACATAGGCCTCCTCCATGGCACGCAAATAAGCTCGATCCTGAGCAGTTCTCCGCCAGCCAGTACCAGCCACCTTTTTGATGTCGTCGCTCCATCTCGCCCAAGGGCGTCCTACGCTACGTTTGCCAAGACGCGGTTCCCACTCGAGGACTCGTTTACCCCAACGGTTGTCGGTCCTGCGGCATATGTGACCAGCCCATTGCCACTTCAGCTTGCTAATCCTCTCAACTATGTCGGTGACTCTGGTCCTCTGTCGGATCATCTCATTTCTGATGCGGTCCTTCAGAGAGACGCCCAACATAGCCCGCTCCATGGCTCGCTGAGCGGTTTTAAACTTAAGGACTAGTCTGACCGCAAGTGTCCACGTCTCGGCTCCGTAAGTCATGACGGGTAGGACGCACTGGTTGAAGATTTTAGACTTCAAACTTTTGGGGTATAGGCGGCGAAACACGCACACACACATCTAATGGGCCTTTTTTAACTTCAAATGCCGGGGAGCGTGAGATTTCACCTTAGTAAAACTACTACTAGTGATTACCATACACAATTAGGGGTGGTTCGTCCCTGCGCTACGCCTGTAAAGGTACTTCCCTGGGGAGACTGTAAAGAGCCCCCCCAGGGAAGCCAGCCCCCGCTAGGCCTCGCTGTGTACGGCAGCACGTGGTCACTGTGCCACCGTCTTCCCGGGGGTCACTTGATGGGTGCACAGACTCCCCATTTTATGTGCCCGTGACCCCAAAGGTCCACTTACGTCCAATGGGCCTACAAGTCAAGCGATGCCAATAGGTGTGAGCTGACTTCCGATTGTATGAAAAACCAAAACTATACGAGCTCATTCTAAAATTGGAAATTCCTAGCTTGATGTGTAGTTGTCCCGTGAGATAATTAGGTAGTTTGTAATTATTTTATACCTTGGTATACCTACAAATTATTCCTATGAATTACACAACACCTATAGTTGCATAGGTAAAAAAATCTACTCAATAATTTTCTCAATTCAATGTAGCACGAACTAATGACCTAGAACATAGCGCAATGACGCTATTTCTAGGTGAAATCTAGATTGTTGTCAATTATTTTTGTCCTTGTTTATACCAAGCTGTTACTACTTACTAATATCGTTAACATAACAATTACAATAAACAACGATGACGACAATTATGGCACTAATCTATATAATATTATATAATATTATATTATATAAACTATATATATATTATATATATGTCGGAGATCGTCGATATAATTTTAATAGAAGTTGCCGATTTGATTTACGTAGTAGAGGGGCGAACGCTTGTGACGTTATTTTGTGATGGCGTCACATGGACAGAGTCGCTTTGGGAAGTGGGGTTCGTCGGACGGTCACTTTGAATCGAGACGTGGGCCAAGGCACATCTCCGAACCGAAACTGTCGGTTTGCCTATTCAAATTGTGATTATGAAGATTGGAGGGTATATCTACACGTCATGCTTCAATTCAAAACTCACCTGCGAAATGGAACCTGTACCACCAAACCAAGATGCTGTCGACCCTACCGCTCTGCCGTCGCTGTCTCCGACATATATAATATTATATTATATAAACTAGTGACCCGCCCCGGCTTCGCACGGGTGCAATGCTGATACTCAATACACTACAGAAAAACGGTATAAAAACATAGCAACCCCCGCTGTAGGCCTGTAGGTGCCGCCGTAAACGCAGCGCCCCGCAATTTCTCTAAATCTGTAATAAAAGATCTACTCTTTATCTCCCAAATTAAACGAAGATTATGATAATATTAGCGGATTTATTTTATAACAAGTGATCGTTTCCGCAGTCAAATGGCCAATGCCTCCATTTTACCTCGATTTGAATACATCGAATAATGTCATACAGTGTTGTCATCCTAAACTTTGATTCGATACAATTAAATAATCGACTATAATTTTAATAATAATTACTATTTCAATTTGCTTCTTAAATAATATTACAATTGCATTGTGTTCATTGTTACATACTAGATAGGATATTATCAAAAATACCCACATCTTAGCTAATTAAGCTTACAGCTCGGCCATCCTGTGTAAGTGAGTCCTCTCACTTGTTTGGTGTAAAATATTTAATATAAAGATAAGTATAAACACAAAAAAAAAAACAAATTAAGACTAAATAAAGACTATCATCGGACATACTTCTATAGCTAATTTGATTCTTATATAATAATTCTTATGATAAGGTAATTTCGTTACAGTTGCGTACTATATATTTTTCACAAACTCTGTTATAAATTCTCATCACAATCAAAATTTCAAAGTCTACGTATATTATTATGTTACATCTGAGTTTAACTTATGGTTTTTAACAAAGTCATAAATCTTCATCAAAATCTGCAAGTCTTGCACAGTCTGTCACGATCTTTGGTCTACTGTGCGGCACCGTTATCTTGGTACCATTCATAATCTGCACTGACCTCTATGACAAATTGTGCTCACATTGTATAATCTTACTCACTATCTTGCACAATCTATCACGATCTTTGGTCAACTGTGCGGCACCGTTATCTTGGCACCATTCATAATCTGCACTGACCTCTGTGACAAATTGTGCTCACATCTTACTCACTATCTTGCAATCATACGTGCGACATCAATTTCTTAATGCCATTCATTATCTGCACTGATTGCTCATATATGTATATATATAGACCTTAATAATGACACGCAATTCCTACTCATTTCCATCAGACAACTTGATTAATTCTTGTAATTTAGTATATTATTATAGTGCCCCAAATGTAATAATAATATCGTTACTACCTACTACATAGAGTAATACATCACTCTTTCTCTATTTCTATTTCTGTAGTTTCACTATGATCACTATCAGAGCTCTCACTGGTGTAACCTTTAAAATTCATCTAGGGATGAATTTTATCTAGCGCGACAACATTTTCATACCTCTTGTTACCCTTTCCTGTTATAGGGGTATCTTCGATAAGAAATCTATCGTTAGGTAATATTTTGAGGATTCGATAGGGACCTTGAAATTTGGGGAGGAGTTTGTGCTATTTTCCTATATTATCTTTGCCTATAACTGTCCTCTCTACCCTGACCAAATCACCTACATTATATATAGCCCGACTCTTCCTACGCTTATCGAATTGTTTTTTTAGCATAATTCTGTTGTTTTTCTATCCTTTTCCTAGCATTCGACCTCAGTTTTAGTAAGGCATCACCATCGATTCGTTCAGTTGTTTCGGCGATTACATCACTCAATAAATTCTCTGATGCGTTCATCAATCTGCAACCAAACAACAGGTCAGAGGGACTCTTCCCTGTTGATTTATTAATAGTGGTATTAATACCTAATTGTACGTCACCAATCTATTCGTCCCATAAGTTGTCATTTACGTCTTGACATTTAAACTCAGGGCATCAGTTATCGTTCTGTTAAATCTTTCAACCTGTCCATTAGCTCTTGGAGTAGCTACTGCATTCAAAATATGATTTATTTTTAATTGGTCCATAAAACTTAAATTTTGCGCTCGTGAAACAAGAGCCACGATCTATTATAAGACGAGAAGGAACACCAAAATAACTGAAATGTTCCTTGAATGTCTTAATAGCCCTAGCCTTCTTAGTATCTTCAACAGCTCGTATATTGACAAATTTCGTAAAAGCATCTATAATAACAAGCAAATACGTGTTGCCTCTCCTAGAGCGAATGAATGGGCCTAGATGATCAGCATGAAGTGTATGGAATGGTTTCTCCAATTTGGGTATTGGATGAATCACTCCCTCTTTGGGGCCGCCAGGTGCTTTATGATGCGCACACTCCAAACAGACTGAGACGTATTTCATGGTGAATCTACGCATTTTTGGAAACCAAAATATGCTCCTGATACGACTTAACGTTTTTTCGAAGCCAAAATGACCTACCTCATCATGGTTCATGCGCAGCACTTGCCACCTACAACCCCTCGGAACTACCCATCGTAATCCTTCGTCTAAGATTTTATATACATGACTGCCCTTCAACATGTAATTCTTACGTATGTCAGCTACAAACTTAGTCGTGTCATCTTCTAAGATGTCTTTTATACGTTTTATTTCGCTATCATCACCCTGTACAGTAGCGATCCAATCATGAACGTCTATGTGTTGAACATCAAAACATGCTCGGTATCGATATCAGTAGGTTCACCCACAGGGCACGGCTGAGAGCATCTACGTGAGCCATTCGCGAACTCTGTCTGTACAAAATTAGTGGCACAAGGTCTCTCTTAGTTAAGGTAGTACGAAGTGCGTTACAATCGGTGACTATTTTAAATCTTAGCCCTAGTAAATAGACTCTGAATCGTTTTAAAGTTGCGACTACCGCTAGAGTTTCCAACTCAAAGGAATGAAATTTTTGCTCGTCTACCGTAGTTTTACGGCTGTAGTACGCCACTGGCCTAAGTAAACCGTCAGTACCTCGCTGTAGGAGAATCCCCGCAATACCTAGCTTCGACGCATCCGTATGAATTTCGGTTTCTAAATTAGGATTGTATAAAGCTAATATAGGACGTTGAACTAATCTTGCCTTCAAAACTCTAAACGACTCCGCCTCCTCCGCTGTCCATTTCCATTTGAATTTAGATTTTAAGAGATCTGTTAGTGGACGGGCAATAAAAGCGAAGTCTTTAACAAACCTCCGGAAAAAGCTAGTCAGGCCGATAAATCGCCTGATATCGTGAACGTTCCGGGGTATTGGGAAATTTTCTATAGATAATGTTTTGAGTTTCCCTTGACGTATCCCCTCACCGCTAACATGGAATCCTAGGAAGTCTAGCTCAGTACAAAAAAAAAACTACATTTTTTCAACTTCAGCGTAAGACCTGCGTCTTTTATTAGCTGAAGTACCTCCTCTAGCCGTCTCATTCCCTGGTCAAATGTTGGGGAAGGAATCAATACGTCGTCCATATAAACGACCGTATAACCGACTTTCGACAGTATTTTACTCATTGCTCGTTGAAAGATCGAAGGAGCATTTGCTAGATCAAAAGGCATGCGTTTAAACTGATATTGCCCATCAGGAGTAACAAATGCTGTCTTGTCTTGAGATTTTGCCTCTGATAGTAGCCAGATGCAAGGTCTAAACTTACAAATAAGCAATTGCCAGCTAGCCTGGCAAGTTGATCATCAATTAAAGGTAATGGATAGTGTTCCTTTTTTGTGTTACTATTTAATACACGATAATCAACACATATTCTACTTTCGCCAGTCTTTTTCCTTACCAATAAAACTGGGCTAGCGTAAAGCGAGTTTGACTCGCATACTATGCCTGCATCGATCATTTCCTTTACCATAGTCTGAACCTGTTTACGCTCCGGAAAGGAGAGTCTATATGGGCGGTAAACTACTGGCTGCGAATCACTCAATTCAATTTCCATCTGAACTACATTAGTTAATCCCAGGTCTTTTAAGTTGTCTGAAAAACATGTTTCATACCTTTTGAGCAATTCTTTCAATCGAATAATCTCACTTTGACTAAGCTGTTTGCCATAATTGAAAGCAGACTTAGTCTCAGCATTTTCAAAATCTAATAAATTGATATCAGAAATATTACTGGTACAGATCACTCGTGTAATGAGCGTATCCTTAGGGAGTATCACAATATCGGTTTTTAAACTCAGTGGTAATTTGACTGGTTGTTCACGACTAAATATTAACGAGTGGGTAGTTTTCGTTATAGCTATACCTGGTTTTTCTGTGAAGCTATGTCCAATTAAAACTGAATATTTAATAACGCTATCAATAACGATGTATGTGTTGACTTTCTCTATAATACCTTGAATTTCAATAATAACGCTTGAAACACCCACTGGTATTACTATACTCCCTCCTATAAATTTTATAGGCGGCAAGTTGTTTTCAGTCCACGTGATTCCCCTCCTAACAGCCTCACTATGACGAATCAGCGTGCATTGGCTACCCAAATCCACATAGCCTTAAATAACTCTACCGTTGAGTTTCAGATTAATCAGATATTAAAAATCATTAGTATTATTGGTTTCAATGCGCATCACATCTTTTTCTTTCGGTCTATCTATTTTATTAGCCGAGTCAGAGGGTAATCTGGGACAGTTAATTGACAAATGGCCTAATTTAGAACAAACGTTACACTTCAATATCTTTTTTGTGCATTTAGAACTGAAATGCCCATGTTCGTTGCAGTTAAAGCATACAATTGACGCATTATTGTATGGCTTCGAAGTCTTAGCTTCGCTGTTATTACCAATCTGCTTAGAGCTATTACTAGATACTAAAAAAGTAGTGTTGTTACGTCTATCGTAATTTACCCTCGACCTATCTGGATCACGAATATGTTGCTTGATAGATTGAAGATATACCAGAACTTGCTCGGGCTCCTGACATTTTGCTGCTTTAGCGCCTAATCTTAATGACCGATCCTCAATCCCATACAGTAAGCAATCTACCGCACGTTTACCTTGTATTTCGCATCGATTTAGTAGATTAATTTTTTCATAATAATAATGTTCTAGCGAATCATTAAACTTCACACGTTTAGACAACATTTCGGTTAATAATTCAGTATAGTCTTCACTACTCGGGAATGACTGCTTCAATTTGTCCTTCCACTCTGACCATAAATACGACATTGATGGCAGAGCCTCGTACCACGTTTTGGCAATCCCTGACAGTTTAGGCAGAGCGTAATGTACTATTTGATCGTCGCCCCAACCATAGAGCCTAGCACATTCCTCAACTTTATTGATCCACATTACAATAGTCTGACTCTTTACCATAGGGTCAAAATCTGGAATCACATTGCCTAGCATAGGAAATTTGTTGCCCTCAGGTCGACTTTTGGTCAAAGTTTCCACTAAAGTAGCCAAAAACGCTTGCGTGTCATTGTTAAGAACATTGGTGTTACTCACGTACCCGGGAATTGGGGGTGTGTGTTGCTTGATGCTGGATTCTAAGCGCCTACTGCGACTTCGCTCACTGCTGCCTCGCCTACTGCGGCTCCCGTCCAGGTCCCGACGCTGCTCGTAGCTGCTACTCCGACTGCGACTCCGGTTCGGTTGGTGACGGCGCCTGATACTCTGCTCGTGGGAACTGCGATCTTCACTACGGAGAGATTCCAACGTAGAATCACGATTGCTCGAACGCTGCCTTCGTTGCTTCCGTTTATGCGTAGTTCTCGTTCGTTTTTCTCTGCTCCGGTCACGGCGACGTTTACGCGTATTGCTCTTGCGATTATCTCTAGTTCTATCCATTGTTACCAGGTAAAAGGTGAAAACGCGTGGCAACACGTGGACACGTTGTTTGAGAATATTGCTTCAAAATTGTAGGCGTAACTGAATAATGCCACTTCTGAGATAAAAGATCTACTCTTTATCTCCCAAATTAAACGAAGATTATGATAATATTAGCGGATTTATTTTATAACAAGTGATCGTTTCCGCAGTCAAATGGCCAATGCCTCCATTTTACCTCGATTTGAATACATCGAATAATGTCATACAGTGTTGTCATCCTAAACTTTGATTCGATACAATTAAATAATCGACTATAATTTTAATAATAATTACTATTTCAATTTGCTTCTTAAATAATATTACAATTGCATTGTGTTCATTGTTACATACTAGATAGGATATTATCAAAAATACCCACATCTTAGCTAATTAAGCTTACAGTAATTTCTTCGAAAATATTCATTTAAATCATATGCTGTAAAGGGCGATATAGATCTATAATAAATCAACAATATATTAGAAAAAGATTAATGCTATATTGGTTAAAATCGCTTCGAAAATTAGTCGGTATTTGGCGTAAAAAGTAAATGACAAAAAAAATATTGTGGGGTATCCATAAGAGATAGACATTATACCATCGCGGATTTATTTGTAGACCTTTTCAATGTGTACAATATTTAGTACACTACTTTGATAAATCTCGTTGGGTTCAGCCTGCGTTTCACTGCAAACGCGGAAAGTGTAATTATTTACGACTAATAGTACTTCTCCACAATTTAATGGATGTTGTTATACAAATAAACCTCCCTCTTTAATCACTCTATCGATTAAAAAAACCGCATCAAAATCAGTTGCGTAGTTTTAAAGATTTATTCATATTTCATACAAAGGGACATAGGGAGAGAGAAAGTGACTTTGTACTTTATAATATGTAGTGATGTGGTAGTTTGTAAGGATGGTTGGATGGATATATGATCATCATCATCATCTCAGCGTTCATCCCAGTCGCATCCGAAGCCTTTTTCCAGCTCTGGAGTCTGGGGTCCGCTTTACCAGTCTAACTGCTGATTTTGGCGAAACTTCGACATTTCCCGTGAAGCAACTCACCTCTCAGATCGAAAAAATACTTTTTTATATTTGATAGCCTAATTGTTGAGAAAAGCTACCTTTTAAAACACCACGCTGAGGAAGAACGTTAAGCGAAGTATCTACTTAGATAATATTGCGTGTAAGATAGGTATGCAAAGCTTCTTGGTGAATTTGAGGAAGAAGTTTAACAGGCAGAAACTAGCATTAAAATATGTAATGAAACTGAAGAATTTGTTTGTTTGAACTCGCTAATATCTCTGGAATTATTGGGGTTTGAAAAATTCCCTTTGTATTTAACATGTTGGCGAACAGTAACGACAAAGTGATACAACAGTACGCCTGTCGCCGACTTTGTTTATGCTTGCATAAAATCAGTACGCCACACAATGATCGTATAAACGCACAAAAATATTGTATGTGACAGTACCTACGCCTTATGACGTTTACGCTTATATCCGTTCTATCAGCGCCGATTCTCTTATTCCAAAGTAAACTAATTTTAAATAAAACGCTTTTTTTTTTTTGTTTCTATTTCATTATGAAAAGGATATAAGATAACATATTAGTTTAATCCCGTCAAATTAAAACACTCCATAGCGTCACCGTAGAGTGAAAACCTCGGGAATGCATTTTTGCTCAAATTTATTTTATTGCGACTCTGGGAAGAAAACCTCACTACGCACATCCTGATCTGACTCAATTTTTCATTCGATACTCGTAGCGATATCTATGACACTAAATGAGAACCTAGTAAACACGCGCAGCTGTCAGTTTCGTGTGAATACCTAGCAACGAACGTGTAGTTTCATTTTATTTTCATTTTCATTTGGGCAATCTTATAGTACTGAACCGATTTGGGTATGAAAGCGGGTTAAATCTCCATATTAATTAATAAAAAAAAATATAAAAGTCGGCGTACAAAAATTTTACAGCACGCAATTTTTTCTTCCTCCTGAAAAGTTACTACTTTTGCACTTACGGGGTTTTCACTCTACGGCGACGATAGACAGTTTAGACGCGATTATAAACATGACGACCAAAAATACGTCAATTTACGTCAGGCGTGGACTAATTTGACAGGGGTACACCCCTGTCACTAACAGTTTATTTTCTGTCCTTTTCTTAATGAAATATAAATAAATAGATGCACAGAACATAAATTTTGTTTAGTTTTTGAACAAGGGGACCGAGACATGAGTCGTGGTGGCTTAGTGAGTCATAGTGGCCTGGAGTCGTGGAGGCCAAATGGTTCAAACACAAGCCAAGCAACCAAGTCTGTTTCCGGGAAGGCGACCAGCTGTCCCAAGGTGATGTCTGATGTCTTGTCCCTTCAAGAGGGAGCTTCGTGAGCAACATTGTTAAATTCGGGAGCTCCTCGACTCGGCTAGCGTACCTTTTACTCAGAATAACCAAAATCAAAAGTCATTTATTCAAATTAGGCTGAGAATCAGCACTTTTTGTACGTCAATATTATATAAGACAGTCCCCCAAAACGCCCACCCCATTGACACTTCCGAAAACACTATTTCCGCTGGGAAGAAGAAGTGGCGGAACAAACTCCCCAGCAGCAAGCTAAAATGCCAGCAAAGCAACGGTATTTATAAAGGTTAAACAGGTCTACGCTCTGACATCCAAACACTCCTATGATGAGGTGGAGGGTATGTGAGAGGGTAAGTGAGAGGACGTCAGTAGATCATTACCTATTTTCAGAACCCACTAAACTATTGTCACGGGGGACTTCAACGCAAAACTGGGCAAGAGGACAAGACGAAAGTGAGGCAATTTGGAGTTGGAAATCCTGGAGGTTAGATGCTAATGAATTCCAAGTATGAGTGTGCTGGTTCGATTCCAGGTCAGGCAAGTACCAATGTAACTGTTCTAAGTTATAATACCGCGCAAACACACACTACGCTATTAGTAACAATGGGTTTAATTTGTTGAGCAAACACATTTTTAATTTTGACAGTTCAACAATATTCATTGCGTTCAATGAATGTTTTCGAACTGTCAAAATTAAAAATGTGTTGGCTCAACAACGTAAATCGTTATTTACGTTGTTGAGCCAACACATTTTTATAACATATAGAGAAATGGATTAGCAATTTGCTTCAAAATGATAGTAGGTACTAGCCGGCAGAAGTTACCACCCACCAGACAAAGCCTTGCCGCCAAGCGATTTGTCGTGTTCCGGCATGATGTCTGGTGAAGTCGTAAGGAGGACGGGTCTGAGCAGTAGGCCTAGTATGAGTTTTCAATACGAAACTCGTTCGATCGTATCGAACGCGTTTGGCTCAGCGATTGGCCCGCTTCAAGGTCGTAAGAACTCTCAACCAATGAGAGCGCCAAACGCGCTCGATACGATCGAACGAGTTTCGTATTGAAAACTCATACTAGGCCTACAGTTGTGTTGTGATGTGTGCCGGGTACGATGCGTCTAATGTTGTTGTGTTGGGAGTTTGCTCATGGAGGGTCTTCAGATCAATCTCCCTTTGGCGCAGCATCGTTGGTCGTGTTGTTGGGCTTAACATTGCATCACCTCGCTCAACTGCCGTCTTCCTTCCTATTCGCTCAGTTTTTCTGGGTGAATAGGCTCTTAATAAACTAGCGCGCTTTACCATCAACGATCGCATCACTGCTTACCATCAGGCGGGATAGCGGTCAAGCGCTAGTTTATAATTATAAAAAAAAAAAAACTAAAAACGTGTGTTACGCTATTAGGATACTGATGTCTGTATAAGGTTTCTGTTTCGAATGTCCTTGATATATAATGGTATTATTCTTCCGGTACAATCTAATTCTATGCAGGCTTTTGTCATATCACTTCCTTATAAGCAACTTGTTCTACTCTTTGTAGGCAACATAGACGACCGATGCTATAAAAATCTCACCGTGAAAACTTAGACGAAGTGAGTGTTTTTTTCTTTTCTTTAGAGTGAATACTACTTGAACTCTTCAATGGCCTCTGTGGTTAGATACCACAATTTTTTCAATAACACGTGTAACAAAGTATAGAAATTCTTTAAAAATTTATTTCACGATAATGGCGGATATCGCCAATGACAGTTGAAAAAACGGCCGCGTGAGCCGCCTACTAGGACATTTATGCAAAGCCATGATGTGGCCACTATGTTGCAATATTTCAATGTTCTTTATGAATTATTCACTGAATGCACTTTTTACTACATAAATCACGCGTTTTTATTTAGTAAACGACACTATAAATAATTTTAAAAGTCCAATGAAAAATGCGCGTGACACTCATCTTGGCTTTCCTCCGAAGTGAGTTTAGACTGAGCTGTCAATAGTGTCTATTCCATTCTATTTTTGTTTATGGAAATGGTGCCGATGTCGACAATTCTGCCAATGTCTAATGTGCTATGAGAAAATGTTCGAAGAAATAAATAATAATAATTAAAAAAAAACAACTTGGCATAACTTGGTCGTCTAAGATTTCGTGGTGACATGGTTACAGAGGCGATGGACTGCTTGACTAAATATAAAAGAGTGGGTAAATTAAGCGAGCTATGTAGGTAAAACTAAGCTATATGGGGTCGAATTAAATAATATAGCGAAACCCTGCAGACATGGTGAGTATCGATATGAGATAAACATGAAGTAAATAAAATATACCTGTTTTTGTCAACCACAGTACGAAGTCTTTCTTCTGTGTTTCTGTTTAATTGCTCCCTATTTACGTGTTCGTCGGTGGGTTTTTTTTATTAAAAATAAGTTTATTTTTTCCAGATGCGGGAATTGAACCCGTGATCCGGAAAGCAGCGGTCGATCGCTCAGCTATTGCGTCATCTGTGTCGTCAAAAAATAGTAGTAAGACGTAAATACACATATTGAGAATAGATCTCTGTTGGTTTTTGTTTGTTTGTTAGTGTCATATCGATAAAAATTTAGGTATCGATATGCATAATTCAATTGATTTTTTTAACTGATGTTTGTCGCGCTGCGCAGTACCTCACCCCTCGCCCCCGCTGACTCATGAATTTGTTACTGCGCAGCTAATCGTCTCATGTTCCGAGTCGCAATAAAATTTTAATTGGGCTTTAAATAGTTTTATTATTATTTTTTTATTCTAAAACTGTCCATTAATTTAAAAAAAAAGAAAACTGCACGTACCTAAGCGGTTTCGAATTACTTATAAAGTTCAGCAAAATTTGAATTTCGTAAACCCACTATTTAGCTGTATCGTGGTATCTGAAAGCATTATGTAGGACGTTGTTCTAGGAATCTATTTTTAAAATTAGTACAACTGACATACGTGCGTGAACTGTTTAATCACACATTTTTGACGTTTAAATGTCATTCATCTTTAGTTATCGTTTATAAATAAACACAGATGTAAATTTTATCTTATCAACCCCTTGACATTTTGATACTCATAGACATGACTGCTCGCAAATAGCTTTTTGTACCTACATGCAATTAATTATTTATAAGAATTTATTATAAGTAATAAGAATTTAATAAAAGGTTTGTTTTCGCATTTAAACCTTTCAATAGCATTTAAATAAGTCAATGACATTGAGAATCTTAACTCAAAACAAAACAAAGAAAGCGTAAACAAGACACCGATTGCATGATTACCTTTTTGATTAAAAAAAAAAAGATGTATGTCTAATTATTTACATTGGCACTGTCAATTAACGATTAGGTAGGTACCAAAGCTGCATTAATAAAGTAGTTATGAATTGATAATGTTAGTTATTAATCGGTAAGTAACAAGCTACTGCAAAAAATACAAATAAATACATTGTAGGTACCTATTAGCCCTAGAAACGACGCTATTTAGCGACTGCTTGTGCAAGTGTGAATGTATAAACAGGTATAAACATAAACCTAACGTGTTGTGTACACATTCTGTGAGAAATCGTTTCATACCGGCTTTTTAGCACCAAAACCCGAATCGGCGCGCATTTCACAATACTTGTCTTATAATAAGACATATGCACATTATTCCACTATTCTAGTATAATCAGCAACTTTAAAAGTAAAATGAACCACCTACCTTATAAAATTTCCAAATATCACAAATTTGGTAACGTTTGCTTGTTTGTAAACAAAAACGAAATGGAACGTGCGCGCACCCACGTTCGAATTTAGAGTCGATTTGACGTCGTCGATTCACTTCAGAGCTGTAAAAGTAACGAAAAAAAGTGTACCCGCATGTATTCGTTACTTTAACAATCAGTACTCGTTACTATCATATCGTTACGTTACTCGTTACTTCTGACACCTAACGCGTACTGTACGCGTGCGCAATACGACTGAATTCGTTATATATCATACGACTGTACATCGCAATACATTACGCATCGATTATACTAAAGAAAAAGGAACAAATACTACTAGGAAATTTAAAGTAGTAACTATGTTTTGATACTATACTATATGATGACTTTTCTGATGCATTATACTAGCGTGAACCGAAACAGTGTAGGTGCTCATACGAAAAGTACGAGTAACGAAATGCATTCGAGTGTAACGTTTCGTTACTTCATACTAGATAGCGCACCCGTTACTCAGTAACGAATACATACGGTTTGTCACAGGTCTAATTCACTTGGTCGCGCCACGCCCGCGCATACACTGGCCGCCACTACAAAACCCGTCTAATTATAAACAGTAGGTACAGCCTGCTCAAAGTTCTAGCCGATAACAATGTTATTGACGCTTCGTTCACGTTATTATGAAGTCTTTAGGGCAGCGGAATAAAGCCTGATACGCTGATTGTGTGCCAGCTGATGAACCAAAATTAGTAACGCCTACCTGTGAACATTTTAATATAGGTACTTAAATGCAGTTGGTAAGTTGATTGGTTACAAGAAAGCAAAGGCTATAATTATCACAGCCCACGTGTTATACCTACGAGGTTTTATAAAATGTTTGCGAGGAAATAAGTTATCACTTGAAGACATTTTCGAATAGAAACAATAACATGAAAAGAAATAGTGCGCAATAATTTTTAACTTTTTTTGGGCAATGGCACAAAAACCGCCAATTTACTAAGACAGTAAATTAATATTTTTTCTAATTTTGTTACAGATAAATGGTTGTAATTGATTGTCAAATTAAAGAATTAAATGTTTATTTACAATATTTTGTCTCTCGAAGTCAATTTTATTCATAAAATGTAGTGGTCAACATTTTAGTAATAAAATTAACTTTGTTGACATAAAAACTCTTTGCAAGATTTTGTCACACAAGTGGTAATGAGATATAATTCGATGTTGAATTTAGTGAAATATGAGACCCTTTATGAACAAATGTGTTATAAAATTATACCTATGTTATGTAAAGACATCATAGGTAGGTAAGTAAGTATGTGGGAATAAAAAAAAAAATTGTGAAAAATTGACTAATATAAACTCCTTTATTTTTTTTTTTAGTGGTATGGCTCCATCGATGACCGATGATTCTGCCAACGTCAAGGTGGAGAGAACAAAAGTAAGAGCGCGGGAAACGTTCGAACTTGGCGGGCGCGTCCTTTGAGTTTTTATAAAATAAAATAATTTTTAAGTATATATAAGATCAGTAGCGGTAGTGTATTGTATATATTCTGTTAATTAGTATAAATTTAGTTTAGTTTTGTACATTTCATCGCTTGGTAAGTCAAACTTTAATCATTATATAGAAAGTAAGTATGAATGAGCCGCCCGATCCGGGGGACTTTGTCCCACCGGCAGGGAAATACGTAACCATACAGTCCAATGAGTCTGGCATGGACACCGATGGGTCCACTTCGGCCCGTTCTTTGAAAAGAAGCCGCATTTCTGTATGCAAACACTGCAACAAACGTCGTCGCCGACATCATGGCTCTGATACAGTTAGTTGTGGTTGTCAGGATGTTCAGTTAAATGAAACTGAACAAAAAGTTAACACAGATACTACAAAGAAAATTATCGACACAGTCCAAACTATTACCTCTCAGAGTCCCTCCACCCCTATAGGACAGAACACATATGATAAAAACGATTGTGCACCTTACATTATTCATGTGCAAAAACAAACTTTGGCACAAAACGATGGCACCACCTTGCACCCCATTACATTTGGGAAATTTCTAAAAAAAAACAATATTCCCAATATCATTAACGGAAGCGTGAAACGCATAGGGCGTAACAAAATTTCATTAGCTTTTTCAAATTTTGCAGACGCCAATTCTTTTATAAATAATGGCAATCTTGAAGCAGAACAATTCAAAGCTTATATTCCGACATTCAACATTACTCGTATGGGGTTAGTTAGAGGGGTTCCGGCAGAATGGTCTCCGGAGGAGATTGTCAGTAACATCTCAGTACCTATTGGCTGCGGCCCTATTTTGAAAGTGAGACGACTGAACTTTAAAACTGTAATTGAAGGCTCTGTTGTTTGGAAACCAACACAGTCAATTGTCATTACTTTTGATGGCCAGGTCCTGCCAAAAAGAATATTTATGTGCTATAATGCCCTACCAGTAGACTTGTATATTTTCCCTACTATTCAGTGTTTCCATTGCTGTAGATATGGTCACACAAAGGTACAGTGTAGGTCTAAGCCTAGGTGCTTTAAGTGTGGTCAGAATCACACAGGGGATACCTGTAATAGAGATAAAGACCCTTCTTGCTGCATGTGTTCAGGTTATCATTTTGCCACAAGTAAATCTTGCCCTGAATTTTCTAGGCAAAAACAAATCAAGACATACATGGCTCAAAATTCTGTGTCCTATGCTGAAGCCTTGAAATTTCACCCTCCAGTAAGCAGAACCTATGCAGAGACGCTTCTTTCTTCCCCGTCCAATAACTTCTCCAGTAAACCCACTATTCCATCATTTAACAGAATACCCAAAAATATAGATTCCCCCACTACTAGCCACAAAAAGACAATATTTATAAAACCTAGATCCCCTCCAAAACCTTCATATGGGTATGATAAAGACTCTCATAATGCTTTAATCCAGGAATATAGTGCACCACAGCCAGCTAATGGTTGTGCCTTAAGAAAAGTAGAAGATAGTGAAACAAATAATTTGTCAACTAATGATTTTATTACAGCATTAATTCAACTTCTTTCACAGTTTAATATTTCACCGTCCAACGTTGCCTCTTATTTAAACTTTTTCTCTCTTCCCATTAATAATGGACAGACTCTCCAAAATAATGCAGTGGAACTGCCGCAGCCTGATAAGCAAAAAAAGTGATTTAATTCATTTACTCAATAAATATGAACCTTCAGTTTTTGCATTGGCAGAAACTTGGCTCAAGCCAAATCATGTTTTTAAAATAAATAATTACTATACCATTAGAGATGATAGATCTGATGGGTATGGTGGAGTAGCTATTCTCATAAAGAATTCTATTCCTTTCTCTATTATCCCTTTACCTCCTCATAGTGAGGATATCTCAATTGTAGCTATTAATGTATTTAACATTTGTATTGTTTCCTTATATATTCCTCATCCATCTTCTTCTTTACTTCTTGAGATTAACAATCTTTTTTCTCTTCTTCCAACACCCCTACTAATATTGGGAGATTTCAATTGCCACCACCAATTATGGGGTTGTTCAATTTCTAGTAACCATGGGGATGAATTATTAGATATAATAGACCATCTAAACCTATGTATCCTGAATACAGGTACTACTACACGACGTTCTGCTCCTAATCAAAGTACAAGTGCTATTGACCTATCTATCTGTTCTCCTAACTTAGCCTCTTCACTAACTTGGTATACACTATCCTCTACTTATGGTAGTGACCATTTCCCAATAGTTATGTCCACTCCATTCCCTAAACCAACCCTTTCTAGAAAAACATCAAACCTTAAACATAAAGTCCCTGATAGGAATAACATCAATTGGGAAAAATATAGAACCACTACTGACTCGAACTTTACTTCTCTACCTCCTATTTCTAATGGTAATGAAAATGCGTGTGCTAGGTCTTTAACAAAGTTACTACTGGCAGCAGCAGATGAAGTGTTCCCTGCTAAAAATAATAGCTCTCATTCAATACCTAGGCCTCCATGGTGGGATTCAGAGTGTACAGATGCTATTAAAAAACGTAAAGAAGCAGAATTCAATTATAATCTTGACATGTCCGATGCTAACTTTGATGCCCTAATCACTATTAATACAGAAACTAAGAAACTTTTGAAAAAGAAAAAATATGCAGGTTGGCAGAGTTTCTGCACAACAATATCTCCCAATACTCACCCGACTCTAGTCTGGCAAAACATACGTAGATTTAGGTCTGCATTTACACAACCATATCCTCCTATTCCCAATTCCCTAGCTGCCGAATTCCTAGATAAACTTGCTCCACCGTGGGTTCCTCAAGGTATTAACATCACATCATGTGAATCTGTTACGGCCGATTCTCCTATGACTTTGCATCTCTCATTCACCTTAAATGAGCTGAAAGGCGTAGTACTAAATACAGTAGATTCTGCTCCAGGTCTTGATGGCATTCCATACTCGTTTTTTGCTAATCTAAGTGATAATATTCTTAATTATTATTTAAAACTAGTCAATTTTATAATGAAAACGGGAAACATTCCATCCGAATGGAAATGTCAAATGGTGTTGCCATTTTTAAAACCGAGTAAAAAACCTTCGGACGTTTCTTCTGATCGACCCATAGTTCTATCTTCAGTGTTAATTAAATTAGTAGAACATTTAATAAAAAACCGTCTAGAATGGTACATTGAAAGCGAAGGCCTACTGAGCAGTTCGCAATACGGTTTTCGAAAAGGGAAAAGTACCACTGACTGTATAAGTATTTTAACCACAGATATCCGTTCCTCTTTTTCCAAAAATCAGTCTACAATTGCAGTTTTCTTAGATATAAATGCGGCCTATGATAACGTGGTACTTTCCGTATTAAAAAACAAATTAGACGTTTTAAAAGTACCACACAATCTTTCCAACTTTATAATTAACATATTAACAGACCGTACATTATATATGCCATTTGAAGATCATCACTTATCTCGCAAGGTATGGAGAGGCCTCCCCCAGGGATCTGTGCTTAGTCCCCTCTTATATAACATTTACACATTTGATTTAGATTTTTCCATAAACAATGAAGTAAAAATACTGCAGTATGCCGATGATCTACTGTTTTATTTTTCAAGTAATTCCATAGAACAAGCTTGCTCTGTTGTTACTTCTGCTTTATCGTCATTATCGTCATGGTTACATGTGAATGGTTTGGAATTATCCATATCTAAATGCGCAACTGTTGTATTTACCCGCAAAAGAAATATTCCTCAAGTAAACCTTACTTATAAAGACGTCCCGATCCCTATTAAAGACAACTTTAAATACCTGGGAGTTATTTTAGACTCCAAACTGAGTAGTATCCCACATTGCGATTATATAGCCAATAAATGTGAAAAACACCTAAATATGTTGAGGTGCCTCTCAGGTGTTTGGTGGGGCGCACATCCTTCTTCCTTAAAGTTGATTTACAATGCAATTATTAGAAGCCTTTTAGACTACGGTTTATTTATTGTAGAACCTGGTAGTGTCAAGGCCTTCAAGAAATTAGACATAATACAATCTAAAGCGCTACGTATTATTTCGGGTGCAATGAAGTCTAGTCCAGTGAATGCACTCCAAGTGGAGTGCGGCGAAGCCCCATTACATCTTAGGAGACAGTTTCTCTCAGACAAGTATTTCTTCAGAATTCTACAGTTCTCTAGTCATCCTCTCATCCCTAAACTGCAACTTTTACTGTCTGAAATTGAATCTTCAAGCTACTGGTCCAACAAATCTCCACCCTGTTTAGTTGTTAGTTATAAGAAGTTCATTTCCCTTTGTTCCCCCACACACCGTTCAAATAAACTTCCTTTATTTTGCGTCAGTTATGACAGTTTACACTTTTCTCCCAGTATAATATATAATTTTGTTAGTAAATCTGATCCCCGTGTTCAATTAAAATTTAAGCAATTAATATCTGAACAGTTTATTGATTTCCATTACATTTACACTGATGCTTCTAAACCTGCTGCGATTGACTGTGTAGGTGTTGGGGTTTACCATACACAATATGATGTAGTTCAAAAAATTAAATTTCCTCCCGAGACTTCTGTTTATACGGGTGAATGCTTCGGAATACTTAGGGCTGTCGAATATGTTCGTATGTGTAAACTTAAAAAAGCTATAATTTTCACAGATTCTTTAAGCGCTCTTCAAGCAATTGCCAAATTTCCATTTAAACAAAAATCGCAATTAGATATTATTTTTAAAATAAGGGAAATAGCATTCACACTTCAGTTGCAGGGGTTTGATTTACAGTTTATTTGGATACCAAGTCACAGTGGCATCCAGGGTAATAATGTGGCGGATAAATTAGCAAGTGATGCAGTGCAATGCGGTGATTTGTTTCCATACAAAAACTACTGTCAAGATCTTGTGGCTTTACCAAAATCTTTTTTAAAGAATGCCTGGCAGGAGGAATGGCACTCTGGCAGTAAATTGAAGGGACAAAATTATGCCCGTATTCAACCAGAACTTCCTGCAAAGCCATGGTTCTTAAGAGCAAAACTTAGTAAGATTGAGACGTCAACTTTGACGCGCATGAGATTAGGACACGTTTGTTCCCCAGCCCATCTCGCCAGGCTGAGAATTGTTGACGATTCCGTTTGTGAGTGTGGCACAGATGTTGGTGATCTAAATCATATAATCCTCTCCTGTCCTCTTTATGATCGCACTTCCTTTATAGATAGTCTTTTGTCTCATGATATTCCTTTTCCAACTTCCATTATTGCCTTACTTCACACTAACGACATCAATGTATATAAAAGTATAGCTAAATTCATCTCGTTAAATAAAATAAAACTGTAAATATCCATCTAATTCATATCCTCATCCTCTTTTGTAATACGTGTAAATATTTTTTCCTTATACTGATCTTATATCTTCCAGATAAATATCCAAATTTTCGTTCCGTTTTTACCTTTATTCCTTTTCCCTACCTTTTACTCGTCATTGGCTAACACAAAACGTGGAGTGCCAGAACAAGAAAAAAAAAAAAAAAAAAACAAAAGTAAAATAATATTACCTATACGTAGTGGAAATAGACTGTTGATCGGTAGTATTAGCGATGGTTCTTCTTTGGGCTAAAACAAACACAAGACAACACAAATATTAGTAAACATAAAGGTTGGAAAAGGTTAAATTTTGATTTTGTTAAGGGAAATAAACTTATATAAGATTTTAATGAGTGGGGCCAATGTTAAAAGGAAAGGCAGGTTGACAGGACGAGGAATCTGTTTAGGAAGCAGATCATATAGAGGATGGGATAGTTTATGTAAGCTTAATTAGCTAAGATGTGGGTATTTTTGATAATATCCTATCTAGTATGTAACAATGAACTATATTAAGTATTTATTTAAGAAGTAAATTGAAATAGTAATTATTATTAAAATTATAGTCGATTATTTAATTGTATCGAATCAAAGTTTAGGATGACAACACTGTATGACATTATTCGATGTATTCAAATCGAGGTTAAATAGAGGCATTGGCCATTTGACTACGGAAACGATCACTTGTTCTAAAATAAATCGGCTAATATTATCATAATCATCGTTTAATTTGGGAAATAAAGAGTAGATCTTTTATCTCAGAAGTGGCATTATTCAGTCACGCCTACAATTTTGAAGCAATATTCTCAAACAACGTGTCCACGTGTTGCCACGCGTTTTCACCTTTTACCTGGTAACAATGGATAGAACTAAAGATAATCGCAAGAGCAATACGCGTAAACGTCGCCGTGACCGGAGCAGAGAAAAACGAACGAGCACTACGCATAAACGGAAGCAACGAAGGCAGCGTTCGAGCAATCGTGATTCTACGTTGAAATCTCTCCGTAGTGAAGATCGCAGTTCCCGTGAGCAGAGTATGAGGCGCCGTCACCAACCGAACTGGAGTCGCAGTCGTGATGGATATCGCAGTCGGAGCAGCAGCTACGAGCAGCGTCGGGACTTGGACGGGAGCCGCAGTAGGCGAGGCAGCAGTAAGCGAAGTCGCAGCAGGCGCTTAGAATCCAGCATCAAGCAACACACACCCCCAATTTCCGGTCACGTGAGTAACACCAATGTTCTTAACAATGACACGCAAGCGTTTTTGGCTACTTTAGTGGAAACTTTGACCAAGAGACGACCTGAGGGCAACAAATTTCCTATGCTAGGCAATGTGATTCCAGATTTTGACCCTATGGTAAAGAGTCAGACTATTGTAATGTGGATCAATAAAGTTGAAGAATGTGCTAGGCTCTATGGTTGGGGCGACGATCAAATAGTACATTACGCTCTGCCTAAACTGTCAGGGATTGCCAAAACATGGTACGAGGCTCTGCCATCAATGTCGTATTTATGGTCAGAGTGGAAGGACAAACTGAAGCAGTCATTCCCGAGTAGTGAAGACTACGCTGAATTATTAACCGAAATGTTGTCAAAACGTGTGAAGTTTAATGATTCGCTAGAACATTATTATTATGAAAAAATTAATCTACTAAATCGATGCGAAATACAAGGTAAACGTGCGGTAGATTGCTTACTATATGGGATTGAGGATCGGTCATTAAGATTAGGCGCTAAAGCAGCAAAATGTCAGGAGCCGGAGCAAGTTCTGGCATATTTTCAATCTATCAAGCAACATATTCGTGATCCAGATAGGTCGAGGGTAAATTACGATAGACGTAACAACACTACTTCTTTAGCATCTAGAGATAGCTCTAAGCAGATTGGTAATAGCAGCGAAGCTAAGACTTCGAAGCCATACAATAATGCGTCAATTGTATGCTTTAACTGCAACGAACATGGGCATTTCAGTTCTAAATGCACAAAAAAGATATTGAAGTGTAACGTTTGTTCTAAATTAGGTCATTTGTCAATTAACTGTCCCAGATTACCCTCTGACTTGGCTAATAAAATAGATAGACCGAAAGAAAAAGACGTGATGCGCATTGAAACCAATAATACTAATGATACTAAATATCTGATTAATCTGAAACTCAACGGTGAAGTTATTCAAGGCTACGTGGATTTGGGTAGCCAATGCACGCTGATTCGTCATAGTGAGGCTGTTAGGAGGGGAATCACGTGGACTGAAAACAACTTACCGACTATGAAAGGTATAGGAGGGAGTATAGTAATACCAGTGGGTGTTTCAAGCGTTATTATTGAAATTCAGGGTATTGTAGAGAATGTCAACGCATACATCGTTGATGATAGCGTTATTAAATATTCAGTTTTAATTGGACATAGCTTCACAGAAAAACCAGGTATAGCTATAACAAAAACTACCCACTCGTTAATATTTAGTCGTGAACAACCAGTCAAATTACCATTGAGTTTAAAAATCGATATTGTGATACCCCCTAAGGAAATGTACCCAGTACCGTGTATGTCTACTAACAAATATTCGGGTGCAGTCCACGTTAGAGGCTCCTTGCGCGGCATGTCACAGAACGAATACTACTTGATGCCTGGCGAATATGAAATAAAAGATGGAGAGGTTAGGTTACTTGTACAGAACTTTAGTGACAGTGCAGTTTATTTAAGTAAGGATACGCTCATTACACGAGTCACCTGTACCAGTAATATTTCGGACATCAATTTATTAGATTTTGAAAATGCTGAGACTAAGTCTGCTTTCAATTATGGCAAACAGCTTAGTGAAAGTGAGATTAATCGATTGAAAGAATTGCTCAAAAGGTATGAAACATGTTTTTCGGACAATTTAAAAGACCTGGGATTAACTAATGTAGTTCAGATGGAAATTGAATTGAGTGATTCGCAGCCAGTAGTTTATCGCCCATATAGGCTCTCCTTTCCGGAGCGTAAACAGGTTCAAACTATGGTAAAGGAAATGATCGATGCAGGCATAGTATGCGAATCAAACTCGCCTTATGCTAGCCCAGTTTTATTGGTAAAGAAAAAGACTGGCGAAAGTAGAATATGTGTTGATTATCGTGCATTAAATAATAAAACAAAAAAGGAACACTATCCATTACCTTTAATTGATGACCAACTCGACAGGCTAGCTGGCAATTGCTTATTTGTAAGTTTAGACCTTGCATCAGGCTACTATCAGATTCCGGTAGAGGCAAAATCTCAAGACAAGACAGCATTTGTTACTCCTGATGGGCAATATCAGTTTAAACGCATGCCTTTTGGTCTAGCAAATGCTCCTTCGATTTTTCAACGAGCTATGAGTAAAATACTGTCGAAAGTCTGTTATACGGTCGTTTATATGGACGACGTATTGATTCCTTCCCCAACATTTGATCAGGGAATGAGACGGCTAGAGGAGGTACTTCAGCTAATAAAAGACGCAGGTCTTACGCTGAAGTTGAAAAAATGTAGTTTTTTTTGTACTGAGCTAGAGTTCTTAGGATTCCATGTTAGTGGTGAGGGGATACGTCCAGGGAAACTCAAAACATTATCTATAGAAAATTTTCCAATACCCCGGAACGTTCACGATATCAGGCGATTTATCGGCTTGACTAGCTTTTTCCGGAGGTTTGTTAAAGACTTCGCTTTTATTGCCCGTCCACTAACAGACCTCTTAAAATCTAAATTCGAATGGAAATGGACGGCGGAGGAGGCGGAGTCGTTTAGAGTTTTGAAGGCAAGATTAGTTCAACGTCCTATATTAGCTTTATACAATCCTAATTTAGAAACCGAAATTCATACGGATGCGTCGAAGCTAGGTATTGCGGGGATTCTCCTACAGCGAGGTACTGACGGTTTACTTAGGCCAGTGGCGTACTACAGCCGTAAAACTACGGTAGACGAGCAAAAATTTCACTCCTTTGAGTTGGAAACTCTAGCGGTAGTCGCAACTTTAAAACGATTCAGAGTCTATTTACTAGGGCTAAGATTTAAAATAGTCACCGATTGTAACGCACTTCGTACTACCTTAACTAAGAGAGACCTTGTGCCACGAATTTCGCGCTGGTGGATCCAGTTTCAGGAATATGACTGCGAAATTGAGTACAGACCGAGTTCACGAATGGCTCACGTCGATGCTCTCAGCCGTGCCCCTGTGGGTGAACCTACTGATATCGATACCGAGCATGTTTTTGATGTTCTACACATAGACGTTCGTGATTGGATCGCTACTGTACAGGGTGATGATAACGAAATAAAACGTATAAGAGACATCTTAGAAGATGACACGACTAAGTTTGTAGCTGACGTACGTAAGAATTACATGTTGAAGGGCGGTTATGTATATAAAATCTTAGACGAAGGATTACGATGGATAGTTCCGAGGGGTTGTAGGTGGCAAGTGCTGCGCATGAACCACGATGAGGTAGGTCATTTTGGCTTCGAAAAAACGTTAAGTCGTATCAGAAGCATATTTTGGTTTCCAAAAATGCGTAGATTCACCAAGAAATACGTCTCAGCCTGTTTGGAGTGTGCGCATCATAAAGCACCTGGCGGCCCCAAAGAGGGAGTGCTTCATCCAATACCCAAATTGGAGAAACCATTCCATACACTTCACGCTGATCATCTAGGCCCATTCATTCGCTCTAGGAGAGGGAACATGTATTTGCTTGTTATTATAGATGCTTTTACGAAATTTGTCAATATAAGAGCTGTTAAAGATACTAAGACGGCTACGGCAATTAAGGCATTCAAGGAACATTTCAGTTATTTTGGTGTTCCTTCTCGTCTTATAACAGATCGTGGCTCTTGTTTCACGAGCGTTAAATTTAAGAGTTTTATGGATCAATTAAAAATAAATCATATTTTGAATGCAGTAGCTACTCCAAGAGCTAATGGACAGGTTGAAAGATTTAACAGAACGATAACTGATGCCCTGAGTACTAAATGTCATGACGTAAATGACAACTTATGGGACGAATACATTGGTGACGTACAATTAGGTATTAATACCACTATTAATAAATCAACAGGGAAGAGTCCCTCTGACCTGTTGTTTGGTTGCAGATTGATGAACGCATCAGAGAATTTATTGAGTGATGTAATCGCCGAAACAACTGAACGAATCGACGGTGATGCCTTACTAAAACTGGGGTCGAATGCTAGGAAAAGGATAGAAAAACAACAGAATTATGCTAAAAAGCAATTCGATAAGCGTAGGAAGAGTCGGACTATATATAATGTAGGTGATTTGGTCAGAGTAGAGAGGACAGTTATAGGCAAAGATAATATAGGAAAATCGCACAAACTCATCCCCAAATTTCAAGGTCCCTATCGAATCCTCAAACTATTACCTAATGATAGATTTCTTATCGAAGATACCCCTGTAACAAGAAAGGGTAACAAGAGGTATGAAAATGTTGTCGCGCTAGATAAAATTCATCCCTGGATGAATTTTAAAGGTTACACCAGTGAGAGCTCTGATAGTGATCATAGTGAAGCTACAGAAATAGAGGTAGAGAAAGAGTGATCAATTACTCTACGTAGTAGGTAGGAACGATATAATTATTATTTGGGGCACAATAATAATATACTAAATTACAAGAATTAATCAAGTTGCCTGATGGAAATGAGTAGTAATTGCGTGTCATTATTAAGGTCTATATATACATATATGAGCAATCAGTGCAGATAATGAATGGCATTAAGAAATTGACGTCGCACGTATGATTGCAAGATAGTGAGTAAGATGTGAGCACAATTTGTCACAGAGGTCAGTGCAGATTATGAATGGTGCCAAGATAACGGTGCCGCACAGTTGACCAAAGATCGTGACAGATTGTGCAAGATAATGAGTAAGACTATACAATGTGAGCACAGTTTGTCATAGAGGTCAGTGCAGATTATGAATGGTATCAAGATAACGGTGCCGCACAGTAGACCAAAGATCGTGACAGACTGTGCAAGATAGTGAATAAGATTATATAATGTGAGCACAATTTGTCATAGAGGTCAGTGCAGATTATGAATGGTACCAAGATAACGGTGCCGCACAGTTGACCAAAGATCGTGACAGACTGTGCAAGACTTACAATGCAGATTTTGATGAAGATTTGTGACATTGTTAAAAACCATACATTAAACTCAGATGTAACATAATGATATACTTAGACTTTGAAATTTTGATTGTGATGAGAATTTATAACAGTTTGTGAAAAGTATATATAGTACGTAACTGTAACGAAATTACCTTATCATAAGAATTATTGTTTAAGAATCAAATTAGCTATAGAAGTATGTCTGATGATAGTCTTTATTTAGTCTTAATTGTTTTTTTTTGTGTGTTTATATTTATTTTTATATTAAATATTTTACACCAAACAAGTGAGAGGACTCACTTACACAGGATGGCCGAGCTGTAAGCTTAATTAGCTAAGATGTGGGTATTTTTGATAATATCCTATCTAGTATGTAACAATGAACTATATTAAGTATTTATTTAAGAAGTAAATTGAAATAGTAATTATTATTAAAATTATAGTCGATTATTTAATTGTATCGAATCAAAGTTTAGGATGACAACACTGTATGACATTATTCGATGTATTCAAATCGAGGTTAAATAGAGGCATTGGCCATTTGACTACGGAAACGATCACTTGTTCTAAAATAAATCGGCTAATATTATCATAATCATCGTTTAATTTGGGAAATAAAGAGTAGATCTTTTATTTAGGACAGGAAAAAAATATATGTTCTAGAGATCCCTCTTCAAGACCACATTCACAAAGAGAATGGTCCCTGACCCTAATTTTAGCCAAGAATACTGGAGAGCAAACAAAACCAAGGCGGAGACGAATTATAACAGAGGTAGCTAACTTGTTGACATATTTATGGTTAAAAAACCACGATTTAGGAGGGATAGAGGGTTGAATAGACCCATAAAATTTGCCTTTAAGGAATCTGGAAGATTGCCAAAGGACATTCCATGAACGAAAGAAGGAGGGACGGTCTAGAGCGCGTAGGTCACGTGGGAAGCAGTAATTGTAAGCTATGCTGCCTGAAGTAATTGCAGCTTTTGCACAAGAATCCACAAATTCATTACCAGTAATGCCAGAGTGACTGGGAATCCACGCTATAACAACCTCGATTCCCATTTGATGACACTTATACAGCGATGCTCTTGTTTTAAGTGTGGTGGGAAAGTTTTCCTTTGCACGGAATGGGTTTTTTAATAAATCCTGTAGGCAAGTTTGAGAGTCTGTAAGAATGAGAGCCTTATTAAGTTTATGAGACTCTATGAATTTCACAGCTTCTAATAGAGCTATGGCCTCAGCTGAAAATATAGAGTTCTGAGAGGGACTCTTAAAATTCAAAATAACATTGAATTTGGGGATCCAAACCGCAGATCCCACCCAGTCCTCGTTAAGATGATTTGGATGCATCGGTATAGACGGTCACCCAATCAGACCATTCACTACCAAGAATACCAGAAAGGCTTTCATTGGCATTCAGGCAGTCCTTGTTGATGCCAAAATTTAGAAATATTCTTGGCTGATATATCAGCACTGGGAAATCAGTTTCAAAAAGAGGATTGATGTTAGTTTGAAAGATAGGGGCAGACAGGTCCTTATATTTTCTGAAAGAATTGGCAAGGAGAGGGGGGCTTTATGTTTCCAGTATGGGGAGGACGAAATATGAGAAGATAAAGAGTATATTAAAGGAAATAAAAGATGAGAACTAGAGCGGATACAGTTAGTGAAAAATCTATCCGCAAGGTACTGACGATGGAGGTGAAGAGGAGGATCAAGGCATTCCACCTGAAGAGCATTAATGGGGGAGCATTTCATGGCACCTGTTATAATTCGAAGGCACTTGGATTGAATTCTCTCAAGCTTGGACAGAGCGATTTTATTGCAAGGTTCTAATAAAAAAGAAGCAAAGTCAAAATGGCTGCGAACTATTGCATTGTATAAAAGCTTTTGGCAAAAAGGGTGGGCACCCCAGCGAACGCCCGATAGGGCTCGCATGACGTTAACACCCTTTTCTGCTTTTCGCACACAGTGATTTAAGTGATCTATACCTGAGAGCTTAGAATCCAGGATAAGGCCCAAAAACTTCACCCGATCCTTAATGGGAATCGATTCATGACCTATCAAAATATTGATGTCTGGAATGTTTCTCCTACGAGTAAAGATTACTGCACTACATTTGGGGACAGATAAAGAAAGGTTATGATCCAAGAGCCAATTATTTAAATAGAAAAGCGCAGAATTAAGTTGGGTAGTAGCCACAGAGAAAGAAGAGGATACAGAATAAAGGACAATGTCATCAGCATATTGAAGAATTTTACAGAAAGGAGAGACAGTGAGATCTAAGCTAGAGGTGTATAGGTTATAAAGAATGGGACTTAAGACTGAGCCCTGCGGTAGGCCCAACCAAACAGAGCGAGGAGGGAGACGGGTAGCTTGATACCGGACTGAAATAGATCGACACGCCAGTAAGCTGCTAATTATGTTAATCAGTCTCACAGGGATACTCAGCTCGAGTATTTTCTGCCTGAGTATTGGAAGCTGGACACAATCATAAGCTGCAGAGATGTCAAGGAAAACACCAATTACATGGTGATTCTGAGAGAAAGCAAGGCGGACGTGTGAGGTAAATATGCTTAGGTTGTCTAAGGTACTCTTTCCTTTTCTAAACCCAAACTGACTATTTGATAATAGGCCTCTACTCTCTAAAATCCATTCCAGTCTATTTTTGATTAGATTCTCCATTATTTTGGCGAGCACAGAGGATAAGGCTATTGGTCGATAAGATAATGGATCCTTACCTGATTTAAGGATTGAGATTATAATTTGGGTTTTCCAGGAAGGAGGAATTTCGCCAGAAAAGAATATTTCATTCATAATCTGTAGTAAAAGTGTTTTGCAGGAGTCAGAGGATTTCCTAATGAAAGAATAGGGTATACCATCTATACCTGGAGCGGAATCACGAAGATGGTCAAGAGCAAGAGAAAGTTCAGTAAAGGAGAAAGGATCATCCATTATATTGGAAGAAGAGCTCAGGAACTCATTCACGCTCAGGAACAAAAGGAGGGGCTAACCTACAATGGAAGTCATGGAGAAAGAAACTAAGATCGTTGGCAGTAATATTAAAATCTTGCATGGCTCGACGATACGATTTGAGTCTATTCCAGACGACAGATAGAGATGAACAAGGGCAAAGGGATTCACAGAACTTGCGTCAGCCAAGGGATTTCTTATTGGAAAGAAGTCTGGCAGTGTGTGCTGCAATCTGTTTATAAGATATATAGTCAACCATATCTAGAGATGATGAAAACCTGTTCTCCGCCTCCATGCGATGGCGGACGCTTAATGAGCACTCAGCATCCCACCAAGGAGGAGAAGGAACTAGCTTACGGGAAGTTGGTTTTAATGGAATAGATGATTGAGCCGATGACAAAAGAGCAGATACAAAAAGCTCATAGAGAAGAAGGAAGTTGGACGAGTTACATCGAGGGAAAGAATCAATTTCTCTGTCAAGGCAATTGGAAAATTCATCCCAGTTGGCCTGAGCAAGACAGTACTTTAGAAGAGGTTGGAATGGTTTGGGTGGAGGAACAGCTGAAGGAGGGAAGTAAGAAATAGAAATAGGAAAGTGATCACTTCCAAAGGAATTTGATAACACTGATCAGGATAGATGGCAGACTATAGACGGAGAACAAAAAGACAGATCTGGGACACTAATGTTTTGGGATGGAGAAACTCTGCGAGTGGCAGATCCATCATTCAGGATACATAGATTAATGTCATCCAGAAGATCCAACAGACAGGAAGAACAAGGATCATTGCAATGGGATCCCCAAAGTGTATTTCTACAATTAAAGTCACCCAAGAGAATAATGGGGGGAGGAATAGTAGAAAGGATAGATCTGAGTTCAGAAATAATGTTAGGATTGGGATGGGGAATATATACAGAGATAAAAGAAATATCTGAAGCCCTAGCGGCAACAACATGAAGACCTGAACAATGATTTGGTAAGGGAATTTGCGTGAACTTAAGACATCTATTGACTAAAAGGGCAGAACCTGCCCTTCCATCATCTCTGTCATCGCGGAGACATGAGAAGCCTGGTATCCTGAAATGGGATCCAGGCCTAAGCCATGTCTCTGATACAGCAAAGACAGTTGGTTTAAAATTGTTTATTAGGAAGATCACATCCTGCTTGTTACGTTGGATGCTTCTACAATTCCATTGAAGAACTTTGAGATCCATTGGGAAGATTGTTTTGAGATAACACAGATAGTAATTGTTCTACAAGAACAGAGACATTGTACGGTAGAGAGTCTGATAATTTCGAATGCATATTAATAAGAGAGCAGAGGAGAAGTTCAACCAGATTATCATTGGGAGTGGTAAGAGGAGAGGTTTCAGAAGGAGAGACAAGAGCACAACCATTAGGTTGTGAAGAAGAAGGAGAGGCTACTATAGAATTTTGAGTGTAAGTGTCATAGGACTTGCCTAAGACAGATTGGGGGCGACGAGGAGTGAAAACAGTTTTTTGTAGGAAGTTACTGGAGAGGTAGCAGGTTGTAAAGGAGGAGATTGCACATGTTGAGGTAAAGTATGGGATAGACGAGGAGAAGCAGCAGCCTCAGAGAAGAGACGCTTTGGCTGAGGATATCTTACTGAAGCTTCCAGGTAGCTAATATTTTCCTGAGACATAACTGTTTTTATAGCCTTCTGACGGGCATGCCCGGGGCAATTTGGGTCAATAGCTCTGTGATTACCACCACGACAAAGGAAACATGTGAAAACTGAGTCCCTCACTGAACAAGAATCACCACTGTGGTTTTGGGAGCAACTGTAGCAGCGCGTCTGTGATCTGCACTGATTTGCTATGTGATCAAAGCGACAGCAATTACGGCATTGGATGGTAGGGAGTTGGTATATGGAAACTGGAAGCGAAGCATTATAGCAAAAGACTCTTTCGGGCAGCTTTTGTCCTAAAAATGTAAGAACCACCGAATTAGAAGGGATCCAGGATGTGGAGCCATCCTTTCGGGATTTTACATTTAAACGCCTAGCTCTGATCACCTCGCCAAAGTTACCATTGCAAGAAATTCCTTCCACAAGCTCTTCAAGAGACCATTCTGTGGGGATGTCTCTAACAACACCCATTATAAAAATATGGAATTTTGGTATATAAGCCTCGTATTTGTTGCTCTCCAATACACCGAGTGACAAGAAATTGTTTGCGTTGTCAGCTGACTTAAGGTCTATGGAAATTTTATTCCGACCCATATTTTTGATGCCTCCCTCTTTAATGCCTTCCACATTATGCTTATGTAGGAACTGTGCAAACTTTAAAATTTTAAAGGACAGACCTGCTGACGGTTCCGACTCTGTCCTTGAAACATAAACAGTGAAGGGCCCCTTATCTAATTGCGAATAACTTAATTTCGCATTGGTTTCGTATCCAGGTTTGGTATACACAGACTGGATCGATTCCGCTGGAGAGCGAGTCGTCTTAGCTTCAGAGCTTACATTATTAGGCTCAGCTAAAGGTCTCTTAGATGCTCTTGGGATATCAGGAGGTAATCCTCCGCCCCCATCAGGGGGTTCATCCATAATAAAACCGACTTACCTTTTGATGTACAATTAGTCCACCAACAAGACAAAACAAACACCCAAGCCAAAACAAACACACAAACCAAAAGATTAGAAACAATACGCAGCCAAGAAAAAATAACCTAAAAATCTGACACTCTCAACCAAGCGTTGGACGAGAACCTCCATAAACTCCTTTATGAAAGAAATGTTAATTGTTTCTTTCTTTTCTTTAGAGTGAATACTACTTCAACTCTTCAATGGCCTCTGTGGTTAGATACCACAATTTTGCCAATAACACGTGTAACAAATTATAGAAATTCTTTAAAAAAATTATTTCACAATAATGGCGGATATCGCCAATGACAGTTGAAAAAACGGCCGCGTGAGCTGCCTACTTGGAGATTTGATGCAAAGCCATGATGTGGCCACTATGCAACGATATTTCAATGTTCTTTATGAATTAATCACTAAATGCACTTTTTACTACATAAATCACGTGTTTTTATTTAGTAAACGACACTACAAATAATTTTAAAAGTCCAATGAAAAATGCGCGTGACACTCATCTTGGCTTTCCTGTCAAAAAAAACCAATGTTAATTGTACTTAACTTATGCCAACTGACTTTAATCTTTGTCAATGTCAGAAGTTTCAAAAGTCTGTAAACCACAGCACCTATTTCGTAAATTATAGTAATTGATAAAATAGGTACTGTAAGTATTTGATTTCATTTTAAAATTAAGTTAAAATAAGCAAAAATGTCACTAGCTATAATTACAAGGTGAGCATTTTCGATTTTTTTAAATTTTGTTTAATAATTAGGTACATTAGCATCAAAATAGAGCATTTGGCAAATATCAACAAAGGTATCGGATATTATCGACGAAAATCAGTAAAAAGTTGAGCTCGTCCAGTGTGAGGATACTGTGGAGCATACGGTGGAGGTCTGCCTGGCTTGGGTAGAGCACCTCGTGGCGGCAATCGGCGGCAATCTCTCGTATCCGGCCCTGGTCCAGGCCATGGTCCGGAGCTAGAGTTCATGGCAGGCCGTCAACTTCTGCGAAGCAGTGATGCTGGCAAAGAAGGAGGCGGAGCGCGTGAGGGAGCGGGAATCCCAGCGCACTCACGCCACTAGCCGCCTCAGGAGACGCCTTGGTCGGGAGGCAACATCAAACTCCCGGCCACCGTAGGCGCGGGCTTGCGGGCAGCTCGCCGCCCGGTAACGACCAGGCCCGAGTCTACGGCGCGGCGGTGTGTTTCACGCGCGCCTCTAAGAGATTTCAGCACATCGTGACGGGGTCCACGAAGACAAATGTCTTCTGGGTCAGGGTTGCGGGTTGGTTAAAAAAGAAACCGTGGCCCTGGCGCACAGGCGAGTAGAGAAACACGTGGGTTTTAGTCAGTAAAAATCTGACACGCCCATCCGCTCCGCCCAGAGCGTCCAGTGTTGAACGGAACTTTTTTCAGATTGTTGATCGAGAGCAATCGAAAGGAATTTCCGTACGTCTACACTTTGAGCGAACTTAACTTTCTTTTCCAAATCGTCACTATGGACGACCGACGGAGTGTGACCCAACTGGAGTGTCCTTCATTCATAACTAGGTAACTTGTTGAACCACCAGACTGCTGCTGTTTAAGTGCTTCTACGGTATCGGTTTCAAAATCTTACTACTAGTGTACCTACTTAATATTCAATAGCCTGAGCGGTCTAGCTTCGCTGACCAAACATTGTGTTGCTGCAATCTGCCACAACCGGTTTCCCGGGTGAATAAACAGTATAGCCATAACCCCCTTAAACCTTATGTAGTATCGTCGCAAAACTATTGGAAGCATGGTTTAGCCTTTAATTTGGTGCTGCAGAACATCACGGCTTTTCACCAAAGAGTCAGCCGGATGTATTCCAATTTTTGCAACTTACGACACTTACCTACCAGTTCATAATGATACCTACCTAACTAATAATAAAATTCCAGTGATACACAGTCGAGGCACAGCATACTCCTAGTGCTGAATATATTCGGCGTCGTCGTTTGCTTATGCACCAAAGTTCTGCTTGTGCTAATGGCTCTCAGTAAGTGTTGTGAATTAACTTACCTACCAAGCCTAACTAGAGATGATATCGATTAGCGAACAACCCTCTGTCGATATAGAAGACCACCTAGTCGACGTCGAAAGAAAGTAATCGGCGTCCATTCCGTAATCCGACTGCCACACATGATACGATCGATCAATCGCAGCTTTAGTGAGGATGTTCCAACGATCAACAGCCTTATAGATTATGATCAGAGAATACAAACACACGTCCTGGTGATAGTTTTATATGGACAGGTGTCTTAGCAGAGCTAAAGCTAATCCATAATAGATACCTACTGTCCAAATCGTGGAGTGGATGTAGTGACAAAACCTTTAGACAATCTATTTCAGAATTAACTTACAATAGGTATTTACCTATTATTGAACCGGTTAAGGTAAGTGCCTACTGAAAAATAAACACTAGATATTAAAATCGAATCTGAAGTTACATTTAATTATAGAACGGCACTCTGATTTATTTATCTAGCTTCCTTAACTCTTAGATACCATTATTAAATACTAAAATGTACATTATCGAATAACATCGTGTTAATCTACTTTTGTTGCTGACCATAAGTAGGTACCTACAAGGTGGCAGGACCTTCAACGCGCAAACTTTACCATTGAAACCAAAATCAAACACAAAATAAATCTGTCATTTTTCTGGCGCACTGTATCTCTTGTATCATGGGCCCATTTACAAACATAGGTACAGATTACGGGTCTGAGCAGTTGTGTTGCGATGTGTGCCGGGTACGATGCGCCTAATGTTGTTGTGTCGACTCGGGAGTTTGGTCGTGGAGGGTCTCCAGATCAATCTCCCTATTGCGCAGCATCGTTGATCGTGTTGTTAGGTTTAACATTGCATCAAATGCCGTCTTCCTTCCTATTCACTCAGTGTTTCTGAGTGAATAGGCTCTTAATAAACTAGCGCGCTTTACCATCAACGATTGCATCACTGCTTACCATCAAGCGGGTTTGCAGTCAAGCACTAGTTTACAATTTATTATAAAAATATAAAAGCATTTAAGCTCACAAACCTAAACAAAAACCACACTCGGAACAACTACCTGAAGACCATACAAATATTTAGTTCGTGCGGGAATCGAACCCGTGATACATTGCTCAGCAGTCGATAATGTTTTTAACACTTGATGTTCAGAATACTGTAGGGGTATAAGTTTACGCGTCTATGTCCAATATGTCCATGCTATCCTGTAAAATAAAACCAACATTTTCATATTTTTTCAAATCTTAAAACCGTCCCAAACAGAGGCGGGTCGATACTCAATAATACTTATTACTTATTAACATTGCAATAACTTTTTTCAGATGTCATTTTCAAAGAACCTGACGTTAATCAAGTTATGCAAGATCACATTGCGAACTATAGCGAGTTCTTATCCAATAACACGATAGGTAGAAGTGCTTCTAATGCCTTATTCCCCCAGATTGAAGACGCTTACTTTTACCATTTGAACATGTTAATATTTTCAAATTCAATGATGTAGTGAGATTGATTCATTGTCTACATTTATCTTCAGCCCAATTCAAACGTTGTGACAGGTCTGAGCATGAGGTTAATTGCTGCGCAGAGTAGGTAACGAGTTCATAATATGCCAGTGGAGGTGAGGGGTGGTGCAAGTAAAAGCCACCATAAAGTTTGAATCGGGCTGAACAATAGTTACTACTGTATAATAAATACATAAGCAAAATCTTGTTCGTTGGCAAGCGTATCGCTTGAAATTTAGTATAGAGTATCTATAAAGTCGTGAAAATAAATGAGGGCGCTGCGGTCGTGCATATAGCAACCATGTTAATGTAATATAAATAAATTTGATACTAGAAGCAAACTGGTTTTAATGAAAACACAAATCTATGGTCTCTGGCGTTTAAATGAAATTAGTAAAACAAAAAATAAAATAATTATATAATTATAATATACATAATTATTTATTATTATATGTTTTAACGAGATTTTACCAATGAAAATTATTCCAAAACATAATAAAAGCTTTCATCGTCTGATTCCAAATATTCTTCGTTAAGAAGTATTTTCATTGTCAGCTGCGTCACTAACGTCTCCGCTACTGCTGACTTTATAGACAAGCTATACAGTATGTTAAGAAAACCCTGTCCGACCCGTGAAGGTGTTGTTAGGTATCGATAACTGATTCTACTAATGGATACAAAACCGGGCTAAACTTAAAAAAAAATCCCCCTAAAAAAATAAATATTATTTCGCAAAAAGAGATAACTTAACCCATTCCTCCCCACTGTCCTATTTTTAGGACACTATATTCAACATTTTTTTTTTCTATGTTAGGGTTATTATTTTTATTGGTTTTGATGAAATTCGTATTTTCACACTATTTTCCCAATAAAATATATTTTTTTCGCTCTTAAAAAAGTTATCGTATTTATAATATACATATTTTTAAATTGAGGAAATTCGTCAGCTTAAAAAGAGTATTATGATTTGATTATAAAAAACCGAAAATAAAAAGTTATCAGCTTCAAAGTCCATCAAATAGATTTTTAGATCTCTACTGAATCTATTATAATTAAAAACTAAAACAAAATATTATTTGGAAGCTTGTGATACTAATTCAAAAAAAGGCGTACTATAAATATGACACTGGGAACATGTCTTTACAAGTAGCCGTGAAAGCGTGTTCGATCCTGTTACGCTCGCTATAAGTTCAAACGTGTCTATTGTTTTGTTTCTTGCAAGTGTTTCGTAAACTTTACTTTAGTCGATAAGTCTTCGTCAAGCACAACACATCTCGTAATATAAAAAATTGTGATTTTTTTATAAGATTGAGGAAAGCAAAGGAGGTAAGCAAAAATATTAGATTTTGTTTCTTATCAAGTGATTAACGATATATTTGTTTAGTTTGGGATGGTATATGTATATATATATTTATATATATATAATATAATTTTTATACTTACTATATATGTATAATTATTGTTTATAGATCATGGATGCAGTGAGAAGAAAATATAAAAAAGCATTGATGGTGTCTGAAATCACCGAGTATCTTCAAGATATTGAAGATTGTAGTGACGAGGAGTTCAATGACTTGGAAGTTGCGATATTGCCCCCGGATGAAGTGGATGAAATGACTGATATAGAAGAAGGTAATGACGACGATATGGGAGTTCTGCCAGTGTCAGATGTGACTGGTCAAGTGGAATTTTCATGTACAATTGATAACGTCGAGGAAGATCTTCCTACTCAAACCACATCTCGGACCAACAAGACAGTCATTTGGCGTAAGTGTGAACCTGTATATTCTGAAATTCAGCCGGAATCTAATACTGCTAAACAATGTTTAGAAAATATGATTACGGAATTGGAAGGAAAATCTGCGGTAGAAATATTCGAACACTTGTTATGTGACCAGATTCTAGAATATATAGTGCATGAAACAGTAACCCATGCCAAAAATTATAAAAATGATTTGAACTTCAATCTTACCGTGAATGAGCTAAAAGTATTCATAGGAATTTTGTTTTTCTCTTCGTATCTCCACTTGCCTCAAAGCAAACTATATTGGTGCAGAGATGATGATGTACACATTCCATTTGTTGAACGAGCGATGTCTCGGAATCGTTTTGATAAAATTAAATCATATTTACATTTCAATGACAATTCAAGAATTGATAATAGTGACAAAGCTTTCAAAATTCGCCCATTTATCGATAAAGCTAATAAATCATTCCAAAAGTTTGGTGTTTTTGAATCCAACTTAGCTGTTGATGAAATGATCGTCAAATACTTTGGTCACCATGGTATCAAACAGTTTATAAAAGGTAAACCAGTAAGATTTGGATACAAGCTTTGGGCACTGTGTGGAGTAAGCGGATATTGTTATAACTTTTCGCTTTATACAGGAAAGGATCCTCAAATATCTTGTAATACTGGTGATGGCTTGGGTTCAAGAGTGGTAAAAAAGTTGCTTACAGTATGTACTGATCCTAGTGCACATGTAGTCTACTTCGATAACTTCTTCAGCAGTATGCAATTGTTGATTGACTTGAAATCTGAAGGGTTCAGAGCTACAGGGACAGTCAGAGACAATAGGACTAAGAAATGTCCAATCATGACCAAACAAGAAATGAAGAAGCAAGAACGTGGTTATTCCGATCGTCGTTTCGATAAAAATAATGAAATATTATGCGTGAAATGGCATGATAACAATGTAGTATGTCTCTTAACTAATTTTGATACTGTTGAACCTTTTGTAAAAACTAATAGGTACTCAAAGGTAGAAAAGGCCAAAGTTGCTGTGAATCAGCCAAAGCTTATTCATAATTATAATAAAAACATGGGAGGAGTGGATAAACATGATTGGCTTATTTCTAAGTATCCAATCCGCTTTAGAGGTAAAAAATGGTATTGGCCTCTAGTAATCCGTGTTTTGGACATGACTCTAGTCAATGCATGGATTATTTATAACCAAGTAAATAAAGATGAGACCATACCTCTGCTTGATTTCAGAAGAAGGGTATGTTTTTCTTGGATGAAAAAATCGGAAGGCAAAGTAAATAAGCTTACATCAGGTACTTCAGAAGTTCTTTTACAACCTATAAGATTTGACAACTATGGTCACTATATGACCAAGAGGGACAAACAAAGACGTTGCCAAGGACAAGGCTGTAAAAAAAAGCCTTTAACATTTTGTTCTAAATGTGAAAAAACACTCTGCAGTGATTGTTTCATACCTTATCATACAAAATAAGCTTTTATTACATTATTTCTGATACTGTTACTGGTCCTATTTTTAAATAAAGCTGATTTCCATATAATTCTTATCTTTACTTTTTCCTGACCATATGTTCCCACTGTCCTATTTATAGGACATGCTGAGTCAGCGAAACCGTTTTTTTTAATTTATTTTTTTGCCATATTATTTTTTCTTAACATATTAAGAGCCCTAATACAAGATTTCATCAAAAAAATCCAATATTTTCAATGCTTGGGAAGTAATGGGTTAATAAATTTGCGTTGAACACCCTTCCGCGGGCGACGGGCGGCAGGGCACGCGGCACGTGGTCGCATCGCTATTCGCTCATAATAATACCGGTGTTGTCACTTTTTTAAAAATTACCAAATTTCGGGGAAGTTGGAATTAATTCGCGGGAAAAAAAGATTATTTCAAAATTCATTTGTATTGGTACTATGATGATTACGTAAAATTTTATATTATATTTGGTCATGTGTTTACCTAACCTTTATTATCCTTAAGGTAAATGTACGTAATTCCGGAGTACTAAGGCATTCTTGTCTTTGCTAGCAATTTCCAGTAAAGCAGAAAAAATCAGCGAATTGAAGTTAGTTTAGTCGTAAAAAGAGGTTTTCAGAGAAGAGATTGTTATGTAACACTACCTACTGTATTTAAACTATTTTATAAAAGTAATCGTAATTTTTCTGGACCTAGTAAATGTCCGTTATTACGGTATAAAATTTGACTCTCCAGGTAATTCCGTAAATGGGTGCTGGTGATTCCGGCATATGCAGAAAAATCCGTTTTTCTGCAGGATTACATGAAATATGAAACATAAATTTAATGTGACGTGTTCTAAATAAAACAACTTTATTTTATAAGTGTAGGAAAACAGTTTATTTAAATTTTTAGGTACTTATAGTAACTTTAAACTTTCATGAATCAAATTGAACTTACTTCTAGCACGGTTTAGTGAACTATATTATATTCATTTATTTATTATTATTTATTTATATATGAAATAATCCGTTTATAAGTCTAAAATTTAATCATCAGTCTATATTTATACTTTGTACTTTCATGAGATCAAAATGAACTTACATCGATTTAAATTAGCAGTGTTTAGCGAACTATATTATATTCGTTTATTTATTTATATATGAAATAATCCGTTAAAGTCTATAAGTTAATCATCACAGTCTAAACATTGAATAGAAAATACGCCTCTTTTATTTACCGCCATAGGAGCGTTAATTTTTTTGAGAACTTCTTTAGCGTCGTATATTAAAATGTCATCTTTTTCAGGCCAACGCCAATTCACTCGCCCACTGGGCTCGAAACCGCTCATGGTCATAGTTTTTATTTTATATTTTGTTTCAGATGCATCGTGTATAACTTCCATTACTACACCCGGAAAATTTTCTCCTTCATAAATAATTATAACATAATCTCCTGGAGTTATTTTCAACGAGTTAGAACCAATCCTTTCATCTGAAATTATGGCTGGTGTTTCAATTTCTCTATTTTTTGTTGTTTTTCTCGAAGGACCAGGTTCATTAATTTGATCTGGAACTTTGGATGACTTCTTTTTGTTTCTTTTTACTATGTTCTTCGCCTTTATTTTTTCTTTAGCTTTATTTTCACGGTCTTGTTTTCTTATTTCTTTTTGCTTTAGCTTGTTTTCTTTTTCTTCTTTAATCTTTTTTTCATATGCAATGTATTCATCAGCAGTTCCTATAATAGGAGCCAGTTTTTTTTTAATAAGTTTTTTACCTTTACTGGTCGACGGAGTTTCTGGCCACAACAAAGCATTTTTGAAGGGTGTTGGAAATGCAGTTTTTTTGGAATTTTGAGAATTTTCGCTTTGATCTTGAGTAGGGGAATTTGATTCAGTAACGGAATTCTGAATATTGGTAGAACTATCTTCATATTTTTTATTATTCTGAGACGTCGAAATCGGAAACGATTCCAATGTATCATCAGCAGATCTAGTAAGTATCTCTATAGGTGTTTGGTGAGATGAAGATAGTTCACCAGATTTGGATGATTTTTTTTTTAGTCTGATTGTTTGGGGTTACGCATTTTTCGTGTTTATCAGCAGCTATATTCATATCATTTTGTACTACAGATGCTAATTGAGAAGTTAGTGCTTCTTTGGAAATGAAAGGTTTGCTATTTTCTACTTTTCTATCAGTTTCATTAGGTGGTGAGAATCTTTCTTGAGGAACTGGCGTAGTCACAGAAAAAGTTGAATTGTTGGTTGGTAATGTTCCCGACGGCTTAAATAATTTATCGTTGTCTCTATTTGCTACTTTTTCTTTGGGAGGTATGATTGTAGGAACATCACCAGGGTCATTTTGTTGTATGACAACTGAGGATTCTTCCAGAATAGCTTCTTGTGTGAGAAGTATAGTTTCTGAGGGCGGTACTATTATTACGGGAACATTACTAACGTTATCCTGCTCGGAAATTTTCGATATATTACCAATTATATTGCTTGAATCATCTAGCAAATCACCTGCCGCTTTATAATTTGTTACTAACTCTTGTTGCGTCTCTTTAAAAGTAATGGTCTCAATAATACTTGGACTTTTAGGAGTTGAACAGGGTAAAGCACTGGTCAAAGTTATCTCGTTAAGAAAAGCCGATTCAACTATCGTGTCTTCATTGATCCAATTAAGGTCAAGATCGGCTAACGTACAGTTATTTTCCACTAGAGTGGTGTTGCCTAGACTCATTGAATCTGGTGTTGGTGTATGACTCGTGCAGGTCTGCTTCCAGAAATAGTACAGACTGTCGTCTTTTACGTTGCCTGTCCATTCTCCAGAACATTGCCGGAACTCATTTAATTTATGAGCATCTAAATTCATCTCGAACCACTTAATAAAATCTTTAGATTGTAACTGCTTGCTGCTTTCTAAAGAGTTCAAACTTGTAGGTGTACTTGTACCAGAACTTGACGCAGTTGCCGCAGAAGATTTAGGTATTTTTTTATAATTAACTGCATTTTCGTCGAAGGGATACAGGCCGGCCTTTCGAAAGCCATTTTGTATAATTTCTGGTCGCAGAGTCGTTTTGATGGCTTTTTCAAGCACGGGACCAAAATCTTCTCGCTTCAAGCGTCTGCCATTATTTTCCATCCTCCAAGTATGTACTGCTTTACTCCAAGCGTTTTTGAGACTGTGAAATACTGCGACGTCCATAGGTTGTAAAGCATGTGTGGCGCTAGGCAACAGAGCTATCAGTATAATGTTTTTTTCTTTACAAAATTCGCATACTGGGAGCGAAAGATGGGAGACGTGTCCATCCAGGAACAAAGCTACAGGTCTTGTAATATGTTCTCTCGTCAAAAATGGCTCAAATTGATTAGCCACGTACTCATAAAATGCCTCTGATGTCATCCATCCCGAGTCAGTACGTCCGATGGCCCAATCCTTAGGATATTTCAACAATATATTTTGTGGTATCCTTTTATACGGAAATAATGCTAATACCGGCATTAGTTTCCCGTCAGCTGACGCGCCCAGACAGAGTGTTAGATTTTCTTTATCATCATTACCAGAACGGCAGTGAACATTTTTCACCCCCTTTCTGGCAAGGACTGGTTGACCTTTCGGACACAAAAAAAAGGCAGACTCATCGCAGTTGAACACGCGTGCGGGGTCTTCCAACACAGCCATAAGATTGTTGTCTTCGAAATATTTTCGGACTCGTTGAAACCAGCCCCTTATTTTTTCTTCAGTAGCGTTTACACGGGCAGTAGTCAATGCTTGACATACTCTCTTGCTTATCACTGGGTTTCTTTTCAGAAAGGCCTCGTACCAATGTCTGCCAGGGACTCCGTCCTTGAATGGATTTTGTCGCTTCAATCCTATCAGTAATTTAGCTACCGAGTGTAGCAGTTGATCTTTCGTAACTGGAAATCCAATTTCGGCCATATGCAGTACCCATTTTACCAACAAACCTTCTGTCGATGACAGGACTGTTGGAGCTCCTGCTGACTCTTGTTTTTTGTATTTTTTATTAATTTTATCATGCAAGGTCTGGTTGGGTATGTTATATACCTTAGATGCACGATATATGGTCATGGATCCATTTTTTATATCCTCTAAAGCTTTGGCGAGGTCCTCGTTGGAGTACTTTTTGTTTGACATATCGACCTGTAAAAAAATTAAAATGCAGTAGCTCACTCAGGTACTTCTATATCTACCGTAATAAGAGACACAGCCAAAAACAGTGTAGGTAATTGCGGTAGTCAGATTAACATAAATTTCAAACGAGTAACTTTTCTTAACAACATAAAATGACTTAAATTGTATAGAAATGCAATCATACTAGTAATAGGTGCCAAAAAATATACTGGAAGAAACAATTAAATTAAACAAATTAATGATTTTGTACCGATGTTATTTGTGACGAATCTGTTTAAAGTAAAAAAAATGTTTTCTCTTTACACACGTATTTCATAACTTAGAGAAATAAAATCGTAATACGTAATTTGATTCCAAGAAACTTTGTTATATATTAGACCTGTAACAGCTTTTTTTGTTTACTTAACTCATCTCGTTTCTGACAAATTACAAAAAACAAAATCACATTCCTTTCCTCTATTCCGTAATTGTTACGTAATAATGGACACGGTTGGTTTTTGGTGTAGGTAATTTCGGCAATCAGAAAATTTCAATTAACTCGCTAAAAACTAAATGAAGTAACTTGAAACGTTAATCAATCAGTTTGTTTTAAAACCCTTTAAAATAATTACATTACTTAGTTATGAAAATACTTACATATCACTCGCAATATCCTTATGAAAATCCGCGCGGTAGCTTACGCGTGCGCAACACACACACTACCTTTATGGCGGTTTGGCGCAGACTGACCGAGGGAGACGTGACAACTGAGCCGACGATGGTTAAGTACAGTTCTTTTTAACGTGTGTATTTGACGCTCTATTGTACATACTTTATAGATAATTTTAAAACTTTTTGATACAATTAGAAGTTTTCTTATTTTTAGGCCTAAAACGAAAACTTACGAAATTTCGTACACTTACGTAATATGGTACATCTACCTTATGGGTCGGACAGGGTTTTCTTAACATACTGTATAAAATAATGCCTAAGGCATTAAGTCCGCTATTGTCCAATGTTTATGTTTGTGCAAAAAGTTTGAATAAATAAATAAATAAAATAGTGAATACTGAGAGTATTTTTTTCCATTTTTATATAAACTATCCAATAAGGTCGAATAAGGTGGACAGACCAAATTCGTTCATCTCTGGACACCGACCTGCATGATGCTATACTCGCAGACGGGGACCGTAACAAATGGCGAACTATTGTGAAGAAGAGGATAATTCCACAGGGACATCACGATCCTCAGAAATGAGGAGAACGACTTGAGGAGGAGGAGGATATAAACTATTGGCTAGACATATGGGCGTACCTGGCCTAGAGGCTGGGGAGTGCTAAGTCACGGCAAGGGCACAGCAAGTATAGAGTCGAATCATCCCCGGCTATTTTGTCTTACAAACTACACGATAACATCTACATGAGGCATTTGTAGTGTTCCTACTTTGTCGGGCAAATACACGCAAGTGATCCCGTTCCCCTGTTTATACTTTGATTAATTATTAATTAGGGGAGTTCATACATGTTCTGCAATTTTCAAATTTATATTTGTGTTTCTTTGTTTATGACTTGGAGGGTTTCGGTCGTAATCTTCCACGGTGACCAGCCGTGTTGGACGAATTAGCGCGGCCCACCGGGGAAAAAGAACGTGGATAGACCACAAAAACGATGGATGGACGACATAGAAGAGACGGCTGGGAAGGACTGGACAAAATTAGCACAGAATAGAGAGAAATGGAAGGACTTGGAGGCGGCCTATACCCTAAAAGGGGTTCCTATAGTTAAGATATTTAAGTAAACTTATATAGAATTAATTACAAAATTATTACTAATCTAGAAATAAGAAACTATAAAACAATGTTATGTCAGATACCTATAGGAAAATAAACAGGCTTATTATTATTATTTCGTTTATTTTTATATATATACACATATTCATTTACATTTTTAAATATTTATAAAAAACATTTAAAAATATAAAAAATTGTGTTCCACCGATGGCGGGAGCGGGGTCCAAGCTACCGGTGGTTAGAGCTCCAGAGACAGAAACCTCCTCAGGATGCGGGCCGTATCGAGGAGTACTGCCTTTTGAATCTGGCCTTTGATCCAACTGCCTAACGAGAGCCTCAATAGATGTTGGTCGAGGCTTTTGGCTATCAAACCATTGGCCGATACGACAATCGGTACAATGACTGCCGAGTTGACATTCCACATGTCAACAATCTCGTGCGCCTAGTCGAGATATTTAATTTGTTTCTCTTTCTCAGCTTTCACGAGATTCCCGTCATGTGGAATGGTAACATCGACAATCATTGCGAGGCGCGCTAATCGATCTATCACCACCATATCAGGCTTATTGGCAACAATAGTCCTATCAGTAATGATAGACCGATCCCAGTATAACGTGATATGGCCATTTTCAAGAACTGGGTCGGGCACATACTTATAATACGGTACCTTAGAATCCACAAGTTTATATTTCAGAGATTTCCGGTACGCCCATGGCTGGACAGGACATAAAATTAAAATATATCCAAAATATTTATTGTAACTTTATTAACTTCAAATAAAAAGATAATACAATGTTTGCAATTATAACGCCGGCTGTGCTATTACAATCTATAGATTAAAACTTTAACATTCTTATTCATTCAATCGTAACTCTTATTCTAATAAGGCTACCCTTAAATCCTACCACTTTCACTCTTTAAGTAAGGGCCAATTAACGCAGTTTATTTTTATTATCTATTGATTGCATAATTTGGTACGCACGATATAAAAAAGTCGATATATGTAATTATTAGGAATTCTGAATCAAAGTAGAATTCCTTATATTATGCATAGATATAAATTCGCTAGCATCCTTACAAAAATCAACTATTTTATTACAATTCCACACCCAGTACAATGCTATAAATGCACGCACCGAAACCTGTGCACTAATAAAACTATAAGATTCTACAATCAACCAAAACAATTGATTTAATACACCCAACCAACACAATACAACCGAATTATCACACGATCATATATAATAATAATAAAACAGAGCATTAATAATCAACCCCCTTATTCATAAACGTTGCTTAAAGTTAACTAGTGAATAGCGAATGTTTAAACAAAAATTTTTGACGTTTGCACGTCCTCGACTATAATCATCGTTTATGGAGAAACACATAGTGTTTAAGGGCTTTATTCAGAAACGATGATTAAAGTATATCTCGAACACCAATGACTGATTACACGGTGAACGAAAACATCTTAAGGAAACCTGGACTTTTCAGTCTGAAATCGCCAAACCGCATTGAGCAAGCGTGGTGATTACACTCAATCCTTCTCTGTATGAGAGGAGACCTGTGCCCAGCAGTGGGACGATAAATGGGTTGATGATTATTATTAAAGTGATGTGCAAACGTCAAAAATGGATGGTTAAACAATCGCTAATCACTAGTTAACTTTAAGCAACGTTAATGAATAAAGAGGATAATGTTTAAAAATAAACTTGTAATGAATATACATTTTACAATAAGTGTATAACCTTATGATATGGTAATGATATGATAAAAAATCTACACTGGGTCCAGCCAGCCACCAGAACTTTTATTTTATAAATAATTATTATTATTACTAAAACTAACATGCAATTCAATAATAAACCTTACATTACTACCAGTATTTCTTTAAGGCATAACTGAATATTTATATTGTCCAATCTATCAGGAAGCATGTTACCTTAATTAGTAATTGATGGCATTTTATTGACTTTAGGTATTACGTAAGCTTCATTCCTTAGTCCTGGGATACATGAGTGTAACAGTAATTAAACATGCCTGTATACATTCGTGTATACCAGTTATTATTGTATAACTAACTAGTTTAGAGAGAAAAAGTCAAAATTATAATATGTAATGAAACTATAGTAGGTATTTTTGTTAAAATACATACCTACTTAATGTTTTCAGTAGGCCAGTACTTATTTTTTGAAGCTATAGCTTAAATACGAACAAAATAGTACTAGGTAGGTACTTAAAGAAAAAAATCATAAGTATTTTCGTTACATAGGAAATTCCAAGTATGGGTCTAAAACCATAAAGGCCCATTCACACGAAGAGTTTCTCATCCGTTTATCGCGAGAAAATGCATGCCAGTCACGTGATAGAAACATCTGTAATTTTGTCAATGTCTTCAAGCAGTAATCGCCAACTTTCCACATGCGACAAACGTATACGATTACATGATTTTATTCGCGATTAAACTTCATCAGAGGCTAGATAGAAACTAACTCCATGTAAATGAGCATTTGTTAACTTGTCGAAACGACCGCTGAAAGGACAAAATGTTAGAGAAACTTTCACAAAACTGAATACATCCAAATACAACATGTTGATTTAATCAAATATTTTAATCCTAATTGTTACTACTTTATAATCAAGTGCACTTAATGAATTCTCACTACATTAATAGTTCCATTTGTTTGAGTTTTTTTAGCGTTCTTATTCTACAAACAGAAATACTAAATGTCCCATGTAAATGGTCCACAGTAACTGAAAGGATAGTTACAAAGAGAGCATCGTCCCCTTGTTTATCAGACCATAAGCATTCTTTGAATATTTTGTTCCCTACGATACCTGCTACAATAATACGGCAAGTTAAACATTTGCCCCCTTATCCATAAAAGTTGCTGAAAGGTAACTAGTGATTAGTGGCTGTTTAACCATGCAATTTTGACGTTTTAACGCCACTTTACTTTAATCATCGTTTACGCGGTAGGTATACCTACACTACCTAAACTCAAAAATCGTGTTTTTTTTTTTAATTTCTCTGCCTTCGCACGTTTTCTCACATCACATTAGACATTGGCAGAATTGTCGACATCGGCATCATTGCCATAAACAAAAATAGAATAGAATCATCGTTTACAAATAAACCCCTTAAACACTATGGTGTTTATTCATAGACGATGATTAAAGTTAAGTGACGTTAAAAGGTCAAAAATGTATGGTTAAAGAAACGCTAATCACTAATTAACTTTATGAAACGTTTATGAATAAGGGGAGGGGGGGGGGGGGGCTTAGAATCCTAGGATCCAACTCTACATGGGTCACTAAGTACTTCGCAAATGACGTATACGCTTATAGGCATTTGTCTGACAATAATTCGATATAATAACTGAGCATGATAATTTGACTTTTGGAATTCTTATTATATGCAAAGCATTTTCCAAAAATTTTCTCCTCGATATATTTTCTAAAAGCAAATGACTAGACCTTAATGAAATTCCGTTTTTTATTATAAAAATCATAATTAACATTTTCGTCAGCGCTAAAATTGATCCTCTTCAGCAACACCAATACCTCTGATCGGGTTCAATTTTTGATTTATTTTGGAGGCTATTCTCGTAATTACGTAAGACGAAAGGTCAGTCTGATCCGTCTCAATCTGTCAAATCTCGACCTTAGAAGCATTAGGCCGTATGTACAGGGTGTATCTGACATCGTAACGCAAACTTCGCGAAAAGGCTAAACCGCATGCCACTAATAAAATTATGATAGTCATTAATATCGTTAATGAGCGGTTACAGAAATCACAGTGTTTTATAAAAGTATAGCAATTATGAACGGTTTAAAGTGAAAAAAACTGCATATTATTTTTTTTTTAAATCAGGAAAAAACCGACGAAAAATTCCACCAATGGGGGGTTAAGAATCATGTAAGTACAGGATCCATGGTATTCGTTTGTGCGTCGATGTCAGAGACACCCTTTATAGGTCCTTCGACCTACAGCTTCGAGCAATAAATACGACCAAATGCTTCAAGGTCGAGATTAATATACCCTCGATTTCTCTACATTTTTGACAATGATCGTCACTGAGATTTTAAACCTTTTTTATTCACGGGAATTGGCCTAGGATGAGGTTTATTCTTTTTCAGAAGTTGTGTGGCTACTTGTCTGTTTTTTGTAACTTAAGCTTACACTCAGAAGTTTCATGAAAAAAGATTCCGCCTGTATATCTTATTGTTACTGTCGTAAGTTTTCCATTCGTTACGTATAAATTCACTTGAAGAACTCGACGGCGTTGGTTAAGAGGCCGTTAAAACTCGTGGATCGTTTTATATCTCATGGACGGAGATTACGTTCACTTACTAACATTGTTCCATATTGTTTAAATTACTACAAGTGTGGGCATTGGGCAATATTACACGCGATATGCTTAATATTATGTATGTACTTATATTTTGTGTTTGGAACAGTGTTGTTATTGGACAACACTACCAAGTCTAGTATCTTTATCACAAAAGGCTTACTGACTGAAAGCCTTGGATCCTCGATCTCCTTGCTACTCATACAACTAATTATTAGTTTTATTTAGTGCCTAATATAATTATGTAACCATTATTTGATATATACTTTTAAGATTCATGAAATGGAGATTCAGTATAAATTACGTAAATTGTCATTTTCATGAATACATTCATGTTTTAACACATTCAGTGCCGACTCGCCGGGCGAGTCCACGTAAACTCTCCGGGCGAGTCGGTGGCACTGAATTTAACTCAAAGGGGCCATGGCTTACCGAGTATTATTTCAGTTACAATTGGTAATGGACGATTCTACTCTCGATATTATTTATTTTCAAATTGATAAGCAACAAGACTCAAAGAGACTATCGATGTGTATAAATATTGATAGCAGCCCCACTAATATCACAGTGCACCAACACTACGTTCAGTGACCAAAACTACAGGATCATAAATGAGCTAGTGTTACGCTGCATTAAAATAATATGCAGCTAAAATGATCTCTGCTGCCACCAGTAATACCATGGAACTGTCGAAGTATTGGGGCAAATTTTAATATTCACGTGCCATCGAAAAAGTAGAATAAGGGATAATTATTATTAATTTATTAATAAAATATCCTTCCGTAACTTGATAATGATATCTGTTCAATATTCAGGATTATAGAACACCCAATATATGTGAATGAATAACATCACAACGATTTATATCGACATACAAATCGTGATAATAAACAAAAGATACACGTATACGCATCCACAATCGCTACAACTCCAGAATTGCTCTGCGAAAACACCTGCGTTGATCCACTGAAAATAATTTAATTGTACACTGTGCTAATACTAAGAGGGCATTCAACGATGACTAAATAGAAGAGCACTGTTTCATTTTAATCCTTATATGTCAATACTTAGTAAAAAATAATGCATCTCTAAACTATACGTGTCTAGGTATATGGAAGCATTAACAATCGGTCAATTCCGTGAGTGCGAAGTTGCCTAAGCTTAATAATTAAATGCGTAAAGAATAAGAAGTAAAATTGCTTGAACATAACCTTATACAACAATGAGTAAAACATAGAAATAGTTCAAGCAATTTTGACCCCTAATTCATTATGGTCCATCTTTTACATTTTGATATAATGACACACCCGCAGTGCTATACACAACCAGAGTTCACTAATTATAACTACCAAGTACTTTTTCCAACATGGTAAAGCGCAAACTTTAGTCGTGTATAATGTATGGAAGATTAGGATTGATAGAAACATGATCAGTCTTAAATATAAATAAATAGTATGAAAATCAACTAGCATCGGCCTTACGTAAGTAAATAAATTATTTAATATTCTATATTGCATGCTATTCACGAAGATTCAATTCGATGTTTAATTTATATAATGAGTACAATAAACATAAATATGTATGTATATACTTCGTAGGTTACGCTAAGGATACAACAATAATTTGTCTGTGGCGCGTTCTAGAACCGTCATAAAATAGGTTTCCTATGCCTAGTAGAAGAACACAATGTGAAAAAAAAAAAAAAACAATATCGGCAGGGCCATTTTATCGTGTTGAATCGTGCTTCAATAAAGCAAATGTTTAAAACAAAATATTAAACATATTTCAAAAGTCGTCATAGGCAAAATGGAACCTTCAAAACCCATTAGCGATACCAATTTAATACTAAATCGATTAGGTGCATTGTTTTATTGATTATGATCTATATTTAAAAAAAAAATGAAATGCTGTGGTAAACGCTTTACTCGAGACTGAGCTGTGAACGAATGGGCAGGTCTGGTTAAAGTTTTTTTTATTATTATTTTAACTGTTCCTTATAGTTTGAATAAGCTTTTAAGGAAATACAACATTGGAAAAGTAGCCCGGAAAATTAGGGGTAAAAATAAGTTTTCCATAGAATTATTGCAATTTGGACAGGACGTCTCTTGAGGTAGCCGGTGGTTAATAAATGATAATGTTCTCTCCAAATCTAAAACGAAATCTTTTACTATAACCACATACCATTTACTTTACGTAGCGTTTATCATGGAAGACTCCCCAGCAGATATATAAAAAGTAGACGTAACTTCATGAAACGAATTTTTTTTTTATATTTGCTCTAGAAGTCAGATTTATAGACAGCATCTTCACACTAACGCTGTCTTTCTTGCGGCACATATTATTAGCTGTTTTATTATATTGTAAAATTAAGTCCTAATTTTAATAAAAACATTTAACGCATAAATCCTCATAAAAAGAGTTGTTCGTATTTAAATTGCCTTTGTATAGACAATTTAAATACGCGCGTCAATCTCTTACAAATTGTAATATTTCTTTATTCGATTTTCAACATTATCTCTAAAGAATTAAGGCTCAAAGTTGATTGAGAATATTTAACAGTTTCGGGTGGACTGCTGTTGTCCGTACCATAGACACCTAACTTATTATTGTCAGCATTTAAAAACTACTTACGTCATGGAGACGAAATTTTCATAAAAGCATTTAATGCTATAAAAGCATTTCTAAATTAGTGTCGACCCAACGGGCGTAAACAAAGATTTATTTTAAGTTTAATTGGTCAATTACTAAAGGCCGCGCAACGGATTTGATATGTGTAATAATTATGAATAAACGAAATCTTATATGTATACAATGTGTTTTTAGACCTTTGTTGACATTCATAGAACACCCCATAGTTAGTACGTATTAATATTATTGTCGTACCATTAGCGTCACCTAATGCAGCATTTCGTATGCAAAAGACTCTTAATAAAACCAAAAAACCTTCCTCTGTCATTACAATGTTTTAGCAATAAATTTTGGTCAATTATACTTTGCTAGATAGTGCATATTGTTTAGATGCATCGGCTTCATTAAGAGTTTTTCACGCATAACACAGATTACAATTCATGTGTCGAAAGTGTCATCTAATTTCTTAATACTGTAAAAATGATAAAATTATTTAAATCCTATTAATCACATCTTTTATAATACGATTTAGTTGTCGAGCTTATTGAAATAATGAGAAAAGCCAACATCTAGGCCTTAAATAAATAACTAGTCTTGCAATAGCAACGCCACTCTAAAGTTTAGGAAACAGCCAATTCTTTTTTCAGGAGCAAAAGTAATGGAACACTTTCTGAAAAAGGAAAATTAAAGGTTTTGTTTAGTTGAAATTTTAATTAAGTCATCATCATCAGGTCGCCGAGACATGCCTATAGGTACCGCGGCATCGTTGCCGATGAAATGACAATTTTATTGTCATATTTTTAAGTAATATTCTCTATCCGTTGCATAAAAATCCCTTGCCTAGCCGCGCCGCCAGTGGGCGCCAGCCCTAATTGAAAAGTATGGAAGATAGTCATGTTGCGCCGACCCTATATAAATTCATGGATACTCTGCCGTGATGCGTTCTATCTGTGTCAAGGCGACAGAGCTAGAACAGATCGTATCCACGTGTTCATTTTGGCCCACAGTCCACGCCAGCTTACTGGGTTTTTGAGCAACGTCAATATTTTGGAACGCAGTGGGGTGTTGTATATATGTTCTGTCAATTTTACGCCTAGAATACTGCGATCCATTTTGCTTTGTATTTATTACTTGGTAACAAATTCTGTTGTGGGAGCAGTTATTTCACTCAGTGATAATCACAGATATAATATAGGAGTGCACATTCACACTGAAACGGGTCATTGGAAACAATAGGTGCGTGCAGATGCCGACGGATTTCGGCATACAGAGGCGAAGGCAGCCTCGTACATAACCCAAATTTTTATTTGGGTTATGTACGAGGCTGCCCCGCTCCACCTATGCTTTATTTTATTATAAAAAGCCAAGTCTCTTCCAAAAATACCAAATAGAAAAAGCTAGTTGTATGGAAACGAAAATATACTTACAAGATATGAATCTATTTACTCCTCGTGTGTATATTATGTAAAAATTCGAAGTGAAATGTTCCATTATTGTGAATGTAGTAGTTAGAAATTTGGTATGTTCACTGTGAGATTGTATAATTCTCAATGGGGTTAAAATCTTTGCTTTGCATGTGGGTCTCGTTGTGCGCCATCCTGTAACCCCACAAAAGCATGGCTTCTTTGCACACCATCTGAAACATTATTATTGATTGATTACTAAACATCTCACCCTGAGGATATTTACCATAAAATATTCGTTTAAACGTGTCGGGATCATAACATCTGGTTCTTTATTTGCTATTCTTAGGTATTTTTGCTTCATTATACACATATTACTACAGACGTCATGCTTCCGCACACTGTACAGCAATGATATCACAATAAATCCGATTGAATAGAAACCGGAAGAGTAATTAACAAAATAATATCTTTGACAGACTCCTCTTGATATGACATCACATCCAAGACCTTCAACACCATCGTTAACAATAAATTGCCGGGTAATGCGTATTCAACTCAACCTTGCTTGTAAAATGCTAGGTTTGAGACCGGGGAAGCTTAGCACTCATATTTAGATTTTTATAACCTTATAATGTAGTTCTTGACCGCGATCCCGCCTGATAGTAAGTAGTGATTCAGCCGTTGATCGTAAAGTGCACTAGTTTATTAAGAGCCTATTCACTCTAGCCTTGAAGACGCCTAAATTTTAATCAGACGGGAAGACCGCAGCAGGCATATAGTTCCAATCCTTAGATGAATTTTTATTTAGAGAATTTCTACTGATATTGTGACAATGAAAGTATTAGATATTTAGAACTGGCCATTAGGAAATTTATTACAGACATCGATTGCATTACTATACTGAAACGAGATACGACTATGTTAATTTATTCCAAAGCAAACAAGTTTCGGTAAAACCTTTAAAAATTAGACACAGACAGTTCGTGTGCAATATTTGACCTACTAACTTTTTGTTTTTACTTCACCAACGTTGCGTATAACAAAGCTCTCCGAAAGTAAGGCTAAGGAGGAATAATCATAGTTGATCGGCCAGATTGGCGAACGCCTCGTATCTCGTTGGACCTTTGTGGTGGAGCCGCGAGGCACTCTTTACCGCTATTTTTTACATCGGGGTTTGTACTTTCTATTTGATTTATTAAGCTATGGCATAGCTTCTAGCTCGGGCCTTGAGCGTGGAGACCACATCCAGAAATTTCGTAACGAAAATAACCTAACACCACAACAATTATTATATAATATGCCGACCTACCAGGTCCTGTAAATGTCTGATGTATGTTTATAGTAGATGTATTGTGTGTCTATAAGTCTACTGTGCTAAATAAATGAGTTTTCTTTCTTTCATTTACAGCTAAACAGCGTAGCCTTTATTCCAAGACGTCATCATCTGCTACCTTTTTGCCAACTATGCTGGGGTCGGATTCCAGTCTAACCGAATTTAGCTGAATACCAATATCTTCATGGAGCGACTGCCTATCTGACCCCTTGGTAAAACTTTCGTAGTTCTGACGACCTGTAACGATTTTCAAAGAACTACGAATGACAGCAGAGACCAACTTGCGTGGTCTCGACCCCTACGTGCTTCGGAAAGCACGTTAAGCCATCGTGGGTACGTTACGCGCGTGGTGGTCTTTACATATCGAGGTATGTACAGATGGTCATCTATATACCAACCGTGACAAATATAGTAGATGTATTGTGTGTCTATAAGTCTGTGCTAAATAAATGAGTTTTCTTTCTTTCATTTACAGCTAAACAGCGTAGCCTTTATTCCAGACGTCATCATCTGCTACCTTTTTGCCAACTATGCTGGGGTCGGATTCCAGTCTAACCGAATTTAGCTGAATACCAATATCTTCATGGAGCGACTGCCTATCTGACCCCTTGGTAAAACTTTCGTAGTTCTGACGACCTGTAACGATTTTCAAAGAACTACGAATGACAGCAGAGACCAACTTGCGTGGTCTCGACCCCTACGTGCTTCGGAAAGCACGTTAAGCCATCGTGGGTACGTTACGCGCGTGGTGGTCTTTACATATCGAGGTATGTACAGATGGTCATCTATATACCAACCGTGACAAATATAGTTTAACCTGATCAATCAACCTGTGCGTTATAATTGAGCATTTATTCTAGATAAAGCGATAATTACACGAAATGAAATGAAATCGTTTATTAAGAAAGTAGAATCACTGATCACTTTTACACGTCGTTTTTTTTTAAACTAGATGAAGCCGGCATTTCCTAACTGACTACCTCTGAGAAGAAATAGTCGAAATAAACTCAGGGGTCATCGTCTTTTTTCAAGTCCAGACATTAAAAATGAGAATGTTTACAATAATTTACCTCATAATTACGCATATTGCTTAGTAACAATGCTTAGCAGAGCGAGCAGCTCAGTCCCAAGCTTTTTTGTCTTTTAAAATATAATCTGTGATTTTATAATACCCCTTTTTGCAATGTTTGGCCTTTTTATAGTTTTTAAATCGTTTAATGGGTAAGTTTCGAATGTCCATATAAAAACGTGTGATGATGTAAAATATAGCTACTCAGAAACAATTGCTTATTTCTTACATAATTTTCACTCTGCGGAATACGATAAGGATTTTTAAGTAGGTAGGCAATTAAAAAAGAGTTGCAAATTGAAAATGATTAGGTACATGAAACTTTTTCAACAATCATAATTAACTATGACGATTTACTAGCAGATCTCCATTTTCATGTTTTTATCAGGTTTCGGTTAACACGAGCTGATAGAGGGCACATATTTCTCTCAACATGTAGGTACACTTATTTCTACAGACAATGAATATTTGCATTGGTCTGGTGGTGTCTCGGAAAGAACGTTAAGCCGTTGGTCCCGGTTGCCTGGCTAAATATTAACACCAGAAATAAGGACAAACTGCGAGCCCCTTTTCACCGACTTCAAAAGGTTCATAACTCTTTTGTTGGGCTTGGTATAGCTTTTTATAACAAGATACCCTCTGCTTTGCTAGACTTGCCCTACAATGCATTTAAAGCACAAATCAAATCCAGGCTTTGTTCAAAGGCATATTATTCCGTGAATGATTATTTAAATGATAAGAATAGCTGGTCGCTCTGATTAACTCAGGACAATGTTTGTGTTCTTTCTCAGGAATTAGCTTATTGATACGTTATATGAGTTCATATAATTTACTTTTTAACATTACCTAAATATGTAAGCTGGCATGCCCTTTATGCCTGGGGCTTCTTAATTAAGTAAGTAATAAGTTTTTAGTTAATTACATTTTCATTTAAATATAAATATATTGTTTTGCTTTGCTGGTATTTTGGCGTTGTAGCTGGCCTATGGTAAATAATTTCATTGTTGTTGTCTTTTATCGTGTTCATCACTATACACAGTATTGTATAAAGACATGTGTTTTTTTAAAAAAAATAACAGACAGCTGTGCTGCTGGGTAGTTTGTTCCACCACTTCTTCTTCCCAGCGAAAGCACTAGGAAGTGTCGATGGGTGGGCGTTTTGGGGGACTGTCTTATGTAATATTGACGTTCAAAAAGTGCTGATTCTCAGCCTAATTTGAATAAATGACTTTTGATTTTGATTTTGCCATACGAAGATTTAGTGGCAGTCGTTACGGGTTGTTGAAGCCCTCAAAAGTCCCACAATTAGTCTAACTGGCAGTTGCTTCCCGGAAAATATCGCAGTTTAGCCAAAATCAGCAGTTAAACTGTTAAAGCGGACCCCAGACTCCAAAGCTGAAAAGCATCGGATGCGACTGGGATTAACGCTGAGATGATGATGATGACTTAGCCTTTGAGTCAGTCTTTGTATTTCGAACTTTATTGAGGTTAAAGCAAAGTTCTAAATAAAAAAAAAATCATTTTATATAAAGAACTGCATTTCTATAATGGTTAGGTGCATAGTTTAATAAACATTTAGGTGGTTTAAACTTGATGTAAATAAAATCCATATTTTGTAATAAGAGGGGGAAAAGTTTAGAATTGACGAGTAACGGAATCTTGTTAGCATTAAATTTGAAGATCTTTAGGTATTTATCAATCAGAAACTTACTAAGATACACATTACAATACAACAGAAAAACATACACCCACAGAACAGTCCAGAATCGTGTATAGCCTATAGGAGCTATGACCTCAGGACCATGACAACTATTGTATATGGTATTGATATAAAGTTTTCTATCTACACACAAAACTACTTATTATTATACAGTATGTTACGAAAACCCTGTCCGACCCACAAGGATAATAAGGGTTAGGTAAACAAATGACCAAATAAAATATAAAATTTTGCATAATCATCATAGTAACAATACTAATGAATTTTGAAATAATCTTTTTTACCCTGTAACTTCCCCAAAATTCGGGAAATTTAAAAAAGTGTAAACACCATTTTAGACCTTATAATTGTCGGCTTTCTTTTGATTATTTTTTTAGGTTCTTTAGCGGCGTCAGTGTGTCTAGCCGCCGACGGCGGCAAAGGAATATTTAGAGCTGTACTAATTTTTGCGTAATAACGTTTTGTTTTTGTCGATATTATTCGAAACTGTACCTGGCCGAATGATTTGTTGTAAAAACACAGATTACCTAATAGTAAAAGTACTTTTTTTGATTATCGATTAATTACTCATAACAATATTGTAACACAAGTACCTATTATTAGTAAATAGGAACTAGAAAGGTCTTATGAAATACGATTTTAGGAGAATATTATAAACAATGTAAAGCATTTAAGTTCACCTGATTTAAGTTATGTGAAAGTTCTAAAATCTAAAGAATGCCATGCGATGTTGAATCGATGCGTGAAATTCTGAAATACAAAATTGATACCAAAAATCGATACGACAAATATTTTGAATACTTTCACACCTCTAGTCAAAGGGCACCGCCGTGCAGTTAGAGTACCTATTTTTATGAAATAAAAATCATTTTTATTTTAAATTTATTAGTTTCGCGTAGACATGGCGTCCGTGTAGACGTATCGTTTATTGTGTGATCACATAGTTTTCTAACGTAATGTAACCTGCTGATGGAAGGTACCTAGTGAAACTGCAATTGTGTTGTGTTGTGATCAGGTGTTGAACGATTCGGATGTGACTACTTCTTGGTCAATGTGGTTCCAGCATGACGGTGCCCCACCATATTTTTGCCGACCTGTACGTGAGTACCTCCACTATCAGTTCGGCGAGCAGTGGATTGGTAGGAGTGGACTAACGTTGTGAAACACCGTGCTAATCTCGTGGGACGGTGTCAGGCCGGTATCGTTCTTAGTGAACGAAATATGGAACAACATCTCCGCCACAGCCATTGTGCTCATCGAATGAAATTCGAAGATACATTCGGAGGGTCAGACGACCTTTCTACTTAAAAAAAAGTTCTTTTCACGAGCTGCCTAAGTAGGTATCATTGTTTCTATCTAGAGTCGATAAACGTGGTTAGACTACCAATACCTACATGCATGAGGTCAACTGAGGTCATGACCTGTGCCTGTGTTGCCATGAAATTACCTATTTATTTTATTTAAGTTATTTATTTTTAAGGGGGTATTTTTTTTTTTAGTTTAGCCAGGTTATGTACGCATTAGTAGAATCAGCTAACGATACCTAACAACACCTTCACGGGTCGGACAGGGTTTTTGTAACATACTGTATAAACAAAAAAATATTAAGGGCCGTCATAAACTTGCCAAAGCACAGCGCGGTTTTCCCTGGCACATAAATATCAAGTTTGTGCACATTCTTTCTCTCTCCTTCCCCTTAGTATTCCATCCAAAGCTTATCTGTAAAAGATCGCTCTTAGCGATAAGACCGCCCATTGTGTCACCCTTTGTAAAATCTTTATTTATGTTTCTGTAATCTATATGGTGTACATAATAAAGAGCATTCTATTTTAAATAAGTTTGCCGGCGATATATGAAGTTGGAAGATAGTTTCTGCAATACCTAAATATATTTCATTTTTTTGTATACAGTATGTTAAGAAAACCCTGTCCGACCCATAAGGATAATAAAGGTTAGGTAAACACATGACCAAATATAATATAAAATTTTACGTAATCATCATAGTACCAATACAAATGAATTTTGAAATAATCGTTTTTGCCCGCGAATTAATTCCAACTTCCCCGAAATTTGGTAATTTTAAAAAAAAGTGACAACACCGGTATTATTATGAGCGAATAGCGATGCGACCACGTGCCACGTGCCCGCCGCCCGCCGCCCGCGGAAGGGTGCTTAACACACATTTATTAAGTTACCTCCTTTTTGCGAAATAATATTTATTTTTTAGGGGGATTTTTTTTTCAGTTTAGCCCGGTTTTGTATCCATTAGTAGAATCAGTTATCGATACCTAACAACACCTTCACGGGTCGGACAGGGTTTTCTTAACATACTGTATAAAAAAAGAAAGAACTAGCAAATAAAATCACTGCAATCGTTGCTGTATCATAAGATTTTTTCGGTATTACTTGGTAAATAGCAAGAATTAAACAAGCACTGTCATGTGAACTTGTGAAGTGTGAGATGAGTAAACCTTGATTTTTTTTTATATTATATTTGCCCAACTGTTGTTGTGTCACAAAATTAACTTTTTAGGTACCTAATAATCAAATATGGCTAAAATCGGCATTCACCTCGGTTCAAATCATCATAAATCTTTAAGTATTAGGAATTTAAATGCTTTTTTATACCATAAAAAAGGAAATTCTAGTTGTTACAAAAATATACACATTAATGTAGTAATTCATGCAAAATCGTGGAATCGTGACAGACGCGCGTCAGCGTCTGTAGGTACCTGTCGCTTGTCGAGTAAGGTAAAGACTGATTTACATGGTGCAATTTAATTGCCCATGGCTTCAATTAAGTTGAAGCAACAATAAAAGTTGCCTAGTCTAAACACCATTAAGACATTTTAGACGAAGCAAGTCATTTGTTGCCATGCCATAGGCAATTAAATTGCAGCGTGTAAATCGGCCTTTACTGCTTCACACATGCCATGACACATGCCTTGTGGCATAATTAAATTAATCAAAGGAGTATCAACGTGTACACAGACGTATGGTGTGGGTTATATGGTTGTTTTCTTGATATTTGTGTGACGGGAAGAACCAGGCAATCTACCCCCTTATTCATAAACGTTGTTTAAAGTTAACCAATGATTAGAGATTCTTTAACCATACATTTTTGACCTTTTAACGTCACTTAACATCGCTTATAAATAAGCACTACAATGTTTAACGGGTTAAGTGACGTGCATACGTCTATAATGTATAGGGGGATTGAGCTTAGCCAGTTGTGCGCCGGCCCTTAAAAGAAGTTTGGTCATAAGTGATAAGCCTATGATAAACTTTTTACTGATATATAGGCACAGAATAAGTTTTAGAACTAACTGATCTTTTCCAGCTCTAGACGACATCCATGGCTTCATGAAATTGTTTTATTTTTTCATTGGAAGACATTTGTCACTGTAAAAAGTAATATATGTTTTAAAAACCTTTGAAAAGATTTCGATAATGCAATTTGATGAAAATGTACATTAGAAAGATAGTACCTACGTAAACAAAATACCGAAATTTGTTCATAATAATCATACACAGCTGAACACAACTGTTAGATTGTATTCATTTTCAGTAATTTGTGGCGAAATTACTGGAGTTGTATTACATATAATTATAACATACCTGTATCTCATCTACATAGTCGAAGTTCAGTGCTTTCTTCCATCTGAAAGGCACATCTCGGGAAACTCTGAAGGTAGAACTGACGCCAGCCACCTCCACATTCGTATGCGACTGCAGGAACTCATCAATCGATTGCGTGGCACTAAGCCTTAGGAACTTTAGAATTTGATGAGTAGTAATATTAGGCTTCAGTGCTAACTCTTCGTACCGCAGCACCCTGGAAACATAAAAATAGATTAGCCATATTCAGAACTTAGTTTTTACCCGACTTCCAAAAAAGGAGGTTTTCAATTCGTAGTAATCTTTTCAGGGGGAGAGTAGTCAGACTGTCAATGTTCTATAGGATGCATTTTGGAGTGTGCGCGGGAATTGCATGACTTAATTCCCCCTTCTCCGTTCCATTATTTCGTACCAATCCTTACGTTGTTGACACCACTACGATCGGGACGAAGCGTTTCCCCTCGTCTTTTGTACATCGACGGACTGGAACAATTTGCCGGCGGTGGTGTTTCCGTCTGACTACAATTTAAATCGGAAAGTCGGTTGCTTTTTTGTAAAAAAAAATTACCCCTAATTTTGGTTTAAAAACCAAACTACTGAAACTAATTTTATAAAGTTCCTATAGAACAAAAATGAAAGTACGAGCATTGGTAGAGATGAGGCGATTACGCAACTTCAATTTAGTCGCGTGATTTTAATTGATTGTTGCATAATCATGACGAGTAGGTAGTTGTTGTTTTATAGCTTAGGTCTTAGTTTTAGTTATTTACTAGCGCCCCGCCCCGGCTTCGCATGTGGACAAATTATATAGGTACCTAAGCCTTCCTCAAGAAACGGTGGCCCTTCAATAAAAATAATGTCTACTGTGCCAGCCAATATCTGTAAGGCCTAGTATGAGTTTTCATTACGAAACTCGATCCTCGATATCGAGCGCGTTAGACTCAGCGATTGACCCACTTCAAGGTCGTAAGAACTCTCAACCAATGAGAGCGCCAAACGCGCTCGATATTGACGATCGAGTTTCGTATTGAAAACTCATACTAGGCCTACTGACTGCAAGATACATCGACCTTATTGTCCATGGATAGCCAGTTCCACCACCTTCAAACAGAATGAAAGCCTACCGGGGTAGCAAGTTTGTTCGAAATAATGGTCTCCGCTCCGGCCCACTCACTCCGCGGTTTAGGCAGAGAAACGCTCAAGTGGCAGGCGGCCGGCAGGGGCGCGAACGACACGCGATTTTTTTCTGGTGTTTGGTTTTGAATAAATCGTGATATCTCTTGAATGAAACAACCAATTCCAATAATTGAAAAAGAGATCTGGTGCTACTAAAATTACTTTTGATATGATGTAATTTATTTGGATAAGGATTAATAGTAAGGAACAAATAGTGGGCTCTGATTTCGACTGGCATTTTAATTAACTTTTCAACCATAAAAAAGTAGTCATAATGAAGAAACTATAGTAGGTAGACATATGGTATCGCAGACTTTTTTGTAGATATTTTTAAGGTCTACAATACTGTATTACATTTTTTATCTATCTTCTAGGATACAGCCAGCGCTTGCAATGTAAGCTCAAAAAAATTTGTTTATTTTGCGACATGTGTTAGAAAAACGTCTAAAATTATCAGTGTTCCTCTTATATTTTATGCATTTTATATACATAAAAACCTTCTTCCTCTTGAATCATACAAAGCGACATAGGGAAAGTAAAAGTTAGTAGTTGAGTTAATATTTCGTAACTCAATTTTGAAGCAGATCTTTAAACAATTGAGCTAAAATTTTTATAGATGTAAAAATACATATATGGTTGAGTATCAATGATCATGGGATAGACATTTAGAAGGAAATTCATTCATCATCTTCTTTGAATCACACACTCACTATGAAATCGGAATTTCTGTCTAAAAGTATAAGTTTTTTTTTTCTTTTTTCATAAAACGTTGCTCTTACTAGGCATTTCTCCTGTACCGTGGGTGCGTTTACAAACATTTAAACTCACATACACAAAAACAGTTAGTACCGGAACAACTACCTGTAGGCCATACAAATATTTGTTCCGTGAAAGAATCAAACCTGCGACACGCAACGCACCAGTCGATATCTCAGCTCCCTTCACCCGCGCATGTATGCCTAACGTGTTGCCTACCGCACATGCATTAAGTTTTCGCGCTTTTTACAACACAAATGGTGGATCTGTTACATATGGTGGATCATTGGATCTGTTTCAATTGATAAGGTTAACTTCATCCATTATTATGACCGTAATTTCATGTCATGTTAATTTACGCTCACATTTTACGAACATAAATAAAATGATCAAATTTCAATCATGTGTAATTTTCTGCAATTGATATGTCCAATTTTTACAAATCACTGTATTTATAATATACCTAAGGCTATATATAAATATGTAAAGAAACCATTGAAACAAAAAAACTACAATAATTTTACATTAAAAATATTTTTTTTTATTTTTCTTTTTGTGATATTCTTCCTAGATATGATGTGAGAAAAATAAACGCGCTCGATATCGACGATCGAGTTTCGTAATGAAAACTCATACTAGGCCTACAGAATCCAGTTAATAGGTAACGTGACAACCACCTTTGTAAGACGTGTTATTAGACATTCAGGCATCTGACTATCTATTTCTATATTAACTTTTAAAGATTTATAAGTGACAGCTGGGGTAAACAGTTTAAAATCCTTGTGGTGCCACGGAGAGATATCCATGGGATCTCAATATCATAACAGATAGTCACCTATCTACGGACCAGCCTACGCGAGCGGTACTTACCTTTGTTTTTTTTTTTATTGATTTAAGCTAGGACTCCCCCACATCTTCTTCTTCTTCTTCAGCCTATGGATGTCCACTGCTGGACAAAGGCCTCCCCCAAGGCTTTCCACGCTGACCGGTCTTGTGCTGTCTGCATCCATCGGCTTCCCGCGACCTTCACCAGGTCATCGGTCCACCTTGCTGGGGGCCTCCCTAGGCTGCGTCTTCCAGTACGTGGCCGCCACTCCAGAACCTTACTGCCCCATCGGCCATCGGTTCTATGAGCAATGTGCCCTGCCCACTGCCACTTCAGTTTAGCGACTCGCAGAGCTATGTCGGTGACTTTGGTTCTTCTGAGTATCTCCTCATTTCTGATTCGATCACGCAGAGAAACTCCGAGCATAGCTCTTTCCATTGCCCTTCTTTTGTGACTCTGAGCCTTCGTATGAGGCCCATTGTGAGCGACCACGTTTCAGTTCCGTAAGTCATCACTGGCAACACACACTGTTCAAAGACTTTAGTCTTAAGACACTGTGGTATCTTGGACGACGAGAAGATTTATCGTAGCTTCCCGAACGCTGCCCAGCCGAGCTGGATTCGACGAGACACCTCTTTCTCGAAGTTGGACCTACCTAGTTGGACTGTTTGTCCCAGGTATATGTACTCGTCAACAACTTCGAGTGCAGAGCAACCAACTAGAATTGGAGTGGGTGTGACATGAGAGTTCGACATGATCTTCGTCTTATCCCACTTATCTCACTTGTATTATCTTTAGACCCAGTTGTTGGGAAGCTCTGCTGAGGTCATTGAGCATTTTGCCCAAGTCTTCCAGGGTCTCAGCCATGACCACGATATCATCTGCAAAACGGAGGTTAGTGATGTACTCGCCGTTGATGTTGATGCCAAGTCCTTTCCAGTCCAGGAGCTTGAAGCCATCTTCCAATGCAGCAGTGAACAATTTAGGAGATATGACATCTCCTTGTCTCACTCCATGCTGGAGGATTCCCCCACATAATCAGCCTATATTGTTCCTGCTGTTGAAACACAGGACTCCTCTCGATGAGGGAGTGGACCGTAATCTACCACTCTAGCTCAGTGAGGGTTGGTAGATGTCACATGTCTTTGAAGTTTTAAGCTCTAGGACATGCCAGTTTCTTCACAATGTTTTCCTTCACCGTTTTGAGAGCAGTGATGATGACATAATTTACACGAAATAAAGCGCCTGATGGGGTTCGAACCTATGACCAACAACTTGTCAATCGCTGCCAATACCACTATGCTACCACTCCCCAAAATAATGTATGATTATAAAATTTACTCACATAAGTCTATCAGGATATTGCTGTTGTATACGGCCTGCTGCAACATAGTCACTGATCATGTCTGCACATACAAGTGATGGCTCCCAGCAATCCGGAGCAGGCTGGCAGAAGCTACGGTGCTGTCTGGACTGCATCACACCACGAGGATCACGGATCAATAGTATCACCTTCACATTTAGCCTTAAATAAAAAGAGGCAGTTAATAATAATTTTACATTGAAAATATATCAATAATAAATATTCCATTCTCTAACAACTTCTACTATATTTTAATTGATGGTCAACACTCAACATTAGTAAAAAAATCTGGGTTTTTCTTAATAAGTAATAGTTTCAAGTTCAATTTTATTTTAACTGTGTTTGTTTTAATTTAAATGCATACCTACATTAATTCCAATTTTGATTTAAATTAAATTTTATTGTAATTCATAATTGTTTGACATTTTATATTATTGTGTTTGATTCATTGATTAAGTAGTTTCATTTTATTTTTATTGTTAAATTTAAATTTTGTACTTTAATTGTAATTCTGTTTTAATTTTGTATTATCTTTTTCATGTTGTTGCTATTTTATATGCTATTTCGATGGACCATGGTCTGACCATAAAATTTATTATTACTATATTATATTATTAATAGTCAATTTACCTACATAGTTCTAATTTGAAACAAACTTTAGAAAATTAAAAAAAAATAGATTATTCAATATTTAATTACAGGAATATATTTAGTAATTGCTAGAACCACCCAAGAATCATGTAGTAATTCTTGTAGGATTATTCCTGGGTTGCCCCACATTTCCTTAGGATTAATATATTATAGTGGTAGGGTAATTACACTATTAAACTATTTTATTGTAAAATAAACAAGTAAATATTGATTGAATCATAAAATTAATGACCCTGGGTATTATTATAAGCTCATAATATAAATTAATTGCAATAAACTCACTTTTTGTCATCAAGTATTTCCTGGATGAGCCGTAATCTTAGACGTACAACCTTCATGGTTTGGAAAGGAAAGAGCTTACATAACCGTGATGTAAAATCAGCATCATAACACAGTTCTTTCTTATATTTACAGTGGTCCCAAAGTCTGGTGTTATGGCTAAACTGGTTCCAATGCTTACTTCCGTACTTAAAATAATCTTCTAGGCCTTCATAGTTACATTTCAACATAGTCTTGATGGTACTCAAGGCTTGTTCAGATTCTGGTGGCCCCCTTATTTGTATAATTCCATATTTAAGTAGTGGTTCATAATGATAATAAGTACCTGGTATTGCATTTAATAATTCGCCAAGAAATGTGGTTCCTGATCTCCAAGTTGATATAATTAAACTTTGCATGGGCCGCCCCCCTGATTCCATAACTAAATCTTCCAATACATGAGCACCAGTTTCAGAAAAGTTGTATTTAGAGAGTTGATATTTGATCTTTAATCTTGTTTTTTCCAATAATTTCTTGATATCTGGAGAACCATCATAGGGGACTGTGGGTATATGTTGCGTATAGGTTTCCTCCCCATATTCAACTTTTAAAAAGTTTCTAACATTTCTCCGGTTTTCAATGGACGGACGATAATATGTGTTATCTGCATATCGACTTCCAGCAAGTATTAAAAGAACACTGAGACCAAATGCGAAACATATTGAGTAAAAGTTAACTCGCCGCAACATCACGTTATAAAAACGAACAAAACAATATGTAGAATTTGTAAGGATGAAGATAATTTATTATAGGATACGCGTACTACCAATACACACTCACTGTCATTTTTTATTGGATTTGATAGCATTTAAATTAAAATTCCATATTTTTCGTTTCCGCGGAAACACCGCATTGCACCTTCAGCGCCATTTTGAACGAATGACGTATAGTTTGTCAAAAACAACTTTTTAATTTTTCTTTGTATGACAACAGAAAGGAGCTTTTAAAAGCTTACTCACACTTTAAAAGTATTAAGATCATTATAAAATAAATATAGATGGTTAAATAAAGATTACAAAATAAATCTCAATGGTTTAATATATGAATACAGCACGATAGTACTGCCGACACTGTTTACATGTCCAACTTATACCACGGATATTTTTAAAGTAAGCTGTGAACGCATGTACCTATACGTATAGCGTTTGTATATAGTACGTATTTACGTATAGATATTTTACCTATTCTGATTCACTGACTGGCTAATAAAGTAATACAAAACGGATTATAATTAAACTCCTACAGAGAACCTTTAAGTACACCGTTACGAACTAAATCCCGTTATCAGGTCTATGTAATTTTTATCTTTCTTTCTTCATATAGGAAGATATTTTTCGTGCGTATTAACGACTAATAAAAAACTTTATGTAGGTAGGTATAGAAGAAAAGCGTTATTGAAACTAAAGAATCCAGAAGAAAGTATCGTGATGCATATGCGTCGAGACACAATGGACCATATTCGTCTTGATATCTTAGAAGATTGAGTTTTCCGTGTATAAATAACATAAAAGGCATTAATTATTGGTATAGGTACTTATTTCAGTTTTGAAGAGATCAATTTAATTTATGTTATTCATTTGATTACTTTTGTTGGTAGGTATATAAACAAAGATCAAGGAGGCGCGACTTCGATCCCCGCGCAGTGCAAATATGTGTATGCATGAATATGAATATTTGCACTGATCTGGCCGTGCCTACCATGTCGGAAGGTTAAAAGAATGACGGCAAGCCAGTCATCCCACTAGCTCGAATTTCTGTGTACTACGCATTTACTCAAATACCTAACTCATTTCTATGGGTATGACAGTTGATACTGACCAAAGAGTACATAACGCTCTGATGCTCATAAGCCGCAAAATGACGACGTGATGATCCATTATTATCCATACTAATATTATAAATGTGAAAGTGTGTTTGTTTGTTTGTTTGTCCTTCCTTCACGTCGTAGCTAAGCAATCAATCGACCTGATTTTTGGCATACAGTTAGTTGAAAAGACGGAGAGTAACATAGGCTACTTTTGGTCCTAAAAAACATCAAGTTCCCAAGGGAGATTACTGGAATATTTGTATGTGTAGGTACACCAAATATATATTATAAATCGGAAAGTGAGTTTGTTTGTTTGTTTGTTCCGCTTTCACGCCGTAACTACTAAGCCGGTTGTTTTGAAATTTTGCAGACATAAAGTTAGAAGTCCGGATTAAATAACAGGGTACTTTTTTACCCCGGAAAAAAATTATATTCACGAGGGAATCTAAAGGCGCGATATAACCGATCTCCACGCGAGCGAAGCCGCGGGCGGAAAGCTAGTATTGTTATAATCTTTGATTACATTAAAGAGCAGGTCATAAGTTCCCTCTTCAAGGAATGGCTGGATATTTTCCGATATGTAAAATATCCCACCCCAGCAGGCGACGCCTCGGGCAAAAGTTAGTAGGTACGTAAGTAATAAAACAATATTGAACTCTTTTAGGTATTTCGTAATATAGTTATAATGAAAATATAATCAATACCGGAAACACATTGACAATTTCCAGAATCATGAGGTTTTAATGACTACCTAGGTACCTACAACGAAAACAACAACTTAAAAATATTTTTATTTTATTTTTTCGTAACTGTGCCCCGTGGTATGTCGATAAAAACGTATATATGTACCTATGTTCTTCCCCAGGATTCAAAATCGTCTAACCGTTTCGGAAATTAGCCGGAATAAAAGTCAAACAGACAGAAAAAAAACTTTAGTAAAGTCATAAGTATTATCAATTTATCACAAAGTAAAAACTTGTTTTTTAGAATGCTGGCCACAAAAAAGTTTATGAAATTCGAATTGTTCGTGAAAATAAAAATGAGTAGGTACTTTTTTTATTCCTTTGACAAGTCGCTGTTAGCGCAATGCCACCAAAAACAGGGAACTTAGTAGAAATTAAATTAAATTTAGGATACGGAAATTTGGATGGATATTGGATAGGATGTTCTATGCATGGATATTATATGGATACAGTGTACTAAATACGTATGTTATTAAAGAGTGAGTTTTTAGAATCTAACTCACTATTTAAATATGAAGTGAACGCGCCGTGTTGCAGTCGCGGTTACACGCCAATTCAAATTTTTGACATATAAAAATTTTGAATATAATACAAAAGATTCATTTATCGAACCTTCAAATGGTACAATGAAGACTGTAATGTAGATGGCAGATCAAAAAATGGTCGCCCTCGCTCTGTTAGGATTCCAGCAGTGATAAAAGCTGTAAAGGCGCGATCTGAAAGCATGTCTGCTTCTTTGAGTATCTTTTGTCTAAAGCGAACGCGAATGGAGTAGGTATAGACCGTTGAAATCTATTGTCGTATTTCTGCTGCCGCTATGACAACAAGATACTAAAAACAGATTTTTCTCTATAGATATTGGGTAAATTCGGAATCCTTCGTGTGGATGTCAGACTCGCACTTAGCCGGCTTTTCTTTAATTATAGGTATCTATATTAAGATTTTTTTTTTCTTTCTGTTATTTCGCCCACAATAAAACACAATTTACTTAAAGTAATTATATAATTTTATTGAACCTCAATGGTAGATAAAATTAAATTATATGTACCTATTACACTGCGTAGCCAACTATATGGCCTTTTCCGATAGTTTCTCCGAGGAAGAACCACAAGACTATTTCCAATCCGACCAGGAAGAAAAGCCAGGCTTGCTTCACCGTTAAGTAAATGTAGCATTTATTTCTGAAGAATTCCTTAGCCAAAGCTATGTCAGATAAAAGTTTCTGCGAACGAAAGATAATTTAGGTAGTTACCGTCACGCAATACGGCACATTAACTATACCTACATTTCCAGTGTAAGGCGACTTCTCGTTGTACGAAAAGCCTATACAATTCAAGGACAATTAAAACTGGTAATGTAGGTGTATGTATGATGATGAAGATGGAGGGACTCAACATTCGAGGGATGTTCTTCCAAAAGTTTTAACCTGAACGCAATTTCCTGAAAATACTGCAGGACAAGCTACCCGAAACTGTTAAATATTACCAATCAACCTTGAGCTTTAATACTTTAGCGATGAAGTTGAAAATCTAATAAAGATTTGACAGATTGTAGAAGGCTTAATGTAATGTCGTCTGTGCATAAATCTCATTAAACCAATGTAGATAAACATAAATTAGAATAAATTAATGGAATTCGGTTTGTAGTTAACGGTCGAAACCAGTTTGAACTTATTAACTGTTTCAGAGTCCTGCTTTTATTTATCTATTACCTACCTAATTTTAACTATAGAGAGATATCGACAAATGAATAAAATAAAATCCACAGAAAGAAATTAAATAATTTCTTTTTGTGGATTTTATTTCCACACTTAAAATATCATCGTCAACCTTTTTATCGTCCCACTGCTGGGCACAGGTCTCCTCTCATACAGAGAAGGAATGAGCGTAATCACCACGCTTGCTCAATGCGGGTTGGCGATTTCAGACTTAAAGTCCAGGTTTCCTCAAGATGTTTTCCTTCACCTTCAGTCATTGGTGTCCAAGATATACTTAGAAAGTACATATAACTTTAGAAAAGTTACATTGGTAAGTTAATTGGCATATTGAGAGGCTGGTATTTTAACCACAAGGCCACCACGACTTACTTAAAATATGTTTTCTACATAATGGCTTCGTTTTAGCGCTTGACCGCAATCCCGCCTGATGGTAAGCAGTGATGCGATCGTTGATGGTAAAGCGCGCTAGTTTATTAAGAGCCTATTCACTCAGAAAAACTGAGCGAATAGGAAGAAAGACGGTAGTTGAGCGAGGTGATGCAATGTTAAACCCAACAGCACGACCAACGATGCTGCGCCGAAGGGAGATTGATCTGAAGACCCTCCACAACCAAACTCCCAACACAACAACATTTGGCGCATCGTACCCGGCACACATCGCAACACATCTGCTCAGACCCGTCCTCCGTACGGCTTCACCAAACATCATGCCGGAACACAACAAAGCCCTTGATGACCGGAATGCGCGTCCGCTACGTGCTGGCAGTGAGGAAACTCGTTGAAGCCATGGTTGCTAGTTCGCTGTGTGACTCATCGCTCAAAAGCCTGAAACGATGATGATGACGCCAGGCAGAACTAGCTGCACGAAGGTTGTGCCTGTGACCTTGATCAAGGTCACCAGTATAGATGTATGAGGAATAGGTTCACTCTGCATAAACAAGCGAGGATCTTCCGACAAGGCGGATGTTGTTTATGTTAAACAACTGGCCGACCATTGACGTCAGGTCGTTGTATATAAAATGCTAGTTGCGTGATACAACTCCTAAATGCTGATCTATAAGGATTTTGCATAACATCAATGTGATGCGTAGCTCGCATGCGGTGAGGTGGATGCCGCCACAAAACCAGGCTGTATAAATTTAAGGGTTGGATTAGGATATGTTAGGATTAAATTTCTCTACTTCATATTACGCGAGATGAATGAAAACAAAGTGGTTTAAAAATGTAATAATCCAAATACTGTGATATGTATTGAAAAATTGATGCATCGCGCGAAAAAATCTCACCGTGAAAAGTGTTAGAGGGAGCTGTCAATAGGTTCAATTCCTGGCATTATTTGGGAATGAATACTCACTACACGCCCACTTTACTTGATGGATACAAAATCGTACTGCTGTATAAAGCAGCATTCGAGTTATTCGATAGAATACATAATAGCGTACGTTGTTTGCGTGGTAATGGCATAATTTAAGAACCTTATAGTAATGGTCAGCAGATTACGGCCAGAACATGACTACATGGCACATGCCATTCACTAGCATTCGTAAGTCGTTGTGTGTAGGTCGGTTATTGTTCCTTTGTTTCTGTCCCGGGGGATATGACGCACTTCGATACGGACGACAGAGGTGACACTGTTCGTTGAGTGCACAAATTGCATGGTTGTGGTCCTTTCACAAAGGCTGTTTAGATATTTGAAATATTCACTGAATTTTGCTTAAAATAGGCGGTAGGCCATAACATCGGCTGCCGGCAGAAGTTACCTCCCACCGGACAAAGTCTTGCCGCCAAGCGATTCGTCGCGTTCCGCCATGAAGTCTGGTGAAGCCGTACAGAGGACATTGGACGGGTCAGAGCAGCTGTGTGGCGATTTGTACCGGGTACGATATGCCAAATGTTGTTGTGTCGGGAGTTTGGTCTTGGAGGGTCTCCAGATCTATCCCCCTCTGGCGCAGCATCATTGGTCGTATTATTGGGTTTAACATTACATCACCTGGCTCAAGTGCCGTCTTCCTTCCTATTCAGTCAGTATTTTTGAGTGAATGGCTCTTAATAAACTAGCGCGCTTTTCTATCGAGGAGTGCATCACTGCTTACCATCAGGCGGGATTGCGGTCAAGTACTAGTTTATAATCATAAAACAAAAGTTTTGTGTACCCACCTGGAATATTGTTTTTTATGTTCGACCAACAATTTCAGAAATTATGCTCTATATTTCATTGAATCAAGGGCAGCAAGCTGTTATTTTGCAGGAGTCGAGCCAACCGCTCCATAAATAAACTAATGTGGGAGTGAAAAGAACGAAAATTGTTTACTTCGCAAGTGCTATGAAATTTTCCATTAGGTAATGGTTTGGATTTATTAGTAAATATATTAACATTACTGAAACCGCCGTAATGAGTGCTTCGAGGTGCTCAACCTAGTCCTTTGCCTACTCCACCTCATGGTCTTAGGGGACTGTACTTCTACCCACTCCGAATGTAAACTGTCACATATATGAATCAATCAAAATGCGACCATCGAGCACCAGTTATCGAATAGTTACCTAATGATAGTAATACAGATGCCAGTATATCAAGTTACTGCTATCGGGAAAACTTCTTTGATAGATTTACAACTTTATCGCTAAAACATTAGGTTAAAGGTTGATTGGGATTTTTTTACAGTTATGACCAGAGCAACTGCTATTACGTTCGAGATATTCCACTGTCCTTGTCAAGCAGATACACCTACACAGATGTATCATAAAAAGTCGTATAGGCGTGAATTCTTGAGAGGATGGTGTTTTAACCACTAGGGTCAAAACACTAGCCTCTCAAGTATGAGTGTGCGGGTTCGATTTCAGGTCAGGCAAATACCAATGTAACTTTTCTAAGTTATATGTACTTTCTAAGTATATCTTGGACACCAATGACTGATTACAGGTGAAGGAAAACATCTTGAGGAAACCTGGACTTCAAGTCTGAAATCGTGAACCCGCTCAATAGCAAGCGTGGTGATTGTGCCCAGCAGTGGGGCGATAAAAGGTTGATGATGATGATGATATATTTAAAATTATTTATTTATTTATCTAATCTATGGAAAATCCGATAATATGTTTAGTCTACAAGTTACAAACAGACAAACTGAAACAAGCGTGTTATTATATGTAAGTTGAGATAGAGCAAAATAAACGTGGTCGATGTCGTGGACCAAAGCTTGTCTATCTAATATCTGATTAATCTATGCAAGCAACTGAAGATACATAGGTATGTCTTAGGAAAATGGTACATAGGGCGCAACTTCAATCTGACAACGAAATTGTGGGCTTTCCCCAAATCTGTCAAAAGCAAATATTGGCCCATTTTAAAAAGTTATTATGTTCAATAGTGTTACCTGTCCTGATACTGAATATATAAATATCTTACGGATTGATGGAGCCTTTTTCAAACATGAGAAAATTACATTCATTCCGAAAACTATCCAAAGATTATTGCAGCACTTAAAAATTTTCTACGGCCACCACCGAGCGGGCGTGATGGTGATCGGCAGACTACTGTCATGGATGATTATATTTTATGACTGTTATTTGATGTTTTTTTTTTGTTAATAAATAAATATATACGGACAAATCACACAGATTGAGCTAGCCCCAAAGTAAGTTCGAGACTTGTGTTATGGGATACTAACTCAACGATACTATATTTTACAATAGATACATATACAATATGTAAAGAAAACCCTGTCCGACCCGTGAAGATATTGTTAGGTATTAATAACTGATTCTACTAATGGATACAAAACCGGGCTAAACTTTAAAAAAAAATCCCCCTAAAAAAATAAATACAATTTCGCAAAAAGAGGTAACTTAATAAATGTGCGTTAAGCACCCTTCCACGGGCGGCGGGCGGCAGGGCATGCGGCACGTGGTCGCATCGTTATTCGCTCATAATAATAACGGTGTTGTCACTTTTTTAAAAAATACCAAATTTCGGGGAAGTTGGAATTAATTCGCGAGAAAAAAAGATTCTTTCAAAATTCATTTGTATTGGTACTATGATGATTACGTAAAATTTTATATTATATTTGGTCATGTGTTTACCTAAACTTTATTATCCTTATGGGTCGGAGAGGGTTTTATTAACATACTGTATAGATAAACATCCAAGACCGAGGCCAGTCAGGAAAATATCGTTTTCCATCATGCCCTGGCCGGGGATCAAACCCGGGGCCTCCTCGTCGCAGTTAGGCGTGTTGCCCGCTGCGCCACGGACGACGACAAATTCATGAGTCAGCTTAAGTTGACGAGATATAGAACTAACCTTCATTTCAGACGGGCCCGGTGGCGCCATTTCTACGGTGTAAAATCCTTTTAGAACTTTAATTTTTTTCGCAAGCTCGGACTTGGCTGCGGTCTCTGCTTTTTCTAAACCAACACAGAAGTTTATTGAAATGTAATTTGAAACAAAATAAATTACTTATAGAATGTAGCAGAGACATTTGTGAAAATGATGAGGCTAGGTAGCTAGGTATGTACGGACGACAGCAGGCCAAGCTGTACCCCAAACTGTTAGATATTCCCAATCAACCTTGAGTCTTAATGCTTTAGAGATAAAGTTGAAAATCTAATAAGGAAATCTGACAGATTGTAGTAGCTCGATGTGCTGTCGTCTGCGTTATCTCTAAAGCATTAGGCTCAAGATTGATTCAGTTCAATATTGACGAATAATGGCGTCTAAAACGCAATTCAAATCGAAATCGGTATAAGCAATATTTCATTCACCCTGCATAGTCAACAAAAGTTTCCCAATAGGGCTGCAGCAGCATGATTTCGAGTTGATGTGGTAACTGTTGCTAATACAACACTATTCTGTAGGCAGCAGTCCAACAATATTCAATGCGTTATTTAAGTTTTTCTTCAAACATACTATTTAGACACTTGAACAAAGTGATTCTTAGTATGTTACACAAATTAGGATGAACGGTAACCACGGCCACTTCGTTTGTTGAAACCGGTTGGCAGTTTTTAGGCCAAGTGGACTCATTGAGTCTGATGAGACATAAATCCTTTATGAACTACTAGCCGCCGCCAGCGACTTCGTTCGCGTGGAGTTAGTTATGCTCCGCTCCTATTCCTCGCAGCGTGATGCTATATAAAAGCTTAAAAAGCCTTCCTGGTTTAATGGGCTATCTGACGCAAAAAGAATTTTTCAAATAGGACCAGTAGTTCCAGAGATTAGCACGTTCAAACAAACTCTTCAGCTTTATACAGTATGTTAAGAAAACCCTGTCCGACCCATAAGGATAATAAAGGTTAGGTCAACACATGACCAAATCTAATATATAAAATTCTCGTGTCACGGTGTTCGGCTTTAAACTCCTCCGAAACGGCTCGACCGATTTTGATGAAATTTTTTGTGCTTAACCGGTATCTATGAGAATCGGCCAACATCTATTTTTCATCCCCCTAAATGTTAGGGGTAGTCCACCCCTAATTTTTTTTTTTATTTTTTAGACAAAATTTTTAATTTCTATTTTTTATGATACAACATACAAAAATACATACAATCCCCAATTTTCACCCTTCTACGATCAACCCTTATTTTTTAATAGCCATTTTAGTAATTTAATCTATTATTTATATGGCAAAACAACGTTTGCCGGTCAGCTAGTATAATATAAAATTTTACGTAATCATCATAATACCAATACAAATGAATTTTGAAATAATCTTTTTTCCCGCGAATTAATTCCAACTTCCCCGAAATTTGGTAATTTTTAAAAAAGTGACAACACCGGTATTATTATGAGCGAATAGCGATGCGACCACGTGCCGCGTGCCCTGCCGCCCGCCGCCCGCGGAAGGGTGCATAACGCACATTTATTAAGTTACCTCTTTTTGCGAAATAATATTTATTTTTTTAGGGGGATTTTTTTTTAAGTTTAGCCCGGTTTTGTATCCATTAGTAGAATCAGTTATCGATACCTAACAACACCTTCACGGGTCGGACAGGGTTTTCTTAACATACCTACTGTATATTAGTATAGATTAAAATAACCTTTCATCACGTCGATTAGTCTCTCTTTGTTCCTAGTTATAGCTGGTTTGTATATTTCGGACAATTCATGCACCATCATCGTCCATCTTCCACCTGTGGAACATTTAGAATAACATGATTTCTATAAAAATATTACATACATATATCATTAAAACTTCATAGTTACCAGAAGTTCAACAAAAGTGCTGCGCTGGGGGCAAGTCAGATTTTCAGGGCCGAATCATCACCGGATATTTTGTCTTACAAACCGCACAAGCACATCTACACGAACATTAGGTATTTGTAGTGTCGCCCTCACGCCACTAGCCGCTATAGAAGACACCCTGGTCGGGAGACTACACCATACTCCCAGCCACCGTAGGGGCGGGCCTGCGGGCGGTGAGCAGTGGGCAACGCGCTGCCCGGTAAGGACCAGGCCCGGCGCGCCGTGTTTCACGCGCGCCTCAAAGAGATGTGAGCGAACATCGTGACGGGGTCCACGAAGACCGATGCCTCCTGGGTCAGGGTTGCCAGCCTTTCGGTCTTCTATAGGATGCATTTTGGGGAGTGTGCGAAGGAATTGCATGATTTAATTCCCCCTTCTCCTTTCCACCATCGGACGACCCGTCGTACGGCGAGTTTCCACCCTTACGTTGTTAACACCATTACGTCGCGGACGAAGCGTTTCGCCTCCTCCTTTATACCGCGTACATCGAGGGACTGGAACAGTTTGCCAGCGGCGGTGTTTCCGTCGGACTTCAATTTGAGTGTCTTCAATGCTAGAGTGAATAGGCTCTTAATAAACTATATAGTGCAGGCAGGATTGCGGACAAGCGCTAGTTTATAATAAAAAAAAATAAAATAAAAAAAAAGAGCGGGAGAAGTCATTCGATGATTTCCCACCCCAATAAAAAAAAAATTGGAGTAGTGTGTAGGGCAAATAGCCGCAAATGATCCCGTTTATACTTTGATTAATAATTAGGGAAGTTCATACACGTTCTGCGAGATTTCTAAGAGGGGCAGCTGCCTTTCCCCCCTACCACCCCCCACCCCCCTGGGTACGCCCATGCTTAGGTTGGAAATAGTGTCAATGTGTCAATCCCTAACATTAGTTGGAATGACAGCTCATTACACCTAAGTTTTCGCTGTGAGTAAGTTACAGAATCGCACTGCTGGCCCCTGATTCCGTATTTTTTTACTACTTCACAAATCACCGAGATTTCTTTATTTTACGTATTTTTTTTTAACCTTTAACCTTCTGCAGTAAATTTTCTAAATGGTAATTAAAACCGCATCATCTGTGTTGCACAACTTAGAAGAACAACGGGGTCATAGAGACAGACACGAAGTTTTATTAATAATTTGTTGTTATTGTGTTAACCGCGTGCGCCCAGAGAGCAATACGACTCGAGCACTACTTCCAAAGGTCGGGCGGTTCAGTAAACGTCTAATTTAACCAGTCGGTTGCAACATATACGCTTCATTTAAGTTTATTATGTGTTTTTTTTTATAATATTATAAACTAGCGCTTGACCGCAATCCCGCCTGATGGTAAGCAGCGATGCGATCGTTGATGGTAAAGCGCGCTAGTTTATTAAGAGCCTATCCACTCAGAAAAACTGAGCGAAGGAAGGAAGATGGCAGTTGAGCGAGGTGATGCAATGTTAAACCCAACAACACGACCAACGATGCTGCGCCAGAGGGAGATTGATCTGAAGACCTTCCATGACCAAACTCCCAACACAACATCATTAAGCGCATCGTACCCGGCACACATCGCAACACAACTGCTCAGACCCGTCCTCCGTACGGCTTCACCAGACATCATGCCGGAACACGACAAATCGCTTGGCGACAAGGCTTTGTTTGGTGGGTGGTAACTTCTTATGGCCTACCACCGAGAAAATTGATTGCAATATGACGATGATTATTGAAGATGGCGGATATAAATCATACCGATTAACGAGTTACATACTAACATCATCATCATCATCATCAACCTTTTTATCGTCCCACTGCTGGGCACAGGTCTCCTCTCATACAGAGAAGGATTGAGCGTAATCAACACGCTTGCTCAATGTGGGTTGGCATTATCAGACTTAAAGTCCAGGTTTCCTCAAGATGTTTTCCTTGACCTTTTAATCAGTCATTGGTGTCCAAGATATACTTATAAAGTACATATAACTAGGAAAAGTTACATTGGTACTTGCTTGACCTGGAATCGAACCCGCCCACTTATACTTGAGGCTGGTGTTTTAACCACTAGGCCACCACGACTTATTGTTACATATATATTATATAGTAAACCGTGAACGGAATGCTTACGTGCCCTCAGTGCGCATGAGCATTCTCAGCGAAGATTGGCTATACCTATATTAAGCCACCTTCGCACACATGACCGAAGAGCTAACTAGAAGTTAAAGTAGTCGCCATAACCGAAATCGATCGGTACAGTCATATAGTACGGATGACAGCAGGCCAACCTACCCGAAACTGCCCGAAATTCCCAATCAATTTTAAGCCTTAATGTTTTATACATAAAGTTGAAAATGTAATAAAGAAATCTAACAGATTGTGGTAGCTTGATTTGCTGTCGTCTGCTCTGTACACCCTGGTAGATCTGGCAGTAGGTACGTTGCCGTGGGATATTATCCTACAATAGCGGCCGCCAGTGACTTCGTCCGCGTGGTTTAGTAATGCTCCACTCGTACTGGTTGCAGCGTGATGTTATATAGACTAAAGCCTTCCTGGATTAATGGGCTATCTAACGCAAAAAGAATTTTTCAAATCGGACTAGTAGTTCCTGAGATTAGCGCGTTCAAACAAACTCTTCAGCTTTATATATTAGTATAGATTCACACGGGAAGCCGTGGGCAAAATGTAGTATAGTTTAAAAATATAGGTTGTACTGCACAGTTGTAATAAAAATACTTACGAAAGATATTCGCCAATTTCACTACACCCACGCTTGTAGACATTTTGAGTTTTATTTGGCTAGGATTAAAGGCTAAGTTATTATGACCTATTCACGGCTATTTTATTATTAATTCTAGTTGTTGTTAATGTGTGAATTACGTATTTCGGCAACTGTCAAAACATATATTTTTTAAATGTCATTGTTGAATATGTAAATAGGTAGGTAATTGGAACTCCTTGTCAGTAGGCAAAATAAGTTTAAGCAGACTGCTCAATTTTGCCTTTCATTCAGTATCTAACTCTTTCTATTTTCATAATTAATACTGTTACTCCATTTGCCACTAGTGTGAACGAGTCTTTGGATTTCGAAACAAAATCAAATGTTACGAGTCAAGACACGTCGACCGGATCAAAATGCATCACATGGCGGCAGACAATACAAAACTTTTTGCAGCTACCTTCATATACAAGCGCAATACTGCACGCGGACAAAGCGAGCAAGCTGCAAAGACCAGGCTCGGATCGGCGCGTTGTGTTTCACGAGCGCCTCAAAGGGATGTCAGCACATCGTGACGGGGTCCACGAAGACCGGTGCCTCCTGGGTCAGGGTCAGGGTTGGTTAAAAAGGAAACCGTAGTCCTGGCGTACAGACAAGTAAAGAAACACTGATGGGTTTTAGTCAGAAAAAGTAAAATCCACATACTGTTATTGTAAATATTTTCATTTTTAATGTCTGGACTTGAAAAAAGACGATGATCCCTAAGTTTGTTTCGGCTTTTCTTCTCATAGGTATTCAGTTAGAAAATGCCGACTCCAGCTAGTTTAAAAAAATATGACGTGTCAAGGTGATCAGTGGTCCTACTTGCATAATAAACGATTTCATTTTATTTCAAAAGTCTGACACGCCCATTTGATTTCCCATATTATGTCGTTTATTTTTCTACATTACATATTCATTTACATTTTTAAATATTTATATAAAAAAACATTTAAAAATATAAAAAATAGTGTTCCACCGAAGGCGGCAGCGGGGTCCTAGCTACCGGTGGTTAGGGCTCCAGAGACAGGATGCAGGCTGTATCGTATCGAGGAGGACTGCCTTTTGAATCTGGCCTTTGATCCAACTGCCTAACGAGAGCCTCAATAGATGTTGGTCGAGGCTTTTGGCTATCAAACCATTGTACATGTTACGCCTTTCCTCAATGACCACAACATTTTGAAAATGAAAGGTAGACGGAAACTTCACTTGGCGACCTTACTATTTGGTGTTATTAAGTCTCACTCCCCTTCTTACCTGTACGATAAGCTATCGTGGACAAGTAGGCACAGAATTGGTGAGGGGAGAAAATGTTCTCAACAACTTTCCATCCCACAGCACAAGTCAGCGGCTTTTAGAGGCAGTTTTCGTTATGCAGCTTCTAAATGCTGGAACAATATCCCTCTTCCCATAAAGTATTGTAAATGTTCCTCTACTTTTAAATTGAAATTAAAAGAATATCTTTTATGTCACCAAAAAGAGTACGAAAATGTCCAAGCAGACGTATCTGCCATATAAGCCATCTTATTTTTAATTCTTGTGATTGGTGGGGAGGGGGGTATTTTCTATTTTGTATTTTCTATTTTCAGTTTTTTGTATGTTATTATTTGATTTAATTTTTTTTGGTATTTATTTAGGTATTCATATTTTCTAACTTATTTGTTTATAAAATGAAAGTAAATTGAATACTTATTTTATTTTTTGAATAATTTACAACGTATTTAACATATATATACACACACACGTTTTTGCATGTCACAACATTTTGGGTTTTTCTATAATTTGGATTACTATTATTATCTAAATATATCATTTATATTATTGCGGATTGTGTTTTTGAAATTCTAGCGTATGGCACTCGTGGGTTGCAGCTGAAAATCAGCGTCAGATGGCACATCTTGTGTTGTCATCTGACATTATGCTGAGCTGAGGCCCTTTTGGCATTATAAGCTGGGTTTTATTGTTTTATAGTTTTAAATGTATGTATTTTGCTGTAATGTCAATAAACGCATTTTTCTTTCTTTCTTTCTTTCTTTGTTAAATATAATATAAAATTTTACGTAATCATCATAATACCAATACAAATGAATTTTGAAATAATCTTTTTTCCCGCGAATTAATTCCAACTTCCCCGAAATTTGGTAATTTTTAAAAAAGTGACAACATCGGTATTATTACGAGCGAATAGCGATGCGACCACGTGCCGCGTGCCCTGCCGCCCGCCGCCCGCGGAAGGGTGCATAACGCACATTTATTAAGTTACCTCTTTTTGCGAAATAATATTTATTTTTTTAGGGGGATTTTTTTTAAGTTTAGCCCGGTTTTGTATCCATTAGTAGAATCAGTTATCGATACCTAACAACACCTTCACGGGTCGCACAGGGTTTTCTTAACATACTGTATATTAGTATAGATTAAAATAACCTTTCATCACGTCGATTAGTCTCTCTTTGTTCCTAGTTATAGCTGGTTTGTATATTTCGGACAATTCATGCACCATCATCGTCCATCTTCCACCTGTGGAACATTTAGAATAACATGATTTCTATAAAAATATTACATATATATATATATATATCATTAAAACTTCATAGTTACCAGAAGTTCAACAAAAGTGCTGCGCTGGGGGCAAGTCAGATTTTCAGGGCCGAATCATCACCGGATATTTTGTCTTACAAACCGCACAAGCACATCTACACGAACATTAGGTATTTGTAGTGTCGCCCTCACGCCACAAGCCGCTATAGAAGACACCCTGGTCGGGAGACTACACCATACTCCCAGCCACCGTAGGGGCGGGCCTGCGGGCGGTGAGCAGTGGGCAACGCGTTGCCTGGTAAGGACCAGGTCCGGCGCGGCGCGCCGTGTTTCACGCGCGCCTCAAAGAGATGTGAGCGAACATCGTGACGGGGTCCACGAAGACCGATGCCTCCTGGGTCAGGGTTGCCAGCCTTTCGGTCTTCTATAGGATGCATTTTGGAGAGTGTGCGAAGGAATTGCATGATTTAATTCCCCCTTCTCCTTTCCACCATCGGACGACCCGTCGTACGGCGAGTTTCCACCCTTGCGTTGTTAACACCATTACGTCGCGGACGAAGCGTTTCGCCTCCTCCTTTATACCGCGTACATCGAGGGACTGGAACAGTTTGCCAGCGGCGGTGTTTCCGTCGGACTTCAATTTGAGTGTCTTCAATGCTAGAGTGAATAGGCTCTTAATAAACTATATAGTGCGCTTTACCGTCAACGACTGCGTCACTGCTTACCATCAGGCAGGATTGCGGACAAGCGCTAGTTTATAATTAAAAAAATAAAATAAAAAAAAAGAGCGGGAGAAGTCATTCGATGATTTCCCACCCCAATAAAAAAAAATTGGAGTAGTGTGTAGGGCAAATAGCCGCAAATGATCCCGTTTATACTTTGATTAATAATTAGGGAAGTTCATACACGTTCTGCGAGATTTCTAAGAGGGGCAGCTGCCTTTCCCCCCTACCACCCCCCACCCCCCACCCCCCTGGGTACGCCCATGCTTAGGGTGGAAATAGTGTCAATGTGTCAATCCCTAACATTAGTTGGAATGACAGCTCATTACACCTAAGTTTTCGCGGTGAGTAAGTTACAGAATCGCACTGCTGGCCCCTGAATCCGTATTTTTTTACTACTTCACAAATCACCGAGATTTCTTTATTTTAAGTACGTATTTTTTTATAACCTTTAACCTTCTGCAATAAATTTTCTAAATGGTAATTAAAACCGCATCATCTGTGTTGCACAACTTAGAAGAACAACGGGGTCGCACAGACCGACACGAAGAGCAAGTTTTATTAATAATTTGTTGTTATTGTGTTAACCGCGTGCGCCCAGAGAGCAATGCGACTCGAGCACTACTTCCAAAGGTCGGGCGGTTGAGTAAACGTCTAATTTAACCAGTCGGTTGCAACATATACGCTTCATTTAAGTTTATTATGTGTTTTTTTTTTTAATAATTATAAACTAGCGCTTGACCGCAATCCCGCCTGATGGTAAGCAGCGATGCGATCGTTGATGGTAAAGCGCGCTAGTTTATTAAGAGCCTATCCACTCAGAAAAACTGAGCGAATAGGAAGGAAGATGGCAGTTGAGCGAGGTGATGCAATGTTAAACCCAACAACACGACCAACGATGCTGCGCCAAAGGGAGATTGATCTGAAGACCTTCCACGACCAAACTCCCAACACAACATCATTAGGCGCATCGTACCCGGCACACATCGCAACACAACTGCTCAGACCCGTCCTCCGTACGGCTTCACCAGACATCATGCCGGAACACGACAAATCGCTTGGCGACAAGGCTTTGTTTGGTGGGTGGTAACTTCTGCCGGCGGCCGATGTTATGGCCTACCACCGAGAAAATTGATTGCAATATGACGATGATTATTGAAGATGGCGGATATAAATCATACCGATTAACGAGTTACATACATACATCATCATCATCATCATCATCAACCTTTTTATCGTCCCACTGCTGGGCACAGGTCTCCTCTCATACAGAGAAGGAGTGAGATAATCAACACGCTTGCTCAATGTGGGTTGGCTTATCAGACTTAAAGTCCAGGTTTCCTCAAGATGTTTTCCTTCACCTTTTAATCAGTCATTGGTGTCCAAGATATACTTATAAAGTACATATAACTTAGAAAAGTTACATTGGTACTTGCCTGACCTGGAATCGAACCCGCCCACTTATACTTGAGAGGCTGGTGTTTTAACCACTAGGCCACCACGACTTACTGTTATATACATATTATATAGTAAACTGTGAACGGAATGCTTACGTGCCCTCAGTGCGCACGAGCATTCTCAGCGAAGATTGGCTATATATTACGAGTATAAGCCACCTTCGCACACATGTCCGAAGAGCTGACTAGGAGTTACAGTAGTCGCCATAACCGAAATCGATCGGTACAGTCATATAGTACGGATGACAGCAGGACAACCTACCCGAAACTGCCCGAAATTCCCAATCAATTTTAAGCCTTAATGTTTTATACATAAAGTAGAAAATGTAATAAAGAAATCTGACAGTAGTAGCTTGATTTGCTGTCGTCTGCTCTGTACACCCTGGTAGATCTGGCAGTAGGTACGTTGGCGTGAGATATTATCCTACACTAGCGGCCGCCAGCGACTTCGTCCGCGTGGTGTAGTAATACTCCACTCGTATTGGTTGCAGCGTGATGTTATATAGCTAAAGCCTTCCTGGATTAATGGGCTATCTAACGCAAAAAGAATTTTTCAAATCGGAGCAGTAGTTCCTGAGATTAGCGCGTTCAAACAAACTCTTCAGCTTTATATATTAGTATAGATTCATACGGAAACGGTGTGGGCAAAATCTAGTATAGTTTAAAAATGTAAGGTTGTACTGCACAGTTGTAATAAAAATACTTACGAAAGATATTCGCCAATTTCACTACACCCACGCTTGTAGACATTTTGAGTTTTATTTGGATATGATTAAAGGCTAAGTTATTATGACCTATTCACGGCTATTTTATTATTAATTCTAGTTGTTGCCTTTGTGGGAGAGACGCCACAATTTTGCCGTTAGTTGTTGTTAATGTGTGAATTACATAATTCGGCAACTGTCAAAATATATATTTTTTAAATGTCATTGTTGAATATGTAAATAGGTAGGTAATTGGAACTCATTGTCAGTAGGCAAAATAAGTTTAAGCAGACTGCTCAATTTTGCCTTTCATTCAGTGTCTAACTCTTTCTATTTTCATAATTAATATTGTTAATCCATTTGCCACAAGTGTGAACGAGTCTTTGGATTTCGAAACAAAATCAAATGTTACGAGTCAAGACACGTCGATCGGATCAAAGTGCACCACAAGGCGGCAGACAATACAAAACTTTTTGCAGCTACCTTCATATACAAGCGCAATACTGCATGCGGGCAAAGCGAGCAAGCTGCAAAGACCAGGCCCGGAACGACGGCGCGTTGTGTTTCACGAGTGCCTCAAAGGGATGTCAGCACATCCTGACGGGGTCCACGAAGACCGATGCCTCCTGTGTCAGGTGCGGGTTGGTTAAAAGAGAAATCGTGGTCCTGGCGTACAGGCAAGTAACGAAACACTGATGGGTTTTAGTCAGTAAAAAGTAAAATCCACATAGGTACTGTTATTGTAAACATTTTCATTTTTAATGTCTGGACTTGAAAAAAGACGATGATCCCTGAGTTTGTTTCGGCATTTCTTCTCAGAGGTAGTCAGTTAGAAAATCTCTCCAGCTAGTTTAAAAAAATATGACGTGTCAAGGTGATCAGTGGTCCTACTTGCATAATAAACGATTTCATTTTATTTCAGAAGTCTGGACACGCCCATTTGATTTCCCATTCAGAACAAAGAAAAAGGTCGCAATACTCCTGGACTCCTGCCCGTATGCCAATTTTTTTGCGTTCGGCGCAATATTTATATTGGCAAATCAAATCAAATCATTTATTTCAAATAAACCAGTTACAGGCACTTTTGAATTGTCAGAAGGTCGGTCAGTCAGTAAGGTGAAGCTAGTCGCCTATTCCAAAGAATAGGTACCTATGGAGAAGAACGGGTAAGAAACTCCATGGACACTCTTTTAAATTATCAAGCTATTCATACAAATATTTGATTACATCATTCATTTTGAAATCAATCGTGTGAGAACGATGCAGAAATATATTGTACGCAAAGAGCGTCCATTATGGAAAACACACAAAAAAAGAAACACAACAACAAAAAAGACTAACCCAACAAATAGATTCTTTACAGCAAGTAAAGCATCAAACAACAAGTGCTCACACGTGTGCCATGCAATTATACAATACAAAGAAATTGAATCTACACAATGCAAAGATAGTTTTGTCCAAGCTTCAGCAGTTCCAACAGTGTTCCCGAATGCTAAGTTTAGCTCCTGTATAGTTGCACCAGTACCGAATGCCCCTGTCAGCGATGCAATTTCGTAACGTACAATATGCTTGGCTACATAGTGTGTACTGGCTTTGAGTAAAAAAAAAAAAACAAACAATTACAAATTAAAACTACAAGAGGAAAAATCATAGAACAATCAGTGTAAGTATAGAAATCGGACGCAGCTCAAGCCCAAGCCTTTTTGTCGTCAATATAATCCTTAACACTATAAAATGCTTTCTGACACAACTTACGTTTAATGAAGGATTTGAATTTATTCAGGCTCAGATCTTGAACCACCTCTGGAAGTCTATTGTAAAAATGTATACATTGGCATCTAAAAGAGCCACCTATTTTCTTGAGCCTTGTTGTAGGTACAATAAATTTGTGCCTGTTCCTAGTACTTATATTATAGACATCACTGTATTTTTTAAACAATTTTATATTTTTATGAGCATACAAAAGATTTTCATAAATATATTGAGACGGCACGGTCAGTACATTAATCTCTTGAAAATTTTCTCTGAGAGAGTGTCTCGGACTTAATTTATAAATTGCACGAACAGCTCGTTTCTGCAAAACAAATATTGTTTGAATATCAGTGGCATTTCCCCACAACAGAATGCCATACGATATTACGCTATGGAAATAGCCAAAGTACACTAAACGGGCTGTCACAATATCAGTCAAATTACGAATTGATCTAACTGCGTATGCAGCAGAACTTACGTTTTTTTGTCAATTTTTCTATATGAATATTTATCCCATTGAATCTTAGCATCCAGAGTTATACCCAAGAACACTATGCTGTCTTCAGATTCAAATTTTTCGCCCTTTATCAACACTTTAGTTTTCACCTGCCTAACGTGAGGTAGAGTAAACTTAATGCATTTGGTTTTGAAAACATGTTTGTTCTAAGTTTTATTGTTACCATCCGTGTTTTTAGGCAAATAAATATATTATTATGTCGTTTATTTTTCTACATTACATATTCATTTACATTTTTAAATATTTACAAAAAAAAAAAACATTTAAAAATATAAAAAATAGTGTTCCACAGATGGCGGGAGCGGGGTCCAAGCTACCGGTGGTTAGAGCTCCAGAGACAGGAACCTCCTCACGATGCGGGCCGTATCGAGGAGTACTGCCTTTTTTAATCTGGCCCTTGATCCAACTGCCTAACGAGAGCCTCAATAGATATTGGTCGAGCCTCTTGGCTATCAAACCATTGGCCGATACGACAATCACCCAATATTATTATTATTATTATGGCGACATCACCTTAGTCACCCCCTTATTAACCACTAGCTGCGCCACGCGGTTTCATCCGCGTTTTTATATGCCCCGCTGATATTAGTCGCAGCGTGGTGTTATGTAGCCTAAAGCATTCCTGGATTAATGGGCTATCTAACGCGAAAATAATTTTTCAAATCGGACCAGGTGTTCCTGAGATTAGCGCAGACAAACAAACTCTTCAGCTTTATACAGTATATTAAGAAAACCCTGTCCGACACGTGAAGGTGTTGTTAGGTATCGATAACTGATTCTAGTAATGGATACAAAACGGGCTAAACTTAAGAAAAAATCCCCCTAAAAAATAAATATTATTTAGTAAAAAAGAGGTAATTTAATAAATGTGCGTTAAGCACCATTCCGCGGGCGGCGGGCGGCAGGGCACGCGGCACGTGGTCGCATCTCTATTCGCTCATAATAATACCGGTGTTGTGACTTTTTTAAAAATTACCAAATTTCGGGGAAGTTGGAATTAATTCGCGGGAAAAAAGATTATTTCAAAATTCATTTGTATTGGTACTATGATGATTACGTAAAATTTTATATTATATTTGGTCATGTGTTTACCTGACCTTTATTATCCTTATGGGTCGGACGGGGTTTTCTTAACAAACTGTATATTAGTATAGATATCATCATTCACACATTACATCCATCGTTTCTTTGGTCTTCCCCTACTCTTATAGTCATCGACATTCATACTCAAAACTCTTCTTACAATATTTTTCTCATTTCTCCGTTACACATGCCCCTCATACAATGACTGATTTCCACACAACTTTTCAATTATCGGTGTCATTTTCAGACTTCCTCTTATTTTTTTTTTTTTTTTATAAATTTTAAAATAGTGCTTGACCGCAATCCCGCCTGTTGCAGTGATGCGATCGTTGGTGGTAAAGCGCGCTAGTTTATTAAGAGTCCATTCACTCTAGCCTTGAATACACTTAAAGACAGTATAGTCGGACGGAAACACCGCCGCTGGCAAATTGTTCTCGTCCCTCGATGTACGCGGTATACCTAAAAGATGAAGCGAAACGCTGCGTCCGGATCGTAGTGGTGTCAACAACGTAGGTAAGTGTGGATACTCGCCATACGACGGATCGTCCGAGGATGGAACGGAGATAGGGGAATTAAACTGGTTACTCTTCGCCTGTGCTTCCAGGCTTTGGAGAACGTTTTGAACCAAGTCTGGGTTGCAAATTAGCCTCTTCGTAAGCCTCTCCACCAAACCTAAAGTTGCCAGGTGACATTTAGCAGCACTAACTTAAATGTAGCTGCAATACTCTACACACGAACGTACCTGTGCTTTGTACCTATAACATAAGAAGCTTTCCTGGTCTGATGTGCAAAATGATTAGTTTCGTTTGTTTTTACAAAAGTTAGGTAGAATAGAACAGAATACTTTTTATTATTTACAGTAAGGGTCCAAAAGTGGAGTACCACTTTTGACACTTATTGTTAGAGCAATAAAATTGAAAAAAAGGGTAATGCACTTTTGACCCTTACTGTATACCATATAGATTACAGAACATTATAACTAAAAAGATATTCCAAAGGGTGACACAATGGGCGGTCTTATCGATAAGAGCGATCTTTTAGATAGTAAGGAATACATCCTACCTACATACATGTTATTTATTGTAGAAAATGTTCTGCATCGTAATTGTGTAAGACACTATCAATCAAGATCTAAATCATTTTAGCAATCCGCATTGAGCAAGTTTGAAATCCAGATTACCTCAAGATGTTTTCCTTCACCTTTTAATCAGTCATTGGTGTCCAAGATATAGTTAGACCAATGACCCGGTTGTATTAAATATACAGAAAATTGAAAATCAAATTTTATGTACAAATAAAAATAAAATTCTATTTTAAAAACGTTATATTCACACCATTAATTAACTACAACGAAATTAATACTTATTTCATGATACATAGGTGCAAGTAGGAAGTGTAAAATAAAGTAATGATAATATAATAAAATATAATAAATAAAATAAAAAATATATAAAAGATCAATCACTTAATATTTTGTATGTTTTCATACATGAAAACCATTTAGGGAACCGAATATGGAGACGACAACATTTTTTTTTTGAAATTTTGAGTTTTTCTAATTTAGTCTCTGTGTAATTCAGTATAATGCCAGCAACAAACACAAAACAAAATTCCGAATAAAACAATACTGCTCAAACTTAAGATCCCATGACCAGCGCTAGCCCTTACGGTCACTAGACTAAAGAGGCAGTCACATTACAGTACATTGCTTTTTTAAATTCTCTAATTCATTTATGTAATTCCGTTTAGCGACTGCTTCTTCAGCCTGGCAACCCTCTTTTTTGATTTTGCTTCGCCTTGCCCTTTCGCCTTACTCTTAGCTTTCGCTTTTAGATCTTCTTTTAGCTGTTTAGTTGCCAGCTCAGCTTTGTTTTGTTCAGCTTAAGCATTGACTTTTTTTACAGCTGCTGCCTTGTCATCACTTTATTAAGCACCGCCTCTTTCGCTCTGGCTTCAACCTTTAGTTTATCCTCTGGTGCTTTTGATGCAACTAAGTTTTCATCCCTATTTCTTTCGCTTTCATCATTTATATGTTTTATTTTGCCTTGTGTTAAATAAACTTGTTTGTAATTTTTTCACCAAAGATTTTAAATTTCTTGCCACTTCTTTAAAAAAGTTCGCTGTCAGTGGCTGTGCGCGGATTTCACAGCACCTAAAATATACGAATAAAATGTATCCTATTTGATTACCTTTAAAATAGCTTTCAAATCATTTTTTTTCTTGTACTTTTTTTTTAGCATTTTCTAACTCATTCTCTAGATACTTTATTTCACTGCTTAGCTGTCGGTCGCGAGTTTCTTGTAATTTGGATTTTAACTTTCCCACTATTTCCTCTGCTTTGTTTTCTATAGTATCTACAAATTTATTGTCCACAATTGGTTTTGCCATAGTCTGCACAACACGATCCTTGGCTGAACTCCAAACTTTTTTGACGAGAGGTTGCGTTTTATCCAGAGATGCTACGAACAAAACAAATGCGGAGTTTTAAAAATGTTTTCACTACCGGGTGCTAAAGTACTTCACATATGTATTTAACCCTTTGACGTAAAAGGGACACCACTGTCCCTTAAATATAATTTGTATTTATTTCTAAACAAAGCATTATTGGGAACTAATTTAAACGCATGCTTATTTTTTCTGAACGTATTTTGTTTTTTTTCTGCGGTTGGTAGCTGTGCGCGCGAAAAAAAATAACAAAAACATCACATTACTTTTGAGTAGTTTGCCGCGCTTCTGTGATTTTTTTCTGAATCAATTAAAATACATTTTTGCTGCATTCAGTGACTGTTTAATGAATAATTCATAAGAATGGTAAGTATTAATTATGTTTTTATTATTAGTTATCGTAATTAGTAACATTTTAAATACTTAAATATGAAATTATAAGTAGGGGACGCCAGTGTCCCAATATGCGTAAAAGGCCAATTTTATTAATATTTTATCCTAACTTTTTATGCACGTTCTGTGATTTTACATACGGTCTAAACACTCAATTTATTTGTTTTAGGCACGCAAAGGAAATAGGATTTTCCGTTTGACTGATTGCGAAGTCGAGGAATATCTTATGGCTGAAACTAGTGACACTGAAGATGCACTCACTTTAGATGACGAAGACCAGTCATTTTTATTAGAGGACATGCAAGCTGGATTTTCTGAAGCTATAATTGAGCCACCTGGTTCATCAGGATCTACTCAAAATCCAGGTCTGTCTTCAGACTCATTATCTACTATCCCCATTTATTCATCAGGTAATCCGGTTCCCGAGTTCAAGTGGAAAAATAATATCTATTGCCCATATATTTTTTCTGACACTGATTATGAATTTGGGAAGATAAACATTTCTCAAGAAATACAGTCTTTGAAACCTATTGATGTATTTGATACAGTCACAAACATTAAATTATTGATTGAGGAAATAATAATACCAGAGTCTTTACGTTATGCTCATCAAAAGGGTTCGGTGTTCAGTACTGATATCCAAGAAATAACAGCTTTTATTGGCATGAATTATGTCATGGGCTACCATGTATTACCCACACTACGAAGCTACTGGTCCACAGAACCTGACATTAGTGTGTGCCTTATATAGCTAGAGTTATGCCTTTATCACGGTTTGAAGAAATTAGACGAAACTTGCACTTCTGTGACAATGCATCCCAACCATCTCCGACATCGTCATCATTTGATAGAGCCTACAAAATAAGATCAGTAATGAACCATTTCAATTCAAGTTTCCAATCAGCAATGAATAACACAAAAACGCAAGCAATAGATGAACATATGGTAAAGTTCAAAGGTCACAATATTATGCGACAGTACATGCAAAATAAACCAATAAAAAGAGGATTTAAAATGTGGTGTCGTGCCGATTCGAGTACCGGATATTTATTCCAGTTCGATTTATATACTGGAAAAAAGAACGCAGGACCCGAAATAGGACTGGGAGAATCCGTTGTCCTTGATCTTACACAAGCTTTGGCGGGTCTTGGATGTGAAATATATTTCGACAATTTTTTTAACTCTCCCATGCTGCAATATAAACTTGCTAAACAAAATTTAAAGGCATGTGGCACTGTTCGAACACAGCGTAAAAATAATCCTAAAAACTTGCCTTTGGATAAAGAGATGAAGAGAGGCGATATCTACGCTACTAGCTTTGAAGGAATTTCTTTTATCAAGTGGATGGATAATAAAGCTGTGCATCTCCTCACCAACTTTTTGTCACCGGTACCTACTCTAAAAGTCAAACGAAAACAAGTAGGATCAGCTCAATGTCTAGAGATCACTTGTCCTGACATCGTCCATAAATACAACAAAAACATGGGTGGAGTAGATCTCATGGACCAAAAGAAGGTCACATACGAAGTTGATAGGAAATCCAAAATCAAATATTACCTGCGGCTATTCTTTGATTTATTGGACATCGCCATGAACAATTCCTACATTGTGTATGAAAAACTGCATGCGCAACATCGCATAGAAGGGCATTTACTATCATCACTTGAATACCGACAAGTTGTGGCTAAGGCTATGATTGGCAATTTTTCTATCCGTAAACATGCCTTGCCATCCACTTTCATGACCAAAAAGCGGATACAAAATATAGGACACAAACAGTCTTTACCTTCACACGTCATGATGAAGGGGCCTTCGCGTAAACGATGCGTGCAATGTGCGAAGAATGGAGTTGAAAATCGTACCAACAATATATGTGACATTTGTAATGTAAATCTGTGTTTTACAGCAACAAGAAATTGTTTTGCTGAGTTCCATTCATAAAATATTTAATAAAATTGTTATTTTTTACTGAATTTTGTTTTTTATTTTCAGAAAAAACTTGATTTTGCTGTAATAGTTAGCACCTCAGAAACTTATAAATAATGCCCTTTGACGCATATTGGGACACATTTGTCCCAAGTAATTTCATAAAATCTATTGTATTTTTTTTATTTTTTTTCCTGTACATACTTGAATTACCTTGTTAAAGACTAAATAACGTTGTCATAAATATAAAATCGTATGTGTACTTATTTTGTGCGTCAAAGGGTTAACTAAACACAAGACATGTATTTTAGCTGTATGTTGCATTTGATATTGCATAACCCAATTTGGAGGGAGACTCCCAACAATGTGGACCGATGACCTGGTGAAAGTCGCGGGAAGCCGATGGATGCAGGCAGCACAAGACCGGTCATCGTAAAAAGCCTTGGGAGGCCTTTGTCCAACAGTGGACCTCTATCAGCTGATGAAGAAGAAGAACCCAATTTTGATTTGCAACAGTTTCTTTATTGAAAATGTATTATAGAAACTTACATATTGTTACATCAACTGCCTGCCTGACAAACTTAAATGCCATTTCTTGTAATATCGAGGCTTTTGCAAATTGTTTTAAACATAGGTACACATAATATGATTGAAGATTTTTATGAAATAAAGCCACAGGCTTATGTGGCTCACCAAGCTATTTTATCAAAAATTATTATCAATTATTTTATTGTGAAACGCTTGAGCCTAGCTGTTATCTGTCAGTTTCGTGATGCTGACCAAAGAGTCGAAATTAATGTATTATTTGTCATTGTTTTAAAAGACTACGTGCCTGTACAAAGTTTTAAGAATAAAGGGAATTCAACCTCTTTTGATTTTTTCACTTATAAACTAAGCAATGTGATGTTTTAATTATGATGTGCTATGGACGGCCAACTATACCCAAATATTTCCGTCCTCAGTACATTTCGAGGTTTTGATTATTCGGAAGGCAAGTATTTACCACCGGATTGACTGTTTTCTTGTAGAGTTTATAGCTTATAAACAGTCAATCCAACTACATTATTTATTTATTTATTAACTGTGGATGACTTACAGCAAAAACATACAGAATAAAAATAGCATGAGAGACAGCCAATTAAAAGTCATCACTGGAACAATCTGCCAGCGGCGGTGTTTCCTTCGGACTACAATTTGAGTGCCTTCAAGGCTAGAGTGAATAGGCTCTTAATAAACTAGTGCGCTTTACCATCAACGATTGCGTCACTGCTTACCATCAGGCGGGATTGCGGTCAAGCACTGGTTTATAAATTAATAAAAAAAAAGAGTTCATATCAACGCGTGAAAAGGGTAGAAGCCCATATAAGCCTGCAAATACATCCTCCCTCGAAGATCGAACTACTCTACACTTCAGACCCCTAATCGGCGAACACATTTTTGTCAATGATTGCGACTAGTTGGGATCGTTTAGACCGAACGGACCAATGGGCGGTCCAAACGATCCCAACTAGTCGCAATCATTTGATCTTGGCTGATCACACCGCATTTATGACACCGAAGTAGATCTTCCAACAGAGACGGAATTTATTTATTATGACTGTGTTATAGTAGTAGATATGCGAGTAGGTAATTGACGATCTATCAAAAACGTCAATCACTAGCATTAGTTGGAATGGCAGCTCACTCCACACTTAGTAGGTACTCCCGGAATCAAAGAGTATAACAATATAATAGGGTACCTGCAAGGAACTTACGTCTAAACTGGAATGTGAACTATCGATCAAAACGCGGTCCGAGAGAGATAGCTTCACAGTAGCCCTCTGTCCTTGTTGTGTAGGGTGACTATTATAATGGAATTTATAAGGAATGTACGTAAAATATTTTTTTCCACTTATATTACCTGAGTTTTAATGAATATTTAGGTATGGATGCGAACTTTTTAATTTTATTATTGAATTTAAAAAACAGATGAATACATTGATGATGTACGGACGACAGCAGGTCAATCTACCCGAAACTGTACCTTTAGATAAATAAAATATCTGCAAGAAAGCAGAATTTAATGTCATTGTTAATAACTAATAAAAGTCACTTACTTATTATGCACACAATGCCTAAGTGCACATTTATTAATTATTCCAAAATTTATGGTTACAAGTTATTTTGTTAGTATGTAACAAACAAAATAACTTGTATATGATTACAGCAAAAAACTTACTTAAAGAATATATTCCGCATCCAGACGTATCCAGAGTATTGCAGCCATTAATGCCCTTTTCACCATCTTTTTTCTAATTGAAATTATTGGTTTCAAAAAAACGAGTGTGCTTATGACCACACGACTGAAGTGAAACTTCTTTTGCACCATCTGTATGTTTATATATATATATATATATATGTGTGTACAATATACACATGTATACACATATACATATATTAATTTTCTATAAATATTTAAATTTATTTCATGCTTTCATTTATAAATTAATATTTTTGCATAGACCTCCAATTTAAAAAAAAAAAAAAAAAAGTGGATTCCCTCGGGGCCAAAAGGTCGGGCTCTTCCTCCTGAATCAGGGGACCCCAAACTCGGGTAGTCCACGACCTCTGGTTCCCGAGATAATCCACGGGGGGGTGAGGTAACTAAAGGGGGTCGGGAGGGGGATAGGTTTCGTGGGGTTGCGGGGGGGGAGGGGGAGGGGGAGAGGAGGGGAGTGGATTCCCTCAGGGCCAAAAGGTCGGGCTCCTCCTCCTGATTCAGGGGACCCCAAACTCGGGTAGTCCACGACCTCTGGTTCCCGAGATAATCCACGGGGGGGTGAGGTAACTAAAGGGAGGGGGGGGGGGGTAGATTTCGTGGGGTTGCGGGGGGTAGGGGGGAGGGGGAGAGGGGGGAGTGGATTCCCTCGGGGCCAAAAGGTCGGGCTCCTCCTCCTGATTCAGGGGACCCCAAACTCGGGTAGTCCACGACCTCTGGTTCCCGAGATAATCCACGGGGGGGTGAGGTAATCAATGAGGGGGGTCGGGGGGTGTTCGCAGCGTCATGTTCTCGAAGAAATTCATAGTTCTTAATCAATCAAGGTACTTAGCTTAATAATTGAGCTTATGAGGCTCGAAAGCAATTTGTACTTTGTGTCCAATTATCGTATTGTGACGATATCTTAAAGCTTCTATACTTTCAATTATATCAGAAATGTTCAGCAAAAATATATAAAACAATATAAAGGCCAGAACAGAACGAAATTTATAAATTTATTTGTGCTCTTAGGTAATCAATTGTTAACAAATCTTAAAAAGATCCAAAAAATATATATTGCCTTCGGCGAGATGCGAACTCACAACTCCATACTCGACTCAATTGTTAACAAATCTTAAAAAGATCCAAAAAATATATATTGCCTTCGGCGAGATGCGAACTCACAACTTCATACTCGACAGGTCATGCAATATTTACACGAGCCAACTCCTTGTTTGTATTACAGACGAAATAGGACTATACTCTGCTTCCGTTCGCCTTCATCATTTTTTTCCTATCATTTTTCGTAACGCTTTCGCTAGTTTACTCCCCAAGTCAAGCGTGCCTAAAGAAGTTTCACTTCAAAAAAATTAGAAAAAATAAATACGGGTAACATTTAGAAAGAGACAGAGGGCTACTAGGACGCTTTCTCATTCGGACCGTGTTCTCTTCAAATAAAGTTTTATTTCCGATCGACCTTATTGCTCTTGCAATAGAGTACCTATTCTTTTAAATAAGAGACTTATGCAAGTTCACATTCCAGTTGAGTTATAGTTTCCTTGGGTATCGGAAAACAACCTGTTGTTTTTTTAAATGTCATTATTGATTAACTATATCTAGTTTAAAAAAAGTACCAATTATCATTGACAAAAAGTTCCAATACGTCCACAGCATAAGCCGACACCAGCAGTGCGATTCTGTAACAATCTCATCGTAAAAACTAAGGTGAAGTAAGCGTGGCGTGAGCTGTCATTCCTACTAATGCTAAGCTCTTCTTGTTCTTCTTCGTCCTACAGAGGTCCACTGCTGGGCAAAGGCCTCCCCCAAGGCTTTCCACGATGACCGGTCTTGTGCTGCCCGCATCCATCGGTTTCCCGTGACTTTCACCAGGTCATCGGTCCACCTTGTTGGGGGCCTTCCTTCTCTGCGTCTTCTGGTACGTGGCAGCCACTCCAGAACCTTCCTAACCCATCGGCCATCGGTTCTACGAGCAATATGCCCCGCCCACTGTCACTTAATTTAACTACGCACTAAGCTCATTTCATGTAAATTTTCACGCTGACATGAATCTAACTTTAACCCATCGACTAACTTTTCAAGGTGAGATTTTTACAGAATATATCAGCTTCGGATAAGGCGGAAGGAAACACACGCCAGGGTGACACCACTGTGGGAATCGCCCTGAGGACAAGGTGGAGTATACGGTAGAGGTCTGCCCGGCTTGGGTGGAGCACTGCTGTGTCCTTGCGGCGGCAACCGGCGGCTATCTCTCGCGTCCGGCCCTGGTCCAGGTCATAGTCCGGAGCGAGAGTGCATGGCAAAAATTTTCAAACCTTCTAGCGGATTTCGCATAACTACGCGCTACGTTCCAGTTAAACGGAAAAAGTCTAACTGTAAGGCATTCTTAGTGGGAGAATGCTATGTAATGACTCCGTTGAGATAAATATTTAAAAATAATTAAAAGGTAATAATATATAAATAAAAATAAAATTATATTTTTAAAAACTTTGTATTCACATTATAAACTACAACGAATTAACACTTATTTCAAAACAAGTATTTGTAGGAACTATAAAATAAATTAACAATAACCAAATCCGAGAGCCCGATCCCATATTCTCTTCATTAACTACAAAGTTACGTAATATTTTGTATATACCTCATACATGAGATCCATTTAGAGATCTACCTGGATAGTGGTTATAAAGGTAAACTTTTTATTTTATTTTGTTTTTTTTTATTTAATCACTGTGCAATTTGGCATTTTGCCAGCTACAAATACATTCTGAACTCCGAATAAAACTTACAACACTGGTCAAACTTAGGATCTTATGATGTTAACTACTTAACTAGACTAAGTAGGTAGTGAAATTGACTATCTGTTGTTGTTTTTATTTCTTTTTTTAAATTTTGCCTGACCTCATTTCATTTGGCTCTTTTAGGCGGCTGCTTCTTCGACCTGGTATTTCTCTTTTTTAATTTAAGTTTATCTTTAGCCTTAGGCTTAGCTTTGGCTTTTGGATCTTCTTTTGGCTTTTTAGTTGCCAGCTCAGCTTTCTTTTGATCAGCTAAAGCTTTGGCTTTTTTAACAGCTTCAGCTGCCTGCCTTGCCATCTCTTTGATACGTGCAGCTTCTTTCGCTTTCGCTTCAGCCTTTAGTTTATTCTCATGTGCTTTTATTGCGGCTAAGATTTCGGCTTTTTTTCTTTCCGCTTCATCGTCCATTTGTTTTATTTGGCCTTCTATACCTCGAATAAACTTGTTTGTAATTTTTTCAGCAAAGTCTTCCAATTTCTTGCCACTTGTTCCATTAAAGAAGTTCACTGTCAGGGGCGGTACGACTTCGACTTTTATATACTTCCACGAAGTAGCTCCCAAACTCTGCCCGGATTTCGCGGCATCTAAAATATACGTATAATGTAATATGTATCAAAAATTAAGTGCTATAATCACTTTACACCACCTAATTCTGTCCTAGCTATTTGATTACCTGTAAAATAGCTTTTAAATCATTTTTTTTCTTGTATTTTTTTTTTAGCATTTTTTAACTCATCCTCAAGATACTTGATTTCACTGCTTAGCTGTCGGTCGCGAGTTTCTTGTAATTTGGATTTCAACTTCCCCACTATTTCCTCTGCTTTGTTTTCTATAGTATCTACATATTTATTGTCGACAATTGGTTTTGCCTTAGTCTGCATAACACGAACCTTAGCTGAACTCCAAACTTTTTTGACGAGAGGTTGCGTTTTATCCAGAGAAGCTACGAACAAAACAAATGCGGACTTATTTTGACTTTTTTCAGTATCAGGTGTTGAACTACTTTATTTATTTAACTAAACACATAGCATATATTATAGCTGTGTGATGAATTTGATAATGCGGAACCCACTTTTGTTTTGCAACAGTTTTCTCGGTAGTAGGCCTTAAGTTACCACCCACCAGTCAAAGTCTTGACGCCAAGCGATTCCTCGTGTTCCGGCATGATGTGTGATGAAGCCGTACGGAGGACGGGTCTGAGCAGTTGCGTTGCGATGTGTGCCGGGTTGTTGTGTCGGGAGTTTGGTAGTGGAGGGGGATAAACTTTAAGGACCGCTGAAGTGGGCGGCCATATTTCTAGGGCTGAAAGACCTTGGCCTGAGACACCTCTATGTAAAATTTCGAGTGATCAAAACTTATAGTTTCCAAGAAATGAATTCACAAAAATCATGTTAATTCAATTCATGTCTTGATTAATGGCCTTTGAAAAATCTTGTTAAATTCACAATTTTATGGTTAGGAATCGGATCTTTTTGTTGTCATTGCGTTTTGTTACACTTGTTGTTGAAGACCTGTCAAATTATTTATTTGAATTTATTATTTTTGTCTTAACAGTAACAATTAGTTGAAAATCATATTATTTCAACAAAAACATGTGAAACATTAAATTATTAAGAATTATTATTTCATTTGACGGAAATCGTATCATTGTGCATAACAAAACGTAAAATGACGCCATCTTAGAATGAAGGACCAGCTATTGCTGTCCCAATCTTTAAATTAATTAATTCGTTGAATATATATAAAAACGAACAGACTCGAACTTAGCAATTTTTTATTCTTTTTTTTTTACAATGATATGTCATTTTTATAATAAAAAAAAGAAAATATATAAAAAACAATAATGTTATAAAAAAGGTTCTAAATAATATAAAAAAGAATTGTTTAGTCGGCAATATCCATACATATTACGACAGACACGTCAGTCTTCGTTTGACGTTTGTCCACCCATAGGTTAGTTTGTGACCAAAACGGCGCGCGAGCCGAGCGAGCGAAGCGAGCGTGCCGCGGCAGCGGCCGGCGAAGCGCCAGAAAAACAAAATGTTTGTTTTTTTATTTGTTATTAAAATCTACTTAGAATGAAATAAATCTACCATTGATAGTAATTTAAAAATCACGCAAATTGTTTCGCCATATCCCTTAATCATTGGACCTAACCTCAAAATTGACAATTTTCTATTTCTCTATAACCATGAGTTTTTATCATCCCCCCTTCAGAAGGAGGGTTACTACCCCCCCACTCCAAAAAAACCCTAAAATTCAGCGGTCCATAAAGTAAAGTTTAACCGTGGAGGGTCTTTAGATCAATTTCCCTCTGGTGCAGCATCGTTGGTCGTGTTGTTGGGTTTAACACTGCATCACCTCGCTCAACTGCCGTCTTCCTTTTTATTCACTAAGTTTTTTAGGTGAATATGCTTAAAAAACTAGCGCGCTTTACCATCAACAATTGCGTCACTGCTTATCCGACTTGCGGTCAAGCACTAGTTTATAATTATTTAAAAAAAATATATTAAAAATGTATTATACAAACTTACACAGTGTTACATCTAGGGCTTGCCTGACAAACCTGGATGCCATTTCTAGTAATATCGAATCTTTTGAAAATTGTCTTAAAAATACCAATAATTTTATTGCAGATTTCTATGAAATTAATTTTCCACAGATTTATATGACTCACTAAGCTGTTTTAATGTAAAACGCGTGGGCCTAACTGTTAATTGTCACTTTCGTGACGTTGTCTAAATTACTGTATTATTTGTAATTATTTATAAAAGGCAGCTTTCCTGTACAGAGTATTTAAATGAAGAGAATTCAACCTCCTTTTCGGATGTTAGCCTATATAATATTACATATGCTGTGCAATGGACAGCCACATACTATTCCATAAGTGTACTCTATTATATTGTTATACTCTCTACCTAAGTCTTGTACACAGGTTTATTGTACACTCATCACTCATTTGTACACTCATTTTTTTTTTCGAGCTTTTGATTATTCCATAGACAAGTCGGCTGTTTTTTTTTATTATCCTATACCGTTCCACTACCGGGAAAAGGCCTCTCTCAAATCCTTCCAGGAATTGTTTTCCAGCGCCGCATCTAACCAACCTTCGCGATATGCGTCCAAATCATCTTTCCATTTGTTCCTGGGCCGGCCTCGGTGGCATTGTTCATCAATCTTTATGTAGGTATCCATTGTTTATAAGCGATAAACTAACATACGGTCAATGTAACTACATTATCATTGTAGGTTCTTCAGGTGTTGTTGTTTTTAAATAATACACGAAGGTACACCGGAAAAGATAGTTTATTTCACAGCAGACAGTCACATTCACAATAGGTTACACAACACAGAAGAGTACCATAGAAGAAGAAGGAGTGATAAGGAGAATAGACTATAGCGTAGATTAGAAACAACGAAAGTACATAAATACAATATTAAGCGCGGAGGAGCTAGTATGCGACAGCGAACGTATTGGTCAGCGGACTGACGGCGCCGGCGCGCGAGTGAAATATATCATGGTGCCGTCTCGCTCGCTCATAGCGCGTGAGACTCGCCGAGAGAACAATAGGGCACGTCATAATATGGCTGCCAAACAAATATCAAATATCTACTAATATATAAAATTTGTTTGTATTGAAATGTCAAACTTAGGATTGTTGCAGAAGTTAAAATTAACATAAACAATAAACATCGGTTGACACTTATGTCAAGTGTCACTACATCACCCCCCTCCAGAGACCGTCAAGGGCGATAATAGTCGGGGAATTTAACGCGACGTCCTGACCGCGTCGTTCTAACGACGGCATCGTCAGACGAAGGCAAGTTTCGGCTATCCGCGTTGAGTGAATAGTGTTGAGTGTTAGTGTTGAGTGGTAGCTGCGTTGTGTTGTGGTGTATGTTAGTGTTGGTATAAGGTGAGGGTGGTAAACTGTCAGGATCACACAGTGTGAAGGCCGGTTTAATGCGATCTGTCGATACGGTTACCTGTTTACCATTAACCACGATTTTAAACACCTTTTCTCCTCTTTCTATGACCTTATGAGGACCAGAGTATGCCGGTTTCAGACTACCACCGGCAGTGCAGTCTCTAAGGAAAACGTGGGTAGAGGAAGCTAATTCCCTGTAAATAAATGTTTTAGGACTTCTTTTGTGCTTGCTTGTTGGTGATGGTTGCAGATTCCGGAAAATACTCCGAAGTCTTGACAGGTATGTGGTTATGTCGCCGGTCTCGTCAGCCTGAGGGTCGAAAAATTCGCCGGGCAGGCGTATTGGTTGACCGTAAACAAGTTCGGCTGCAGTAGCGTGGGCGTCCTCTTTATAAGCGCTGCGTATGCCTAGCAGGGCTATTGGAAGAGATTCCACCCAACTGTCATTTGCATGGCAGATGATCGCGGCCTTGAGTTGACGGTGGAATCTTTCCACCAGTCCGTTACAGGCAGGATGATATGCAGTTGTTCTGCGATGTTGGAATCCTGCAATTTCAGACAGGCATTTGAAGAGTGACGATTCGAACTGCCTACCTCTATCGGTAACGATATCCGATGGGCAGCCGAAACGAGCGATCCAGCCACTCAGTAAAGCCTTTGCCACTGTTTCTGCAGTTATTTCTGCTAACGGTATTGCCTCAGGCCATAGCGTAAAGCGATCGATGGCTGTGAGACAATAGCGGAAACCTTGGCATAAGGGCAAAGGTCCTACGAGGTCGATATGTATGAATGCGAACCTCGATTTAGGCAGTTTGAAGGCTCCTAGTGGAGCAAAGACGTGCCGCGTGGTCTTTGAACGCTGGCAAGCGAGACAAGAGCGAACCCACTCTCGGCAGTCTTTTCTTACGCCAGGCCACACATATCGGTCAGCAACTAATCTTGCTGACGCCTTGGTGCCTGGATGGCTGAAAGAATGCAGGCTGAGAAAAATGGCCCTGCGTAATTCTTTGGGGACAAAAGGTCTTGGCGAAGGGGTGCTGACATCGCAGTACACTTGTGACTGCGATGCTGGAATGCTGACTAGCTGCAGGCGTAAAGCGTTTTCCCCTGTTAGGAGTTGCTTGAGCTCTTGGTCCTCTAGTTGTGCTGCAGCGATCCTTTCAGCGGTTACTGGCTGGGTAATCGCCTCAACGCGGGAAAGGGTATCCGCCACGACATTGTTCTTCCCGGATATGTGCCTGATGTCTGTCGTGAATTGGGCTATGAGGTCCAGGTGGCGAAATTGTCGTGGGGAACAGTTTTATTTACGAGAGTGGAAGGCAAATGTGAGAGGCTTGTGGTCTGTGTAAATCACAAAGTCACGAGCCTCCAGCATGTGTCGAAAATACTTCACACTCTCGTAAATGGCGAGCAGTTCGCGGTCGTAGGGTGAATATTTCACCTGTGCCGAGCTGAACCTTCGCGAAAAGAAGGCAAGGGGTTCTGTTACGGAGCGGGTCGGAAGACGGTTTTTAAAAAAGACAATTTAATTAGCTAAAAGAAAGATATATTCAATTATCAAACACGTATTACAAGTTACTATGCCCGACGGAAGTCCAATCCAAACTGATGGGAAAAACGGTTAGAATCGCTTACGAGAATAACAACGGTTTCCTATTGCATTGACGTAAATGCAATGGGAAACTCAGCATTTTAATTTATATACCAAGTAATAGTTAATCCGATATAACAACCCCCCCGTTAAGATCGATCATCACATCTCAAAGTGATGAGAGATGTAAGGGTTAATGTTTGCTAAGTCTTGGATGCTAAATTGGATTTTCGTCGAAGCACTACAACATATTATGACAATTAAAAACAAAAGAAACATAGTTATAATAAGAATAAAACACCGAGATAACAACCCTTTTTTTAAGATTTATATAAAATAGGAAGACATGAAAATTACTAGTAGGAAACAAATAGAACATTATTCTAAAATTATGATTATTACAATTGATTTATCATTATTTAAGATTTGATACAATACTATAAAAATTATTAAGATTAAAACTAAGAGTAAAAATTGCTTAAACAATATTTATCTATGTTTATCTAGATTCAGTGAGGATAACAATATAGATGGAACCAGCCATGTGCATTCGTCACAAGTTAATTATCGTGAGTTTTGCTAAACAGAATGTTTCTTTTAATAGGGGTTGGTGTCACCCTTAAGTCTTCTACAGACTCTGACTCATCCTTATTGATTGTTGTTACTTTATCACCATGAAATGTGGTTTGAGAAACGGGAACTGAATTATTTTTTGTATTATGACATTGGTTAAATATTTGAATGCAGCATGGGGCGTTAGTAGAACAAAAGGATTTGCGGCTCTTGTATATAATATATAACAAGGTTAACACAGAGATACACAGGCTAAAGGATAAATAGTGAGTGCTATAAGTTTGAAAATGAGATGGGTTTTCTATCTTATTAATCTCCTCCTCAAAAGTATCTAAGTGGATGCTGGCTTGTAGCAGAGAATCAAGGTTATCTAAGTTATTTAATTTTGAGAAAGGTAATCGCTGTAAGGTTTTATTCAACTTAGAACGCTCACAACAATCATCTTGTAAGATGTTGAAGTTTGATATTTTATTAGTTATATTTCCAATGAATGTTTCGCCTACAGCGGCGAATTGCAACGTCTTATAAAAAGCCTTGCAGCTCCTGGGCAAGGTCAAGATACCAGTACCAAACAAAATGACGTCGGAGTTTGTGTCTTTATCTTTACAAGTTACATGACACTTGCCAGGTTCAGACTGTACAAAAATCCAACGGTTTAAAGTTAACTTATGAAATAGATCGATTGAGCCATGAATAAGTTTCGTTACACATACGTCGGGAAGTTTGCTAATTACGTCACTTAAGAAAGTTGTTTCACACGTAGGGCTGGTTATCACTGAAAACACATTAGTTAATACGCACACATAACACTTATCACTTATTATTTTGCACTTGTCTATGTCTGTTATGAGTGAATAAAACATTCGGTCAGCTGTAATCGCCACATAAGAGCTAGTTGGCTCGATAAGAACGTAGGTATCGGGTTTCGACATATCGTAAGGAACAGGTAGGGGAATTATCCTATATAGGTCATAGGCTTGTGGTAATATTAGAGGGATCTTAACGACAATAATAACTCTATTTAAATGGAAAAAACACGCAAGTTGAGAAATATCTATTAGGGCGTGTATATTCTGTAACGTTAAAGGTACAGGGAGTTCATAATGGTTAGGAAGGTTATTCCTATGCTTATCTAATTCGCTATACAACTGGTGCGGACTGAGTACAGTAGGATGCAAAACGTTGAGTTTCGCGAAAAGAATTGCATTATTAATATCTTCGATATCGAAAGACAATGTGATTATGATGGACTCTAATGAATGTAATAAAGAACTTAACTCAGATTTAATTTCTAATTTATCGTTACTATTTGTAACAGTTTCTAATATTTTATAGATTGTTTCCATATTCCGTAATATGTGATTTTCGTTTTCATTCACCTTAGATATAGTGTTATTGAAGTATGATATAGTAGATTTAATTACGTGTATATTGTCTTTCATGAGATGAGCAAGACGTTTTTCATCCGTCTGTACTTCTTCTATGGCCTTTGAGAACTTTACCGCGTCCTCAGAGTCTAAAGTGCCAAAAATGGTTTTCAGCAGTGAGCCACCGAGGTCTATGAGACCTCTTTTAAAACGCGTATTAGGTTTTTCATCAGCCAATAAATATGATATAGAAGAGAATTTGCTTACGTTAAGAATATGACGATTTTTTAAAGCGGATAACGAATTAATACAGTCGGACTGTATTTTAGAAGAAGTTAGTGAGTTACAAAATACGTTAAGTTTTTCAAATAAAAATTCGACTTTATCTAGGTTAGGTTGTACATGACTTATATCTACGTATGCTATAACATTCCAATCATTATTAGTAAACTTAATATCTAAGAGCTTATCAAAGTAGAGGCCGGGACTGCTGACGATAGAAGAAACATATTCACATACGATCGGCGGTGGCAGCGTCGATCTGAAATAGCAATGAAGCGCTCGTGTATCATTCATTACGTCGCTAATGTTATACTTGTGACTGTTACGTCACCGGCCGGCTTGATTTCATCGTAATGGTGACGTACATGTTTACGATTAATGAGTAGTGTAACAGAATGGTTGCCATTCAACTTTATTATTTTGTAAGGGCCTTTCCATACTGGAGATAGTGCCTTATTCTGTTTATGGTGACAGCGGACATATACCATATCTCCTGTTTTATAGGATAATGGCTTCGTGCGGGAATCATAATAAGTTTTTGATTTCTCTTTGGAGGATTGAATATTTTGGAGAGCCTTCTGACGACTATAGTATAGTCGGTGATTAAGGGCCCGGATGTAATCCGTATAGGTATTAGTATCAAGGGTATCGATACTTGAAGGTAAGTAGGGTTTGAACCCGAAAAGCAATTCCAAGGGTGAGTAACCTGTGGTGCTATGTATATTTGAATTATATGCTATCATAGCACTGGGGATATAGAGGTCCCAAGTGTGTTGATTTTCACCTATATATGATCTGAGATACTCTTTTAGAGTGGAATGGCTGCGTTCAAGGGCACCGCATGTCTGAGGGTGGTAAGGAGATGCGAACACGTGTTTAATGTTAAACAGCTTCTCAAGTTGTTTGAAGACATCAGAGCAGAAGTTGGTGCCTTGATCGGATATTATTAGTTTAGGAATTCCCATATGGGATATGTATAGGACTAAAGATTTCGCTGTTTCTTCGGCAGAACAGGATTGCATAGGATAGGCCTGAGAAAATTTAGTTAAGTCATCCTGCAGAGTAAGCAAGAACTTATATTTGTATTCATGTGTTTCAGGGAGTGGACCGACTAAATCAAGATAGATTTTTTCATTAGGCCGAGATGCCGTTGACGTGATAATCATAGGGGCCTTATTTGTTTGTCTTAAGGGTTTATTTATTTGGCAAGAGCGACAATTTTTCACATAATCCTCGATATCTTGCCTCATGTTTTTCCACCAGAATTGAGTTTTGATTCTTTCAAACATGCGCGATATACCTGGGTGGCCAGCTAGAGGAGAATCATGATTATCTCTAAGAATACGTTTGACCTCGTCAGGGGTCGGGTATCGTATAGAGTTACGGTAGATGTTGACTTTAATGTTCGTGTTGTGGAATAGAAATGATAAAATATTATAAATTTTTGTGTATGATAGTTTTGTGTAAGGATCTGTAAAGTCTGATATCGCGAATTCTTTCTCTTCTATATACCAATACTTTATCATGTCTCTATAATCACGAAGGAGGTTAAATATGTCTTTATAACTCATTTCGTCATAATGATTTATTTTTAGAAATAAATGAGTGAATAAATGATCATTATTAGACGTGGAATAGTAAGTGTTTAATTCGCGTTCTATGTAGCAAATATTAGGTTCGCTAGTGGAGGCATCCATAATATCCTTGCAGTAAGGCACAGATTCGTCTAAGTCAATGGATGTCGGATAGGCAATAAGTTTACACTTTGCTTTCATTAATGACTCGTTGTGTTCTTGGACGATGGTGTCGAATGACACATCGGATTGTTTTATAATTTTAAGAAACTGCTCGTAAGTTTCTGATATGGATGCTGGATTATGTGAATCTTCTTCGTTATTAGATGTTTCTGCAGGGTTGCAGATAATCGAATCAGAACTTTCATTATCTTGTAATACATTTACGGGGAACCGAGATAAAGCGTCGGCGTTTGCGTTTAATTTACCTTTCTTATAAACGATTTCGTAGTCGTACTCCTCAAGTTTTAAACGCCATCTAATGAGTCTAGATCCTGGGTCCTTGACATTGAAAAGCCATACTAGAGGTTTGTGGTCTGTAATTATTTTGAATTTACGACCAAACAAGTAAGGGCGAAATGTTTTTACGCCGAATAAAATCGCTAGGAGCTCTCTTTCAATAGTTGAATAGTTGCCCTCGGCTTTATTTAGGGTACGCGATGCATATGAGACAGGTTTGTCAGAGCCGATTGCACCTTGAGAGAGTACGGCTCCTATCGCATAATTGGAAGCATCGGTTGTTAAAAGGAACGGTTGTGTAAAATCAGGATATTGAAGCAGAGGCGCTGAAGTTAGTTTATCCTTAAGGGTAGAGAACGCTTGTTCTTGACTATGTGACCATTGAAATATAGCATCCTTTTTCAGAAGGGCAGTCAGTGGTTTAGTGATTTGAGAGAAGTTATTAATAAAACGACGATAGTAGCCGACTAACCCTAGAAAGGATTTTATATCCTTCGGATTCTTGGGAGTAGGGAATTGAGAGACGGCTTTGACTTTCTCGGGATTTGGACAGACGCCTTTATCTGTGATTATATGACCAAGATAAGCGACCTCGCGTCGTAAGAACTCGCACTTGTCCGGTTGAAGTTTTAAGTTAAACTTTCGGATGCGGTCGAAGACTAACTTGATTTTTTCCATATGAGATATCAAATTACTACTGTAGATTATTACGTCATCAAGATACACATATGCGTGGAGGCCTTGGAGACCAGAAAGGACAGTATTCATCAACTTCTGGAAGGTTGATGGAGCATTTTTAAGCCCAAAAGGCATCCGCAGGAATTCGTAGTGCCCTGCAGTGCTAGAATTCGTGTTTATTGAGAACCCCGTCTTTTGTGCGTCCAGAGGATTCATTTTGATCTGGTGGAAGCCACTTGACAGGTCTAATGTGCTAAAATATTTTGAGTGACCTAACTGATCTAAAATATCAGTGATAAGCGGCAAGGGATAACTCTCAGAGACAGTGACGTCATTCAGACGGCGGTAGTCTATTACTACTCGCCATTTCTTTTTCCCAGAAGCATCCATCTTCTTAGGGACTACCCAAACAGGGGCGCTCCAAGGTGATGTTGACGGGCGTATAATATTTTGATCAAGCATCTTGCGAATTTGTGAGTCCACTTCTTCTTTGTGGCACTCGGGGAAACGATACGATTTTACGTGAATAGGGGGCGCATCACCCGAATCTATAGTATGCTCGATCGCGTTTGTGAATGATAAAGGTTCACCTTCTAAGTGAAAAATATCTGTGTACTCAGAACAACATTCAAGCAAAGCTTCTTTTTCTTCGGAGTTTAGATGAGAACAGCGTATTAGATTTAAGACCCTTTGCGGTCTGTCAGATTCGGAATAGGATAAAGCGTTGACGGATTCGTTTGAATCTGTGGTGATATTACGTTCAAGAGGTGTTAATTGGACTTTAAAGTTTTGGACTTGGACATCAGAATCAGTAGTATTTAAGACGGTTACGTTAATTCTTTTATTCGGTTTTATAGTAACAAGACAATTTGCAAAATAAATACCTTCGCTTATAGAGTGATCTAATAATAAGCCCTCATTGTTATCATAATGTTCACGCGAGTAATTAGATACTGCGCATTCGATGACCGCTTCGGAGCGAGCGGGAATGACGTAAGTCGGTTGAATATAGTTGATGTCCAGACTCTGTCCGCATATATGAACCGATTGTTTGTTATAGTCTATATTGGCTTTGAAATGATTTAAAAAGTCGCTACCAATTATACCGTCATACTCTAAGTTAATATTATCGTCAACTACATGAAATTTATACTCGTGGCGATCATTTTCCGAAGTAAAGTCTAATTGACATGTACCTAAAGTTTCTGAATAAGTGCCAATGTTATTAAAGCCTTTTATCTTAACTATTTCGCGACACAATTCAGGCGCTTTGGTTAAACTTGACAGTTTGATCAAACTAATACTCGCTCCCGTATCGACAAGAAGACGCAACGGATGGACAGAAAGCGACGTAGTTATATATATGTGAGGCAGTGACACTTTCTTCGAGTATGAAGATATCTCATAGACAGGGATTTCAGGATTAGTTTTAATTTCTTCCTTAGACTGCGGCACAGCGGATTCATTGTGAGAGGGAAGATTCGGACTCAACGACACGGCGGCTCTATTAGAAGCGCGTTGAGGTAAAATGGTATTTTGACTCGACGGAACAGCGGTTCTCTGTGGAGAGCGTCGAGATGAGACAGAGGGACGACTCAGCGAAACAGGGACTCTCTTCGGAGCATGCTGAGATGAGATGTGATTTTGACTCAACGATTCAGGGACTCTTGAAAGAGCGTGTTGAAATGAAACAGAGGGACGACTCAGCGAGACAGGGACTCTCTTTGGAGCATGCTGAGATGAAATATGTTTTTGACTCAACGATTCGGGGACTCTCGTAAGAGCGTGTTGAGATGAAATGTCATTTTTATGCGTTTTTTTACGAGTGCCTAATTTATCCGGATAACGACGGCACGCTTTCGTAATCCGTGGGTTTAGTTTAAAGAGTTATTGGGGTCGTCATCATTTTCACACGGAATATAATAAGGTGTCGGTGACATCGGCGGCTCGAATGTAATATGATTCATCGCAGCCGGTCTGTCGCGATTATCAGAATTAGATATATTACGCCGTTCATTATTATATTTTCTTTTACGACATTGAGTAATATGATGACCCTTATTTTTACAATATTTACAGAAAAGTTGATTATTAGATGATGACCTCGAGTTATTAAATGATGTTGATGGTTGAGGGTCCGACGGAGCGTGCGGTGGCCCCGTGCGCTTTTGTCTCTCCCGGCATTCAGAATCCGAGTGCCCGGGCTTACCACAGACCCTACATTTAGGTTTCATAGATGTTTTGTATAGGAGGTTTTGTATCTTTTCTTCCTCGAGAGCCACATTAATCGCATCATTAAGTGATTTTGGGCTTCTGCATCTGACATTATTACTAAGTCGGGGATGTAACCCTAAAGTAAAAGTAAATAAGGCCAAATCTTCGGTCATAGCTATACGGCCGGGTATATCCCTTTTTAAGGATTCAGAATTATAAATTTCCGATTGAAGATCGGTAAGGCAACTTTCTACGCGAAGTGCGAATTGCGCAACAGTTTCATTTGCCAATTGCCTGCACGACTGTAAATCTAGCAACAAATGATTATAATGTTTTCTCTCACCGAAGTTTTGTTTAAGAAAACATTTCAATTGGTCGAAATCTTCAAAAATTTTATTAGAGCATGCGATCTGAGCTTTGCCTTCTAGGCGTGATAAAATATATTTTGTTAATAAAACCGTTTGACTCGGTGATGCTAGATCTAAGGCGTTCTGACAATTGGTGATAAAAGCGGTAAGAGTTTCGCGTTCTCCCTTATAAGGGCTAATAAAATTACAGAGCACATTGATAGGAAACTGTTCGCTCAACACAATTTTTGCCGGTTTCTTAGAAGTACTCATAGTAGTTTCGTTAGTTTCTGTAGACATTATGAATTTGAAAGAAAATTAAAAGGTAAATGTATGATACAAGTATGGATAGAGTTTACGATATGTGATACCCTAGGTAATAGGAATGCCTACGCGTAATTTACAATATTGTAGCGATAACAGTAAACCGATGTGTTTTACTCACAGACACAGGAACACGAAGTATTCGATACGCATTTCTTGGCACTGGATTAGCACGATCACTGGAGCAGGAATACAGCGGCGCGATAATTCGCGGCCAGCAGCAGCGGGGACGTCAGGGACAGCGAGGTGGCGGCGCACGTCACCCGGGCGTGATCAACGCTTGCACGTGGCAGCACCACGCGGCAGCACCGCGTGTGAGGGCAGCAAGGGCAATCACCTGCTCCTTGCGGCGATATCACGATAACAGGGCGTATGTTGAGCCCCCTGGATGTAGAAGCACTGAGAATTCTGGACGATCGGCAGGCTTACGTAAGATACTCGTAAGGCTTACTGTCGCGACTCGTCTTAGGGAGATGGCACTGACTTTGTCGAGGTGTGTTTTCACTTAGCGAAAATAAGAACACCCCGGAGATGGATTAGCTCGTCGGTAACGTAAAGTTCACATATGATCACTTCAGGATAACCACGACCCGATAGGGGATACCAGCGGAACGGTTACGGCGATATCAACACTGGTATCCCACTTCTGACACCACTGTTACGGAGCGGGTCGGAAGACGGTTTTTAAAAAAGACAATTTAATTAGCTAAAAGAAAGATATATTCAATTATCAAACACGTATTACAAGTTACTATGCCCGACGGAAGTCCAATCCAAACTGATGGGAAAAACGGTTAGAATCGCTTACGAGAATAACAACGGTTTCCTATTGCATTGACGTAAATGCAATGGGAAACTCAGCATTTTAATTTATATACCAAGTAATAGTTAATCCGATATAACAGTTCCCATGCTCCCGCGTTCAGTTGTTGCAAGACCGCGCCCATGGCTTTATCAGACGCATCCGTGACCAACGCCAGCTTAGCGTTGCAGTCAGGATGAGCCAAAAGTGCTGCTTGACATAGGCTCCTTTTGCAGTTCTGGAATGCCTCGTTCTCTTCGTGTGTGTAGTCGACTGGATGTGAACCCTTAACCGATCCAATAAGCAGGGCGTTAAGGGGAGCCTGGAAGTGTGCTGCGCCTGGGCTGAACCTGTGGTAAAAATTGAGCATCCCAAGGAATCTCCGTAGCTCTCTTACGGTTTTGGGAGCGGGAAAATTCTCTATGGCCTCGACTATGGATGGCAATGGCCTAGAGCCTTTGGCTGAGATGTGGTAGCCCAAGAAGTTTATCTCCGCTACTCCGAAGACGCATTTGGAAGTATTAATGGCCATACCGTAGTCCCTCAGTCTCGCAAAAAGCTGACGTAAGTGGTGCTCGTGGGTCTTCTGGTCTTTCGAGTAGACCAAGAAGTCATCCAGATAAGCATACGTGAAGTCCAGACCCCTGAGCATTTCATCTACGAACCGTTGAAACGTCTGTCCGGCGTTACGTAAACCGAACGTCATGTAAGGGAATTCGAAAAGACCGAACGGCGTTGTGATCGCAGTTTTCGGGATGTCGTCTGAATGCACAGGAATCTGGTTGTAAGCTTTCACCAGGTCGATCTGAGAGAAAACGGTACAGCCAGAGAGACTATGAGCAAAGTCTTGGATGTGTCGGATAGGGTACTGGTCTGGGATAGTACGTGCATTCAGCATCCTGTAATCGCCGCAGGGGCGCCATCCGTCATCTTTCTTCGGCGCTAGATGAAGAGGTGACGACCATGGTGACTCCGACTGACGACAGGTTCCGCATTTCAGCATGGCTTCAAATTCGGCCTGAGCAATTTTAAGTTTGTCCGGAGCCAATCTACGAGGTGTACAGGATACTGGCGGCCCTGGTGTAGTACGGATGTGGTGTGCTGTATTGTGTTTGGGAGTGCGGTGTATACCATGTGGGCGAGTGATGTCGGGAAATTCCCGTAGTATGTGTGTATACGCGGAATCACCCAAACTTACCCTCACCGAGGAAACGTAATCAGAACGACGGACAGGTGACGCCGGGGTGGAGAGCGTTGTATGATTGTCGGTGAGGCGTTGGTTCCTGCAATCAACAACCAAATTATAATAAGATAAAAAATCTACGCCTATTATTGCCCTTGTAACATCGGCGACAATAAATCGCCAAGCAAAGTCACGGCGCAACCCTAGGTTCAGAGTTAAATTTATGAACCCATATGTTGATATAGTCGTCCCATTCGCAGCACACAGTTGGTAATTGTTTTTTTCTAACCGTTTTGATATTGCCGATCGTGGGTAGACACAGAGATCGCTTCCGGTGTCGATCAGAAACTGCATCTTCGACCTTTGATCGGTAACAAATAAGCGACCAGCACTCGGACAATCATCAGTCGCCATCACTGATTGCCCTGCACTTTTCCCGACGTAGGAAAGTCGCACGGCTTAACGCACTTTTTAGCCCTTTCCCCAAAATTCTGATGGTACCAGCACCGGGGGAAATTTCGGTAGCTGGAGTGTGACCTGCTGGAACTGGAACGGCGACGCGTAGAACTCCTGGACCGTTCTCTGCCTCGAGACAGTCTGTCTACCCTCTCTGCTAACTTTTCCATCTGTCGGGTAAGGGCAGCTATCTCTGAAGTTATACCGGTACTTGTAGCAGTCGTGATGGCTGAAGTTGATGCCAACTGTGAGCCGACCACGTCGTGGATTCTGTCAGCCAGCTCGGCCAACTCGGGAAGGTCTGTCCTGCTCTGCGATGCCACTATAGCCTGTGTGCTGCTAGGTAGGCGGCTCGTCCATATTGTCCGCAGGAACTCCTCTGGGACGTCTGGACCAGCTAGGTGCAGCAGGTGGCGATAAAATTGAGACGGCTTCCGATCGCGCATGAGAAGCTGCTTCATCTTTTTCTCACGTGACGCCGATAGCCTTTTAATGAGCTCACCTTTGAGTTTTTCATACCTTTCTGTGGCCGGAGGGTAGGCTATTATGTCTTCGACCTCCGCCGCGTACTGTGGATCTAGGTTCCCTATGACGTAATAAAACTTTGTTTCGTCCGATTTTACGTTTGAGAGGATAAACTGCGCTTCCATCTGGGAAAACCACAGTGCTGGCTTCTCCGGGTAGAACGGTGGGATTCTCACACCCACACGGAATGTTTCCGCTATTTTCTGCTCCTCGTCATTCTGTGCAAATGTTGATTTGCTCTGCGCCATCCTAGTGTTCGAAGACGGGGTCACCAATGTAGGTTCTTCAGGTGTTGTTGTTTTTAAATAATACACGAAGGTACACCGGAAAAGATAGTTTATTTCACAGCAGACAGTCACATTCACAATAGGTTACACAACACAGAAGAGTAACATAGAAGAAGAAGGAGTGATAAGGAGAATAGACTATAGCGTAGATTAGAAACAACGAAAGTACATAAATACAATATTAAGCGCGGAGGACCTAGTATGCGACAGCGAACGTATTGGTCAGCGGACTGACGGCGCGGGCGCGCGAGTGAAATATATCATGGTGCCGTCTCGCTCGCTCATAGCGCGTGAGACTCGCCGAGAGAACAATAGGGCACGTCATAATATGGCTGCCAAACAAATATCAAATATCTACTAATATATAAAATTTGTTTGTATTGAAATGTCAAACTTAGGATTGTTGCAGAAGTTAAAATTAACATAAACAATAAACATTGCTTGACACTTATGTCAAGTGTCACTACATCATCAATATCAACATGGAAACGCCTTACATTTAAAAGCCCGTATTATTGCATTAATAATATTAATCGACCTAAATAGATCCTCTTTTGTATCACGTAGCCATCGCGTGCACGGGATTTTGCTTTCAAAATTAACAGATATAGGTTTTTGTTTTCAAAAATAGAAAATATTTATAGTCCAGGTAGGTAATATGGTAAGGTTCGTAGTTTAATAGTATGGTAATATGAGAAATAGGGCGTAAAGTTAACTTATCCTCCACAGAAAAAGGGGATCCACGACCAATCAGGTGTTGTGTCTGGCGGGCACTTGCCCAACAGTTGATTTTGGGAAGTTGTATGTACATATGCTAGTTGCACTGTAAACTCTGCTTGCGAGATACAGGATTTGTGTGACGTCAGTATGACGCGTTGTTTGCATGTGGCGTTTGTAGAAATAGCTGCAATAGTAAGTTGATTGGACAAGAATAGATTTAAATTTTAACTACAGCTTGGTTACAATATATTATTTGCCAGTGAACCCTGAACTAGACAGTTAGCTTGTGTACTCTGTTCTCGAGATATGAATCCAGAGTGGAGACTAGAGGTAATTTAGTGTGGAGTAGTGGTGGCTTAATGGTATCGGCCGCGACTTACAAGTTGTAGGTCGTAGGTTCGAACCCTGTCAGGCGCTTCACTTTCTGTAAATGTTTCTTCCCCACTGCTCTCAAAACGGTGAAGTAAATCATCGTGAGGAAGTCGGCATGTCCTCCTACAGGCAGAACTTCGAAAACATGTGATATCTACCAACCCACACTGGGACTGCGTGGCCCTTTGACCGAGAGGTGGCCTTTGCACCAGGAGTGGGAACGTCATTATAGACTGATTAGGTCTGTGTGGAAAGCGTATGACGTGTGACCTATGTGAAAACTTCGTCGATAATATGTCATGTAGTTACACCGATTCACTGGCGCGGTATCCACCATAGGCCCACAGGTTGCTGGTTCATATCCGGCTCGAAGGACCAAAAGGAATGTATGATCTGTTGCTAGATCACACACTACTTTTAGATGATGTGGGCAGAATACAATAAAAGATATTGAGTTTATATAAATTACTATATTGTTCCAAAGTTATAGGTAAACTGAGCTATTGGACTGATGTGTGTGAAATGAGTGGCATGTGGCCTTTGCTGGCCGTAATGAGAACGCCCGACCGCTTGATGGCTCGACGCGAGCTGATGATTATTATAAAGTAAAATGAATGCGAGGCGTAAACGCTGACGATGCTATGCTTTTTTCGGTTGCACCGTACAATAGGTGTATGGAAAGGAGAAAAAAGAGACGCTTGGCAGATACCATGGTTGGCGATGATATTTCCAGTTCCACTACATCATTATATCTTGTATACTTTATTTTGTGGTAAACTTATGTTTAATTATGTGGTGGAAAAATAAACGTTTATTATTATTATTATTATATTATTATTTTGAAGGGGATAAATGTACATACTTAGCAGTAAGAATCCTTTTTATTAAGTAGTCGGTAATAAACGCCAGTTTGGAACGAATGTGTTTCTATGAACCTCCATACTTCAGTGAGTGGACTTGACATCACGTTTCTGTTGCTTGCTACCACCACCTGTTCCAAGATACTGCGCTTCCTCGCTTTCATGCTTGGGTTTCATGGTTGGCAAATAATACGGTTTTTTATTTTGTACAAATATGTCTTCTCTTTTCCGCTTTAGCATTATTCATCATCGTAACTTTCATCACATCGTAGTAACTTTAGAAAAGTTACATTGGTACTTACCTGACCTGGAATCGAACTCGCACACGTGGTTAAAACACCACAGAGACTGGTGTTTTCACCACTAGGCCACCACGACTTACTTTAGACTTACTTTAGCTTTATTGAATGAAGATAAACCGAGAATTATATTGTAATTGTAATTTATAAGCTATTGTATGGGTTTTATCGCAGCCTTTGAGCGCGGCCACAAAATTAAGTTATTTATTTATAAACTAGCGGCCGCCAGCAACTTCGTTCGCGTGGAGTTAGCTATGCTCCACTCCTATTGGTCGCAGCGTGATGTTATATAGTCTAAAGCCTTCCTGGATTAATGGGCTATCCAACGCAAAAATAATTTTTCAAATCGGACCAGGAGTTCCTGAGATTAGTGCCTTCAAACAAACAAACTCACAAGCTTTATATGTTAGTATAGATTATACACAGGTGTTTTGTTTATTGAGAACTAGCTTTCAGCCCTCGGCTTCGCTCGCGTGAGATTCGATTATATCGCGATTTTTAGATTTCCCTCGGAAATATAAAATTTTTCCCGGATAAAAAGTACCTATTATTTAATCCGGACTTCTAACTTTAAGTCTGCAAAATTTCAAAGCTGTCGGTTCAGTAGTTACGACGTGAAAGCGGAACAAACAAACAAACTCACTTTCCGATGTATAATATTAGTAAGAATTATAACAATATTGTTGAATTTTGTGTGTAGAAACTTCTATTCTGTAGTAGGTAATAGATGGTATTCTGAACTTGAGCAGCACGCACTTCAGCCAAAACAGGTGCAGTTGATGTACAATTGTTACACGACGTGCGGTTGAATGTACAAGGGGCCAAAATGCCACAGCCAAAATCAAAGGTTAACTTACTCGTCCTAACCATTGAAAAAAATATTTCGTAACTTAAAGAAATAATTCCAAATATTTGGATTTCATTTATTAATGATTGCAATTACTTATCCTAACAAGATTTCCTTGACCCATACAAATACCTAAATGTTGGTGTTTTATTTGTGAACCGTAAACTAATTAGCTTAATCCAAAAATACTGTGTATGAAGGCTGGCTTAAACATAGACTCTTAGCAATTCAATCGAAATCATAGTCTGAGTACTTAATGGTCTGCCAAGTTTCTTCTGCAGAGCATGAGAAAGAACACAGAGAAAGGACGACCTTTCTGTAAACCTTTAAACGCAAAATAGAGGCAGTTACTTACCTTCACATATATAGTTAGTTAGTACTTTATAGGTATACGTGAGAGGTAAGTAATTGGCTCTCCTGAAAATCTTATCCCAGTGCACGCTCCCATGCTTTTATTACGAAGGTTTTCACTTTTAGAAATTTTACGCTTTGCTTGGCTGCTTACCCTGATGTTAAATAACATATAACTTTTAAAAAAAATCAGGCTATCAGATGTAAAAATATTTTTTTTATCAGACTGCTGTTTTTCTACTCTTTAAACCAGTAAAATCAGAGTTTAATGTGTTCAAACGAATCAACAAATTCTTCAACGGCAATTAGACTGATCTCACTTACAAGGTGCGGGAGGGAAGAAAGAGCAGTAAGTATAATATTCTATCCTATCCTGCGTTTGACAAAACAAACAGTTCGAAACAATGCTATCCGCTATCAATTCCATTTATGTAAATAAGTGTCTTTAATAACTTAAATAACAAAGATAATGAGTATCTAACGATGTCTAAATCATTAATAATGTCTGTGTTAATGAGACGCCATATACGAGTACCTATGAACTCAATGATTATATTTCCTTAAACTCCGAGATTAGGTTCGTTTATATATTTTTATTTATTAACATGAGAATTAAATCCAAATAAACAACACTCTACATAAGTTGTTAACTTGACGGTACATTTTGTGTCAGATTCCTTCAAAATTTTTTCTCATTAAATCTGGTACTTCAAGTTTCGCATGAAAACTCATTCTGCCAATCAAATTAGTAGCAACCATCCTCGAAAAATGTTTTAGAGATAATGAAATGACAAAGATCGATAATAATAAACTAAGTTTCTGCACATAATATATAAATATAGCGTAGCGGAAAAGATACAATACTTTGTACTCGAGGGAGTTAAATCAGGATAACCCATCACGCAACGTTTACGGAAAACAATAACTGCTTATTGTTTTATGATTTTTTTATTTAATCAATGCAATACTGTAAAACGAAAAGGAAGAACTAATGTGAAGGTATGACGAAGAAGGGGCATTCTCAGTTAGATGTTACTGTGCTTGCGAAACAAAAGCCATAAGTCATTCATATAGCAAGTTACTGTGCAATATCAAGTCTAGACACCGTCTCGGAGTCTTCTCAGATCCTCTGTTTTCTCATTACCATAAGAATTACAGTGAGCAAACACTTAACAACATCAAGTACACTTTAGATGTGTCAGAATCAAAATACCGCTTAAAAATATCGTCATTGAGACATATAAGATTTATTCTTATTCCATTATGCTGGAAGTTTGCACTAGTGTTTCCTAATGAATTAGAAAGATCTTGTCTATGTCATGAGAATCCGTCTGTCTTTTTACGACTGTATAAAAAATCTGTTATTGCTATATTCGTATTATTGTTTTCAAAGTCGCTGTGGCAGTTATTTGTTCATTTTAAAATCTGACTCTACCTTGTTTTTGTATGACTAAAACTGGACACTGAAATTAGATACTTAAAAAAAAGCCAAATGCCAATGCTAATAAGCAATGCAATGCTAGTAAGGAATCAATCCAGTCCGAAAGAGAGGTATGGTACCGCTATGGTAGAGCGTACGAGTGTTGCACTACAATATGAGTGCTACGCTACAGTACGTGCAGTCTCCGAATTGGGCAAAGCCAATCTTGTAGCATTCAATGCCGCCAAAACACAGGCGTGTCTTTTCACCGCCAAAAGGACCCCTTTCACCTTGGCTCCTACTTTTCAGAATGTATCCTTGGAGTGCACCGATCGCCTTCAGCTTTTGGGAGTTGAGATTTCCTTAAGTTTAAACTTTGGGTGGTTCATTGAGTCCAAGGCCATGGTGGCTGCCAGAAAATTTGACGTCATCACAAAGGTCCGGCGGTTCTTCACACCAGGACAGCTTCTAATGTTGTACAAAGCACAGGTCCGCTCGTGAGTAGAGTACTGCAGCCACATTTGGGCTGGTGCTGCGAAATGTCACCTGGCTACTTTGGATTCAGCGGAGAGGTGTGCGAAGAGGCTGATTGGCGACCCAGATTTAACTCGAAACGGTCTCCAAAGTCTAGAGCACAGGCGTAGAGTACCAGCCTTTCGGTTTTCTATAGGGTGTATTCTGGCGAGTGTGCAAGGGAATTGCATGATTTAATTCCCCCATCTCCGTTCCAACATCGGACGACCCATCGTACGGCGACTTTCCACCCTTACGTTGTTGACACCACTACGATCCGGACGAAGCGTTTCGCTTCTTCTTTTATACCGCATACATCGAGGGACTGGAACAATTTGCCGGCGGCGGTTTTTTCGTCACACTACAATTTGAGTGTCTTCAAGGCTAGAGTGAATAGGCTCTTAATAAACTAGCGCGCTTTGCCATCAACGATCGCATTACTGCTTACCATCAGGCGGGATTGCGGTCAAGCGCTAGTTTATAACATAAAAAAAAAAATCGCCAAATCCGTTTATACAAAAGTGATTTTATGCGTGCCTGTGAGATATTAGAGTTCATTCATTTTGAGGTTGACTCGAGCACAAGTTTTATAAAAATCGTTTGATATTCCTTTCCTAAGGATCGTTGTCCTATTGTCGCATATCAAAGGGAGTTGTTTCTTTGTTTTCCTTGTTTCCTTCTACGATAATAGTATTGATTGTCCACCGAGGATTCCACGCGACGGTTGTCTAGAAACTATTTAGACTATTTTACTTACAAAATATTAAACATTCGACAAATGCAGAAATTCGTTTATAAGAAAACTGTTTGCATATAATGTTACTTTGAAGGGCACTTCCAAAGTTCATGCGAGATAATTTGCAATTCAGTAACCTCGCACGAAGTTATTCAGTATTATAAGGCGGAATTGGCATTATAATGGCTGAAAACTTCAGGTCTGTTATTTCGCTTGTTTTTGGGAGAGAAACCAAATCTATTGTATTCACTTTTCCTTATTTTAACTATGTATCAACTTCAGCCACAATTATTAAAACAAAAATAATATAATTGCAGACTGTCTTAGTTAGCATGCCATGTGTCTTTATCCTTGTTAGTGAAGGTTATGTCTTTGACTTGAGTGAAGCGTTTAAATCATTGCGCTCCATCGTCAGCAGTAATTATGCTCATAATTCGTTTACCACAACCTTTCAACATAACATGATTAAATCTTGTTACGGTAATATTTGTTACCACACTAAGTATTTTAATACTTTTATCTGCATATCATTCATTTTATCCTGAATTTTCTTGTCTTTGACCTCAAATCCAAGGTTAAGATGGTTCACAAACACTCTGTGGATTTTTTAACAGAGTTGTGTCCGCAAATCTAACGGTTTGCTCGTAACTAGGTTCGGTCGAAAATTTTATTTTTTTGGTAAGTGAAAGTTAGTTTAGAGAGTTTTGATTTCGCGCAAATCCACATGGTTTTTAAGAAAATAAAACTTAATTGCTAATGCTAATACGCTGATGTGTCAAGACAAGTGCATATCAAGAATTGAATTTTGCGTAGCTGCAATGGCATGACCAGTTTGAGATAAAAGGTTAAAAACTTCAAGTTTATTGAAAAGGATATCTAGTTTGACTACATCTGTTTATTAATAGTTCCTTTAGAATTATTTGAACTCCTAACCAGGTATGTAAAAATAAACCAGGAAATTCGAGTCTCGTTTTCTTGAAATTCCTATAGAGGGTCGTCCCGTCGTAGCCTAGCTGCCTAGTAATTTATTAATGATTCGGCTAAGGAAACACGCATTGGTACGTGTAGGTAGGCGTCCACCAAACAATTTACCTTTTCCGTTGTATTTGTTAATAACCGGTCGTATGCCTTTATTATGTACGGTCTTACGGTAGTACTTGTAATATCACATAGTGATTTTGAAATATTAGGATTAGTAACATTTATAGGATTAATTATATTATCTGTTTTTATGCTGCTATTGTATGATGTGTATTTGTCTACATAAATACGTGGGACACTCGGAAAGTTTTGCGATAATAAAAAAATATGTTTTATAGGTACATTTATATTTTTATTACATCTTTTGAAAGTACTCTCCTGTCTCCACCAGCCTCTGTACAAACTTTTATGCGTCTGGACCAGTTTTCGAAACACTTTTTCCGATCCGAAGCAGAAACCTAGTTTACAGCCTGCTCGAAGGCTGACAGAGCACCATCCGGCGCCGAAAATTTTATTCCTTTGAGCTGATCTTTTATTTTTGGGAATAAGAAGAAGTCACACGGTGCTAGATCAGGGCTGTAAGGAGGGTGGCCCGGGTGTCTGACCGGTGTACTGTCTAGGAAGTCCTTCGTTTTGATTGTGGTGTGGGCGGGCATGTGACTCTCACTGAGGTAGGCGTGTGTCTCAACAGTGGGAACAATACTGATCATTGCATATACAAACAAATTGTTGGTTCAGAATACGATTCAGAAGTATACATAACGAATAATCAAAAGTCATACCACATTTTAATGGTTAAGGGGCCAAGGCATTCTTATATTCTGTTTAAATTAAACATAAACAGCGAAATAAACCAAGACAACAATTTCTTACTTATTTTTAAATTTTGTTTACGTATTTACTTTTAATTATTATACATAAACAATACGCCCACTGTCCTCAAAGGTTTCAGCAGAATTGTATCAGGAAGGTACAATTAGTATGCACATTCCATGTTTCGCCCTTAGTTGTAAAGGGTTTTTAAATAGGGACGCTCAAACTTTGCGAATGCGATAGCTCTCAAATTTGGCATGAATATATATTTAGTCGTGACATTTCACCATGGAACGCTACACGCTTCAACAACGCGTAGAAATTATTAAAATTTATTATCAAAATCAGTGCTCTATTCGCCTAACGTTCCGTGCGCGTAAGCGTCCAATTTATGGCGTTCATGGCTGTCCTTCAGAGTCCACAGTCAGTCGTTTGATTAAAAAATTGAGACAACCGAGTCGGTGATCGATGAAGCAGTTCCTGACGTCAAAGAAACTCAAGATCATTGGAGAATATTGTTGCCGTTCGAGATAGTGTGCGAGTAAACCCCAGACAATCCATTCCGCGTCGTGCGCAAGAACGAGAGCGGATTTTGGTCCGGCGGTATTATCGGCCCTTATTTCTTCGAAGATGCGCAAGGAGCCGCGCTCACTGTAATTGGCGACCGATATGGGACGATGATAATTTTTTTGTGGCCTAGGGTAGGTGGTATGGATCTCACAAACATGTGGTTCCAACAGGACGGCGCCACTTGCCAGCACATTAAATTTATTGAAAGAGAAGTTCGAGGGCTTCGTCATCTCGTGTCCCTAGATCGTGTGACTTAACACCGCTCGATTATTTTCTGTGAGGCTACGTGAAATCTCTAGTATATGCAGATAAATGACAGTCAATTGCTGCCCTAAAGGCCAACATAACTCGCGTTCTTCGTGAAATTGAGCCCCATTTATGCGAAGATGTCCTTCAAAATTGGTCCATCAGAATACACCATCTACAGCGGAGTCGCGGTGACCATTTGGCTGATATTATTTTCCACTCATAATGTCATTGAATATTCTTTAAAATGTAATGAAAATGGTAATATCATTTAAACAGATTGTTATGTTCGAGCGCTCTTAATGAAAAAATAATATCTCTATGGGTTCGCCTGTAATAAGTTTCGAGCCTAATGGACACAATTTGAAAATGATTAATATTGCATTATCTTAATGACTTTCGTTTGTTTTAGAATTTCCGTAATGAGACAAGAATATTGATTAAATTACCTCGTCGATATCAAGTTTCCATATTTCTTTTTGGATAATTTGAGTAGAATTAGTCAAATAGGACAATAACTTCATAGGTCTAATTTGTGACTTATGCTGATGTTTGTAAAAACCAATCGTTCGTTGTGCTGGTACATGTTTCTCTTTTTCTTAGTAAAAATGAAATCCTATATCCTTTTGGTCATTCACAAAGGCCCAGATTTTTTCAGTTTAAATAATTTCATAGCTTGAGCATTTGATGTGAAGGACTGAGGTAAATGTGACGAGAGTTTTTTTTGTATGAATTTCGATGACTATAAGAGTAGGGGAAGCGAGGACTATGAGCACTATTGATGCTCAGAGTGCCCCGTGACAAAGAAGCGAGGGATGTACTGTGTGAGTGATGACTAACGAGATGAGGACTATTGATGCCCAGAGTGTCCCCTGACAAAGAAGCGAGGGATGTACTGTATGAGTGATGACTAACGAGATGAGGACTATTGATGCCCAGAGTGCCCCTGACAAAAAAGCGAGGGATGTACTGTGTGAGTGATGACTAACGAGATGAGAACTATTGATGCCCAGAATGCCCCCTGACAAAGAAGCGAGGGATGTACTGTGTGAGTGATGACTAACGGGATGAGGACTATTGATGCTCAGAGTGCCCCCTGACAAAGAAGCGAGGGATGTACTGTGTGAGTGATGACTAACGGGATGAGGACTATTGATGCTCAGAGTGCCCCCTGACAAAGAATCGAGGGATGTACTGTGTGAGTGATGACTAACGAGATGAGGACTATTGATGCCCAGAGTGTCCCCTGACAAAGAAGCCAGGGATGTACTGTATGAGTGATGACTAACGAGATGAGGACTATTGATGCCCAGAGTGCCCCTGACAAAAAAGCGAGGGATGTACTGTGTGAGTGATGACTAACGAGATGAGGACTATTGATGCCCAGAATGCCCCCTGACAAAGAAGCGAGGGATGTACTGTGTGAGTGATGACAAACGGGATGAGAACTATTGATGCTCAGAGTGCCCCCTGACAAAGAAGCGAGGGATGTACTGTGTTTGTGATGACTAACGGGATGAGGACTATTGATGCTCAGAGTGCCCCCTGACAAAGAAGCGAGGGATGTACTGTGTGAGTGATGACTAACGGGATGAGGACTATTGATGCTCAGAGTGCCCCCTGACAAAGAAGCGAGGGATGTACTGTGTGAGTGATGACTAACGAGATGAGGACTATTGATGCCCAGAGTGTCCCCTAACAAAGAAGCGAGGGATGTACTGTGTGAGTGATGACTAACGGGATGACGACTATTGATGCTCAGAGTGCCCCCTGACAAAGAAGCGAGGGATGTACTGTGTGAGTGATGACTAACGAGATGAGGACTATTGATGCCCAGAGTGTCCCCTAACAAAGAAGCGAGGGATGTACTGTGTGAGTGATGACTAACGGGATGAGGACTATTGATGCTCAGAGTGCCCCCTGACAAAGAAGCGAGGGATGTACTGTGTGAGTGCTGACTAACGAGATGAGGACTATTGATGCCCAGAGTGTCCCCTAACAAAGAAGCGAGGGATGTACTGTGTGAGTGATGACTAACGGGATGAGGAGTATTGATGCCCAGAGTGTCCCTAACAAAGAAGCGAGGGATGTACTGTGTGAGTGATGACTAACGGGATGAGGACTATTGATGCCCAGAGTGTCCCCTAACAAAGAAGCGAGGGATGTACTGTGTGAGTGATGACTAACGAGATGAGGACTATTGATGCCCAGAGTGTCCCCTAACAAAGAAGCGAGGGATGTACTGTGTGAGTGATGACTAACGAGATGAGGACTATTGCTGCCCAGAGTGTCCCCTAACAAAGAAGCGAGGGATGTACTGTGTGAGTGATGACTAACGGGATGAGGACTATTGATGCCCAGAGTGTCCCCTAACAAAGAAGCGAGGGATGTACTGTGTGAGTGATGACTAACGAGATGAGGACTATTGATGCCCAGAGTGTCCCCTGACAAAGAAGCGAGGGATGTACTGTGTGAGTGATGACTAACGGGATGAGGACTATTGATGCCCAGAGTGTCCCCTAACAAAGAAGCGAGGGATGTACTGTGTGAGTGATGACTAGCGACTAGCGATAACAAACAGGCGGAGTTACTTTTGAATTTGTTGTATTACTATAGATTATTTTAGTATAAATTTACATACTAAATGAACATGAATCAGGATGGTTAAAAGAATAGGGAATTGCCAAAGTAGCGATGGGTGGACTGTATGGAGGATGGTATGGCTTGAAAATTGGGGACTACTGCCAAGCGTAGGGATTATGGCAAACCCCTCTGAAGTCTACATGACTGAAGAAGAAGGAATCACCGAATAACAATATGGAAGAGAAAGATGATGATGTACTTCTATAAAGATTGAATTGGGATACGAGGTATTTGAAGCATGCACATAGTTTATCAACTTGAAATGGGATACGAGGTATTTGAAGCATGCACATAGCTTATCAACTTGAAATGGGATACGAGGTATTTGAAGCATGCACATAGTTTATCAACTTGAAATGGGATACAAGGTATTTGAAGCATGCACATAGTTTATCAACTTGAAATGGGATACGAGGTATTTGAAGCATGCACATAGTTTATCAACTTGAAATGGGATACGAGGTATTTGAAGCATGCACATAGTTTATCAACTTGAAATGGGATACGAGGTATTTGAAGCATGCACATAGTTTATCAACTTGAAATGGGATACGAGGTATTTGAAGCATGCACATAGTTTATCAACTTGAAATTGGATACGAGGTATTTGAAGCATGCACTTAGTTTATCAACTTGAAATGGGATACGAGGTATTTGAAGCATGCACATAGTTTATCAACTTGAAATGGGATACGAGGTATTTGAAGCAAGCACATAGTTTATCAACTTGAATTGGGATACGAGGTATTTGAAGCATGCATATAGTTTATCAACTTGAATTGGGATACGACGTATTTGAAGTATGCACATAGTTTATCAATTTGAAATGGGATACGAGGTATTTGAAGCAAGCACATAGTTTATCAACTTGAAATGGGATACGAGGTATTTGAAGCATGCACATAGTTTATCAATTTGCTTATTGATTATGATTATTATTATCCGAGTTTTTCGGTCATTAAAATCCCGAATCAACTTAGTTAGGAAAACAAAAATGCCTTAAGTATACTTTTTACACATTCTGATAATGTAGGTATGTGAAGATACGGTAAAATATTCAATGTCAATCTGCATTGCAGGTTAATGGCCGAGTATTGACTTAAAAGGGAGATAAACAAGCAGCATAATAATGAGAGTTCAGTGAAATGGATGACATTTCAGTTTAATTGCTGATCTCAACCTTTGGAAGAGTCAGGAAGAGGAAAATATTAAAACACGGAAATATCAAATACTTTCTTTGAGTACGTCATAACTCGGAAGAATATTGATCGTAACCACTTAGTCAAGGACGTCCATCTGGGCGCAGATCCTGACGGGTCACGGCGGCTTCGCCGCGTACCTGCATTAGTTTAAGTTGAAAAGCAGTCCAGCCTGTGTGTGTGACACACGGGCATCTGAAACTGTACAGCATTTGCTATTCGAATGTCCGAGGCATAACCGCGACAGGTACGACTTGGAAATAAGCACTGGTAAAATTTTGACGGAATCATCCATAGCCGACCTTATGGCGGATAAACACTCCAGGCCGCACCTGGAGCGGTTCTGCCTCAAAATCGCAAAAGACTCAATCGAGAGTTATCGGACAAGGGCAGCACAGCCGAGCACTGTGCCGTCGGCAAGAACCGGAAATATCTAATGTATAAGAATAAGATGTAAGTAAGAAAAACAAGTAAGAAAAGAAAAGACACAATGGAGAAAAAAGAAACCCACGACAGCCAACCCGCAAAAGAACAAGCGGTAAAAAACTAAGTTGGAATTAAAACAAAAAACAGATAGACAAGGATTCTTGCCATGCAAGAAGGACAGAGACGGCATTATAAAAAAAAACCACTTAGTCACGAATAACTTAAAATATATATTTTTTTTGTTAGGGGATTGGCCTCCCCTTTTTTTTCCAAACCTTTCTGTCCCGCTCCCGTGCGATCTCAGGCCATTTGTAGACTAAACTTACATTTTTATTAATTCCTTTTAACGTTACGTATTTTATTTAAATAATTTATTTAAAAGGACTTTAAATGCCGCAGAGTCTTGGAGTTTTGGTACATTATCGGTCAACAGCCATGCGATGGAATTTTCCGATCATGATTTAATTTGATAATTGTTTTAGTTATATGACGATATTACCTATACTACATTTTAATGTTAGTATTACAAGTGTATTCAGTATATATATATATATATATATATATATATATATATATATATATATATATATATATATATATATATAGATATCCCTTTGGGCACTTTGTGGCTCAGACGTGCCGTATAGGTAGTAATTTGTTGATCCATTTTCACTTGTTGATCCGGGGGCCTTTTGTTGATCCGATGCCATTTGTCCATAAATATGTGGCTCCGTTCGGAGCCACATGTGTCACGTTCAATAATAATAACCAATAACAATAATTAAGGGCTGTTTTATACAAATCCACCTTTTTGGCGTCTGGGCAGTTGTTGATCCAATTCAAATGGGCCAATCAGGGCGCAGCATTTGCCAAGGGCGCGAAGCGATTGGTTAAGCAGCCGTTTTGTTTTTTATGTATGTTCACTTTATTAATCTTAGACATTAATCTCAGACACCTGGACCGATTTGCTAAATTCTTTTTTTGTTTGAAAAGGCAAACTTTCTAAAGGGTCCCTTAGTCAAGATCTGATGATGAAAGACTAGAGAAATCAAGAGGAACTTCCAAAAATCGTAGGGGCGACTAGTGCATTTCTAAGTATCTTCATTAAGTATTTCAAAGAACTATAATTTGATAAAGGTCTGATGTAGCTGATGATGGAGCCGGGAGACAGTCGAAGGAAGTCCTCAACGATTGATAGCAGTTACCTTGATGAGTTGTGACTGTCATTAAGGCTCTGATGATGAAAACAAAGGCCAGTTCCAGAAACTCCTCAAGGTTTACAGTAGCTACTTTGTTTTTGGACTTAATTCCAATACCCATATAGCACATACAATCCGAGATTCCAGTGTCCTGTCCCCTCCCACTCTCCCTTTATGTTGTGACCCCAGGTGGACAGGATCCTCCCAACACTTAGACAACACCCCCCCCCTCACCTACCCCTCCCCCCCTCCCCCTAGACTCAACCTAGCCTCCCACCCCTCTCCTCTACACTCACTTACCCCCCCCCCCCCCCCCCCACTTGCTCCTCAGGCCACCTCACCCCCCCGCGGCCTATCTCGGGATCCGGAGGTCCTAGACTAGCCGAGTTTGGGCTCTTCGGAATCGGGAGGAAGAGCCCAACATTCTGGCCCCGGGGGATTCCGCATCCCGTACTATATTTACCCACCTCGAAGTCCTTCCCCATATCCCTACCTAAAATCCCGGATATCTCGGAAACGGCTGGGAATTTCAAAATTCTGACAAAATTCCCCCCACCCCCCTTACTAGCCCCCCCCGCAGCCGGAACCTCCCCCATTTTGACCCCATAGTACCTGACCCCCCAATACCCATATAGCACATACATTCCGAGATTCCAGTGTCCTGTCCCCTTCCACTCTCCCCTCATGTTGTGACCCCAGGTGGACAGGATCCTCCCAACACTTAGACAACCCCCCTCACCTACCTCTCCCCCCTCCCCCTAGACTCAACCTAGCCTCCCCACCCCTCTCCTCTACATTCCCTTACTCCCCCTCCCCACTTGCTCTCCAGGCCACCTCACCCCCCCGCGGCTTATCTCGGGATCCGGAGGTCCTAGACTAGCCGAGTTTGGGCTCTTCGGAATCGGGAGGAAGAGCCCAACATTCTGACCCCGGGGGCTTCCGTATCCCGCATTTCGCATTCCACACTGACTCACCTGGTGCTGGCGCGTGCAATTGTCGGGACATACAGGCTGTGTCTTTAGGTTAGTTTAGTTTTAAATTTGGTGTTGTATTTAGTCGTGGACCGTCCCCCTATTGGGGATGCTAAGTTTTAATCTTTAATAATGTTATTATATTGAAGTAAAACTTCTTCGCCATCTTTTTCTAAGAAATTTCACTTCTTACGTGTGTACACTAGTACACGCACACATTTTTTTTTTTTTTTCTAAAAACGAATATACTAATACCAAAGACATACCCGACTTCGGAAATTAGTTATTTTTTACGTTGTAGTGTTTTCTGGAAGACGGTTGTTTTTTTTTACACTTTTGTGTTATGAAAAGTACTGTGCAGCTGCATCCGGTCAGAATGAACGCTGATACTAATATAGTTGGGAAAAGGCCTGTAACGTCGTGTAAAAAACGACGTAATTTTGAATAATGTTATTTTTACCCGTAATTTTGGTTTAAAAACGAAACCACTGAACCGATTTCTATAAAATTCCTACGAGGTCAAAATGAATGTATGAACAATGCTAGACACGACGCGATTACGCAATTTAAATTCAGTTTCTTGATTATAATTGATTGTTGCTTAAGCATGACATGCAGGTACTGGTTCTTCAGTGATAAACTTCAATGCTGTAAGTTTTTTAGGAGTTTCTTCGACTCCTGTTGGTCTTCATCATCAGATTTACGGACACGACCGACAGACCTTCATTTTAACCCACATAGGTGCAAAGTTCTAATCAATACAAATTAATCAAGCACAAACGCAAGGTGGCTGCAGGGGATCGTTGAGGAGTTCCCTCGTCTGTCTATGTTCTTCATCATCAAATCTACTGCAGATTTTCATAGTAATCCATATGGGTGAAAATCGCTCATCAATATACATTAATTAAATTCAAACACAAGGGAACTACTGTAAACCGTTGAGGAGTTCCCTGAAGTGGCCATTGTATTTATCATCAGAGCCCTAATGACAATTAAAACCGATCTAAGTGTAAAGTTCTTATTAATACAAATTAATCAAGCTCAAATACAAGGTAGCTGCTATGAATTCCCGAGGAGTTCCCTCAACTGTCGCCCGGCTTCATATCTACTCCAACATCAGATCTGCTCCAGATCATTAGTAAATTGTAGTGCTTTAAAATACTTAATGAAAATATTTAAAAATGTACCTAGAAATGTACAAGTTGCCTCTACAAATTTTGAAAGTTTCCTTGCTTTCTCTAGTCTTTCATCATCAGAGCCTGGTGACTATGGGACCACCCTTTTAAATAAAAAAGAATTTTGCAAACGGATCCAGACTTCTTACAGTAATCGGTGAACATACATAAAAAAAGGTTGCGACTAATTGAGAACCTCCTACTTTTTTTGAAGTCGGTTAAAAACTTAAATTGCCAAAAGAAAATAATTTTTCTGTTGACAATTTAAATTTTATAGGATTTTGACATGGATTACTAACTTTTTCCAATATAAGTTCATTCCCGGTATTAGAAAAAATGCCTGGGTTCGAATCCTCTCGTCTCAATGCCCGCACTGCTGCCGATGATAATAGTATCATACTAAGCAATATACGGTCAAATCACGCAGGCTCTTACTTACTACTTTTCTCAAACAATCCGAGGAAATAAAAAACATAATTTTATTTTTTAAGTTCAATGACGAATAATGAAAAATAGTTATTTTTCCCGCGCTATGGCGCTATTATGATGTTCCTTTGTTTTTTTTTTTCAATATAGCGTCCACTATTTATCATTTCAATATTGTGTCTATTTGCAAGACAGTCCGAAATTTAAATAAAACCTTTTATTAGTTACCTCCTTGGTGTTCCATGTTTCGAATTTAGTTTTTTTTTTTCGAAAGAAATTCAAACTAGGACGCTGGAACGAAACGCAAACTACCTAATTCGAAATTACGGCCGCTTAAATTTACATTCCATGTGTCTAATGCGTTCCTGTACCTTTTATTTATTTATTTTATTTTTTATTAAAATTATAAACTAGCGCTTGACCGCAATCCCGCCTGATGGTAAGCAGTGACGCAGTCGTTGATGGTAAAGCGCACTAGTTTATTAAGAGCTTATTCACCCAAGCCTTGAAGACACTAAAATTGTAGTCCGACGGAAACACCGCCGCTGGCAAACTGTTCCAGTCCAGCGGTATAAAGGAGGAAGCGAAACGCTTCATCCGTATCGTAATGGTGTTCGCTAAAATATAACGCGACTAAGTGAAATAATTTTTATAATACACGTAGGAATGTAACTATGAGTAGATGGAGAAAACATCTACCAGAATGTCAAACGCACTTCGGCGGATATGTACTCGTACTTAGATCTTTATTACCTTTATTACTAAGTAGTAAATATGATTTTATGTCCACTAACGTGTGGTTGAGTTTATCTTTCTTAATTTACAAAAATATTATTAATGAGGTACATATGTTTAATTTACACACTACGCTGCGATATCTCAATGTTCTTTATGAATAATTTACTGAATGCACTTTTTACGACATAAATCAGGCACTTTTATTTAGTAAACAACACTATGCATAATTTAAAACTCCAATGAAAAATTAACGTGACACTCGGCTTAACTTTCCCGCCAAAACTCCAGACACGGGTTATGACAACAAGATAACATTGTTTTATTTTGAGTACTAGGCTTTTTAGTAAATTATATTTCTTTGCCGTTTTTTTTCTTTTTCTTAATTATGTGTTTATTATTGTTTTAATATATTATAATTATTATAAACGTTCAGTTTGGGCGGAATAAAGAATTTTTCTTTCTAGATCAGGAATCATTCAGGATCGGTTTTTTTATTAATTAATCAGATGATTAATTCCTAAAAAACAGCTACGGAAACTTCAACCCTTAAAAATTAACATTAAAATTTAATAATAATATGTATTCGCATACAAATACCAAAGGAGTCTATACAAGCAGTGTCAATTGCATTGAATGTTATAGAGGCCGTCCACACAATATTTTCGCCACAAAACATACAGCGGCGATATCATGTTTAGACCCATTAGATTAGTTTCGATGAATAGAGTTTAAAAACTTAAAATTAATGATAAATTAGGAATAAAGTATAAAACCCTAGACATAAAATTCAAGCTCTTTAAATATTAATAACAATTCATACTAAAAATAATTACCTATTCAGATCAAACTAAGTATTACGAAGTATGAGTAGCTAAATGGATCAACAAAGTATATGATTTTTGGAATATATTCCGAGCCAAAAGTCTTCGAGCATTAAAAAAAAAATGACGTTATGGATCCACTAATGCATGAAATGTTAACAAATATATATAGATCTTACAATGTATGGAGCATTGCGAATATAAAATTTCTAGATTAGGTTTAATAAATTCATAATTGATCAACCGTTACGGTATAGGTATCGGATCAAATGAAGTATTACTGGAAGTACGAGTATATAAATGGATCAACACAAGTTATTGATTTTTGAAATATATTCAGAGCTAAAAAGTTCTGGTGGGTTCAAAAAATATAGCCGTTACGGATCCACTAATGCATGAAATTGCTGAAAAATTTTTGTCGAGTATATGTCCTAATTGACGAATATATTTGGCCACACCCCTAAATAGAATACGACGTTGCCACTCCCCCCAAGAAATATGCAACTGGAGTAAAGTTATTCCGTGCTAAAGGTGGAGTCTATAATGAACGGCATCGTGGCTGGATCAACTAAGTGCCCAAAGAGGTGTTTATATATATATATATATATATATATATAATTTTGTCCTATATAAATGCTCAACTAACACGTCCAAATATTGTTTCTTATACATATATCATTCAATTTCAGAGAACTGCTGAAATATCAAAATGCACTTCAAATAATTAATACTTTTAGGAAAATTAAAATTAGTAATAGCCTAGTTTTGATGATATAAGTATAGGTATATCTAGAACTATTGAAGGTAGTTTGAATGAATTTGACTTGAAAAATTCCATCTGGCTTAATGTGGTTTAATAGATATTTTATAGAGATATTATCTACTTGACATGTTTTGGTGACCTCGATAGCTGTTAACCTTAACGCGTAGGCCATTATTGGCTCCAACTAATATTATTGTAAATTTGGTGCAAAATCAATGAGAAATAACGACGTTGCTTGACGAAGAATCAAACCTTTTAATGAATAAGTTATTGTTTCTGCGAGGCGAAAAAGTTGAAGATAAGATGATGCTGGTCGCCCATTCCGAAGAGTAGGTACCTATGGAGAAGAACGGACAAGAAACTCCATGGACACTCCTTTAAATCATCAAGCTATTGATACAAATATTTGGTTACATCATTCATGTTGAAAAACCACCGAGGAAGGACTATATGTCAATCCTGATTCTAAATCATCTCTATGTGCCAAATTTCATCTAAATCCGTAGTCGTTTTTGCTTGAAAGAGTCGTCATCAACCTTTTTACCGTCCCACTGCTGGGCACAGGTCTCTTCTCATACAGAGAAGGATTGAGCGTAATCACCACGCTTGCTCAATGCGGTTTGACGATTTCAGACTTAAAAGTCCAGGTTTCCTCAAGATGTTTTCCTTCACCTTCAGTCATTGGTGTCCAAGATATACTTAGAAAGTACATATAACTTTAGAAAAGTTACATTGGTACTTGCCTGTCCTGGAATCGAACCCGCGCACTCATACTTGAGAGGTTGGTGTTTTAACCACTAGGCCACCACGACATTTTAGCCACCACGACATTTGAAAGAGTAACAATATTTTATTTTAATTCGCGCTTAATATAAATACTCTCCAGCGTTTGATGGTTTATTAATCGGTCGCACGTGTTCTTGGCAAAATTGTGGCGTCTCTCCCACAAAGGCCATTAATCAAGAATTGAATTGAGTAACAATCTTACAAATTTTCGCATTTACATTATTAGTAGGAAATTTGGAGGAAAATTCGTAAATTCATTTTTTAATAGGTTATAAACTAGTGCTTGGCCGCAATCCCGCGTGATGTTAAGCAGTGATGCAATCGCTGATAGTAAAGCGCGCTAGGTTATTAAGAGCCTATTCACTCTAGCCTTGAAGACAAATCAAATTGTAGTCCGACGAAAACGAACCTCCGGCATTGAAGTTCCGCAATGAGGTAAATTAGGTGGAGCAGCACTGCCAGTATCAAGACGCGAATTATAGGCAAAGAGAGATGCAAAGAGACCTGCTTTCTCTCTCGCCGTATGAGCCAGTGCTCCACCAGGCCTAACCAGCGGAGGCAGTGTGAGCCGACAGAAGTTCGCCTCGACCGTTTTGGCAAGGGACCAGAAAGATCTTCTACTGGATGGTTGTGCAGAGAGCTTTTTTTTATAAATTACTAGCTTTTGCCCGCGACTTCGTTCGCGTGGCCTTCAGGTTCGTCCCGTCTAGTCTAGTAATAAGTAAGAAATACGGTAACTAAGCACTGCAGAGTCCTAATCATAGGCCTATAGGTAGCTACTGCAGTATGCTCCTATAATCTACATTTAACGATCTTTTTCCTTCTGCATAAACATGCAGATTTTTCGCTTTGAAAACACGTGAGCAAGCCACATAGAGCTGACCGTGAGAAAAACATGACGTGCCCAAATGTAGGCCTGCTACCTTCAAGGTTTGACCCTGCGATTTGTTGATCGTCATTGAAAATGCGACTTTTAATGGGAACTGCAGGCGTTTAAAATTGAATGGCAAGTTGTTGGGTATGATTGGGATGCGCGGTATAAGAACATTGTCTCCCTTGGCTTCTCCAGTTAAAATTGTAGCCTTCACTATATGCCTTCCTAATTCGGTAACTCGCAACCGAGTACCGTTGCATAATCTTGGCGCATCCAGGTTACGCATTAACAAAACGGGTATACCTACCTTTAATTCCAACTTGTGTGATGGCACCCCGGACAATTCTAAAGAGTTTAGGAACTCTAAGGGATAACATGTAGTGTCATCGGATGACATAACTGTGTCAATGGAATTATACACTGAGTTTCGCTGTTTATTTCGGCCAAGATTTTTTTATTTATTTTCGCAACAGTCTCATTTTTGGTGCCAATATGGTTCTTTCACACAACCAATGTTCGTCAAGAATATTTTGTTGCAGATTCGGAAAAACTTGTTCAATAAGTTTCTTTTTCTGTCTCCACAGCATGACAAAATTGCTGTGTGAAAAGAACCATACCTTCTTGGTCGGTGTTTAGGTGGCCTTCACCAATTTCTAGCAGTTTTTGAGCATATGCTCCTGATTTGACATCGCTGAATAACTGGACTCGCATGTTAGTGGTAAGATAAAGCTTTTCAACTTTAGACCACAGATATGAGGCTTTTAGACAAGCGTTAATTTCATCTGCTGCAGTGCCTCTCTCGATAACAGGTAAAGTCTGTCTAAAATCCCCTGCCAATAACACTACCACACCACCCATCAACTTTCGATTGCTGTGAATATCTTGTAGACAGCGATCAAGCGCCTCAATGGCGCGTTTGTGTGACATAGTGCACTCGTCCCACACGATCAGCATACATTGTTGCAAGAGGGCGCCACGGGCACTGCTCTTACTGATGTTGCACGTTGGGGTTTCTTCGCTCGCCAGATTAAGATGTAATTTAAAAACCGAATGTGCCGTTCGTCCACCGCTCAGCAATGTTGCAGCAATCCCAGAGGAAGCAACGCAACGCTAATGCAACTTTACGGTCCTTACGAATTTTTGCTAGAAGCAAATTAAGCAAAAATGTTTTACCTGTACCGCCCGGGGCGTCAAGAAAAAAAGGCCGCCTTTGTCAAGCTCAACTCGTTGTAATATTTTGTTATAAATGTTTTTTTGTTCGGCTAGCAGGCGTGGTTCAGTTTCGCTGACCTGAGTGTCTAATAAAGCAATATCGTAGCTTAGCTCTTTGATCAAATCGGTCGACAGCTCTCCTCGACGCTCTGGTGTAGGCATACCGAAGTCGGACAATTTCTTACCGGAAATCGTTATTATTTTGTCCTCTATATGTCTCAGTGCTTCATTGAAACATAGATCATTGTGGACTTGATCCATCCTTTCAAATCTGTGCAAGATATCCTCCGATAATGCAGATTTATACTTATCCCATAGTTGAAGAGGATTGGATAAACCGCAAGTGCATATCAATATTGCAAATAGTTCTCTTTTTTGCGAAGGAGAGCGACACAGCACTGCCTCTGCCATTGTGGCATCCAAGTGGTTGTCATCTTCCAACAACCCCAACTTCTCACACGCTTGTCGAAAAGTTTCAAGTTCTTGGCCGTCAACTGTTTTTAGATCCAAGAAGCTAGTGGGGCCCTGTACTACATTCAGCAGCATTCGCAAACAGTAACATTCGAAGTTACTAACATGCACTGTGTAAATGCGCCCAAGAGCATCTCCTGCCTGCACACCTGGCCAGCCGTCGACAGGTGTACCTTGTAAGCGACGTTTCCATTCTTTCGACGACACGTTCCATGTATAGTAGCGGGGTATGTCAACATAAAGTAATGTTTTTGCAAATGCGTCATTTTGGCAAAGCAGGAAAAATGCAGTTAGTGTCGTCTTAGGTGGTGCGGCCATTCTCTCTCTAAAATTGTTTTCAGTGAAGTAAATCCGCTGACCATTGGGCAGATGAACCGTAAGGTGAGTGACTGTTGGGTGTCTTTCATGCAGAGGCAGACCCAAGATCCGCCACGCTGCTTCGTTACTACTAACATATCTACCGGCTCGATACGTTTGCACCTTATCTCTCGGGTCAATATTAACATTCCCTTGCTGTCGAATGTTAAAAATAGCCTGGTCGCTGCCTTTGTTTATATATTTACAAATATATTTTATCGCCTGTACCGTACTGCACAACTCTACATTTATGTGACAGTTATAAATTTTAGACAGAAGAGGACAATATGGGACAATCCAGCTATTGTCAACCAATACTTCCTGTGTTCCACCTCGGGTTTTTAGAGTTATCGTACGGCCGCCATCTCCTGGTGCTCTACGCCTGTACAAAGAATAGCCTTTGTCGTTAGTTTGAGTATCTTTTAAAAGCGCCCTTGGATACTTTTTGGTGCATTTTCCTTCTTTCATGCATGGTGATGACGGATTTAGTGCACCACAGGGACCGTGAATCATATTTTTGGTTACAGTATCGTAGAATTTTCGATTACTTTCTGGATTTGGTATCTCCGCACTTATGACTTCATCAATTTGGTTGGGGCGTAATTTTTCCGTCAACCACAGCAGTAAGTGCACGTGAGGCAGACATCTTTTTTGCCACTCGATCGAGTACATGAAACACTTCTTATCTCCAAATATTTTACCTTTTGTAAGTAGAGCAACCAATTTTTGTACTTTTATTTTAAATAACCTGGCTGTTAAGTCATGTCTGTTTGTTGCATTTTGACCTGGAATGAGCTCTTTAGTAATTTCTGGCCAAGCGGGATTACATGACATTGTAATAAACAGATCAGGCCTCCCGTAGTTACGCATATATTTATATATTTACAAATGACGATGGGAGTATTACCAATTGACCCAAATTGTTTGGATCTAAATCCGCATCATTCCTGACCGCGTCTTGTAAATGTATATAGTTTTCTGCTCGCAGTTTTGTTTGGTTTAAAGCAATAAACCTTAAGCGCTCACTCTCCACTTTGACATACATGTGCACTTTTGGTGGACATGTATGTCAAAGACCGAAGAAAGAGAAGCCTACATCGAAGCAATAAATTAAAATTGTTGCGACGTACCATCATATGATACGCATAAAAGTCTTCGCACGACACTTTTTTGTTCGGTATAGGCTGTTTTGTAACTGGGTTTGTCTGAGGAATATCAAAACTGTACCCCTCTTGTCCTTTCCAAAAAATTATCGGGTACTCGAGAGCATCATAAAATCTATGAGTGTCCGGAACTCTAGTAAGCCGGCCATCGTGCGCCTGAATAACAATGTCCCGAGACGCAGTTTGTTCAGTACTAACTACTACGGCAGCTATTTCGTTTGTGGTCGGGGCATTGAATCGTCTTTCGTGTTCACCACATGGTACACGATCTGAGTGTATCACGACCTTGTAATTATCGCTAGTCACTCTATCTTTAGCCATTTTAAATTCATGCACTAAAACGTTGTGATCATGTAGAACATTTGTATTTTTTGAACTGTGTTTCTTTCCACACCTGGTACGTACTCAGAACGCCTATCAACTTGTGCTTCCTCATCACCCAAGAAATAAACTTACAAAAATTTTGGATGCGTATTAGTAGCAGGAAGCAAAGAGCCAATTGTGTGGTATATTTGCCCTTGAATTGTAAAAGTCGGGCAAAATTCTGGCATCGACACAATGTTATCAGCTCCAAAAGATGTCATATGGAAGCATGTATTGTATTTTCTTATGTTTTTTAAAAAACGGCGAGACGCATCTGTTTCATTTGAAAAAATTTCTTTAAGAGATTCAACAGGCTTGTCTTTTAAAGGAAGAACTACTTTTCCTTCCGAACAACACATGCCTGCAGCTTCCTCTTTCCATTTAAGAGCACCGCAAAATCTGCGTTCTTTATTTATCGCTTCTATTTTTATAAGCTTGTGGCTTTCGTAATCAAGAGTTTCATCGTACTCAAATGCAGCTTTATCGAATACTCCCCACGCGTTTCTTGTAAATATTAATCGTCGCTGTTGTGCCCTTTCAGAAACAGCGCGTCTGCGAGCTTCAGCAGCTTCAACAGTTTCAGTAGCTCTTTGGGACCCTATGTAAGTCGCTTGCTGAAGACGCCGAGCTTGAGACTGTTCGGGTGTCTCAGAAGCCCGTTGAGATGCCAGATATTTAGCGTTCTGTTGACGTCGAGCTTGAGACTGTTCGGGTGTCTCCGCAGCCCGTTGAGATGCTAGATACTCAGCATGCTGTTGAAGTCGATCCTGGGACTGTTCGGGTGTCTCAGAAGCCCGTTGAGATGCCAGATATTCAGCGTTCTGTTGACGTCGAGCTTGAGACTGTTCGGGTGTCTCTGCAGCCCGTTGAGATGCTAGATACTCAGCATGCTGTCGACGTCTATCTTGGGACTGCTCTGATGTCTCAGCAGCTCTTTGAGCTGCCTCACGCTCTGCTTGTTTAAGCCTTCGCAGTTCGGCTTGTGGAAACGTCTCGTTAAGTCTAGCTACTTTCATAGTTCGAGCTTTATTAGAGCTTTGGGAAAGATTAGACTTACGCTTTCGCGGCATAATTCTTAAGTACGTGTTGTTTCTATACTTCCAAAAAATACAGTACGGTAGTTATTGTTATGATTGTACTTTAATGCAATCCTTGCCTATTTAATTAACCTATCTATATAGTAATTCAATTATCAATGAAGTAATTCGTTATAATTAACCTATTTATATAATTTGTTATAATTAACGTTAAGTAACCTATCTATATAGTAATTGAATTATCAATGAAGTAATTCGTTATAATTAACCTATTTATATAATTTGTTCTAATTAACTGTAAGTAACCTATCTATATAGTAATTGCATTATCAATGAAGTAATTCGTAAAAATGAAGTATCTTTTTGTACGTGTAACTCCTAACCAAAAAGAAACCTGGCAATAACTAACCTTAGGCCTATATTACTTAAAGTAGGCGACCATACGTTTTTATCAAATCGCTAGTGCCTTGAAAATTCGCAAAACGGACACAACCGTCAACGACGTCTGCCCTCACTCGTCTGCCCGCGTTCGGGTCGCGCACTCAGCGATGAGCCACTTCTTCCCCACCGCACCTACCCCGCTCCCCCCACGCCCCGTTCGCCTGGCACCGCTGCCGGTATTTATCACCGAAACGGTATTTATCGCCGAAATTGCTATGACTCTGCATTTTAAATCTGTGATATGTTCGAAAATATTTATTTAATTTACATGCTGTAAAAAACCACATTGATCTTTATTAAATGCACAATGTATTTAAGATACTTAATTGGATAAGGATTAATACTGTATTGCTTAAAATCGCTTCGTAAATAAGCTATTATTTCTCGTACAAAGTAAAGGATAAAAAGTGGTTATTGTGGGTTATTCCCAAAGACATTAAAATTTTTATCTTAAATCGCTTTGGTTATTCCTAAGAGATAAACATATACCATCACAGACTTTTTTGTAGACCTTTTTAAGTTGTACAATACTGTAGTAAATTGTTTTGATCTATCTTGGAGGATTCAGTCAGCGTTTGCAATGTAAGCGCAAAAAATGTGTTTTTTTTTACGACCTCACATTAGAAACCTCAAAAATTGTAGCCTATGTGTTATTCTGATGTATAAGCTATATTGTGGTAAACAAACATCCATACATCCATACTTACAAACTTTCGCCTTTAAAATAGTAGTAGGATTCTTGGGTACAAGTAGTGGTGCGTCTAATTATTTACAAATTTAATGATCAATACAATATTATTATCTACGATATTTAGCACGCGGCGCGGGGCGCGGGGCGCGGTTGGCCCGCGGTGAGAATATACATAGAGGTCGTCCCACCGAGTCGGTCCGTTATTCGTAGAGTTGTTCAAAACGGCTATAAAACAATAGCACGCTACAGACTATAAACTATTAATTTCTAACACGCTATTAAATGCGCTATGGTATAGCGCGCTATAAATAAGAAAGCACGTGGGCGTCCAGCAGGCGCGATTATTATTGCAACACGCTAGATTTCGTACCACGTTACATTACATATCGTTCTTCGTTACACAAACCGCGTGCTATAAAAGCATATTTACATTTTCAGATCTTAAGTGAGCCTTTAAATTGGTTATAGTAGTTTTAATGGACAACTGTCACCGACAATAATTACAAATAGCAGTCTTGCTGCCGTCTGCGGACTTTTCAAGGAAGTTTCAAATTGGCAAACCACCACCTTTGCGATTAGACATTTATACATAGAGTTACCTTTGCACACACTAATCGTCACTACTTCGTTTTGCAATAGAATTTTATACTAATATTTACAGACACTAACAAGCAAAATCGCGCGCGATGAAAATAGCGTGCTGCGACAACAAACATACATAGGCGTCAGTAGTCCACAGCGCTCAAACGCGATGATATTCAATCAATTTCATTCATAGCGCCATAGCGTGATAGCGTCGTAATGTCCGCCTACCTAGCATGCGCTATGCGCTACGTACGAGGAAATACCGTGCTATTGAATGGCGCTATGCGCTATATTAACCATCTCTAGTTAGGGATGTTCCGATACCATTAAAGTATCGATACCTACTCATTTCGATAGTACTCAAATCTTTTTTCGATACTACTCAAATAAATACTCCTAAAGTATCGATACTTACTCATATCGATACTTTTAGCACTTTATTATTTTGACGTGACAACGTCTTATAAATTGGTTTGCCGGGTGACACTTCAAGAAACTGCGTTACGCTCCGCTCACGTTATGCGCTCACAATGAGAGCGAGTGAGAGGCACGCGTCCCTTCCACTCGGGCATGGTTAGCCCGCCTAAGAGCGAGAGAGACAGACATATTAATGATATATTATATATAATATGTTTATATTATCTTTATATTTTTTCGTTTTAGTTGTTTATTTTCTATACGAATGAATATTCACATTAAAATTATTTTACCACTCAAAGTCGTTGTCACGTAAAACTTTCGCCCGTATACCGACTTTACAGGCAACCAATTTTTTGAAGTGAAACTTCTTTACGCACGCTTGACTTGGGGAGTAAGCTGGCGAAAGCGTTACGGAAATTGATCGGGCAAGGCGAACGGAAGTTAAGTGGGAGATATAAGCACAGAGGCACCCGTGGCGCTTGGTACTACAAGGTCTACAACGAGTTTTTTTTTTTTTTTTTTTGAAGAAAAATAGAAGATCTATGCAAAAATATTTTTTTTTTTAATTTTGAGACGGATACACTTATTTATTTATTTATTTACACTTAACACTATACATTAAATTTTATGTTGACTGACAACCATTAAGGGGGTCAGTTAATATAAAATTTGGTACCGCCTACTTCACAGTCCCTCACTTCTTGTATCCCCCCCTCCCTTACTCCCCCCCCCTCACCCCATAATATACCCACGAAACTACCCCCTCGCCCGACCCCCCTCATTGATTACCTCACCCCTCCGTGGATTATCTCGGGAACCAGAGGTCGTGGACTACCCGAGTTTGGGGTCCCCTGATTCAGGAGGAAGAGCCCGACCTTTTGGCCCCGAGGGAATCCACTACCCCCCTCCCCCCCATCCCCACGAAACCTCCCCCCCCGACCCCCTTTAGTTACCTCACCTCCCCGTGGATTATCTCGGTAACCAGAGGTCGTGGACTACCCGAGTTTGGGGTCCCCTGAATCAGGAGGAGGAGCCCGACCTTTTGGCCCCGAGGGAATCCACCCCCCCTCTCCCCTCCCCCCCGAAACCTCCCCCCCCCGACCCCTTTAGTTACCTCACCCCCCCGTGGATTATCTCGGGAACCAGAGGTCGTGGACTACCCGAGTTTGGGGTCCCCTGATTCAGGAGGAAGAGCCCGACCTTTTGGCCCCGAGGGAATCCACTCCCCCCCCGTCCCCCCGCATCCCCACGAAACCTATCCCCCCCTCCAGACCCGCTTTAGTTACCTCACCCCCCCCGTGGATTATCTCGGGAACCAGAGGTCGTGGACCACCCGAGTTTTGGCCCCGAGGGAATCCACTTCCCCCCCGTCTTGCCCTATCCCACTGACTCACCTGGTGCTGCGCACTCAATCGTTGGCGAGCAGGCCGTGTCTTATAGGTTAGTTAGGTTAGGAATTGTGTGTGTTGTGCTGTCATCGTACCCCTATTGGGACGCATAATTTTAATTCTAGCTGTAAGTCTTTTGACCGCCACCCCTATTGGTGGCGTAGATTTTAATTATTAGTCATTATTTATTCCTTTTACTCTTTAATTTAAGCAATTGTATTTTACTGTATTGACCGTCCACCTATTGGGGAGTAAGCTGGCGAACGCGTGACTTAAGCGTTACGAAAAGTGATCGGGCAAGGCGAACGGAAGTTAATTGGGGGATATAAGCACAGAGGCGCCCGTGGCGCGAGCTTGGTACTACAAGGTCTACAACGAGTTTTTGAAGTGAAACTTCTTTACGCACGCTTGACTTGGGGAGTAAACTGGCGAACGCGTGACGTAAGCGTTACGAAAAGTGATCGTGCCCGATCACTTTCAACAAAATTTAATATTGCTATGCATACTTGTACAGACAAGGAAATACTAACTTCATGTCATCCCATTCTGCAAATGGCTTGGTTTTAAGAGAAACAACTGGATTTTTGTTCGGCTTGGCTGGCGCGAGATAACGCGTCACCACATATTTATTTTATTTTATTTTATTAGGTTCACCAACAATTGATTACACAACAACAATCAAATAATACATTCCCACAAGGTAACATAACAGTGCATCAATTACTTATAGGTAAACACAACATGCATAAAAAAATGAATTGTGGAGATAAGCTAACTTACTTAACAATAAGCGCTAATATTGATAAATTTAATACAATAAGGTATAAAATTCCGAGTAAACATTAAAAAAGCAAAAAAAATGTGGTTTTTTAATTTATAACATTACTAGAATTGAGTGAAATAAAAATAAATTAGAAGAAATTCTTAATAAATTAATAAGTAACATTAAGTAAATTCAAAATTAACAACAATAAATTGATTTCAAGAAATTGATAATATTAATATATTTAAATAAAAAAAAAAATTACATACAAAATTAACAAAATAATAGTGGTAAACTTGACACATTCAAAATCAACTAGAATTAGGGGTTGCTCGGTAAACGATACAGAGTGGCTTTCTGTTTAGCAAGAGAGTCAAAGTGGAGATCTATACAATCACTGTAGCCATTCAGTGCCTTACACATTCTTGAATGCCTTACACATTGGATGAATTGGCTCCCAAAACTGTTCTTCTAAAAGGTGGACAAAGGGGCGTGATGGCACTGCGCGGGATTCTAGAGGGTGCACGAAAACTGAAGAGAGCAAGCAAGCTGGGACTATCTATTTTATGTTTGATGATTTTATAGGCAAATATTGCATCAATTAAGTGTCTACGTTTTTCCAGGGAAATCATGTTAAAATGCTTAAGCCTTTTATTGTAAGACCGTATTTTTTTGGCGACACCATTGGAGAATGCGAGGTGCCATGCGAAGCGTTTCTGGACACGCTCAAGTCGCGATGAATGTGTCGCGTAGTGAGGGCGCCAAACTACACTATTATACTCCAGGATGCTGCGAATCAGACTATTATAAAGTAGTGTTTTTGTTTTACTGCGTTGAAATGTTTTACAATTTCTAAGAACGAAGCCTAGCATTTTCGAAGCTCTTTTTATAATGTTGTCGAGATGTGGCGTGAAAGTTAGCTTCTTGTCAAAAAGTACACCAAGATCCTTTATTGTATCAACTTCCCTAATTTTTTCTCCACTTATATGATAATTACTGCCTATTGGGGTGTTCCTTCTTGTCAATTTAACATGGCAACATTTTTGGGATTAAGTTCCATACCGTTATTTGTACACCATATAACGAGACGGTTGAGGTCACTTTGCAGTGTTAATGAATCTTCCTCAGCCTGAATAATTTAAGACTAAAATAACTTCTATCATTGATTATAAATAAAACGGCAAGCCCATAAGGCAAGACATGAATAGTTTATGATCTATTAAAGACAATCATATTTCCTAACGTTTGTTTTTCATTAGTTTTTGCATCGGATGTTTTCAGATATTTCTATTGTGTAAAATGTTATAAAATCACACTTTATGGATGGATATTTTGAATCTGTATAGCATTAAATAAGGCCACAGTGGCAAAAGTCAGTTTTTATTTAATATTACATTAATAAATGATTCAATAAATATGATGTTTGAATTTCTATAATTTTGTCAACGTTATTCAGCATATCACATGTAACTATCACATTTAGTAGCTTTCTTTTGCTCATAATTATCTGTAAAGAAATTAAACTTTTAAAGTAATGAAATATGTTTATTAAAATTACTTATTATTATTAAAATGCCTAATTTTAATAAAAATATTATCATTTTCGAACTTGTCATAAAATGATTGTCATGAATATAAAATTAGAATAATTATTTGAATTATGATTTTTCGAGAGCATACAAGGCCTTTTCTTTGTTATTAATTATTATATTTAATTACTTATACATTTTAATTATATTATTTTTGTGAAACATGATTACAGGTTTACATGCTAGCCCTCTGTTGGACACGGAACCTAGGTTTCATTTTCTCAGAACATATTCGAAATAGTCCAGTTTGAGATGACTTTTTTAAATTATTATAGTAGAAATTTCTTTCAATACATTACAGAGACTGTAACTTTGTCTTAAATGATCAATTAGAAACATTAAGAAAACAGATGATTGAGTTCTATAGCGAATTTTAAAAGAAATAATTAGTTTTGTTAACTCCAATTCCTAAATAAGGAATTATTAGGACCTTTGGCATAAATTCGATATATTAAAAACAATCTATCGCTTTTAAAACTGCATTACAAACTCAATCAGTAGGATTATAATAAGTCAACATCACAAATATACAACTTTGTGTTCCGTGACAACCATAACTTAAAATAACTTGTCGTTTGATTTTCTATCCTACTTAGAGTTATCATAAGAGTCATTTTTGCTTATCTAGTGGCCTTGAGCTTCCAACGTAGGAAGAGGAAGGCAGATATACGTAGAACCACAAAGATGAGGCACAGTGCTGCGATGTCCAGGGTGAAGTCTGCGTTCAACATGTCCAGCTCTTCTAGGATGGTTTCTGAGTTCTTGAAGTGGCAGTAAGTCTACAAAATTATACTAGTATTATCACACTGATAATGCGACACTGAGAACGGAATGAGGATTGCAAATGGAGATGCATATCACCCGCATGATCGTGCTATTTGCTGATAATGTCTTTAAGATTCACATTTGCCTAGAAAGCGTAGAGAACATAGTAAGAATATCTGTAGTCAAAGAACGTGGTGACAGAAGTGGAGCCTTATTTGCTCAAATCTAAGTCTGTTTGGTGGGACAGCCTTGTCAGAAATAATGATACGTCTGTGTGCTGATCTTTGGTGTATTAATAAATAAATATATACGGACAAATGACACAGATTGAGCTAGCCCCAAAGTAAGTTCGAGATTTGTGTAATGGGATGCAACTTAACGATACTATATTTTATAATAGATACATATATACAGCGTGGAATTTGAATGGTTGTTTTCCCTCAGCGAAACGGTTTTGTCTTAGTAATACAATCGTTACATCAATAAATAAAATATTAGAAACCTAAAATGGCAGATTTAACATAGTGATAAAAAAAACTCGAAAGTGAGCATGAACCAATAGTAAACTTCTGATAATCTACAGGCGAATGGCGCGGGGCCATTGACCCGCGTGCTTCAACTATTATCCATTCAGACTTTTACGGGCTTAGGATTTTCATAAATACTTTTTAGCTGCAATTTACTGAACACGAAAATAAAATTATTATCTAAGATAATTGTTTGTAATTTTTGCGCGCAGACTACTTTATGTCGTATAACTAGAATCGAGAGCTTATTTCACTTTGAACAATAATAAAGCGGCAACGCCTTTGAACGGTAGTTTTTTGAATGTTAGTTTGAGCGGTAATTTTTTGTATTGGTACATTTAAGTTATTTTATACCTTATTAACGCACATGACAGATTTTTTGGTTTGAAGATTTTTTTCTTTTGTCGGCATGGTGGTGAATTTTCAGATTGTAGCCTACAAGCTGTTTTATGCCCTATCACTGCGCGCGGGAGCTTATTATGGTTTGAACATTAAATGCATTGCTTTCCATTGAGGCGGTTTCATGCCCATTCCGAGTAGTACCTACAACTTGTAGGTAGCGTAACTAACTTTTCTCACTTTTTCGAGTTGATGATTTTTTTTTTTAAGCTATTGCATAGCTTCTATCGCGGGCCTTGAGCGCGGGGACCGAATCCAGAAATTCCGTAACGAAAAAACCTCACGCTCCCCACTCCGACGGGCACGGAGGTGTGGCTTGAAGGCCGTACATCGTCTAACGTCGTTTCAGTTCGGCAGTCTTCGGCACGGTATGTTTGTGTGCGTGCGACTACATCTTTTGAAAACAATTTATAGATTTTCAAAAAGAGCATGCATATTGCAGGGCGCGAACTCAGTTCTACACACTTGCCATGTTACTGATAGTCGCGATGTGCTGCTAAACTTGCGATTAATTTTCTCTCTGAAATAGGCCTTCTATAGAGATATGTCATAGACGTCATCGACGTTGTCATGGCTACCTTAAAAACTTTTCATATAATTAATTATTAAGTACTTTTATTCAAATTAATTTAGTAGTGTTTTTATAAAATAGCTTTTTTTTAACGGAAAAGAGAAGATGAATGTCACGCTAATTTTTCATTGGACTTTTAAATTATTTATAGTGTTGTTTACTAAATAAAAGCGCGTGATTTTATAGAGTAAAAAGTGCTCACGCGGCCGTTTTTTCAACTGTTATTGGCGATATCCGCCATTATTGTGAAATATTTTTTTAAAGAATTTCTATAATTTGTTACACGTGTTATTGGCAAAGTTGTGGTATCACAGGGACCAGATCAAGAGTTGAAGTTGAAGTTTTTATTAAATAAAATATTACAGAAAGATGTCGGTGAACAATGTTAATACGAGTACATTTAAGTGTACGAGTTGTAATATTGTTATCTCCGAAACGAAACAACGAAAGTTTAATAAAAATATGCTCGTCGGCTTTTTCTGAGGAAGACATTGATGAGGCAAAAAAGTTATTGTTTGTTTCTACGAAGACAAGACAAAAACATGTATCGAGGCGTAAGAACAAAAAGCAGAAAGACCTAAAATATACGATTACGGTGTTTAAAATCACGGATCCCGAACAATCCCAGTTTTTGTGGCATATGACCTTCACAAATTGTCACCAGTTTGCTTTGACTACGTAGAACGTACGTAAAGAAGTTGATGAAGGATTTATTAATTCTACGGTCAGATGTTAACGCAATCAGAAGTGATTATGTTAATAAAGATCAGCTCGAAAATATTAAATTGATAAAAAATAATTCGACACCGACGCCGTTCATCATCAACAACCTTTTTATCGTCCCACTGCTGGGCACAGATCTCCTCTCATACAGAGAAGGATTGAGCGTAATCACCACGCTTGCTCAATGCGGGTTGGCGATTTCAGACTTTTTTATTATTTTATAACACAAATATTTTTTTAATTTTGTCTTTTACTCTATTCATCGAAAGTACTCCTTAAAGCAATTCGTTCTGCCGCGGGAAAACAACCATTAAAATTCCAGCGTGTACATAAACATCCAAAACCCAGGCCAATCAGTAAAAGATCGTTTTCCATCATGACCTGGCCGGGGATCGAACTCGGAGCTTCCACGTCGCAGGCAAGCGCGTTGATCGCCGCGCCACGGAGGACGGAATAGTTGTCTGGTAATAGTACTAATATTAACCGAATGGAGCACACAGATGGGTCCGAAATACAATATTTTGACTTGAAAGCCATGCTACGGTTTCTAGGTGAACCAAAAACCACATCACAGAGAGTAGTTTTACTCCCTCTGTTTCTTTCATATGGTTTTTGAACTTGAATCGGAAACTCTTAGTGCATTAAAATTATTCATAACAACTAAATGCCATTATTATTAACCATTTGAGGGGAACTAAAGCGAATGTGTTTTTAAGTAGTTTAAATACTCTAAAATAAAATCATGAACTTGTCTTACCTGGTGGCACTTCAAGTTGGGCCTATCAAAGGAGTAGGTAGCGAGCGCAGTGCCCTCGAACCCATATCGGATGTAGGACAGATATGTGATCCATCTCAGGTACACGGGTATCGCGTTGAATGATACGAAGAACCCGCTGAACAACAGGAACGGCACTGACATTACGGGGGCGAGGAATACGCCGTTCTGACGGAGGAAAACAACGAAAAAATTTTAATACATTATGAGTGACAAACCGGTTGGCGATACATCAGATCGCTGCTATACTTATACCTTTATAACAAGCTGACATGCCATCAAACTATTATTTACAAATCGATTAAAGATCTAAGAGTATGAAAGTTTTATTACCATTCTAAGATTCCCTCATCACTCACTACCCGACTTCCGAAGAAAGAAGGGTAATGATTTTTTGAGCGTATGTATGTATGTATGTATGTACATATGTCCATTTCTTTGGCATCTTCTACAGCCTGAGCTGCTTAACAGATATTGGCATGTGAGGTGTCATTTGATTCGTCTATATTTAATTTTTTTGAAAATAAACATGCCAGATTTTTAGCGCCAAAATTAAATACTTTGGAATCTTTCTCAACTATATATTAATTAAGTACCTACGTCACAAACATTTTTTTAATACAGACGAGTACTTGTGGAAGATAATGTGACACGAGAACCAATAATCTTGTATAGTTTATTTATTCTATGGCAATATGCAATAATAAGTACTTTGTAATTTTCCATTTTTAATTTCCTTACGTAAAGAACCTAACGAGTCACACACTTCACTTGAAGTAAGATCATACACTTAAACAAACTTTTTTTACGGACCGTTCGACCGATTTTGTCTTCTATTCCGTTGTCATAAGGATGGCATTAAATGCAAAAAGAGTGGTTACAATACCGATTAAAGGTAGTATAACTGGCGTTTGTCATGCCACCATATTACCACAAGTCAAAATCTATTCAACGGACTGGAAAAAGGTTTTTTTAAAATATCTAATACTATTCCGAATATATGTACCTAGTTAATATTAAAGTATTTACCTGAACATTCATAGCAGCACCAACAACGAGACCAACGCTCTGCGCCACGAATGAGATGAGCAAACACGACGAGAGGAACATCGAGAACCGGAACCAGACCGGCGGCTGTGACGTCAGCAGGTACACTATCACCACGTAGATCACGCAGAAGATGGCCTGGGAACAGGATTTGATAATAAATATCGGTTGATAACATTCAACTATATATATAAGGATATACGAATGAACATTCCCATTTCATTTCAATCAGTCACTAGGTAGGGGAGTGAAAAATATCGGCACGTTTACCTACGATGGTCCGATACAAATTATATCTACGATAATTGAAGTCAACGAACTTACAATATACAATATGTAAAGAAAACCCTGTCCGATCCGTGAAGGTGTTGTTAGAACTCGCGCGAGTTAACTGTGCACCTCGCTGGAATGCGACCCCTCTCCCGCTTCCCCGCGCGGCGCCCCCCGCATTCGCCCTAAGCGATGAGTAGCGTTAGCATCTTTGTTACAAATGTCTAAATAGAGTTTAAATCCCCTGTTATTATTACTGTTTCTGTGGTTGTTTTGATTATACATTTTCGACGCGTAAGTGAAGCCTGTTGGTTGCACCAACATTATATTTCAATCCAAAAGTATCTATTTAATTGCAAAATGTCATGAGTAAAATGACCTATATGTCGGCCAAATTCGATAAATAATAGAGGTAAACAAACCGTTGCTAGGCAACGAGTAGATTACGCCTAAAAGACAGATGTTAACAACCTTTTCTAGATAGATGATTTTCATAAAAGTAATAATTCTACTTCCTACTAATGTAAACAGTTCATTTGTTTAGATACTTATGATTTGCATAAAACGCTTAACCGATTTGAATAAAATGTGACATAGATGTAAGCTAATTTCTTAATAGGTTAAATTTTTTGATACATATATATTATACTTAGTCCATACTTGAAAGTATTACAATGCATGTATTATGCACTTGGTTTGAAAGTAATTAAAATACGCAAAATTGTATTGACAAATGTGAGGCATTTGTCAAAACTTTAATCATTGGTTGAATTCCACAAAATGTGTTTAATGCCTTGATTTCATCTATCTTTCTTTTTTTATAGGGCTACCACGTAAAATTAATGTCGACTTTTTAATGGTTTTTCGAAATAATAAGTTATTATGCACATGCATAATAACTTATTATTTCGAAAAACCATTAACATTATTTAGGTGATTCTATTGAAATATGCTGCAATAGGAATTGTTAATAAATAGTTAGCAGGTAAAAGTCGATAAACATGTAAATAACAGGAGGTTAGTAAAACGTAAGTTTAATAACCCTAAATTGGTTTATTTACCTCTATTCTTTATGAAGCTTGGCGAGAATATAGTATTATGATGCTTTATCATCAAAACGACGTTTCATTAAAAATAAAAAAAAAATAAAAAATATTTCACATTTTGCAAACGGTACCGTCCGAATGACGTCACAGAGAGAGATGCACAGTTAACACGCGCAAGTTATAGGTATCGACTATCGATAACTGATTCTACTGCCTACAAAGCCGGGCTAAATTTAAAGAAATCCCTCTAAAAAAATTAATATTTTTTCGCATAAAGAGGTAAATGTGCATGTGCGGTAGGAAATACATGCGCGGGCAAAGGAGGCAGGGCACATGGCACGCGCGAGCATCGCTATTCCCTCATAATAATACGAACGAAATGGTGTTGTTACTTTTTAAAAAAATACGAAATTTTGGGGAAGTTGGAATAAACTCGCGGAAAAAAAAAGATTGTTTCAAAATTAATTAGTATTGTTACTATGATGATTATGTAAAATTTGATATTTTATTTGGTCATGTGTTTACCTAACCTTTTTATTATTTTGGGTCGGACGGGGATTTCTTTACATATTGTATACGTAAGTTCACACTGATCTTTATTGATTGTTTGATCACTGTCGAAATTGATCATTATTTTCGTTAAAATAAGGTTGCTATTTGGTTGGTTACAAGCCTGTCAAAATTCTCAGTGATCTTTATTCTCGTAACTATAAAGTTGCTATTTCTGCTTTCAGGGTAAATAAAACTATAAAGGGTGACATTAAAACTGAAGGTCAAACAAAAACGTAGAAGTCTGAATCTAATCTCAGCATCAAATACTGTCAAACTAGAAACGTGTCAAAAATGTTAGTAAATCAGAGATTGTTTGCTAGACTGAGAATTATACTAGAACGTTCTTATAGGTAATCCGGGAACGTTCTCCATTCACATATACACAACACTACAACAGCCATTGTTCTAGAAAAAAATTAACCACAAATTACCTGGAAAGGTATATCAGACACGGTGATCGCCAAATAGTAGGACCGTAGTGAGTACCATCGATTGAAGTGTTCTTTCATCAGCACGGGCATCTCAAGGGGAACTAGAAAATACCAACATTCATTGATAAATAAAAAAAAAAACATCAATAAATAAAAAGTTAAAAGAAATATCAACTCTATTCTTAGAACGATAGAGTTCACAATTGTATCCTGCTTCATTTACTAGATTAAAAGTCCATATTTTCATATTGTTTTTATACTTAAATGTTTTTTCATATAAAAAACTGGATCTGTTACAACCTTCAGTCGTTTTTGACATTACTTTTATAATATAACAAAATGATTGGAATATTAAATTCTCAATTCAGTGGAAGAGGAAACCTGTTCGGCGTGCCAATAACACATCACTTGACATTTTAAACATATTATTGCAAGTACTTTTTTTAATTGCTTTGTCAAGAATTTTTCCTCGTCCGGGGCAAGTCAAGAACTCATATTATTAATTATATTAAAAAATAACCTCTTTACTTTTGCCCTCTATTGAGCATAAGACACGTATTGCTTAGGGCAAAGGCCTCATCCCATACAACGAAGGCATTGTTCACAAATTCTTATTTTTTTTTTTTATATAAAAACCTTGCCCATATTAGGAATTTCTCCTCTATCGTGGGTGCGTTTACAAACATATACTTGCGGAACAATTATTTGTGCGTGGATCGTACCAACCAACATTATTAGCTATTAGAATTCCAGCACTGGTTCAGTAAACTGTTTGCAGTTTGAACTGTCAGTTATTACATTTACTACAGTATGTTTGGTAGAAACAACAACAATAGAACGCTAACGTCGATACACAGTTGGTCCACACGCGCACATGTTCTCTCTCACAATAACACAAACGTATATATTTAATTTTTACATTTTCGGATTTTCTACAAAACACGATCAGCTTACAAATCAATAAAAGAACCATAACTTTGGGAAATGCATTTACCAGTGTTTATGTAACCATTGTTAGAGATTTGTTTACTTTTGCTGACGAGGGGTAGGGTGAGTTGAGAAGGGATAATAATAGCAAAACTATCTGCTTACTTAATACTTGAGCAGCCTTAAATATGAAATAGGATACTGCTATATGGGATTAAACTGACTAAATGAGACTATTTTAACAGAACAAAACGTTGTGATACTTACAACTAAGAATAGTGATTGTCATCGACGTGTACATGAGGAACAGCATGTTGAAGAACAGAAAGCCGAGGTTGGAGAGTACTTTGGTGCTGTCGTCACCGATGTCGTAGTAGAGAGCACCGATCAGGAAGCCGACTAGGATGTGCGCGAAGAGGCGAAGGTACATTAGAGTCTGTAGGAGAAAACGTGTATGTGACTACCTAAGTATTCAATTATAGGCAATAGTTTTGTTTACAATTATCTAAAACGTTTTCTTCAGTTGCCCAAAAAGTAAAAACGGGCCCCTTTTTACCAAGACTCCACTGTATGTCTGACTATACCTCATGAACCGTGAGCGACACTTGGAATTTTATAGATGATGTGTTTTTGTTGCTGCTGTAACAACAAATACTGCAGATAATGGTACGGAACCCTTCGAGTGCGAGTCCGATTCTCATTTGTCTAGTGTCAAAAATACATTCTTTAGTCGGCCATACTATAGACAACCATTATAAGTGAAAAAAAATTTTGTTCATTGTAAATATTCCAATTAAACCCGCAACGCAATATTGGGACAAAATGGAACTATACCAATTTCTTTATTGGATGGTCTTGCGAGTAGGTTTGACTGCATTTATCCTATCCACCACGACAATCAAAAGTTGAACATACAAAAGATTGCACTTCCCTTCGCGCCCCCGCGCCGTGTGGTGTGAAGTTAATACGCTCCGGTTATATTTACGAATATCGTGTTCCGATTATCAGTTCCGGCTGGTGTTTTTCTTTCTAGGTTGTTCAATTTGTGTCTAGTTTTGGTATCGTAAGTTTATTTTTAGTGTTTGTTTTTGTAATTACTGTAAATCAATCAATCTCGGTGAGTACATTTATTTTCTTTTTTGTGAGGGTAACGTAATTTTTTTTTTCTCTTCTCACTAGTTTTATTTTCTTTTCGTTAAGTTAGATTTGTTTTCTTGTTTATTAATTACTGATGTCAACTTACAATGATGACCCGCCTGATCGTGGTGGAGATATTTTCCGTAGAAATAATAAAACACTTAGGTCGCCGCCAACGCAGACCTCCGCTAAGCGTCTATTTTGTGAAATGTCTCCGACCGACAAATTAGTAGATGATAGGTCGAAACGCCTACAAATAGCACCTAATTCTCCAGAACAGTCCTCGCCTACATTAAATATGTCCAATAGTAACAGTGATAGTTATTACGATTTGGTTTCGGAGGCGTCTGTGTACCTGTCCAAAATAAACGAACTGGTTAACGATAATGGTTCTCGTATAAATGTCGCGAATAAATCATCTATTATGGATATGACTCAACGAGTTACAAGTATCGTGTCTTTGTTAGCTTTAAAATCTTCGTGTAACGAAACAAAGCTTGCTAATACCGAGCGCGAATTAGATATAATTAAATTAAAATCCGGCGTTAAAACCGTTAATGAGGACAATAAAATGTCGTACGCAGATTATTTGAAACTGCGGTTGCCTAAAGTGGCCCCGGCTATTGAATCTAGAGTGCCTCTGCCTTGTGTCGTCGCCTATCCGACCCAAGAGCGATCAGCTGACTATGCGTCATCGTCCGCCACTAAACAAGCTCTTATGAAGGCGATTAGACCGAGTGACGATGGGTTTCAAATAGTCGGTATTAAAAAAACCGCCAAATCGGGAGTTGTACTACGTGTGGCTAATCAAAACCAATTAAAAAGATTAGAATCGGTAGATGCTATAAAGTCTGCCGGTCTCCGCTTAGAAAAACCAAAGGGTCGCCGCCCCCGTCTATTAGTTAAGGACATTCCCGCCTCAATGGAAGACAAAAATTTTTTGCAAGCTATATACCGCCAAAACATTAAAAATGAGTTGCCAATAAAAGAAGACGATTTTATTAAATCCACAAAAATAGTCCGTAGGCGTTCTACCGATACCGGTCGGAAATGGATAGGCATAGAAATTGAACCTGCGGTACGTAAACATCTTGTGACTACCAAGGATAAATTATTTATTGACTGGGCCACTTGCCGTTTTGTTGATGATATCGAGGTAGTTCGTTGCGCGTATTGTCAACAATTCGGTGATGTTAAAAAGCATTGCGCTAATAAATCACCAACCTGCGCTGTCTGTTCCGAGGCTCACGAAACCAATGTTTGCCCGCATAAGGGCGATTCAAATTTTACCCCGGTTTGCGCGGCGTGTAAACGTTATAAAAAGCCCTTTGAGCATCGTTGTGGATCTGAACAGTGCGGTACCTATAAATTAAAACTCGAACAACTTATCCTACATACTAATTACTAATTAAGATGGATAGGTTAAACATAGGGCAATTAAACCTTCACAACGATAAGGTGGCGACATCAGAGTTAGATAAATTAATTATTGACTACAACTTAGACCTTGTACTCATTCAAGAACAATATCAAAACTCACGTTTACGTCACAGGGTAGTGCAACTGGATTGCAAGGCACGAGCCGGAATTTATGTTGCGCGGTCTTCTAACTTTACGGTAACGTCTTTACGTGACCTCATGACGCCACACTGTGCGGTTGCCGAAGTATCATCAGCTTCTTTTAAAGTATTCGTTGAAAGCTGTTACTTTCAATATTCAGATCCTGTTACTCCTCATATACATAATCTCCGTCATGTCTTGCGGTCATTCGCGGGCTGCAAAGTTATCGTTGGCGCGGATGTCAACGCGTCATCGTCTCTGTGGTATGGCAAGGTTCGGGCCACCGATACCGAACGACGCTGCGCTGTTGAGGATTTCATTGCTGAGATGAACCTATCGATTCATAATACCCCTGATGCACCACCTACTTTCTGCAGCCAAATGGGCGAATCTTGTATTGACGTCACACTTTCAAGTGCCGACGTACGTTTGGATAGGTGGCGTGTCCTACCGGACGCGTCTTGTAGTGATCATCGCCTGATCGTGTACGAATTTGTTCCTGGTTATATTCAGGGTCCGTCTCATATTCCCGGTAATTTCAGATATAGATGTAAAGGCGCGAACTGGGAATTTTTCGGCTCGCTTTTTGCGTGTCACGCCAAAGAATTCACTCGGGACGGGCTGTCAGCCGAAGAAAGTGCTGACATTATGTCAGAAACCTTTACCTACTGTGCTGACATTACCATTGGTCGCGGATCTATGACCAATATTCGTAGATGTGACGGGTGGAGTGATTAAGTAATCACTCCACCAGTCACATGAACAGCGTAAAAGATATCGCAGAGCGCGTAGACAGTTAAATAAACTCAAGAGCCGAAAGATTACTGGAGATCTTCTTACGTTCGCTTTAAATGCTTTTAGAGTTGCCAAGTCACGCTACAAAGCATCGGTGGAAAAATCTAAGGGTAATTTGTTGCGAAAAATCGTTGATAAACTTGACAGGGAGGGTCCGTGGTCTCCCTTATATCACGAATTTGAAGCTAACAGATCGGTCGACCTTGCATACGTTCAAAACATTAAAGTCAATGATAAGCATACCACAGGCATAGAGGAAACAACAGAAGTGCTAATTAATACACTTATCCCTGATGATTCACCGGCTAACGATAGCGACTACCACCAACAGATTAGAGCGTGGGCTCCTGTGCCACCTGAATCACCAATGTCAGACGTACCATCTAATGACGAATTTATAAATATTGTTAGAAAACTACCGGTCAACAAATCATCAGGTGAAGATAAAATATCTAATAGGATGATTAAAGAAGCGTGTAAAACAGCGGGTGATGCCATCTTAACTGTATATAACCGATGCATTGCTGAAGGCGTTTTTCCTCGTAAATGGCGACGCGATTTCATACGAATAATACCAAAGTGTGGTGACAAACCACCGGATGATCCGAAGTCATATCGTCCTATCACACTTCTACCATCTTTGGGTAAACTTCTTGAGCGCCTCATCGTTCCACGTTTACTACCGAACGGTCCAAAATTCCATAATAATCAATATGGCTTCACCATAGGTAAATCTACAGTCGACGCGGCGCTTTCTGTCAGAAGAACCGTTAACCAATCTGAAAACACGTACGTAATTGGGATCTTCCTGGATATTTCTGGGGCTTTTGATAACGCCTGGTGGCCTATGCTGTTGTTAAAATTAAAAACCCGCGGTTGCTATAGAAACATATATAATCTCGTTTACTCTTTATAAACGGTTCCGCGGTACTTAAGCTCGGTCATTTTTCTAGTACTAAAATACTAACCATGGGATGTCCTCAGGGTTCAGTTGTCGGTCCTTATTTATGGAATTTGGGTTTTGATGACTTCCTCGCGATCCCGCTTCCTTGCGGCTGTTCACTTACTGGTTACGCGGACGATGGCCTACTGCTCATTCAGTCAAGTACCCGAGCTGGACTTGAGAACTTGGCCAATACTTGCCTAAATTTAATATCTCAGTGGGGTGATCGTAACCGCCTAGCATTTGCGCCACATAAAACCTATCAACTTCTACTAAAAGGTAATCTTAAATCATTGCCTACTATTAAATTTAACAACGTTCCCATTAAAAAACAGCAATCCGTATGCTACCTTGGTATGATCTTAGAAAGGAATTTTTCATTTATCGAACATATAAAAATAGTTGGTGAAAAAGCTAAAAAGAACTTTTATGCCCTATCTAGAATATCCAAAGCAACTTGGGGTCTATCATTCCTAACTTTAAAAACTATATATGGAGCTACCTACTTAGGATGTATGTGCTACGGTGCACCTGTTTGGGCCGATAGGGCCAGCATAGGAGCGGCACGACGTAAACTGCTTCAAAGCCAACGTTTGGCATTGATATTTTTATGCAAGGCGTATAGAACGGTCAGTACTGAAGCCTTACCGGTACTGGCAGGTGTACTTCCAGTCGACCTTGAGGTACAGCGACGTGCTTCAATGTACTACTCCGCGAGGGGGGAGGCCATGGACACTAATTTTGTTACACAACGCGACTTTAATAAAATCTCTAGATTATTTAAACCTCAGACTGAAGTCTGGGAGGACCTCTTATCCGAATGGCAAAGTAGGTGGGATAATTCCATCAAGGGCCGGCACCTCCATCTATTCTTTCCATCCGTTGGCGATCGGCTGGCTAAGACATGGCTGGTGGTTGACCACTGCGTTGCCCAATTTCTCACAGGTCATGGCAACTTTAAAAGTAAACTGTATTCTTTTAAACTTGTTCCTTCCCCTTTGTGTCAGTGTTCTACATCGAACTGTGAATTTGAACAGTCCGCACATCACATCTTGTGGGAGTGTGTTCTTTGGCAGAATGAACGCAATATTATGTTGGATAGTGTACAAGTTACATCCGGAGTCGTTTATTATACGGACCTTGTAGAAACTAGAACCAATTTCCGTGCGTTCAGGCGCTTTTGCCATACCTATTATTGGAATCAATTGTAACAGCTAATACCTACTTAGGACCCATTAACTTAATCAAATTTTATTCCGTGGTGTTTGGCAATCTGGGATTCTCCCAGTTGCAATAATGTCCCTTTGTGCCGTTTGGCCTAGTTCTGTTCTGTCTCCTGCTTGTTATGGAGGGAAGTGGAAAAAATATCTTTTTTCTTACTCCTCCGCTATTCTTTTCTGATTAATTTCGTTGCGGGACCCAAGACAGTTGAATCGTTTCTCCGGGACTCTTCGAGCTTCATTGCTCGGCGTTTTTCTGGCGGTCGCCACTGTTGATTCTGGCTTTCAGGAGTTGCAGTGGTTGGGAAAAGTGTGGCGGGTTTGTCCCAATAAAAAATAAAAATACAAAAGATTGCATTTGACTATTTTTAGCATGACCTGGATATGAAGCGTGTCCAAATCCGTACTCAAGTATAGACTTAATTAACAATTGACACATCGGCGACCGAATCTACCTTCGACAGTGTGCCTGTAGGGTGCTACTGTCTCCGAAACACTGCTTACTTCCGCAAATTGATTATACATAATCAGTGTATATTGTTGCCACTGTTGATATTTAGGCACATCATCAGTAGTTGAGTTAGGTTAGACCACGGAATAGATAAGTAAGGTTTTTTATCTGTCTTGATAAGTACGAGGATCGATACGATAGTATGAGGATAAGTAATCTCTTTTATCTGTTCCGTGGGTAAGACTTAGAACTAAGAAGCAAGCACAAGCACAAGCACAAGCACCACTTCCAAAGGCCAGTGGACAGTGGTACAATAAACAGTTGGCTGCGACCGTTACATTTAACTTATTCAAAACTACGGTCATTGACTCGAGAATGTATATTGTTTTTTATTCTAACATGTTATTTTAAAGATCCCAAAAATAACTAACGGTTTTAGGCACATAAATTGACAACAAATATTTAAATATTTACCGACTGGGTATGTTTGTAACAATGGATGACTAAATTGTGCATTTCTGTTTAATTATCAAAACAATAATTAAAGTCAATATATCCTAGCAAGTTATAATGTAATATAATATTGTTATTATGTAATAATAACTCCTGTCTTTTTTTTTTTAATAATTATAAACTAGCGCTTGACCGCAATCCCGCCTGATGGTAAGCAGTGATGCGATCGTTGGTGGTAAAGCGCGCTAGTTTATTAAGAGCCTATTCACACAAAAAAACTGAGCGAATAGGAAGGAAGACGGCAGTTGAGCGAGGTGATGCAATGTTAAACCCAACAACACGAACAACGATGCTGCGTCAAAGGGAGATTGATCTGAAGACCCTCCACGTACCCGGCACACATCGCAACACAACTGCTCAGACATTTCTATGTAGGTACAAAGTACACTGACACACGTTGTCATAATATATCTCTGCTACAATAATGTATACTGGAGTACTTATAATCAACAATAGCAGATTAGTAGCCAAGAGCTGTAAGTCATCAATTGCAGCCCGAGATGCCCCTATAGTTCGAGGGTGCAATAATTGATGCTTACTCCCGAGCTAACTTCTCGTCGTAAGTTTTCAAATATCTCTTTCAGGCAAAATATTGTTAATTGTTGCTTCAGCTTTCATTTTCATTAAATCGGGAGTGCAGCTTATACTTATCTTCATTACTTGCAGAACTCATGCTTTTTTTTACTAATAATAATTATAGAACGATCCCAAAAATACCTATTTAAAAGTTTTCTATTCCCGCTTTTCTTCATATTTTTTAAATTATTTTTTCAAGAACGAAATTGAGCGTCGCCGTTTCATATTTAATATTTATGACTATTCATATGAATAGCGAAGTGACCTCTTTTGTAATAAGGCTGAATACATGATGTCTATTGCCAGTATAATGGTTAGATGTACGCAAACTTTTTGAAAGAGTGAAGAGTTTTTTTTAATACTTAACACCCTAGGGCTTTTCTAGCTACATTATTACCCTAGAGCGCTAATTAACCAATTAGAAACCACTTGCAAGTCCTATTTGGGGGTAATAAGGACCTACTTACCAAATATGAGAAATGTGAAAGATATTATCAGTGATACTCTTTTTAAGTAACGCAACATTCACAATGTCATATACCTACTACGTATGTAAATAAAAGTTGAGAAAATAAAACAGTCGTGGTGGCCTAATGGTTAAAACACCAGCCTCCCAAGTATGAGTGTGCGGGTTCGATTCCAGGTCAGGCAAGTACCAATGTAACTTTTCTAAGTTATATGTACTTTCTAATTATATCTTGGACACCAATGACTGATTACAAGGTGAAGGAAAACATCTTGAGGAAACCTGCACCTTTAACTCTGAAATCGCCAACGCACTGTGGGATTTAGTGCATGGCTGTGTAGTAGTTAGTACACTTACCCAATCTCTTCTGCTGAACAACAGTGTCCTCTTGAGTACAACCCAGAACTGTCTGAACTCTGACGTGGCATATCGTCTGGGAGATGCCTCGCCTCCTAGTAAGGCAACTTTTACATTGTCCTGCTTCTCTGTGTCCATTTGGACTACCAGCGGATCACCTGGAGACAAGAGTTTTGATGTTACAAATGTGACGCAATAAAATAACACAATGCTTTACGGCTACTGAGGAATAAGCAGAAGTAATCGGTACTTTAACAGTAAAGATTTAACCTCTTGTTATGTGAGGCCAGCCCCAATCAACCGTGCACAAATGTCAATCCCGGGCTGTCTCACCAAGCACTGGAGTACAGCATGTCTGTTGCATGAGATTTTTTACATGAATCTAAATAGTTTTACCACGCTGATTTCAAAAATATATGCCGTTGTTATGAAGCAGCTCTAGTTTTGGAGTTACGAAGTGACAAGGTTTTTCATTGAAAATGCACATAGTTTAGGTATATTTTTTTTTTATCAAATAGCTTTATTCAAAATTAAATTTCCTTTTTTTTTAGATTTTCTAGAGTGAGATGTATTATGAGTACTATTTTGAATACTCCATCAATAATCAGCCATCATATGTTCATTCCAGTGCCCCTGGTACCTCTCCTCCATAGTGCGAATATCCTGGAGAAAGCGCTCTCCTTGTTCCTCGCTCAGGTCACCGAGATTTTCAGGAAAGTAGTCAAGATGGCTGGAAGTGTATTAGCAACTGTTCAACGTGCTGAATGTAGCCCTCAGACTTCCTATTGCCCAAAAAAATTCTCACTACCCAAACAAATTTCTGATGTCGTTTTAGACAGTCCAAGGTCCCTGATCAAGTCATTTAGTCCATCTTATTTAGTGGTCGGGGACTACCGTAGCAATCAAAATAGGGAGTAGTGGATTCCCACGGGGCCAAAAGGTCGGGCTCTTCCTCGTGAATCAGGGGACCCCAAACTCGGGTAGTCCACGACCTCTGGTTCCCGAGATAATCCACAGGGGGGTGAGGTAATCAATGAGGGGGTCGGGGGGTGTTCGCAGCGTCATGTTCTCGAAGAAATTCATAGTTCTTAATCAATCAAGGTACTTAGCTTAATAATTGAGCTTATGAGGCTCGAAAGCAATTTGTACTTTGTGTCCAATTAATTATAGTATTGTGACGATATCTTCAAGCTTCTATACTTTCAATTATATCAGAAATGTTCAGCAAAAATATATAAAACAATATAAAGGCCAGAACAGAACGAAATTTATAAATTATTTGTGCTCTTAGGTAATCAATTGTTAACAAATCTTAAAAAGATCCAAAAAAAATATATATTGCCTTCGGCGAGATGCGAACTCACAACTTCATACTCGACATGTCATGCAATATTTACATGAGCCAACTCCTTGTTTGTAGTACAGACGAAATAGGACTATACTCTGCTTCCGTTCGCCTTGCTCAATCATTTTTCGTAACGCTTTCGCCAGTTTACTCCCTAAGTCAAGCGTGCCTAAAGAAGTTTCACTTCAAAAATATAATAAATTTTGGGAGCTCCCCATACTTACAACTGAAACTCGAATTTTTTTTTTTCATTAAACACACACGTGTGGGGTGTTTATGGATAGGTCTTCAAAAAGGATATGGAGGTTTCTAAAATATTTTTTTTTCTAAACCGAATAGTTTGCGTGACAGACGTCCCCCCCCCCCCCTCTAACTTCTACAATAAGAAAATGAAAAATCTAAAAAAAACATATGATGTAGAAGTGTAAAAACTACTAACGAAAATTGTTTTGAACGAGATCTAGTAAGTAGTTCTTTTTAATACCTCGTAAATCGTAAACCGCTTATTACCGTGTAATCATTCATACAACTAACAATTTCACACACATAAATCAATGGTAAGGAACCCTTTGTGCTTGAGTCCGACACGCACTTGGCCGGTTTTTTTGTATTACGACATTAAAAATCTACACTACACAAACTGTGTGAAAGCATTTTGTACTGCCTCCTAGGAAGAAAACTTGTCAAGTAGATAATTGTACAAATCACGAAAAAAAGTAGTCCGTTGGAATAAGGTCGGGCGAATACGGGGATGACAAATGGTTTCTAACTGCAGTTCCTGAAGGGTCTAAATGGTTTCTGGTGCTGTATGAGGTCTCGCGTTATCATGGAGTAATAATGGTGAAGATCGATTCATGAGTCGGTGCTGTTTACTACTAGTTTGCCAACAATGTTCGGAATGAGGCACAATAGACAACTCACATCTGCCGTTATTGCTTGACGAGATCAGAAAAGCTATAGTGAACAAAACCATGCTGAGACCACCAAACAGAACCATTACCTTTTTATTGGTAAGTTTTGCTTTACAACACCGGTCTGGCTTTTGAGCTGTGGTCAGCCATTGCATTTTTCTTTTACGGTCATCATAAAGAATCTACTTTTCGTCACATGTCACAATTCGATCCAACATTCCTTCATTTCTGTACCGATTCAACAAGGCAACAGAAGTTTCAACATGCGTTTCTTTCTGCAGATCAGTCAAATCATGAGGCACCCATTTTTCGTATTTTTTATTTTATTGATTTCACTTTGTTCTGCAATTGAGTCAATATTGTGGGTAAGGTTACGGTAACGTTAACCTATGCCACTAATTCCTGCACCCTAACTACACACCCTAATACACTATGACTGTCAGTTACAATCATTTCGTAGCAGATTGCTAATCCATTGCTCCATATGTACGTAAAAGTGTCTGCTCAACAACATAAATAACGCAATGATTAATTTTGTCACCCAAAACATAAATATTTCGGAAAACATCTTATAAAACGACATTTATTGTCAAAATTTATTGAAAAGTTGAAATTTACGTTTCAAGTAAAATCAACAATAGACGGAAAATCAAACTATATCGCTATAATCTCAATTGCAACCGAAGATGATAAAAATTTCCTTATCCCTGAAGATTATCAATCTGTAGCACTTCACAAACATATCCTAACTTTAAAACAGTATGCTATAGTGAAAAATACTTTGAGAAAAAGATATCAAACTAGAAGTGTATGGATTAAAGCAACAGATGAATTATTACGAACTTATGTTGATGAGGATGGCAACATGATTTCTAGAGGAAACTACTAATGAACAATTGGCTAGTTCTAACAAAAAAAGTTCAGAAGACCCTATAGTAAAGATATTATAAAAATTAGTTGAAGATCATCAAAACAAAGAAAAACAAAGTGTAAAAAAGTTAGCGGACAGATTTATAATAGAAAAATTCGATGGAAAAAATTCAGATGCATCTCAATGGATGAAAGTATTCGAAAAAGAATGTACATGATTTGATATACAAAAAGATGAAGAAAAAATTGAAATTCTCAGATTATTTCTAGAAAAATCATGTATTGATTGGTATTCTTCCATGATGATCAAACAAAGTCTAGATTCCAAGTGGTCAGAATGTAAAACAATTTTTTTGCAATCCTATGCCAATAAGGGTTGGAATACTAGCAAGTATGCTTTATTTTTCAAATATCAATCAGGATCTTTATTGGAGTATGCAGTGAAAAAAGAAAGACTTTATCACAGATAGAATTAATAAAGAGGAGATTTTACATACAAGGAATTTATTTAATGAACTCGGCAAATTAGAACATTTAGTTGCAAGGAAAAAAAAAAATTACAAAAGAAAGGAAGACAAGTATTGAAGTATTCGGAATTTACGACTCGGGATCTAATGTCTCACTAATAAATTCAAAGTTGTTGAAGATAAATAATGAGGAAACTAGTTATTCCAGCAACACTAATTTGAAAACGATTAATGGCGTTAAAAAGGCAACTGGCATGATTACACTGGATGTAGCCATTTTTGATGTGGAAAAAAAAATGAATGTCTTTGTAATAGACAAAGAAAATTTTGACTATGACTTCTTAATTGGATTGGATTATATTAAAGAATTTTACCTAATGCAAAACCAAAACTTGGAAATTAGCCAGAAAATACCTATACAAAGAAATGAAACAGTTTCTAAGGAGACAAATAATACAGATCTGAATTCTAAGGAAAAGAAATCTGATAATTTAGTAAACTTCAATGAAGACTTCAAAGAAGAAGACTTCCAAATTTTTATAAATCATCTAGGCTATCAAGAACAGGCAGTGATTGATGATTTGATTTTAAGAAATAAATATGTGTTCGCAAAGGGTAAATTTGATATTGAGAAGGTAACTGCTTATGAAGCAAACATTGATCTACTTGTAGGAAAATATTGCAGTAAAAGGCCATATCGTTGCACCAAGGAAGACAAGAAAGAGATTGAAAACCAGATTGCAAAATTATTGGAAAAAATATAATAGAAGAATCATACAGCCCATTCGCAGCACCAGTTACATTAGCTTATAAAAGAGATGAAAATAAAAGATCAAGATTGTGCATCGATTTCAGAGACCTAAATAAAATAGTTGTACCTTTAATGTATTGTAATTTTTCTAATATCTTTACTATAGGGTTTTCTGAACTTTTTTTTGTTAGAACTAGCCAATTGTTCATTAGTAGTTTCCTCTAGAAATTGGTCCTGGAAAATCATGTTGCCAAAATCATCAACATAAGTTCGTAATAATTCCTCTGTTGCTTTAATCCATACACTTCTAGTTTGATATCTTTTTCTCAAAGTATTTTTCACTATAGCATACTGTTTTAAAGTTAGGATATGTTTGTGAAGTGCTACAGATTGATAATCTTCAGGGATAAGGAAAATTTTTATCATCTTCGGTTGCAATTATAGCTATATGGTTGAGATTATAGCGATATAGTTTGATTTTCCGTCTATTGTTGATTTTACTTTTATGAAACGTAAATTTCAACTTTTCCATTTTGACAATAACTGTCGTTTTATAAATCAATACCACTTTCTTTGTAAATTTATAACTCAAGAACTGACTCACCTACCCAAACCAAATGTTTAGGCTTTGTTTTTACTAATTAGTAGATGGTTTATGAGAATTTCGAACAGAATCAGTCAAGCGGTTCTTAATTTATAACATTTTTTGTAACAAATGAACGGTGGGTCATCATCTCATCTATGCAGCGTGGAATTTTAATGGTTGTTTTCCCGCAGCGAAACGGTTTTGTCTTAGTAATACAATCGTTTCACCACTAAATAAAATATTAGAAACATAAAATGGCAGATTTAACATAGTGATAAAAAAAACTCGAAAGTGAGCACGAACCATAGTAAATTTCTGATGATCTACAGCTGAATGGCGCGGGGCCATTGTCCGCGTGCTTCAACTATTATCCATTCATACTTTTACGGGCTTAGGATTTCCATAAATACTTTTTAACTACAATTTACTGAACATGAAAATAAAATTATTATCTAAGATAATTGTTTGTAATTTTTGTGCGCAGACTACTTTATGTCGTATCACTAGAGTCGAGAGCTTATTTTACTTTGAACATTTATAAAGCGGCAACGCCTTTGAACGAGAGTTTTTTTGAATGCTAGTTTGAGCGGTAATTTTTTGTATTGGTACATTTTGAATTTTCGGATTGTTGCCTACAAGCTGTTTTATATCACTGCGCGCGGGAGCTTATTATTGTTTGAATATTAATGCATTGCTTACCATTGAGGCGGTTTCATGCCCATTCCGAATAGTACCTTCAACTTGTAGGTAGCGTAACTAACTTTTCTCACTTTTTCGAGTTGATGATTTTTTTAAATTATTTTTTATAATTTTATAACACAAATATTTTTAATTTTGTCTTTTACTCTATTCATCGAAAGAACTCCTTAAAGCAAATCGTTCTGCCGCGGGAAAATAACCATTAAAATTCCAGCGTGTATACATAAAAATCAATGCCACTTTCTTTGTAATTTTATAACTACTTAATACTAATTAGTAGATGGTTTGGGTGAAGTTTGAACAGAATCGGTCGAGCTGTTCTTCATTTATCACATTTTTTGTAACAAATGAATTCAATGATCGGTGGATCATCATCTTATCAGCTATATGTATAAAATCAATACCACTTTCTTCGTAATTTAATAATCCACCAAAACTGTGTAATGATACCAGATTGGCAGTGTAAAACTTAGTATCAAATTTAATTGAAGCTACGATTTTAACTGGTAAATCAAAAGAAGTTTGTTTGATACCGCGTATCCCTATGATCCCAACTGATATGCCGTTTGAGTTCAAACGATTAAAATATCCTGTGCGTTAATCATTTGCTATGTCCATCAACAAAGCCCAAGGGTAATTATTTCACGTTAGTGGTCTGAATTTGGAGGAATCATGTTTTTCAAATGGCCAACTTTATGTTGCTTTTTCGAGACTCTGTACCCCCAGTCGTTTGTTTAATAATCTAAGTGTTTTGGATTAAAAAAAATATTTTATGTTTGAATAAATAATTTTGATGATTCAATAAATTTGCTATTATTGTTTCACTTTATCCGTGGCGAAGCACGTATCGGGCCGCTAGTAATACATAAATGCTAGTTGATTGTTTGTTGTTTGTGTATGTTCATCGTAGATCAATTCTAGGTCTTCAATGTCATATTATTTATTTTATATCACAGACAAGACATTATTCTAAACATGATTAGCTCGCCAGACACAAACAGGATGCATCGTTACCTATGATCTCTCTTTTCAGTTCGACGCAAACGCATAGCCCTTATCATTTCAATATGAATGTTGCAAATAGTTTTAATACACTCACTAGCAAAAGTATGTAGATACTCCGATTTATTCAGAAACAATTTACTTCTGAATTTGATGTTGTTACGAACATAACATTTTTATAGCTTTATGTAATGTGTCGTATTTCAACGTTGCATTCGTAATTTCACGAGAAAATCACAATTAAAAATTGTCAAGTGTTGTTATACTGGTACGCTTGACTTATCGCACTGAACAGATGAATTCTCTATTCCGTGACTGTCCGTGTATACCACGATTAAGAAACACGTGAAAACGGGTTATCTCGTTGATATAATATAATGAGTAATCCTCAGTATTAGTGCAAGGTTTATATTTGTAATATCTGTGAAGGTTAAATATAAAAAATTGAGGACAGAATACAGATGTTAAGCATACCCCTTTTAAATTAAAAAATGGGCTTATTTTCAACTTTCTGCTCTTTGTTTTAGCAAATAATCTGCGGTAACAGACTTTCACTAGAAATTTTCCAATTTTCGGACATATTTTCAAATGTCAACAGCCTCCGTGGCGCAGCGGTAGCGAACGCGGCCGTTGCGCAAGGAGGCGCGGTTTCGATTCCCGCACAGTGCAAATATTTGTATGCATGAATATGAATATTTGCACTGGTCTGGTCGTGCCTCGGAAAGCACGTTAAGCCGTTGGTCTCGGTTGCCATACGAACATCTAGTGGCAGTCGTTACGGGTTGTTGAAGCCCTCAAAAGTCTAATAATTGGTCTAATTGCAATGCTTCGATATCGCCTTCGTATTGTGGAGGTCAGACGGCAGTTGCTTCACGGAAAATATCGAAGTTTAGCCAAAATCAGCAGTTAGACTGGTAAAGCGGACCCCAGACTCCAAAGCTGAGAATGCTACGGATGCGACTGGGATTAACGCTGAGATGGTGATGATGATGATTTTCAGATGTCCAGCATAGTCCCTTAAATAAATCTTTTGTTTTAGGTTTTTATTCTATACTTACATATAGCTACGGGACTTCAAAAGGTTAGGTAAATGATGATGGCATGAAGTATTGTAATGCTCAATAACCTTACTACGGAATTGCCATAGGACATGTTTATACGACTGCAAAAGGCCAAACCAGTTTCCAAAATTGCTACCGAGCAGAACAGAATGGCTACCGAGCAAAAAAAAGGGCTACCGAGCAAAACAAAACAAAACCTGCCACAAACATGTTTATGCGAACCAATAATTAGTACATAACACAATCAGCCTATAATGTTCACACTCCTTCGTAATCTACCACGCGGGCCCAGTACGCGATGGTACATGTCACATGTCTTCAAAATTTTGGCTCTAGGACATGCCTCACGATGTTTTCCTTCGCCGTTTTGAGAGCAGTGATGATGAAATAATTATTACGTAAGAACGAAAGCTCGTAAACTAACACGCGGGAAATAAATTAATTCATGTTTGTATCAATCGCATCCGGAAGTATAAAATATTTATTAAGGTGACGTCAATAACGTATGTCGAGGCTATGTTAATGTTTATGTACGCCTGATGGAAGATACCATTTTAAAAGTCTTAACCTACCTAAAAAGGAGAATGAAAAAATAGTTTATTTGTTACAAGTCCACGTGCATTATAAATTATAATGCATACGTCTCTCATTCAATAGGCCTAGTATGAATTTTAATTACGAAATTCGATCGTCGATATCGAACGCGTTCGACTCGTCAATTGGCCCGCTTCGAGGTTGTAAGAACTCTCAACCAATGAGAGCGCCAAACGCACTCGATATCGATACTCGAGTCTCGTTGTACAAAATTGTATGTGACGGAACCACGGCGCGATCTAACATTAATCCAAAGTTGACTCATTTTCTCGATAGATGGCGTTGGCGTCGTTTTAGATCGCGCTATGGTTTCGTTACCGCTGTTAGTATAAGTACCGCTATTAGTTCAAGAATTCGTTTTTTTTTTGTTTTGAATTAATTTTTGTTGTGAATCAGTTACATAGAATAAACGCTCAATTGTACTAGTGGTACAAGGGTTGTGTTATTTCTCGCCTAACGGACCCCAGATTCTGTTCACTCGTAATGATAACTCATACTGGGCATACTGATTACTGTTTCTCCTAAACACAACCGAGGACAAGCCGGGACCAAAAATTTAAGGTGCTTTCCATGGCACGAAGCAGATGGAATTTCACAACACAATCTAATACAATAATTAGTAACTGGTTGGCATGGTAACTTAGGCGCCGTACTTATCAACGGCGGCGGCGGCGGCGGCGGCGGTGTTTCCGTCGGACTACAATTTGAGTGTCTTCAAGGCTAGAGTGAATAGGCTCTTAATAAACTAGTGCGCTTACCATCAACGATTGCGTCACTGCTTACCATCAGGCGGGATTGCGGTCAAGCGCTGGTTTATAAATTTATAAAGAAAAAAAAAAATAGTAAAATGGGTATAACACTATAACTTTTATATATATATGTTTTTTTTTTCTTAAAAATAATAATTATAATTACCTTATTGACCAAAAACATACATAGATAAAGTTTGCAGGTATATGCCTTAAAAAAAATTCTATGTAACAAAACAATAAATCCTGCCTCCTAAACTAGGGAATACCTGTACCTTAGGAGACAGTAATTCGAACTGATCGAGTTGAACTGTACGTACATGGTTGGTTGGTTCCCTTGGTTTCGAGTATCGATGTTACATCCAATCCTATCTTAACAAATATATATATATATAGATAATTGAAAATATAAATTAAAGTAATTTAAGTTATTATATGTTTAATTATAAAAATAGGTATAAAAATTCAATTCCAGATTATTTGATATGGAGTAGAGAGAGTATGTGTGTTCGTAAGTGTAATGTAAGTTTATTGGATAGTGTATGTGTCGTGTGTTATGAGATGATTGTTTATAGGTACAGTTTGAGTTCCAAATTGAATAATGTTTTGTTATATGGTAATTGTTAAGCGATGTATGCCAATAGGGATTCAGTGTTATTGTAGTTCTGCTGAAAGAGCCAGTCCTTAATTTTAGATTTCAAATCGAATTTATTCAGGTTTATCATATTTAGATTTTTATGTACAATTTTGTATACGTGAGAACTTAACACGTAGTATTGATGTTTTGCAAAAGAGGTTTTGTGTTTTACACTTGGGGCAACATATTTACGCTTTCTAGGGTCAGGTGGGAGTAGAGAGCCATTGACTCTGAGAACAGATCGCAAAACAAACAGCTGACGTACCGTCAGAACTTTGCAGTCAGAATAGAGCTTGGCTGTGGGGTATCTAAAAGGTTTCCCGATCATCACCTTTAGCACAGCTTTTTGGGCTCTCTCGGCTCTCAGAATAAAAGTCTTCGCTGCTCCACCCCACACGGTTATACAGTATCCGAGGACTGACTGGCACAAAGTAAGGTAAACCATATTGAGAATGTTACAATCAGCCGATTCCCGCAGACGTTTAAAGATATGAATGATACGAATAGTTCGGGTGGTTAGAACATCAAGCTGCTTGTCCCATCTCAGCCTCTCATCTATATGCACCCCCAAATATTTCACGTTATTAGTTCTAGCAATGGCAGCACAAGCGCTCGATATCCGCCGATTTTGGCATGAGTGTGCTATAATAGAATAACTGTTTGGGGGTAAGCAGTCACGTCGAATTGCAAAGGGCATGTAATGAGTTGTATTCAGGTTTAACGTCAACAAGTTTAGGTGAAGCCAGGTCATCACAGATGTTAGAGCTGTTTCAGCCCAAGTTTGCACTTCGTCCCACGTGGGCCCATGAATTACAATTGCCGTGTCTTCGGCATATGTATAGATCTTTCCATCAGGTATCATCAACTTACAGAGGTCGTTTATATAGATTTGGAAGAGCGTGGGACCTAATATACTTCCCTGAGGCACACCAAAAGACACCAAAGTGTCATCACTGTGCCTCGAACCAATTTTAACTAGCTGGGTACGATTTGTCAAGTAATCAGCAACCAATTTCAAAGCTATACCACGCACGCCTACACACTCTAACTTAGCATTAGTTTGGGAATAGAATAAATAGACTCTTTGATATGGTCTCATTTATACCCTAGAGTTATGGGATAATAATTACAACGAATAATTTACAACGTACTTAACATATATACACACACACATTTATGCATGTCACAACATTTTGGTTTTTTTCTATCATTTGGATTACTATTATTATCTAAATATATCATTTATATTATTGCGGACTGTGTTTTTGAAATTCTAGCGTATGGCACTCGTGGGTTGCAGCTGAAAATCAGCGTCAGATGGCATATCTTGTGTTGTCATTTGACATTATACTGAGCTGAGGCCCTTTTGACATTATAAGCTGGGTTTTATTGTTTTATAGTTTTAATTGTATGTATTTTGCTGTAATGTCAATAAACGCATTTTTCTTTCTTTCTTTCTTATATAAAAAAGCCGTTTATATTTTTTGAGCCGGCTTTTAACTAACCGGATATAGCCACCATCTTAACTGATCTTCAAAGAATAACGAAAATAATATCAGATTGAGAAAAGACTTCTCGGCTTTTTTTTTCCATGGAACCTACAACGCTTTGTAATGGACAACAACAACCAGCTTAACTTTCTGAATGACTGACTCGTGACAATTCAAAAGTACCCGTCTATAGTTTGATTAAACTAAATAACTGCCTCGTTAGTCGAGTTCTCGTAAGCGCTTATTGGGTTTTTATTAGTAAACCTAACTATACAAATAAATATCATCCTAATCGTCCATAAGTTGTAATCTTAAATTTAGCAACGTTCTTAACAAATTATAAGTTTGCTAAATTACATCTGTGACGTACAATGATAACTGAAACTGACTGGTGTTACATTTGGTCAGTTAACTAAACCGTTTAGTTAACTACCTAATCCGTTGGAGTATAAAATTTCCCAAAGCCTGTTTTAGTGTCTGGTTAGTGAGCTCCGCCCTTGTTTCATGACATGACATGCTGTATGCAAAACAAGTTCATTGTAGTGAAGTTGCGACCACCAGCCCGTATTATATTACCTATTACTGACGAAATGTAGGTGTCCTATATTTGCACTTCTGCCTAATGATTCAGGTAATACAAGCTTGGTGTTATGTTAAACTAAATGGTTTGAGTATGTTTTCTTACCTTTAGCAATTTCGCTGGCAGCATACTGCAGGATCCCATTCTGCAGGTTACCATTCCCGTTGGTGGTGTTCCCGTCTCTAAATTTCTCTTGTACTTGTGCGAGGTCGTTCTTGTTCCATTCCTTGTTCAGAGATTGTTCCATATCCTTCTTGTTGTTGTAGTCTGGGACCTTGCTCTCGGGGAAAGGCAGTCCGTTTCTGTTAACGAATTAGCAACATTGCTTTTTAGTTAAATTTGCGCATATTTTGAAGGTGTTTGAGTATATTTTTTTTTAACACTAAACTATTTTCTAAATAAAAGCAAAATATATGACAACATTTAGAATAAAATGAAGGAAAAGGTGGCATGCATACGCTTGTAAAAGTCCACTCTTAGGTAATTGTTTGAACCAAAATTGTTGAACGGTTTCGCTTATTGTTATTATCATTTCGAAGCATATTGATAATACATTGATCCATATGTTCGAAAATCTGTTTTCTCAACAACGTAAATAACGCAATGAATATTGTTAAACTGTCACAATGAAACTCATTGCTACTCATCATCATCATCATCTCAGCGTTTGTCCCGGTTGCTTCCGCGTCTTTCGCGTTGGAGCCCGGGATCCGGTTGCTTGCACCTTCTCCTCCATTTTGCGCGATCTTTAACATCCTGTGGTGAGAGATTGTTGGCACGCATGTCATCTCTTACAACGTCAAGTCAGCACTTCTTTGGTCTACCTCGCTTGTCCCGGCCCGGCGGAGGCGCCATGGCAAGACATTTGTTACCTACGTAACGTGCCGGTTTTCGTAAGACGTGGCCGTAAACTGCAGGAGGGTCGCCTACACTGGGTAGGCGACCCTCCTGCAGTTTGTCTGCTATGTCACGGGCACGAAGACTGTCCCGGATTTGGGAGTTCCTCATGCGGTCGTTCCGCGTAACTCCATACATCCACCGCAGCATATTCAACACCGTGACACGTAGCTCCTGTTTGTGTCGCTCAAGCACAGGCCACGCCTCACTGCCATACAGAAGGACAGGTCTAATGATGGTCTTATAGACCTGTCCCCTAAGCTTAACCAGGCATTTTGGGGTCACAAATGACACCTGTCATCTCACGCCATTTTGCCCAAGTTGCGGAAATGCGTGCCCTGACGTCGCAACCAATGTCACCGGACGCGTGGAGCACAGACTCCAAGTACTTAAACTGGTCTGTGCTCTCGACCGTGTCTCCACATATTCCCGCCGCACACCGCTCCCTGTGCGTCCGCCAGCGCGATATCGTGTCTCCACACATTCCCGCCGCACACCGCTCCCTGTGCGTCCGCCAGCGCGATATCGTGTCTCCACACATTCCCGCCGCACACTGCTCCCTGTGCGTCCGCCAGCGCGATATCGTGTCTCCACACATTCCCGCCGCACACAGAATCCTTGATGCTGTCCGACAACACGTCTAATATCATGCTGAACAGAAACGAGCCAAGGACGGATCCCTGGTGGACTCCGACGGTGATGGGGAAGGGTTTAGTGTCGGCAACAGCGGTCCTAACGATGGAATCAGAATTGAGTTACAGTAAGTGCCAAAAGTGGTCCTCCACCAACATAGGCTTCTGGTACCCCTTTGGACCTCAGTGCCCACCAGATCACCATCATTGCTACTGCTAGTGTGTTATAAATTACCCTACTGTGTGTATTATACAGGGCAGGGTAGTAACCAAGAGTAATCCAGGAAGTGGCAATCAATTCTTTATCTTACCTGATATCATTCTTGCCGTTGTCAATAGCTCGTACTAGTTTGCCAGTATTATCTCCGTACTCGCCACACGACACTTCGATGATGTAGGAAGCTGGGTTGTGGTATGAGGGACATGGCAGGTTTAGACTGCCGAGCCATTCAACTGTTGAGTGAAATAAATGTGGCGTAAAACATGTGTAAGAGGTTCAATAGTTTTATTTAAAAAAAATAAGAATAGACTGCTGGATAAAGGCGGGAGGCCTTTGTCCAGCAGAACCCTTCCTGGCAGTCGGGTAAAAAGTAAGACATTTTGTGGGAGCCAGGAAAAGATTTAATTTTAGAAGAAATCAGGCTGACAAGCGGAATTATTAATAATAATTTAAATAGGAATAATTATGGAAGATAACGAGATAACTGTTGCTTGATTATATTTCCCTGATTCCTGTGCGGACTTAGTAATCCTCCAGAGTACGGTGTGCAGAATATAAGAGCGGCATGTTGTAAGCGGTTGCCATCGCCTCTATGGGCGACGCGAGTCGCTTGTGTGTATGCACTTGAAAACTTGTACTAGCCATGGAAGGATCAAGTAGCTGTCAAATTCTATGTTGATGACCAGTAACCTTCAATCCTATTACAATGAGTTTTGACTGATACGAGTTTGAATTAATTATTGAGACTTAATTACAAAGTGTTAAAAACGTGAAAAATATAACATACCAAGTCTTCCCGTGCTGCCTTGGTAGACACACTGCCCATCAGCCAAGGTATATAAATGGTCGAACATTTCAAACAGCCTCGCAGACGGCTGATGTATAGTACAGATGATAGTCCTGCCTCCCCTGGCCAAGGCTTTCAGCAGCGATATACATTGGAAGCAAGAGGAGCTGTCCAGGCCAGAAGTAGGCTCATCGAAGAACATGATAGGCGGATTGTTGACCAGTTCCAAGGCGATTGAGAGACGTTTCTTCTGGCCTCCGGAGAGATTCGACGTCATTGTCTTGTGGTGCTCTGATAGACCCAGTGTTTCGAGTATTTCATGGATCTGGAATAGAGGTTGTTTTGTATTTGGCTGTCTTGTAAATATTTGGTTGTTATAAGTCTGCTATCGATATTTGATACATTTCAGAACTTGTCATAAACGTTGCAAAGCATGTCAAAAGCATTTACAAATAATACGATACTGGGAATATCGCCTTTATCTTGTCCTGTTGTCATTAAAATGTTCATGGAATGTACTAGAACAGTGCAACGAAAAGGGCTGCTTATAAAAACATGCATCTAATTTAGTTGCTTCGACCCTATTTTGTCCATGAGGACAAAGGACGACAAAAGAGAAAATTGAAAAGAAATAATGAGGAAAATAATGCGTTTCTCTTCTTCCTTATAATGTACAATAGAGGAGGACATCTGTTATACTACACACCACTTCTTCTTTAGCTGCCATCCTGGTAGCTCTAGGCAGTTTCAACGCTGTAGCCACCGCCATGGCTTCTTCCACCGTTAGGTTACCATGGAGCTGATTGTCCTGCATGATATAACAGGACAGTTTGCGAAAACTCGACAGGTTGCGCTCCATTCCGTTCACTGTGACGCTGCCTTCCAATCCTGAGGTTCTGAGGAAGGAAAAATTATGTTAGGTTGGACTGTGATAAGTTTAATTGTGATTGTAAGCTTAAGCCTTAGGCGTTAAGGTAGTGGACTTATTTTATTTATGTATTACAACTAATAGCAGGTTGGTCATGCTGCGCACGCATGGGCGCCAGACAATACAGGTGGAGCATGACGATTGCCATTTTGACTAGATGCCTGGGCCAGGACTGCGGGTTGGTTGAAAGAGAAACCGTGACCCTGGCGCACAGGCAAGTAAAGGAATACGTGTGGGTCACCCTTCCGCTCCGCCCAGAATGGGAGAGGTCGTTTGTGTCGTGAGATGAGAGAAAAATACTTCTAATTACCCTTTTTTTTGGTATGGATGGACACCAAAAAAAAAGGGTAGTTAGAAGTATTTTTAGAAATGAGACGCGGAATGTTCTTAAAATTACCAAAACTGTCAATGATCTCAATCCCAATCAATCAAAAATACTTTAGCTTTTTCTCTACATTTTTGACAAATTCTCGACATTGATTGTCGCTGAGATGAGTTAGATTTTCAATAAGCTTAAATTAAAGAATGGCTCATAGCAAACTTTGTCGACTGCTCATAGGCACTATGTATAATAATCCAAATTCATTTAATTGAAAATGACATTGGTTTTATATCGATTGCAAGTACATGACACTGACATCGTCACCCAGTGGCCTTACAGTCTGCAGTCCATACCTACTCAAGCGATACAGTTCATTATCTAATCAATGCTAACCAGTAACTTATCAATGCAGTAAAGTTAGTTTCTTTTACGAGTTAGAAGAATTCTACAATAGTACTATTATTACTGAATGCAGAAATTTATATCAAATGTCAGTTAAAATATTTACGTCAATCTCCCCAGATACCCAGTTTGTTATTGCTATTTATAAATCCATATAACAATTGTACACATTTTTATTTGACTGGCACTTATAAGAGCTTGAATAATTTTTTTCTGTAACCCAAATGCTTTTCAGAAAAAGTCTTAAGCCTACTTACTACTTAGTGAGCTACGTTTATTTTTAATATACGTTTCTGACAGGTATTAATCGGTTTATCACTTTACTTAATCAGCAGCATGATCCTGAGATCCTGCAATGACCTTCATTGAACGGTTGTTAAAAAGGGATAGCGCTATTCATCCTATAAAGGGTGTATCTGACATCGACGCACAAACGAGTACATGATTCTGAACCTCCCAGTGGTGGAATTTTGCGTCGGCTTTTTTCCGATTTTAAAATAATAATATGCAGTTTTTTTCACTTTAGACCGTTCATAATTGCTACACTTATATAACCCAATAAGATTTTAAAGTAAAAATTATTTAATTCGTTAATTACACAAAAAAGCGCATTGTGAACAACACTAGAAAAACTATCCTATCAGCTGATTTAATAGAGTTCGCATCAGGGGTCAACGTCATACCTACAAACACGCACGGCGGCACGCTTGCAACGTTCAAAGGCCGAGCCGACACTTTTTTTAAACACTGTTATTTCTGTACCCGCTCATTAACGACATAAATGACTATCATAATTTTGTTAGTGGCATGCGGTGTAACCTTTTCGCGAAGTTTGCGTTACGATGTCAGATACACCCTGTATAGTTTTATCTTTGTCTAACACTTGAATCAAGATTGTTTAATACGTCATAGTAACCCCCAGGTACTATCTCACTGTGAAAACTTATCGTGAACGTGAGCTGTTATTCCAAGGAATGCTAATTTTACTTATTTTATTGACACTATTGACAGTTCACTTTAAGATTGACAGTTCGCTGTAAGCTCACTACTCCCATAATTTTCGTGAGGTTTTACAATATTGATCGATTCGTTTTCAGTGCACAAAAGACACTTTTCGAAATTACGTCCTTATTGTGTATTGCAACTCATTGTCTGTAATATGTTTTTTCTAGATGTATATTAATATCTATCTACTCTGACAAACAAACATATAAGAAAATTACTAGAAGAAATTGAGAGCTTCCAAATTGACTTATTTAATAAAAATATCTACAAGTTTTCCACAAGGTAAAAATAAGAAAGACGTGAATATAACGGTCGTTTTGTTTATTTTTAGTTTATTATATTCCACCGCGGGGCAAAGCCCTCCCTTCTCTCCACTACTCTGTCTTGAGATAATGTGGACCAATCCTGTCTGTAAACCTAACGCTCAGAGATCGATAGCCGAATATAAAATTAACAAAAGCTTTACCATTACATGCATAGACCAAGCTGCTAGAGGCTTGATTACAGCAGCTAAGTCTGTACATTTTTGCTAAAATCTGCCAAATGTCTTTAAGATTTTCAACTTTTCAACATTGGTGGAAATAATTTGTTAGTTTTGGGTATCTTGACCTGCTGGCGTCTGTACCATTCAGTTAAAAGAAAAAAATATATAATCGTGATTATGTGTATAGAACAAAAAAATACTTATAGTATCTCTTAACTTTATTTACTATCAAGACCAAAAGTCGAGTTACAATCTCACAAAACTATGGCCAAAAAATACTAGTTGTAGTTACGACCTTCTTCTATAATAAAATTTGATACACACTCATGCACTTTGACAACTTGCTGCCCGCTTATGATTATTAGGTATCTACTACTTACTAATTTCAACGATCAGAGTAAGTTTCCGAATGGCTAAGCGGTCCTCGCCGTGATTTGCATACAAGGTGGTTCGAGCTCAAATCTAATAACTTACAAAAAAAAATTCAATGTTTATTGGTGAGTTACGAATGCTGACAACAAAAATATGTAAAAATACTGATCCGCAACTTAACGATGATATTTTCTTTTAAGATTTTTTCTATATTAGAGTCATTATAAAAAGATGAGGGTAGATTTGAAACAAAGGGAATCACTATAGTAAGACCGTTTAACTGAGTCATCGCCCACGGGATACAGGGGCGCGGGGGTATGACGAAAACGGGGGCCGAGGGAGGTGCGGGCGGTAGGCCCACTTAGTGTGATAAACAAGAGATGAAATTCATATAAGTTAACGATGAAAGTGGGTGTTTTTTTTTATTATGTAGTTAATTGACGACTATAGATTTGTGTTTATTATTTACTAGCTAGTTCCCTGCGACTTTTAACTGAGTGAAAATATTCCACTACCTATTAGCTAAAATGACGCAAATACTTAGCTGTTGTTGGTTGGTGAACATATAGTTACGCAGTTCTGTTATTAGTTTTACTATTTTAATCAATATGCAGGCTAATACATTACGAATGGACTCAATATATCTCAAATATCATATGAAACCGGCTTTTGTGTAAGTTGTTTTTATTGTTATTTGGGTAAGGTGCAAACCAATCGCTTGTTGCAAGTGTGTAATAAAATTGTTATTGTTTTAGAGAAATACTGTAAGCCGTTGGGTCAAGAGGTTGGAGGACGAAGGTAGCTAGCTTAAAGTATCGAGAGAAGTGGAACGTAACGACAATTGAATAAACCTTTAAATCGTGCAAAGAAGGGAGGTTGCATTTGTGGTTTAAACATAAACTGGCGAGACTGGTGGAGTCTTATCGAGATAACCAAAAAAGAAAAACAATTTATAACAATCACAGTGCAGAAGTGTCCTACAAAGTGTTTTAAACATATACGTGAGTTCAAACCCCAGTCATCATTTCAGCCGAAAGACGTCCACTGCTGGACATAGGCCTCCCCCAAGGCTCTCCACGACGACCGGTTCTGCGCCTCCTGCATCCAGCGGTTTCCCGCGACCTTCACCAGGTCGTCGGTCCACCTTGTCGGGGGCCTACCCACGCTACGTCTTCCGGTGCGTGGTCGCCACTCGAGAACCCGTCGGCCCCATCGGGCATCGATCCTACGGGCAATGTGTCCAGCCCACTGCCACTTTAGTGTTGCAATTCTTCGGGCTATATCGGTTACTCTCGTTCTTCTGCGGATCTCCTCATTCCTGATTAGATCGCGCAGTGAAACCCCAAGCATAGCCCTCTCCATTGGCCTTTGAGTGACTTTGAGCCTTCTCATAAGGCCCATTGTTAGCGACCACGTCTCAATTCCATAAGTCATCACTGGCAACACACACTGGTCGAAGACTTTTGTCTTGAGACACTGCGGTATTTCGGACGAGAAGATTCTTCGTAGCTTCCCGAAAGCAGCCCAGCCGAGTTGGATTCGACGATTGACCTCTTTCTCGAAGTTGGACCTTCCTAACTGGATAGTTTGTCCTAGGTACACGTAACTGTCAACAACTTCGAGAACAGAGTCTCCAATCTTTATAGGAGTCGGTACAACATGGGCATTTGACTGTGGAGGCATGAGGAACAGAGAGTAAAGCTCACTCATCCTCCATAGAAAAGGGAGGATCCTCCGGGACCAGACGGGTGTTATGTCTGGCGGGCACTTGTCCGATGGTTGAAATTGGCAAGTTGTATGTATGCTAATTGCACGGTAAACTCTGATTGCGAGATGTAGAATTCGTGTGACGTCAGTATGACGCGTCGTTCATATTGTGGCGTTTGTAGGTACCGCTACAGACATGACTTTCGTCTTGCCCATGTTCATTTTAAGACCGACTCGTTTGAAGGCCCTACTGAGGTCTTCGAGCATTATACTCAGGTCCTCCGCGGTCTCAGCCATGACTACGATATCATCAGCAAACCGAAGGTGTGTCATGTACTCACCATTGATGTTGATGCCCAGTCCTTTCCAGTCCAGAACCTTGAAGACATCCTCCAATGCAGCTGTGAATAGTTTCGGGGAGATAACATCTCCCTGTCTGACACCACGCTGCAGAGGTATTGGTTTCGAGGTCTGGTCCTGTATTCGGACTGACATGGTGGCGTTTTCGTACAAACCCTTCAGTGCTTCAATATACCGATAGTCTACTTGGCACCGCTGGAGAGACTGCAGTACAGCCCAGGTCTCGATCGAATCAAAGGCTTTTTCGTAGTCCACAAACGCCAAGCAAAGGGGTAGGTTATACTCCTCGGCCTTCTGTATAACCTGCCGCAGCGTATGTATGTGGTCTACTGTGCTGAAGCCCTTTCGGAAACCGGCTTGTTCGGGCGGCTGGAAGTCGTCAAACCTGCAGGCGAGACGATTCGTGAGGACTCTTGAAAAACCTCAAGCCCCAAGCTCAACCCCCAGTAACAACAAATTAGGTACTTTTAGTAAATTATAAAAAAAATAATTTCGGAATTCGAAAAGAAATAAGTTTGATAACTATTGAACTAAAAAAGCGCTTAAACATTATAATCTCATGCGATCAAACTCCGAAAAAAGTCACTGCAAGATGGCAGCACTAGTAACATGCTATACACGCAAAAAAAATTGTAAATGTAAAAAGTACTGTTTTGTATTCTATAGCTATAACCTCTTTAATAATAACATATAATATTGTCATTTTCATATCTAAACACCAAAAATGTTTTTTATATGTTTTACCATAACAATATAAGTTTGTCAGGGATTACTTTTATATAAAATATTACAATGCTGCCGTATCAACGTCTGTTTCATTTATTAGTATAAGTATATACCCCTAATAATATACAGTATGTTAAGAAAACCCTGTCCGACCCGTGAAGGTGTTGTTAGGTATCTTTAACTGATTCTACTAATGCATACAAAACCTGGCTAAACCTAAAAAAAATACCCCCTAAAAAAATAAATATTATTTCGCAAAAACAGGTAGCTTACATGGCAACACTGGGCGGCGCGGGAGACGAGGCAGGTCACGCGGTCACGCGCTTAACCGTAGCGGTGCCGATAGGTTACGAACTCACTTGACCTCATGCATGACCTTCCACACCTGCATGTGGTTAGTGCCTAGCTTTCGTGTCACAGGTCCTCGTTGAATAATTCGAGCACCTGATTTTCAATATCCGAATCGTGGATGCGTGGTTTCCCTATACCAGCGACCACAGCATGAGCTTCAATAACACTGCGCGTTACGTAGTCGCGATTGTACAGACGTTATAACGCACAATCACATGGGGCCGGGGTACAAAACGGATCTCATAGTCTCTACGAGCTTCACTCACATCCAGACACATCTGAATTTTAAATTACCTACGTTAAAAAACGAATTGATCACACAATACACCAAACGTCTATATGGAAGCAATGTTTACGCGAAACTGATAATAATTGCATGTAAAATGATATTTATTTCATAAAAATAATAGGTACACAGGTGGCGGTATTCTTTGAGTAGGGATGTGTAAGTGTTCAAAATATTGACGGATCGATATCGATACGATCGTAACTGTTGGTATCAATTTAGTATTGCAGAATCTCATGCATGGATTCAATATTTCACAAAACTCAATAACATGCCAGAGAAAGTTTTAATTACAGTTTCTGTCTGAATGTCGTTGATATTGACCGTTAAAATGCTTTACATTGCTTATAATACTTTACTAAAAGAGTACTTATTTCATAAGACCTACTCCTTTCTGTTTACTAATAGGTACTTGTGTTATAATATTGTTATTAGTAATTTATCGATATGAAACGAAAGTACTTTTACCATTAGGTAATCTGTTTTTACAAAAAATCATTCAAACAGCATTATTTTACACTAAAATTATATCAACTGCGGTCCAAACGATCCCAACTAGTCACAATCATTTCACAAAAATATGTTTTCTTGACGGAGACCCAGATCAGATGTCCGTCTGATGCGGCATACCTCAGTTACCCGGGATACGCATTGGAGCACCATTTCCTGCAGCGTGCCGGGGTCTGTGTGTATGTCCGCAATGACATTTGTTGCCGGCGCCTCCGTCACCTCGAAGACCCTCATTTCTCGTCTCTATGGCTGTTGGTTGACACTGGTGTGGACAAAATTGTTTACACTTGTGTCTACCGATCGCACAGCGGTGATCAGGAGACAACTCGATTATTTGACCACCTCAGTGAGGCTGCTGACAATGCACTGCACCGGCACCCTGACGCACACTTCGTCGCTCTGGGGGACTTCAATGCCTGCCATCAGGACTGGCTTTTCCCGTACCAGAGGACCGACCACGCTGGGAGAGAAGCGCGAAACTTCGCGCTTTCAATGGGCCTTTCCTAGCTGGTAAAGCAAGCGACTAGGGTGCCTGATGTAGTTGGTCATTCTGCCAATTGTCTGGACCTTCTGCTGACCACTGATCCGGACAGGTGTGTTGTAACAGTTTCCTCACCTTTGGGAACTTCAGACCACTGTCTGGTGAAGTCTGTGTCGACCTTCTCCCCGCCAGATCACGACTCTCGTGGTGAACGGCGAATGTGGCGATACAGGTCAGCAGACTGGGATGAGATGCGCCATTTCTTTGCGTCTTATCCTTGGCAGCAGGTCTACTTCTCTTCTAGCAATCCGTCGAGCTGTGCGGATGCTATAACCGATGTGGTGCGTCAAGCTATGGAATATTTTATTCCCTATAATGACGTGCCCGTCGGTGGCTCGGCTCGCCCATGGTTCAATGCCGATTGTGCCCAAGCCGAACAGCGTAAGCACACGGCGTTTCTCACCTGGGTTGACGCTCGTGACCGCGGAGCTCCGGATCTAAGCTCAAAGAAGAGAGCCTTTAACCGTGCTGCCAAGTCCTACAAAAAGGTGCTAAAGAAGGCTCGCTTCGACCGTATTTCCCATATTGGGAACAAGTTATCTGCGCAGGCTTCCGGTAGCAGATCTTTTTGGTCCCTTGCCAAATCGGTCAAGGCAAACTTCTGTCGGCCCTCACTGCTTCCGCTGGTTAGGCCTGATGGAACACTGGCTCATACGGCGAGAGAGAAAGCAGGTCTCTTTGCAACTCTCTTTGCCCATAATTCGCGTCTTGATACTGGCAGTGCTACTCCACCTATTTTACCCCATTGCGGTACTTCAATACCTGAGGTTCGCATTCGGAACAAGGAGGTTCTGAGAGCACTGTGTCGTCTGGACGTGAATAAGGCTAGTGGTCCGGATGGTATACCAGCGATTGTTCTAAAAGCATGTGCGCCCGAGTTGTCTCCTGTATTGACACGCTTGTACCGCCTCTCATTTGGGACTGGTATAGTGCCCAAGTCCTGGAAGCTTGCCAACGTGCAGCCCGTGCCCAAAAAGGGTAGTCGTGCCGATCCTACCAACTATCGGCCGATTTCGATCACCTCCATACTTTGCAAAATTATGGAGCGTGTATTGAACTCGCGCCTCTTGGCATACCTGGAAGATAACGATCTCCTCAGTGACCGACAGTACGGGTTTCGCCGCAATCGGTCAACTGGGGACCTACTAGTGTATGCCACTCACTTGTGGGGCGAGGCCCTCGAGAGAAATGAGGAAGCGATTGCTGTCTCCCTTGATGTCTCGAAGGCCTTCGACCGGGTATGGCACGCTGGCCTTTTGAGTAAGCTTCCAGCGTACGGCATTTCCCCTAGCCTGACTGGCTGGGTAAAAGACTTCCTGACTGAACGATCCCTCCGAGTTGTTGTCGACGGATGCTCATCTGAGCCCATGTCGACTAATGCCGGTGTTCCTCAGGGGTCTGTTCTCTCTGAAACTCTGTTTCTGCTGCATATTAACGATCTGCTGATGCCCGGTATCTATGGGTATGCAGATGACAGCACAGTTGTGGAGAGATACCTGCCGGATGCTCGGGCTAGTAGGGAATCAATCCGGTCCGAAAGAGAGGCCATGGTAGAGCGAACGAGTGATGCACTTCAGGCAGTCTCCGAATGGGGCAATGCCAATCTTGTAGCATTCAATGCCGCCAAAACGCAGGCGTATCTTTTCACCGCCAAAAGGAGCCCGTTCACCTTGGCTCCTACTTTTCGGAATGTATCCTTGGAGTGTACCGACCACCTTCAGCTTTTGGGTGTTGAGATTTCCTCGAACCTAAACTTTGGGCGGTTCATTGAGTCCAAGGCCAAGGTGGCTGCCAGAAAACTTGGTGTAATCGCAAAGGTCCGGCAGTACTTCACACCAGGGCAGCTTCTAATGTTGTACAAAGCACAGGTCCGTTCGTGTGTGGAGTACTGCAGCCACATTTGGGCTGGTGCTGCTAAGTGTCACCTGGCCACTTTGGATTCAGTGGAGAGGCGTGCGAAGAGGCTGATTGGTGACCCTGATTTAACTCGAGTTGGTCTCCAAAGCCTAGAGCACAGGCGTAGAGTAGCCAGCCTTTCGGTGTTCTATAGGATACATTCTGGGGAGTGTGCGAGGGAATTGCACGATTTAATTCCCCCATCTCCGTTCCACCATCGGACGACCCGTCGTACGGCGAGTTTCCACCCTTATGTTGTTGACACCTCTACGATCCGGACGAAGCGTTTCGCCTCGTCCTTTATACCGCGTACATCGAGGGACTGGAACAATCTGCCGGCGGCGGTGTTTCCGTCGGACTACAATTTGAGTGTCTTCAAGGCTAGAGTGAATAGGCTCTTAATAAACTAGTGCGCTTTACCAACAACGATTGCGTCACTGCTTACTATCAGGCGGGATTGCGGTCAAGCGCTGGTTTATGTTTTAATAAAAAAAAAAAAAAATGTTCGCCTATTAGGCTGCAGGTACAAGTTTCGATTAATAGCGATAAAAAAACGTTATTGCGCAAAAAATAGTACATCCCTAGTTTCTTCTTTGAGGACGCCGAAAAGCTCGCATAAATTTATGCATTAATATCCAATAAAGAATCAAACGATTTTACCGCCGAAAATAGTGATGTCACATTTTAAAATGTTACCTAATTTTGAGAAAGTTGGAGTTAATTCGCGAAAAAAAAAGATTACTTACTTTAAAATTCATTAATATTGTTACTATGATGATTATGTAAAATTTTATATTTTATTTGGTCATTTATTTACCTAACCTTTATTATCCTTATGGGTCGGACAGGGTTCGTGGTGAACACGAAAGACGATTCAATGCCCCGACCACAAACGAAATAGCTACCGTAGTAGTTAGTACTGAACAAACTGCGTCTCGGGACATTGTTATTCAGGCGCACGATGGCCGGCTTACTAGAGTTCCGGACACTCATAGATTTTATGACGCTCTCGAGTACCCGATAATTTTTTGGAAAGGACAAGAGGGGTACAGTTTTGATATTCCTCAGACAAACCCAGTTACAAAACAGCCTATACCGAACAAAAAAGTGTCGTGCAAAGACTTTTATGCTTATCATATGATGGTACGTCGCAACAATTTTAATTTATTGCTTCGATGTAGGCTTCTCTTTCTTCAGTTTTTGGTGGACATGTATGTCAAAGTGGAGAGTGAGCGCTTAAGGTTTATTGCTTTAAACCAAACAAAACTGCGAGCAGAAAACTATATACATTTACAAGACGCGGTCAGGAATGATGCGGATTTAGATCCAAACAATTTGGGTCAATTGGTAATACTCCCATCGTCATTTGTAAATAGCCCGAGATATCTTCATGAGTACACGCAGGATGCGTTCACATACGTGCGTAACTACGGGAGGCCTGATCTGTTTATTACAATGACATGTAATCCCGCTTGGCCAGAAATTACTAAAGAGCTCATTCCAGGTCAAAATGCAACAGACAGAGATGGCTTAACAGCCAGGTTATTTAAAATAAAAGTACAAAAATTGGTTGCTCTACTTACAAAAGGTAAAATATTTGGAGATATGAAGTGTTTCATGTACTCGATCGAGTGGCAAAAAAGAGGTCTGCCTCACGTGCACTTACTGCTGTGGTTGACGGAAAAATTACGCCCCAACCAAATTGATGAAGTCATAAGTGCGGAGATACCAAATCCAGAAAGTGATCGAAAACTCTACGATACTGTAACCTAAAATATGATTCACGGTCCCTGTGGTGCACTAAATCCGTCATCACCATGCATGAAAGAAGGAAAATGCACCAAAAAGTATCCAAGGGCGCTTTTAAATGATACTCAAACTAACGACAAAGGCTATCCTTTGTACAAGCGTAGAGCACCAGGAGATGGCGGCCGCACGATAACTCTAAACACCCGAGGTGGAACACAGGAAGTATTGGTTGACAATAGCTGGATTGTCCCATATTCTCCTCTTCTGTCTAAAATTTATAACTGTCACATAAATGTAGAGTTCTGCAATACGGTACAGGCGATAAAATATATTTGTAAATATATAAACAAAGGCAGCGACCAGGCTATTTTTAACATTCGACAGCAAGGGAATGTTAATATTGACCCGAGAGATGAGGTGCAAACGTATCGAGCCGGTAGATATGTTAGTAGTAACGAAGCAGCGTGGCGGATCTTGGGTCTGCCTCTGCATGAAAGACACCCAACAGTCACTCACCTTGCGGTTCATCTGCCTAATGGTCAGCGGATTTACTTCACTGAAAACAATTTTAGAGAGAGAATGGCCGCACCACCTAAGACGACACTAACTGCATTTTTCCTGCTTTGCCAAAATGACGCATTTGCAAAAACATTACTAAAAACATTACTTTATGTTGACGTACCCCGCTACTATACATAGAACGTGTCGTCGAAAGCATGGAAACGTCGTTTACAAGGTACACCTGTCGACGGCTGGCCAGGTGTGAAGGCAGGAGATGCTCTTGGGCGCATTTACACAGTGCATGTTAGTAATTTCGAATGTTACTGTTTGCGAATGCTGCTGAATGTAGTACAGGGCCCCACTAGCTTCTTGGATCTAAAAACAGTTGACGGCCAAGAACTTGAAACTTTTCGACAAGCGTGTGAGAAGTTGGGGTTGTTGGAAGATGACAACCACTGGGATGCCACAATGGAAGAGGCAGTGCTGTGTCGCTCTCCTTCGCAAATAAGAGAACTATTTGCAATATTGATATGCACTTGCGGTTTATCCAATCCTCTTCAACTATGGGATAAGTATAAATCCGCATTATCGGAGGATATCTTGCATAGATTTGAAAGGATGGATCAAGTCAACAATGATCTATGTTTCAATGAAGCACTGAGACATATAGAGGACAAAATAATAACGATTTCCGGTAAGAAATTGTCCGACTTCAGTATGCTTACACCAGAGCGTCGAGGAGAGTTGTCGACCGATTTCATCAAAGAGCTAAGCTACGATATTGCTTTATTAGACACTCAGGTCAGCGAAACTGAACCACGCCTACTACCCGAACAAAAAAACATTTATAACAAAATATTACAACGAGTTGAGCTTGACAAAGGCGGCCTTTTCTTTCTTGATGCCCCGGGCGGTACAGGTAAAACATTTTTGCTTAATTTGCTTCTAGCAAAAATTCGTAAGGACCGTAAAGTTGCATTAGCGGTGGCTTCCTCTGGGATCGCTGCAACATTGCTGAGCGGTGGACGAACGGCACATTCGGTTTTTAAATTACATCTTAATCTGGCGAGCGAAGAAACCCCAACGTGCAACATCAGTAAGAGCAGTGCCCGTGGCGCCCTCTTGCAACAATGTATGCTGATCATGTGGGACGAGTGCACTATGTCACACAAACGCGCCATTGAGGCGCTTGATCGCTGTCTACAAGATATTCACAGCTATCGAAAGTTGATGGGTGGTGTAGTAGTGTTATTAGCAGGGGATTATAGACAGACTTTACCTGTTATCGAGAGAGGCACTGCAGCAAATGAAATTAACGCATGTCTAAAAGCCTCATATCTGTGGTCTAAAGTTGAAAAGCTTTATCTTACCACTAACATGCGAGTCCAGTTATTCAGCGATGTCGAATCAGGAGCATTTGCTCAAAAACTGCTTGAAATTGGTGAAGGCCACCTAAACACCGACCAAGAAGGTATGGTTCTTTTCACACAGCAATTTTGTCATGCTGTGGAGACAGAAAACGAACTTATTGAACAAGTTTTTCCGAATCTGCAACAAAATATTCTTGACGAAAATTGGTTGTGTGAAAGAACCATATTGGCACCAAAAAATGAGACTGTTGCGAAAATAAATAAAAAAATCTTGGCCGAAATAAACAGCGAAACATCAGTGTATAATTCCATTGACACAGTTATGTCATCCGATGACACTACAAGTTATCCCGTAGAGTTCCTAAACTCTTTAGAGTTGTCCGGGGTGCCATCACACAAGTTGGAATTAAAGGTAGGTGTACCCGTTTTGTTAATGCGTAACCTGGATGCGCCAAGATTATGCAACGGTACTCGGTTGCGAGTTACCGAATTAGGAAGGCATATAGTGAAGGCTACAATTTTAACTGGAGAAGCCAAGGGAGACAATGTTCTTATACCGCGCATCCCAATCATACCCAACAACTTGCCATTCAATTTTAAACGCCTGCAGTTCCCATTAAAAGTCGCATTTTCAATGACGATCAACAAATCGCAGGGTCAAACCTTGAAGGTAGCAGGCCTACATTTGGGCACGTCATGTTTTTCTCACGGTCAGCTCTATGTGGCTTGCTCACGTGTTTTCAAAGCGAAGAATCTGCATGTTTATGCAGAAGGAAAAAGATCGTTAAAAGTAGTTTATAGGAGCATACTGCAGTAGCTACCTATAGGCCTATGATTAGGGCTCTGCAGTGCTTAGTTACCGTATTTCTTACTTATTACTAGACTAGACGGGACGAACCTGAAGTCCACGCGAACGAAGTCGCGGGCAAAAGCTAGTTACTCATATTGGTAACAAGCCACATTTGGTCTGGTGCTGCGAAATGGTTACTTTGGATTTAGTGGGGAGGCGTGCGAAGAGGCTGATTGGTGACCCAGATTTAACTCGAAACGGTCTCCAAAGCCTGGAACACAGGTGTAGAGTAGCCAGCCTTTCGGTCTTCTATAGGATGCATTCTGGCGAGTGTGAAAGGGAATTGCATGATTTTGACGGGTCGTCCGATGGTGGAACGGAGATGGGGGAATCTCCGTTCCACCATCGGACGACCCGTCGTACGGCGACTTTCCACCATTACGTTGTTGACACCACTATGATCCGGACGAAGCGTATCGCTTCTTCTTTTATGCCGCGTACATCGAGGGACTGGAACAATTTGCCGGCGGTAGTGTTTCCGTCACACTACAATTTGAGTGTCTTCAAGGCTAGAGTGAATAGGCTCTTAATAAACTAGCGCGCTTTACCATGAACAATCGCATCACTGCTTCCCATCAGGCAAGATTGCGGTCAAGCGCTAGTTTATAATTTATAAAAAAAGCTCTCTGCTCAACCATCCAGTAGAAGATCTTTCTGGTCCCTTGCCAAAACGGTCGAGGCGAACTTCTGTCGGCTCACACTGCCTCCGCTGGTTAGGCCTGGTGGAGCACTGGCTCATACGGCGAGAGAGAAAGCAGGTCTCTTTGCATCTCCCTTTGCCCATAATTCGCGTCTTGATACTGGCAGTGCTGCTCCACCTAATTTACCTCATTGCGGAACTTCAATGCCGGAGGTTCGTTTTCGTCGGACTACAATTTGATTTGTCTTCAAGGCTAGAGTGAATAGGCTCTTAATAACCTAGCGCGCTTTACTATCAGCGATTGCATCACTGCTTAACATCACGCGGGATTGCGGCCAAGCACTTGTTTATAACCTATTAAAAAATGAATTTACGAATTTTGCTCCAAATTTCCTACTTATATTGTAAATGCGAAAATTTGTAAGATTTTTACTCAATTCAATTCTTGATTAATGGCCTTTGTGGGAGAGACGCCACAATTTTGCCAAGAACACGTGCGATCGATTAATAAACCATCCAACGCTGGAGAGTATTTATATTAAGCGCGAATTAAAATAAAATATTGTTACTCTTTCAAATGTCGTGGTGGCTAAAATGTCGTGGTGGCCTAGTGGTTAAAACACCAGCCTCTTAAGTATGAGTGCGCGGGTTCGATTCCAGATCAGGCAAGTACCAATGTAACTTTTCTAAAGTTATATGTACTTTCTAAGTATATCTTGGACACCAATGACTGAAGGTGAAGGAAAACATCTTGAGGAAACCTGAACTTTTAAGTCTGAAATCGCCAACCCGCATTGAGCAAGCGTGGTGATTACGCTCAATCCTTTTCTGTATGAGAAGAGACCTGTGCCCAGCAGTGGGACGGTAAAGAGGTTAATGACGACTCTTTCAAGCAAAAACGACTACGGATTTAGATAAAATTTGGCACATAGAGATGATTTAGAATCAGGATTGACATATAGTCCTTCCTCGGTCGTTTTTCAACATGAATGATGTAACCAAATATTTGTATCAATAGCTTGATGATTTAAAGGAGTTTCGATGGAGTTTCTTGTCCGTTCTTCTCCATAGGTACCTACTCTTCGGAATGGGCGACCAGCATCATCTTACTGACTGACCGACATTCTGACAATTCAAAAGTGCCTGTAACCGGTTTATTTGAAATAAGTGCTTTGATTTTGATTTGGTGGTAGGCTATAACATCGGCTGCCGGAAAAAGTTACCACCCTCCAGGCAAAGTTTTGACGCCAAGCGATTCGTCGTGTTCCGGCATGATGTCTGGTGAAGCCGTACGGAAGACGGGTCTGAGCAGCTGTGTTGCGATGTGTGCCGGGTACGATGCGCCAAATGTTGTTGTGTCGGGAGTTTGGTCGTGGATGGTTTCCATATCAATCTCCCTCTGAGGCAGCATCGTTCGTCGTGTTGTTGAGTTTAACGTTGCATCACCTAGCTCAACGACCTTCTTCCTTTCTATTCACTCAGTTTATTTTTGAGTGAATAGGCTCTTAATAAACTAGCGCGCTTTACTTTGCTAATCTACTAGGGATTGCGGTCAAGCACTAGTTGATTATTTAAGTATAAAAAAAACCGCGGGACACAGCAAGTATTAATATGGAATCAGGTAAGTATCAAAATTAAAACAGCACAATGCAGAACTTACAGAACTTAGAGAGCAGAAGTTACCACCCACCAGACAAAGCCTTGCCGCCAAGCGATTTGTCGTGCTCCGGCATGATGTCTGGCGAAGCCGTACGGAGGACGGGTCTGAGCAGTTGTGTTGCGATGTGTGCCGGGTACGATGCGCCTAATGTTGTTGTGTTGGTAGTTTGGTCGTGAAGGGTCTTCAGATCAATCTCCCTTTGGCGCAGCATCGTTGTTCGTGTTGTTGGGTTTAATATTGCATCACCTCGCTCAACTGCCGTCATCCTTCCTATTCGCTCAGTTTTTCTGAGCGGATAAACTTAATAAACTAGCGCGCTTTACCATCAACGATCGCATTACTGCTTACCATCAGGCGGGATTGCGGTCAAGCGCTAGTTTATAAACATTAAAAAAAAAAAACAGTTTGGGTGTACGTTCACGTTGCATAACTGCTGTCGCAAGCTGCCAACTATCCTAAAAACGATGACACTAGATCACAAATGTACATAATAGGTACAGACGACATCACATCAAGCTACTACAATCTGTCAGATTTCTTTATTAGATTTTCAACTTTATCTCTAAAGCATTAAGACTCAAGGTTGATTGACAATATTTGACACACAACAGATTTATTTAGTACATACAAATGTCGTAAGTTTGGGAAGTTGAGTAACATATGTAATATACAAGATGGGTTTAAAGTTGTGGAATGTCTTCTAGTGCAAGTGTCGGTCGTCTGGAGTGGGTTGGTCCGGTCGTGTCTACTAACGCCCACTACCAATAAGCTAGATAGTACTGTGGTCATTTCATTCATCACGACAGGGAAAATGCAAGTCATGTTGGCTCACACAACACAAAGTGAAACACCAAGTTCTAGTTTTCTTATGGTTCTTAAACAAGATTTAGCAAATTGAGCAAACAAGCTTTGATTTAGTAAATTAAACCAACACTGTTAATTATTATTAATTTTATTATGATTTACGTATAATTTGTATTTCCTTTCTTTTACATCTACTATGCGTTAAATTAAGAATCATATTAAAATAATGTTCTTAGTTTTTGCATCAATCTGCTCTCTACATTGTCAAGTCAAACCTTAATTTGACGAGCATTACAACATTTTGTAAACTGATTCCGTCGTGAAATGAGCACCGTAATTAATAAATAAATATAGACTAAAAATAAGTTTATTTGTAATAAGAACCGTATATACATATATGTATACCTATACTTTCATATGCAACTAAATACACCTCTCGTATGCCGCCCGTTTACACGTATATTTAAATGACATTTTAGATTCACACGTTCATAATCTGAATGATTGAATGCATTCAAACTGATTTAAGACTCGATTCTACTCAGAAAGTTAATTTTTAATATCACATATTTTTGCGCAGATAAACGCTTCGGCAAACTACGATATTTTATTTTGAACGTAGTTCCGGCGGCATACGACAGGTGAAACTCCACAATAGACGAATTAAAGATCAAAAATGTAATGAAGGCAAGCCACCGCACCGTGCCAGCTGATTCTCTGTATAATATTAGCAGGACTACAATAGAATTTTCGACTTACTTGTATCCTGTGAGAATGTTGAGTAGTGTGGATTTTCCGGCACCGGAGGGTCCCATGATGGCAGTCAGCTCACCGGAACGTAGTCGGCCGGATACCGACTTCAGGATTGTCTTCACATCTAGGAGAAAGTAAAGGTGATGTTAGCCAAGTGGTATGAAGGTTTTTCAGACCCATAGTCAGATTTTTAGACCCTATGTCCTCGATGAGCATTATAAAATAAATAAAAATAAAATAAGCCTTTATCAATGTTTATAGTTTAAATGAATCTTATGACTAATACCCTTATTATTTATATCTATAATTTTTTGACGATCAGTATTATTTGAAACAGCTTGTCCTTCGACCACGGCCTCCTCTAAACATTTCAATCTCCCAGTGTATTAGGATAGCCCGAGACAGAGCTCTGGCTATCCCACTCTGGACCAGCCACTCTCCTAATATCATCTTCCCAGCGTTTCGTTTGTCATCCTTTACTTCTTTTATCATCCCTAGGGTACCATTCTGACATTATTTTGGTCCATTTCCCATTTTCCTCTCTTAACGTATTATGTCCTGCAAATTGCAATTTTAGTGCTTTACAGACTTTTTTTTACTTCCTTAAATTTGTTTTGTTTTTTTTTCTAATCTTGTTTTGTCTTTCCTTCTCACTCCTGTAACACATATCTATAATGATCTATACTGTTTTGGCATTCATCAACTGTTCTGTCAATGGCCATGTTTGGCAACCATATGTTAAGCAAGCGATGAGCATTATGCTGACCATAATTGATCAGCATAATGCTTAAACGTCAATCTTTAAGAAAATACAGGATATTTGACGAATGGTAAATCACTAACTCGACACTAGGGATTAGACACATGTGTATAATACGAACGGCGAACCTTAAATTTTAGAACATAAGCCAAAAATGTCTGAATCAGTCCATAGCCATATACTTTTTCCCTTGCGTAACTATACATATTATTATATAAAAAAAAAAATATTCATGAGAATTGCCGCCATTTATTTCAAATTTAAAGTTTCTGTAATAGCAAGGGAATTACAAAGTATTAAATATTCTGCTGCTCAGGTCGTGTTTTTGATTTGCTAATTGAAAAAAAAAATTGCAGATTTAATATGAAGATGACGTCTTGCCTGGACGGCTCAGCTAATTTTAGTGTCACAAACAACAACAGTTTTTGCATGTAATCGTGCTAGTTAAGTCATGGGATGTTTTTTGTATTATATGAGCGATAATACGTTGTATCCGTCTAATACTAAAGGTGGATTCCATCACCATTCACCAGCGTGTTGTTTGTATAACACACTAACAGTAGCAAAGGCTTTAACGGTACAACATTCATTACGTTATTAACGTTGTTGAGAAGGAAACTTTCGGAAACATATGAAGAAATGGATTAGCAATATATGTACTTCAAAATGGTGCAAGGTGCAAGTCAGGCCCTAAGGCGGGGGCCAGTCAAATTTTTAGAGTGAGTAATCTTTGTGCGCTACAGTCGCACGTGGTGTTTTGGCAATTACACCGTACATTTAGTCAGTGTCTTTTGGGTGGTTTAATTAAAAGTTAGAGATACGTCGTCATTTATACTTTTTACTTATTAGGGGAGTTCATACGTATTCTGCGAGATTTCATTTAGTTTAGTTCTTGAATACCAGTACACCTTCTAACGCAGGTCCGTTCGTGTGTGGAGTACTGCAGCCACATTAGGCTTGATTTTGCAAAATGCCACCTGGCAATTTCAGATTTTGTCAAAACGGTCTTCAAAACCTGTAGCACAGGCGAATACACACATTTTGGAGAGTGTGGATGGGAACTGCATGACTTAATTCCCCATCTCCAACCCTTACGTTGTTGACACCACTAAGATCCGAACAAAACGTTTCGCCTCGTCTTTTATACCGCTTACATCGAGGGCCTAGAATAATTTGTCAGCAGCGATGTTTCCGTCTGACTACAATTTTATTTAAGTGTCTTCAGGGCTAGAGTGAATAGGCTTATAATAGCGCGCTTTATCATCAAAAATCACTGCTTACCATGAGGCTGGATTGCGGTCTAGAACTATAATCATAAAAAAATATTAACAAGGCTAAGGCGCTACTGACTTTATTACTTTTGTGCTTTTATATTATTTACACTAGCTAAGCACTAGCAAACTAGCTCCATGACAAGCAAGATACCTAATTTTAAAGTCAAATGGATAACTACTTTAATAGCATTTTCCGTCAGTTGTTCTTGTCGACTATACAATGACTTATATGTATTTGCTAACGATTTCGAATCAATTCACAACAAAATTGTTAGGTAAATCTCAAGATAAACAGGTTTACAAAATTGTTAACTTCCTCATGTCAATTTAATCGTTAACTGAGCATACACACGAGGAACACTTGTGCGACAGAGGCAACTGCAAGCTTCGCAGCGTGTCGGCGGCAACTGATGACGTAACATACCGCCGCCGCACCGCGCGCCGTGTATTTAAGGTGAGCATTATTGGCATTGTACTCATGTACACGTTGCGTACACCGACGCACATCGACGTTTGCAGTTGCCTCTGTCGTCGATGCATGTCGCTCTTGTGTAGGTATGCACACTAAGAAGAGTAAATAAAAATGCAAGTACGATGACCACTTGATTACATGTTTCTTTAAGTTCATAAACCGTACAATTTTCAATTAGTAAGTATTCAGTGTTATTGATAGAAGCCGTAAAATACTAGACATTTGACTATCAATAATCAATTGATGCATTAATTAGCGTGTCATGTTCCCACTACCGGGACACAAGTCCCTCTCTTAGAGATTGGACTGAAATTCACCTCGCGAGCCCAGTGCCGGCTGGCAGATGTCACAAATTTGTCTTTTTGTTTCTGTCATTCAGTGATGATGAAATTATTTACAGGAAGTAAAGCGCCTGTGCTGGTTCTGAGCCTCGATGTACACTTCATAACACGGGGCTGTCGCCACTGGACCACCACTGTTGCTAATGAATGATGAACGTAATGAACGTCTCGCGGAGCCCGGGCTCCAACGCGAAAGCCGCGGATGCTAGCGGTATTATACGCTCAGATGATGATCATGATGATGAACGTAATGAACGTCTTTCACTCTCTGTTATCAACGTACTCGTACCTATACTGCAAGAATTTGCCTTGAAATATTGCAATGCAAGTACATTGTGTGGTTGTCAGGTAAACACAAGACCATTACAATGACCGGAAAACCGGTCATACCTGATGTCTCGAGCCACACTTACTTTACATCTTGCGATATATTCGGAGATTTATGGCTAAATAAATATACCCGTAGCCCGTGCGGGTCGATCGATCAGATAAAAGGCTAGGCAGACTGATTAACTGTATCTAGTACTAATTTTTATTTTTGATACCCAATCATGACGCAATAAGAACTAAGACATAGTACATATAAGCCTATAAGGTTTCATTAATACAACTGCAACTATTCGGTTTCTCGGTGGTAGGCCATAACATCGGCTGCCGGCAGTAGTTGCCACCCACCAGACAAAGTGTTGCCGCCAAGCGATTCGTCGTATTCCGGCATGATGCCTGGTGAGGCCGTCCGGAGGACGGGACTGAGCAGCATCCTAATTGCGTAACACACAAACTCTACCAGTTGGAATCATTTTGAAACATATTGCTATTCCATTGCTCTCTATGTGTGCCGGGTAGGATGCGCCAAATGTTGTTGTGTCGAGAGTTTGGTTGTGGAGGGTCTCCGGATCAATCTTTCTCTGGCACAGCATCGTTGGTCGCGTTGTGGGGTTTAACATTGCATCACCTCGCTCAACTGCCGTCTTCCTTTCAATGCACTCAGTTTTTCCATTGAGTAGGCTCTTAATAAATTAGCGCGCTTTAGCATCAATGCAACGATTGCATCACTGCTTACCAGCTAGCGGGATTGCCGTCAAGCACGCTGTTGTACATTGAGTTATAAAGTACTTTATAACTGAATGCTGCTGTATACCTTTTGCCCGCGGAGGTCAGGACATTTGCAATCTGTTTTCGGATCATTTTCAGTCCATATATTTACGAAATAGTAAAACACGCTCTTCAACGTTGACCGCATTTCTTCAAACAATAATACTTTTAGTCACTGCGAAATTGAGGTAAAAGAAGTTTTTGATACCTTGTCTTCCCTCGACTGTGATAAGGGTCCAGGGCCTGATTCGATCCCTCCTTTTTTTCTTAGAAAGTGTGCAGCAAACCTGGCTGATCCTCTGACTACAATTTTCAACTGCTCTTTATCACAGAGCTATTTTCCTGATCAGTGGAAAATAGCGCACATCACGCCAATTTTGAAATCTGGTAGTATTGACGACGTTTCAAATTACAGACCAGTGTCAATACTTTAAACGTGTGGTAAAATCGTTGAGTCACTTGTTCAGAAAAAAAATGTTTTCACACATTCAGAATATGCTCGATGATAACCAACCCAGATTTCGTCCTAAAAAAATCGACCCAGACCAATCTGGTTGAGTATGTTTCTTATATATCATCAGCGTTAGACGAAGGAAATTAAGTTCATGCGATATATACCGACTTCAAAAAGGCTTTCGATTTAGTAGTTTACAAGTTACTTATAACTAAATTGGAAGGCATGGGCATACATGGGTCATTGCTGCGCTGGTGTGAGTCGAATTTAAGAAATCGCTCACAACTGGTGTATCTGACATGTTTTAAATCCAAAATGTGTTGTATACCATCAGGGGTACCTCAAGGGTCACATTTGGGGCCTTTGTAAATGATTTAGGTAGTTTTATTGGCTCTGAATATAAACTTTTTGCCGATGATTTGAAATTATATCGATATACATGTAGTGATTCTGACACTTTTCAGCTTCAGAAAGATTTAAACAACGTATTCAATTGGTGTGTAGAAAATAATATATTTTTGAATCAAAATAATTATTACTTCATTAAGTTTAGTCGGAAAAAGAAAACAAGTCAGGTTTGCTCCACTATTAATAACAGCCCGCTCCAAGAAGTTAATACAATTAGAGACCTTGGTATTTTAGTAGACAGTAGTTTAAATTATAGGAGTCATTACGATCAAATTATTAATAAAGCATCTAAATTGTCAGGTTTCATCGTCAGGGATATGAAAATTTTTAGAGAACCTGCCCTGACTATTTCCATTTATAATAGCATTATTCGCAGTATTCTCGAATATTGCAGTACAATATGGAACCCGTTTTATCGGGTACATTCAGATAGAATCGAACGATTCCAAAAAAAGTTTCTGTACCATTTATGTTACTCTAATAACAGATGTCGTAGTCTAAGCTTGTACGACTCCAGATTGATATATTATAAAATTACATCTTTAAGCACACGTAGGAAATACTTGGATTTTATGTTTTTGTTTAAATTTCTCAATGGTTTAGTAGATTCTGCCAAAATATTAGAAGAAGTGAAAATTAGCGTCCCTCGTAGTGGTAGCCGCTTAATTAAACGAAGAACATTCGCCCTGCCTCACAGTCGAACTAATATAGGCAACTCTTCTCCCATAAGCCGCATGCTTTCTTTTGCCAACTCTATTAGTGATGATGTGGATGTGCTGTGTGTGGTGTGCTGGTTCTATAGCCTCAATGAAAGCTAAACTCAAAAATTTAATGTTAAGATTATTTTTTAGTTTTGTTTCTGAGATCTTATTTTATTTTATGTTCTCAAAGTTTTATCAAATTGTAAGTATTTATTAATAGCAACTAAGTGGTTTGTTTTACCTGTGCATGTTAGATTCATATCTAGTAGGTATCAATCAGATGTATTATGTTATGATTAATTTTTTGTATGCATGATGGTACACCAGTTTTGTGAATTACAAATAAAAAAAAACATTATGAGCTGCCGGCTGCGCATATGTAGTAGTAGTACGATAATTTAATAAAAAAATTCACTTATCAATATAAAAAATAGATTAAAACTTATTCTCAGCTCTTTACGAATGTGTAAAGAAATTTAATTAAAATCGCTCAAGCGGTGTTTCCAAGGAGTTCGAGGACAACCACTGACAGAATTTTATATATGAGATATCGTAGTATATATATATTATACAATATACTGACGTTGATACAGCTCGTTTAGTTTATTTTAGTTATTTCCACAGCGTTATGTCCTACGGTATTCTACTGTGGGGCAAAGCCGCTGACATACAAAATATAGTTGTACGTGTCAGATTTCCTCTGAGAGATTTCTTTAAACATATTGGTATTCTCACGGTTGCTTCGAAATTCATCTTAGCCAACATCTTATATGTCAAACTGCGAGCTCCTTTTCACCGATTTCAAAAGGTTCATATAACTGTTTTGTTGGGCTTGGTATAACTTTTTATAACAAGATACCCTCTGCTTTGCTAGACTTGCCTTACAATGCATTTAAAGCATAAATCAAATCCAAGCTTTGTTCAAAGGCATATTATTCCGTAAGTGTTTATTTAAATGATAAGAATAGCTGGTCGCTCTGATTAACTCAGGACAATGTGTTCTTTCTATGGAATTAGCTTACTGACACGTTATATGAGTTCATATAATTCACTTTTTTTCAATACATATATATGTATGTTATATACATATATGTATGTATGTATTGTTTTGCTTTGCTGGTATTTTGGCGTGGTAGCTTGCATATTTTCAATAATTTCATTGTTGTTGTATTTTCTTGTATTCATCACTATACATAGTATTGTAAAAAGTCATGTGTTTTTTTTTTAAATGAACAGACAGTTGTTGAGTTTCTTCCGTCACTTCTTCTTCCCAGCGAAAGCACTAGGAAGTGTCGATGGGTGGGCGTTTTGGGGGACTGTCTTATGTAATATTGTCGTTCAAAAAGTGCCGATTCTCAGACTAATTTGAATAAATGACTTTTGATTTTGATTTATAGTATATTAAAGATGCTAGCCGTAGAACGAAACCATTTGTTACAAATTATGTAAACGCTTGAGTTCCTCCTTCCTATTTGCTTAAACAGTTTGAATTAGATTCTGTTCAACGCCACAAAAGTTCAGATATATGTATATGTAACTTGAATATAAATAGACGGTCTTACATATGCCAAGTAAATTAGTCCTTTGTTCGCCATATCAAACATTACTCATGCTTTGCAAAGTCCGCTTCCCCTAAGAGAGTTTAGACTGTACACAATCGATTGTATTGTTACATTCCTTGTTATTTGTTATTTTAATAAGTATTACATCTTCAAGAACTCGTGTTAAATCATGAAGAAAGTTGGATGGAGAAAACGACATATAGAAAATCTGAAGCGAAGATCTGGTTCAGTCGTTAAGAAAATTATTTTTCCATGAAAAATCGGATTTATTCATTTGAACCGAAAACCCGAAGCATTTATTGTATACTAGCTTTCCGCCCGCGGCTTCCCCTGTGTGGAGCTCAGTTATATCGCGCATTTGAGATTTACCTCGGGTACCTACATCAAATTTCTCCGGGATAAAAAGTGCCCTATCATTTAATCCGGACTTTTAACTTTACGTCTGCAAAATTTCAAAGTAATCGGCTCAGTTTTAGTCATACAAAAACAAGGTAGAGTCAGATTTTAAAATGAACAAATAACTGCCACAGCGACTTTGAAAACAATAATACGAATATAGCAATAACAGATTTTTTATACAGTCGTAATAAGACAGACGGATTCTCATGACATAGACAAGATCTTTCTAATTCATTAGGAAACACTATTGCAAACTTCCAGCATAATGGAATAAGAATAAATCTTATATGTCTCAATGACGATATTTTTAAGCGGTATTTTGATTCTGACACATCTAAAGTGTACTTGATGTTGTTAAGTGTCTGCTCACTGTAATTCTTATGGTAATGAGGAAACAGAGGATCTGAGAAGACTCCGAGACGGTGTCTAGACTTGATATTGCACAGTAACTTGCTATATGAAAGCCTTATGGCTTTTGTTTCGCAAGCACAGTAACACCTAACTGAGAATGCCCCTTCTTCGTCATACCTTCACATTAGTTCTTCCTTTTCGTTTTACAGTATTGCATTGATTAAATAAAAAAAATCATAAAACAATAAGCAGTTATTGTTTTCCGTAAACGTTGCGTGATGGGTTATCCTGATTTAACTCCCTCGAGTACAAAGTATTGTATCTCTTCCGCTACGCTATATTTATATATTATGTGCAGAAACTTAGTTTATTATTATCGATCTTTGTCATTTCATTATCTTTAAACATTTTTCGAGGATGGTTGCTACTAATTTGATTGGCAGAATGAGTTTTCATGCGAAACTTGAAGTACCAGATTTAATGATTTATGATTGATGATTTAGACATCGTTAGATACTCATTATCTTTGTTATTTAAGTCATTAAAGACACTTATTTACATAAATGGAATTGATAGCGGATAGCATTGTTTCGAACTGTTTGTTTTGTCAAACGCAGGATAGGATAGAATATTATACTTACTGCTCTTTCTTCCCTCCTGCACCTTGTAAGTGAGATCAGTAAACGCCAAGTCCACTGGCGGTCTCTTCGGCAGATGTGTGAGGGTCTTGTGCTGTGCTGGGGTGATGGTCACCTTCAGGCTCCCTTTCCTGTCGGACATAATGGACTTAGTATCTACTGGCCCCTCAAGGCACAATTCTTTGTCCACTTTCATTTCGAACAAAACACAATTAAATTTATTTAACTAAGAAACTCAGTTGGTCATTCGTACGTCACAAAGAAGTAGATACAATTACGATTGTAAAGACGCGCGTTTCACGCTGAGACCGCGCGCACACTACTCGCAGGCAAGTGTACAACTGAGTGTCTCGAGTCAGGGACGCTCGCAGCTGTGACGTCGACTGATAGGTATACCAGTTGAACTTTGGCTCCGAATATGTCCATAATATCATATGAGCATTATGAACGAATATTCACAATTCAATTACTTGAATGCTATGAAGAAAAAGTATAAAGTGGTTATTGATATTCCTATTTATCTACCTGCATAGTGTAGAAATACACACATCAAAAGTGTCTAGGGATCAAGCATTTTTATGCGGATTTCTTGAGATTGAGATGTGGCTTTGTAATAAATTTATGATTTTATAAATTTATATGGATCCTTTTTGGTGCATTTCATAATTTGAATCAGGAACTGTGAATCAAATTCGAGTAAAAGATGAAAATCAGCTGTCAATATTTTCCCTATAAAAACATACAACGCATTGAAGACATTATTAGTGCTACTGTTTCCCTACTACTGATTAAAACCAACGTTATTATGGAGCGGCGACGTCATTTAAGCAGGGAAGAAATGCTCAGAGCCGTGGGAATGATAGAAGCTGGTTCCCGGCAACGTACTGTGGCTTTAGCTCTGAATACAAGTCAGAGTGTTATCAGTCGACTTTGGACACGTTACCGAAGCACTGGTACCGTGGCTGAGCGCCATGGAGGACGGTATCGCTGCACCACACGGAGACAAGACCGATACATTCAAATCTTAACTCGAAGAGCTCCAACAATAACCGCCATGATGTTAGCCGTGAGGCTTCATCACTCTTCAGGGAACTTAATTAGCGACCAAGCAGTCAGAAACCGCTTGCATGAAGTGAACCTTCATTCCCGAAGACCGCTACGGGTACCACCTATAGCAATGCACAATCGTAGGATTCGATATCAATGGGCTCTTGAACACAGAAATTGGGCAGAAGAACAATGGCGTTTCGTGTGTTTTTCTGATGAGTCTCGTTTTGGTATGAGACCGGATACAAGACGTATACGACACTGGAGAACCCCTGGACGCCAACAGCGATTAAAATCCTGCCAGGAAGTCCATCCTTATAGTGGTGGAACCATCATGGTATGGGCGGGTATTTGGATCGGCGGAAGAACTGAGTTGATTTGGATCAGAGGCAACCTCAACGCTCAAATTTATGCTGAGACGATTGTATCAGACGTCATCGTTCCTCTACAAGTGCAAATCGGTCCCTTATTTCAGTTAATGCATGATAATGCACGACCGCACACCGCAAGAGTTGTAAGACAGACTCTCGCCGCAGCTAACATCAATGTCCTGCCCTGGCCTGCTCAGTCGCCAGACTTGAACCCGATTGAGCATGCATGGGATATGCTACAGAGAAGAGCTCTGCCGAATATGGAGGGTATCCAGTCGCAAGAAGACCTTTTTTTTGTTGTTGCAACGAACATGGGCGGCCATTCCACAGCGTGATTTGGATGAACTCATTTTGAGTATGCCAAACCGATGTTCTTGTGTTGTTAGTGTTCGCGGTAGAAACACTGATTATTAATTGTTTAAGTTACCCAATAAAATTTTAGAGAAAACTGTTATTTCAGTCTTTTTTTCGAACTTTTGTGTTAGTGGTTCAAATGTCAAATATCCCTTTATTAGGAAAATGGCAAATTTCTTTATTAATGCAAAGGTGACTTGGTTTATCGTTACTGTGACAAACGAAAACACTTTATTTGATGAATCCTTAAAGAAAATTTTAATTAATATCAATCAGGAGAAAAGTTATTGCAAAAATATATGTTGATCCCTAGACACTTTTGATGTGTGTAGTCCGACTTGGTGTGAAATTGGAAAAAGAGAATTCAGTAGGCCTAGCATAAGTTTTCATTACGAAACTCGATCGTCGATATCGAGCGCGTTTAGCTCAGTGATTGGCCCGCTTCAAGGTCGTAAGAACTCTCAACCAATGAGAGTGCCAAACGCGTTCGATATCGACGATCGAGTTTCGTATTGAAAACTCATACTAGGCCTACAGTACTTCAAAATGTTGTGTCTAACCAATTAACCATTATAGGTTGGAGATGATTTGAAGACTGACATAGAGAGTACTGTACAGCTAATCGAACATTAGCGTAGCCCCAAGTACTTTTTTATGAATAAACTAGCTTTTGCCCGCGATTTCGTTCGCGTGGACTTCAGGTTCGTCCCGTCTAGTCTAGTAATAAGTAAGAAATACGGTAACTAAGCACTGCAGAGCCCTAATTATAGGCCTATAGGTAGCTACTGCAGTATGCTCCTATAAACTACATTTAACGATCTTTTTCCTTCTGCATAAACATGCAGATTCTTCGCTTTGAAAACACGTGAGCAAGCCACATAGAGCTGACCGTGAGAAAAACATGGCGTGCCCAAATGTAGGCCTGCTACCTTCAAGGTTTGACCCTGCGATTTGTTGATCGTCATTGAAAATGCGACTTTTAATGGGAACAGGCGTTTAAAATTGAATGGCAAGTTGTTGGGTATGATTGGGATGCGCGGTATAAGAACATTGTCTCCCTTGGCTTCTCCAGTTAAAATTGTAGCCTTCACTATATGCCTTCCTAATTCGGTAACTCGCAACCGAGTACCGTTGCATAATCTTGGCGCATCCAGGTTACGCATTAACAAAACGGGTACACCTACCTTTAATTCAAACTTGTGTGATGGCACCCCGGACAACTCTAAAGAGTTTAGGAACTCTACGGGATAACTTGTAGTGTCATCGGATGACATAACTGTGTCAATGGAATTATACACTGATGTTTCGCTGTTTATTTCGGCCAAGATTTTTTTATTTATTTTCACAACAGTCTCATTTTTTTGGTGCCAATATGGTTCTTTCACACAACCAATTTTCGTCAAGGATATTTTGTTGCAGATTCGGAAAAACTTGTTCAATAAGTTCATTTTCTGTCTCCACAGCATGACAAAATTGCTGTGTGAAAAGAACCATACCTTCTTGGTCGGTGTTTAGGTGGCCTTCACCAATTTCTAGCAGTTTTTGAGCATATGCTCCTGATTCGACATCGCTGAATAACTGGACTCGCATGTTAGTGGTAAGATAAAGCTTTTCAACTTTAGACCACAGATATGAGGCTTTTAGACATGCGTTAATTTCATCTGCTGCAGTACCTCTCTCGATAACAGGTAAAGTCTGTCTAAAATCCCCTGCCAATAACACTACCACACCACCCATCAACTTTCGATTGCTGTGAATATCTTGTAGACAGCGATCAAGCGCCTCAATGGCGCGTTTGTGTGACATAGTGCACTCGTCCCACACGATCAGCATACATTGTTGCAAGAGGGCGCCACAGGCACTGCTCTTACTGATGTTGCACGTTGGGGTTTCTTCGCTCGCCAGATTAAGATGTAATTTAAAAACCGAATGTGGTGCCGTTCGTCCACCGCTCAGCAATGTTGCAGCGATCCCAGAGGAAGTCACCGCTAATGCAACTTTACGGTCCTTACGAATTTTTGCTAGAAGCAAATTAAGCAAAAATGTTTTACCTGTACCGCCCGGGGCGTCAAGAAAGAAAAGGCCGCCTTTGTCAAGCTCAACTCGTTGTAATATTTTGTTATAAATGTTTTTTTGTTCGGGTAGCAGGCGTGGTTCAGTTTCACTGACCTGAGTGTCTAATAAAGCAATATCGTAGTTTAGCTCTTTGATCAAATCGGTCGACAACTCTCCTCGACGCTCTGGTGTAGGCATACCGAAGTCGGACAATTTCTTACCGGAAATCGTTATTATTTTGTCCTCTATATATCTCAGTGCTTCATTGAAACATAGATCAATGTTGACTTGATCCATCCTTTCAAATCTATGCAAGATATCCTCCGATAATGCAGATTTATACTTATCCCATAGTTGAAGAGGATTGGATAAACCGCAAGTGCATATCAATATTGCAAATAGTTCTCTTATTTGCGAAGGAGAGCGACACAGCACTGCCTCTTCCATTGTGTCATCCCAGTGGTTCAACCCCAATTTCTCACACGCTTGTCGAAAAGTTTCAAGTTCTTGGCCGTCAACTGTTTTTAGATCCAAGAAGCTAGTGGGGCCCTGTACTACATTCAGCAGCATTCGCAAACAGTAACATTCGAAGTTACTAACATGCACTGTGTAAATGCGCCCAAGAGCATCTCCTGCCTTCACACCTGGCCAGCCGTCGACAGGTGTACCTTGTAAACGACGTTTCCATTCTTTCGACGACACGTTCCATGTATAGTAGCGGGGTACGTCAACATAAAGTAATGTTTTTAGTAATGTTTTTGCAAATGCGTCATTTTGGCAAAGCAGGAAAAATGCAGTTAGTGTCGTCTTAGGTGGTGCGGCCATTCTCTCTCTAAAATTGTTTTCAGTGAAGTAAATCCGCTGACCATTAGGCAGATGAACCGCAAGGTGAGTGACTGTTGGGTGTCTTTCATGCAGAGGCAGACCCAAGATCCGCCACGCTGCTTCGTTACTACTAACATATCTACCGGCTCGATACGTTTGCACCTCATCTCTCGGGTCAATATTAACATTCCCTTGCTGTCGAATGTTAAAAATAGCCTGGTCGCTGCCTTTGTTTATATATTTACAAATATATTTTATCGCCTGTACCGTATTGCAGAACTCTACATTTATGTGACAGTTATAAATTTTAGACAGAAGAGGAGAATATGGGACAATCCAGGTATTGTCAACCAATACTTCCTGTGTTCCACCTCGGGTTTATAGAGTTATCGTACGGCCGCCATCTCCTGGTGCTGTACGCCTGTACAAAGGATAGCCTTTGTCGTTAGTTTGAATACCTTTTAAAAGCGCCCTTGGATACTTTTTGGTGCATTTTCCTTCTTTCATGCATGGTGATGACGGATTTAGTGCACCACAGGGACCGTGAATCATATTTTTGGTTACAGTATCGTAGAGTTTTCGATCACTTTCTGGATTTGGTATCTCCGCACTTACGACTTCATCAATTTGGTTGGGGCGTAATTTTTCCGTCAACCACAGCAGTAAGTGCACGTGAGGCAGACCTCTTTTTTGCCACTCGATCGAGTACATGAAACACTTCATATCTCCAAATATTTTACCTTTTGTAAGTAGAGCAACCAATTTTTGTACTTTTATTTTAAATAACCTGGCTGTTAAGTCATGTCTGTCTGTTGCATTTTGACCTGGAATGAGCTCTTTAGTAATTTCTGGCCAAGCGGGATTACATGTCATTGTAATAAACAGATCAGGCCTCCCGTAGTTACGCACGTATGTGAACGCATCCTGCGTGTACTCATGAAGCTATCTCGGGCTATTTACAAATGACGATGGGAGTATTACCAATTGACCCAAATTGTTTGGATCTAAATCCTCATCATTCCTGACCGCGTCTTGTAAATGTATATAGTTTTCTGCTCGCAGTTTTGTTTGGTTTAAAGCAATAAACCTTAAGCGCTCACTCTCCACTTTGACATACATGTCCACCAAAAACTGAAGAAAGAGAAGCCTACATCGAAGCAATAAATTAAAATTGTTGCGACGTACCATCATATGATACGCATAAAAGTCTTTGCACGACACTTTTTTGTTCGGTATAGGCTGTTTTGTAACTGGGTTTGTCTGAGGAATATCAAAACTGTACCCCTCTTGTCCTTTCCAAAAAATTATCGGGTACTCGAGAGCATCATAAAATCTATGAGTGTCCGGAACTCTAGTAAGCCGGCCATCGTGCGCCTGAATAACAATGTCCCGAGACGCAGTTTGTTCAGTACTAACTACTACGGCAGCTATTTCGTTTGTGGTCGGGGCATTGAATCGTCTTTCGTGTTTACCACGTGGTACACGATCTGGGTGTATCACGACCTTGTAATTATCGCTAGTCACTCTATCTTTAGCCATTATAAATTCATGCATTAAAATGTTGTGATCATGTAGAACTTTTTGTATTTTTTGAACTGTGTTTCTTTCCACACCTGGTACGTACTCAGAACGCCTATCAACTTGTGCTTCCTCATCACCCATGAAATAAACTTGCAAAAATTTTGGTTGCGTATTAGTAGCAGGAAGCAAAGGGCCAATTGTGTGGTATATTTGCCCTTGGATTGTAAAAGTCGGGCAAAATCCTGGCATCGACACAATGTTATCAGCTCCAAAAGATGTCATATGGAAGCATGTATTGTATTTTCTTATGTTTTTTAAAAAACGGCGAGACTCATCTGTTTCATTTGAAAAAAGTTCTTTAAGAGGTTCAACAGGCTTGTCTATTGAAGGAAGAACTACTTTTCCTCCCGAACAACACATGCCTGCAGCTTCCTCTTTCCATTTAAGAGCACCGCAAAATCTGCATTCTTTATTCATCGCTTCTATTTTTATAAGCTTGTGGCTTTCGTAATCAAGAGTTTCATCGTACTCAAATGCAGCTTTATCGAATACTCCCCACGCGTTTCTTGTAAATATTAATCGTCGCTGTTGTGCCCTTTCAGCAACAGCGCGTCTGCGAGCTTCAGCAGCTTCAACAGTTTCAGTAGCTCTTTGGGACCCTATGTAAGTCGCTTGCTGAAGACGCCGAGCTTGAGACTGTTCGGGTGTCTCAGAAGCCCGTTGAGATGCTAGATATTCAGCGTTCTGTTGATGTCACACTTTCAAGTGCGGACGTACGTTTTCGATAGGTGGCGTGTCCTACCGGATGCGTCTTGTAGTGATCATCGCCTGATCGTGTACGAATTTGTTCCTGGTTATATTCAGGGTCCGTCTCATATTCCCGGTAATTTCAGATATAGATGTAAAGGCGCGAACTGGCAATTTTTCGGCTCGCTTTTTGCGTGTCACGCCAAAGAATTCACTCGGGACGGGCTGTCAGCCGAAGAAAGTGCTGACATTATGTCAGAAACCTTTACCTACTGTGCTGACATCGCCATTGTTCGCGGATCTATGACCAATATTCGTAGATGTGACTGGTGGAGTGATTATTTAGTTGAACAGCGTAAAAGCTATCGCAGAGCCCGTAGACAGTTAAATAAACTCTAGAGTCGAAAGATTACTGGAGATCTTCTTACGTTCGCTTTAAATGCTTTTAGAGTTGCCAAGTCACGCTACAAAGCATCGGTGGAAAAATCTAAGGGTAACTTGTTGCGAAAAATCGTTGATAAACTTGACAGGGAGGGTCGGTGGTCTCCCTTATATCACGAATTTAAAGCTAACAGATCGGTCGACCTTGCATACGTTCAAAACATTAACGTCAATGATAAGCATACCACAGGAATTTAACAACGTTCCCATTAAAAAACAGCAATCTGTATGCTACCTTGGTATGATCTTAGAAAGGAATTTTTCATTTATCGAACATATAAAAATAGTTGGCGAAAAAGCTAAAAGGAACTTTTATGCCCTAACTAGAATATCCAAAGCAACTTGGGGTCTATCATTCCTAACTTTAAAGACTATATATGGAGCTACTTACTTAGCATGTATGTGCTACGGTGCACCTGTTTGGGCCGATAGAGCCAGTATAGGGGCGGCACGACGTAAACTGCTTCAAAGCCAACGTTTGGCTTTGATATTTTTGTGCAAGGCGTATAGAACGGTCGGAAGTGGAAAAATATCATTTTTCTTACTCCTCCGCCATTCTCTTCTGATTAATTTCGTTGCGGGACCCATGACAGTTGAATCGTTTCTCCGGGACTCGTCGAGCTTCATTGCTCGGCGTTTCTCTGGCGGTCTCCACTGTTGATTCTGGCTTTCAGGAGTTGCAGTGGGTGGGAAAAGTGTGGCGGGTTTTGTCCCAATAAAAAAAAATAAAAAAAAGTTCTGTTGACGACGAGCTTGAGACTGTTCGGGTGTCTCTGCAGCCCGTTGAGATGCTAGATACTCAGCATGCTGTCGACGTCGATCCTGGGACTGTTCGGGTGTCTCAGAAGCCCGTTGAGATGCCAGATATTCAGCATGCTGTCGACGTCTATCTTGGGACTGCTCTGGTGTCTCAGCAGCTCTTTGAGCTGCCTCACGCTCTGCTTGTTTAAGCCTTTGCAGTTCGGCTTGTGGCAACGTCTCGTTAAGTCTAGCTACTTTCATAGTTCGAGCTTTTTTAGAGCTTTGGGAAAGATTAGACTTACGCTTTCGCGGCATAATTCTTAAGTACGTGTTGTTTCTATACTTCCAAAAAATACAGTACGGTAGTTATTGTTATGATTGTACTTTAATGCAATCCTTGCCTATTTAATTAACCTATCTATATAGTAATTCAATTATCAATGAAGTTATTCGTTATAATTAACCTATTTATATAATTTGTTATAATTAACGGTAAGTAACCTATCTATATAGTAATTGAATTATCAATGAAGTAATTCGTTATAATTAACCTATTTATATAATTTGTTCTAATTAACTGTAAGTAACCTATCTATATAGTAATTGAATTATCAATGAAGTAATTCGTAAAAATGAAGTATCTTTTTGTACGTGTAACTCCTAACCAAAAAGAAACCTGGCAATAACTAACCTTAGGCCTATATTACTTAAAGTAGGCGACCATACGTTTTTATCAAATCGCTAGTGCCTTGAAAATTCGCAAAACGGACACAACCGTCAACGACGTCTGCCCTCACGCGTCTGCCCGCGTTCGAGTCGCGCACTCAGCGATGAGCCACTTCTTCCCCACCGTACCTACCCCGCTCCCCCCACGCCCCGTTCGCCTGGCACGGCTGCCGGTATTTATCACCGAAACGGTATTTATCGCCGAAATTGCTATGACTCTGCATTTTAAATCTGTGATATCTTCGAAAATATTTATTTAATTTACATGCTGTAAAAAGCCATATTGATCTTTATTAAATGCACAATGTATTTAAGATACTTAATTGGATAAGGATTAATACTGTATTGCTTAAAATCGCTTCGTAAATAAGCCATTATTTCTCGTACAAAGTAAAGGATGTAATTTATAACGGCGGCCAATAACTCGTCGTTTTGTGAATTCCTGTAGTGCGGCCTTTGAACAAATAATCGACTGCGACGTTTGTCTCATAGGTGATTTTAATTTGGGCAACATCGACTGGAAACGTGTGGACGGTACCGGAACTAGTATTGGACTATGCAGTATTAATGAACTTTTGCTGGACTTCACCTGCGTCAATATGTTGAAACAATGTAACTTTATTACGAATGCTGCTGGTCGTGTATTGGATCTTGTGCTGTCCACGATACCATTATGTTATGTAAATGAAAGTGTGCATCCTCTAAGTAATGTGGATCAACATCACCCCCCTCTTGACATTATTATTTCGTTTGACAAGGTAGCAAGGCTCCCCTACAATCGCGCTAAGTCGACCCCTGACTTTCATAGGGTGGATTATCATCCTATTCGTAATTTTTTTAGCAGAATTAGACTGGAATTCATTATTCGGTGAACAAAGTGGTGTTGATGGGATGCTGAAAGTCTTCTACGATTTTCTTGATACCACGATACGTCAATTTTCGCCATTGCAGAAACCTAAAAACCGAAAATTCCCGTCATGGTTTAGTCGCAAATTGATAAAAATGCTTAACGAAAAGAATAAAATCAGAAAGCGGTTTAAAAAATATAAAAACCCACTCGATGAAATAGAATTAAAAATAATTACCTAGTAAACGATGTGAAAATCTTGATTGTATTTGTTATAAGGATTACATGATACATATGGAAGATGAATTAACGTCTAAACCTAAGTTAATTTGGACCTATCTAAAAGCAAAAAGAGGAGGTTCAAGTGCATTTCCTTTGTCTATGACCGACGGAATTACCGCTACTTCTGATGGAACAAAAGTGTGCGACTTATTTGGAGACTATTTCTCGTCCGTTTATAGCAAAGATGACAATAGGGATATTAATTACAATAGCGAATACATGCAATTTCTAGAAAATAATAGTTTGTGTCTAACTAACCCAGTTATTTCTTGCGAAGCCCTTCACAAGAAATTAATTAGCCTTGATACAAAAAAAGGAGCTGGGTCAGATGGAATACCCCCAGCATTTATAGTAGCATGCTCATCTGAGCTAGTTCACCCACTTATGTCGATTTATAAAAAATCATTGACGACCGGAATATTTCCCTCAAGGTGGAAAATCGCAAAGGTTGTTCCGGTTCACAAATCGGATGACAATGTCGTGGTATCCAATTACAGGCCAATCTCAATATTATCTTCGTTTTCTAAGATATTCGAGTCTCTGATATGTCCATATATTCAGGATCATTTAAAAATGTATTTGAGCGATCATCAGCACGGTTTTGTTAGGACTCGATCCACCAGTACAAATTTAGTACCTTTTACAGAACTTCTTACTAAGGCTACCAGGCTGATGTTATTTATACGGACTTCAGTAAAGCCTTTGACAAGGTGTCCGACAAAATTTTAATTACCAAGTTGCGCGCCTACGGCATTTCTGGGTCCTTGTTGGAGTGGCTGCGTTCGTATTTAACGGATAGGTTGTTTTTTGTCGTCGTTAATGGCTATCAGTCTACCATACGGTGCATTTCTTCTGGTGTTCCTCAAGGGTCCCACTTGGGACCAGATTTGTTTGTTTATTTTATAAATAATATTCCAGAGTGTTTTTTGCAATCCGATTTTTTTATGTATGCTGATGATTTAAAGTTTATGAGAATTATTAAGGCTGAGGAAGATTCATTAACACTGCAAAGTGACCTCAACCGTCTCGTTATATGGTGTACAAATAACGGTATGGAACTTAATCCCAAAAATGTTGCCATGTTAAATTGACAAGAAGGAACACCCCAATAGGCAGTAATTATCATATAAGTGGAGAAAAAATTAGGGAAGTTGATACAATAAAGGATCTTGGTGTACTTTTTGACAAGAAGCTAACTTTCACGCCACATCTCGACAACATTATAAAAGAGCTTCGAAAATGCTAGGCTTCGTTCTTAGAAATTGTAAAACATTTCAACGCAGTAAAACAAAAACACTACTTTATAATAGTCTCATTCGCAGCATCCTGGAGTATAATAATGTAGTTTGGCGCCCTCACTACGCGACACATTCATGGCGACTTGAGCGTGTCCAGAAACGCTTCGCATGGCAACTCGCATTCTCCAATGGTGTCGCCAAAAAAATACGGTCTTACAATAAAAGGCTTAAGCATTTTAACATGATTTCCCTGGAAAAACGTAGACACTTAATTGATGCAATATTTGCCTATAAAATCATCAAACATAAAATAGATAGTCCCAGCTTGCTTGCTCTCTTCAGTTTTCGTGCACCCTCTAGAATCCCGCGCAGTGCCAGCACGCCCCTTTGTCCACCTTTTAGAAGAACAGTTTTGGGAGCCAATTCACCCAATGTGTAAAGCATTCAAGAATGTGTAAGGCAGTGAATGGCTACAGTGATTGTATAGATCTCCACTTTGACTCTCTTGCTAAACAGAAAGCCACTCTGTATCGTTTACCGAGCAACCCATAATTCTAGTTGATTTTGAATGTGTCAAGTTTACCACTATTATTTTGTTAATTTTGTATGTAATTTTTTTTATTTAAATATATTAATATTATCAATTTCTTGAAATCAATTTATTGTTGTTAATTTTGAATTTACTTAATGTTACTTATTAATTTATTAAGAATTTCTTCTAATTTATTTTTATTTCACTCAATTCTAGTAATGTTATAAATTAAAAAACCACAATTTTTTGCTTTTTTAATGTTTACTCGGAATTTTATACCTTATTGTATTAAATTTATCAATATTAGCGCTTATTGTTAAATAAGTTAGCTTATCTCCACAATTCATTTTTTTTTATGCATGTTGTGTTTACCTATAAGTAATTGATGCACTGTTATTTTACCTTGTGGGAATGTATTATTTGATTGTTGTTGTGTAATCAATTGTTGGTGAACCTAATAAAATAAAATAAATATAATAAAATAGCCGAACAAAAATCCAGTTGTTTCTCTTAAAACCAAGCCATTTGCAGAATGGGATGACATGAAGTTAGTATTTCCTTGTCTTTACAAGTATGCATAGCAATATTTAATTGTTGTTGCAACATCAGGGCCCAGCGAGTGCCGTTTTTACCAAAGCCGGTGCAACAATGTCTCAAACAAGAAACAGCTTGTCTCCAAAATATCTCGAACAGTTACTGTTTTTGAGCAATCTTGATATTAAAAACTTTATTGTTTAAAGTACGTGCTTGAAGTGATGCAAACGTTTATAATAAAAATATTTTTTTCCACTTCAATTTCGTTTTAATTATTGCCCCTCAAACGTCATTGTTAGTTTCCTCAAATTGAATAAAAAATAATAAAGTGCTAAAAGTATCGATATGAGTAAGTATCGATACTTTAGGAGTATTTATTTGAGTAGTATCGAAAAAGGATTTGAGTACTATCGAAATGAGTAGGTATCGATACTTTAATGGTATCGGAACATCCCTAACTAGAGATGGTTAATATAGCGCATAGCGCCATTCAATAGCACGGTATTTCCTCGTACGTAGCGCATAGCGCACGCTAGGTAGGCGGACATTACGACGCTATCACGCTATGACGCTATGAATGAAATTGATTGAATATCATCGCGTTTGAGCGCTGTGGACTACTGACGCCTATATGTATGTTTGTTGTCGCAGCACGCTATTTTCATCGCGCGCGATTTTGCTTGTTAGTGTCTGTAAATATTAGTATAAAATTCTATTGCAAAACGAAGTAGTGACGATTAGTGTGTGCAAAGGTAATTCTATTTATAAAAGTCTAATCGCAAAGGTGGTGGTTTGCCAATTTGAAACTTCCTTCAAAAGTCCGCAGACGGCAACAAGACTGCTATTTGTAATTATTGTCGGCGACAGTTGTCCATTAAAACTACTGTAACCAATTTAAAGGCTCACTTAAAGCAAAAACATATTATTGCGTATAACATTTTTTTAAATTGTTCTAATTCAGAAAACAATTCTCCCTTAAGATCTGAAAATGTAAATATGCTTTTATAGCACGCGGTTTGTGTAACGAAGAACGATATGTAATCTAACGTGCTACGAAATCTAGCGTGTTGCAATAATAATCGCGCCTGCTGGACGCCCACGTGATTTCTTATTTATAGCGCGCTATACCATAGCGCATTTAATAGCGTGTTAGAAATTAATAGTTTATAGTCTGTAGCGTGCTATTGTTTTATAGCCGTTTTGAACAACTCTACGAATAACGGACCGACTCGGTGTCACGACCTCTATGTATATTCTCACCGCGGGCCAACGCGCGCCCCGCGCCCCGCGCCCCGCGCCCCGCGCCGCGTGCTAAATATCGTAGATAATAATATTGTATTGATCATTAAATTTGTAAATAATTAGACGCACCACTACTTGTACCCTAGAATCCTACTACTATTATAAAGGCGAAAGTTTGTAAGTATGGATGTATGGATGTTTGTTACTCTTTCACGTAAAAACTACTGAATGGATTTGAATGAAACTTTACCACAATATAGCTTATACATCAGAATAACACATAGGCTACAATTTTTGAGGTTTCTAATGTGAGGTCGTAAAAAAAACACATTTTTTGCGCTTACATTGCAAACGCTGACTGAATCCTACAAGATAGATCAAAACAATTTACTACAGTATTGTACAACTTAAAAAGGTCTACAAAACAGTCCGTGATGGTATATGTTTATCTCTTAGGAATAACCCACAATAACCATTTTTTATCCTTTACTTTGTACGAGAAATAATGGCTTATTTACGAAGCGATTTTAAGCAATACAGTATTAATCCTTATCCAATTAAGTATCTTAAATACATTGTGCATTTAATAAAGATCAATATGGCTTTTTACAGCATGTAAATTAAATAAATATTTTCGAAGATATCACAGATTTAAAATGCAGAGTCATAGCAATTTCGGCGATAAATACCGTTTCGGTGATAAATACCGGCAGCGGTGCCAGGCGAACGGGGCGTGGGGGGAGCAGGGTAGGTGCGGTGGGGAAGAAGTGGCTCATCGCTGAGTGCGCGATCCGAACGCGGGCAGACGCGTGAGGGCAGACGTCGTTGACGGTTGTGTCCGTTTTGCGAATTTTCAAGGCACTAGCGATTTGATAAAAACGTATGGTCGCCTACTTTAAGTAATATAGGCCTAAGGTTAGTTATTGCCAGGTTTCTTTTTGGTTAGGAGTTACACGTACAAAAAGATACTTCATTTTTACGAATTACTTCATTGATAATTCAATTACTATACAGATAGGTTACTTACAGTTAATTAGAACAAATTATATAAATAGGTTAATTATAACGAATTACTTCATTGATAATTCAATTACTATATAGATAGGTTAATTAAATAGGCAAGGATTGCATTAAAATACAATCATAATAATAACTACCGTACTGTATTTTTTGGAAGTATAGAAACAACACGTACTTAAGAATTATGCCGCGAAAGCGTAAGTCTAATCTTTCCCAAAGCTCTAATAAAGCTCGAACTATGAAAGTAGCTAGACTTAACGAGACGTTTCCACAAGCCGAACTGCGAAGGCTTAAACAATCAGAGCGTGAGGCAGCTCAAAGAGCTGCTGAGACACCCGAACAGTCTCAAGCTCGACGTCAACAGAACGCTGAATATCTGGCATCTCAACGGGCTTCTGAGACACCCGAACAGTCTCAAGCTCGGCGTCTTCAGCAAGCGACTTACATAGGGTCCCAAAGAGCTACTGAAACTGTTGAAGCTGCTGAAGCTCGCAGACGCGCTGTTGCTGAAAGGGCACAACAGCGACGATTAATATTTACAAGAAACGCGTGGGGAGTATTCGATAAAGCTGCATTTGAGTACGATGAAACTCTTGATTACGAAATCCACAAGCTTATAAAAATAGAAGCGATGAATAAAGAATGCAGATTTTGCGGTGCTCTTAAATGGAAAGAGGAAGCTGCAGGCATGTGTTGTTCGGGAGGAAAAGTAGTTCTTCCTTCAATAGACAAGCCTGTTGAACCTCTTAAAGAACTTTTTTCAAATGAAACAGATGAGTCTCGCCGTTTTTTAAAAAACATAAGAAAATACAATACATGCTTCCATATGACATCGTTTGGAGCTGATAACATTGTGTCGATGCCAGGATTTTGCCCGACTTTTACAATCCAAGGGCAAATATACCACACAATTGGCGCATACGCAACCAAAATTTTTGCAAGTTTATTTCATGGGTGATGAGGAAGCACAAGTTGATAGGCGTTCTGAGTACGTACCAGGTGTGGAAAGAAACACAGTTCAAAAAATACAAAAAGTTCTACAGGATCACAACGTTTTAGTGCATGAATTTAAAATGACTAAAGATAGAGTGACTAGCGATAATTACAAGGTCGTGATACACCCAGATCGTGTACCACGTGGTAAACACGAAAGACGATTCAATGCCCCGACCACAAACGAAATAGCTGCCGTAGTAGTTAGTACTGAACAAACTGCGTCTCGGGACATTGTTATTCAGGCGCACGATGGCCGGCTTACTAGAGTTCCGGACACTCATAGATTTTATGATGCTCTCGAGTACCCGATATATTTTTGGAAAGGACAAGAGGGGTACAGTTTTGATATTCCTCAGACAAACCCAGTTACAAAACAGCCTATACCGAACAAAAAAGTGTCGTGCAAAGACTTTTATGCGTATCATATGATGGTACGTCGCAACAATTTTAATTTATTGCTTCGATGTAGGCTTCTCTTTCTTCAGTTTTTGGTGGACATGTATGTCAAAGTGGAGAGTGAGCGCTTAAGGTTTATTGCTTTAAACCAAACAAAACTGCGAGCAGAAAACTATATACATTTACAAGACGCGGTCAGGAATGATGCGGATTTAGATCCAAACAATTTGGGTCAATTGGTAATACTCCCATCGTCATTTGTAAATAGCCCGAGATATCTTCATGAGTACACGCAGGATGCGTTCACATACGTGCGTAACTACGGGAGGCCTGATCTGTTTATTACAATGACATGTAATCCCGCTTGGCCAGAAATTACTAAAGAGCTCATTCCAGGTCAAAATGCAACAGACAGACATGACTTAACAGTCAGGTTATTTAAAATAAAAGTACAAAAATTGGTTGCTCTACTTACAAAAGGTATAATATTTGGAGATATGAAGTGTTTCATGTACTCGATCGAGTGGCAAAAAAGAGGTCTGCCTCACGTGCACTTACTGCTGTGGTTGACGGAAAAATTACGCCCTAACCAAATCGATGAAGTCATAAGTGCGGAGATACCAAATCCAGAAAGTGATCGAAAACTCTACGATACTGTAACCAAATATATGATTCACGGTCCCTGTGGTGCACTAAATCCGTCATCACCATGCATGAAAGAAGGAAAATGCACCAAAAAGTATCCAAGGGCGCTTTTAAAAGATACTCAAACTAACGACAAAGGCTATCCTTTGTACAGGCGTAGAGCACCAGGAGATGGCGGCCGTACGATAACTCTAAAAACCCGAGGTGGAACACAGGAAGTATTGGTTGACAATAGCTGGATTGGTCCATATTCTCCTCTTCTGTCTAAAATTTATAACTGTCACATAAATGTAGAGTTCTGCAATACGGTACAGGCGATAAAATATATTTGTAAATATATAAACAAAGGCAGCGACCAGGCTATTTTTAACATTCGACAGCAAGGGAATGTTAATATTGACCCGAGAGATGAGGTGCAAACGTATCGAGTCGGTAGATATGTTAGTAGTAACGAAGCAGCGTGGCGGATCTTGGGTCTGCCTCTGCATGAAAGACACCCAACAGTCACTCACCTTGTGGTTCATCTGCCTAATGGTCAGCAGATTTACTTCACTGAAAACAATTTTAGAGAGAGAATGGCCGCACCACCTAAGACGACAGTAACTGCATTTTTCCTGCTTTGCCAAAATGACGCATTTGCAAAAACATTACTTTATGTTGACGTACCCCGCTACTATACATGGAACGTGTCGTCGAAAGAATGGAAACGTCGTTTACAAGGTACACCTGTCGACGGCTGGCCAGGTGTGAAGGCAGGAGATGCTCTTGGGCGGATTTACACAGTGCATGTTAGTAACTTCGAATGTTACTGTTTGCGAATGCTGCTGAATGTAGTACAGGGCCCCACTAGCTTCTTGGATCTAAAAACAGTTGACGGCCAAGAACTTGAAACTTTTCGACAAGCGTGTGAAAAGTTGGGGTTGTTGGAAGATGACAACCACTGGGATGCCACAATGGAAGAGGCAGTGCTGTGTCGCTCTCCTTCGCAAATAAGAGAACTATTTGCAATATTGATATGCACTTGCGGTTTATCCAATCCTCTTCAACTATGGGATAAGTATAAATCTGCATTATCGGAGAATATCTTGCATAGATTTGAAAGGATGGATCAAGTCAACAAGGATCTATGTTTCAATGAAGCACTGAGACATATAGAGGACAAAATAATAACGATTTCCGGTAAGAAATTGTCCGACTTCGGTATGCCTGATTGATTTGATCAAAGAGCTAAGCTACGATATTGCTTTATTAGACACTCAGGTCAGCGAAACTGAACCACGCCTGCTACCCGAACAAAAAAACATTTATAACAAAATATTACAACGAGTTGAGCTTGACAAAGGCGGCCTTTTCTTTCTTGACGCCCCGGGCGGTACAGGTAAAACATTTTTGCTTAATTTGCTTCTAGCAAAAATTCGTAAGGACCGTAAAGTTGCATTAGCGGTGGCTTCCTCTGGGATCGCTGCAACATTGCTGAGCGGTGGACGAACGGCACATTCGGTTTTTAAATTACATCTTAATCTGGCGAGCGAAGAAACCCCAACGTGCAACATCAGTAAGAGCAGTGCCCGTGGCGCCCTCTTGCAACAATGTATGCTGATCGTGTAGGACGTGTGCACTATGTCACACAAACGCGCCATTGAGGCGCTTGATCGCTGTCTACAAGATATTCACAGCAATTAAAGTTGATGGGTGGTGTGGTAGTGTTATTGGCAGGGGATTTTAGACAGACTTTACCTCTTATCGAGAGAGGCACTGCAGCAGATGAAATTAACGCATGTCTAAAAGCCTCATATCTGTGGTCTAAAGTTGAAAAGCTTTATCTTACCACTAACATGCGAGTCCAGTTATTCAGCGATGTCGAATCAGGAGCACATGCTCAAAAACTGCTAGAAATTGGTGAAGGCCACCTAAACACCGACCAAGAAGGTATGGTTCTTTTCACACAGCAATTTTGTCATGCTGTGGAGACAGAAAACGAACTTATTGAACAAGTTTTTCCGAATCTGCAACAAAGTATTCTTGACGAAAATTTGTTGTGTGAAAGAACCATATTGGCACCAAAAAATGAGACTGTTGCGAAAATAAATAAAAAAATCTTGGCCGAAATAAACAGCGAAACATCAGTGTATAATTCCATTGACACAGTTATGTCATCCGATGACACTACAAGTTATCCCGTAGAGTTCCTAAACTCTTTAGAGTTGTCCGGGGTGCTATCACACAAGTTGGAATCAAAGGTAGGTGTACCCGTTTTGTTAATGCGTAACCTGGATGCGCCAAGATTATGCAACGGTACTCGGTTGCGAGTTACCGAATTAGGAAGGCGTATAGTGAAGGCTACAATTTTAACTGGAGAAGCCAAGGGAGACAATGTTCTTATACCGCGCATCCCAATCATACCCAACAACTTGCCATTCAATTTTAAACGCCTGCAGTTCCCATTAAAAGTCGCATTTTCAATGACGATCAACAAATCGCAGGGTCAAACCTTGAAGGTAGCAGGCCTACATTTGGGCACGCCATGTTTTTCTCACGGTCAGCTCTATGTGGATTGCTCACGTGTTTTCAAAGTGAAGAATGTGCATGTTTATGCAGAAGGAAAAAGATGGTTAAATGTAGTTTATAGGAGCATACTACAGTAGCTACCTATAGGCCTATGATTAGGGCTCTGCAGTGCTTAGTTACCGTATTTCTTACTTATTACTAGACCAGACGGGACGAACCTGAAGTCCACGCGAACGAAGTCGCGGGCAAAAGCTAGTTTATTCATAAAAAAGTAATTGGGGCTACGCTAAAGTTCGATTAGCTGTACAGTACTCTCTATATCAGTCTTCAAATCATCTCCAACCTAATTTTGAAGTACTGTAGGCCTAGTATGAGTTTCCAATACGAAACTCGATCGTCGATATCGAACGCGTTTGGCACTCTCATTGGTTGAGAGTTCTTACGACCTTGAAGCGGGTCAATCACTGAGCCAAACGCGCTCGATATCGACGATCGAGTTTCGTAATGAAAACTTATACTAGGCCTACTGAATTCTCTTTTTCCAATTTCACACCAAGTCGGACTATTTCTACACTATGCAGGTAGATAAATAGGAATATCAATAACCACTTTATACTTTTTCTTCATAGCATTCAAGTAATTAAATTGTGAATATTCGTTCATAATGCTCATATGATATTATGGACATATTCGGAGCCAAAGTTCAACTGGTATACCTATCAGTCGACGTCACAGCTGCGAGCGTCCCTGACTCGAGACACTCAGTTGTACACTCGCCTGCGAGTAGTATGCGCGCTAGGCTTGTGTTAAGTAACTCCACTAGAAGATTGGATATGAGACATATCATTCCAGCCAAAGACACATATCCGATAACTATATCCATGTCCGCTAATCATATCCGCGGTTATGATGACGTGAGAGAGCGAGGACAAGTCCCATATCGCGGAACTATGTTGCTCCGAGGCTGCGAGAGATTTAAAAATTTTCTCGGAGCGAGATAGAGCCGCTTACAGTACAAAATTAATTTACTCGCTCTCGCTCCGAGGACAAACTATTTGATTTCCCGTCATACTTTACACAGGCTTAGGACTGTCAACCAAATACCTATTTAAATTAAAAATAAATATTTGATTGGCGTATTTAAAAATCAATTAGTATTTACAATGATTTCTGATCGACTATGTACATGATTATGATTTTTACAGTTGTTTTTTCTATTTTTTGTTTATTTTTTTAAATATTTTTTTTTGTAGTTCAAATTTTTTAAAAGTAAATTTGAATATACCTATTCGTAGATATGTATTTACATTATTTTTTAATTTCATTCCATGTTGCTAGCAATAAAAAGCAATTCAGCTAATTTTTTGGGATGTAGCCTGGATCGTGTTTCGGTCATTATGAGGCCAGCCTTTGAAAATGTGCGTTCACAAGGCACAGATGTTGCTACCAGACTCAGTCTTTTTAAAATATATGAGTATAATATTGGGTACACAGGTTTACGCTCCTTCCACCAGCTCAATGGATTTTCAAAGCGACCTAATAAGGGCTCCTGAATGTACTTGTCTAATTCAACAATACCGGCGGCAACAGGGTTACACGGGACAAGTGCGGAAACTTCTTCGTCAAATTTCTGCCATATTGACGCCGAAGAATTCGATGGTTCTCCAACCGCTTCTGGCCGAGGCTGAGCTGTTGATCGATTTTCGCTATTCTCTGTCCTCACGTTAATCCGGCTACTGAGTTCGACCTTTTCCTTTAAGCCTGACACTGCCCTTTCGTATTTATTCACGTCTCGGAAACCTCTATTTTTAAATCGGGGGTCCAATATTGTGGCCTGGATTTTATGATAAGAGTGATGTGGAATCCAATACATTGGATTCCACATTACTCTTATCATAAAATCTTCTGTGGATTTGAGCTTTCAAACTTGTTATCATTTTTTGTGCTTCGGGCGAGTATACTTCTAAATTACAGTTTGAAATATGTTGTGCATCAACATGAAGCCGAGAATATACTATGACTTTTGAAAGACTGACTTGTTTTTCTGTGCTTATTTCGGTGGTAACTTCATGGAATGATTTTAAAATTGGTATCGCTTCCTCTACTACTTGCCATTCTGTGGTATTTAGAGCTAATTCGTGACGGACTAGCGCCAATGTTGCAATAACTGCATCTTTACGAGATACTACTCGATTAAGCATGTCATAGGTCGAATTTCATCTAGTTACAACGTCTTGTTTTAGCTTCAGTACTGGCAGGTTCATTTGCTTTTGCATCTCCTGTAATTTTAATTGAGCTTGTGAGCTACGTTTAAAAAATTACACTATATTTTTCACTTTTGTGACCGTTGTTTGAATTTCGGAAATGCCAACCTGCACCACTAGGTTTAATGTGTGCGCGAAACAACCAATATGGCGCCAACCACCACTCTGAACGGCTGCAACAATATTGTTAGCATTATCGCTGACGATAGCTGTAACTTTGTTAGAAATTTTCCATTTCTCCATCTCTTCCTTTAAAAATTCGCACAAATTTTCGCTCGTATGTCGTCCATCATATTGTATGCAAGATAGTAAGTTTGAACGCAGATTAGTGTTTGTATCTATATAGTGAGCAGTTATTGCAATAAAACTTTCGTTGGTTATCGATGTCCACGCGTCTGTAGTGAGACATATAGCTAGTGTTGCAGCCACTAGCTGCTCAACTTCGTTTTGTACTTTTGCGTAAAGCTGAGGCAAAAGTACATTAGCCAAAGTTTTTCGTGTCGGAGGGGAATATCTAGGATTTAACAAGTAAATAAACTTTTTAAATTCAGCTCCTTCCACGAAACGAAAAGGGTGATATTCTTTGGCAATCAATTTTATTAACTACTCATCCAATTCTTTAGCTTTTTGATGCGGGAGCGGTTTTGTATTTTGAATGTAATCAGTCATTAAATTTTGTCCACTCGAAGACGAGGGCAATGTCGAAGATACTAAAATGCCTTGATTGTCTTGTGATGTTTCAACAGTAGGATTTGGAAGTTGCGAAGTTTCACTTGTCATCGCTACCGGCTCTCGTATTATCGGCGATACTGAAATTGTAGGATGCTTCCTTTTTAAATGCAGTGTCAAGTTACCGGTATTACCAGCCGATATCATTATATTGGACGAGCAATAATTGCATTTCGCCTCCTTAATATCATTTTGGGAGAAATGATTCAAAATCAGACTTGTTTTTCTCCTCATCGCCATATTTGAACAATAAAGTCGCCACACCACACTGATACTCACTCACACACACTTTATTTTAGTTATTATCTATTATTTAAATACACACAAGAGATTATTTAGTAACTTTCTAATGCAACAAACAAAACAAACTAAATATTCGCTTCGCGCCACTGTTTTTTTTTTTTTTTTTGATATGGCATCTCGTAGTTGACCTTGAGAGGTCGTGACTACTTAACCGGGCTATCCTGTGGCTGCCTTAAGTGAATTTAAAGCCTCCAGCCCTGTCACGCTAAGTTTGTTTATATAGATTTACGGATGCGCGTCTCGTTTCAAGCGGAAACAAAAAAGAAACGACGTCTAGTAATATATTTTTTTATCAAGCGCTGCTCTCGCTGCCTGCATATAGAACGGACGACCGAACGATGAACAAACCTAATCGTCCTTTCTTTTTCGCTCACTAGCCGCTGTGTTGTATTACGCTCTCGCTCTCTTTAAAAGAGTCTCTTACTTACGAATGAACGAAACTTGGACGTGGACGGTTAGGATAGATATAGGATATAGTTATTTATTAGAAAGGGAATTAACGATTCATATCCAAAGTGAGACACATATCCGAAGATATAACTGTGTCCGGAGTTACTCAAGTCTAGTGCGCGCGGTCTCAGCGCGAAACGGGCGTCTTTACAATCGCAATTATATCTACTTCTTTGTGACGTACGAATGACCAACTGAGTTTCTTAGTTAAATAAATTTAATTGTGTTTTGTTCGAAATGAAAGTGGACAAAGAATTGTGCCTTGAGGGGCCAGTAGATACTAAGCCCATTATGTCCGACAGGAAAGGGAGCCTGAAGGTGACCATCACCCCAGCACAGCACAAGACCCTCACACATCTGCCGAAGAGACCGCCAGTGGACTTGGCGTTTACTGATCTCACTTACAAGGTGCAAGAGGGAAGAAGAGCAGTAAGTATAATATTCTATCCTATCCTGCGTTTGACAAAACAAACAGTTCGAAACAATGCTATCCGCTATCAATTCCATTTATGTAAATAAGTGTCTTTAATGACTTAAATAACAAAGATAATGAGTATCTAACGATGTCTAAATCATTAATAATGTCTGTGTTAATGAGACGCTATATACGAGTACCTATGACCTCAATGATTATATTTCCTCAAACTCCGAGATTAGGTTCGTTTATATATTTTTATTTATTAACATGAGAATTAAATCCAAATAAACAACACTCTACATATGTAAGTTGTAAACTTGACGGTACATTTTGTGTCAGATTCCTTCAACATTTTTTCTCATTAAATCTGGTACTTCAAGTTTCGCATGAAAACTCATTCTGCCAATCAAATTAGTAGCAACCATCTTCGAAAAATGTTTTAGAGATAATGAAATGACAAAGATCGATAATAATAAACTAAGTTTCTGCACATCATATATAAATATAGCGTAGCGGAAGAGATACAATACTTTGTACTCGAGGGAGTTAAATCAGGATAACCCATCACGCAACGTTTACGGAAAACAATAACTGCTTATTGTTTTATGATTTTTTTATTTAATCAATGCAATACTGTAAAACGAAAAGGAAGAACTAATGTGAAGGTATGACGAAGAAGGGGCATTCTCAGTTAGATGTTACTGTGCTTGCGAAACAAAAGCCATAAGGCTTTCATATAGCAAGTTACTGTGCAATATCAAGTCTAGACACCGTCTCGGAGTCTTCTCAGATCCTCTGTTTCCTCATTACCATAAAAATTACAGTGAGCAAACACTTAAAAACATCAAGTACACTTTAGATGTGTCAGAATCAAAATACCGCTTAAAAATATCGTAATTGAGACATATAACATTTATTCTTATTCCATTATGCTGGAAGTTTGCACTAGTAAACACTAGTGCAAACTTAACCTAATGAATTAGAAAGATCTTGTCTATGTCATGAGAATCCGTCTGTCTTATTACGACTGTATAAAAAATCTGTTATTGCTATATTCGTATTATTGTTTTCAAAGTCGCTGTGGCAGTTATTTGTTCATTTTAAAATCTGACTCTACCTTGTTTTGTATGACTAAAACTGGACACTGAAATTAGATACTTAAAAAAAAGCCAAATGCCAATGCTAATAAGCAATGCAATGCTAGTAAGGAATCAATCCGGTCCGAAAGAGAGGTATGGTACCGCTATGGTAGAGCGTACGAGTGTTGCACTACAATATGAGTGCTACGCTACAGTACGTGCAGTCTCCGAATTGGGCAAAGCCAATTTTGTAGCATTCAATGCCGCCAAAACACAGGCGTGTCTTTTCACCGCCAAAAGGACCCCTTTCACCTTGGCTCCTACTTTTCAGAATGTATCCTTGGAGTGCACCGACCGCCTTCAGCTTTTGGGAGTTGAGATTTCCTCAAATTTAAACTTTGGGTGGTTCATTGAGTCCAAGGCCATGGTTGTTGCCAGAAAATTTGGCGTCATCGCAAAGGTTCGGCGGTACTTCACACCAGGATAGCTTCTAATGTTGTACAAAGCACAGGTTCGCTCGTGTGTAGAGTACTGCAGCCACATTTGGGCTGGTGCTGCGAAATGTCACCTGGCTACTTTGGATTCAGCGGAGAGGCATGCGAAGAGGCTGATTGGCGACCCAGATTTAACTCAAAACGGTCTCCAAAGTCTAGAGCACAGGCGTAGAGTACCAGCCTTTCGGTTTTCTATAGGATGTATTCTGGCGAGTGTGCAAGGGAATTGCATGATTTAATTCCCCCATCTCCGTTCCAACATCGGACGACCCATCGTACGGCGACTTTCCACCCTTACGTTGTTGACACCACTACGATCCGGACGAAGCGTTTCGCTTCTTCTTTTATACCGCGTACATCGAGGGACTGGAACAATTTGGCGGCGGCGGTTTTTCCGTCACACTACAATTTAAGTGTCTTCAAGGCTAGAGTGAATAGGCTCTTAATAAACTAGCGCGCTTTGCCATCAACGATCGCATTACTGCTTACCATCAGGCGGGATTGCGGTCAAGCGCTAGTTTATAACATAAAAAAAATCGCCAAATCCGTTTATACAAAAGTGATTTTATGCGTGCCTGTGAGATATTAGAATTCATTCGTTTTGAGGTTGACTCGAGCACAAGTTTTATAAAAATCGTTTGATATTCCTTTCCTAAGGATCGTTGTCCTATTGTCGCATATCAAAGGGAGTTGTTTCTTTGTTTTCCTTGTTTCCTTCTACGATAATAGTATTGATTGTCCACCGAGGATTCCACGCGACGGTTGTCTAGAAACTATTTAGACTATTTTACTTACAAAATATTAAACATTCGACAAATGCAGAAATTCGTTTATAAGAAAACTGTAGCATATAATGTTACCTTGAAGGGCACTTCCAAAGTCCATGCGAGATAATTTGCAATTCAGTAACCTCGCACGAAGTTATTCAGTATTATAAGGCGGAATTGGCTTATAGTCGCTGAAAACTTCAGGTCTGTCATTTCGCTTGTTTTTGGGAGAGAAGCCAAATCTATTGTATTCACTTTTCCTTATTTTAACTATGTATCAACTTCAGCCACAATTATTAAAACAAAAATAATGTAATTGCAGACTGTCTTAGTTAGCATGCCATGTATCTTTGACTTGACTTGTTTTCATGACTTGAGTGAAGCATTTAAATCATTGCGCTCCATCGTCAGCATTAATTTTGCTCATAATTCGTTTACCACAACCTTTCAACATAACATGATTAAATCTTGTTACGGTAATATTTGTTACCACACTAAGTATTTTAATACTTTTATCTGCATATCATTCATTTTATCCTGAATTTTCTTGTCTTTGACCTCAAATCCAAGGTTAAGATGGTTCACAAACACTCTGCGGATTTTTTAACAAAGTTGTGTCCGCAAATCTAACGGTTTGCTCGTAACTAGGTTCGGTCGAAAATTTTATTTTTTTGGTAAGTGAAAGTTAGTTTAGAGAGTTTTGATTTCGCGCAAATGCACATCGTTTTTAAGAAAATAAAACTTAATTGCTAATGCTAATACGCTGATGTGTCAAGACAAGTGCATATCAAGAATTGAATTTTGCGTAGCTGCAATGGCATGACCAGTTTGAGATAAAAGGTTAAAAACTTCAAGTTTATTGAAAAGGATATCTAGTTTGACTACATCTGTTTATTAATAGTTCCTTTAGAATTATTTGAACTCCTAACCAGGTATGTAAAAATAAACCAGGAAATTCGAGTCTTGTTTTCTTGAAATTCCTATAGAGGGTTGTCCCGTCGTAGCCTAGCTGCCTAGTAATTTATTAATGATTCGGCTAAGGAAACACGCATTGGTACGTGTAGGTAGGCGTCCACCAAGCAATTTACCTTTTCCGTTGTATTTGTTAATAACCGGTCGTATGCCTTTATTATGTACGGTCTTACGGTAGTACTTGTAATATCACATTGTGATTTTGAAATATAAGGATTAGTAACATTTATAGGATTAATTATATTATCTGTTTTTATGCTGCTATTGTATGATGTGTATTTGTCTACATAAATACGTGGGACACTCGGAAAGTTTTGCGATAATAAAAAAATATGTGCTATAGGTACATTTATATTTTTATTACATCTTTTCAAAGTACTCTCCACCAGCCTCTATACAAACTTTTATGCGTCTGAACCAGTTTTCGAAACACTTTTTCCGATCCGAAGCAGAAACCTAGTTTACAGCCTGCTCGAAGGCTGACAGAGCATCATCCGGCGCCGAAAATTGTATTCCTTTGAGCTGATCTTTTATTTTTGGGAATAAGAAGAAGTCACACGGTGCTAGATCAGGGCTGTAAGGAGGGTGGCCCGGGAGTCTGACCGGTGTACTGTCTAGGAAGTCCCTCGTTTTGATTGTGGTGTGGGTGGGCATGTGACTCTCACTGAGGTAGGCGTGTGTCTCAACAGTGGGAACAATACAGGCTGATTATGTTATGTTATGTGGGCGGGCGTATTGTCGTAGTGAAGTAGTAACCCGTGGACTCCTGTTTTTGGTCGCTTGTTGCTCAGAGAAAACTTTTGTCCAGCATTTGATAGTGTACCATTCAGCGCTAGCTTCTTTGGTTTCGCAAAGGAATTGACATCAAGTAGCCAGTCAAACTGAAAAAGTTCGCGATCAAAATCTCACCACCGCTTCTAGATCGCTTCACTTTGATAGGCGTTGATTCGTTTTGAAACACCCAAACCATCGACTGGGGCTTCGTTTTTGGATCGTATTGATAAATCCAGATTCATCACTTGTAACGATGTCGTGAATACGCCGAGACAAGCCTGCTTCAAATTTGCCTATCATATCATGGCACCATTCCATTTGAAGTCTATTGTACGATTCGTCTGGTTTCAGCCGACATTTGAAATCGTAAAATATCGTAGCGCAAAATGGTCTGACGGGAATTGGAAAATCCATTTTTTAAAGTGACACGATATTAATTTTAATTAGCTCGCAAAAAATGTGGAGGGAAGTTTTGTATTTGGAACGTACCAATTATTAGTTATAAAAAATAATGTTTTTTTAAATAAATTATAACTGGCAAGTTTCTCATATATAAAAACTTTTTTTCGCAATACTTTCTATACTGGTATCTATACATAATATATTAATTTTTTAGACCATGAAGACTTGGATGTAATAAACTTATCATTCCACCTGATGGACTGGCACTATTGACAGCTCACTTGAAGCACACATGTCTACCACAAGCAGGAGGCAGGGGGACAATGTTTGTAATATAAAACGTTTAAAATGTACAAACAACTATCAAAAACTTGATAAAATGTATGGAAATTAAAGGCATTTTGAGTTCAGACTGAACATTTTTAAGTGTACGTAATGATTGTACTAAAATCGGCCATAACATCGGCCGCCGGCAGAAGTTACCACCCACCAGACAAAGTCTTGCCGCCAAGCGATTTGTCGTGTTCCGGCATGATGTCTGGTGAAGCCGTACGGAGAACGGGTCTGAGCAGTTGTGTTGCGATGTGTGCCGGGTACGATGCGCCAAATGTTGTTGTGTTGGGAGTTTGGTCGTGGAGGGTCTTCAAATCAATCTCCCTTTGGCGCAGCATCGTTGGTCGTGTTGTTGGGTTTAACATTGCATCACCTCGCTCAACTGCCGTCTTCCTTCCTATTCGCTCAGTTTTTCTGAGTGAATAGGCTCTTAATAAACTAGCGCGCTTTACCATCAACGATCGCATCACCGACGAGACCCTTATAGGCTCGTCCTAAGCAATGCTCCTAGGCTTGCAAAGTATAGCAAAGGCTGCTTGGTTATGTGTGTACGGGTATATAATAAATTGCCTGGTGACTTTAAGTTGGTAAACACAAGATATTGTTTTAATCGGAAATTGAGTGCATGGCTAAACCAACATAACTTCTATAGTCTGAAACAGTTTTTTGACACAAAATGTTGAATACTTTTTGTTCTTATTTTGAATTCTAATTTGCGTGCCGAGTCTAAGCTTGGCAAAACATGTTTGTACTATTGTTATCTGTAAGATCTGTTATACCATGTTTTGAGCAAATAAATATTATTATTATTATTCCTCGTTATTTTTTAAAAAATATCTCACATCTGTGTGTGGGTCGAATTTGGCACGGGCCGAAGCCAAGTGCTTTTAAGTAAAAAAGGATTGAATTAAATTAAGTATTTAAAAATTTTCGGGTTAACCTGCATGTGTTAAGAATAACTGCTTTTTGTAGTAGAAGATAAGTAGACGGGCTAATGTTTAATGTGTCAAGGCTATTGTGTAGGGTTTTTGGGATGACACCTGTGCTGGATATTACGATGGGGATAGTTTTGGTGTAGGTGATGTTCCACTGCGTTTTAAGCTCTATGGATAATTCTGTGTATTTTGCAATTTTTTCAGTGTGTGTGCTAGTAAGATTATGGGTGTTGCATATAGCTATGTCTATTATGTACGCAAATTTATTTTCTTTATCTACCATAGTTATGTCTGGTCTGTTGTTGTATATGGTTTTATCTGTGATTATGGTCCTATCCCAGTATAACTTGAAATTATTGTTTTCTAATACTACCTGTGGTTTGTATTTATAGTAGGGAACTTTGTCTGTAATAAGTTTTGTTTTGATTGCTAGAGATTGGTGGATTATTGCAGCAACTTGGTCGTGGCGGTGTTTATAGTCGGTTTGGGCTATGGCTCTACATGCACCTGTGATGTGTTGGATGGTCTCGGACGCACCATGGCATCGTCTGCAGGAGTCATTGTAGTTGGGTCTGCGAATTATGAATTTTTGGTAGTTGGCTGTGTCAATGACCTGATCTTGGATGGCAATCATAAATCCTTCCGTCTCAGGAAAGAGTTCGCCTCGCCGCAGCCACGCGTTCGATGCTTTGATATCGACATGAGGTTGCTGCAAGTCGAGGCGGTGTCTTCCATGGAGAGATTTACGTTCCCAAGCTGCTATTTTTTCTGCTTTATTAGTAATACGTTCATTGGTTTGTGGGTCAATAGCGTGTAAGTTAAGTGGAGTAATTTTTTTATCTGTTTGTGTGATTACTTTATGTAGGGGTGATTGTTGGGCCTTCTGTATGAAAAACTTTCTTAAGTTAGTTATTTGTTTGTTGTGCAAGTTTTCTATGTCTACAAGACCGCGTCCTCCTTCGTCTCGCGGTAGCGTGAGTCTTTGAACACAGGATCGTGGATGATGCTTTCTGTTTTTAGTTAATGTTGTATTTATGCAGCGCTGTAATTTAGTCAGATCGGTTTTGGTCCAGTTTATAATTCCAAAAGAGTAGGTGAGAATGGGAATAGCAAATGAATTAATGGATTTTATTAAATTGCGCGATGTCAGTTGTGATTTTATGAGCATGTTGAGTTTGTGTTTATATTTAGTGATTATTTTATTTTTTGTTTGTTTCTGATCGATCTGGTGTGATTGTTCAAAACCTAAGTATTTGTAGGTGTCATTTTGTGATAGGGAATCTATTGCTTGGCCAGAGTCTAATACGTATGGGTTACTATCGACGTGCTTTCCATTTCGAAGGGTAAATGTTTTGCACTTATTAATGCCGAAAGACATGTTTATATCATCAGAAAAGGTTTGAGTAAGATCTGCAAGTGAGTGAAGTCCTGATATACTGTTGCTATAGAGTTTTATATCGTCCATAAACAGTAAATGGGTCAGCTTAAAATTATCCGATGTTTCATTATTTTTAATTGTAAGACCACTATCAGAAGAGTTTAAAAGATTAGATAAAGGGTTTAGAGCGAGGCAAAACCATAGGGGGCTTAAAGCGTCTCCTTGGTAAATTCCTCGTTTTATAAGTATGGGATCTGTTTCTATTGATTTTCCTATTTTAAGTTTAGTATTCCAATGTTTCATGGTCTCTGTCAAGAAATTAATTATTTCGGGATGAATTTTGTAGTGTTGTAGTATGTATAGTAGCCAACTATGAGGAACAGAATCAAAAGCTTTTTGATAATCTATGTACATGGTGCAGATGTCATTTTTTGAATTAGCATTATGTTTCATGGCTATGGCGTCTATGGTTAATTGCTCTTTACATCCTTGGCTGTATTTACGGCACCCTTTTTGTTCCTCTGCTAGGATATTGTTCTGTACGGTGTGTTTATAAATAATATCAGCAATGCAACCGGTAGTTAATTTGTAAATGGTTTGAATGCAAGTTATGGGTCTGTATTTGGCTGGATTGATATAGTCTGTGTCTTTAGGAAGCATGTAGGTTAGGCCTTGTGTGATAAATTCTGGGATATTTTGCGGATATTTAATGAAATTATTGATGTGATTATAGATGGCGGGGTGAAGGCAGGTTAATTTCTTATAGTAATAGTTGTGAATGTGATCTGTACCAGGAGTTTTCCAGTTGTGTGCTTTATTGATGACGCTAATGAAAACCTCTAATGGAATAGTGGTAAATGACATATCTGTTACGTTTTCTAAATTTTGTTTATCGTCCTGTATCCATGTGGCCGTGTGATTGTGTTCTAATGTATTCGACCAAATGTTTGACCAGTAGCTGTGTAGCTGTTCAGGAGTAGGAGTGGGTCTATTTATCGTCTGTTGTCTATTTTGTGTGTTTGTCGTGTCTGTGGTTAAAGTTCTATAAAACTGTCTTTCGTTGTTTGTAAATTGTGTATTCTGATCTTTTCGTTTAGTGCAGTTGAGATATCATTGGCGCCTACTTGTTACTGCGGAAAGTTTCTGTTTTAGGGTATCCATAAATTGTTCATTTGTTATATTAGGTTCTTCGTAGCTAGAGTGTGTTCTGTATTTGTGTTTAATTCTTTCAATGTGTGTGATCAGTCTCAAATGCCTATTTCCGTTGATGTATTGTGTCATTCTGCCTATGTCTGTACGTATTATTTCCAGAGGTGTAAAAGTAACGAAAAAAAGTGTACCCGCATGTATTCGTTACTTTAACAATTAGTACTCGTTACTATCGTATCGTTACGTTACTCGTTACTTCTGACACCTTATATTATGATATAGTAACGAATTTAGTCGTACGTACGCGAACAGTACGCGTACGCAATACGACTGCATTCGTATAATGCGTCAAGAAAGTCATAAAAACGGATTTTTAGCCAATGAGGCTACAATACTCTATGACGGAAGCGACAGTGTGTGAGTACTGGCAGGTAAAACCAGTCATGACACTGCACGTCGTGAATTTCTTTATACTTTTGTTTCCTTCATATATGTCATACATGTACAATATAATAAAGGCGATTTACGATCACACGCATGTATTTCTATAAAGAAAAACCCTCACAAATTGGTAGCAAAGCGTGCTTCTATTTCGCAAGTATGCTATAAAAAATGGCATCAGGTATTAATTATCGTTATATAGAACCTTTGACAAAGTCTAACTATGATACGTGGAGTCTGACAGCACAAGCTGTCCTAATAAAAAATGATTATTGGGATATCGTAAGCGGCGACAAAACATTACCACCAGCAACAGATGCGGCGGCGAGATCGGCGTTCAACAAAGAGGACTTAAAGGCAAGAGCTGAAATCCTACTTTTATTGTCACCGTCTAAATTAAAACAAATTAAAGTCTGTACGACATCTAAAGCTGTATGGGACAAGTTAAAGGCTACTTATCAAAGTACTGGGCCTGCGAGAAAAGCTACCTTATTAAAACAGTTGGTTTTAAAACGAATGACCACTGGTGAAGATGTACGAGACCATATAAATGATTTCATGGACATCGTGGACAAACTCGCAGATATGGATATAAAGGTACCTTCAGAACTGCTAAGCATAATGCTTCTATATAGTTTGCCAACAAATTTTGAAAATTTTAGAATAGCCATAGAATTCCGAGACACCCTGCCTAATCCTGAAGATCTAAAGGTAAAGATTCTAGAAGAATACCAAGCCAGGAGTGGTTATGATCAATCTGAAAAAACAGAAGCATACCATATGAAGAAAAATAGGCAAAGGTTGTACTGCAAGGGCTGTAGAAAGAAAGGTCACACCATTGAAGCATGTTGGGGTAACAAGAAAACGTCAAAGAAAGAAAGTTGGGGCACTAGAGAAAAAGGCAACGAAAGCAAATGCAATTTTAACGTTTGCCTGAGCACCGTAAATTCAGATGCTGATAAAAATGTCTGGTGTCTAGATAGCGGCTGCTCATCACATATGTGCGGAGACAAATCAATATTCTCAACCATGACTCCTGCAACTGGTACCCTAAAATTGGCGTCAAGCAAATATACCAGTAGAATTTATGGTAAAGGCAGAGTCACAATCAATACCGATAATCAGGGCTACAATTTCCATGATACCTTGTATGTTCCTGACATATCAGTAAACCTTTTATCAGTCTCTAAAATAACGGACAGAGGACATAAGGTTATTTTTGACAAAGAAAAGGCCTACGTCGTAGAAAAAACCGGCAAAATGACACTGACAGCTCGAAAGAAAAATGGGCTTTACTACTTTGAGTCTGGACGAAAAGAGTTTGCAAAGTACACACCGAAAAACGACGGTGACATAATGGAATGGCATCGCAAACTAGGCCACATAAACGAAAGAGATTTAAAGAAAATGTCTACAGATAATCTTATGTATGGCTTGAACTTAAATGATGAACAAATGGAAACATGTGAAACCTGCATAAAAGGAAAATTATCGAGGTTACCGTTCATAAGACATAATGATCTATACGCAACCGATAATTTGGAAATAATCCATAGCGACGTTTGTGGACCATTTGAATGCGATACATTAGCAGGATCAAAGTACTATGTTACTTTCATAGACGACTATAGTCGCTATTGTCACGTCTATTTTATTAAAAGAAAGAGTGATGTATTTAACATTTTCAAGGAATACAAAAACGAAGTTGAGACTTTTCATAACAAGAAGATAAAGAACCTGCAGACGGACAATGGCACAGAATATCGCAACAAGGAATTTGATGGCTTTCTCAAATCGCATAGCATCAAAAGAAGACTGACCACAGTTTACACCCCTCAACAAAATGGGATTAGCGAGAGGAAGAATAGATCCTTGTTGGACAAAGCCAGATGTCTGTTAATCGAGGCCAGGGCACCTAAAAAGCTATGGGCGGAAGCGGTAGCAACTGCAAACTACCTTATAAACCGCAGCCCTTCTAATACACTTAACGGTGAAACACCATTCAAGAAATGGCTAGGCCGAACACCATCTGGACATCACCTTCACGTGTATGGCAGAAAGACATTTGTTTTAAAAAAGAACAAGCGAGGAAAATTTACTCAGAATGCCAAAGAAGGCGTATTCATGGGGTACTCGCTGACATCAAAAGCTTTCAGAGTGTACGTACCCACAGACGATGATGTTGTGATAAGCAGGGACATAAAAGTCATAGACAAAATGTACTTTGAAGAAGGAAGCCAGAACTATGACGAACTTGTTAAAGATAAAGATTACTCTCGAATGTCTGAAAAAGAAAACAAAAATAGAGACATGAAAAATAAAACGGTTCAATCAATAGAAATTGGAATACCTCTATGTATTAGTGTCTATGAATATAGTCTATTGTCTTGTCATTGTAACTCAGGATCTGACCTGGAAGATGTCGATTATAATGTAATAATTATACAAGTGAAATAAACCAGTCTAATTATCTAAAGTCTTTAATATTTACCAACGCAAGAATCATACATGGTGTCAGAAGTGGAAAAACACATACATGGTGTCAGAAGAGTGAAAAAACCCAATACGAAGAAAGAAAATTCAAAAAATGCAAAAGTCGGATGGCGTCGGTGGCAGCCATGACACCGGTACTGCAATGAACAATGGCTTGAAGGCGCTTAGAATATCGTCAGATGCAACAAACAACAATTACGAAACCTGGAAGCGCTGGTGGCAACAGTTCGAATTATACTTGTTGGCAACGGGTTTAGACAAGTCCGGTGAGAAACGCAAGATCGCCATTTTATTACATCACATTGGTGAAAAATGCTTAAATATTTTCAACACATTCAACATAAATATTGGAGAAAGCACATTACATGACGTCAAAGCCAAATTCGACGAATTTTTTCAACCAAGAAAAAATATTACCATGTATCGTTACATGTTTTTTACCACACGTCAACAGAAATCGGAAAGCATCGAGGATTTCTTAACCGATCTCGAAAATAAGAGCCAAGATTGCGAATTTGGAACGCTCAGAGAATCTCTTATCAGAGATATTTTTATCGCCAACTTGAGTTTGGACTTAGCACATGTACGTCAGAGACTGCTGCAGGAACCTGATCTGACATATCAGAGGATGCGAGAACTAGCTAGGACACTCATCGTCGCACAGCAGGATGCAGACCAAATTGTCAAGAGGTCCACTAGTGAAGAGTCTGAAAAAGTCATGCATCTGCGTCGGAGGAGCCGTGGTCGAGCGGAGCGTCAGCGACGGCGAGCTTCACCAGTCAGTCAGCAGAGATCCAGCGCAGGGAGGTCAAAGTCAAGTCCCAGTCCTGAGAAGCGCTCGAAGACGTGTAGCCGCTGTGGACAACACCACCGCTACAAATGTCCAGCACAGGGAGCTAAATGCAGGTCATGTAACTCTTATGGTCATTTTGCAAAATTTTGTTACTCAAATAATAAAAAAAAAAGTCAGTCATTTAGAGTCTTTTAGTTCAACTGGTAGTCAAGATAATTTTGTTGGAATTTTAAATTGTCATAATTTCAGTCATAGTTATAAGTCTAGTCAATATAATTGTCATTTAGAGTCACAAAGTCATCACAATCAAAATCATTACAGACATAGCAGGTTGTCATACACACAGTCACAGTCACGTCCTAAGTTACAATCAACGGTCAGGTCGCACATAGGCCAGTCGCAGTCAAAGTCTAAGAGATCTCATGAAGACTCATCTTGTCATAAAAAATATCCTGTGTCATATTTCTGTGATGAAAGTGGTGATAATGTCATATCTGAGAGGTCTAATAAAAAATGCCTCAGTGATGAAAAAAGTCGGGTGACTGATAAGTCTAAGAGATCTCATGAAGACTCATCTTGTCATATGTCGTATCTCAATGATGAAAACACTAAACAGTCTGAGAGATTCACAGTCAAGTCAAAAAAGTCAAAAAGTCTTAGTCGAGATTCATATCTTAATGATGAGTACAGACACAAGTCTGAGGAATCTCACACAACAAACACTTGTAGAATTATTACAGCAAAGTCAGCACATAGTAAACAGGTCAATACAGTCGAGTCAAAACAAAACAAATACTATTCTAAACAGTCATGGAACATAAACATTTTAGTTGGTCATACACAAATTAATTGCATTATTGACTCGGGAGCTGATATCAATATTATGTCAAAGAGAACTTTTCAATTTTTGAAATGTCAAAGTCAAATGTCACTTGAGAAATGTCAAATAAACGTTAGTGGGTTTGGTGGTATATCAATACCCATTATGGGCAAAGTCAATATAAAATGTAGTTTATCTTTAAATAATAGCACTATTAGTGTAAATATAGTGTTTATAGTCGCAGATTTAGTTTGTCCGAATGTTTTAGGTCTACCAACTTGTGAAAAATTAGGTATAATTCAAAGAGTTTTCTCTGTGTCTCAACAAAATTTTAGTGAACAAATTCTTACACAATACAATGATGTATTTCAGGGTCTTGGATGTCTACCTCAAGTCTGTCGCCTGAAACTCAAACCTGAAGCAGTGCCATGCGTGGATGCTCCGAGAAGAGTACCCTTCGCTTTACTGAACAAACTGCGCGATGAATTGGATCGCATGGAGAAAATGCAGGTCATTGAAAAGGTTTTTAAACCTACAGAATGGGTGAACAGTATAGTGATAACAGTCAAAAGCACGGGTCAGTTACGAATTTGTTTAGATCCTAGAAATTTGAATAAGAATATTATAAGGGAAATTTATCCACTAAAGTCAATAGATGAGATCAAATCTCAACTAGCAGGAGCTGTTTGTTTTTCTCATTTAGATGCATTTTCAGGATTTTGGATGCTTAAACTAGATGAATATAGTTCTGATTTATGTACATTTCAAACACCTTTCGGTAGATATAAATATTTAAGGTTACCTTTTGGTATTAATGCATCGTCTGAAATTTTTCAAAGAGTCATGATGAATTTGTTCGGTGATTTAGAAGGAGTTCTAATATTCATCGATGATATTTTGGTATATGGACCAAACGAGTCAGTACATAATGAGAGAGTACATAAAGTCATGCAACGAGCACGTGAAGTCAATTTAAAGTTCAATAAGTCAAAATGTAAATTTTTAGTATCAGAAGTCTGTTTTTTAGGGTATGTTTTTAGTAAAGATGGTGCTAGGGTTGATGAAGAGAAAGTAAAAGCAATTGTCAATATGCCCACACCAAAAAATGTCAAAGAATTGCAAAGAATATTAGGTATGATCAATTATTTAGGTCCCTTTATTAGCAATTTGTCTCAAAAAACTCAAATTTTAAGAAATCTTTTGAAGAAAGATTCAGTCTGGACTTGGGATGAAAATCATAGTCAATGTCTTAAGAGTTTAATCGATGAAATTACAAATTCACCAGTTTTAGCTCATTATAATCCCAATGTACCATTAGTCTTGTCAGTCGATTCGTCAAAGTCAGCATTAGGAGCAGTCATTATGCAGAATAATAAACCTATTGCTTATAGTTCAAAAACATTAACTCAAACTCAGTCAAGGTATGCTCAAATTGAGAAAGAATTGTTAGCCATTCAGTTTGGTTGTGAAAAATTTCACCAGTATGTGTACGGTCATAAAGTAACTGTTCATACTGATCATAAACCTTTAGTCTATCTTTTTAAAAAGCCATTACATGATGTACCAGCAAGATTGCAACGTATGATGTTAACTTTACAAAAATATGATTTGGAAGTTATACATGTTCCAGGTAAAGAAATGTTTATATCTGACACTCTGTCTAGAGCAGCATTGAAAGAACATTATATACCTGAGAATGAGTCAGAAATATCTTGTCATGTCAATTTAATGCATTTAAGTCTAGCAGTCACAAAGGAGTACTGTACAAAATTGTTACAGAACACTAAGAAAGATGATACTTTGCAATTGTTAAAAAAGTATTATTATGAAGGTTGGCCAAAAAATAAAAATAATGTCAGTCTGTCAATAAAACCATTTTGGAACATACAAGCTGAAATTCATGTAGTCAAAGATTTGTTGTTCAAAGGGTCAAAATTAATAGTACCACAGTCAATGTATAAGGAAATGTTAGGTAAAATTCATGAAGGTCACCAAGGTATAAATAAATGCTTAAAACTGGCTAGAGAGTCTTTGTACTGGCCAAGCATGTCAGCTGATATTAAAAACTTGGTAGAACAATGTTATGTATGTGCACAATTTAAACCTAATAATCCAAAGGAACCACTAAAAAATTTTGAAATTAATAAATATCCATGGCAACAAGTAGGTGTTGATTTAATGTATTTTGATAACCTTACTTATTTAATTGTCACAGATTATTATTCTAAATTTATAGAAATAGCTTTGTTAAATAAAAACAGTACAGCAAAGAATGTAATAACACATTTAAAGTCCATTTTTGCTCGTCATGGAATACCTTTATCTTTAGTGTCTGATGGTGGTCCTCCTTTTCAGTCATTAGAATTTAAGAATTTTATGCATGAATGGGACATAGAACACATTGTAACTAGCCCATATCATCCACAGTCAAATGGTCAAGCAGAGAGTTCAGTCAAAATTATCAAAAATATGTTAAAAAAATGTAAAAGAAACTCATCTGATCCATACATAGCTTTATTACAGTATAGAAACACACCTAAGAATAATTTACCATCTCCAGCTCAATTGTTAATGTCCAGGAATTTAAGAAATAACATTCCTATGTCTTATAAGAAATTAAAACCTAAAGTGGTTACATTCAAAAATTATGAAGAATGTGTCAAGCAAAATAATAAAAATAAGTCTAAATATTATAATAGAAATACAAAGTCATTGTCATTACTGTATCCCAATGATCATGTATACTTTAAAAGAAAGCCTGATAGCAATTGGGAACAAGCCATTGTCAAGCTAAGGTTGGCTAATAATAGGTCATATGTCGTTGAGGATGTCAATGGAGTTAGGTATAGGAGGAATAGGGTTCATTTAAGACACAAATATTCTCCTATGCTATCCAATTCGTCGCAGGGGAGAGAGGAAGGTAACAGGCAGGAGTCTAGACCTCAAGAGCTCTCATCTCAATCCTCAGTCAGTCAACATGTAACTCGTTCTGGAAGAGTTGTAAAGCCAACCAGAAGGCTAATTGATGAAATAGATTAAGTAGAACATTGTATACTAGATTAAGACCTAACTATAGTCTTAAGTCATTGTCTAAATTGTAACTAAGTCAGGTTTCTATAATATTGTTTGTCAAGGGTTAATTTAAACTTAAACAGGGGGGATGTTGTATCATACATCACTACTCTGTAGTCGAGTAACTAATACCATCTCTATGTATTAGTGTCTATGAATATAGTCTATTGTCTTGTCATTGTAACTCAGGATCTGACCTGGAAGATGTCGATTATAATGTAATAATTATACAAGTGAAATAAACCAGTCTAATTATCTAAAGTCTTTAATATTTACCAACGCAAGAATCATACACATGAGATGTCTACAGTAAAAGAAATAGAGTCTTACGATGACGCATCAGACGTTTTAGAAATACCAGTGAATGGGAGGCCACAAAGAGAGAGGCATCCGCCCGCGTGGACCAAAGATTTTATATTGCACCAGACTGAAGAAAGTCAACTATTCACAGAGATATCTTTTATGTCTGAAGAGAATGAAAATGAAGAATACTGGCATGATGCCATAAAAGCTGAAATAAGAGCACATGTTAAGAATGGAACCTGGAAAATAGAAAAGAAGAATAAAGACATGAAAGAAGTGGATTATAAAATAGTTCTAAGAAATAAAATAGGCCCTGACAACAGAGTCACCAAGAAAGCCAGACTTGTAGCACGGGGTTTCACTCAACGACCAGGCGTTGACTACAACGAAACATATGCTCCTGTAGCTAAACTGAGTACGATAAGATCGGTTATCGGAATAGCAATAGAAGAAGGCTTGAAATTAAACCAGATGGATGTCACAACGGCGTACCTGAATGGTGAACTAGAAGAAAATATAGTGATGAAGTATCCTGAATGTTTAGAAGAATATCTGACTGAAATCATGGTCGAAGAAAGTAAACAAGAAGATTCTACTTTGTATAACAAAGCAATGAGAATGTTAAAGGACATAAAAAACAATCCCAAAGAGAAAGTTTGTCATCTCATAAAAGCTTTATATGGACTCAAACAGGCAGGGAGGCAGTGGTTCAAGAAACTCAACACAGAATTAAAGAACATTGGTTTTAAAGCATCAGAAGCTGACCCATGTCTATACTTACTAGAGAAAAGAGGAGTTAAAGTCATAATAGTTATCTATGTCGACGATTTGTTAATTGCCTATTCGTGTCCTAGAAAACATAAACAAATACAAGACTTGTTGAATACAAAATTTGAGTTAAAAGACTTAGGTAAGCCTAAACGGCTAATTGGGATAGACATTACTTATAAAGGAGATGAAATCAAATTGAACCAGGAGAAGTTCATAGAAGATACTCTTAAAAAATTCAAAATGGAAGATTGTAAGGCCACGTCTACACCTATTGAACCAGGTCTTAAGCTAGAAAAAGGAGGAAGATATGAAAGGAACGATCTACCCTACAAAAATTTGATTGGCACACTCATGTATCTGGCAGTGGCAACTCGACCCGATATAATGTTTGCCATAAGCTATCTCTCCCAATTTAATGATTGTTATGGAGAAGAGCATTTCAAATGTGCAAAAAGAGTGCTGCGGTACCTAAAGGGTACAAAAAGCGTTGGTCTTATATTTAGAAAAACTCTCCAAGAATTATACGGCATGACCGACGCAGATTGGGGCGCATGCAAACTCGACCGGAAATCTTTTTCTGGCTACTGTTTTAAATATGCAGGGACGGCTATAAGCTGGATGTCGAAGAAACAAAAGACTGTAGTGCTATCGACTGCCGAAGCTGAATACGTCGCCTTGACTGAAGCTGCAAAAGAGGCCATTCACCTCAAAAGTATATTTAAAGATCTTGGGGCCAATTATGACAGCATAGTCATATTAAACGACAACCAAGCTGCCCTCAAGTTAAGTGGGAATACAATGGTCACTTCAAAGTCCAAGCACATTGACTTAAAAATGCACTTTATAAGAGATTGCATAATGGAAGGAGCGATACAGGTCAGGTATCTGCGAACCGAGGATATGGAGGCAGATATTCTAACCAAAGCCCTAGCCGGACCGCGGCTGTTAAAATTGCGAAGCGAATTAGGAATTTCCTGAATCCTGATCACTACGACAGTGCCGTGAAGAGGAGTGTGAGTACTGGCAGGTAAAACCAGTCATGACACTGCACGTCGTGAATTTCTTTATACTTTTGTTTCCTTCATATATGTCATACATGTACAATATAATAAAGGCGATTTACGATCACACGCATGTATTTCTATAAAGAAAAACCCTCACACAGTGGCGCCATTAATAAATTTCATGACTTTTCTGATGCATTATAGTTGCGTGAACTGTGTAGCAGTGCTCATACGAAAAGTACGAGTAACGAAATGCATTCGAGAGTAACGTTTCGTTACTTCATACTAGATAGCGCACCCGTTACTCAGTAACGAATACATACGGTTTGTCACAGTTCTAATTATTTCTATTTTTATGTCTAGTCGTTTCAACCACTTTGGTCTTCGGTCTGCTGCTGTGTTTCGTTGTTGTGTAGATGTTTGTGTAGATATTGTTTGCTCTTTAATTTTGGTTCCATTACTGATTGCTGCGGTGTATGCAGCGCAATAGACAAGTGTGTGAGTTTTCTGAAAGTTGTCCTCATTAGATGAATATCTTGGTAAAACTGTGTTATTTAAATATGTGATTATATGTGCAAATTTTTTTGATGTTTTCTGTTTAGGTATGAATGGTCTATTTGTGGGATCTGTTAATGAATATTTATTGTAGGTTTCTTCAAAAATCTTTCCTATTTTGGTGTCTAGGGATTCGTCTATAAACGCAGTACTTATTGTTTCATCAAGTGGTGTCTGTGTATTGTCAATTGTGATTAGAAGGTCCGTTTGGTTTAAGTCACTACTAGAGTGTAGGTTGTTGGGATACGTATTTATAGAACTTTCTATTGTAACATCATGTTGAGTGTTTTGTGTGGGCTGCATATTGAGGATATCCCTAATTTCTCCTTTTATTTCTTCTAATCTTTCGTCTGTAATAAGTTTATTATTATTATTATTCGCTCAGTTTTTCTGAGTGAATAGGCTCTTAATAAACTAGCGCGCTTTACCATCAACGATCGCATCACTGCTTACCATCAGGCGGGATTGCGGTCAAGCGCTAGTTAATAATTATTAAAAAAAAAAAAAAAAAGTAACATCGAAGATAAGGTAAACATAATCAGTAACTCTATGGATTTATCTACAAGAGTATCGCATTTTAGACGTGAAATAGGCAAGATGGCAGATATCATTTATATTAACTCTTTAATCTTTTCATAAGAACAGGTAATTGTTATCGTTATAGTCAAGGCACGAATATTGAGAAATGCTGCTTTATAATACCAATGCTTTTATCAAGCTTGCATAGTTTAAAAGATAATAGATATATTTACGATACTCGTACCTTCATACTTGCGATCAGTAAATATGATCGATAGGGATTAAAACTTTGGTACCTAGCTGGATAGTATTTTTATGTAATTGGAATATTTTTATCTAAGTATCTATACTAATATATAAAGCTGAAGAGTTGGTTTGTTTATTTGGTTTTTTGAACGCGCTAATCTCAGGAACTACTGGTCCGATTTGAATAATTCTTTTTGTGTTGGATAGCCCGTTAATCCAGGAAGGCTTTGGGCTTATAATATCATGCTGCGACCAATAGGAGCGGAGCATAACTAAACCACCTGAACGAAGTCGCAGGCGGCCGCTACTATAAAATAAACAACATCGAAGTATGTCTTTGTAATAACAAAATAACGGGTTACAGCCCAGTCGACCCGCTTGGAGCCCAGTCGACCCGCTTGGACTCGACCCGTACAATAATATTTGAATATTTCTGGTTTGTAAGGTATAAAAAATTCCATTTACAATCAGTAAGCCTAATCACATAAAATTGTTGATTTATTGCTTGCACCACAGCGAGTGTAAAATTACAGCTTTTTACTTAATTTATGCAATCTATATTAATATATGAAGCTGAAGAGTTTGTTTGTTTGAACGCTCTAATCTCAGAAACTACTAGTCCGATTTAAAAAAATATTTTTGCATTGGATAGCCCATTAATCCAGGAAGGCGCTTTGCGAAGTGGCTGCGTGCGCACGTGACCGGAGAGACAGCGGGGTGGTTTTTAGTCAGTAGGAGTCCGTCGCCCACCCCAGGGCGGCGTACATCCATTGAGGATTTTCCACCCCGAAACAAGGTAAGTTGCAAGTTGACTCGCATATAGTGATAGTTGTTACAAGTTGACTCTCATCGCTTCACCGCACTCCCGCACCGCTCTGCTACTTCAGCCAACGACGCGTCTCAGTTAGACTACAGCAGTTTTCTTTCGACTGCAATCAAATATTTTGTCCGTGTATTATTGTGTGTGATAATATTGATCATTGTATATACAAACAAATTGTTGGTTCAGAATACGATTCAGAAGTATACATAACGAATAATCATAAGTCATACCACATTTTAATGGTTAAGGGGCCAAGGCATTCTTATATTCTGTTTAAATTAAACATAAACAGCGAAATAAACCAAGACAACAATTTCTTACTTATTTTTAAATTTTGTTTACGTATTTACTTAATTATTATACATCACCCCGCCACGCCCACTGTCCTCAAAGGTTTCAGCAGAATTGTATCAGGAAGGTACAATTAGTATGTACATTCCATGTTTCGCCCTTAGTTGTAAAGGGTTTTTAAATAGGGACGCTCGAACTTTGCGAATGCGATAGCTCTCAAATTTGGCATGAATACATATTTAGTCGTGACATTTCACCATGGAACGCTACACGCTTCAACAACGCGTAGAAATTATTAAAATTTATTATCAAAATCAGTGCTCTATTCGCCTAACGTTTCGTGCGCGTAAGCGTCCAATTTATGGCGTTCATGGCTGTCCTGCAGAGTCCACAGTCAGTCGTTTGATAAAAAAAATTGAGACAACCGAGTCGGTGATCGATGAAGCAGTTCCTGACGTCAAAGAAACTCAAGATCATTGGAGAATATTGTTGCCGTTCGAGACAGTGTGCGAGTAAACCCCAGACAATCCATTCCGCGTCGTGCGCAAGAACGAGAGCGGATTTTGGTCCGGCGGTATTATCGGCCCTTATTTCTTCGAAGATGCGCAAGGAGCCGCGCTCACTGTAATTGGCGACCGATATGGGACGATGATAATTTTTTTGTGGCCTAGGGTAGGTGGTATGGATCTCACAAACATGTGGTTCCAACAGGACGGCGCCACTTGCCATACAGCACATTAAATTTATTGAAAGAGAAGTTCGAGGGCTTCGTCATCTCGTGTCCCTAGATCGTGTGACTTAACACCGCTCGATTATTTTCTGTGAGGCTACGTGAAATCTCTAGTATATGCAGTTAAATGACAGTCAATTGCTGCCCTAAAGGCCAACATAACTCGCGTTCTTCGTGAAATTGAGCCCCATTTATGTGAAGATGTCCTTCAAAATTGGTCCATCAGAATACACCATCTACAGCGGAGTCGCGGTGGCCATTTGGCTGATATTATTTTCCACTTATAATGTCATTGAATATTCTTTAAAATGTAATGAAAATGGTAATATCATTTAAACAGATTGTTATGTTCGAGCGCTCTTAATGAAAAAATAATATCTCTATGGGTTCGCCTGTAATAAGTTTCGAACCTAATGGACACAATTTGAAAATGGTTAATATTGCATTATCTTAATGACTTTCGTTTGTTTTAGAATTTCCGTAATTAGACAAGAATATTGATTAAATTACCTCGTCGATGTCAAGTTTCCATATTTCTTTTTGGATAATTTGAGTAGAATTAGTCAAATAGGACAATAACTTCATAGGTCTAATTCGTGACTTATGCTGATGTTTGTAAAAACCAATCGTTCGTTGTGCTGGTACATGTTTCTCTTTTTCTTAGAAAAAATGAAATCCTATATCCTTTTGGTCATTCACAAAGGCCCAGATTTTTTTAAGTTTAAATAATTTCATAGCTTGAGCATTTGATGTGAAGGACTGAGGTAAATGTGACGAGAGTTTTTTTTTGTATGAATTTCGATGACTATAAGAGTAGGGGAAGCGAGGACTATGAGCACTATTGATGCTCAGAGTGCCCCCTGACAAAGAAGCGAGGGATGTACTGTGTGAGTGATGACTAACGAGATGAGGACTATTGATGCCCAGAGTGTCCCCTGACAAAGAAGCGAGGGATGTACTGTGTGAGTGATGACTAACGAGATGAGGACTATTGATGCCCAGAGTGCCCCCTGACAAAGAAGCGAGGGATGTACTGTGTGAGTGATGACTAACGAGATGAGGACTATTGATGCCCAGAGTGTCCCCTGATAAAGAAGCGAAGGATGTATTGTGTGAGTGATGACTAAAGAGATGAGGACTATTGATGCCCAGAATGTCCCCTGACAAAGAAGCGAGGGATTAACTATGTGGGTGATGACTAACGAGATGAGGACTATTGATGCCCAGAGTGTCCCCTGACAAAGAAGCGAGGGATGTACTGAGTGAGTGATGAGTAACGAGATGAAGACTATTGATGCCCAGAGTGTCCCCTGACAAAGAAGCGAGGGATGTACTGAGTGAGTGATGAGTAACGAGATGAAGACTATTGATGCCCAGAGTGTCTCCTGACAAAGAAGCGAGGGATGTACTGAGTGAGTGATGAGTAACGAGATGAAGACTATTGATGCCCAGAGTGTCTCCTGACAAAGAAGCGAGGGATGTACTGAGTGAGTGATGACTAACGAGATGAGGACTATTGATGCCCAGAGTGTCCCCTGACAAAGAAGCGAGGGTGATACTGTGTGAGTGATGACTAACGAGATGAGGACTATTGATGCCTAGAATGTCCCTTGACAAAGATGCGAGGGATGTACTGAGTGAGTGATGACTAACGAGATGAGGACTATTAATGCCCAGAGTGTCCCCTGACAAAGAAGCGAGGGATGTACTGTGTGAGTGATGACTAACGAGATGAGGACTATTGATGCCTAGAATGTCCCCTGACAAAGAAGCGAGGGATTAACTGTGTGAGTGATGACTAACGAGATGAGGACTATTGATACCCAGAGTGTCCCCTGACAAAGAAGCGAGGGATGTACTGTGTGAGTGATGACTAACGAGATGAGGACTATTGATGCCCAGAGTGTCCCCTGACAAAGAAGCGAGGGATGTACTGTGTGAGTGATGACTAACGAGATGAGGACTATTGATGCCCAGAGTGTCCCCTGACAAAGAAGCGAGGGATGTACTGTGTGAGTGATGACTAACGAGATGAGGACTATTGATGCCCAGAATGTCCCCTGACAAAGAAACGAGGGATTAACTGTGTGGGTGATGACTAACGAGATGAGGACTATTGATGCCCAGAGTGTCCCCTGACAAAGAAGCGAGGGATGTACTGAGTGAGTGATGACTAACGAGATGAGGACTATTGATGCCCAGAGTGTCCCCTGACAAAGAAGCGAGGGATGTACTGTGTGAGTGATGACTAACGAGATGAGGACTATTGATGCCCAGAGTGCCCCCTGACAAAGAAGCGAGGGATGTACTGTGTGAGTGATGACTAACGGGATGAGGACTATTAATGCCCAGAGTGTCCCCTGACAAAGAAGCGAGGGATGTACTGTGTGAGTGATGACTAACGGGATGAGGACTATTAATGCCCAGAGTGTCCCCTGACAAAGAAGTGAGGGATGTACTGTGTGAGTGATAACTAACGGGATGAGAACTATTGATGCCCAGAGTGTCCCCTAACAAAGAAGCGAGGGATGTACTGTGTGAGTGATGACTAACGAGATGAGGACTATTGATGCCCAGAGTGTCCCCTGACAAAGAAGCGAGGGATGTACTGTGTGAGTGATGACTAACGGGATGAGGACTATTAATGCCCAGAGTGTCCCCTGACAAAGAAGTGAGGGATGTACTGTGTGAGTGATAACTAACGGGATGAGGACTATTGATGCCCAGAGTGTCCCCTAACAAAGAAGCGAGGGATGTACTGTGTGAGTGATGACTAGCGACTAGCGATAACAAACAGGCGGAGTTACTTTTGAATTTGTAGTATTACTATAGATTATTTTAATATAAATTTACATACTAAATGAACATGAATCAGGATGGTTAAAAGAATAGGGAATTGCCAAAGTAGCCATGGGTCGACTGTATGGAGGATGGTATGGTTTGAAAATTGGGGAATACTGCCAAGCGTAGGGATTATGGCAAACTCCTCTATACATGACTGAAGAAGAAGGAATTACCACTAACAATATGGAAGAGAAAGATGATGATGTACTTCTATAAAGATTGAATTGGGATACGAGTTATTTGAAGCTTGCACATAGTTTATCAACTTGAAATGGGATACGAGGTATTTGAAGCATGCACATAGTTTATCAACTTGAAATGGGATACGAGGTATTTGAAGCATGCACATAGTTTATCAACTTGAAATGGGAAACGAGGTATTTGAAGTATGCACATAATTTATCAACTTGAAATGGGATACGAGGTATTTGAAACATGCACATAGTTTATCAACTTGAAATGGGAAACGAGGTATTTGAAGTATGCACATAATTTATCAACTTGAAATGGGATACGAGGTATTTGAAGCATGCACATAGTTTATCAACTTGAAATGGGATACGAGGTATTTGAAGCAAGCACATAGTTTGTCAACTTGAATTGGGATACGAGGTATTTGAAGCATGCACATAGTTTATCAACTTGAAATGGGATACGAGGTATTTGAAGCATGCACATAGTTTATCAACTTGAAATGGGAAACGAGGTATTTGAAGTATGCACATAATTTATCAACTTGAAATGGGATACGAGGTATTTGAAGCATGCACATAGTTTATCAACTTGAAATGGGATACGAGGTATTTGAAGCAAGCACATAGTTTGTCAACTTGAATTGGGATACGAGGTATTTGAAGCAAGCACATAGTTTATCAACTTGAAATGGGATACGAGGTATTTGAAGCATGCACATAGTTTATCAATTTGCTTATTGATTATGATTATTATTATCCGAGTTCTTCGGTCATTAAAATCCCGAATCAACTTAGTTAGGAAAACGAAAATGTAAATGCCTTAAGTATACTTTTTACACGTTCTGATAATGTAGGTATGTGAAGATACGGTAAAATATTCAATGTCAATCTGCATTGCAGGTTAATAGCCGAGTATTGACTTAAAAGGGAGATAAACACGCAGCATAATAATGAGAGTTCAGTGAAATGGATGACATTTCAGTTTAATTGCTGATCTCAACCTTTGGAAGAGTCAGGTAGAGTAAAATATTGAAACACGGAAATATCAAATACTTTCTTTGAGTACGTCATAACTCGGAAGAACATTGATCGTAACCACTTAGTCACGAATAACTTAAAATATATATTTTTTTGTTAGGGCATTGGCCTCCCCTTTTTTTCCAAACCTTTCTGTCCCGCTCCCGTGCGATCTCAGGCCATTTGCAGACTAAACTTACATTTTTATTAATTCCTTTTAACGTTACGTATTTTATTTAAATAATTTATTTAAAAGGATGACTTTAAATGCCGCAGAGTCTTGGAGTTTTGGAACATTATCAGTCAACAGCCATGCGATGGAATTTTCCGATCATGATTTAATTTCATAATTGTTTTAGTTATATGACGATATTACCTATACTATATTTTAATGTTATTTAGTATTACAATTTATTTAGTATTACAAGTGTATTCAGTATATATATATAATTTTGTCCTATATAAATGCTCAACTAACACGTCCAAATATTGTTTCTTATATATCATTCAATTTCAGAGAACTGCTGAAATATCAAAATGCACTTCAAATAATTAATACTTTTAAGAAAATTAAAATTAGTAATAGCCTAGTTTTGATGATTTTGACTTGAAAAATTCCATCTGGCTTAATGTGGTTTAATAGATATTTTATAGAGATATTATCTACTTGACATGTTTTGGTGACCTCGATAGCTGTTAACCTTAACGCGTAGGCCATTACTGGCTCCAACTAATTAAATATATATAAAAAGGTAAATTCAGCAATCGAAAATTAATTTTACACGTAAGTATAATAACATGAGGCAGACACGAATAATAAACTTTGGACTTGAGTGAGTTTTATCGATATACATGACGTATTACGAGGAATCACCCTTTAATGGGTTAGGCAGAGGTGTACCTACAGTACAAGCAGGAACCTACTGCCATCAGTCGGATGCAAATCCAAACTCTGGGCTGCGACAGACTCTAAATTTAAATAGAAATGTTATATCCAAAATTATCATTATTTTATAGAGTGACAAATGCCATCAACCCGCTGCAAAGGCTTCTCCCCATGAATTCGAGTTCATTAGGCCCATCATAATATATACATATACGACTAAAGTAATAAATACTTAAATTATATTTGTAATTGTAAATTTGGTGCAAAATCAAAGAGAAATAACGACGTTGCTTGACGAAGAATCAAACCTTTTAATGAATAAGTCATTGTTTCTGCGAGGCGAAAACCACACAGTAAAAATATCGAGGATCTTTTTACTAAGCAAAAAGTATTAAAGACTAGGCTAGGACTAATTAGAAGAAATATTTCTGCAGTAATTTCATGCGGTGTAATTAAAATTGATAGGTTTGCATAATGATAAAGTGTAACGTGTTATAAGTGTACGTTTGACCCTTGTACTTACGGCAATGTGCAATGTTCATTATTGTGATTGGTAATTACGACACTATTCGAGATCCACAACAGAAACTGTCTTTTATACTACTTACTTAGTTTACTGATGAGTTAAAGAAAGTTTTTATAAGATTCTCTCATAACGACGTACTTAAGTTAAGACCCATTTACATGGTGCAAGTTTCCTTCCTACACACTATTACTGTCAATTTGAATAATTTGGAAGGATATTGCTTCATATGTTTGAAAAATGTGTCTGCTCAACGGAATAAATAACGAAATGAATATTGTTGAATTATCAAAATGGAACCCATTGCTACTGATAGTGTGATACGCAATTGGGTTGTATCCTAAAAAAATAATGTCCATCAGATAGATATATAAAAAATATTGAACACATATTGTTTATTTTTTCTTTCATTCAAGTACTTAGGAAGATATATTAATTTGAAAATGTCACAGACGTCACGCCAAGGTACAAAATATGTAGGTATACCACGGCGTGACGTAATTAGCCCCCACTCCGTAATTTTAATACGCTATATCTCAGTAGTTTTTGGTTATTTCGACAAACTAAAAATACGGGTCCTAATTTTTTTTATTATCTATAAGACAGACTAATTATTTTTTGATTTTCATACCTTGGATACATACCTATTACCATGCAGTTTGTTGTTTGCCTGTGGTAGTTCATTGGTAAAATAAAAGATTTTCATCGTCTCAAAGCGGTTTGGAACAACTTTTATTGTTGGATCAACTGTTGAAAAATAATAATATTATATGTCACAGGCAATTAGATTGTAAGTGTAAGTCAGTCTTATCCTTATTAATATTATAAATGGGAAAGTGAGTTTGGTTGTTCCGCTTTCACGCCTTAATTACTGAGCCAATTACTTTGAAATTTGGCAGACGTAAAGTTAGAAGTCCGGATTAAATGATAGGGCGGGCACTTTTTATCCCGGAGAAATTTGATGTAGGTACCCGAGGTAAATCTAAAAAGTGCGATATAACCGAGCTCCACACAGGGGAAGCCGCGGGCGGAAAGCTAGTATACAATAAATGCTTCGGGTTTTCGGTTCAAATGAATAAATCCGATTTTTCATGGAAAAATAATTTTCTTAACGACTGAACCAGATCTTCGCTTCAGATTTTCTATATGTAGTTTTCTCCATCCAACTTTCTTCATGATTTAACACGAGTTCTTGAAGATGTAATACTTATTAAAATAACAAATAACAAGGAATGTAACAATACAATCGATTGTGTACAATCTAAACTCTCTTAGGGGAAGCGGACTTTGCATAGCATGAGTAATGTTTGATATGGCGAACAAAGGACTAATTTACTTGGCATATGTAAAACCGTCTATTTATATTCAAGTTACATATACATATATCTGAACTTTTGTGGCGTTGAACAGAATCTAATTCAAACTGTTTAAGCAAATAGGAAAGAGGAACTCAAGCGTTTACATAATTTGTAACAAATGGTTTCGTTCTACGGGTAGCATCTTGAATATACTATAAATCAAAATCAAAAGTCATTTATTCAACTTAGTCTGAGAATCGGCACTTTTTGAACGACAATATTACATAAGACAGTCCCCCAAAACGCCCACGCATCGACACTTCCTAGTGCTTTCGCTGGGAAGAAGAAGTGACGGAAAAAACTCAACAACTGTCTGTTCATTTAAAAAAAAAAAAAACACATGACTTTTTACAATACTATGTATAGTGATGAACACAAGAAAATACAACAACAATGAAATTATTGAAAATATGCCAGCTACCACGCCAAAATACCAGCAAAGCAAAACAATACATACATACATATATATGTACATATATAACATACATATATATGTATTGAAAAAAAGTGAATTATATGAACTCATATAACGTGTCAGTAAGCTAATTCCATAGAAAGAACACATTGTCCTGAGTTAATCAGAGCGACCAGCTATTCTTATCATTTAAATAAACACTTACGGAATAATTTGCCTTTGAACAAAGCTTGGACTTGATTTATGCTTTAAATGCATTGTAAGGCAAGTCTAGCAAAGCAGAGGGTATCTTGTTATAAAAAGTTATACCAAGCCCAACAAAAGAGTTATATGAACCTTTTGAAATCGGTGAAAAGGAGCTCGCAGTTTGACATATAAGATGTTGGCTAAGATGAATTTCGAAGCAACCGTGAGAATACCAATATGTTTAAAGAAATCTCTCAGAGGAAATCTGACACCGAGCTGGTAAATTGCTCGGACAGCTCGTTTTTGGAGTACGTACAACTATATTTTGTATGTCAGCGGCTTTGCCCCACAGTAGAATACCGTAGGACATAACGCTGTGGAAATAACTAAAATAAACTAAACGAGCTGTATCAACGTCAGTATATTGTATAATATATATATACTACGATATCTCATATATAAAATTCTGTCAGTGTTTGTCCTCGAACTCCTTGGAAACACCGCTTGAGCGATTTTAATTAAATTTCTTTACACATTCGTTAGTAGATCTGAGAATAAGTTTTAATCTATTTTTTATATTGATAAGTGAATTTTTTTTATTAAATTATCGTACTACTACTACATATGCGGGTGACTACCGCGAGGCGCAGCCGGCAGCTCATAATGTTTTTTTTTTATTTGTAATTCACAAAACTGGTGTACAATCATGCATACAAAAAATTAATCATAACATAATACATCTGATTGATACCTACTAGATATGAATCTAACATGCACAGGTAAAACAAACCACTTAGTTGCTATTAATAAATACTTACAATTTGATAAAAATTTGAGAACATAAAATAAAATAAGATCTCAGAAACAAAACTAAAAAATAATCTTAACATTAAATTTTTGAGTTTAGCTTTCATTGAGGCTATAGAACCAGCACATCACACACAGCACATCCACATCATCACTAATAGAGTTGGCAAAAGAAAGCATGCGGCTTATGGGAGAAGAGTTGCCTATATTAGTTCGACTGTGAGGCAGGGCGAATGTTCTTCGGTTAATTAAGCGGCTACCACTACGAGGGACGCTATTTTTCACTTCTTCTAATATTTTGGCAGAATCTACTAAACCATTGAGAACTTTAAACAAAAACATAAAATCCAAGTATTTCCTACGTGTGCTTAAAGATGTAATTTTATAATATCTCAATCTGGAGTCGTACAAGCTTAGACTACGACATCTGTTATTAAAGTAACATATTTAAGTAACATGTTTATGTATACATATTTATTTAACGATTCCAAAAAAAGTTTCTGTACCATTTAGTACAGAAACTTTTTTTGGAATCGTTCGATTCTATCTGAATGTACCCGATAAAACGGGTTCCATATTGTACTGCAATATTCGAGAATACTGCGAATAATGCTATTATAAATGGAAATAGTCAGGGCAGGTTCTCTAAAAATTTTCATATCCCTGACGATGAAACCTGACAATTTAGATGCTTTATTAATAATTTGATCGTAATGACTCCTATAATTTAAACTACTGTCTACTAAAATACCAAGGTCTCTAATTGTATTAACTTCTTGGGGCGGGTTGTTATTAATAGTGTAGCAAACCTGACGTGTTTTCTTTTTCCGACTAAACTTAATGTTACTTCATGCTTATTTTGATTCAAAAATATATTATTTTCTACACACCAATTGAATACGTTGTTTAAATCTTTCTGAAGCTGAAAAGTGTCAGAATCACTACATGTATATCGATATAATTTCAAATCATCGGCAAAAAGTTTATATTCAGAGCCAATAAAACTACCTAAATCATTTACAAAAACTAAGAAAAATAAGGGCCCCAAATGTGACCCTTGAGGTACCCCTGATGGTATACAACACAGTTTGGATTTAAAACATTTCAAATACACCAGTTGTGAGCGATTTCTTAAATTCGACTCACACCAGCGCAGCAATGACCCATGTATGCCCATGCCTTCCAATTTAGTTATAAGTAACTTGTAAACTACTAAATCGAAAGCCTTTTTGAAGTCGGTATATATCGGATGAACTTCATTTCCTTCGTCTAACGCTGATGATATATAAGAAACATACTCAACCAGATTGGTCTGGGTCGATTTTTTAGGACGAAATCTGTGTTGGTTATCATCGAGCATATTCTGAACGTGTGAAGACATTTTTTTCTGAACAAGTGACTCAACGATTTTACCACACGTTTAAAGTATTGACACTGGTCTGTAATTTGAAACGTCGTCAATACTACCAGATTTCAAAATTGGCGTGATGTGCGCTATTTTCCACTGATCAGGAAAATAGCTCTGTGATAAAGAGCAGTTGAAAATTGTAGTCAGAGGATCAGCCAGGTTTGCTGCACACTTTCTAAGAAAAAAAGGAGGGATCGAATCAGGCCCTGGACCCTTATCACAGTCGAGGGAAGACAAGGTATCAAAAACTTCTTTTACCTCAATTTCGCAGTGACTAAAAGTATTATTGTTTGAAGAAATGCGGTCAACGTTGAAGAGCGTGTTTTACTATTTCGTAAATATATGGACTGAAAATGATTCGAAAACAGATTGCAAATGTCCTGACCTCCGCGGGCAAAAGGTATACAGCAGCATTCAGTTATAAAGTACTTTATAACTCAATGTACAACAGCGTGCTTGACGGCAATCCCGCCTGCTGGTAAGCAGTGATGCAATCGTTGCATTGATGCTAAAGCGCGTTAATTTATTAAGAGACTACTCAATGGAAAAACTGAGTGCATTGAAAGGAAGACGGCAGTTGAGCGAGGTGATGCAATGTTAAACCCCAGAACGCGACCAACGATGCTGTGCCAGAGAAAGATTGATCCGGAGACCCTCCACGACCAAACTCTCGACACAACAACATTTGGCGCATCCTACCCGGCACACATAGAGAGCAATGGAATAGAAATATGTTTCCAAATGATTCCAACTGGTAGAGTTTGTGTGTTACGCAATTAGGATGCTGCTCAGTCCCGTCCTCCGGACGGCCTCACCAGGCATCATGCCGGAATACGACGAATCGCTTGGCGGCAACACTTTGTCTGGTGGGTGGCAACTACTGCCGGCAGCCGATGTTATGGCCTACCACCGAGAAACCGAATAGTTGCAGTTGTATTAATGAAACCTTATAGGCTTATATGTACTATGTCTTAGTTCTTATTGCGTCATGATTGGGTATCAAAAATAAAAATGAGTACTAGATACAGTTAATCAGTCTGCCTAGCCTTTTATCTGATCGATCGACCCGCACGGGCTACGGCTGTATTTATTTAGCCATAAATCTCCGAATAAATTAATAATAAAAACGTAGGTACTAGTTATTATTTCCAAGCGGATCTGAGAAAATACAATGCAACTGTAGATATCGCAAGATGTAAAGTAAGTGTGGCTCGAGACATCAGGTAAGGAAAACCGGTCATTGTAATGGTCTTGTGTTTACCTGACAACCACGCACTGTACTTGCATTGCAATATTTCAAGGCAAATTCTTGCAGTATAGGTACGAGTACGTTGATAACAGAGAGTGAAAGACGTTCATTACGTTCATCATCATGATCATCATCTGAGCGTATAATACCGGTAGCGTCCGCGGCTTTCGCTTTGGAGCCCGGGCTCCGCGAGACGTTCATTACGTTCATCATTCATTAGCAACAGTGGTGGTCCAGTGGCGACAGCCCCGAGTTATGAAGTGTACATCGAGGCTCAGAACCAGCACAGGCGCTTTACTTCCTGTAAATAATTTCATCATCACTGAATGCTAATGAAAAACATCGTGCGGAAACCGCCGTGTCTTAGAAACAAAAAGAGAAATTTGGGACATCTGCCAGCCGGCACTGGGCCCGCGAGGTGAATTTCAGCCCAATCTCTAAGAGAGGGGCTTGTGTCCCGGTAGTGGGAACATGACACGCTAATTAATGCATCAATTGATTATTGATAGTCAAATGTCTAGTATTTTACGGCTTCTATCAATAACACTGAATACTTACTAATTGAAAATTGTACGGTTTATGAACTTAAAGAAACATGTAATCAAGTGGTCATCGTACTTGCATTTTTATTTACTCTTCTTAGTGTGCATACACAAGAGCGACATGCATCGACGACAGAGGCAACTGCAAACGTCGATGTGCGTCGGTGTACGCAACGTGTACATGAGTACAATGCCAATAATGCTCACCTTAAATACACGGCGCGCGGCGCGGCGGCGGTATGTTACGTCATCAGTTGCCGCCGACACGCTGCGAAGCTTGCAGTTGCCTCTGTCGCACAAGTGTTCCTCGTGTGTATGCTCAGTTAACGATTATATTGACATGAGAAAGTTAACAATTTTGTAAACCTGTTTATCTTGAGATTTACCTAACAATTTTGTTGTGAATTGATTCGAAATCGTTAGCAAATACATATAAGTCATTGTATAGTCGACAAGAACAACTGACGGAAAATGCTATTAAAGTAGTTATCCATTTGACTTTAAAATTAGGTATCTTGCTTGTCATGGAGCTAGCTTGCTAGTGCTTAGCTAGTGTAAATAATATAAAAGCACAAAAGTAATAAAGTCAGTAGCGCCTTAGCCTTGTTAATATTTTTTTATGATTATAGTTCTAGACCGCAATCCAGCCTCATGGTAAGCAGTGATTTTTGATGATAAAGCGCGCTATTTTAAACCTATTCACTCTAGCCCTGAAGACACTTAAATAAAATTGTAGTCAGACGGAAACATCGCTGCTGACAAATTATTCTAGGCCCTCGATGTAAGCGGTATAAAAGACGAGGCGAAACGTTTTGTTCGGATCTTAGTGGTATCAACAACGTAAGGGTGGGAGATGGGGAATTAAGTCATGCAATTCCCGTCCACACTCTCCAAAATGTGTGTCTTCGCCTGTGCTACAGGTTTTGAAGACCGTTTTGACCAAATCTGAAATTGCCAGGTGGCATTTTGCAAAATCAACCCTAATGTGGCTGCAGTACTCCACACACGAACGGACCTGCGTTAGAAGGTGTACTGGTATTCAATAACTAAACTAAATGAAATCTCGCAGAATACGTATGAACTCCCCTAATAAGTAAAAAGTATAAATGACGACGTATCTCTAACTTTTAATTAAACCACCCAAAAGACACTGACTAAATGTACGGTGTAATTGCCAAAACACCACGTGCGACTGTAGCGCACAAAGATTACTCACTCTAAAAAATTGACTGGCCCCCGCCTTAGGGCCTGACTTGCACCTTGCACCATTTTGAAGTACATATATTGCTAATCCATTTCTTCGTATGTTTCCGAAATGTTCCTTCTCAACAACGTTAATAACGTAATGAATGTTGTACCGTTAAAGCCTTTGCTACTGTTAGTGTGGTATACAAACAACACGCTGGTGAATGGTGATGGAATCCACCTTTAGTATTAGACGGATAAAACGTATTATCGCTCATATAATACAAAAAACATCCCATGACTTAACTAGCACGATTACATGCAAAAACTGTTGTTGTTTGTGACACTAAAATTAGCTGAGCCGTCCAGGCAAGACGTCATCTTCATATTAAATCTGCAATTTTTTTTTTCAATTAGCAAATCAAAAGCACGACCCGAGCAGCAGAATATTTAATACTTTGTAATTAATTGAATTTGTAATTCCCTTGCTATTACAGAAACTTTAAATTTGAAATAAATGGCGGCAATTCTCATGAATATTTTTTTTTATATAATAATATGTATAGTTACGCAAGGGAAAAAGTATATGGCTATGGACTGATTCAGACATTTTTGGCTTATGTTCTAAAATTTAAGGTTCGCCGTTCGTATTAGACACATGTGTCTAATCCCTAGTGTCGAGTTAGTGATTTACCATTCGTCAAATGTCAGCATAATGCTCATCGCTTGCTTAACATATGGTTGCCAAACATGGCCATTGACAGAACAGTTGATGAATGCCAAAACGGTATAGATCATTATAGATATGTGTTACAGGAGTGAGAAGGAAAGACAAAATAAGATTAGAAAAAAAAAACAAAACAAATTTAAGGAAGTAAAAAAAAGTCTGTAAAGCACTAAAATTGCAATTTGCAGGACATAATACGTTAAGAGAGGAAAATGGGAAATGGACCAAAATAATGTCAGAATGGTACCCTAGGGATGATAAAAGAAGTAAAGGACGACAAACGAAACGCTGGGAAGATGATATTAGGAGAGTGGCTGGTCCAGAGAGGATTAGGATAGCCAGAGCTCTGTCTCGGGCTATCCTAACCCACTGGGAGATTGAAATCTTTAGAGGAGGCCGTGGTCGAAGGACAAGCTGTTTCAAATAATACTGATCGTCAAAAAATTAGAGATATAAATAATAAGGGTATTAGTCATAAGATTCATTTTGTAATGATCTATTGTAGCTCATAAGCCCAACACTAGATGGCGCTACTAGGCTCACTGCAATAGTTTTAATAAAGTGAGATTAGACAACGGACAAGTGACGGTATATTAAAAATAAATTAAAAATAGACGGGGATCGGAGGCTGTCAAGAGGTGACAGACAGAAGAGGAATGCTTGCTTGGAGTTATTTGCTCAAAGGTCCTTTAAATTAAAGCTATTAGTCATATTCGGAAATTACTACGAAATATATATACGTGTTGTTGTCAGTGCAAACTTATTAATTGTTGTGCTCGTGACAGGAGAAACGGGGTAAGTGCTTACGACTATTTAACGAAGTGTAGGTTACTTAGCTTGTATGTTTAACAAGGCTGACTGTTTTATTTTGTCATCAGCCTGTAGAAACGCCCCTACCCTTCTGGCAAATTGTTGCGGATCAAGACCCGGCCTTTGCTGACTTGCCCGACCCTGACCTTCTTCCGCTACCCACGGAATTTGAACCGATCACTAAGTGACGTACTCGCCACGGTACACGGGAAGCTAGCTGGTCTTGGAACAGTACCATACTAATGTTAAATAAGTTTATTGGCTCTGCTCGTCCGTATTGCAAGGAAACTTGTAGTCGTTAAGTAAATTATAAGAAAGATTGTAGTCGTTAAGTAGTAGTTTGTATTTCTTGCCTAGCTTTGTCTTTCATTGCTCAGTACCTTGAACCCTGGACATTACAATTTAAACTATAAACATTGATAAAGGCTTATTTTATTTTTATTTATTTTATAATGCTCATCGAGGACATAGGGTCTAAAAATCTGACTATGGGTCTGAAAAACCTTCATACCACTTGGCTAACATAACCTTTACTTTCTCCTAGATGTGAAGACAATCCTGAAGTCGGTATCCGGCCGACTACGTTCCGGTGAGCTGACTGCCATCATGGGACCCTCCGGTGCCGGAAAATCCACACTACTCAACATTCTCACAGGATACAAGTAAGTCGAAAATTCTATTGTAGTCCTGCTAATATTATACAGAGAATCAGCTGGCACGGTGCGGTGGCTTTTTTTTTTTTTTTTTTTTTTTGGGACAAACCCGCCACACTTTTCCCAACCACTGCAACTCCTGAAAGCCAGAATCAACAGTGGCGACCGCCAGAAAAACGCCGAGCAATGAAGCTCGACGAGTCCCGGAGAAACGATTCAACTGTCTTGGGTCCCGCAACGAAATTAATCAGAAAAGAATAGCGGAGGAGTAAGAAAAAAGATATTTTTTCCACTTCCCTCCATAACAAGCAGGAGACAGAACAGAACTAGGCCAAACGGCACAAAGGGACATTATTGCAACTGGGAGAAGCCCAGATTGCCAAACACCACGGAATAAAATTTGATTAAGTTAATGGGTCCTAAGTAGGTATTAGCTGTTACAATTGATTCCAATAATAGGTATGGCAAAAGCGCCTGAACGCACGGAAATTGGTTCTAGTTTCTACAAGGTCCGTATAATAAACGACTCCGGATGTAACTTGTACACTATCCAACATAATATTGCGTTCATTCTGCCAAAGAACACACTCCCACAAGATGTGATGTGCGGACTGTTCAAATTCACAGTTCGATGTAGAACACTGACACAAAGGGGAAGGAACAAGTTTAAAAGAATACAGTTTACTTTTAAAGTTGCCATGACCTGTGAGAAATTGGGCAACGCAGTGGTCAACCACCAGCCATGTCTTAGCCAGCCGATCACCAACGGATGGAAAGAACAGATGGAGGTGCCGGCCCTTGATGGAATTATCCCACCTACTTTGCCATTCGGATAATAGGTCCTCCCAGACTTCAGTCTGAGGTTTAAATAGTCTAGAGATTTTATTAAAGTCGCGTTGTGTAACAAAATTAGTGTCCATGGCCTCCCCCCTCGCGGAGTAGTACATTGAAGCACGTCGCTGTACCTCAAGGTCGACTGGAAGTACACCTGCCAGTACCGGTAAGGCTTCAGTACTGACCGTTCTATACGCCTTGCATAAAAATATCAATGCCAAACGTTGGCTTTGAAGCAGTTTACGTCGTGCCGCTCCTATGCTGGCCCTATCGGCCCAAACAGGTGCACCGTAGCACATACATCCTAAGTAGGTAGCTCCATATATAGTTTTTAAAGTTAGGAATGATAGACCCCAAGTTGCTTTGGATATTCTAGTCAGGGCATAAAAGTTCTTTTTAGCTTTTTCACCAACTATTTTTATATGTTCGATAAATGAAAAATTCCTTTCTAAGATCATACCAAGGTAGCATACGGATTGCTGTTTTTTAATGGGAACGTTGTTAAATTTAATAGTAGGCAATGATTTAAGATTACCTTTTAGTAGAAGTTGATAGGTTTTATGTGGCGCAAATGCTAGGCGGTTACGATCACCCCACTGAGATATTAAATTTAGGCAAGTATTGGCCAAGTTCTCAAGTCCAGCTCGGGTACTTGACTGAATGAGCAGTAGGCCATCGTCCGCGTAACCAGTAAGTGAACAGCCGCAAGGAAGCGGGATCGCGAGGAAGTCATCAAAACCCAAATTCCATAAATAAGGACCGACAACTGAACCCTGAGGACATCCCATGGTTAGTGTTTTAGTACTAGAAAAATGACCGAGCTTAAGTACCGCGGAACCGTTTATAAAGTAAGAGTAAACGAGATTATATATGTTTCTATAGCAACCGCGGGTTTTTAATTTTAACAACAGCATAGGCCACCAGGCGTTATCAAAAGCCCCAGAAATATCCAGGAAGATCCCAATTACGTACTTGTTTTCAGATTGGTTAACGGTTCTTCTGACAGAAAGCGCCGCGTCGACTGTAGATTTACCTATGGTGAAGCCATATTGATTATTATGGAATTTTGGACCGTTCGGTAGTAAACGTGGAACGATGAGGCGCTCAAGAAGTTTACCCAAAGATGGTAGAAGAGTGATAGGACGATATGACTTCGGATCATCCGGTGGTTTGTCACCACACTTTGGTATTATTCGTAAGAAACCGCGTCGCCATTTACGAGGAAAAACGCCTTCAGCAATGCATCGGTTATATACAGTTAAGATGGCATCACCCGCTGTTTTACACGCTTCTTTAATCATCCTATTAGATATTTTATCTTCACCTGATGATTTGTTGACCGGTAGTTTTCTAACAATATTTATAAATTCGTCATTAGATGGTACGTCTGACATTGGTGATTCAGGTGGCACAGGAGCCCACGCTCTAATCTGTTGGTGGTAGTCGCTATCGTTAGCCGGTGAATCATCAGGGATAAGTGTATTTATTAGCACTTCTGTTGTTTCCTCTATGCCCGTGGTATGCCTATCATTGACTTTAATGTTTTGAACGTATGCAAGGTCGACCGATCTGTTAGCTTTAAATTCGTGATATAAGGGAGACCACGGACCCTCCCTGTCAAGCTTATCAACAATTTTTCGCAACAAATTACCCTTAGATTTTTCCACCGATGCTTTGTAGCGTGACTTGGCAACTCTAAAAGCATTTAAAGCGAACGTAAGAAGATCTCCAGTAATCTTTCGGCTCTTGAGTTTATTTAACTGTTTACGCGCTCTGCGATATCTTTTACGCTGTTCAACTAAGTAATCACTCCACCAGTCACATCTACGAATATTGGTCATAGATCCGCGACCAATGGCAATGTCAGCACAGTAGGTAAAGGTTTCTGACATAATGTCAGCACTTTCTTCGGCTGACAGCCCGTCCCGAGTGAATTCTTTGGCGTGACACGCAAAAAGCGAGCCGAAAAATTCCCAGTTCGCGCCTTTACATCTATATCTGAAATTACCGGGAATATGAGACGGACCCTGAATATAACCAGGAACAAATTCGTACACGATCAGGCGATGATCACTACAAGACGCGTCCGGTAGGACACGCCACCTATCCAAACGTACGTCGGCACTTGAAAGTGTGACGTCAATACAAGATTCGCCCATTTGGCTGCAGAAAGTAGGTGGTGCATCAGGGGTATTATGAATCGATAGGTTCATCTCAGCAATGAAATCCTCAACAGCGCAGCGTCGTTCGGTATCGGTGGCCCGAACCTTGCCATACCACAGAGACGATGACGCGTTGACATCCGCGCCAACGATAACTTTGCAGCCCGCGAGTGACCGCAAGACATGACGGAGATTATGTATATGAGGAGTAACAGGATCTGAATATTGAAAGTAACAGCTTACAACGAATACTTTAAAAGAAGCTGATGATACTTCGGCAACCGCACAGTGTGGCGTCATGAGGTCACGTAAAGACGTTACCGTAAAGTTAGAAGACCGCGCAACATAAATTCCGGCTCGTGCCCTGCAATCCAGTTGAACTACCCTGTGACGTAAACGTGAGTTTTGATATTGTTCTTGAATGAGTACAAGGTCTAAGTTGTAGTCAATAATTAATTTATCTAACTCTGATGTCGCCACCTTATCGTTGTGAAGGTTTAATTGCCCTATTTTTAACCTTCTTTATAATTAACTTTCTGAGTAGAATCGAGTCTTAAGGTGTATAGTAGCCTCAATGACCTTGTGCATGTGGGCGGAGCTAAACGCCGTACTCCCGAATTCGTAAAATGCGCGCGGTGGCGCGCTAAACTAAAACGACAATCAAAGACCGACCCATAAGGATAATAAAGGTTAGGTAAACACATGACCAAATATAATATACAATTTTACGTAATCATCATAGTACCAATACAAATGAATTTTGAAATAAGTAATCTTTTTTTCCCGCGAATTAATTCCAACTTCCCCGAAATTTGGTAATTTTTAAAAAAGTGACAACACCGGTATTCTTATGAGCGAATAGCAATGCGACCACGTGCCGCGTGCCCTGCTGCCCGCCTGCCGCCGCTGGATTTTTTTTTTTAAGTTTAGCCCGGTTTTGTATCCATTAGTAGCATCAGTTATCGATACCTAACAACACCTTCACGGATCGGACAAGGTTTCCTTAACATACTGTATAGTAAGACCGTAACGGCATCATGTCTTTGCAAGTGTCCTTGAATTAATTACTAGTGGTATTACTAGTGCGAATGACATAAACGAGTTCATCGCGTTAACGTAAAACAAACTCGCACTAGGCACTTTGTGATATTTTTATTTAACCCGGCGTCTGTATGGTTGGGTCAATATGACCCGCGCAATTTTCAATTGTTTGTATCTTTTAAGAATCGAACGCGACGTTGCCGTACTTCTCAGTAGCTGGAGTTAAGACATCACCTTTCTTGTTTTATGCCACAGTTTAGTTGTCGTGCGACTGCACCGGGAGTTACACGTGCGCAAACGTCAAAAAGGTAAATATGACCCAACTATACAGTCAATGTAACAATTATGCGCCATTTTAGTAGTTAGTGTAAAAAGATTATAATTTCCGTATTCTGTTATTTGTAGGTTATAATTTAAAATGGATCGTGATGAATGTGAGCGGCAGCGTATTTTAGCAATTTTAGAGCAATCTGATTCAGAGAAAAGTGGAATTTCGTCAGAAAGCGAGCATCCAAAATGATGTTACGATTGTATCTCATATCCCTAAAAAAAAAAAAAGTGTAAAAAAAGTGGTATTACTTATGTCCAGTCTTCACCATGATGCAACAATTGATGAGTCGACAGCAGAAAAGCGTAAACCTGAAATTAACACCTTTTACAATATGACTAAAGGCGGGGTTGATGTTGCTGACGAACTTTGTTCCACATACAACGTTAGCCGTAACACGAAGAAATGGCCTAAAACAATATTTTATGCTGTGCTGAATAAGTCTGCAATAAATGCATATATAATACATAATAAAAATAATAATCAAATTGTAAAACGGCGCCAATTCCTCAAAAAGTTAGGCCTTGCTCTCGTAAATAACCACTTGAATACTCGCCAAGACGTCGTGCAGTTGCCGAGAGAAACGCGAAAGAGAATCAGAGATTTTCTTGATGGAGAACCATCTGAGGAGCCACCTGCAAAAGTACAAGGTGTACGGAAAAGGTGTCAAGTTTGCCCAGCCAAAAAAGATCGCAAAACGACGCATACATGCACAAACTGTCACAAGTTTATTTGTCCCGAACATATTGTTCCGTACTGCAAAGAGTGCTGTGATATGTTGCAAGAATGAGACTAACTTAGGACTGTTTTATTTTTATTTTTATTTAAGTTTGAAAGATCTCGTTTTCAACTACACCAAAACGATAATTGTAAGATTATAAGTGAACATTTATGTTATTTTATAGTAACGAGACTGAGGATGTCTATTTTTGTTGATTATTTTTGTATGTTTTTTCATAACTCAAACAAAGATGCTACGATTAGTTAAATTGCCTTTTATTTCTGCTGCATAACCTTAAAATTAGTGTTCTAACTAAAATATACTCATATATTTATTATATATTTCAAGTTCAACAAAATAAAGGCTTCTACATTTCAGGGTAATTTTGACCCACTTGACAGTCGGTGTAACAATTTTCTACCATACAGACGCCGGGTTAAAAAAAAAGTGCCCCACACTAGGAATTACTCTTATCGTGGGTACGTTTACAAACATATAAATTCACAGACACAAACAGCCAGACCCGGAACAACTACTTGTAGGACATGTTCTGAATATTCGCGGGAATCGAACCCACGACACGCAGCGCAGCAGTCAATAGCTTAACCACTGCGCTAACCGTGCTTTATATAGATGCCATGAGATTTTACAAAGCGCTTAGTTTCGGCCGTTTTTCATGACGACATAGTACCTTATTTATACTATGTCAACGATGTCGGATTGAATGTACTTCGTCGTAATGAAGTTTCAAATTAAACACGAGTTATTTTAAAATCTGTAAATTTTAATTCTTAGATCCGATAAATTACATGCGAGATTATAGGCAAATCTAAAGCTGCAGAAAATTCTTGCAGTTAAGAATGGCCCCACTCTATTTCTATTGTTCCTACAACTGCACAGCTGATATTGATTTCTGTAGGATATGCAAAATGTTTTCATACACATACGGCATTTAAAAATAAATAGGGAATGTAGTCCCACTTGTCGTTCTCCAACAATATCCATAGATTCTAAACCACAGTCTATAATTCACCGTGCTTGGCAATTTTCTTTAGTTTTGAATAAAAGTAAGCAATATTAACTATGCGTCGCCCTTCGATGAAACAAGCTTGAGATTTGTTGAGGTTTTGGTGATATTTTGAGCTAAAAAAAGTTATAACATACATTTTAATTAACCCTAGCAACATTGTTAGACATTTTTGTCAAGGAATTAATAGAAAGACTAGAGGTTGCGTACACTCAGGGGCGTGCACAGAGATTTTTTTGAGGGTATGCATAGATCATCATCATCATCACTATCAATCTTTTTATCGTCCCACTGCTGGGCACAGATCTCCTCTCATACAGAGAAAGATTGAGCGTAATCACCACGCTTGCTCAATGGGGGTTAGCGATTTCAGACTTAAAGTCCAGGTTTCCTCAAGATGTTTTCCTTCACCTTCAGTCATTAGTGTCCCAGATATACTTAAAAAGTACATATAACTTTAGAAAAGTGTATGCATACATACACAACCAAATCTCTGTGTTTATACAACGTTATTTTTTCTTTATACGAAACCTAATCGTTTCTAATCTTTTTACACTATGTATGTTATATTTTTTCACAAATACATTTAGCCATTGTTGCATCGTGGCAACAGCTGACGGAATTCAACGCCCCGCGTGCCCATCGTCTGAGCGTGGACCATATTTTTCGTTTATTAAGCGATTCGTCGAGACCACGTCATCTATTCTACCTTTTCCAAAAATTTGGTACTTTAAATAAGAATCTAAATGTTTTTCCGAAGAATCGTATTTAGAGGGGGCTTTGTGAAAATTATGTAAATCTGAATATCAAAAACCCCAAACATTTTTACTATCATGTTTTGAAAATAATATACACAGGAAACAAAATAATTTGTGTGTACACAGCCTGCTAACCAGTTATAATTATCATAATACTTTTTATTAAAACAACGTGTGATATTACCTTTTTTTGAGTTACATCCAAATTGGGAACACAACGCTCTTTAATTTATATTTTTGCTCAAAACTTTACGTTGAAAAACAACTAAACCAACAAATCTCACAGGTATAATTTTGCATATTTTAGAAAGAAATACGTATTAAAGTAAATAAACTTAATTCAATTCATTTGCACTTAAAACGAAAACAAACATCACAACAACAAAAACATGGAGTAATTTAACATTGCAAAGCTGGTAAAATAAATAGGTATTTTAACGAAAAACAATTATGCTATTTGTCATAGCCTCTAAACTTGGTCGGTTTGCCAAATAGGCACTGCCTTTCCGGGCTTAAAAGTGAATGAAATTCTGCGGGCACACTAGAGAAAATTACTCACACCAACAAATAATTTTATATAAATACACGGCCATTCTCGCTAAAAAATAAGCAAATTTAGTTCGTGCCTACGTCGCTCTCCGCTCCGTAGCGCTAGTGACGCGTACGCACGCATATGTAATGTGTGTTAGCTAGTTTCCGCTAGCCCCAAAAGATGGCGGTATTACTGTTTTAGTGTAGTGTTTTAACAAAATGTATTGTAGTACAAAAAATATATTATAATACGATTAGGGTGTTCCGAATTGGAAAATTATTAGTGTATGCAGTGCTTAAATGCCTCTATGGAGCGCACGCGCCTGCGTACACTAGACGACCAATACTCGTATATAAAGAGCGAAGAGGTATATTTCTTTCCATCTGTAAGTCGAAATTGTTATTACAATATTATTTGTGAAAAACAGAAAATAAATAAATATATACGGCCAAATCACACAGATTGAGCTAGCCCCAAAGTAAGTTCGAGACTTGTGTTTTTTTTTTAATATTATTATTATTTATTTATTTATATTAATTCATTACAGGTTTGTTCGTTTTGTACCATTAAACCAGAAATGGTTTGTATTGGTACTCACATTCACTATAACAACTCTTAATCAGTATAACATATTTTGTATTAATAATTATTAATGTACCCACACCATTTGTATTTTTTTTTTCCTTGTTAATAATCCCCCTCACTCATAAACGCCCCCAAAGCCAACCAGTGATCAGCGACTCCCCAAACACAAACCTTCGACGTCCTAACGTCACCCACCTCAAAAACATTCCCTATGAATAAACACCACATTGTTTAAGGGGTTCTTTCACAACGATAACCAAACCTAAGCGACGTCAAAAGACGACGTCAAAAATGTATGCTCAAAGAATCGCCGACCACCAGCTAACTCCAAGCAGCGTCCACGAATAAGGTGGTATATAACCAAATAACGTAGGTACACAAACAACTATACTTTAACAAAACGTAGTAAAATAGGGGTTAAAAGGGTAAAATAAAAACAAAAGTAAAAAATTAAATAATTTGACAAAGTACAGCTGTAAACATCCATCCAGTAAGTGAAATGAGTCACATGCATGTTTTGAATCTATGCTGCTTGCTCCTGGGCTGCTTATTAAAAAGATCGTTTTTTATTTTTTTTTAGTGTACCCACATAAAACCGATCGGAAAGAATTTCCAATATACAGGTTGCTTCGCTTTTATTTATTTGATTAGTGTGTAAAATAAAAAAGTTATTTTTATATTTTAGTTTAATAAATAGTTGTGATAATATTTACTTGCAATTATTATCAGTTTCGCGTAAACATTGCTTCCGTATAGACGTTTGGTGTATTGTGTGATCAATTCGTTTTTTAACGTAGGTAATTTAAAATTCAGATGTGTCTGGATGTGAGTGAAGTTTGTAGAGACTATGAGATCCGTTTTGTACCCCGGCCCCGTGTGATTGTGCGTTATAACGTCTGTACAATCGCGACTACGTAACGCGCAGTGTTATTGAAGCTCATGGTGTGGTCGCTGGTATAGGGAAACCACGCATCCACGATTCGGATATTGAAAATCAGGTGCTCGAATTATTCAACGAGGACCTGTGACACGAAAGCTAGGCACTAACCACATGCAGGTGTGAAAGGTCATGCATGAGGTCAAGTGAGTCCGTAACCTATCGGCACCGCTACGGTTAAGCGCGTGACCGCGTGACCTGCCTCGTCGCCCGCGCCGCCCAGTGTTGCCATGTAAGCTACCTGTTTTTGCGAAATAATATTTATTTTTTAGGGGGTATTTTTTTTAGGTTTAGCCAGGTTTTGTATGCATTAGTAGAATCAGTTAAAGATACCTAACAACACCTTCACGGGTCGGATAGGGTTTTCTTAACATACTGTATATTATTAGGGGTATATATACTTATACTAATAAATGAAATAGACGTTGATACTGCAGCATTGTAATATTTTATATAAAAGTAATCCCTGACAAACTTATATTGTTATGGTAAAACATATAAAAAACATTTTTGGTGTTTAGATATGAAAATGACAATATTATATGTTATTATTAAAGAGGTTATAGCTATAGAATACAAAACAGTACTTTTCACATTCACAATTTTTTTTTTTGCGTGTATAGCATGTTACTAGTGCTGCCATCTTGCAGTGACTTTTTCGGAGTTTGATGGAGTGAGATTATAATGTTTAAGCGCTTTTTTAGTTCAATAGTTAACAAACTTATTTCTTTTCGAATTCCAAAATTATTTTTTTTATAATTTACTAAAAGTAATTTGTTGTTACTGAGGTTTGAGCTTGGGGCTTGGGGTTTTTCAAGAGTCCTCATGAATCGTCTCGCCTGCAGGTTTGACGACTTCCAGCCGCCCGAACAAGCCGGTTTCCGAAAGGGCTTCAGCACAGTAGACCAGATACATACGCTGCGGCAGGTTATACAGAAGGCCGAGGAGTATAACCTACCCCTTTGCTTGGCGTTTGTGGACTACGAAAAAGCCTTTGATTCGATCGAGACCTGGGCTGTACTGCAGTCTCTCCAGCGGTGCCAAGTAGACTATCGGTATATTGAAGCGCTGAAGGGTTTGTACGAAAACTCCACCATGTCAGTCCGAATACAGGACCAGACCTCGAAACCAATACCTCTGCAGCGTGGTGTCAGACAGGGAGATGTTATCTCCCCGAAACTATTCACAGCTGCATTGGAGGATGTCTTCAAGGTTCTGGACTGGAAAGGGCTGGGCATCAACATCAATGGCGAGTACATGACACACCTTCGGTTTGCTGATGATATCGGAGTCATGGCTGAGACCGCGGAGGACCTGAGTACAATGCTCGAAGACCTCAGTAGGGCCTCCAAGCGAGTCGGTCTTAAAATGAACATAGGCAAGACGAAAGTCATGTCTAATGCCCATGTTGTACCGACTCCTATAAAGATTGGAGACTCTGTTCTCGATGTTGTTGACAGTTACGTGTACCTCGGACAAACTATCCAGTTAGGAAGGTCCAACTTCGAGAAATAGGTCAATCGTCGAATCCAACTCGGCTGGGCTGCTTTCGGGAAGCTACGTAGAATCTTCTCGTCCGAAATACCGCAGTGTCTCAAGACAAAAGTCTTCTACCAGTGTGTGTTGCCAGTGATGACTTATGGAATTGAGACGTGGTACCCAAACAATAGGCCTTATAAGAAGGCTCAAAGTCACTCAAAGGGCAATGGAGAGGGCTATGCTTGGGGTTTCACTGCGCGATCAAATCAGGAATGAGGAGATCCGCAGAAGAACGAGAGTAACCGACATAGCCCGAAGAATTGCAACACTAAAGTGGCAGTGGGCTGGACACATTGCCCGTAGGACCGATGCCCGATGGGGCCGACGGGTTCTCGAGTGGCGACCACGCACCGGAAGACGTAGCGTGGGTAGGCCCCCGACAAGGTGGACCGACGACCTGGTGAAGGTCGCGGGAAACCGCTGGATGCAGGAGGCGCTGGACCGGTCGTCGTGGAGAGCTTTGGGGGAGGCCTATGTCTATGGCTATGTTTGAAGCACTTTGTAGGACACTTCTGCACTGTGATTGTTATAAATTGTTTTTCTTTTTTGGTTATCTCGATAAGACTCCACCAGTCTCGCCAGTTTATGTTTAAACCACAAATGCAACCTCCCTTCTTTGCACGATTTAAAGGTTTATTCAATTGTCGTTACGTTCCACTTCTCTCGATACTTTAAGCTAGCTACCTTCGTCCTCCAACCTCTTGACCCAACGGCTTACAGTATTTCTCTAAAACAATAACAATTTTATTACACACTTGCAACAAGCGATTGGTTTGCACCTTACCCAAATAACAATAAAAACAACTTACACAAAAGCCGGTTTCATATGATATTTGAGATATATTGAGTCCATTCGTAATGTATTAGCCTGCATATTGATTAAAATAGTAAAACTAATAACAGAAATGCGTAACTATATGTTCACCAACCAACAACAGCTAAGTATTTGAGTCATTTTAGCTAATAGGTAGTGGAATATTTTATGTGAACTATAGTAAGGCCGTTTAAATGAGTCTTCGCCCACGGGGTACAGGGACGCGGGGGTATGACGAAAACGGGGGCCGAGGGAGGTGCGGGCGGCATGCGCTTTCCCGTGTTCGTTCATTTCGTTCGCTACGCGGTTAGCGAGCAGATGTGTTGACAGTTGCGGACAGTCTGTGCAAGTTATACACGAGATTACATTCTCAAGATGAGTCGAATTATCTTCAGACATAAAATTAATAGTCAGTTTAAGCAAGTGGTTTTTAATGTATACGAATATTTTAGAAAAAGGAACCTGGATCCAAATTGTGCTGAATATCAACAAGATATAAATTTAAACAAAACTGTAGCAGGGGTTACTGGAATATCGGAAAAGTCTGTATCTAGAATTGCACAACAGGGGAAACTATTAAAGGACAACGAAAAGTTTAAATCATCGCGTAAGCCAAAACATATTCGCAAAAAAAGAGTTGAAATAGATGATTTCACAAAAGGAGTGGTAAGGAGAAAGTTACTCAATTTTACACAATAAAAAAAAATACCCACATTGTAAACTTTAAATACTGTACTTAGAGCAGAGGATATATTACACTGAGGCAGGGAATATTTACGATTATTATTACATGACCTGGGTTTTAAATTTAAGAAATGCGGATCTAAAAGGAAACTCCTCATCGAACAGCCAAATATAACATCATGGCGGTGGAATTATTTAAGAACTATTAAAAAATATCGTAGAGAAGGAAGATATATTTTATATCTTGACGAAACGTATGTAAATGCATCACATAACGTCTCAAAATATTGACAGTCAAAGGATGAACACGGCGTGCTATCTCATATCGGTAAAGGGGATCGTTTGATCATTGTACATTGCGGAGGCCAAACTGGATTTGTCGATGGAATGTCATACTTGTGATATTCAAATCCAAATGCAAAACAGGTGATTATCACGATTCTATGAACTTCGTGAATTTCAGTAAATGGATAAATGAAAAACTCATACCACCAAATTCAGTCATAGTATGGATAACGCAGCTTATCATTCCGTTCGAGAAGAGAAAAAGCCGACTATGGTTTCTATTAAATTAGCTATGCAAGACTGGTTATGACGTCATGATGTGCCTTTTGATGACAAACTTAGAAAGGATGACTTATACAAATTAATAAAAAGGCATTTTACAGAAGAAATTTACAAAATCGATGAGTTACTAAAAAGAAACGGACATGAAGTATTACGTTTGCCTCCATATCACCCAGATCTGAACCCGATTGAGTTAGTCTGGGATGGTATTAAAGGATAATTAGCACTACAAAGCATCGACTCTAATAGAGGTTATTTGCTGAATATTCCGTAGAGAAATGGGAGCACTGTGTAAATCACGTGATTAAAATTGAGGACGAATACAGCAAACATGACAATATTGTAGATGATGTTGTTGATTTTATTATAAATGTGGAGGAAGATGCTGATGATTCTGATGATGGTAGCCTCGAAAGTGAAGAATCGAGTTCTAGTGATGTTGATATGGAAATAAGTGATTGATTTATAATTTTTGTAGTGCAAGAGTACATTACATAATATTTTATTTTTTTGCTTTATTGTCATAAATAATACTTTTATTTTGTAATAAAATAAAGCTATGGAAACTTATTATTTGTTAAAAGTAATTCTGGCACTATTAGGTAGTCAAATTAAACAACATTACTGTATTTTATGTTTTCTGATTTTGCTTTTTCTTCCTTTTATTCCTGAGAAAGCTTATTCATTTGTACTGAGGTAATATAAAACAATAATTAATATTTTAAATGCGGAAATAACTATGTTTGTCTATCTATCAGTCTTTCGCACTTTCACACTAAAACTTTTGTATCGGTTAAAATGAAAAACGACATAGACAAATTTTTGCCTGGAAAAAGTCGCAGGGAACTATCTAGTAAATAATAAACACAAATCTATAGTCGTCAATTAACTACATAATAAAAAAAAAAACACACACACTTTCATCGTTAACTAATATGAATTTCATTTCTTGTGTATCACACTAAGTGGGCCTACCGCCCGCACCTCCCTCGGCCCCCGTTTTCGTCATACCCCCGCGCCCCTGTATCCCGTGGGCGATGACTCAGTTAAACGGTCTTACTATAGTGATTCACTTTGTTTCAAATCTACCCTCATCTTTTTATAATGACTCTTAATATAGAAAAAATCTTAAAAGAAAACATCATCGTTAAGTTGCGGATCAGTATTTTTACATATTTTTGTTGTCAGCATTCGTAACTCACCAATAAACATTGAATTTTTTTTTTGTAAGTTATTAGATTTGAGTTCGAACCACCTTGTATGCAAATCACGGCGAGGACCGCTTAGCCATTCGGAAACTTACTCTGATCGTTGAAATTAGTAAGTAGTAGATACCTAATAATCATAAGCGGGCAGCAAGTTGTCAAAGTGTATGAGTGTGTATCAAACTTTATTATAGAAGAAGGTCGTAACTACAACTAGTATTTTTTGGCCATAGTTTTGTGAGATTGTAACTCGACTTTTGGTCTTGATAGTAAACAAAGTTAAGAGATACTATAAGTATTTTTTTGTTCTATACACATAATCACGATTATATATATTTTTTCTTTTAACTGAATGGTACAGACGCCAGCAGGTCAAGATACCCAAAACTAACAAATTATTTCCACCAATGTTGAGTCTTAATGCTGTAAAGTTGAAAATCTTAAAGACATTTGGCAGATTTTAGCATAAATGTACAGACCTAGCTGCTGTAATCAAGCCTCTAGCAGCTTGGTCTATGCATGTAATGGTAAAGCTTTTGTTAATTTTATATTCGGCTATCGATCTCTGAGCGTTAGGTTTACAGACAGGATTGGTCCACATTATCTCAAGACAGAGTAGTGGAGAGAAGGGAGGGCTTTGCCCCGCGGTGGAATATAATAAATTAAAAATAAACAAAACGACCGTTATATTCACGTCTTTCTTATTTTTACCTTGTGGAAAACTTGTAGATATTTTTATTAAATAAGTCAATTTGGAAGCTCTCAATTTCTTCTAGTAATTTTCTTATATGTTTGTTTGTCAGAGTAGATAGATATTAATATACATCTAGAAAAACATATTACAGACAATGAGTTGCAATACACAATAAGGACGTAATTTCGAAAAGTGTCTTTTGTGCACTGAAAACGAATCGATCAATATTGTAAAACCTCACGAAAATTATGGGAGTAGTGAGCTTACAGCGAACTGTCAATCTTAAAGTGAACTGTCAATAGTGTCAATAAAATAAGTAAAATTAGCATTCCTTGGAATAACAGCTCACGTTCACGATAAGTTTTCACAGTGAGATAGTACCTGGGGGTTACTATGACGTATTAAACAATCTTGATTCAAGTGTTAGACAAAGATAAAACTATACAGGGTGTATCTGACATCGTAACGCAAACTTCGCGAAAAGGTTACACCGCATGCCACTAACAAAATTATGACAGTCATTTATGTCGTTAAGGCCCTGTTATAGTGCGATGTGTAGGTATGAACGCGCTTCCTCAGCCCCCGCAAAATAGATAAGAGTCGAGCTTATAGACGCAGGGAGAGAGCGCGCGCGCCGCGCGCCGTTCTCGCCGGTACTAGCATTTGAACATGCCACAAGGCAGTGATATTGCAGTAGGTAAGGTATGAAAAAGTATCGGTTTCGGAAATATTGACGGAAGACGGAACAAAATTACTGTTTTGTTTTGTTGGTATTGTTTTGTAATCAAATAAACATTTTCATTTTACATTTCCTTTAAAACTACAAAAAGAATCTAACCACGTTAAAATACACTTTTCTCCAATCAATTGTGAATTAATTATTGTACAAACCAACTGTAATATGGATGTTCAATCTTGCCAGTCGTGTAATATTTTTCCCTTAAATTTATTTTCTCAGTGTTTATTTTTATACTTTAAAAAAAATATTTCAGCAATTATTCCTATATCTGTTTCCATTATTCTATTATTATATTTTTTATCGTTTATTTTTATGCATATAGTTAGATATACAATATGTAAAGAAAACCCTGTCCGATCCGTGAAGGTATTGTTAGGTATCGATAACTAATTCTACTAATGGATACAAAGCCGGGCTAAACTTAAAAAAAGATCGCCCTAAAAAAATAAATATTATTTCGCAAAAAGACGTAACTTAATACATTTGCAGTAAACAACCCTTCCGCGGGCGGCGCGGGACAGGGCATGCGGCACGTGGTCGCATCGCTATTCGCTCATAATAATTCCGGCGTTGTCACTTTTTTTAAAAATTACCAAATTTCGGGGAATTTCTTGGAATTAATTCGCGGAAAAAAAAGATTATTTCAAAATTCATTAGTATTGTTTCTATGATGATTACGTAAAATTTTACATTATATTTGGTCAAGTGTTTACCTAACCTTTATTATCCTTATGGGTCGGACAGGGTTTTCTTTAGGTACATATTGTATGTATGTGCATAATAGAGTATTATACAGTATGTTAAGAAAACCCTGTCCGACCCGTGAAGGTGTTGTTAGGTATCGATAACTGATTCTACAAATGCATACAAAACCGGGCTAAACTTAAAAAAAAAATCCCCCTAAAAACAATAAATATTATTTCGCAAAAGGAGGTAACTTAATAAATGTGCGTTGACCACCCTTCGCCTGCCGCCAGCGGGGGGCGGGCGGCAGGACACGCGGCACGTGGTCGCATCGCTATTCGCTCATAATAATACCGGTGTTGTCACTTTTTAAAAATTACCAAATTTCGGGGAAATTAGAATTAATTCGCGGGAAAAAAAGATTATTTCAAAATTCATTTGTATTGGTACTATGATGAATACGTAAAATTTTATATTATATTTGGTCATGTATTTACCTAACCTTTATTATCCTTATGGGTCGGACAGGGTTTTCTTAACATACTGTATAATTGAAGGATCATGTATAAATTAAAATATCCCTTTTTAATATTCTGATTTCAGAGTCTCGTCTCGGCGTTCGAGCGAAGTGAACGTTTAGTTAATTTGGTGACTCACTTGTTTACGTTACTGAGTGCAATCTATCGGTCGCCTACGAGTTCCGTTAGGTACCTACCTGACGGGCATAGTGGCCGCCCGGCCATGCAAAACAATGAATGAGCTTACAAATAATGAGATAAATAGTAGCTTGAGTGACACAAATGAAATGGAGATGGCAGAGATCACCGAGGGAGATCAACACGAAGCAGATAAGATATTCCCGACAGTGAGTGAGGAAGCAGGAGAGCAGAGGCCGACCAAGAGAGGAAGAATGGATGATGAAGATGGAGGATGGATATTACAGCAAAAGAAAGACAAGAAGAGTAAATCGGAAGATACAGGCGTAAAAATTGAAATTTACATTTCCTCAGAAAATAAAATACCGAAACAGTTAACTTTAGCCAGAATTTTTAAAAGTGAAGGTATCACTGATATTAACAGAGTAAAATACATTAATCCATATAAAATACGTGTTGATACAATAAATGAAAATAGCGCAATTAAATTGGAAAATAGTTCGGAGATTAGCAGCAGAGGGTGGAGGGTACATAGGGCCATGGAGGTTAATTTTTCATATGGCGTCGTTAAGGACATCGACATCGATATGACGGAGGAAGAAATTCTCAAAAATATGTCTTCATTAGGACCGGGAGAAATAGTTTCTGTCCATAGACTTAAACGCAGAAGTTTTGAAGCGGAGGGGTGGACACCTAGTGAGACTATACGCATTTGTTTCAAAGGCTCTTATCGTCCACCATACGTATTTGTACATGGATTGAGAATCAGGGTTGATCCGTACGTTTTTCCGGTGTCTCAATGTTATAGGTGTTGGAAGCTTGGGCACACGGCAAAAAAATGCCCGTACGACAAAATAGTGTGCCCTAAGTGTGGTGGCAATCACGACAATTGTGATACCACGGTTTTTAAATGCGTAAATTGCAACGGGCAGCATATGGCGCAAGTAAAAACCTGCAAAGCATATCAAAAAGAGAAGAAATTGAGGGAATTAATGGCAGAATTCAATTGTTCTTATCAGACCGCTCGATCCATGTACGTTGAAGTTCATCACGAACATCAAGAACAAGATAATAATAATTACATAATACCTACCCCCACAATGTCAACAAAAGAATATGAAGCAAGTACAATAAAACGCAAACAAGTTTCGTCATATGCTGATGTAACAAAAAATAATAATATTACTTCGAAAACAACACCACAAAACAAAATAAAATTTAAAATTAAGTCACAAAAACAAACGGAACAAGAGGATGACTTTACATTTGTCAGTCACATAACCAATGCGGAGGTATATACTCAGAAAAATACAAATGAGGAATCCGAAGAGAAGAAAGAAAGAGAAGTAAAGTTCAGTGAGTTGATAAATAGATTAAAGATAATAATATTTATGAAAAAAGATCCTTTACAAGTGAAAGTGCAGAACGTTGTTAAATGCTGCCTGGAGTGGTTAGTATTAATGGTGGTAGAAAACATAGCAGAGTGGCCGGTTCTTAAATTACTTTGGGAATACTTTCGTTCATAATGGCACACAATCGTAAAATTTCTCAATTTAATATTATCCAGTGGAATGCTCAGAGTATTCGACCTAAGTTGGTGGCTTTTGAGCAATTTTTATTTCAAGAGAAAATTCACATTGCTACCCTTAGTGAAACGTGGTTAGAACCCGATAGTTCTTTAAGGATCTCGAGCTACAATGTTTATCGTAAAGACAGGCATGACTCATACGGTGGGGTAGCGATTTTTGCTCATAATTCCATCAAAACTAGTTCACACACATATAATAGCATAAATAAAGGTATAGAAGTTGTCATTATACAAGTTCATAACTGTGAACATCTCCATTATATTATATCAGTATATTGCCCTCCGTCGGTACGTACCTGTCAAGCCGACTGGGAACACTTGTTTAATTGTGTAGATAGGAAAACAGTCATTCTCGGTGATTTTAACGGTCATCATACTAATTGGTCACATAAAACTGACCCGAGGGGCTCCCAATTATATGATGCATTGGTAGATAGTAGATTTATTATCCTGAATGACAGTAGTAACTCCACACGTGTAAAGCTAGTGAATAATATATTGCAGAGTTCCTCCCCTGATATCTCATTGGTGTCATCCGATATAGCAATACAATTTAACTGGAGGACTTTCAATGAGAACTTAGGAAGTGACCATCTAATTATAAAAATAACGACAAATATTGAGAGAAGCTCGAATTTAATTTATATAAATCGTAATTTTAAAAAGGCTGACTGGATTTCTTATACTAAATCTTTAGAGAATAACTTCGATAATTTTAATAAAAATTTAGATAATCCACAAAAGTTTTATGATGACTTTATTCAATGTATTAACGTAGCTGCTAACCGTCACATACCGTTTTATAAAACTAACAGCAATCCCGTAAGCTCCTTTGCACCTAAACCCTATTGGCAACCGTCTCTGGCTAAATGTGTTGCTGAGCGTCGTTTAGCCCTCGCCACATTTAGACGTAACCCTACCCCTCGAAATTTAGATAAACTTCAAGAAAAAACTCGAGTTGCACAAAGGTTAATCCGACAGGCACGGCTTAAATCATGGCAAGATTTCTGTTCATCATTGGACAGTAACACCACCCAAAGCGAGGTCTGGCGTAAGTTGAAGTGGTTAAAAGGTCGTAATGTCCCAAGATCCTATGTTGATAAGGAAAAGGCAGAGATTTTGTTGCATACGTTAACACCTGACTATACGCTCCCCAGTGACCCTAGCTTTGTATCTGGTATAACTAATTTGGATATTCCAATTACTCGACAGGAATTAGACCGATGTATGCGTTATAAAGACACATCTCCGGGAAGTGACCAGATATCCTATTCAATGTTGTCCCATCTGCCCGATAGTGGAAAGTACATTTTATTATGTTTATTTAATATTTTTTACTCACTTAGTTTTGTGCCTATTCAGTGGAGGAATAACTGTTGTACCTATACCAAAGCCGGGTCGTGATCCTCAATCACCAGGAAGTATTCGTCCTATTTCTATGATGTCGTGTATCTGTAAAACCTTTCATTACATTTTACTAAAACGATTAGAGTGGTATATTGAAAAGAATAACATTTTGTCACCAGAAACCACAGGATTTAGAAGATGTCATTCCACTATGGAAAATTTAACTTGTTTAGTATCAAGAATACAAACCGGTTTTTCACGTAACAATGTAACTATAGCCTCATTTATAGATATTGATAACGCGTATAACAATGTTGATGTTAAATGTCTGATTCATAATATGCAACAACTTGGTGTTAGTGCGCTAATGTGTCGGTATTTGTGGAATTTTCTAAAAGAGAGATATTTACAAGTTCGGGTAGATGCCGAACATCGTTGTAGAACCACGTGTCGGGGCCTGGCACAGGGCGACCCTTTATCACCCTTGCTTTTTAATATAGCGTCTGTTAATATTTGTAAACAAATAGATAATATTTTTGTGTCACAATATGCGGACGACTTTGTTCTATATGTTACTTGTGTAAATATTGACGAAGGTACAAAGCAATTACAGTCCGCTTTGAATAAATTAGTTGTTATGCTGTCTAATATCGGGCTAGAAATATCGGCTAGTAAGAGTAGAATATGCATATTTAAAAGAGGATATCAACGACAATCTGTTAATGTTTGTGTTGGTGGCGTACGTTTACAAGTAGTGGATCACGTAAAATATCTGGGGCTATGGTTAGACCGATCATTAAGATGGGCTAAGCATATAAACGAGTTAAGAGAAAAATGTCTAAGGTTTTTTAATATTTTTAAAGTGCTGGCTGGGTTCCGTTGGGGTATACACCCTAGCAATTTAAGACGTATATATATTGCTATGATCCGCAGTCGATTAGACTATGGAGGATTGTTATATGGTGACAGTTGTAAAACACATTTAAATAAATTGGATAGGGTTCAAAATCAATGTATGCGCGTCATAGGAGGATTTATAAGAACTACGGCTATACATGTGATGGAATGCGAACTTCACCTTCAGCCATTGGCTATACGCAGATATTATCTTGCTGGGAAATTTTGGTTAAAGATGAAGTCTACTTCTAATAACTCAATCATCGACATGGTGGTAACGTTGAAAGACCTTTGTCGTGAAAATTTATATTGGAAAAGTAGAAATAAACCTTTACTGATATCCATCCATGATTTTTGTAAAAATATATCAATTTTTTCGAGCAGGCAGTTAGAAATGTTTTCTCTAGACACTTGGGTTAGCAATGTGAATATTTTGTCAGTGCTACAACCGGTTATCGCGGCTATTAGTAAACCAAAACACCAATATGACTCATGGGAAATGAAGCAATTGTGTTGCAATTTTATAAAAAATAATTATGAAGATTTTTATCAGATATACACAGATGGTTCCAAAGATAAGGATAGATTCAGTGGTTTAGCCCTTTTTGACCCTCAGACAAATAGTTCAGTCCAACTACAAATTAATGTTAATATATCTATAATGTATACAGAGTTGATCGCCATAGCTGAAGCAATTTCCTACATAAACTCTTTTGATGCTGGTAAATATGTTATATTGACAGACTCAAGGAGTGCAATTTATCATTTGGCTCGTTGCACCTCGAGTATTCGAGGAGCACCGATAGCCTATAGTATTTTGGATTCAATTTGTAAAATGTGCAATAGTAACAAAATTGTTAAAATACAATGGATACCTGCGCACATAGGTATACCGGGAAATGAAGAGGCTGATCGACTCGCTAAGGACGCTGTTATAAATGGAACACCATTCTCTTGTTTACCACCTTATACTGACCGCCTGTATTTAGTGAGGAATAAGTGTAACCAAATGTGGAGTGAATTTTTTGACGAGAGGTCTGTGACTAAAAGTATTTGGTATAAGACTATACAACCTAATCTGTCCACTTCTCCTTGGTTTGTTGGTTCTGATCTGTGTAGATCTGATGTTGTGATTTCCATGAGGCTTCGATCCGGACACATTCCACTAAACAGCTTTCTTTTTTTAATGCGTAAATCCGATTCGCAAAATTGCGACGAGTGCGGTGTGGTAGAAGATGTGTATCATGTGATGGTGGAATGTGTTCGGAATGAAGCCGAAAGGGTCAAATTCAAATTAGAGACGGGAATCAACCTGAATGATATTGGAATGTGCAACAACATTTTAGCTCACCCTTTGTCAAAGAAAGCCAGAATGTTGTACAAACTTGTCCAAATAGCAGTTAAGCGTAGATCGTAAGTTAATAGTGTTAAAAGTATTCATGTGTGTACGAGGGTGACATGATCATGCTTGATCAAACCCTCCTTAATCAATAAAGAATTAAAAAAAAAAAAAAAAAAAAAAAAAAAATATTCTGATTTATAATGTATAGTTTGTCCCAAATAATATAATATGTGTATACATAATATGTATTATCAGTAGATTTTTTCACCAACTAATACGAAAATAGAAAATAAGCTAAATAGAGAGACCATACCACCACCAGACCAGACCAGAGATATGTATAAATAGAGAGACCAGATAGAGCGGTAGCAAGTTTGTATGGAGAAAAAAAGGATTTGATCTATCCTTAACTTTTTTTGCTCTCAGTGAAGCGCTGCGAATATAAAATTTATGTAGTTGTTACTTCACGTTGTTAAAATTATACCCAGAATTTACAAGAAAAATACTTTATAATCCTATACGATAAGTCTACGTTATTGAAAAAATAAACCGGCCAAATGCGAGTCAGACTTGCGCACAGGTTCCGTACCATTATCTTTATTCTCTTTAATTTTTTTAAATTTTAATTTAATAATTTATTTTTAATCTGAAATTATAACCCTATATTCTATGAACATTTCAAGCGTCTATCTATTTCCGTTATTAATATGGAGCAAAAAACGTCAAAAATCGCGTTTGTTGTATGGGTATACATAATCTCATAATCTCTGAAAATTTCAACTGTCTAGCTATTACGGTTCATGAGATACAGCCTGGTGACAGACGGACAGCGAAGTCTCATGAATAGGGTTCTGTTTTAGTTTTTAGGTACGGAACCCTAAAAACGAAATTATCGTTTGATCAAATTCAATCTGATTTGTATATACCTACATACGACAGCACATCCAGCTACGAAAATCTGTCAGATTTCTTTATTAGATTTTCAACTTTATCCTTAAACCGTCAATGCTCAAGGTTGAATGGGTATATTTGACAGTTTCGGGTAGCTTGACCTACTGCCTTCCCTAAAAACTTTTTTTACTGTGGCGCGTCTAATCAATGATTGTAAGTACATTGTTTAAACAAGTACCTACACACTAGTGAATGTTGCATTTGTATCTATGCATAGCTATCGATATGTAGATGATCGCACATACAGTCCACTCAAATGATTTCTCAACAGTGTTGCCGTTTTAGCGACTTTGTCGCTAGATCTGGCGGATTTTGGATGTGCTTAGCGACTTTTTTTATCATACTAGCGACTACAATAAATTTAGCGACTTCTAGTGACTTTTTGTATGCAACGTTGATTAACACCAATTCCCAGTAGTGGTAATGAAATTAGAAGAAAACATAGACATATTTTAGTTTAAATTTAACTGTGGTTACTAGCAACACTACGAATACTGCTATTGGATTTTCTGGAAATCCCCTCCCAGAATGACGTTGAATCTTTAAGTTCATCACTGTTTACTATTTCTTTCTTCTTCATTTCATTCATTCATTAACAACGTTCATAGAAAGAAGGGAATAACCAGGTTTTACTTTTTCACAGAATAAACTTGTTTGTATGTGAAAGGACGAACAGTGGCTTGTTCAATAGGGATGTATCCAAGGTATGAAAATCAAAAAAATAATTAGTCCGTCTTACAGATAATAAAAAAAATTAAGACCCGTATTTTTTATTTTGTCGTAATTACCAAAAATTACTGAGATATAGCGTATTAAAGTTACAGAGTGGGGGCTAATTACGTCACGCCGTTCTATATTTTGCACCATGGCGTGACGTCATGCGACATTTCAAACCAATATATCTTCCTAAGTATTTGAATAAAAGAAAAAAAAAAAATACGTGTTCAATATTTTTTATAAAGCTATCTGACGGACATTAAATTATTTTTTAGGATACAAGCCAATTGTCGTATCAAAATGACGCAATAAATACCGAAATTTTTTGCTTGTTTAAACCTATTGATTTGATTACTATGATTAAATACTTTATAATACAAATTTCCTTTTATTTACATCATATTTTGTAACCATGAAATATTTGGAAATATTTAGCGACTTCTAGCGGATTTTTTATTCGTCTTTTTTTCAAAATCTAGGGACTTTTGCTTCGAGGTCTAGGGACTTTTTATTTTCCTAAACGGCAACACTGTTTCTCAAGTTAGTTAAAAATAAATCTTCGCGACAAACACACGTCTATTTTTTCTAAAAACCTGAGCAACCCAAATACACCCTTATTGCTTAAACATATGGTCCTAAATCGAACCGGATTCAAGTCATCGACCGACCCAGGTACGATCGAGCGCCGTGAGTGAGAACAATAGCATTCCTGAGCGATAAGGATTTTTTTCTGTGAAGTGGTTAAAAACAATTTAGTGAATACAATTAAATAGACTATATTACGTGCAACGAACTTATAAAACGCATAATTACGGTGAACTTATCTGCATATCGTGATATAAGAATGGAGGATTTAATTATGTATCAGAATGAGCTTCTGGAAAACTTAAAGAAGACCGAAAAAAACTATAAGAAATCACCGAAAGACAGAATAAAGCGACCTTATTTAGAAACAAGGTTGGATTTATTAGAGGAACTGTGGAAGGAGTTCAAAGAGGGTCACAAGTATATAATTATAAAAGTTTCTGATGACGAAAGAGAATACGCCTACTTTGAGAAAGATATTTATGGGGTATTCGAAGAAACATATATAAACTACAAATCAACATTAAGAGAAGCTCTTCAGCCGTTTTTAGAAGAATCAAAATTTCAACCTGCTTTATCTCAATCCTCTTCAATTAACGACGTGCATGATTTAAAGAATCCAAGGATTAAGTTGCCCAATATACAGATACCTACATTCACGGGAAAGTACGAAGAGTGGCAACCATTCTACGACCTGTTCTGTACTCTAATTCACGATAATGATCATCTGTCACGTGTACAGAAGCTGCATTACCTAAAAAGTAATTTATCTGGAGAACCTGAGGTACTGTTACGTAATTTTTCTATAACAGATGCAAATTATGATGAGGCCTGGAATCAATTAATAAAACGTTACAATAATACGAGGTTCAACAGCAACGCAATTATGAAGATTTTATTTACGCAAAAACCTGTGCAGACGGAGTCGGCTAATTTAATTAAAACACTGGTAGACACAACTTCGACTTGTTTGAAGGCCTTGAAGAACATGGGTATACAGACTGATACCTGGGATATAGTAACTACCTACTTAGTTATATCGAAGTTAGATTCTGAATCTATTAAGTTGTGGGAACAGCAAATTAGTGTAACATGTAATAACGAAATACCTACTTGGTCGGAACTAAGAGACTTTTTAGAAGCAAGGTGAAGGAAGAATGATAGAAAGTAGTAAAGTTAAAACGGTGCAACCCAAACCAGTAGCTAAACCCCAGGCTTTCCATTCAAATATTACCAATGGCGATAGAAAAAGGCCCGATGCAAAATATGCGTTGTGTAGCGGTGACCACTACATCTATTCCTGCAAGAAATTTGGAGATAAATCTCCACATGAAAGACAAGTATTTGCTCAGACGAACAAGTTATGCTTTAATTGCTTAGCGCCGAGTCACTCCGTGAGCAAGTGTCGACAGTCTTCGTGTTGTAGAAAGTGTGGAAGGCGGCATCACACCCTTCTGCATTTTGAGAGAGGACGGCAGAACGAGAAACCGAAGGAAGGTGAAACTTCAACAGCAGGTATTGCGAACGACGGATATACAGGTACACCTATTTCTTTCACTAATAATGAGATATGCTCATTATTAGTGAAAGAAATAGGTGTACCTGTAACCAACTTTTCGAGTGAACATATACAATCAAACAGTGTCCTATTAGCTACTGCTAATGTGTTAGTAGATAGTAGGAATGGTTGCAAATACATTGTGAGAGCTTTGTTAGACCAAGGCTCACAAGCTTCGTTTGTTACAGAGGCAACAGTACAATTATTGAATCTTAATCGTAAATCAGTGAGTGGTTGGGTATCAGGCGTGGGTGAGAGGCAAACAAGAATCAAACATAGGGTTACACTTTGTGTCAAATCATGTCACAATCCCAATGCGTCAGTGCAAGTAGAGGCTTATGTATTGCGTTCACTAACAACAATGCTACCTACCACTAATCAAGGTATTCCTGAGTGGTCACAGTTAAAAGACTTGGAGCTGGCTGACCCAGGATTTACAACACCAGGGAGAATAGACATTCTTCTTGGAGCTGAGGTGTGCAGCGACGTCTTGTTAGACGGCGTTATCAAGCATCCTGTGAGTAATTTATTAGCGCAAAACACAATTCTAGGTTGGGTTCTATCAGGAAGGATGTCACGAGAATGCATTTCAGCAGAGAAGAACTTCACCAGCCTGCATGTTCAACTTAAAGAAGATGAGGTGCTTAAGTTATTTTGGGAGCTGGAAAACGAACCAAACATCATACAAAAGAGATTGTCAAAAGAAGAAGAAAGATGTGAAGAATATTACGAAGCTACAACGACCAGAGACGAGGAGGGAAGATATGTTGTAAGATTGCCTTTCAGAAACAATATATTAGAAGATCAAGCTAATGGATTGAGGGAAATAGCGGCTAAAAGGTTTGAGTCCCTAGAAAAGAAATTCGCTAAAAATGGTAAGTTTTATGAAGAATATAGTAAGGTTATGAAGGAATACATAAATCTTAATCACATGATTGAAGTGGAGTCTGCAGATATTAAAAATTCTAAAGCAATGTATTTACCTCACCATGGCGTATTAAGAGAAGATAAGGATACGACGAAACTTCGGGTGGTTTTTGACGCTTCGTGTAAGGGTACCAATCAAGTTTCCTTGAACGACAATTTACTTGTGGGACCCAAGCTACAGCAGGACTTGCGCCACATACTGATGCGATGGAGGTCACACAAAATCGCTATCACGGCAGATATTATAAAAATGTATAGAATGGTGCGTGTAGCAGACGAAGACACGGACTATCAAAGGTTGCTATGGAGACCAACAACGACTGAGCAAATTAAACATTACAAACTGGTGAGATTGGCTTTTGGTACAGCATGCGCCCCGTACCTTGCAGTGAAATCATTACAGAGATTGGCGGATGATGAGAAATCGACACTTCCAGCTGCTGCTAAATTAACAAAAACAGATTTCTATATGGATGATCTATTGTCAGGTTGTGAGACAGAAGATGAAGCTGTTAGTATTTACAATGATGATGTTAGGCGGCTTCGAATTGCAAAAATGGAGTAGTAATAATGAGAATGTTTTAAAATATATGGGTATGAATAAAAGAGATGATCATGAACTACCTCTTAAGGTCAATAGTTTAGTTAAAGTACTAGGAGTTAACTGGAATCGAGGCCCAGACAGTTTTGTATATTCCCTCAACTTACCGGAATCAACAGAACCGATGACTAAACGACGTGTTCTTTCTGATGTTGCTAAATTATATGACCCGCTAGGGTGGATAGCTCCTGTTGTTGTCATAGCAAAATTAATGATACAGAAGTTATGGAAAATAGGACTAGGATGGGATGACACCATAAGTGGAGAGCTGCTAGCAGAATGGTTACACTTCAGAGAGAACTTAAGGCACATTAAAAATGTTACTATACCAAGGTGGTTACAATGTTCCTGCTCATGTAAAATAGAGTTGCACGTCTTCGCTGGCGCCTCGCAGGCAGCATATGGAGCAGTGTATATTCGAGTAGTAGAGGGAGACAGAGTTAGCGTTAATTTAATATCAGCAAAAACAAAGGTTGCTCCTATTGAGAAACAGTTGTCTATTCCGAGGTTGAAACTCTGTGGCGCTACACTAGCAGCGAAACTGATTTTCGAGACAGCTCAAGTAATGAACATAGCCAAAGAAAATTTATATGCATGGACAGACTCGACCATAGTTCTGACTTGGCTAAAAGGTGGGGCGAGTCGTTGGAACACATTCGTCAGCAACCGTGTCTCTGAGATATTGAACACTCTAGACTATGAGCAATGGGGTCGTGTGACTACGGACACAAACCCGGCTGACTGCGCGTCAAGAGGCTTACAGGCCTCACAGTTGATAAATAATTTACTTTGGTGGAATGGTCCAGCTTGGTTGTCTGCGCTGGACCTGAATACGAATTTGATTGATGTCGAGGATACACAAGAAGAAGAAATAGCAGAGTTGTTGACGTTAGAACGTACTACATGGCATTTTATCCCTCCACATGCGCCTAATTTTGGGGGTTTGTGGGAGGCTGGAGTGCGGAGTACAAAAACACATCTCACAAAGGTAATCGGAAATAGTACACTCACTTATGAGGAACTTACCACTGTATTAGCACAGATTGAATCTTGTTTGAACTCGCGTCCTATTTCGGTTTTAAGTGATGACCCCAATGACCCTCTTCCCCTGACACCAGGTCACTTTCTGGTTGGCGAACCTTTATTAAATCTATCAGATGAGAATTATACACCTTGTAAACATATCAGTAATCTTGAACGATGGAGATTAGTCCAAAAAATGGTCAACGATTTCTGGAAAAGATGGTATAAAGAATATCTTGTCAATTTTAATAAAATATATAAATGGAACACAAAACAACTTGAGCCAGAAATCGTTGACGTAGTTATCCTAAAAGATGATAATATTCCACCAAGTAAGTGGATATTAGGAAGAGTAATTCAGAAACATGTCGGTCCAGATAATCTTACTCGAGTTGTATCAATTAGATGTAAGAACAATGTTTTAAAACGTCCTGTGCACAAAATATGTATCTTAACTAAATAAACTTGGGATTAAAACTAACTAATGGAAACTAATATAGTATATGTTAAAACTAAGAACGAATAGCTAACAAAAAAAAAAAAACTTGTAACTTACCGTAAAACTTGTGTCCATTAACTATTTAAAATTATGTTTATAAACAATGTTTATAAGATATTTTGTAAACATAAGTGTTATGTGAATTTTCTACTTACCTTTTACTAATAATTACTTGATTATCTAGTTTTAAGCGCGTTAGTCACTTAACTGACACTAACAGCTGTTTAAAGTATCATTCCGGCCCTCTTATAGATGTAAGTAGGTATATGTAGCAACTTGTAAATCTTACCTTTATAGTGATCTAGTGATAATATTAATAATAATAATAATAAAAATGTTTTATTGAAAAGAAATTTTACAAATTATAACCTACGAATATATTAGAGGAACTACGTTACAAACAATCAAAGTGAGCCCTAACGTCTAAACTAGGCCGAGCCTGTATCATAGACGTTAGTGTACATTAAATATAAATGCAAAATAACATGTGCGCTAAAAATAATTAGGTTATTATTACAAAATTTAATTTAGGTTTAAAATGAAGGTAAACATAAGCCACAAGAAAAAAGAAATAGTTCGCTTTTTTGACGTGACAACGTCTATTAAATTGGTACGGCGTGGAGTCATTCTCGAAAACACCGTAACGGCCGAATCTGACGCCACACGGAGTCCACGCCTACTTTACCCCCACCCCTAGAGCGTGTGTCACACTCGTGCGCGAGGTCTATTACCATGTAATAGACGTTGTCACGTTCAAATATCGGCAGTAGACGGATTTCTACAGACAACCAATTTTTTTTACAGAGTACCTTCATTGAATTACTTTTCAAATAATCACACATAAAGTTTGAACTTAGGGTAAAATTGGTTTGCTTCCTTTTTTTTTTTGTTTTTTAATATTTGATGAAATATAACATTGAAGATCTATTAACTCCTTAATATTAAATGTTTATGTTGTTTTTAAATTGGATAAATGATGGTGATTTAATTAGAATAATTTATTACTTAGTCTAAAAGTATGGGTATTACTTTGGGTTTAAAAATAGGTCTTCGATGTCTTCGTAACTTTGCGATTTTAACCACAACATTAGATTTTTTTTGCATGAATGGTGATTTAATGAAAACATTTTAATAATTTTATTTATTTTGTTATAGAGCATTGGTCCAAGGTAGCATTGAGATTTTTCTATGAATGATGTTTTAAATGGTATCGTAGGACATACTCTGTGTTCACGTCTTGTGCTAATCGTGGTTAAGTCACCATGGTATTTAACTTTATGATGCTGGGACATCACCATTTCTTTTACAAATAACTGACGGACCGTAAGAACATCACATTCCGAATAGAGGTCTATTGTTGGGTATCTAAAAGGTTTAAATGTCATGACCTTTAATAGTGCACGCTGGGCGCGTTCTAGCTTAAGCATATGGGTTTTGCGTGCTCCACCCCAGGAGGTTATGCAGTATGACAGGATAGATTGGGCTAGCGCAAAATAAATTGTCTTGAGTAGAGCGGTATTAGCAACGTGCCTAAGTTTTTTGAAAGCATAAATTAGCTTTCTTGTTCTCCCTGATAACAGGTCTATATATGCACACCACGTCAATCTTTCATCAATGAGAACCCCAAAATATTTTACTACTTTAGCCCTATCCAAGTAGCTACAATCGCATGTCTGACAACCGATATTTTCGCATGTGTGGATTTGAATTTTATAATTATTTATATTTTTAAGTGAATGTTCTGTATTAGCAAATGTCATAAATTTAGTTTTTGAGATATTAAGGGTAAGTAAATTTTGAGTAAGCCAACTAGCTATTTTTTGAAGCCCTATTTCAGTATAATACTTTGCTTCAGCCCATGTCGCACCATGAAAGACTAGTGCTGTGTCATCAGCAAACATAAATATATTGAAATTTTGTGTAGTAATTTGACAAAGGCTGTTAATATAAATTAGAAACAGTGTTGGACCAAGGACGCTAGCTTGCGGAACACCAATTGTTATTTGGGCATCCGAGCTTAACAAACCATTAATCACTACTCGCTGGGATCTATTACTCAAGTAATCTTTAAATAAATCCAGCGCCTTACCCCTGATACCAATTTTTTCCATCTTGTTAATCAGGATAGGAACAGAGACTGTATCAAAGGCCTTGGCCAGGTCTAGGAAGACTCCAATGCATTTAAATTTAGAATCGATGTAAGAAGCCACAAGGTTGGTAAGTTCATTAACTGCCTGAGCCGTCGATCTACCCACTCTAAATCCAAATTGATTATCGGACAAAATTGACTGTTTCTCAAGGAACGACAATAATCTCTTATTAAAAATCTTTTCCAAAACTTTAGACAGTATGGGCAATATGGAGATGGGGCGGTAATTGCTGATACAGTCTCTACTTCCTGCTTTATAAATAGGATGGAAAACGGATATTTTAAATGCATTAGGAAAGACACCAGAGCGTATAGAAATGTTGGCTATATGGGTTATAAGGGGGACAATAATATCTTTCGTCATTTTAATTAATTTTGTCGAAATTCCATCCCATCCCACAGAACAATCAAGCTTCAAGTTCATAATTATAGATTCAACTTCCCGTTCAGTTGTTTCCAATAAAACCATAGAGTTAACAGGTGGATTTGAGGGTTCTTCAATAGGCTGCGAACATGGAGTTATTTTGCTAGCCAATTCTTTAGCTATACTAGTAAAATAAAGGTTAATTTCTTCTAATGCTAGCTCGGGGGTGGCCTTAATTTTGAGGAGTTCTAACAATGTTGATTTTTTAGTATCACGGTTGGTAATGTTGTTTATTATTTGCCATTTTTTCTTGGGGTTTTTAGCATTTTTATCGAGCTCATTTCTAAGGAAGTTACGCTTGAGACGTTTTAGTAGATCATTACAGTAGTTTTTGTATCTACAATATGTTATAGCCAGAACAGAATTGTTTGGTTGTTTCCTATTTCTCAAGTGCATGCGGTCTCGGTTTATAATGCAACGAACTAAGCCTGGCGTAATCCACGGCTTGACACAGTGTAGTTTTTTAGGTATAAGTAGTTTTAAAGTATTATTCATAATTGTTGTATTCAGGATTTTAAGCAGCTGTTCAGCAGACCAGTGGGGATTTTCTGATTTCATAATATCACTAAAATCTATGGAATTCAAATCTGCAAGAACAGCCTCATAGTTAACCTTATTAAAGGTAGTAATTTGCTTCGTAGGTTTGATACTACTCTGTACTGAGATACAAGAAAGTACCGGGCAATGATCAGTTAAAAGAGACTGGAAAACGAGTGTGATAGACGAAAACCTGGATTTGATCATAGCATGATCTAGGCAGTTGTTTTCTCTTGTTGGGTATATGTGGCCTGGCAAAAAACCATGGCAAGCAAGTAAATTTAAATAACCTGTCGAATTATGATCCTCGCTATATTGCTTAATATCTATGTTTAAATCACCCATAATAATTACTTCGCTACGATTACTGTAGGTGTTTAAGAGACTGTCCAAAGATTTTATAAAATTTTCTATATTATTACACGATGGTGACCTGTAAATACCTATAACAACAGTGTTCAAGCAAACCTCAATAACTACGCAGGTAGCATCGACTAAGACTGTTTCTGTAACTACACAGTTGAGCCCCCGTTTTGTGTACACACAATACCATCGTTTTGATTACGACTCTTTTTCGTAAAATGAGTCTCGTAGTATTCTAAGGACGGAAAGTAGGTAGCTTTAGAGTTCCATGATTCTGTTAGAATAAGAATTTCACATTTCGTAGACTGTAATCTAGACAGAAAGACTTCGAATTGACAGAAAATTTTTGTGATGCTTCTTATATTTTGCGTAAGAATTTTCAAATTATTCGTAGATGTTGTAATAGGTGATAGAAGAAGTGAACTCGACTCGGGATCACATAGATAAGAAGGCCCAGCAGATATTTCATCTATGTTCAGTACTAGATTATTATGATTATTTGAATCGAATTTTGTTCTAGAATTGGAAATGATATATTTGTAGGAAGCAATATTACCTCAACCTTATGATATGAACTATATTTACTTATGGATATTACATGACCCAGTATTATGAAGGAATTATGGTTACAGATGACAATACAGTTTGCAATCCGCAAAAAATGGTGATTAATAATATAACAAAAATAGAAAAAAGACAGAACTAAGCAACGACAGCAAGTATCTACTCTACATAGAGAATTAAAAACCAAAAAGTAGCGTAACATTATAAAATAAAAAAGCTGATGAACCAATGCCAACTGGAAATACAGAACAAACCCTAGTCACTTGAGATTTCGCAGAGCTACTATTTGAGATTCATCTTTTACTTCAATGCGAGGTGCATCGACGGCCTTGCGAAGGTATATTTTACCATTTGCAGTCCAGCAAAATTTGTAGGACATGGACGTCGCTAAACCTCTTGCTAGAAAAAATAGGCGGTGGTTTTTACTTGTCAAAGCTTCCGATACAAAAATTGGTGTTTTTTGACCCGCGATCCCTATATCGGATGAGGTAAGGCTACGGTCGGAATTCCGTTTCTTGAATGATTTTATTCCTTGAATGATGTCCTGTTTTAGTAAGACGGAAGCAAATTCAGCAACTATTGTTCCTTTTCCAGACTTCGAATTTACACGAAAAACATCCCTTATGCCCGTCTCCTGTACGTTTACATCCAGAACCTTGCATGTACTTTGTACAATTTTACATAAATCTGTTTTGGTTTCAATTTCTGAAGATGCTGGTACATTTCTAAGCTCAATAGACGACGATTTTAGGTTTCTTTGAATGTCATCCAAAGATGTTTCAAGCAAAGTAATCTTCAACAAATGCTGCTTGCGTTCAACCTCCAACGCATCTATCTTTTTCAGCATGTCCTCGTATTTAGTATTCAAAAACTTCATACTTTTCTCTATTTCATCATTAGTATTCTTTATTTCAGTATTCTGGGTTTTTATTTCTGCAACTTCTGATATAAGCTTATTCAAGAGACTATTTTGAGACTTTTTCCATTCATCTATCACATTCATTATATCATCCTTGAAGGAAAGCAGCTGTTCTTCACTCGATTGGCGCTGTCTTTTATTACGCTGGGATACAAAAGATGGTGCAGAAGTTGCAGATGCATTAGATACGTCAGAATCAGACAAGGCATGCTGAAGGCCACTTTCAAACACAGGCCTCCCGCCTTTATCCAGCAGTCTATTCTTATTTTTTTTAAATAAGACTAATTGAACCTCTTACACATGGTTTACGCCACGAGAGAAAAATACTTCTAACTACCCTTTTTTTTTGGTGTCCATCCATACCAAAAAACGTGTAAAAGTGATCGGTGATCCTACTTGCTTGATAAACGATTTCATTTAATTTAATTTAATTTCATTTCATTCCAACGCGAAAGACGCGGAAGCAATCGGGACAAACGCTGAGATGATGATGATGATGAGTAGCAATGAGTTTCATTGTGACAGTTTAACAATATTCATTGCGTTATTTACGTTGTTGAGAAAACAGATTTTCGAACATATGGATCAATGTATTATCAATATGCTTCGAAATGATAATAACAATAAGCGAAACCGTTCAACAATTTTGGTTCAAACAATTAACTAAGAGACTGGACTTTTACAAGCGTATGCATGCCACCTTTTCCTTAATTTTATTCTAAATGTTGTCATATATTTTGCTTTTATTTAGAAAATAGTTTAGTGTTAAAAAAAAATACTCAAACACCTTCAAAATATGTACAAATTTAACTAAAAAGTAATGTTGCTAATTTGTTAACAGAAACGGACTGCCTTTCCCCGAGAGCAAGGTCAGAGACTACAACAACAAGAAGGATATGGAACAATCTCTGAACAAGGAATGGAACAAGAACGACCTCGCACAAGTACAGGAGAAGTTTAGAGACGGGAACGCCACCAACGGGAATGGTAACCTGCAGAATGGGATCCTGCAGTATGCTGCCAGCGAAATTGCTAAAGGTAAACATACTCAAACCATTTAGTTTAACATAACACCAAGCTTGTATTACCTGAATTATTAGGCAGAAGTGCAAATATAGGAGGGTCGCCTACCCAGCGTAGGCGACCCTCCTGCAGTTTACGGCCACGTCTTACGAAAACCGGAACGTTACGTAGGTAACAAATGTCTTGCCATGGTGCCTCGCCGGGCCGGGACAAGCGAGGTAGACCAAAGAAGTGCTGACTTGACGTTGTAAGAGATGACATACGTGCCAACAATCTCTCACCACAGGATGCTAAGTATCGCGCGAAATGGAGGAGAAGGTGCAGGAAACCGGATCCCGGGCTCCAACGCCAAAGACGCGGAAGCAACCGGGACAAACGCTGAGATGATGATGATGATGAGTAGCAATGAGTTTCATTGTGACAGTTTAACAATATTCATTGCGTTATTTACGTTGTTGAGAAAACAGATTTTGGAACATATGGATCAATGTATTATCAATATGCTTCGAAATGATAATAACAATAAGCGAAACCGTTCAACAATTTTGGTTCAAACAATTAACTAAGAGTGGACTTTTACAAGCGTATGCATGCCACCTTTTCCTTAATTTTATTCTAAATGTTGTCATATATTTTGCTTTTATTTAGAAAATAGTTTAGTGTTAAAAAAAATACTCAAACACCTTCAAAATATGCGCAAATTTAACTAAAAAGCAATGTTGCTAATTTGTTAACAGAAACGGACTGCCTTTCCCCGAGAGCAAGGTCCCACACTACAACAACAAGAAGGATATGGAACAATCTCTGAACAAGAAATGGAACAAGAACGACCTCGCACAAGTACAGGAGAAGTTTAGAGACGGGAACACCACCAACGGGAATGGTAACCTGCAGAATGGGATCCTGCAGTATGCTGCCAGCGAAATTGCTAAAGGTAAGAAAACATACTCAAACCATTTAGTTGAACATAACACCAAGCTTGTGTTACCTGAATCATTAAGCAAAAGTGCAAATATAGGAGGGTCGCCTACCCAGTGTAGGCGACCCTCCTGCAGTTTACGGCCACGTCTTACGAAAACCGGCACGTTACGTAGGTAACAAATGTCTTGCCATGGCGCCTCCGCTGGGCCGGGACAAGCGAGGTAGACCAAAGAAGTGCTGACTTGACGTTGTAAGAGATGACATGCGTGCCAATAATCTCTCACCACAGGATGCTAAATATCGCGCGAAATGGAGGAGAAGGTGCAGGAAACCGGATCCCGGGCTCCAACGCGAAAGACGCGGAAGCAACCGGGACAAACAGGTTTTCGAACATATGGATCAATGTATTATCAATATGCTTCGAAATGATAATAACAATAAGCGAAACCGTTCAACAATTTTGGTTCAAACAATTAACTAAGAGACTGGACTTTTACAAGCGTATGCATGCCACCTTTTCCTTCATTTTATTCTAAATGTTGTCATATATTTTGCTTTTATTTAGAAAATAGTTTAGTGTTAAAAAAAAATACTCAAACACCTTCAAAATATGCGCAAATTTAACTAAAAAGCAATGTTGTTAATTTGTTAACAGAAACGGACTGCCTTTCCCCGAGAGCAAGGTTCCAGACTACAACAACAAGAAGGATATGGAACAATTCTGAACAAGGAATGGAACAAGAACGACCTCGCACAAGTACAGGAGAAGTTTAGAGACGGGAACACCACCAACGGGAATGGTATCCTGCAGAATGGGATCCTGCAGTATGCTGCCAGCGAAATTGCTAAAGGTAAGAAAACATACTCAAACCATTTAGTTGAACATAACACCAAGCTTGTGTTACCTGAATCATTAAGCAAAAGTGCAAATATAGGAGGGTCGCCTACCCAGTGTAGGCGACCCTCCTGCAGTTTACGGCCACGTCTTACGAAAACCGGCACGTTACGTAGGTAACAAATGTCTTGCCATGGCGCCTCCGCTGGGCCGGGACAAGCGAGGTAGACCAAAGAAGTGCTGACTTGACGTTGTAAGAGATGACATGCGTGCCAACAATCTCTCACCACAGGATGCTAAATATCGCGCGAAATGGAGGAGAAGGTGCAGGAAACCGGATCCCGGGCTCCAACGCGAAAGACGCGGAAGCAACCGGGACAAACAGGTTTTCGAACATATGGATCAATGTATTATCAATATGCTTCGAAATGATAATAACAATAAGCGAAACCGTTCAACAATTTTGGTTCAAACAATTAACTAAGAGACTGGACTTTTACAAGCGTATGCATGCCACCTTTTCCTTCATTTTATTCTAAATGTTGTCATATATTTTGCTTTTATTTAGAAAATAGTTTAGTGTTAAAAAAAAATACTCAAACACCTTCAAAATATGCGCAAATTTAACTAAAAAGCAATGTTGTTAATTTGTTAACAGAAACGGACTGCCTTTCCCCGAGAGCAAGGTTCCAGACTACAACAACAAGAAGGATATGGAACAATCTCTGAACAAGTAATGGAATAAGAACGACCTCGCACGAGTACAGGAGAAGTTTAGAGACGGGAACACCACCAACGGGAATGGTAACCTGCAGAATGGGATCCTGCAGTATGCTGCCAGCGAAATTGCTAAAGGTAAGAAAACATACTCAAACCATTTAGTTTAACATAACACCAAGCTTGTATTACCTGAATCATTAGGCAGAAGTGCAAATATAGGAGGGTCGCCTACCCAGTGTAGGCGACCCACCTGCAGTTTACGGCCACGTCTTACGAAAACCGGCACGTTACGCAAGTAACAAATGTCTTGCCATGGCGCCTCCGCCGGGCCGGGACAAGCGAGGTAGACCAAAGAAGTGCTGACTTGACGTTGTAAGAGATGACATGCGTGCCAACAATCTCTCACCACAGGATGCTAAATATCGCGCGAAATGGAGGAGAAGGTGCAGGAAACCGGATCCCGGGCTCCAACGCGAAAGACGCGGAAGCAACCGGGACAAACAGGTTTTCGAACATATGGATCAATGTATTATCAATATGCTTCGAAATGATAATAACAATAAGCGAAACCGTTCAACAATTTTGGTTCAAACAATTAACTAAGAGACTGGACTTTTACAAGCGTATGCATGCCACCTTTTCCTTCATTTTATTCTAAATGTTGTCATATATTTTGCTTTTATTTAGAAAATAGTTTAGTGTTAAAAAAAATACTCAAACACCTTCAAAATATGAGCAAATTTAACTAAAAAGCAATGTTGCTAATTTGTTAACAGAAACGGACTGCCTTTCCCCGAGAGCAAGGTCCCACACTACAACAACAAGAAGGATATGGAACAATCTCTGAACAAGAAATGGAACAAGAACGACCTCGCACAAGTACAGGAGAAGTTTAGAGACGGGAACACCACCAACGGGAATGGTAACCTGCAGAATGGGACCCTGCAGTATGCTGCCAGCGAAATTGCTAAAGGTAAGAAAACATACTCAAACCATTTAGTTTAACATAACACCAAGCTTGTATTACCTGAATCATTAGGCAGAAGTGCAAATATAGGAGGGTCGCCTACCCAGTGTAGGCCACCCTCCTGCAGTTTACGGCTACGTCTTACGAAAACCGGCACGTTACGTAGGTAACAAATGTCTTGCCATGGCGCTTCCGCCCGGCCGGGACAAGCGAGGTAGACCAAAGAAGTGCTGACTTGACGTTGTAAGAGATGACATGCGTGCCAACAATCTCTCACCACAGGATGCTAAATATCGCGCGAAATGGAGGCGAAGGTGCAGGAAACCGGATCCCGGGCTCCAACGCGAAAGACGCGGAAGCAACCGGGACAAACGCTGAGATGATGATGATGATGAGTAGCAATGAGTTTCATTGTGACAGTTTAACAATATTCATTGCCTTATTTACGTTGTTGAGAAAACAGATTTTCGAACATATGGATCAATGTATTATCAATATGCTTCGAAATGATAATAACAATAAGCGAAACCGTTCAACAATTCTGGTTCAAACAATTAACTAAGAGTGGACTTTTACAAGCGTATGCATGCCACCTTTTCCTTCATTTTATTCTAAATGTTGTCATATATTTTGCTTTTATTTAGAAAATAGTTTAGTGTTAAAAAAAAATACTCAAACACCTTCAAAATATGCGCAAATTTAACTAAAAAGCAATGTTGTTAATTTGTTAACAGAAACGGACTGCCTTTCCCCGAGAGCAAGGTCCCAGACTACAACAACAAGAAGGATATGGAACAATCTCTGAACAAGGAATGGAACAAGAACGACCTCGCACAAGTACAGGAGAAGTTTAGAGACGGGAACACCACCAACGGGAATGGTAACCTGCAGAATGGGATCCTGCAGTATGCTGCCAGCGAAATTGCTAAAGGTAAGAAAACATACTCAAACCATTTAGTTTAACATAACACCAAGCTTGTATTACCTGAATCATTAGGCAGAAGTGCAAATATAGGAGGGTCGCCTACCCAGTGTAGGCGACCCTCCTGCAGTTTACGGCCACATCTTACGAAAACCGGCACGTTACGTAGGTAACAAATGTCTTGCCATGGCGCTTCCGCCCGGCCGGGACAAGCGAGGTAGACCAAAGAAGTGCTGACTTGACGTTGTAAGAGATGACATGCGTGCCAACAATCTCTCACCACAGGATGCTAAATATCGCGCGAAATGGAGGAGAAGGTGCAGGAAACCGGATCCCGGGCTCCAACGCGAAAGACGCGGAAGCAACCGGGACAAACGCTGAGATGATGATGATGATGAGTAGCAATGAGTTTCATTGTGACAGTTTAACAATATTCATTGCCTTATTTACGTTGTTGAGAAAACAGATTTTCGAACATATGGATCAATGTATTATCAATATGCTTCGAAATGATAATAACAATAAGCGAAACCGTTCAACAATTCTGGTTCAAACAATTAACTAAGAGTGGACTTTTACAAGCGTATGCATGCCACCTTTTCCTTCATTTTATTCTAAATGTTGTCATATATTTTGCTTTTATTTAGAAAATAGTTTAGTGTTAAAAAAATACTCAAACACCTTCAAAATATGCGCAAATTTAACTAAAAAGCAATGTTGTTAATTTGTTAACAGAAACGGACTGCCTTTCCCCGAGAGCAAGGTCCCAGACTACAACAACAAGAAGGATATGGAACAATCTCTGAACAAGGAATGGAACAAGAACGACCTCGCACGAGTACAGGAGAAGTTTAGAGACGGGAACACCACCAACGGGAATGGTAACCTGCAGAATGGGATCCTGCAGTATGCTGCCAGCGAAATTGCTAAAGGTAAGAAAACATACTCAAACCATTTAGTTTAACATAACACCAAGCTTGTATTACCTGAATCATTAGGCAGAAGTGCAAATATAGGAGGGTCGCCTACCCAGTGTAGGCGACCCACCTGCAGTTTACGGCCACGTCTTACGAAAACCGGCACGTTACGCAAGTAACAAATGTCTTGCCATGGCGCCTCCGCCGGGCCGGGACAAGCGAGGTAGACCAAAGAAGTGCTGACTTGACGTTGTAAGAGATGACATGCGTGCCAACAATCTCTCACCACAGGATGCTAAATATCGCGCGAAATGGAGGAGAAGGTGCAGGAAACCGGACCCCGGGCTCCAACGCGAAAGACGCGGAAGCAACCGGGACAAACGCTGAGAAGATGATGATGATGAGTAGCAATGAGTTTCATTGTGACAGTTTAACAATATTCATTGCCTTATTTACGTTGTTGAGAAAACAGATTTTCGAACATATGGATCAATGTATTATCAATATGCTTCGAAATGATAATAACAATAAGCGAAACCGTTCAACAATTCTGGTTCAAACAATTAACTAAGAGACTGGACTTTTACAAGCGTATGCATGCCACCTTTTCCTTCATTTTATTCTGAATGTTGTCATATATTTTGCTTTTATTTAGAAAATAGTTGTGTTAAAAAAAAAATACTCAAACACCTTCAAAATATGCGCAAATTTAACTAAAAAGCAATGTTGCTAATTTGTTAACAGAAACGGACTGCCTTTCCCCGAGAGCAAGGTCCCAGACTACAACAACAAGAAGGATATGGAACAATTCTGAACAAGGAATGGAACAAGAACGACCTCGCACAAGTACAGGAGAAGTTTAGAGACGGGAACACCACCAACGGGAATGGTATCCTGCAGAATGGGATCCTGCAGTATGCTGCCAGCGAAATTGCTAAAGGTAAGAAAACATACTCAAACCATTTAGTTTAACATAACACCAAGCTTGTATTACCTGAATCATTAGGCAGAAGTGCAAATATAGGAGGGTCGCCTACCCAGTGTAGGCGACCCTCCTGCAGTTTACGGCCACGTCTTACGAAAACCGGCACGTTACGTAGGTAACAAATGTCTTGCCATGGCGCTTCCGCCCGGCCGGGACAAGCGAGGTAGACCAAAGAAGTGCTGACTTGACGTTGTAAGAGATGACATGCGTGCCAACAATCTCTCACCACAGGATGCTAAATATCGCGCGAAATGGAGGAGAAAGTGCAGGAAACCGGATCCCGGGCTCCAACGCCAAAGACGCGGAAGCAACCGGGACAAACAGGTTTTCGAACATATGGATCAATGTATTATCAATATGCTTCGAAATGATAATAACAATAAGCGAAACCGTTCAACAATTTTGGTTCAAACAATTAACTAAGAGACTGGACTTTTACAAGCGTATGCATGCCACCTTTTCCTTCATTTTATTCTAAATGTTGTCATATATTTTGCTTTTATTTAGAAAATAGTTTAGTGTTAAAAAAAAAATACTCAAACACCTTCAAAATATGCGCAAATTTAACTAAAAAGCAATGTTGTTAATTTGTTAACAGAAACGGACTGCCTTTCCCCGAGAGCAAGGTTACAGACTACAACAACAAGAAGGATATGGAACAATCTCTGAACAAGTAATGGAATAAGAACGACCTCGCACGAGTACAGGAGAAGTTTAGAGACGGGAACACCACCAACGGGAATGGTAACCTGCAGAATGGGATCCTGCAGTATGCTGCCAGCGAAATTGCTAAAGGTAAGAAAACATACTCAAACCATTTAGTTTAACATAACACCAAGCTTGTATTACCTGAATCATTAGGCAGAAGTGCAAATATAGGAGGGTCGCCTACCCAGTGTAGGCGACCCTCCTGCAGTTTACGGCCACATCTTACGAAAACCGGCACGTTACGTAGGTAACAAATGTCTTGCCATGGCGCTTCCGCCCGGCCGGGACAAGCGAGGTAGACCAAAGAAGTGCTGACTTGACGTTGTAAGAGATGACATGCGTGCCAACAATCTCTCACCACAGGATGCTAAATATCGCGCGAAATGGAGGAGAAGGTGCAGGAAACCGGATCCCGGGCTCCAACGCGAAAGACGCGGAAGCAACCGGGACAAACGCTGAGATGATGATGATGATGAGTAGCAATAAGTTTCATTGTGACAGTTTAACAATATTCATTGCCTTATTTACGTTGTTGAGAAACCAGATTTTCGAACATATGGATCAATGTATTATCAATATGCTTCGAAATGATAATAACAATAAGCGAAACCGTTCAACAATTCTGGTTCAAACAATTAACTAAGAGTGGACTTTTACAAGCGTATGCATGCCACCTTTTCCTTCATTTTATTCTAAATGTTGTCATATATTTTGCTTTTATTTAGAAAATAGTTTAGTGTTAAAAAAATACTCAAACACCTTCAAAATATGCGCAAATTTAACTAAAAAGCAATGTTGTTAATTTGTTAACAGAAACGGACTGCCTTTCCCCGAGAGCAAGGTCCCAGACTACAACAACAAGAAGGATATGGAACAATCTCTGAACAAGGAATGGAACAAGAACGACCTCGCACGAGTACAGGAGAAGTTTAGAGACGGGAACACCACCAACGGGAATGGTAACCTGCAGTATGCTGCCAGCGAAATTGCTAAAGGTAAGAAAACATACTCAAACCATTTAGTTTAACATAACACCAAGCTTGTATTACCTGAATCATTAGGCAGAAGTGCAAATATAGGAGGGTCGCCTACCCAGTGTAGGCGACCCACCTGCAGTTTACGGCCACGTCTTACGAAAACCGGCACGTTACGCAAGTAACAAATGTCTTGCCATGGCGCCTCCGCCGGGCCGGGACAAGCGAGGTAGAACAAAGAAGTGCTGACTTGACGTTGTAAGAGATGACATGCGTGCCAACAATCTCTCACCACAGGATGCTAAATATCGCGCGAAATGGAGGAGAAGGTGCAGGAAACCGGACCCCGGTCTCCAACGCGAAAGACGCGGAAGCAACCGGGACAAACGCTGAGATGATGATGATGATGAGTAGCAATGAGTTTCATTGTGACAGTTTAACAATATTCATTGCCTTATTTACGTTGTTGAGAAAACAGATTTTCGAACATATGGATCAATGTATTATCAATATGCTTCGAAATGATAATAACAATAAGCGAAACCGTTCAACAATTCTGGTTCAAACAATTAACTAAGAGTGGACTTTTACAAGCGTATGCATGCCACCTTTTCCTTCATTTTATTCTAAATGTTGTCATATATTTTGCTTTTATTTAGAAAATAGTTTAGTGTTAAAAAAAAAAAATACTCAAACACCTTCAAAATATGCGCAAATTTAACTATAAAGCAATGTTATTAATTTGTTAACAGAAACGGACTGCCTTTCCGCGAGAGCAAGGTCCCAGACTACAACAACAAGAAGGATATGGAACAATTCTGAACAAGGAATGGAACAAGAACGACCTCGCACAAGTACAGGAGAAGTTTGAGACGGGAACACCACCAACGGGAATGGTAACCTGCAGAATGGGATCCTGCAGTATGCTGCCAGCGAAATTGCTAAAGGTAAGAAAACATACTCAAACCATTTAGTTTAACATAACACCAAGCTTGTATTACCTGAATCATTAGGCAGAAGTGCAAATATAGGAGGGTCGCCTACCCAGTGTAGGCGACCCTCCTGCAGTTTACGGCCACGTCTTACGAAAACCGGCACGTTACGTAGGTAACAAATGTCTTGCCATGGCGCCTCCGCCGGGCCGGGACAAGCGAGGTAGACCAAAGAAGTGCTGACTTGACGTTGTAAGAGATGACATGCGTGCCAACAATCTCTCACCACAGGATGCTAAATATCGCGCGAAATGGAGGAGAAAGTGCAGGAAACCGGATCCCGGGCTCCAACGCGAAAGACGCGGAAGCAACCGGGACAAACGCTGAGATGAAAATGATGATGAGTAGCAATGAGTTTCATTGTAACAGTTTAACAATATTCATTGCGTTATTTACGTTGTTGAGAAAACAGATTTTCGAACATATGGATCAATGTATTATCAATATGCTTCGAAATGATAATAACAATAAGCGCAACCGTTCAACAATTTTGGTTCAAACAATTAACTAAGAGACTGGACTTTTACAAGCGTATGCATGCCACCTTTTCCTTCATTTTATTCTAAATGTTGTCATATATTTTGCTTTTATTTAGAAAATAGTTTAGGGTTAAAAAAAAATACTCAAACACCTTCAAAATGTGCACAAATTTAGCTAAAAAGTAATGTTGCTAATTTGTTAACAGAAACGGACTGCCTTTCCCCGAGAGCAAGGTCCCAGACTACAACAACAAGAAGGATATGGAACAATTCTGAACAAGGAATGGAACAAGAACGACCTCGCACAAGTACAGGAGAAGTTTAGAGACGGGAACACCACCAACGGGAATGGTATCCTGCAGAATGGGATCCTGCAGTATGCTGCCAGCGAAATTGCTAAAGGTAAGAAAACATACTCAAACCATTTAGTTTAACATAACACCAAGCTTGTATTACCTGAATCATTAGGCAGAAGTGCAAATATAGGAGGGTCGCCTACCCAGTGTAGGCGACCCTCCTGCAGTTTACGGCCACGTCTTACGAAAACCGGCACGTTACGTAGGTAACAAATGTCTTGCCATGGCGCTTCCGCCCGGCCGGGACAAGCGAGGTAGACCAAAGAAGTGCTGACTTGACGTTGTAAGAGATGACATGCGTGCCAACAATCTCTCACCACAGGATGCTAAATATCGCGCGAAATGGAGGCGAAGGTGCAGGAAACCGGATCCCGGGCTCCAACGCGAAAGACGCGGAAGCAACCGGGACAAACGCTGAGATGATAATGATGATGAGTAGCAATGAGTTTCATTGTGACAGTTTAACAATATTCATTGCCTTATTTACGTTGTTGAGAAAACAGATTTTCGAACATATGGATCAATGTATTATCAATATGCTTCGAAATGATAATAACAATAAGCGAAACCGTTCAACAATTCTGGTTCAAACAATTAACTAAGAGTGCACTTTTACAAGCGTATGCATGCCACCTTTTCCTTCATTTTATTCTAAATGTTGTCATATATTTTGCTTTTATTTAGAAAATAGTTTAGTGGTAAAAAAAAAAAATACTTAAACACCTTCAAAATATGCGCAAATTTAACTAAAAAGCAATGTTATTAATTTGTTAACAGAAACGGACTGCCTTTCCGCGAGAGCAAGGTCCCAGACTACAACAACAAGAAGGATTATATGGAACAATCTCTGAACGAGGAATGGAACAAGAACGACCTCGCACAAGTACAGGAGAAGTTTGAGACGGGAACACCACCAACGGGAATGGTAACCTGCAGAATGGGATCCTGCAGTATGCTGCCAGCGAAATTGCTAAAGGTAAGAAAACATACTCAAACCATTTAGTTTAACATAACACCAAGCTTGTATTACCTGAATCATTAGGCAGAAGTGCAAATATAGGAGGGTCGCCTACCCAGTGTAGGCGACCCTCCTGCAGTTTACGGCCACGTCTTACGAAAACCGGCACGTTACGTAGGTAACAAATGTCTTGCCATGGCGCCTCCGCCGGGCCGGGACAAGCGAGGTAGACCAAAGAAGTGCTGACTTGACGTTGTAAGAGATGACATGCGTGCCAACAATCTCTCACCACAGGATGCTAAATATCGCGCGAAATGGAGGAGAAAGTGCAGGAAACCGGATCCCGGGCTCCAACGCGAAAGACGCGGAAGCAACCGGGACAAACGCTGAGATGATGATGATGATGAGTAGCAATGAGTTTCATTGTAACAGTTTAACAATATTCATTGCGTTATTTACGTTGTTGAGAAAACAGATTTTCGAACATATGGATCAATGTATTATCAATATGCTTCGAAATGATAATAACAATAAGCGCAACCGTTCAACAATTTTGGTTCAAACAATTAACTAAGAGACTGGACTTTTACAAGCGTATGCATGCCACCTTTTCCTTCATTTTATTCTAAATGTTGTCATATATTTTGCTTTTGTTTAGAAAATAGTTTAGGGTTAAAAAAAAAATACTCAAACACCTTCAAAATGTGCACAAATTTAGCTAAAAAGTAATGTTGCTAATTTGTTAACAGAAACGGACTGCCTTTCCCCGAGAGCAAGGTCCCAGACTACAACAACAAGAAGGATATGGAACAATCTCTGAACAAGCAATGGAACAAGAACGACCTCGCACAAGTACAGGAGAAGTTTAGAGACGGGAACACCACCAACGGGAATGGTAACCTGCAGAATGGGATCCTGCAGTATGCTGCCAGCGAAATTGCTAAAGGTAAGAAAACATACTCAAACCATTTAGTTTAACATAACACCAAGCTTGTATTACCTGAATCATTAGGCAGAAGTGCAAATATAGGAGGGTCGCCTACCCAGTGTAGGCGACCCACCTGCAGTTTACGGCCACGTCTTACGAAAACCGGCACGTTACGCAAGTAACAAATGTCTTGCCATGGCGCCTCCGCCGGGCCGGGACAAGCGAGGTAGACCAAAGAATTGCTGACTTGACGTTGTAAGAGATGACATGCGTGCCAACAATCTCTCACCACAGGATGCTAAATATCGCGCGAAATGGAGGAGAAGGTGCAGGAAACCGGATCCCGGGCTCCAACGCGAAAGACGCGGAAGCAACCGGGACAAACGCTGAGATGATGATGATGATGAGTAGCAATGAGTTTCATTGTGACAGTTTAACAATATTCATTGCCTTATTTACGTTGTTGAGAAAACAGATTTTCGAACATATGGATCAATGTATTATCAATATGCTTCGAAATGATAATAACAATAAGCGAAACCGTTCAACAATTCTGGTCCAAACAATTAACTAAGAGTGGACTTTTACAAGCGTATGCATGCCACCTTTTCCTTCATTTTATTCTAAATGTTGTCATATATTTTACTTTTATTTAGAAAATAGTTTAGTGTTAAAAAAAAATACTCAAACACCTTCAAAATATGCGCAAATTTAACTAAAAAGCAATGTTGTTAATTTGTTAACAGAAACGGACTGCCTTTCCCCGAGAGCAAGGTCCCAGACTACAACAACAAGAAGGATATGGAACAATCTCTGAACAAGGAATGGAACAAGAACGACCTCGCACGAGTACAGGAGAAGTTTAGAGACGGGAACACCACCAACGGGAATGGTAACCTGCAGAATGGGATCCTGCAGTATGCTGCCAGCGAAATTGCTAAAGGTAAGAAAACATACTCAAACCATTTAGTTTAACATAACACCAAGCTTGTATTACCTGAATCATTAGGCAGAAGTGCAAATATAGGAGGGTCGCCTACCCAGTGTAGGCGACCCTCCTGCAGTTTACGGCCACGTCTTACGAAAACCGGCACGTTACGTAGGTAACAAATGTCTTGCCATGGCGCCTCCGCCGGGCCGGGACAAGCGAGGTAGACCAAAGAAGTGCTGACTTGACGTTGTAAGAGATGACATGCGTGCCAACAATCTCTCACCACAGGATGCTAAATATCGCGCGAAATGGAGGAGAAAGTGAAGGAAACCGGATCCCGGGCTCCAACGCGAAAGACGCGGAAGCAACCGGGACAAACGCTGAGATGATGATGATGATGAGTAGCAATGAGTTTCATTGTAACAGTTTAACAATATTCATTGCGTTATTTACGTTGTTGAGAAAACAGATTTTCGAACATATGGATCAATGTATTATCAATATGCTTCGAAATGATAATAACAATAAGCGAAACCGTTCAACAATTTTGGTTCAAACAATTAACTAAGAGACTGCTAATTTGTTAACAGAAACGGACTGCCTTTCCCCGAGAGCAAGGTCCCAGACTACAACAACAAGAAGGATATGGAACAATCTCTGAACAAGCAATGGAACAAGAACGACCTCGCACAAGTACAGGAGAAGTTTAGAGACGGGAACACCACCAACGGGAATGGTAACCTGCAGAATGGGATCCTGCAGTATGCTGCCAGCGAAATTGCTAAAGGTAAGAAAACATACTCAAACCATTTAGTTTAACATAACACCAAGCTTGTATTACCTGAATCATTAGGCAGAAGTGCAAATATAGGAGGGTCGCCTACCCAGTGTAGGCGACCCACCTGCAGTTTACGGCCACGTCTTACGAAAACCGGCACGTTACGCAAGTAACAAATGTCTTGCCATGGCGCCTCCGCCGGGCCGGGACAAGCGAGGTAGACCAAAGAAGTGCTGACTTGACGTTGTAAGAGATGACATGCGTGCCAACAATCTCTCACCACAGGATGCTAAATATCGCGCGAAATGGAGGAGAAGGTGCAGGAAACCGGATCCCGGGCTCCAACGCGAAAGACGCGGAAGCAACCGGGACAAACAGGTTTTCGAACATATGGATCAATGTATTATCAATATGCTTCGAAATGATAATAACAATAAGCGAAACCGTTCAACAATTCTGGTTCAAACAATTAACTAAGAGTGGACTTTTACAAGCGTATGCATGCCACCTTTTCCTTCATTTTATTCTAAATGTTGTCATATATTTTGCTTTTATTTAGAAAATAGTTTAGTGTTAAAAAAAAAAAATACTCAAACACCTTCAAAATATGCGCAAATTTAACTAAAAAGCAATGTTATTAATTTGTTAACAGAAACGGACTGCCTTTCCGCGAGAGCAAGGTCCCAGACTACAACAACAAGAAGGATATGGAACAATTCTGAACAAGGAATGGAACAAGAACGACCTCGCACAAGTACAGGAGAAGTTTGAGACGGGAACACCACCAACGGGAATGGTAACCTGCAGAATGGGATCCTGCAGTATGCTGCCAGCGAAATTGCTAAAGGTAAGAAAACATACTCAAACCATTTAGTTTAACATAACACCAAGCTTGTATTACCTGAATCATTAGGCAGAAGTGCAAATATAGGAGGGTCGCCTACCCAGTGTAGGCGACCCTCCTGCAGTTTACGGCCACGTCTTACGAAAACCGGCACGTTACGTAGGTAACAAATGTCTTGCCATGGCGCCTCCGCCGGGCCGGGACAAGCGAGGTAGACCAAAGAAGTGCTGACTTGACGTTGTAAGAGATGACATGCGTGCCAACAATCTCTCACCACAGGATGCTAAATATCGCGCGAAATGGAGGAGAAAGTGCAGGAAACCGGATCCCGGGCTCCAACGCGAAAGACGCGGAAGCAACCGGGACAAACGCTGAGATGATGATGATGATGAGTAGCAATGAGTTTCATTGTAACAGTTTAACAATATTCATTGCGTTATTTACGTTGTTGAGAAAACAGATTTTCGAACATATGGATCAATGTATTATCAATATGCTTCGAAATGATAATAACAATAAGCGCAACCGTTCAACAATTTTGGTTCAAACAATTAACTAAGAGACTGGACTTTTACAAGCGTATGCATGCCACCTTTTCCTTCATTTTATTCTAAATGTTGTCATATATTTTGCTTTTATTTAGAAAATAGTTTAGGGTTAAAAAAAAATACTCAAACACCTTCAAAATGTGCACAAATTTAGCTAAAAAGTAATGTTGCTAATTTGTTAACAGAAACGGACTGCCTTTCCCCGAGAGCAAGGTCCCAGACTACAACAACAAGAAGGATATGGAACAATTCTGAACAAGGAATGGAACAAGAACGACCTCGCACAAGTACAGGAGAAGTTTAGAGACGGGAACACCACCAACGGGAATGGTATCCTGCAGAATGGGATCCTGCAGTATGCTGCCAGCGAAATTGCTAAAGGTAAGAAAACATACTCAAACCATTTAGTTTAACATAACACCAAGCTTGTATTACCTGAATCATTAGGCAGAAGTGCAAATATAGGAGGGTCGCCTACCCAGTGTAGGCGACCCTCCTGCAGTTTACGGCCACGTCTTACGAAAACCGGCACGTTACGTAGGTAACAAATGTCTTGCCATGGCGCTTCCGCCCGGCCGGGACAAGCGAGGTAGACCAAAGAAGTGCTGACTTGACGTTGTAAGAGATGACATGCGTGCCAACAATCTCTCACCACAGGATGCTAAATATCGCGCGAAATGGAGGCGAAGGTGCAGGAAACCGGATCCCGGGCTCCAACGCGAAAGACGCGGAAGCAACCGGGACAAACGCTGAGATGATAATGATGATGAGTAGCAATGAGTTTCATTGTGACAGTTTAACAATATTCATTGCCTTATTTACGTTGTTGAGAAAACAGATTTTCGAACATATGGATCAATGTATTATCAATATGCTTCGAAATGATAATAACAATAAGCGAAACCGTTCAACAATTCTGGTTCAAACAATTAACTAAGAGTGGACTTTTACAAGCGTATGCATGCCACCTTTTCCTTCATTTTATTCTAAATGTTGTCATATATTTTGCTTTTATTTAGAAAATAGTTTAGTGGTAAAAAAAATAAATACTCAAACACCTTCAAAATATGCGCAAATTTAACTAAAAAGCAATGTTATTAATTTGTTAACAGAAACGGACTGCCTTTCCGCGAGAGCAAGGTCCCAGACTACAACAACAAGAAGGATTATATGGAACAATCTCTGAACGAGGAATGGAACAAGAACGACCTCGCACAAGTACAGGAGAAGTTTGAGACGGGAACACCACCAACGGGAATGGTAACCTGCAGAATGGGATCCTGCAGTATGCTGCCAGCGAAATTGCTAAAGGTAAGAAAACATACTCAAACCATTTAGTTTAACATAACACCAAGCTTGTATTACCTGAATCATTAGGCAGAAGTGCAAATATAGGAGGGTCGCCTACCCAGTGTAGGCGACCCTCCTGCAGTTTACGGCCACGTCTTACGAAAACCGGCACGTTACGTAGGTAACAAATGTCTTGCCATGGCGCCTCCGCCGGGCCGGGACAAGCGAGGTAGACCAAAGAAGTGCTGACTTGACGTTGTAAGAGATGACATGCGTGCCAACAATCTCTCACCACAGGATGCTAAATATCGCGCGAAATGGAGGAGAAAGTGCAGGAAACCGGATCCCGGGCTCCAACGCGAAAGACGCGGAAGCAACCGGGACAAACGCTGAGATGATGATGATGATGAGTAGCAATGAGTTTCATTGTAACAGTTTAACAATATTCATTGCGTTATTTACGTTGTTGAGAAAACAGATTTTCGAACATATGGATCAATTTATTATCAATATGCTTCGAAATGATAATAACAATAAGCGCAACCGTTCAACAATTCTGGTCCAAACAATTAACTAAGAGTGGACTTTTACAAGCGTATGCATGCCACCTTTTCCTTCATTTTATTCTAAATGTTGTCATATATTTTACTTTTATTTAGAAAATAGTTTAGTGTTAAAAAAAAATACTCAAACACCTTCAAAATATGCGCAAATTTAACTAAAAAGCAATGTTGTTAATTTGTTAACAGAAACGGACTGCCTTTCCCCGAGAGCAAGGTCCCAGACTACAACAACAAGAAGGATATGGAACAATCTCTGAACAAGGAATGGAACAAGAACGACCTCGCACGAGTACAGGAGAAGTTTAGAGACGGGAACACCACCAACGGGAATGGTAACCTGCAGAATGGGATCCTGCAGTATGCTGCCAGCGAAATTGCTAAAGGTAAGAAAACATACTCAAACCATTTAGTTTAACATAACACCAAGCTTGTATTACCTGAATCATTAGGCAGAAGTGCAAATATAGGAGGGTCGCCTACCCAGTGTAGGCGACCCTCCTGCAGTTTACGGCCACGTCTTACGAAAACCGGCACGTTACGTAGGTAACAAATGTCTTGCCATGGCGCCTCCGCCGGGCCGGGACAAGCGAGGTAGACCAAAGAAGTGCTGACTTGACGTTGTAAGAGATGACATGCGTGCCAACAATCTCTCACCACAGGATGCTAAATATCGCGCGAAATGGAGGAGAAAGTGAAGGAAACCGGATCCCGGGCTCCAACGCGAAAGACGCGGAAGCAACCGGGACAAACGCTGAGATGATGATGATGATGAGTAGCAATGAGTTTCATTGTAACAGTTTAACAATATTCATTGCGTTATTTACGTTGTTGAGAAAACAGATTTTCGAACATATGGATCAATGTATTATCAATATGCTTCGAAATGATAATAACAATAAGCGAAACCGTTCAACAATTTTGGTTCAAACAATTAACTAAGAGACTGCTAATTTGTTAACAGAAACGGACTGCCTTTCCCCGAGAGCAAGGTCCCAGACTACAACAACAAGAAGGATATGGAACAATCTCTGAACAAGCAATGGAACAAGAACGACCTCGCACAAGTACAGGAGAAGTTTAGAGACGGGAACACCACCAACGGGAATGGTAACCTGCAGAATGGGATCCTGCAGTATGCTGCCAGCGAAATTGCTAAAGGTAAGAAAACATACTCAAACCATTTAGTTTAACATAACACCAAGCTTGTATTACCTGAATCATTAGGCAGAAGTGCAAATATAGGAGGGTCGCCTACCCAGTGTAGGCGACCCACCTGCAGTTTACGGCCACGTCTTACGAAAACCGGCACGTTACGCAAGTAACAAATGTCTTGCCATGGCGCCTCCGCCGGGCCGGGACAAGCGAGGTAGACCAAAGAAGTGCTGACTTGACGTTGTAAGAGATGACATGCGTGCCAACAATCTCTCACCACAGGATGCTAAATATCGCGCGAAATGGAGGAGAAGGTGCAGGAAACCGGATCCCGGGCTCCAACGCGAAAGACGCGGAAGCAACCGGGACAAACAGGTTTTCGAACATATGGATCAATGTATTATCAATATGCTTCGAAATGATAATAACAATAAGCGAAACCGTTCAACAATTTTGGTTCAAACAATTAACTAAGAATGGACTTTTACAAGCGTATGCATGCCACCTTTTCCTTCATTTCATTCTAAATGTTGTCATATATTTTGCTTTTATTTAGAAAATAGTTTATTGTTAAAAAAAAATACTCAAACACCTTCAAAATATGCGCTAATTTAACTAAAAAGCAATGTTGCTAATTTGTTAACAGAAACGGACTGCCTTTCCCCGAGAGCAAGGTCCCAGACTACAACAACAAGAAGGATATGGAACAATCTCTGAACAAGGAATGGATCAAGAACGACCTCGCACAAGTACAGGAGAAGTTTAGAGACGGGAACACCACCAACGGGAATGGTAACCTGCAGATTGGGATCCTGCAGTATGCTGCCAGCGAAATTGCTAAAGGTAAGAAAACATACTCAAACCATTTAGTTTAACATAACACCAAGCTTGTATTACCTGAATCATTAGGCAGAAGTGCAAATATAGGAGGGTCGCCTACCCAGTGTAGGCGACCCACCTGCAGTTTACGGCCACGTCTTGCGAAAACCGGCACGTTACGCAAGTAACAAATGTCTTGCCATGGCGCCTCCGCCGGGCCGGGACAAGCGAGGTAGACCAAATAAGTGCTGACTTGACGTTGTAAGAGATGACATGCGTGCTAACAATCTCTCACCACAGGATGCTAAATATCGCGCGAAATGGAGGAGAAGGTGCAGGAAACCGGATCCCGGGCTACAACGCGAAAGACGCGGAAGCAACCGGGACAAACAGATTTTCGAACATATGGATCAATGTATTATCAATATGCTTCGAAATTATAATAACAATAAGCGAAACCGTTCAACAATTCTGGTTCAAACAATTAACTAAGAGACTGGACTTTTACAAGCGTATGCATGCCACCTTTTCCTTCATTTTATTCTAAATGTTGTCATATATTTTGCTTTTATTTAGAAAATAGTTTAGTGTTAAAAAAAAATACTCAAACACCTTCAAAATATGCGCTAATTTAACTAAAAAGCAATGTTACTAATTTGTTAACAGAAACGGACTGCCTTTCCCCGAGAGCAAGGTCCCAGACTACAACAACAACAAGGATATGGAACAATCCCTGAACAAGAAATGGAACAAGAACGACCTCGCACAAGTACAGGAGAAGTTTAGAGTCGGGAACACCACCAACGGGAATGGTAACCTGCAGAATGGGATCCTGCAGTATGCTGCCAGCGAAATTGCTAAAGGTAAGAAAACATACTCAAACCATTTAGTTTAACATAACACCAAGCTTGTGTTACCTGATTCATTAGGCAGAAGTGCAAATATAGGAGGGTCGCCTACCCAGTGTAGGCGACCCTCCTGCAGTTTACAGCCACGTCTTACGAAAACTGGCACGTTACATAGGTAACAAATGTCTTGCCATGGCGCCTCCGCCGGGCCGGGACAAGCGAGGTAGACCAAAGAAGTGCTGACTTGACGTTGTAAGAGATGACATGCGTGCCAACAATCTCTCACCACAGGATGCTAAATATTGCGCGAAATGGAGGAGAAGGTGCAGGAAAGCTGATCCAGGGCTCCAACGCGAAAGACGCGGAAGCAACCGGGACAAACGCTGAGATGATGATGATGATGAGTAGCAATGAGTTTCATTGTGACAGTTTAACAAAATTCATTGCGTTATTTACGTTGTTGAGAAAACAGATTTTTGAACATATGGATCAATGTATTATCAATATGCTTCGAAATGATAATAACAATAAGCGAAACCGTTCAACAATTTTGGTTTCATACAATTAACTAAGAGTGAACTTTAACAAGCGTATGCATGCCACCTTTTCCTTCATTTTATTCTAAATGTTGTCATATATTTTGCTTTTATTTAAAAAATAGTTTAGTGTTAAAAAAAATACTTAAACACCTTCAAAATATGCGCAAATTTAACTATAAAGCAATTTTGCTAATTTCTTAACAGAAACGGACTGCCTTTCCCCGAGTGCAAGGTCCCAGACTACAACAACAAGAAGGATATGGAACAATCTCTGAACAAGAATTGGAACACGAACGACCTCGCACAAGTACAGGAGAAGTTTAGAGACGGGAACACCACCAACGGGAATGGTAACCTGCAGAATGGGATCCTGCAGTATGCTGCCAGCGAAATTGCTAAAGGTAAGAAAACATACTCAAACCATTTAGTTTAACATAACACCAAGCTTGTATTACCTGAATCATTAGGCAGAGGTGCAAATATAGGAGGGTCGCCTACCCAGTGTAGGCGACCCTCCTGCAGTTTACGGCCACGTCTTACGAAAACCGGCACGTTACGTAGGTATCAAATGTCTTGCCATGGCGCTTCCGCCCGGCCGGGACAAGCGAGGTAGACCAAAGAAGTGCTGACTTGACGTTGTAAGAGATGACATGCGTGCCAACAATCTCTCACCACAGGATGCTAAATATCGCGCGAAATGGAGGAGAAGGTGCAGGAAACCGGATCCCGGGCTCCAACGCGAAAGACGCGGAAGCAACCGGGACAAACAGATTTTCGAACATATGGATCAATGTATTATCAATATGCTTCGAAATTATAATAACAATAAGCGAAACCGTTCAACAATTCTGGTTCAAACAATTAACTAAGAGACTGGACTTTTACAAGCGTATGCATGCCACCTTTTCCTTCATTTTATTCTAAATGTTGTCATATATTTTGCTTTTATTTAGAAAATAGTTTAGTGTTAAAAAAAAATACTCAAACACCTTCAAAATATGCGCTAATTTAACTAAAAAGCAATGTTACTAATTTGTTAACAGAAACGGACTGCCTTTCCCCGAAAGCAAGGTCCCAGACTACAACAACAAGAAGGATATGGAACAATCCCTGAACAAGAAATGGAACAAGAACGACCTCGCACAAGTACAGGAGAAGTTTAGAGTCGGGAACACCACCAACGGGAATGGTAACCTGCAGAATGGGATCCTGCAGTATGCTGCCAGCGAAATTGCTAAAGGTAAGAAAACATACTCAAACCATTTAGTTTAACATAACACCAAGCTTGTGTTACCTGATTCATTAGGCAGAAGTGCAAATATAGGAGGGTCGCCTACCCAGTGTAGGCGACCCTCCTGCAGTTTACAGCCACGTCTTACGAAAACTGGCACGTTACATAGGTAACAAATGTCTTGCCATGGCGCCTCCGCCGGGCCGGGACAAGCGAGGTAGACCAAAGAAGTGCTGACTTGACGTTGTAAGAGATGACATGCGTGCCAACAATCTCTCACCACAGGATGCTAAGTATTGCGCGAAATGGAGGAGAAGGTGCAGGAAAGCTGATCCAGGGCTCCAACGCGAAAGACGCGGAAGCAACCGGGACAAACGCTGAGATGATGATGATGATGAGTAGCAATGAGTTTCATTGTGACAGTTTAACAAAATTCATTGCGTTATTTACGTTGTTGAGAAAACAGATTTTTGAACATATGGATCAATGTATTATCAATATGCTTCGAAATGATAATAACAATAAGCGAAACCGTTCAACAATTTTGGTTTCATACAATTAACTAAGAGTGAACTTTAACAAGCGTATGCATGCCACCTTTTCCTTCATTTTATTCTAAATGTTGTCATATATTTTGCTTTTATTTAAAAAATAGTTTAGTGTTAAAAAAAAATACTTAAACACCTTCAAAATATGCGCAAATTTAACTATAAAGCAATTTTGCTAATTTCTTAACAGAAACGGACTGCCTTTCCCCGAGTGCAAGGTCCCAGACTACAACAACAAGAAGGATATGGAACAATCTCTGAACAAGAATTGGAACACGAACGACCTCGCACAAGTACAGGAGAAGTTTAGAGACGGGAACACCACCAACGGGAATGGTAACCTGCAGAATGGGATCCTGCAGTATGCTGCCAGCGAAATTGCTAAAGGTAAGAAAACATACTCAAACCATTTAGTTTAACATAACACCAAGCTTGTATTACCTGAATCATTAGGCAGAGGTGCAAATATAGGAGGGTCGCCTACCCAGTGTAGGCGACCCTCCTGCAGTTTACGGCCACGTCTTACGAAAACCGGCACGTTACGTAGGTATCAAATGTCTTGCCATGGCGCTTCCGCCCGGCCGGGACAAGCGAGGTAGACCAAAGAAGTGCTGACTTGACGTTGTAAGAGATGACATGCGTGCCAACAATCTCTCACCACAGGATGCTAAATATCGCGCGAAATGGAGGAGAAGGTGCAGGAAACCTGATCCAGAGCTCCAACGCGAAAGACGCGGAAGCAACCGGGACAAACGCTGAGATGATGATGATGATGAGTAGCAATGAGTTTCATTGTGACAGTTTAACAATATTCATTGCGTTATTTACGTTGTTGAGAAAACAAATTTTTGAACATATGGATCAAGGTATTATCAATATGCTTCGAAATGATAATAACAATAAGCGAAACCGTTCAACAATTTTGGTTCAAACAATTAACTAAGAAACTGGACTTTACAAGCGTATGCATGCCACCTTTTCCTTCATTTTATTCTAAATGTTGTCATATATTTTGCTTTTATTTAGAAAATAGTTTAGTGTTAACAAAAAAATACTCAAACACCTTCAAAATATGCGCAAATTTAACTAAAAAGCAATGTTGCTAATTTGTTAACAGAAACGGACTGCCTTTTCCCGAGAGCAAGGTCCCAGACTACAACAACAAGAAGGATATGGAACAATCTCTGAACAAGAAATGGAACAAGAACGACCTCGCACAAGTACAGGAAAAGTTTAGAGACGGGAACACTACCAACGGGAATGGTAACCTGCAGAATGGGATCCTGCAGTATGCTGCCAGCGAAATTGCTAAAGGTAAGAAAACATACTCAAACCATTTAGTTTAACATAACACCAAGCTTGTGTTACCTGAATCATTAGGCAGAGGTGCAAATATAGGAGGGTCGCCTACCCAGTGTAGGCGACCCTCCTGCAGTTTACGGCCACGTCTTACGAAAACCGGCACGTTACGTAGGTAACAAATGTCTTGCCATGGCGCCTCCGCCGGGCTGGGACAAGCGAGGTAGACCAAAGAAGTGCTGACTTGACGTTGTAAGAGATGACATGCGTGCCAACAATCTCTCACCACAGGATGCTAAATATCGCGCGAAATGGAGGAGAAGGTGCAGGAAACCGGATCCCGGGCTCCAACGCGAAAGACGCGGAAGCAACCAGGACAAACGCTGAGATGATGATGATGATGAGTAGCAATGAGTTTCTTTGTAACAGTTTAACAATATTCATTGCGTTATTTACGTTGTTGAGAAAACAGATTTTTGAACATATGGATCAAGGTATTATCAATATGCTTCGAAATGATAATAACAATAAGCGAAACCGTTCAACAATTTTGGTTCAAACAATTAACTAAGAGACTGGACTTTACAAGCGTATGCATGCCACCTTTTCCTTCATTTTATTCTAAATGTTGTCATATATTTTGCTTTTATTTAGAAAATAGTTTAGTGTTAAAAAAAATACTCAAACACCTTCAAAATATGCGCAAATTTAACTAAAAAGCAATGTTGCTAATTTGTTAACAGAAACGGACTGCCTTTCCCCGAGAGCAAGGTCCCAGACTACAACAACAAGAAGGATATGGAACAATCCCTGAACAAGAAATGGAACAAGAACGACCTCGCACAAAGTACAGGAGAAGTTTAGAGACGGGAACACCACCAACGGGAATGGTAACCTGCAGAATGGGATCCTGCAGTATGCTGCCAGCGAAATTGCTAAAGGTAAGAAAACATACTCAAACCATTTAGTTTAACATAACACCAAGCTTGTGTTACCTGAATCATTAGGCAGAAGTGCAAATATAGGAGGGTCGCCTACCCAGTGTAAGCGACCCTTCTGCAGTTTACGGCCACGTCTTACGAAAACCGGCACGTTACGTAGGTAACAAATGTCTTGCCATGGCGCCTCCGCCGGGCCGGGACAAGCGAGGTAGACCAAAGAAGTGCTGACTTGACGTTGTAAGAGATGACATGCGTGCCAACAATCTCTCACCACAGGATGCTAAATATCGCGCGAAATGGAGGAGAAGGTGCAGGAAACCTGATCCAGGGCTCCAACGCGAAAGACGCGGAAGCAACCGGGACAAACGCTGAGATGATGATGATGATGAGTAGCAATGAGTTTCATTGTGACAGTTTAACAATATTCATTGCGTTATTTACTTGGTTGAGAAAACAGATTTTCGAACATATGGATCAATGTATTATCAATATGCTTCGAAATGATAATAACAATAAGCGACACCGTTCAAAAATTTTGGTTCAAACAATTAACTAAGAGACTGGACTTTTACAAGCGTATGCATGAAGTGCTGACTTGACGTTGTAAGAGATGACATGCGTGCCAACAATCTCTCACCACAGGATGCTAAATATCGCGCGAAATGGAGGAGAAGGTGCAGGAAACCGGATCCCGGGCTCCAACGCGAAAGACGCGGAAGCAACAGGGACAAACGCTGAGATGATGATGATGATGACTAGCAATGAGTTTCATTGTAACAGTTTAACAATATTCATTGCGTTATTTACGTTGTTGAGAAAACAGATTTTCGAACATATGGATCAATGTATTATCAATATGCTTCGAAATGATAATAACAATAAGCGAAACCGTTCAACAATTTTGGTTCAAACAATTAACTAAGAGTGGACTTTTACAAGCGTATGCATGCCACCTTTTCCTTCATTTCATTCTAAATGTTGTCATATACAGTCTTATTCATAAAACTTTAATCAATTGCTAAGCAACTGATTAGCAAAATTCTTATTCATAAAAGCTGTTTAACGCTAAGAGGATGCTAAGCAATTGATTAGTAGCTGTCAAAATTAAACATCACCGGACCGCTGTTAAGAGGATGGTTAGAGGCAACAATATGGCGGATTTTATTTGAATCAGCTGATTGATTTAATATGATCATTATTTTTCGAAGTTATTTTGTTTATAATATCGAATAGTGCGTAAATATGGATGTTGATAACTTTTTTTGAATTTACAAAACGACGTAGTAAAATTATATTAGCTTTGAAACTTTTTTGCCTTACAAGCTTTACTCGGTAGTAGGCTATAACATCGGCTGCCGGCAGAAGTTACCACCCACCAGACAAAGTCTTGCCGCCAAACGATTCGTCATGTTCCGGCATGATGTCTGGTGAAGCCGTACGGAGGACGGGTCTGAGCAGTTGTGTTGCAAAGTGTACCGTTGTTGTGTCGGGAGTTTGGTCCTGGAGGGTCTCCAGATCAATCTCCCTCTTGCGCAGCATCGTTGGTCGTGTTGTTGGGTTTAACATTGCATCACCTCGCTCAACTGCCGTCTTTCTTTTTATTAACTTAGTTTTTTTTAAGTGAATAGGTTCTTAATAAACTAGCGCGCTTTACCATCAACGATTGCATCACTGCTTGCCATGAGGCGAGATTGCGGTCAGGCACTGGTTTATAAAAGCAGTAATAAAAAAGATAGTGCTAATTTTAGATGCTGGCCTATGTTTCCTTGTGTTATCTTAGGCACAGGACTAAAAGAAGTCATGTTGTAGCAGCAATACACAAATAATTTAAAACATTTTTTTAGAAATATTTTATTTTGATACGCAATAAAACTGTTTAGGTACATTTTTGTTATAAAAATAATTCATTGTTTTTGTTTTCCAATACTTTTCTTCCATAAGCATGAGAGCCATTCTTGACTCACGCGACCCTCATTCCTCATATTTTTCACTCAGCAAGGTCTTCTCCTTCGCCGTCATTGCGAGGTTGAATAATATTGCCGCTAGGTGCTAATGTGGCTTCGTTTATAGCAATAAAACGTGTGCCTGTAAACAAGTATAATAATACTGTAAAAAGCAGTACAAGAGGAGTAGGAAGTAATGTAATATATACACAAGAACCCACTTCAATTTCTTAAATAGCAAATGAATGTTTACAAGCATAAAAAGCAGGAAAATACACAGTTACTATCGGCTACTGCTTTAACATTAATTTCGTCAGTTTAGATTAGTAATTACATATAAATACAGAGATAAATACCTTTTTCTGTTTACTATAATATTATTGGAGTTTATTACTTTCACTACTATCATCACAAATACAATTATTTAATTTTATTTATATTCAAATTATCCGATGAAATTTCTGACATTTTTCTGCCAAACACGACAGATAAAAAATCGTAGTTTTGACAAGTTTTTTCAAAAAAATCCATTTTTTAGTCAACTATTTTGATTATAATCTGTGCTGAACGCATAGTTTCACCTCTACTTCGTATCGCTACTAATCATCTGCTAACTAGCTTTTATGAATAAAGAAAAGTTAAGCATTGATTAAGAGCTAACTAAATGGTTAGCTAAATAGTCGCTAATGAGTGATTAACGAGTTTTTTATGAATAACACAGATAATTTGCTTTTATTTATAAAATAGTTTAGTGTTAAAAAAAAATACTCAAACACCTTCAAAATATGCGCAAATTTAACTAAAAAACAATGTTGCTAATTTGTTAACAGAAACGGACTGCCTTTCCCCGAGAGCAAGGTCCCAGACTACAACAACAAGAAGGATATGGAACAATCTCTGAACAAGGAATGGAACAAGAACGACCTCGCACAAGTACAGGAGAAGTTTAGAGATGGGAACACCACCAACGGGAATGGTAACCTGCAGAATGGGATCCTGCAGTATGCTGCCAGCGAAATTGCTAAAGGTAAGAAAACATACTCAAACCATTTAGTTTAACATAACACCAAGCTTGTATTACCTGAATCATTAGGCAGAAGTGCAAATATAGGAGGGTCGCCTACCCAGTGTAGGCAACCCTCCTGCAGTTTACGCCCACGTCTTACGAAAACCGGCACGTTACGTAGGTAACAAATGTCTTGCCATGGCGCCTCCGCCGGGCCGGGACAAGCAAGGTAGACCAAAGAAGTGCTGACTTGACGTTGTAAGAGATGACATGCGTGCCAACAATCTCTCACCACAGGATGCTAAATATCGCGCGAAATGGAGAAGAAGGTGCAGGAAACCGGATCCCGGGCTCCAACGCGAAAGACGCGGAAGCAACCGGGACAAACGCTGAGATGATGATGATGATGAGTAGCAATGAGTTTCATTGTGACAGTTTAACAATATTCATTTCCTTATTTACGTTGTTGAGAAAACAGATTTTCGAACATATGGATCAATGTATTATCAATATGCTTCGAAATGATAATAACAATAAGCGACACCGTTCAAAAATTTTGGTTCAAACAATTAACTAAGAGACTGGACTTTTACAAGCGTATGCATGAAGTGCTGACTTGACGTTGTAAGAGATGACATGCGTGCCAGCAATCTCTCACCACAGGATGCTAAATATCGCGCGAAATGGAGGAGAAGGTGCAGGAAACCGGATCCCGGGCTCCAACGCGAAAGACGCGGAAGCAACAGGGACAAACGCTGAGATGATGATGATGATGACTAGCAATGAGTTTCATTGTAACAGTTTAACAATATTCATTGCGTTATTTACGTTGTTGAGAAAACAGATTTTTGAACATATGGATCAAGGTATTATCAATATGCTTCGAAATGATAATAACAATAAGCGAAACCGTTCAACAATTTTGGTTCAAACAATTAACTAAGAGACTGGACTTTACAAGCGTATGCATGCCACCTTTTCCTTCATTTTATTCTAAATGTTGTCATATATTTTGCTTTTATTTAGAAAATAGTTTAGTGTTAAAAAAAAATACTCAAACACCTTCAAAATATGCGCAAATTTAACTAAAAAGCAATGTTGCTAATTTGTTAACAGAAACGGACTGCCTTTCCCCGAGAGCAAGGTCCCAGACTACAACAACAAGAAGGATATGGAACAATCTCTGAACAAGAAATGGAACAAGAACGACCTCGCACAAGTACAGGAGAAGTTTAGAGACGGGAACACTACCAACGGGAATGGTAACCTGCAGAATGGGATCCTACAGTATGCTGCCAGCGAAATTGCTAAAGGTAAGAAAACATACTCAAACCATTTAGTTTAACATAACACCAAGCTTGTGTTACCTGAATCATTAGGCAGAAGTGCAAATATAGGAGCGTCGCCTACCCAGTGTAGGCGACCCTCCTGCAGTTTACGGCCACGTCTTACGAAAACCGGCACGTTACGTAGGTAACAAATGTCTTGCCATGGCGCCTCCGCCGGGCCGGGACAAGCGAGGTAGACCAAAGAAGTGCTGACTTGACGTTGTAAGAGATGACATGCGTGCCAACAATCTCTCACCACAGGATGCTAAATATCGCGCGAAATGAAGGAGAAGGTGCAGGAAACCGGATCGCTGGCTCCAACGCGAAAGACGCGGAAGCAACCGGGACAAACGCTGAGATGATGATGATGATGAGTAGCAATGAGTTTCATTGTGACAGTTTAACAATATTCATTGCGTTATTTACGTTGTTGAGAAAACAGATTTTCGAACATATGGATCAATGTATTATCAATATGCTTCGAAATGATAATAACAATAAGCGAAACCGTTCAACAATTTTGGTTCAAACAATTAACTAAGAGTGGACTTTTACAAGCGTATGCATGCCACCTTTTCCTTCATTTCATTCTAAATGTTGTCATATAATTTGCTTTTATTTATAAAATAGTTTAGTGTTAAAAAAAATACTCAAACACCTTCAAAATATGCGCAAATTTAACTAAAAAACAATGTTGCTAATTTGTTAACAGAAACGGACTGCCTTTCCCCGAGAGCAAGGTCCCAGACTACAACAACAAGAAGGATATGGAACAATCTCTGAACAAGGAATGGAACAAGAACGACCTCGCACAAGTACAGGAGAAGTTTAGAGACGGGAACACCACCAACGGGAATGGGATCCTGCAGTATGCTGCCAGCGAAATTGCTAAAGGTAAGAAAACATACTCAAACCATTTAGTTTAACATAACACCAAGCATGTATTACCTGAATCATTAGGCAGAAGTGCAAATATAGGAGGGTCGCCTACCCAGTGTAGGCGACCCTCCTGCAGTTTACGGCCACGTCTTACGAAAACCGGCACGTTACGTAGGTAACAAATGTCTTGCCATGGCGCCTCCGCCGGGCCGGGACAAGCGAGGTAGACCAAAGAAGTGCTGACTTGACGTTGTAAGAGATGACATGCGTGCCAACAATCTCTCACCACAGGATGCTAAATATCGCGCGAAATGGAGGAGAAGGTGCAGGAAACCGGATCCCGGGCTCCAACGCGAAAGACGCGGAAGCAACCGGGACAAACGCTGAGATGATGATGATGATGAGTAGCAATGAGTTTCATTGTGACAGTTTAACAATATTCATTGCGTTATTTACGTTGTTGAGAAAACAGATTTTCGAACATATGGATCAATGTATTATCAATATGCTTCGAAATGATAATAACAATAAGCGAAACCGTTCAACAATTTTGGTTCAAACAATTAACTAAGAGTGGACTTTTACAAGCGTATGCATGCCACCTTTTCCTTCATTTCATTCTAAATGTTGTCATATATTTTGCTTTTATTTAGAAAATAGTTTAGTGTTAAAAAAAATACTCAAACACCTTCAAAATATGCGCAAATTTAACTAAAAAGCAATGTTGCTAATTTGTTAACAGAAACGGACTGCCTTTCCCCGAGAGCAAGATCCCAGACTACAACAACAAGAAGGATATGGAACAATCTCTGAACAAGGAATGGAACAAGAACGACCTCGCACAAGTACAGGAGAAGTTTAGAGATGGGATCACCACCAACGGGAATGGTAACCTGCAGAATGGGATCCTGCAGTATGCTGCCAGCGAAATTGCTAAAGGTAAGAAAACATACTCAAACCATTTAGTTTAACATAACACCAAGCTTGTATTACCTGAATCATTAGGCAGAAGTGCAAATATAGGAGGGTCGCCTACCCAGTGTAGGCGACCCTCCTGCAGTTTACGGCCACGTCTTACGAAAACCGGCACGTTACGTAGGTAACAAATGTCTTGCCATGGCGCCTTCGCCGGGCCGGGACAAGCGAGGTAGACCAAAGAAGTGCTGACTTGACGTTGTAAGAGATGAGATGCGTGCCAACAATCTCTCACCACAGGATGCTAAATATCGCGCGAAATGGAGGAGAAGGTGCAGGAAACCGGATCCCGGGCTCCAACGCGAAAGACGCGGAAGCAACCGGGACAGACGCTGAGATGATGATGATGATGAGTAGCAATGAGTTTCATTGTGACAGTTTAACAATATTCATTGCGTTATTTACGTTGTTGAGAAAACAGATTTTCGAACATATGGATCAATGTATTATCAATATGCTTCGAAATGATAATAACAATAAGCGAAACCGTTCAACAATTTTGGTTCAAACAATTAACTAAGAGTGGACTTTTACAAACGTTTGCGCCACCTTTTCCTTCATTTTATTCTAAATGTTGTCATATATTTTGCTTTTATTTAGAAAATAGTTTAGTGTTAAAAAAAATACTCAAAAACCTTCAAAATATGCGCAAATTTAACTAAAAAGCAATGTTGCTAATTTGTTAACAGAAACGGACTGCCTTTCCCCGAGAGCAAGGTCCCAGACTACAACAACAAGAAGGATATGGAACAATCTCTGAACAAGGAATGGAACAAGAACGACCTCGCACAAGTACAGGAGAAGTTTAGAGACGGGAACACCACCAACTGAAATCGTCAACCCGCATTGAGCAAGCGTGGTGATTACCCTCAATCCTTCTCTGTATGAGAGGAGACCTGTACCCAGCATTGCGACGATAAAATAAGGTTGATGATGAAAGCCTGTGAGGCCACCGCTGGTCTTACATTACAAGTACTTATTACATTATAAGTATACATATTGTAATGTGGATTAATCTACATATTAATGTCTTTGTTCTACCTACTAGGTCCGCCCTCGTACGGCCGATATGATACTTGATCAGTTAATAATTATTGCAACACTAATGATTCGATATGTCGAGGTATTCTCATGCTCCTATTAATACTCTAAAAGTGAAAGTTTTTATGGTTGTGTTTTATACTATTTCAAGCAAAATAAATGGATTTACTCTTCTTCTACTACTTCAGCCTATAGAGGTCCACTGCTGGACCAAAGCGTCACCCAAGGCTTTCCACGACGAAATTTACTCACCACGCATTATGGTAAAAAAGTGTAATGTACGAAGGTGCAGCATTGTACAATAAATTGCGTAATAAAATTAAAAACGTAAAGTTCATGTCAATTTTTAAAAAGCATTTAAAATTGCACATAATTAGTCAAGCGACCGAATCTTAGTATACCTATACCACTTCTAGTTGTGGGTGATCCATGTTTATGTTAGCGATTTACCCTATATATTTTTTATTATTTTTTTCTAAATTGTTACTATACGTCTTAAATAATGTTTAATTTACTTTATAAAAATTTCTCATGTAAACGAATTCTTGCTTATGGGAAATAAAGAAATGAAATGAAATGGAATGAAATCGTTTATTAAGCAAGCAGGATCACTGATCACTTTTACACCAAATATTTTTTTTTTTTTAACTAGATTGAGCCGGCATTTCCTAACCGACTATAGATAGTTCAATCCACGAAGACGCGCCCCACCAATGGGGTACATGCATTAAACTTATAATTTGATATTATATTGATATTCAAATTCAACAAGATATGATATTGCTAAACTGGAAGGTTTATAAGAAAAAAATGCTATTTTTTACTTAATATTTTAAGTATAAATTACGTGAAATGGAACTTAATTTGAAACACCAATCAGGGAGCAGTGACGTCACTACATCGATTTCGGATTGTTTTGGATTGTATTTAGGTGTTAGCGAAAATAATAAATATGGATATAGGCTTTATTAAAGCAGATTCGAGAAATCTTCCGAAGGTAGACATGGATATGGTGAGGTTTTTCTTCATGGAAAATAAAAACTATACGGGTGTGGAGATGAAAGGGCAAAAACTTGCGCGGTGAGTTGAATTGAGGTTATGTTACTTTAGATGTTTGTTTAAAGTAAAAACACAAAATAATCGTCGAAGGGCAATCCATTTTGGGAGTTCCGTATTAATGTTTTATAAGATTAATCACAGATCACATGAGATTAATTTAATATTCAGACTTTTAATAATCTGCTAACCATAACCTTTGATAAAACAAAATCGATGCAGTGACGTCATGTCACGTGACTTGGCGTTATGGAGCGAAATTTGAAAAATCATATTTTGCACGCGGTTATTAAAATAAATATAGCATTTTTCTAAATTTGAGTTTTAAAATTATTTAAGTAAAGCCCAGATCTTTGCTTTGCACCAAAAAAATAATCAAGTGCAAGTTCCCTATTTTAGGTTGAGGGGATCGCGGGGCGCGGGGAGTTTTCTCCGAACGTCAGTCACGGACCGTCAGTGGTTCGATGCACACAAGTAGTACAACCTGTATTTCAAAAATCCAGACTCGACACGAAAGTTGCTCTACTTTATATTTTTTTAAAATGTCGAAAAAATCTCAGCGTGTTGTACTTAAAAGCCAGGTATGTAAATTATTGTTACGAAACACATAAAATAATAAAAGAAAAGTAGTTTAATTCAAAATTAAATTTTACTAACTAGACTTCATTTTATATTTAAAAGTAAGACTAATGTTATTTCTTTTTATTTTTTTTTTAATTGTAGGCAAGAGAAATTATTTCTAAAGTTTACGATTTCATGAAAAAAGAAGCAAGTCAAAATTTTGCAGAAAAACTCACTGATGCTCGATGGAGAACCGCACAGGCTGTTGGAATATCTGAAAGCACAGTGACTAGAATTCTACGCGAAAGAAAGGCTTATACTGAGACAATAAAGCAAACTACAGTATCTACTATGGAGTCTAATATAACTATGGAGACGGATGCGATAGTTTCTGTAGTCCAAAGTGAAGAGCGTACAACAGAGCCGACTACGGAAATGGATATTGATTCTAAAAATGAAGCGAGTACGTCGCATTCGAATGTAGCAGGCAGAAGTGCTTCTATTTTTACATCACCTATGAAGAAGAGAAGGGTAAGACCACGAAAAATTAATTTAGACAAATTTGATATTGGTGTAGTCCGAAGAACTATCCAAAACTGCCATAAAGAACATCATCAATTTCCAACATTATCACGACTTAATACTATTTTGAAAGACCGTATACAATTTAATGGATGTAGAACCACCCTAAGAACATTGTTACTTAAGCTTGGTTATAAATGGAGAAAAACTGAGAATAATAGGAAGGTCCTAACCGAAAAACATGATATTCAAATGTTAAGATTGAAATATTTAAAACAGGTAAAATCTTTTCGTAATGCAGGTAGACCTATAGTGTACACAGATGAATCATATATTCATACCAACCACGTGCAAAAAAAATCTTGGGCCGACAAAGGCTCTAAAACAGCAATGAAACAAAATTTAACAAAGGGTGTGCGCATAATTATAGTACATGCCGGAAGTGCTGAGGGTTTCGTACCAAATGTGTTGTTAACGTACAGAGCAGAGATCAAATCCGGAGACTACCACGATAATATGAACTCGGATAATTACTTAAAGTGGCTTAAGGAGAAACTAATACCAAATCTCCCAAATGATGCCGTGGTAGTCTTGGATAATGCAGCCTATCACAATACTAGTTCGGAAAAAATACCCACATCCAACTCCAACAAATTAGACATGCAGACTTGGCTGAATGCAAAAAATATCCATTTTGTACCAACCTACAAAAAGCCTGAACTTTATGACCTTATATTAAAAAACAAAGAAAACTTCCGCAAGTACAGAGTTGGCAAATTATTAAAGGAATATGGATTCACAGTGCTTCGGCTGCCTCCTTATCATCCAGAGTTAAATCCAATCGAAAACATTTGGGGTATTGTAAAAAACGACGTTGCTAGCCGCAATATCAATCAAAACTACACTTCGATTATGCCCATTTTAAATGAAGCATTTGATCGAGTAAATAAAGATGTCTGGTTCAATACTTGTCAGCACGTGGAAAAAATAGAAGACGAATACATGAGACACTGTGATCTTGATTTCAATTTTATTATAAATGTCAGTGATACTTCAGAATCTGAATCAGACATTTCTGAAACGAGTGATTGACGATTTTTATTTCAATAAAAAAAGTTCCATAAAACTTTTTCACGTATTTCATTTATGTCTCTAATTACCTCCTATTATTATATAAAAATGGTATTATAATCGTATATTAAATAATAATCACATAAAATATCCACACCTCAATTTTCCTTGCAGTCGGGTAAAGAGTATAAAATTGAAGTAGAGCATCTTTCACTTTGACCATGACGCTCTCTCCTGATTAGTCAATTTATTGTAGTGTGGGTGTGCACTCATAGATAATTATTGTGTACGGATAACACTCAAACATTGACGGAAGCTTGCACACATATACTATAAACGGTTAGGAGAAATAGTGGGGCGCGTCTTCGTGGATTGAACTATCTATACCTCTGAGAAGAAATAGCCGAAACACACCCAGGATAGAAAGATATCTCAAACCTCAAATTTGGCGCACAGGTTAAGTTAGGCGTCAGATTTATAATCAGGATTGACATTCAATCATCGCAAACCCGCATTGAGCAAGCATGGTAATTACGCTCAATCCTTCTCTTTATGAGAGGAGACCTATGCCCAGCAGTGGGACGATAAAAGGTTGATAATGATGATGATGATGACTGACATTTACGATAGTTCCATGAGATCAGAACTGCGGTTGAAACTGTGGCATGCAGCTAGTTATTATACAGCATGTTAGGAAAACCCTGTCCGACTCATAAGAATAATAAAGGTTATTTTTTTTTTTATTGGGACAAAACCCGCCACACTTTTCCCAACCACTGCAACTCCTGAAAGCCAGAATCAACAGTGGCGACCGCCATAAAAACCCTGAGCAATGAAGCTCGACGAGTCCCGGAGAAACGATTCAACTGTCTTGGGTCCCGCAACGAAATTAATCAGAAAAGAATAGCGGAGGAGTAACAAAAAATATATTTTTTCCACTTCCCTCCATAAAAAGCAGGAGACAGAACAGAACTAGGCCAATCGGCACAAAGGGACATTATTGCAACTGGGAGAAGCCCAGATTGCCAAACACCACTTGTTGGTGTTGTGTAACCAAAACCTTGCTGGCTCCTACAGCAAGGTTTTTTCAAAAATCACCTACTGCCATATAAAATCAGAAGTTGAAAGGAAATCATAATAAGTAAGTACGTCGTAGAGGCTGCCTTCCGCTTAACAGGCCACTCATCATGAATCATAAGTTAATAGTACTAAATTACTATGATTCTATGTATAAATCAGACAATCTATCCATAATCTATGGTAAACGAGGACAAGGATGGCTCTTATTTGCAAAAAATAATAGTAATTTGCACGTTACAAACTCACTCTTGGATTGATGCATTATAGGTACAAAATTAAAACTTAAAAGATTTACCATTATTCTGTAATTATGGTATGGTATGGTGGGCAGGGCAAATTGGTCACAGAATAGAGATGTTTCCTGGATAAAAATAATTGATTCTATTTAATCCGTCATTCAGATTATAGAAAAATAATGGATACGTATATTTTGTTTTATCAAGTCGATAAAAATTGACAAATATAAAAGGCATCAAAGATCAGGAATGGTGGCTAATGGCGTCACTGCTCGCTAAAAAGTGTAGCGTGCAGTGCGTTGCAAACTCGTGTGACGTCACACGAGTTTTCAACGCACTGTATCGTCTTCATTTTTTGTTTATATGAAAAAAGAAAAAATACCTGTCTAGTATTTTTTGGAAATCTGACTGACGGACTAATTATTATTTTTAGTTAACTACCCTATTAATGGTGAAATGAAGAAAGAAAATAGCATTGAGCCCTGGGGTACTCCCTTTCATACTAAATATCCGGATGATCCCGTTTACGTACACAATAATACACAAGCCTGAATTCAGAGACGCCTATCGGATTCTGTAATTTCATAGTTTTCTGATAAATGTTTCACGAAGAACACGTTCGAATGCCTTGGACAATACGCTAAAAATGCCCAAAGCATCGCATTTGTAGTCTCGTGCATTAAAAATATATGCTAGAGTTCAAATCACTAGTCCAATGACGATGATGGTAATGAATTTTGTGGATTAATTGATTTTTATATACGGCTGTAGTTATTACTCGTAACTATTATCATTTATCATCAGTGATTACAGGTCGTCACAAGACCAACAGCCTAACAACCAGCCTTAACAAGGAGATTCGTATTATACCGTAACAAAGTTGTGGAAGGCAGATAGACAGTAGCTCCATAAAAAATAATGATACTCATTTGCATCCAATAAGACTTGAAGCTGATCTCAACACAGTTGTGAAAAGGATAGGTAGACAATGATGAAAATGGACCGTTGGGTCATGGAGCAGGCCGGTCAATATTTTGCGGTCACAAGCGAAGCGCGGAACCTGGTCTAACAGAACAAAAAGGCTGTTTAGAGAGAAAAAAGGGAGTCGTATCGGAACTTCGGAGAGGTTTATGTCTAACAGTGGACTACGTTTGACTGAGGAGGATATTCAACGTAATACGAGTACTTGAAAAGCTATGTAACATTGTGAACTCGTCATCCATCGGTCAGTAGCACGTCATAAGTCACATAACAAGCTCTAATTGTTCTCACACAGCGCACAACGCACGACGCTCGTATGCTACGTACTCCTCAGTCAATGTTGATGCAATATCAAATTATTGTCTCCAAGATGTTGCAACTTGAGTTACATCTTACTGGTTTAGTCAATTAGCACATATTGTCCTATTATATGGTCAGACAGTGACCTAATGCGTAATTGGTGTACAGTTGTCAACAAAAGTTGAAGACTCATAAAGTACAAAATTCACTCAAAATTGTTTTGTACTGAACTCAGATTATAAATAGATTTACGATCAGCATCCTAGGAGTGTCTAACACACAACGTATCACAAAAAAAAGACTGCTTAAAACATAAATAACGCAATAAATGTGGTTGAATTGCAAAAAGGAAAGCTAGCCTAGTGAGTTACTTATGTATGCAGTAGGCCGATGATGGAACGCAATTCACTAGGGAAACAATTAAAATTCCCCTTTGACTTGGCTTGTTTATATATTTTGTTACGGAAATAGAACACGGTATAGGAGAAGATTTTAACTAGTTTTAAGTAATAGCAAATGCCTAGAGAGTAGTAAGCAGAACTTATGTTCTGTTCCACAGGCGCTGAAAACTGAATGTAATAATATTTTCATTAAGAGACTAAAACTAAACATGTAAGTGCAAATTATGTACCCTATTCAGAAATGCATTGTAATCATTTTTAATTATTTATGTTCCTTTGTTATATTTTATACTACTAATTTAGTTAACTACGTTATAAGCATATTACTGTTTGTTGTTATTACATACCTACTTAATTTATTATCTAAATTACAGTTAAGTTTACATATATGCATAGATTGTAGGGACACAGACACAATATTCGATATTCCTCACTCGTTTGATTCTTAAACATACTTTCGTCGTAGCAGGGGCGTGCACAAAGATTTTATTGGGGGTATGCATAAATATACCTACTATCCAAATCTCTGTGCTTATATATGGTAAAACTTAAAAAACGTAACTTAGACGTAGTTTCAATTTAACATAGTCGCGTACTTTTTCGCATGTCAACATTGAATTGATGTTTGTGCGTGGCTACAATGAACATCTAAGTATGTGATTGATGATAAGAACAAGTCAAATAAATGATATACGTGGGGTATTAGGTATTTTTTATTTGCCCAAATGAATACAATGAAATCATCATCATCTCAGGGTTAATACCAGTCGCATCCAAAGCTTTGGAATCTGGGGTCCGCTTTTCCAGTCTAATTGCTGATTTTGGCGAAATTTCGACAATTTCCGTGAAGCGACTGCCGTCTGACCTCCACAACGCGAAGGCAATATCGAAGCATTGAAGTTAGACCAATTGTTGGACTTTTGTGGGCTCCAACAACCCGTAACGACTGCCACTAGATGTTCGCATGGCAACCGAAACCAACGGCTTAACGTGCTTTCCGAGATACGACCAGACCAGTGCAAATATTCATATTCATGCATACAAATACTTACACTGCGCGAGGATCGAACCCGCGCCTCCTTACGCAGCGGCCGCGTTCGCTACCGCTACGCCATGTAGGCTGTCAAAATACAATGAAATGGTATTACTAACTCAACTGTAAATAAGTAATAATTTATTTCTCAAAAAACTAAAAAAAAATATTTCACTATCTATAAATTAAATCAACGCGCCTATCTATTTTTAAATAACTCTGTAAAAATCAAATATATATAAGATCGTTTTGAAATCGCTAAAAGTTCTTTTAAAATGGACAGATAGACAAATCTATGAGTCTGCTTTGGCTTTTCATAAATATGCGTAATGCACTACTCATTGGAATCATAACTATTAAATTTTGCTAATTTGTAAACTTCAGGAAAATTATTACAACATAAAGTATAGTATTGAAATTCAAAAGCAAGTAGGTTGAAAAACTTAAGGTCTTTTAAGTTTTTATAACGTCGAACTGTCAAAGCCGTGTTTTAAAATAATATACCTATACGAGAAACAAAACAATTTATTTGTACACACTACACAACCTGCTAACCACATATAATTATCATAATACTTTTTATAAAGACAACCTTTCTTTTGTGTTAAACCAAAAACTCTAAAATAAATGAATATTCAATTCCGCTTAAAACAATCAATACATATTTAACCCATACACCAATAATGAAACAACATAAGCTGCTAAAATAAAAAGGTATTTGAACGAACAACAATCATGCTATATTTCTGAACTTCTTAAATTCGTCGCATTATTAGAAGCTGTGCTTATCATGGGCTTTAAACCCAAAGAAATTTCACGCACACGTACACAACAGTTTAGGCACACAAGCAAATAATTTTATACACAGACAGATACGGAAGAGGCACATTTTGTTTATGCTTACGCCGTAAGAGGCGCGGGTGTCGCGCCTAAGGCAACTAATGTGTCTCGTTAGCACTAGGCCCAATAGATGGCAGTGTTATCAATAACTGATTAACAAAGTCTTTTAGTTTTAACTTTGTAGTATATAAATTATTTTACAGTATATTATAATTTTAGAAGACTATTAGGGTATGCAGAGCTTTTCTGCTTGTAAGGAGCGCACGCGCCTGCGTCGTAGGTATAGGTACCTACAATATGTTAAGAAAACCCTGTCCGACCCGTGAAGGTGTTGTTAGGTATCGATAACTGATTCTACTAATGGATACAAAACCGGGCTAAACTTAAAAAAAATCCCCCTAAAAAAATAAATATTATTTCGCAAAAAGAGGTAACTTAATAAATGTGCGTTAACCACCCCTCTGCGGGCGGCGGGCGGCAGGGCACGCGGCACGTGGTCGCATCGCTATTCGCTCATAATAATACCGGTGTATTCACTTTTTTAAAAATTACCAAATTTCGGGGAAGTTAGAATTAATTTGCGGGAAAAAAAGATTATTTCAAAATTCATTTGTATTGATACTATGATGATTACGTAAAAATTTGGTCATGTGTTTACCTAACCTTTATTATCCTTTTGGGCCGGCAGGGTTTTCTTAACATACTGTACATTTGGAGTGTTATTATCTGAAACTGCCTAAGCGCATTGTAAAGCTGAATGTGTCTTTGAAATACGATTTTATATACTTTTATCCTTTGTACTGACGACAGCACGTCAAGCTACTACTTACCTTTCAGATTTTTTATTTTTATTCACTAAAGCAGGCTCAAGGATGATTGTGAATATTTGACAGTTTCGGGGAGCTTGACCTGCTGACGTCCATATCTACTACATTTTATGCAAAATACTAGATTTTTATTTTATGCCCCATGTTTTTATTTTATTGCCTAGTGTTTGTGTCTTATGCGTTTACGTCAAGAGTCAGTCCTTCGGTCATGTTCCGGCGCGCCTGAGCGAGGCGTTTATGTCCCGAGCGAAACGTCTGGGCGCGTGGTGGTCTTTGGGATCGGATCGGATTGGCGAGCTTGTTGTCATCAACCGGACACAAATCCAGGCTGCCCCTGACTCTTGAGTAATTCCAAAGAAATTGGAAAATCTACATAACACTTTCAATAACCTAATCTGGACATTGAAGCCAGAGCCTCGTACACAACTACAGACAATAAAAAGGCAGTAATTTTATAAATAATGTTTGTTAATTTTAACACTATTATGTATTAAAAATATTCGTATAAATGTAAGAGGGTAACGTTTGTAAAAATGCCTGAAGAGATTTACATGAAATTTGGTAGATACATGTGTATAATAATACTAGAAATAGGACTCTAAGAACCTCTTTTTCATCCTGGATCGCAGACAAATTTGCGGGCAACAAGCCAGTTTTAATTTAATTTTAAGAAAGCTGAAGCGTCAATTGACTTTCGGTGCTGTGTGTACCAACAATACAAAGTGTGAATGAAACAATGTATGTATTTCGTAGACAATAGACGTAGCATTGTAAGCGAAGGTCTGTTCCAACCGTGACTACTAGATATTTGAGGTTGATCAGTTATGTAACGAAACGTCATCATTATCAAATACTTGGTAATGTTTAAGTGTGTCAGTCACAGTTGCTCACATCATTGTGGTGATAAGGTTCTGCGTTGCTGACATTGAACACATTTTGGTTTGCTTTGCACAACGTTTCTGATGAAATTGTGAACATATTGTTTAGTTTGTTGATGTTTTTTTTTTTGTAAGAGCCCGCAAGTTTGTCCTTTCCAAATGAAATGAAATGAAATGAAATGAAATGAAATGAAATCGTTTATTAAGCAAGTAGGATCACCGATCACTTTTACACGTCATGTTTTTTTTTTTTCTTTTTTTTTTTTTTTTTAAACTAGATGAAGCCGGCATTTCCTAACTGACTACCTCTGAGAAGAAATAGCCGAAACAAACTCAGGGATCATCGTCTTTTTTAAAGTCCAGACATTAAAAATGAAAATGTTTACAATAATTTACGTTATAATTACGCATATTGCTTAATAACAATGCTTAACAGAGCGAGCAGCTCAGTCCCAAGCCTCTCTATCCTCTAAATAATCTGAGATTTTATAATACCCCTTTTTGCAAAGTTTGGCCTTTATATAGGTTTTATATCGTTTAATGGGTAAGGTTCGAATGTCCATGGGAAGCTTGTTGTAAAAGTGTATACATTGACCCATGAACGAGTTGCCTACTCTGTGGAGACGAGTGTGATGTACAGCAAGATTGTGTTTGTTCCTGGTATTTATATTATGAACTTCGCTTATTTTCTTAAAATTAGATATATTTTTATGTACATACATAAGATTTTCAATCTACACCTATATATAAAGCTAAAGAGTTTGTTTGAACGCGCTAATCTTCTTTTTGCGTTGGATAGCCCATTAATCCAGTAAGGCTTTAAGCTAACATCACGCTGCAACCAATAGGAGCGGAGCATAACTAACTCCACGCGGAGGAAGTCGCTGGCGGCCGCTAGCACTTAAATAAAGTTATTATTTATTCCAAATTTCTTTCTTTTCCTTTTATTTATTCAATTTGTCTGTTAGTTTTCCTTCGGATTAGGTAATTATATTAAGTAAGTATATATAATAATCGAAGCAGATGGCGTTGTGTAACTTCTGCCTATGAGAATAAGTGAGTTTAGTATATGCTTACAAAACTAAAAAGAATAAAATCCGTTTTCATCATCATCATTTCAGCCGAAAGACGTCCACTGCTGGATATAGGCCTCCCCCAAGGATCTCCACGACGTCCGGTCCTGCGCCTCCCGCATCTAGCGGTTTTCCGCGACCTTCACCAGGTCGTTGGTCTACCTTGTCGCCTACCCACGCTGCGTCTTCCGGTGCGTGGTCGCCAACTCGAAAACCCGTCGTGTCGACCCCAACGGGCAACGGTCCTACGAGCAATGTGCCCCGCCCACTGCTACTTTAGTGTTGCAATTCTTCGGGCTATGTCGGTTACCCTCGTTCTTCTGCGGATCTCCTTATTCCTGATTCGATCACGCAGTGAAACCCCAAGCATAGCCCTCTCCATTGTCTTTTGAGTAACTTTGAGCCTTCATATAAGGCCCATTGTTAGCAACCACGTCTCAAATCCATACGTCATCACTGGCAACACACACTAGTCGAAGACTTTTGTCTTGAGGCACTGCGGTATTTCGGACGAGAAGAATCTACGTAGCTTTCCGAAAGCAGCCCAGACGAGTTGGATTCGATGAATGTCCCCTTTCTCGAAGTTGGACCTTCCTATTTAGATAGTTTCTCCCAGGTATACGTAACTGTCAACAACTTCGAGATCAGAGTCTCCAATCTTTATAACAGTCGATACAATATGGGTATTAGACATGACTTTCGTCTTATTCATGTTCATTTTAAGACCGACTCGCTCAGAGGATCTACTGAGGTATTCGAGCAGTGTACTCAAGTCCTTCGCGGTCTCAGCCATAATTACGACATCATCAGCAAGCCGAAGGTGAGTGATTATTGATGTTGGGCCTAGCCTGAGGGCGTCCCACCTTATATTATATTCTTGTCTGCGATCCAGGATGAAAACTAGCTTATGTCCTATTTCTAGTATTAATATACCCATGTACTAAATTTCATCTAAATCTGTTCAGGCATTTTTACAAACGTTACTTTCGCCATAGATGTTGATGCCCAGTTTTCAAGTAGGTATATAAAAATATCCAGCTATTCCACACTAGCGCGATTTATCATCAACGATTGCATCACTGCTTACCAGCAGGAAGAATTGCAGTCAAGCACTACTTTATAATTATAAAACTGGCAACCTAACTAGGCAATTAGGGTGCTAGTATGGAACAAATAAACACACTATGAACTATCAATTTGATCCATTTTGAAGCAAACTCCTAATCCGGTTTTCAATATTGTTTTGAAAAATAAGACATGTTAATTACGCAATGAATGTTGGTGATCTGTCAAAATGTAACCCACTGCTACAAATAGTCTCTTACGCAATTACCCTACACATATTTGGTTTCGAGGCAAACAGACAAATTAAAAAATAAAATATTCAATCGGATACGCAATAAGGAAATTAATGATGACAATAATGTTACGTGCATCAACAAAATTACGAATTGCACGATTAAATGGAAAAAATATTAAAATTTCTGTAACAATTAGCGTTAACATCTAAATAATTCCATATCTACTACGATATGTAGTTTTATGTTTGAACGTAATGTAGCGTCACGCATGTTTGTTGTGGATATTGCGAAATACAGACCACTTTATTACCTATATCATTTAGTTCCTGAACACAAGCCTCGATATCATTTTCTACTCAATAGAACAACTCAAATATTTTCGAACTATTGATTTGAATAATTTTGAAGCACATTGCTAATCCATGGCTATTTAAGTTCGAAAATTGGATCCTTTGATCAACGTAAATAGCGCAGCGATTAATACTGAATTGTCAAAATTAAACCCACTCGAGTAGCGGGTTTAATTTTCAGTCACAATGCAAAAGATTATAAAAGATTTATTAATTTGTGTGTCGTAATATTTGTCGCCTGGAACCCATAATAATAATAAATCTTTATTACTCAAAAATTGGTACAAATAAGTGTGAAGTCCCTGACTCCTGTGCTAGGTGATATACCTGTGTTACAGGAGCCAGTGCCCTCTCCCAATACGAGATTTTACAGAATTCTATGCAAACATTAACAAATAACAAATGAATTTAGGTAACAAAAGTAAACTAAACTAAACTGAAGTGTTTAAAAGAAGCCTGTATTGAGTATTTCGTAATGCATGTTTATGTGCGTGTGTGTGTGTGTATGCGTGCGTGCGTGTGTGTGTCTGCAAGTGTTCACGCGTGTGTGTGTGTTTGTGTTTATGTGTGTGTAACAGTTACTTACCAGAAGGGTATATATATAATAATCTTATTATAAGATATTTATTATAATCTTATATTATAAGATATGATAACTTTCTCTGTTTCGTCATAGTTTAGTGACAGTAGCCATGATTTGAGAAATAAAGCAATGAATGTTGTTAGATTATCAAAACGAAAGAAGTTGCAAGCATGGAACTCAATTACCCCGCAGCTTACTAATTGCGTAACACTTTGTCAGTCACGATCTGAAATTCATTGAAGTTTGATGATTAAAAAGTGATCTGGGAATCTGGGAATCTGGGAATACAATCGGTATCCACTAAACTGTATACAAAATCAGTTGCCGCAATTAAAATTAAACAAATCGAAAGACAAATGCTCAGTACAGCACAGATTTATACAAACAAGTCATAAATCTCATTCATTCAATTACATTTGACGTCTAACCACGTACGGTCTGGTTCCGTTGTCGTAAGCTCCAATTTTGTTTGATGTTGCTTCACAAATTGGTTCTGACAAGCGATGTGATGTTTAAGCGCTGGTTACACCACGAGCTAAGTTGACTTAGCTTTGATGAGGCTAGCTACGGCGTCTTTTCATACTTCGATTCACACGATTATCATCAGCATCATATTATAGATCATTTTCTCGGTGGCAGGCCATAACATCGGCTGCCGCCAGATGTTACCACCCACCAGACAAATTCTTGCCGCCAAGCGATTCGTCGTGTTTCGGCATGATGTCTGTCTACGGAGGACGTCTCTAAGCAGTTGTGTTGTGATGTGTGCCGGGTATGATGCGCCAAATGTTGTTGTGTCGGGAGTGTGGTCGTGGAGGGTCTCCGGATCAATCTCCCTCTGGCGCAGCATCGTTAGCCATGTTTTTGTGTTTAATATTGCATCACCTCGCTCAATTGCCATCTTCCTTGATATTTAATCAGTTTTTTTTTGAGTGAATAGGGTGTTAAGAAACTAGCACGCTTTACCATCAACGATTGTAGCACTGTTTACCATCACATTATAGGCTATATCATACGCTAGTTTATAGTTATAAAAAAGCAGTCCATGCTGGACATAGGCCTCTCCTATTTTAACTTTTATCCAGCTACTATCAGTCACCCTGCGAAGATAGTCGCTCTACCTAGCCTAAAGGGCGTCCCGTCCCACCTTATATTATTCATACGACGAATGAAAAAAATACTCTAGTAGCCACGTAAGCTATGTAAAGTAGATTAGCTCGCAGTATGAACATCGACAGATTCTGTAAAAATTTTACCGTAAATAGTTAAAGTGAGCTGGCAACAGTGTAACTGCCTATCATTAGTTGGAATGCGATGGAACGGCGAAATTTTAACTTGGCTGTGGAAGTCCATGGAGGTTCTGCTCCATATTATTATTTTTTTTTTTAAACTGGGCTGTAGATATCCATGGTCCTACTGCTCCGTATTAAATTTTAGTATTACCACAGAATTTTTTTTAACTAGCCTGTGGCGGTCCGTGGAGCTACTACTCTATATTAAATTTTAGTACCTATTCAGCAGTTTCCAGTTCAAATATACAGTATGTTAAGAAAACCCTGACCATAACCTGAACACATGACCAAATATAATATAAAATTTTACGTAATCATCATAGTACCAATACAAAATGAATTTTGAAATAATCTTTTCTTCCCGCGAATTTATTCCAAATTCCCCGAAATTTGGTAATTTTTAAAAAGGGACAACACTAGTATTATTATGAGCAAATAGCGATGCGACCACGTGCCGCGTGCCCTGCCGCGCGCCGCCCGCGGAATGGTGCTTAACGCACATTTATTAAGTTACCTCTTTTTGCGAAATAATATTAATTTTTTTAAGGGGATTTTTTTTTTAAAGTTTAGCCCGGTTTTGTATCCATTAGTAGAATCAGTTATTGATACCTAACAATACCTTCACGGGTCGGACAGGGTTTTCTTTACATATTGTATATGATCATAACTCGCTTCATAGCGTGCTGAATGACCTACATACTACTCTGTAGCAACACATTACAGGCTGGAGGTAATCATAACGATTAATATCAAATATGGAGGAAGCCATGACAATGCACCGCCGCTCACTATTACAAAACATTTGGACCCGTTCTTTTCTTCATGTGCGAATGCTGTTGTAACTCATCTGCAGATGTTCCCATTCAATAACACAAGTTACTTAGAGGTTTGTTAATATAACGCAATTCATTTAATAGATAAGTACTTATTCAGTATTGAGTACGGAGGAAGAATTTTTAAAAGCACTTGTTGAATTGTTTCCTCTTTTGTACAATTTTCATGTTTTCAGGAAAATTGACCACTATCGACTAGTGGACAATTCTCCCCATAAATTATGCAATATTTCATCTTGATCTCCTTAGTACACTTGGAGTGAGTCTGTGATAATAAAATTTGTTTCATTCGAGGTACAACGAAAATCATTAAATATTGAATAGGACTTGATCTATTTGCATTAGTTACAATATACAGTGTGTTAAGAAAACCCTGTCCGACCCGTGAAGGTGTTGTTAGGTATCGATAACTGATTCTACTAATGCATACAAAACCGGACTAAACTTAAAAAAAACCCTAGAAAAATAAATATTATTTCGCATAAGGGGGTAACTTAATAAATGTGCGTTAATCACCCTTCCGCGGGCGGCGGGCGGCAGGGCACACGACACGTAGTCGCATCGCTATTCGCTCATAATAATAAAGGTGTTGTCACTTTTTTAAAAATTACCAAATTTCGGGGAAGTTGGAATTAATTCGCGGGAAAAAAGATTATTTCAAAATTCATTTGATACCAATACAAATGTCAAATCAAATCATAGTTGATGATTACGTAAAATTTTATATTATATTTGATCATGTGTTTACCTAACCTTTATTATTCTTATGAGTCGGACAGGGTTTTCCTAACATGCTGTATAATAATTAGCTGCATGCCACAGTTTCAACCGCAGTTCTGATCTCATGGAACTATCGTAAATGTCAATCATCATCATCATCATTATCAACCTTTTATCGTCCCACTGCTGGGCACAGGTCTCCTCTCATACAGAGAAGGATTGAGCGTAATTACCATGCTTGCTCAATGCGGTTTTGCGATGATTGAATGTCAATCCTGATTATAAATCTGACGCCTAACTCAACCTGTGCGCCAAATTTGAGGTTTGAGATATCTTTCTATCCTGGGTTTGTTTCAGCTATTTCTTCTCAGAGGTAGTCGGTTAGGAAATGCCGGCTCAATCTAGTTAAAAAAAAAAAAATTGGTGTAAAAGTGATCAGTGATCCTGCTTGCTTAATAAACGATTTCATTCCATTTCATTTCATTTCTTTATTTCCCATAAGCAAGAATTCGTTTACATGAGAAATTTTTATAAAGTAAATTAAACATTATTTAAGACGTACAGTAACAATTTAGAAAAAAGTAATAAAAAATATATAGGGTAAATCGCTAACATAAACATAGACCACCCACAACTAGAAGTGGTATATACTAAGGTGCGGTCGCTTGACTAATTATGTGCAATTATAAATGCTTTTTAAAAATTGACATGAACTCTACGTTTTTAATTTTATTACGTAATTTATTGTACAGGGTGGCGCAATAGAACGTGCATTTTTAAAATAATTATTAAAAAATAAATACAAAAAGTATAGTTAAAATAAAACTAAGCAATTATTAAGTGATAACTGAAGTTTATTTTTTAAAAATAACATCATCTAAATGATGACCCTCTCTACGTTGGCACTCCTCTAACCGCAAACGGAAATTACCGAAAACTTTCTTAAGTAGTGCTGGTGTGATTGCTGCCATTTCACCACGAATATTCTCCTTGAGCTGACTGATGTTTCTCGGATTATTGTTGTAGACTTTGTGTTTGAGGTATCCCCACAAAAAAAAGTCAGGAGGCGTCAAGTCTGGACTGCGCGGAGGCCATGGGATATCACCTCTTTTCGAAATCAGTTTGTCAGGGAACATCTGCTTCACAACCGCCATGGAGTCATTTGATGTGTGACTGGTAGCTCCGTCTTGTTGGAACCAAGTCCTAGAGTTCTTTATTCTTGAATTTTCAAGTTCTGGGGCCAAAAAACCTTCCAACATCGCAACATAGCGTTCGGTATTAACAGTGATGTTTTGCCCCCGTGCGTTTTCAAAAAAATAAGGACCAATTATTCCTTTGGCAGAGATTGCGGCTCAAACTGTCACTTTAGGGCTATGTAACGGTTTTTGATGTTTGAGTCTGGGATTCTCACTATTCCAATAACGACAATTTTGGCGGTTTACGAACCCATTCATATGAAAATGTGCCTCACAGAGAAAAGGATGTTTTCAAAATTTGAAAACCGATTGAGCATTTCATTAGCAAATGTGAGCCGTGCTATGAAGTCAGAGTCTTTCAATTCTTGAGTTAATTGCAGCTTATATGGATGCAATTTAAGATCCAAGTTTAAAATTCGTTGCAAACTTCGTCGCGATATGTTTAGGACAGACGATCTCTTGCGAGTAGACATTTGTGGATCTTCTCGTACCGACTGCTTAACACTCTCAATATTGTCTTCGGTCCTAGATGTGCGTGGACGACCTTTTGCGTGTGGTTTAAACGTCGATCCAGTCTCTTCAAACCGCTTTATCCAGATTTTAATTAAATTAGCACTCGGAGCCTCCCTAATTTGCCGTACACCATACTCAGAACAGAATAGTCGCCTGACAACTACGTACGAACGAGAGTTTTCGTAAAATGCGCGCACGCAAAATGCGCGACGCTTCCCGTCGAAGTGACTCATAGTGACTAAAACTTCATGAACCGCGCTACCCAACGATATCGGTCTCCCCTCACCCACTCCCCTTCTACCCCGCAAAAAAAGATGATGCAATATGCACGTTCTATTGCGCCACCCTGTACAATGCTGCACCTTCGTACATTACACTTTTTTACCATAATGCGTGGTGAGTAAATTTCGTCGTGGAAAGCCTTGGGTGAGGCCTTTGTCCAGCAGTGGACCTCTATAGGCTGAAGTAGAAGAAGAGTAAATTTATCCATTTATTTTGCTTGAAATAGTATAAAACACAACCATAAAAACTTTCACTTTTAGAGTATTAATAGGAGCATGAGAATACCTCGACATACCTAATCATTAGTGTTGCAATAATTATCAACTGATCAAGTATCATATCGGCCGGACGAGGGCGGACCTAGTAGGTAGAACAAAGACATTAATATGTAGATTAATCCACATTACAATATTTATACTTATAATGTAATAAGTACTTGAAATGTAAGAGCAGCGGTGGCCTCAGAGACTTTCATCATCAACCTTTTTTTATCGTCCCACTGCTGGGCACAGGTCTCCTCTCATACAGAGAAGGATTGAGGGTAATCACCACGCTTGCTCGATGCGGGTTGGCGATTTCAGACGTATAAAGTCCAGGTTTCCTCAAGATGTTTTCCTTCACCTTCAGTCAATGGTGTCCAAGATGTACTTAGAAAATACATATAACTTTAGAAAAGTTACATTGGTACCTGCCTGACCTGGAATCGAACCCGCGCACTCATACTTGAGAGGCTGGTGTTTTAACCATTAGGCCACCACGACTTTATGAAAATTATTTCATCATCACTGTTTTCAAAACGGTGAAGGAAATCATTGTGAGGAAACCGGCATGTCCGAGGGGCAAGAAATTTCGAAGACATGTGAGTGTGACATCTACCAGCCCACACTTTGCGTTTACGCACCATACCCCGAAGGGCGTGTGTGGGACTCGCCCAGCCGAAGCCGGGAATACCCACTAAACCCGAACAGCGGCACACCGACATCGCCTCAGTGGCGGGTTCATGGGAAATAGCAAGCCTGCCTACCAATCCCCCGCCGGCGATTCCCGCCAGAAGGCGCGCCCACAGTGGGCCCTCCATAGGGAGGGGCCCGGCTGGGTACGACTTCTTGTGGGGGAAGACGCAGCAGCCAAGGGTTTTTTAGCGAGGTGTCCTTCCTCTTAGCCCCAATCGTTTGCCCGGAAGCAAACGGGCCCCCCAGCTCCTCTCAGTGAGGAGACCCGGTTGCCTGACGGTGACCCGGAGTTCGGGTCACGTCAGCCACCAGGATTGGTGGCCGAGCCGCCGCACGTGTGACCGCCGAAGCGGTCCCCACTTCTGGTTTTGGTCCGCGCCGGTAAACCGGTAACCCCCATATCTGGGGGCCGTTCCCCTATCCGCCACCTGGGGACGCGTCCGATGGCAGGCCAGAAACTGCACACGGAATCTACCAGCCCACACTGGGCTAGCGTGGGCCAACTGGACCAGATTACAGCCCACTCCCTCTCACCGAGAAAAGGCCTGTGTAGCAGGAGTGGGTACATAATGGGCTGATTATATTATGTAATGTAATGTAATGTAATGCATACAACATCGACCCTTTGTTACCCTAAGGCATCAGCTATCATTTCTACCGAAAGACGCCCACTGCTGGACATAGGCCTCCCCCAAGGTTCTCCACGATGACCGGTCCTGCGCCTCCCTCATCCAGCGGTCTCCCGCGACCTTCACCAGGTCGTTGGTCCACCTTGTCAGGGGCCTACCCACGCTACTACCGGTGCGTGGTCGCCACTCGAGAACCCGAGCCTTACAAGAAGGCTCAAAGTCACTCAAACGGCAATGGAGAAGGCTATGCTTGGGATTTCACTGCGCGATCGAATCAGGAAGGAGGAGATCCGCAGAAGAACGAGAGTAGCCGACATAGCCCCAAGAATTGCGACACTGAAGTGGCGGTGGGCTGGACCGATGCCCGATGGGGCCAACGGGTTCTCGAGTAGCTATGTATATACGCATACAAAATTAAAAAAAAATAAGTCAAATAATATTATTTAGCTTAATTTTTATACTACTTATTTTCCAACTTTGTTTCAGTTCTATGTTAAAGGGTGTCTGCGTTAGCCTATTAACATCAACCGACTCAATCTGCAATCACCGCTGCTGATCATAGACCTCTCCCAGGCTGCATCACCACACCCTGTTCCTTACCTTCCGCATACAGTCTAATCCAGCTACTTTCTTTAGGCCGTTTTCTTTTTTCCTCATTTTAAAGGCATGTAATGATGTGTGCATTGATTCCATTTAGAAAAAAAAAAATATTGTACTCTTTGCCGTGTCCGCCGACAATGACCCCCAACCTCCACCTCTTGTGATTGATTGCCTGGAAGATAGTCGTTGAAAAGATGCACTTTAAAATGATGCAATCTTTCATGCGGGTTCTAGTAAGACAATATGCGGAATATCTGACTGAGCCCGCAATTATTGCAGCATTTTTTTATTATACTAATATTGTTGTTTCAAATATTTCTACTAACATAGGTTTATAAGCTCTTTGTAGAACTATCCAAATATGTACACTGTCCGAAATAAATTAATAGAATTGAATTTGAATTGCTAAATCGACACAATAAATTACAATGAACCTTATTGTTTCCCAATTAGACTGCTGTGCAGTTATCCCAATATGATACAGTTTTTTCTGCCTCTAGAATGTTTTTCTACTTCGTTCACACGTTCGTTGCCTTCGGCATCTAACTGGACAGTCAGTGGACGGTTTTTTGCTGACCAGTTGTAACCTGACAATTTCGATTGACTATTGATACGAATAGCGTACGACGTCATAGATTTAGAGATCGCCACTTTAATAAACCCGTTATAAAACTCAAATTCGCGTACCTAATCTAAAAAAAAAACAAATTCACATTGCAATCTCATTTCAGCGTCAATCAATGCAAAAACTTGGCAAAAATATAGAGAAATTGATTATATTTTTGACAAATTAAGACAGATTATAAATGTCCCAACTATTGGGACACAGGCGTCCAATTTTCGAAACGAATCATCTCGAAAATTGTAGACCGGATATTTCACGATGTTTTCTTTCAGGCTAATAGATGCGAACGTTCTTAAATAAATCCCTTCGGTTTAGAAATCAGTTACCTATCAATTTAGATACCATTACTCTATCTATTTAGTTACCAGCACAATTTGTTATTTATACATACATATGTATATAAAGAATTGTTTTATTTTAATGAAGCCGAACTAGCAGTCCAATGACATAAATATAATATATAAAACATACCTAGCTGACAATGAGAGTCCTCATATACACCTACCTACCAGTGGCGAAGAGTCCATACAAGCCGATTCCCACCGGGTTACCTTTCAAAAATCAGTTCCATATTCATACAAAAGTATTTACATTCTATTTCATTAACAAAGTATTATTAATCAAATGCCTGCGCGATTTACAATAGCAATAGTAATTCTTAGCAATACCCTAAGTATCACATTTCATTTTATAGTCGTAAATTAATCAGCGCTTCAATTTTTCGTACATGAAGGCAACTCGACGAATGTCGGCTTACCTCGGTCAACGTTTTACTATGAGGCGAAAAGAGACAGAGCGTGTCAGACCATCTCTTTCTAATGCTCGCTAAATGTCGGTAAAACTTGATAAATATAGGCTAATGCTCAACCGGCTTCCCTTTGTCAAAATTTCACCCTTCGCCACTGCTACCTACCCATAGGTAAAAAATAAACAAAACGTACAAACAAATAAGAATGTGTGTATAAGTAGGAATATACTTTGCTACGCTTCCTGTATGTGTAAGTACCTATTAGGTTATGTAAATTTGCGTTCTCCGCAAAACGTGCAGCGTAATTTAAAATGCGGCTAATCTACAAGCTGATGCAGCTGCATTTTGGACTAGTTTCGAAATCACAATAATAGACAAAAATAGGTACTCGCATGTTACTTTTTTAGTGTCACCATTATCAATAATCTACGCATAGTGAACTCTAAATGTTAGTTGTCATTTTTGTGTAAAATAATAAAGAAACTTGCATCCTCAAAACGTTACTACTTGTATATCTTTAGCTATAGCTTCTATAACTTCAACGCAGATGTCACTTTGAAGAAATGTTTTGAAAAGAAGACGAAATGAAAAAAAAAGAAGAATATAAAAAGAGCAATGACGCGATTCTGTTTTTTTTTTTTTTTTTGTATAACGTATGGCACAGATCAAATACATAGTTCCTAGAATTTGAATTCGAATAACATTGACATTTGACAGTCTGCGTGAAATAACTGTAAAATTTTCAAAATTGTGCCTTGAATAAAGTTATCAGATGATTGAAATAATAGCCCATAATTAATTAATTAGGTAGTCGTCATTATTTGCATATTATTAAAAGTAAAAGTCAATAAATGAAAATAAATTTACAGCTGGATCCGGAAAAATTAATACCTGTACTATTATCCGTGAACGGAACCCAGCAGCTCATGTTTTGAGTATTTTCAATTGTCAACTCAATTGTGTGGGTGTAATACGGTAATGTTAACGAAATTTCCAGATTTTGTTCTAAGAATAAATCTATAGAACTATTACGAAGATAGTAGTTTCTATTAAAAGTCAATATCAAGGTATTTAAGTAGGTAACGATTTCAATTATTCGGTACGCACAGCTGCACACCAAGCTAAACATTTCTAGTTTTAGCTGACCTCGCATTGTACAAGTTTTACGTACAATCAGACGTAAACTTTATACTGGTTAATATATTGAGGTGTAGTAGTTCCTCCAATATTTACAGACACTTTTAAATAAATAAACATTTAAGTAGGTACTTAATGGTGTCCAGTTTTTACTAAGTCTCTAACTGTGGTCTGTAATTAATCCTATTATATATCCATACTTAATATTATGAATGCGAAAGTTACTCTGTCTGTTTCACTTTCACGCGAAACGGCTTAACGGATTTTGATGACACACAGACAGACCTTGACTCGGGTAAGGACCTAGGCTTTTTATCCTAAATCGTCGACGCAGTCGCGGGCAACAGCAAGTAAAATTATTAACGTGAAAGTTTGTATGTATGTTTGTTATTTTAATACGGAAAAACTCCAGAGCGGATTTGGATAAAATTTGGCACACAAATCTATACTAATCTAATCTTTTATACTAAGTACCTAATATATAAAGCTGAAGAGTTTGTTTGTTTAAACGCGCTAATCTCAGGAACTATCGGTACGATTTGAAAAATTATATTTGCGTCGGATAGCCCGTTAATCCAGGAAGGCTTTAGACTATATAACATCATGCTGCGACCAATAGGAGCGGTGCATATAAAAAAGCATATCGAAACCTACGCGGGTGAATCTGCGTGGTGCAGCTAGTGGTTTATAAAGAGATCTAAGCGTACTATTATACGAGACTTAGGAATCTTGTTTTTAAAAAAACTATTACTATTAAACTATTATTTAAGCTAAAATAGGATTTAATTAATAAGTAGGATTTAGAATACAGAAATAGTAGAAATAGTAAGAGTTAGGACCTCCGACCCGTACCGAGATTTAGAACCAACTGCCCCGCTGGGCTCATGAATGACGTACTGTAACCATAATGCTGTCGTGGCACATCTGAGCGTTGTTAAGCCATTCCACTAACATTGTAAGGGTATAACAGCCCCCCCCCCCCCCCCCCCCATAAGACAGAAATTCAGGGATAAAAGCCGAAATGCAGGAATTTAAACTATATCACGTAATCTAGGTAAAGGAATTAAAGAGTTTTCGGGTTCAGTACTAATATTATGATTACTGACATCGTCATCGGTATGAGTCATTGGTTTAACACAAGAAATATAGAACTTAGATCTATGTTTACAAATAATTTTGATGAAGATTTTTCAAACACTATTTAGAATCATCAGATATAAAGTACCAATAAGACAGGGTACACAAGACTTAAATGCATAAGAAATATTAAGGATACTTAACTGGTAGTGTGCTCCGTTCGACGGCTCGATGAAGAACCCCCATCAAGGGTCGGGTTTCCGTATTTACCGACACACAGTAACAATATTAGAGTACCCTTCATCAAGCCGTTATTTCAGTCTATGCAATCGAATCTAGCCCCATTATAGATATAACACCTGCAATTCGTCCGTTTTAAAGTTCTTGTTTTTAACCGACTTCAAAAAGAAGGAGGTTACTCAATTTATGTTGTTCGCAGATAACTTCGTCGTTTATGAATCGATTTTGATCATTTTTTTTTTTTTTTGTTTGAAAGAAGATATTTTCAAGATGGTCCCATGATAAGGACATAAGGATTTGATGATGGAGGACCAGAGAAACCAAGGGAAACTTTCAAAAATCGTAGGTGCATTTCTTAGTATTTTCATTAAGTATTTTAAAGCCCTACAATTTAATAAAGGTCTGGAGTAGATCTGATGATGGAACCGGAGATTGTCGAAGGAACTCTTCAACAATTCACACAGCCACCTTGTGTTTGGGCTTGATTAATTTGTATTGATAAGAACTTTACACCTAGATGGGTTGTGACTGTACTCCTCAACGGTTTACAGTAGCTACTTTGTGTTTGGACTTAATTCATTTATATTGATGAGAACTTTGCACCCATTGGGTTAAAATAATGGTCTGCAGTAAATCTGATGATGAAAACCATAGGCAGTCGAGGGATTTCTACAAAATTGCGAGTAAAAATTATTAAAGTACACAAAATTACGTCGATTCCCAACTATATTTGCGATAGCTTCCAGACTGAGTGGATGCAATTGAATACATAATACTTTTCACAACTAAAAAGTGTAAAATAAAAACTTTTTTAAAAAACAAAAACATCGATTTTCGAAATTAATTATTTTTCTCTTTGTAGTGGGTTTTGGAAGTTGGTTGTTTTTTTTTTTGTAAGAAATTTTTCCGATTTCTCTAAGCGTTGTTTCTGAATTTCTATACAACTAATTCCAAAAAATTTGAACTAATTAAAAAGACCCGCACGGTCCTTCCATAAAAACAAGCATTAACTAATACTAAAGATGGAGAGTTTATTTCTCTGAACACTAGTGCATACTTATGTATGTATAAATAGATAGGAAAATAATAAACACAGACAACAAATCTCGTACTTCCACAGACATTCCCACGGGAAATCAGAGCAAATAGGCAATTTCCTCTTATTATAAGAATGCTGTCATTAAAGGACAAGAATCTGCAAGGAACTGTCTGTTATAGTGAGAGGTTAACTGAGTCTATAATGAACGCCAGTAATCTATACTATTATGCAAAAAGGGAGGGAAGGAAACTTTAAAATTGAGGATGTTGGAGTAAATAGAGAAAATTGTACGTCAATAACAAAGCTTTCGGGCCCTACCATTATTATTTGCAAGGCAGCTGACAAGGGTCTCTGGTTGATTCGCACTCCAGACTGTTCGAAATATCGAAGTAAGGATCTACAGTAAATGTAAATTTTAGTTTCCAGTCGATGTTATTTCAAGTCAAGCAAATATCAACTTCAGTGCAGTAATAATTATGTAGACTTCGGAGTGAAAAGTATTATTCATAATGCTAGAAAAATATTTTAGTTGTGGCGTAAACTAAACCTTATTAGATTCTATATTAAAATTATTTTTCCAATAAGTCATGTTTATCTATTTACATGTTTGCCAAAAAATAGGTACAAACGCAGGATAGACTGCATGTTGCATTCTTTAGGGAAATAATAAAAATGGTTTTTGATTAGCGCAAGCGGCCGAAAAGTCGTTGAAAGTGTGTCATGAACTTGTCTTGGTGTTTGAACATCTGTCTAGGAGTAGATGTTGTAATTTTAAAACTAACTACATCAGCATATAATATTCTACAACTAAGTTGATAATCAGCAAGGCCATGCACTTACTAGACTCTGGTGATGTAAGTATCACGATGCAAATAAAATGGCATAGTTAGGCATTTTTAATCGCTCGTGACGAGTTTCAGAATTTCGTCATTAATTGCTTATTAAACGGTTTACGAAGTCAATAGGCAAAAAAAAAACTAGTACCTAAATACGCAATCCGCGCAATTACTAATCCGCGCATAATCCGCATTGAGTCCGCCTTTGTACCTATTTGTACAAAAAGTTTAAATAAATAAATAAATTCAGGTTAAAAGGCTAGATTACGTTATAATTACTTAACTATTTACCAATTAGAACTGTGTGTATGCTCATCAATCGTGCACGATGCCATTAATCGTGACGAGATGAGCCCCACGATCTGTTACATAGGTATTCGTAAGACGGTCACGACATTCAAATATTTTTTTTAGATTTCTTATTCACCATCATTCCTATGTTTAATCATGAGTCTTTAGAAAAATTAAGGAAGTGTTTATGAATGAGGAAACAAAAGCTACAGCTTATATTTGTAAGTAAATGAAATCTAATTAATTAAACAACAAGGTGAAGCCTTCTGCCTTGTAGTCTTCATCTTATGTGGTCCAGGAATCGCATCGTATACGATTTGGATAACAAGTGTTTAGTATTTTTACTAAATAATCTTCTTCTTAGAGAACTGTAATTCTATTAATGATAAATCCTCTTAAAATTATCTTTATTTATTCTTCAACCCTTTTTTTATCGTCCCTCTGGTGAGCACAGGTCGGGTTGGCGATTTTAGACTTTAAGTCCAGGTATCCTCAAGATGTTTCCCTTCACCTTGTAATCAGTCATTGGTGTCCAAGATATACTTAGAAAGTACATATAACTTAGAAAAGTTGACCTGACCTGGAACCGAACCGTACTTGAGAGGCTCGTGTTTTAACCGCTAGGCCACCACGACATATACTAGCTTTATTTATCTAAATATATTTATATATTTATACACACGCAGGCAGTAAGTTTCTGGAGTGGTGGCCACGTAAAGGAAGACTCAGCATAGGGAGGCCTCCAACAAGCTGGACAGATGACCTGGTTAAGGTCGCGGGAAACCAATGGATGCGGGCAGCACAAGACCTTGGGGGGATTTTTTTATTTTAATTCATTAGTAAGAAATAATGTTTATTATAATACAAATTTTCTAAGGTGATTCAAATTTTTATATTCAAAACACGAAATGTGTTATTGTTTTGTTATTAGACATTTTTATATATAAATAACATCATATATTCTTCCATTTAATATATCAGAATTTTTTTCATAGAATTTCAGACATTTAATAAAGTTGTGTCTGTTACTTTGGTGTTTCCCGTATAGCATGAAACTTAGAGCCTATATAGCCATAGTGCGCTAACACGATCTAAATAATAAATTGGATAGCTAGATTATAATTAGATAGTAATAGACTGGTATTATTTTATTATTATTAGAAGTATTTTATTACACATAATACTTATTTTATTTGACAGTCAAAACATCTATTATGTAGCACTATGATGGGTATGTGTAACTATCTTACGAGTAGGTATATTGTACTGTTTCGTAGTGTGCGTAGACGGTATTATCATATAGAAATCAAAACCAAATCATAAATATATAGTTTGGCGCTGGCACTTTAAGCTTAAATAAATGCAGACTATTGAAGCTTTAGTGTTTAAAATTAGAATACTTATTGAGCTCAATTAATTTAAAAATGGAACAGAAATAAACTTAAAAGAATATCAACTCTTAGCCACTATTTCATATATTAAACAACTCAGCTAGATTTTGGGCATGGGCGCAATATCCAGCTAACTTAGCTGTAAGTAGTAAAGTAAGTCCCTTGTTCACAAACTAAATTAAATTTACAATATTATAATATAATATTTGTCGTCCTCCGTGGCGCAGCGGTCAACCCGCCTGCCTGTGACGTGGAGGCCCCGGGTTCGATCCCCGGCCAGGTCATGATGGAAAACGATCTTTTCCTCATTAGTCTTGGATGTTTATTTATATATGTATCTATTATAAATATAGTATCGTTGAGTTACTATCACATAACACAAGTCTCGAACTTACTTTGGGGCTAGCTCAATCTATGTGATTTGTCCGTATATATTTATTTATATTTATTTATTAATAAGTTTAGTACATCTTATTCATTCTTTTTCATTATGAAAATTACAGAAGATAAATGTTAGTTTAGTTCACTCAAATTAGTCCGTGCTTGATATAAATTGACGTATTTTTAAATTGCATCTAAACTGTCTATGGAGTAACTTAATTTGAGAGGACTAAACTAATCTTTTATTTTCTGTCCTTTTCTTAAGAAAAATTGCTCTGAACTTAAATTTAGTTTAGTGTTTGAACAAAGAAATTGGTGCCATTGCTTTTAAGAACACATTAGAAGATATGGGTCATCAATCTAAATCATATAGATTTATGAATCTTTGCTTACATGGGTGGGCGTTTGACCCCATAAACTTGTGCCTACAACCACAATATTGGTCATATTCCTATTCTACCAGCTTGTAGATAGATAGTTTATAGCCTATTAGCTGGAAGCTCATCATATTTCACTACAATTTTAAGGCAATCAAAGAAGAGGTCTCTCGTATCTTCAAACTTGTCATATTATAAAGGGTTTTTCAATAGGGGCGCTCGAACTTTGACAGCGCATAGCGGTCATCTTGGTAATGCGATAGCTATCAAATTTGGCATGAATACATATTTAGTCGTGATATTTCACCATGGGATGCTACAGGTTTCAACAACGCGTAGAAATTATTAAAATTTATTATCAAAATCAGTGCTCTATTCGCCTAAAGTTCCGTGCGTTGCGATGGCGACCGATATCGCAAGATGGCGACCGATATCGGGCGATGATAACAAATTTTTGTGGCCTAGGGTAGGTGGTATGAATCTGTGGAGGACTGAGGAACAGGGAGTAAAGTTCACTCATCCTCCATAGAAAAGGGAGGATCCTCCGACCAGACTAGTTGTCTGGCGGGCCACTTTGCCCGTCGGTTTATGTGGTGAACTTGTATGCGTGCTAGTTGCGCAGAAAACTCTGATTGCGAGATGCAGGATTCGCGTGACGTCAGTATGACGCGTTGTTCGCATGTTGCGTTGTAGGCACCGCTACATTATTCCCCTCCGTGAGGGTTTTTTGATTTTTGTCGAGATCGGACCAGGATCGGGTCGAGATCGATTCGGGGTCGGGTCGGCATCGGTACGGGATCGGTTCTGGATCGGACTGAGATCGGTTCGGGATCGGACTGAGATCGGGTCGGGATCGGTTCGGGATCGGATCGGTTCGGGATCGTCGGGGTCACCAGTGTGGAGGAATGAGGAACAGGGAGTAAAGTTCACTCATCCTCCATAGAAAAGGGAGGATCCTCCAACCAGACTAGTTGTCTGGCGGGCCACTTTGCCCGTCGGTTTATGTGGTGAACTTGTATGCGTGCTAGTTGCACAGAAAACTCTGATTGCGAGATGCAGGAATCGCGTGACGTCAGTATGACGCGTTGTTCGCATGTTGCGTTGTAGGCACCGCTACATTATTCCCCTCCGTGAGGGTTTTTTGATTTTTGTCGAGATCGGACCAGGATCGGGTCGAGATCGGTATGGTTCGTCGATCGGACCGGGATCGGGTCGAGATCGATTCGGGGTCGGGTCAGCATCGGTACGGGATCGGTTCTGGATCGGAGTGAGATCGGTTCGGGATCGGACTGAGAACGGGTCGGGATCGGTTCGGGATCGTCGGGGTTACCAGTGTGGAGGAATGAAGAACAGGGAGTAAAGTTCACTCATCCTCCATAGAAAAGGGAGGATCCTCCAACCAGACTAGTTGTCTGGCGGGCCACTTTGCCCGTCGGTTTATGTGGTGAACTTGTATGCGTGCTAGTTGCACAGAAAACTCTGATTGCGAGATGCAGGATTCGCGTGACGTCAGTATGACGCGTTGTTCGCATGTTGCGTTGTAGGCACCGCTACAAATCTTACAAACATGTGGCTCCAACAGGACGGCGCCACTTGCCATACAGCACGGGAAACATTAAATTTATTGAAAGAGAAGTTCGAGGGCTTTATCATCTCGCGTGGTGGCGACATCAACTGGCCCCCGAAATCGTGTGACTTAACTCCGCTCGATTATTTTCTGTGGGGCTACGTGAAATCTCTAGTGTATGCAGATAAACCACAGTCAATTGCTGCGCTAAAGGCCAAATAGGTTCTTAATAAACTAGCGCGCTTTACCATCAACGATCGCTTCACTGCTTACCATCAGACGGGATTGCGGTCAAGCGCTAGTTTATAATTATAAAAAAAAAACCCATCGTACGGCGAGTTGCCACCCTTACGTTGTTGACACCACTATGATCCGAACGAAGCGTTTCGCCTCGTCTTACCGCGTACAACAAGGAACTGGAACAATTTTCCAGGGACGGTTTTTCCGTCTGACTACAATTTAAGTGTCTTCAAGGTTAGAGTGAATAGGCTCTTAAGAAACTAGCGCGTTTTACCATCAACGACTACATCACTGCTTATCATAAAGCAGGGTTAAGGTCAAGCACTAGATCATAAATATAAAAAAAAAATCTAGAATAATTTGGTGTTAATTATATGATGTGTAAAAGTAGCAGTTTTAATCGACTTTTGTGGTTGACCACCGTGCAACACTGTATAACGCCTGCTTTACTAGGTACAGTGGTTTTTCTAGTACTAAAGTGCTTTTACGGACTAAAAACAAAACAACGTGACAATGTAAACTTAGAAGCCATTTACTTAAATAAACATTAGTATCAAGTTACATTTTATATTCCATTGCGTGCCAGGATGTTCTACGATACGCCGCGGCTGCGCAAGAGTGCATGCGCTTTACCTATTAGTATTAAAAATAACAATGTTGTAAAGTAGGGCTGTTTTACAAAGATCTTGTGGATAGACATGATCACATGACTCAGAAATAATGCGTCTCACACATGGGTTAGGTGATTACGTCATTTGTAGATACATAATAACTTTTTTCTTTGCTTATGGCGGATCTGGCAGATGATACACCTTATTTATGTTCAGACTGTTTTAAACCATACAATGAAGCATTGAGCTCATCACCACGCAAAATACAGCATTGTCTTTGCAACACTAGTGGGATACCAAAAAATGATAGCGACGAAATTGGGTACATGTACCCAATTCATCAATTCATGTACCCATCAGCTCAATATGAAGAAAAAGTTGTCAAATAATGACAAAAATGATATAAATATAAGAAACACAAGCATATCTTTAACATTGTTATTTTTAGATTATCACATCCAAGAAGTTTGTAATATCACTCATTACTGCTTTTTTTATAAATTATAAACTGGTGCTTGATTGCAATCTCGCCTGAATATGGTAAGCAGTGATGCAATCGTTGATAGTAAAACGCTCTAGTTTATTAAGAGCCTAGAGCCTGCAATCCAATGCTGTGTTTTGCGTGGTTTCACTAAATTCTACAAAAACTAAAAACTACAGGCCTCAAAGAGATGCCAGCACAAAGTCACAGGTTTCGTTGAGGCCGTTGCCGATATAATAATATACAGTGACGCTTGGAAACTGAAGGAACACGGGTGAGTTTTAGACGGCAAAAGTCTGATTCGCCGTCGTGCTCCGCCCAGAGTGGGAAAATTCATTTGATGAATAAGATAACACTACAAACTCCATAGTAATGTGTATTACGCAAGCATGGAAATTACTGCACACCGACAAATCATGGAAACAACTGTTCTGGAATCTGGGGAGCACTCGCAGGCCAGATTGTGTCAGATTGATGGGGGAGCCGAATAATATTAAGTATAAGTATTTTCCCGCTCTCCCGACATGGTTACAGGAGAATCGAAAGATTTAATCGAGTAAAATACGCTATAATCTTCTTTTTTTCTCTTAATGAGGCAAAGAGTCTTGAACAAATCTAGGTATAGTTGAATCATGACTGTAAATAAATACCTCCATTTATTCGTGCAATTATAAAATCTTTGAAGAAACTAAAAAAAAATACAATAATTACAAAAACTTGACTATAGGTACTATTCATTACTTGTAGATCTTTGAAATATGTAGAAATCGTGACGGCAAAGATTCAGAAGGCTTCTATAGCGTCATGGCGTCATGGCATCAGTGTTTTATCATCAAATTATCCTTGGGATGATACCGTGATGATCTCACACGGATCAGGGCTCATTCTTCTTAATCGTCTTGGCAGGTATTTCCGTAGCCAACTGTGTTATTCATGATGGGTTTTTCCATTATATACCTCTCAGTAGCAGCCCTGTGATTGGCAGTCTGATACATCTATGCTTCATAAAGCAATTCAAACCGTGTGTAAAACACGGTTTGAATTGCATTAACACCTGATATCTTTCCAGTAGCGTCAAATAGTTCGATGGTCCCATCCGACTGTAATAAGCAAAGAAAGTGTGCACCTGTATGTGTGCAGACACTTGTGTACTAATGAAACTCCTACTTCGGTGTCTAGTCTCCAACTATCCGTCGAGAATATGGTCCATTGCCGAAATTCGGTGTTTTTAGGATATTAAATATCTATTAATCTTGTATACAGATTAAGTAAGATATGATACAAATGTCAGTCATCAAGCTACTGCAATCTGTCAAATTTATTTAATAGATTAACAACTTTAGCGTTAAATGATTAAGGTTCAAGGTTGATTGGAAAAAATTGACATTTTCCGGTAACTTGACCTGCTAACAAATGCATGTTTGTAGTCCGTGTAGGGACGAATAAACACGGGTATAAATTGGTTATAAGATCAGTACTTATTATTTCCACTTTGTATTTCATATTATTGTAATTTTTATTTATAAATTTTGAACTATAGATACTGCTATGCTCAGCAGTGTAGGGTGAAGTCATACTATGGCAGATTACAATTAAACACTAAATAAGTTTGCTACTGTTTCCAACAGCAGGTTTTGTCCTAATCTCTACTAATATTAAACTAGGCCTAACCCTCAAGTAGAAAACTACAGAACTCCACCAGCTACGATGCATAAAAACACTTTTTAGTGATGGTCTTCAGACAGTCAAGTCCGTGCTTTGCTTACTTAATGCCTATATTTAGAAATAATTTAACTGATTTAAAGTCAACACAGCTCAAAGTGACTTTAGTAAACTATAATATTTAACGAATGGTAAATCGTTTTAATAACTGTCTGCAGAACCGGTTGCTTATTATGATAATAACTAGTATAGTGTTGAGTTGCCTATAGATGATAACACCACAGTTGATTTATCTCTTATGCCTCCAGCTCTTTTTTTTCAGACAGATCTTAAAGTATGCGATAATGTCGTATAAGTTTATGCACCGACATCTGCACATAAAAATGAAGACGTAAAGGATTTCTTTGATCTTGTCAACAATGAATGTAATGGCAATAGAAGTACCAAAAATATAGTCGTTGGGGACTTTAACGCTATTGTAGATAGGAGAGAAGCCTCCATGGCGTAGCGGTAGCGAACGCGGCCGCTGCGCAAGGAGGCGCGGGTTCGATCCCCGCACAGTGCAAATATTTGTATGCATGAATATAAATATTTGCTCTGGTCTGGTCGTGCCTCGGAAAGCACGTTAAGCCGTTGGTCCCGGTTGCCATACGAACATCTAGTGGCAGTCGTTACGGGTTGTTGGAGCCCTCAAAAGTCTAACAATTGGTTTAACTGAAAGGCTTAGATATCGCCTTCGGGTTGTGGAGGTCAGACGGCAGTCGCTTCACGGAAAATATCGAAGTTTAGCCAAAATCAGCAGTCAGGCTGGTAAAGCGAACCCCAGACTCCAGAGCTGGAAAGCTACGGATGCGACTGGGATTGACCCTGAGAAGATGATGATGTAGATAGGAGAGAAGAAATAGACAGCCAATGATATTTCAGCCACTGAGGCATAAAGCGACATCGGGAACTACCGCCCAATAAGTCGTGGTGGCCTAGTGGTTAAAACACCAGCCTCTCAAGTATGAGTGCGCGGGTTCGATTCCAGGTCAGGCAAGTACCAATGTATCTTTTATAAAGTTATATGTACTTTCTAAGTATATCTTGGACACCAATGACTGATTTTAAGTTGAAGGAAAACATCTTGAGGTAACCTGGACTTTATAAATCTGAAATTGCCAACCCGCATTGAGCAAGCGTGGTGATTACGCTCAATCCTTCTCTGTATGAGAGGAGACCTCTGCCCAGCAGTGGGACGATAAAAAGGTTGTTGATGATGATGATGATGATGAAGTCTGACATCTCAGTTACATAAAACTTTTATTAAGGTGATACACATTCCCATATATGGGACACTGCACAAACACCAGGCACCAAAACAAGTCAGGTTTCTCATATAGAATATATATATATTTTTTTTAATAAAGGGTAGCCTATGTTCTTTCTCGGGGTCTAAAGATTGTCCGTACCAAATTTCATCAAAATCGGTCGAGAGGTTTAAGCAGGAAAGACAGAAGACAGACAGAGTTACTTTCGCATTTATAATATTAAGTATTAGACTACAGGCCCATGTCCAAAATGGATGGGTCATATGAACCACCAGGTGACTTATATAGGACGATATAAGAGCATAAAATAATAAGATTCAGCTCTATGCCGTCATTTATAAGCTGTCCAACTGAGTGCTGGTGAGAATTCAAAAGCGCAGGTAAAGTGAGTACCTTTTGGGTCATATATTTTTGTACGGCATTTTTACCAACGGTAAATCCATGAAAAATAATAAGAAAGCGCGCAGTGCCGTAAAAAATGATGCGCCACAAAGTCGGTAAATTTTTATGATTTTCTGACAATTTCCAGGGTAAATTTGGTCATTTTATTTTGTACGGCATCAGTTTCATTCTGTTTCAATTTAGCTTCTAATCCATTATTCCGCAATGCCGTACAAAAATATACGACCCAAAAGGTACTCACTCTACCTGCGCTTTTGAATTCTCACCAGCACTCAGTTGGACAGCATATAAGTGACGGCATAGAGCTGAATCTTATTATTATATGCTCTTATATCGTCCTATATAAGTCATCTGGTGGTTCATATGACCCATCCATTTTGGACATGGGCCTGTAGTCTATATGGATTTTATAGAGCCTTCGATACTTTAATACATTTAGCATTCTTTCAAACAATAGAAGTACCTATATAATAAACTCGAGAATAATCTGAGGTCTTCAGCAATCAAAATATGCACTTATGTTTATTTAATAATTCACACATCCTTTAACAACAGAACATCAATAAAATTTTATGTTTGAATTATTGTAACGGGGCTCAAAAACCATTAAAACTTCATTTCCTTTATAAGTGTTAGCGAAATATGAATCACCTGTGTATCTATTACACACCTAATATTGATCCATTATTCCCCATAGACCCGATAGTGTCCGACCGAAATTTCGGTTTCGGTTTCGGTTTCGGCCGAGTTTCGGCCAAAAATCAAGTTTCGGTGGCAGTTTCGGTTTCGGCCAAAATAGGCCGAAACTTTTGCCGAAACCGAAACTTATTTCGAAAGTTTCACAAGGGAAAACCTTAATTTGGGTTCCAGGACAATATGTATGTGATGTTGTCTCAATTTATATAAAAAAAATACCAATACATAGTATTTAATGAAACAGTAACAAATTAATAACGTGGTAACTAAAAAATATCTATTAATAATATTTTTATTATTTTGACACATAATAATAATAATAATTATTATTATTATGGCAAAAACTACTGGCAACACAGCAAACGTCAACAGCATAATCTTTATCATTTTCAGAAATATTATTTTAAATCAGTTTTTTTTATTCCATTGTTGTAAAATATTCAACACAAAAGCAAGGCCCAAACTTAAAATAATTTAAAATTATGTATAAAAAGTATTCATATACACATATACAATGAAAAACATTACCGACCATTTGGTGACATCTGTCATGTCACCCCGGACAATATATAATTATTAATCTGAAAACATAAAAGTGAAACAAATATTATGCTATGTTGACAAGATCTGCCGCTCGACGTGCACGCCCACCATCTCCGGACTCGTTGCTCAGCTCCGCCTCGCCGCCGCCGGTCTCCAGCGCCACTGTAAGTGCTGTGACGACCCCGGCCGCGGCAGTTGCGTCGAGCTCGAGCGACGAGTACTTCTCTCCGCCGACGACGCCACCACCTGTTCGCCGACGGGGAGGACGCCGGCCGCCGGACCGCTTAGGACCTCGAGGCCCATCGGCTTCTGACAGGGTCCCAGCTCCCGGCGGAAGTGTGCAGCGCATGAGATGGACACAATCCATCAACGAAAATGTCATGCGCTCATACTATGGGGCTACAGAGGGAGGAAACAACCTGACCGCGTACCGTGTTCGAATGCTCTCTCTGTTTCAGGTGCTTGAACCAGCTGTCAACGTTTCGGCACAACGACTGTCGGATCAGGTACGGGTTATCCAGCGTAATCATATGTTGGATGATACTGTGCTTGATCGCCTGCGAAATGAAATACAGAGTAGCTGTGTCATCGCTCCCCCGTCACAGATCGCGGAGATACCATCGCAGCCGCACCGCAGAGATACCACAAGCTATGCTGACGAGGGGAGCAATGATGGGGCTACAAATGTAAGTACCCAGTGCAATGAGGAATTAAGAAATGCTTTGGAGGCTGCGATTCGGGAATATCGTTTCGTGTCGGCAGAATTAAGACCACGCCTGCCACGTTTGCCCATGCATAACAGAAATAGGGCACTGATGGCTGCTCTGGATGCGCAGTTATCAAATTATTTTGATACCTGCGAGAACCTCACTGATACTCATTCAATCCTGTACTGCGCAGCTGTAGCAGCTTGTCGTGTAGCTCATGTCAAATTTCACACTGACTCCAGAGCTACACGACCGAAACCAGTAGTACCAGCTTGGCAGCGCAGGATTGAACGTCGTATTGGTGGGGCCAGAGCACTCATCGGTAAACTAATCTGCTTCAGGGAGGGTAATACTCGTCCTAGAGTGATGCGCTTTGTGAGGCGGGCATTCTCAGGTACAAATACCAGCCCTGAGAATTATATGGCCCGTGTCACGGAGCGCATCGACTTCCTGAAGCAGAAAGTGTATGCATGGGCGAACCGTATTCGTCGATATAAACGACGAGTAGAACGATACACCCAGAATCGCACCTTCCAGAGCAATCAAAGGTGGGTTTATAGGGACTGGGAACGACCAGAACAAAGTGTGGCTGACACGGGCCTACCAGATGATGATGCCATGTGTTCATTCTGGCGCAGTATCTGGTCGGTGCCTGTCAGTCACACTGAAGGTGACTGGGCTCGAGATGTCGAGCGAGCCTGCGATCCAATACCTGAAATGGGGGCTATCACCATCTGCCCCCAAGATGTAGCTCGTGCAGTCCGTCCGTTACCTAACTGGAAATCTCCAGGACCGGACGGGCTGCATAACTTTTGGATAAAATGGTTTCCAAGGTCGCACGCTCGTTTGGCATCTCAATTCCAGACTGCTTTAGTGTCTGGTTCGTTACCTCAGTTCCTAACTACTGGAATAACCCACCTGCTCCATAAATCAGGTAGCACCGCGGAACCCAAAAATTATAGACCGATCACCTGTTTACCGACGGTCTATAAAGTTCTTACATCCATTTTGAAAACTAAAATTAACAAACATATTGACAACAACGCTATCATGTCTGCCTCTCAAAATGGATGTAGGAGCGGGTCCCGCGGTACTAAGGAGCTACTCCTCATTGATATGGCCATTAGCCAACAAGTTCGTCGTTCCCGAAAGGATCTATCGACATGTTGGATAGATTATAAGAAGGCCTATGACTCAGTGCCACATACATGGCTCATGCGGGTGCTGGAGTTGTACAAAGTGGATGCAACTCTACGCACCTTCCTGATGACATGTATGAGGACATGGAGGACAGTCCTTCGCTATCCAGGATGTCGAAATATTCTGAGGAATAGCGAACCGATAAGGATCGAGCGAGGAATATTTCAGGGCGATAGTTTGAGTCCACTTTGGTTTTGCTTAGCATTGAATCCTCTAAGCACATTATTAGAGGATTCAGGTTTAGGCTATCGGTTGAAGAGAGGTGGTCAGGTTATATCGCACCTCCTTTACATGGATGACCTGAAACTTTTTGCTCCCAACAATTCACAACTGAAGGAGCTACTGAAAATTACTGAAACTTTCAGTAGCGCCATCAGGATGGAATTTGGTGTGGACAAATGTGCGGTCATGCATGTAAAGCGAGGAGAGATTGTGGAATCCGTGGGAACCCAACTCACGAGTTCCATAAACCTTAGAGCCCTCTCCGCATCCGAAACCTATAAGTATTTGGGTATGTCGGAAGCGTTGGGTATCAATGTTACTGACATGAAGCAATCGTTGAAGGAACGCTTCTTGGGCCGCCTGAAAAAAGTACTTAATAGTCTTCTATCAGGCGGAAACAAGGTGCGCGCTTTCAACGGTTGGGTCATGCCGGTATTGATGTATTCTTTCGGCATACTCAAATGGACTCAAACCGAACTTGACGCCCTGGATCAGAGGGTCCGTACGCTGCTGACTGCAAATCGATTGCATCACCCACGATCATCGGTTATGAGGCTGTATATCCCGCGAAAATGTGGAGGTCGTGGCTTTTTAAACGCTAAGACCCTCCACAATCGCGAGATATGCAGTCTCAGGGAATATTTTCTAGAAACCTACGTGGGGATGCATCGAGATGTGGTCGCGGTTGACAAGGGCCTCACTCCGCTCTCCTTGGCTAAAGAGAACTGGCGCAAACCAGTAGTGCTTGACACCAATGACCGCATGGAGGTATGGAAGAGCAAAGAGCTTCACGGACGCTTTTTCAGAGCCCTACACGGGCCTGATGTAGATTTACAAGCGTCCGTAGCCTGGCTACGATTCGGTGACCTTTTTGGGGAAACCGAAGGTTTTGTATGTGCAATTATGGACGAAGTTATGATGACGAACAATTACCGGAGATTTATTGTGAAAGACGGCACAGTTGACATCTGTCGGGCATGTCACCGGCCGGGGGAATCAATAAGGCATATTATCTCCGGGTGTTCTCGTCTAGCTAACGGAGAGTACTTGCATAGACACAACCTTGTAGCCAGGATCATTCATCAGCAACTTGCTCTCAAGTACAACCTTGTGGAATCGGAGGTGCCGTACTACAGGTATGTGCCCGACCCAGTTCTCGAAAATGGTCATATCACATTGTACTGGGATCGATCCATCATCACTGACAGGACTATTGTTGCCAATAAGCCTGATATAGTGATGGTGGATCGATCAGAGCGGCGTGCAATGATTGTTGACATAACCATCCCGCATGATGGGAACCTCGTGAAAGCCGAGAAAGATAAACAAATCAAGTATCTTGACTTGGCTCACGAGGTTGTCGACATGTGGGAGGTGGATTCAGCAATCATTGTGCCGATAGTCGTGACAGCCAATGGCTTAATAGCCAAGAGCCTCGACCAACACCTCAAGAGGCTCTCGTTAGGCAGCTGGATCAAGGGCTTGATTCAGAAAGCTGTACTTCTGGACACGGCTCGCATTGTTAGGAAGTTCCTCTCACTGGAGCCCTGACCGCCGGTAGCTTGGACCCTGTTCCCGATGCCGGTGGGTTACTATTTTTTATATTTTTAAATGTTTTTTTATATATTTTTTATGTAGAAATATTTAAAAATATAATTTATATGTATATTATAATGAAATAAAGGAAATATAATAATTATTATTATTATATATATTATTTTGAAACATAATTTCAAATTATTGATTTGATTATTGTGAAATGATTAAAATTTTGCTATTTGGACAGCCACCGTGGCTTAGCGGTAGCGAATGCGGCTGCCGCGCAAGGAGGCGTGGGTTCGATCCCCGCGCAGTGCAAATATTTGTATGCATGAATATGAATATTTGCATTGGTCTGGTCGTGCCTCGGAAAGCACGTTAAGCCGCTGGTCCCGGTTGCCATACGAACATCTAGTGGCAGTCGTTACGGGTTGTTGGAGCCCTCAAAAGTCCAACAATTAGTCTAGCTGCAATGCTTCGATATTGCCTTCGGGTTGTGGAGGTCAGTCGCTTTACGGAAAATGTCGAAGTTTCGCCAAAATTAGCAGTTAGGCTGGTAAAGATGACCCCAGACTCCAGAGCTGGAAAAAGGCTTTGGATGCGACTGGGATTAACGCTGAGATGATGATGATTAAAATTTTGCTATGAAAACTTAATTTGTCAAAATAATAAAAATGTTATTAATAGATATATTTTTTTATATTATGTTAAATAAATGATTACAACAAACTTAATATACTGTGTTGCCATTTCATGCCCTAATTAATGCAAAATAATAGGTACCTAAAATTCTCCAAATTTCAGTATTTTAAGAAATTTTATAGTTAGACACGTGAGTTTCGGTTTCGGTTTCGCTTTCGGCCGAAACTGAAGCCTGGCCGAAGATTCGGTTTCAGTTTCGGTTTCGGCAGAAAAACCAGTTTCGGTCGGACACTAACCCGAAGGTCATGCTTTCGGCAGTTCAACAATATCCGCTGCGTTAACGAATGCGTTATTTCTGGTGACGCAAATTTTGCTGTATCATTGGCGTTTCGTCGCAGTATACTATTTCGACCGTCTCAAAATCGTTTACAAAAATCCCGGGCCTTTTGTGCATTAGCCTTGTCATAAGTGCCTAAGCATGGTCACGTTGCAGTGTAAGAAGTGGCGAATCCGTGCAGTCAATTGGGGTCATGACCATCCCTAAAGGTTATCAAGAGACGCAGACATGTCGACTGTCGCAGTCTCCGGTCCAGTTTTTTTTTTAACTTATATTAATTTAGAACCATACATGTCCGTTTTGTAGTATACAAACAACTTACAAATAACTTGTGTTAGTATTTTATCGCACACCGGTTGTCGCACTGTATGCAACTGCAGACACGAAGAGTTCTTCATTTTGAAAGGAACGTGGAAAAAATCAGTATGATCGCGTGCTATTCAGGCAGCTCCACTTTGCATGTTTACTAATTGTCCTTTATGCCAACATTTGCACCGTTGTGCTTAAGTAACTTATAGGCAGACATATGTATAGTGTACCTATACACACTTCATAATATGCTTCTATAACTCGACATCCTGCCATCGTCCGTGCGTTCTGTTTGCACATACAATATTTTACGTATATTTTAATGCCAACATGCGTATGGGGTCATACAATAGAAGTATTTGGAGAAAAAAAATATTTTCATAATGATTTTTTGCCTAACACAGGAGCATATGTGCAACCATTGATTAAATATCATCACGCTTGTAATCCCCAATGAGTTTGTTAGAGACAAAAAAAAATTACTAAAGCTAGCTTTATCCGCATCAACAAGGCGACGAAGAGGTATACCTGGTACACGCAATCCAGCGTTAGTCGACCACAAATTCTTGTGGCACATGTAACCCACGAAAGTCGCCCATAGCCCAACGGATTAGCTCTTTGAAGTGGCAGTGGGCGGGCAGACAGTACGTAGAGCCGATAGCCGATGGGGCAGAAAGGCTCTTGAAAGGCGACCACGTACCAACAAGCATAGCAGCGGACCGGTCGGATGATCTGACTAAAATCGCAGGGAAATGCAGGCTGCGTCCAACTGGTCTTTTTGCAAATCCTTGGGGAGGCCTATTTCTAGCAGTGGACTTCCTGTGGCTGACATGATGATGATAATGATGCAGTTTTATATTCGCCAACTCATACTTCAGGTTTAGTTGAAAACCAGCGTCAGGCACTAATTGTATTTTTGCTGAACTGGGCCTTTTTAGCGCAGCCAAACACTCCTCGAGGCGTACATTCCTGCTAGTTTTCTACATTTTTTTTTTACATTTTAATTTATTTTATTGTTACTATTTTTTACTTTTTTAATGATTGTCTTTATCTGATGTATTGCGTCTTTTAGTCTGTGTTAAATAAACGTATTTTCTTTTTTTTTTCTTTCTTTCCAAGAAGTCCCATGTAATAAGGTGGTAATAGTTACCTGGGACTTAAGTGTAACTTAATATGGTGTCAACAACTGGGCAGGAACACAAACTATTATACAAATAACAATTTACTCGACCTGCAAATTAGACCCAAGGCCTCACGCTCACAGCTTCGATAGCAACGACTAGCCTAATGTGTCGTTGACATGAACCTAGTAGAAAAATACGAACTTTTTCACATTGTTGTGAAAGTATGCTGAACGTACGTGAACTAGAAGCTCAAGATGTACTAAGATTCACATTCAATGTCAGTTCCACAGGTTACTGCCGACCTTCCAAAGATTTTTCCCTATCGTGATGTAAACTGCGTTAAATTTGCATAACCTCGCCACGCAGTTTACTAAATTTATCAATGTTCTTCCTCGTTCTGGCTCATTCGTGATCTCTCAGTTATACCAATATAACTCCATCACCATAATTGCAGTCAAAACTTTTATTTATTATCTAACTCGTAACTATGTAAACAATAGGTAATGTCACTGTGCAGTCAATGATTATCGAATTATCTTGTTAGATAACATGCACATCATTACGTTAACAATCTACTAGTGTTTTGTCAGCGCGTCGCTTCGCATCACTTGCCCGCACTATCACTTTGTTTCTGCTAACTCAACCTAACCCTAACATGACACTCTATTACTATCAATTGGAATCATTCTAAAGCCAATTGCTAAACCATTGTTCCATATGTTCGGATTTTTGTTTTTTGTTCAGAATTGTTGAACTGTCAAAATTAAACCCGTTTTTACTGATAGTATGTTAGGCAAAAATTACCTTGCTGATTATAATAACATTATACAGCCATTCTTAAGAGTGCAACCTATGAAATTCAAAAATAATTTTTCAAATACGATTACAAGTTCCAGGGTTTAATGCGTTTAAACTAACTCTTTTTGGAAAGGATTGCAGTCTGTAATCATTGTGCCAATAGACGTGACAGCCAATGGCTTAATAGCCTCCTGAGGTGTTAGTCGAGGACCAACATTTCAAGGAGCATCTCGTTGGGTACCTGGCTCAAGAGCTTAATATTCAGAAAGCAGCGCATCTGAACTTGGCTCGCATTGTTAGGGGGTTCCTCTCTCTCTGGAACCCTGGTTGCCGGTAGCTTGGACCCTGATCGCAAATGCCAATAATATAATGTTAAATGTGTTACTCTCGCAAAAACTACGCAACGCATTTGTATAAAATTTGGCACATAGATAGTTTATAACCAGGAAGAACAACATCTATTATACTTTTATCACGATATTCGAGGCTTCCGGCAACTGGGACCGCAATTAACTAGGACCGCGGTCCCAGTCGCCGGATTCATAAAAATTTATTAATTTTCTTCCGGCAACTGGGACCACTCAGAAATGATAACTGAAATCAAATAATGTACCGTCAAACGACGAAGTAATAATCAAGTAAAAATCTTTTTTAACCGATTTCAAAAAAAGGAGGAGGTTTTCAATTCGTCGTAATCTTTTTTTTATGTATGTTCACCGATTACTCTAAGACGCCTGGACCGATTTGCACTCTACCATGAGTTTAAGGGCTTTATTTCACCGGGACACCATGGTGGCACAACCAGATCTATAGAGAGTTCCTCACCTGGTGTCCCTGTGGTGCACATTATTTTGGTAGCAGCGGCTGGTAGCGCCACCATGGTGTACCGGTGAAATATAGCCCTAAAGCAACAGTATTCGTCGAAACTCGATACCAACTACGCAAATTTTACGAGTTATAAAGGTATAGGGATAGTACCTAATATACAATGCTATTGCCTTTGTGTGTGTTTACCTGCATGTGTGAATTATGTAAAAACCGGCTAGGTCAATCTATAAGCGCATAGAATAAAATCATGTCTAGAACGGGTCAATGATATTCATATAAATAATTTAGATGCTTATTGGTTTGACTGTACTGATTTTGGCGTGTATAGTAGATTTTTTAAGATTACCTATGAGTGGTCCATAAAAATTGTTTAATTTTTATGGATCCGGGGACTGGGACAGCGGTCCTAGTTAATTGTAGTCCCAGTCGCCGGAAGCCTCGATATTCCCACGGGATCGAGACATCCACAAGAAGTAGGACATCAAATACAAAAAGTGGCCGCCTGACAATCTCAGTCTGGTCGAAAGATCCTCCCTTTTCTATGGAGTGAGCTTTACACGCTGCTCCTCATACTTCCACAAAGGTATGGCATAAACTGGCCACAAACTCAGTTTCAGCTGGGTAATTACCAGTGATCAGAATAGGTGTGAATTGGGATCATTGATGGGAAACGTATATATTAATATGGACATTCCTCCGGTTTTACGGAATTGGTTGATTATTAAAAAAATATGTATAAATTATATTAAGTCGTAAAACCGTTTGATTTGGCCATACCCTTCATTAGAGGCTAAAAATAAAATATTGAAATGTATTAATGCTTCGATCGGAATTTGATTGTTTTTATTTTTCAACAAGTATATAATAAATTAGTTTAGTTTTGTTACCTTCCTTTGAATGAATTGGGTAGTAATAATGTCACTACCAACATTAACAATATTCAGTTGGATCCGGAATTACATTCCGGGAAAATTGTTTATCTACGTTCTTCTTTCTATAAACATTTATGATACAACTACCAAAAATCACTCTACCTATTCCGATCACTGGTAATTCCGCAACCCACTGGCAGTAACAATGAATTTTGTTCAGTTCAACAACGTTCATTGCATTACTTTGTTGAACAAAGGAGCGATGGAAAGAAAAGAAAGAAAGAAAAATGAGTTTGCGATTTTTTGCGATGGATCCGTATAATACTTCAAAATGATTCAATTTGAAATGGATATGACGGTGTGTTACGCTGTTACGAAATTAGGGGCCTGACTAAATTTGAGAAAATCATTAAAGCCAATAGGGTATTTGACTAAAAAAAACTAATTAGTCCGTCAGTCAAATTTCCAAAAAATACTAGACACGTATTTTTTGTTTTATCAAAACAATAAAAATTGACAAATATAAAAGGCATCAAAGATCAGGAGTGGTGGCTGGTGACGTCACTGGTCGCTAAAAAGTGAAGCGTGCAATGACGTCACACGAGTTTTCAACGCACTGTGTCGTCTTAATTTTTTGTTTATATGAAAAAAGAAAAACTACGTGTGAAATTTATCAGTAAAAATAGTTTCCTATTGAAAAACCGTTATTATACTTACAATTTGTGTTTGGGATCAACAACATCTCATGCTCTGCAAAATTGGAACAACAACACAGTAAAAAATAAACACTTACAAAAACGCATTACAGGTATCTAATCATACGTTATTGTGATTAATGGCATGCTAAGGAGTACATTCACCAGTCATATAAATCAACAATATAAGCCGTACATACCAAGGTGACACAAACTAATACCTACCAATCTTACTACTGTATATACTTACAATATGTAAAGAAAACCCTGTCCGACCCATAAGGGTAATAAAGGTTAGGTAAACACATGACCAAATATAATATGAAATTTTACGTAATCATCATAGTGACAATACTAAAGAATTTTGAAATAATCTTTTTTTCCCGCGAATGAATTCCAACTTCCCGGAAATTTGCTAATTTTTAAAAAAGTGACAACACCGGTATTATTATGAGCGAATAGCGATGCGACCAAGTGCCGCGTGCCCTGCCCCCCGCCGCCCGCGGAAGTGTTGCTTACCGCACATGTATTAAATTACCTCTTTTTTGCAAAATGATATTTATTTTTTTAGGGGGATGTTTTTTTAAGTTTAGCCCGGCTTTGTATCCATTATTAGAATCAGTTATCGATACCTAACAATACCTTCACGGATCGGACAGGGTTTTCTTTACATATTGTATATACGTGTTTATTCATATTTATTTCTTCTTCACTATTAAGATTCTAATTTAAAACTGTTACGATGCACTGTCAAATAAGTTGCATGATAATTTAATACTTAGTTTTATTTTAATGTTGTTTATTAGGTTCTACACTAGTCCTAAGTGTCAGCCTGGGCGCCACCTGACAGAATTATGTGCAATAATATTGCTAACAAGTAGAAGGAGAATAGAGGTAGGTATAATCGCCACGTGGGTAGTCGGGCGACAAATAGGAGACGCCACGATAACTCAGAGGAAGTACCATGGACTATGGACATTATAATATTCCTTATACGGATCCACGAACAATAATATAAATTGCGGATTCATAGTTTTGTTCGCTGAATGAGGCTCGTTGCTTCTACATTCGTTTTTTATTCACGAATGTATTCTATTGCCCGCTGTGCGATCGAGTTGGAAATTATGTAAACCCACGCAAGTTAACAGCGAGTTAATCTATAACTCGCGCTAGTTAACTGTGCACCTCGCTGGAATGCGACCCCTCTCTCGCTTCCAAGCGCGGTGCCCCGCATTCGTCATAAGCGATGAGTAGCGTTAGCATCTTTGTTACATTATTGTCTAAATACAGTTTAAACCCCCTGTTGTTATTACTGTTTCTGTGGAGTTTTGCTTTGTTAAGTCATTTTTTTTTATTAAGTTTGTTTTTGTTTATTACATTTTCTACGCATTAGTGAAGACTGTTGGTTGCACCAACATTATATTTCAGTCCATATGTATCAATTTAATTGCAAAAGTCATGACTAAAATGACCTTGTACTATGACGCTTTATCATCAAAAATAGAAAATTAAAAAATGTAATTTATATTTGTTTAAAATACAGGATGTATCTGACATCGTAACGCAAACTTCGCGAGAAGGTTACACCGCATGGCACTAATAAAATTATGATAGTCATTTATATCGTTAATGAGCAGTTACAGAAATAACAGTGTTTAAAAAAATGTGTCGACTCGGCCTTTGAACGTTGCAAGCGTGCCGCCGTGCGGGTTTGTAGGTATGACGTTGACCCCTGATGTGAACTCTATTAAATCAGCTGATAGGATAGTTTTTCGAGTTTTGTTCACATTGCGATTTTTGTGTAATTTGCGAATTAATTATTTTTTACTTTAAAATCTTATTGGGTAAAAGTAAAGCAATTATGGACGGCTTAAAGTGAAAAAAACTGTATATTATTTTTTTTTATCAGGAATAAACCCACGAAAAATTCCACCACTGGGGGGTTCAGAATCATGTACTACAATCATGGTACTTTTTCTCATTTTTTACAAACGGTACCGTCCGAATGACGTCACAGAGTGAGGTGCACAGTTATCTCGCGCGAGTTGTATATCCTTTAATCACGAAGTGTTGTTTGTAGCAGATAAGCGCAACGCGACGATGCGACGCGATTTTAGAAGAATCTACATTAAATTAATATATTATTACAGTGGCGCCGATTCTGTTGTTCACAAACTAAACTAATTTTAAGTTAAATGCATCTTTTTCTTTCCATTTCGTTAAAAAAAGGATAGAAGATAACATTAATGTTTAATCCTGTCAAATTAAGATACTCCATAGACGGTTTAGACAAGATTAAAAACATGGCGACTAAAAATTAGTGTCCGACCGAAACTGGTTTTTCTGCCGAAACTGAAACTGAAACCGAATCTTCGGCCAGGGCTTCAGTTTCGGCCGAAACCGAAACCGAAACCGAAACTCACGTGTCTAAGTATAAAATTTCTTAAAATACTGAAATTTGGAGAATTTTAGGTACCTATTATTTTGCATTAATGGCAACACAGTATATTAAGTTTGTTGTAATCATTTATTTAACATATCATAAAAAAATATATCTATTAATAACATTTTTATTATTTTGACAAATTAAGTTTTCATAGCAAAATTTTAATCATCATCATCTCAGCGTTAATCCCAGTCGCATCCAAAGCCTTTTTCCAGCTCTGGAGTCTGAGGTCCGCTTTACCAGCTTAACTGCTAATTTTGGCGAAACTTCGACATTTTCCGTGAAGCGACTGCCGTCTGACCTCCACAACCCGAAGGCGATATCGAAGCATTGCAGCTAGATTATATTTTTTAGTTACCACATTATTAATTAGTTACTGTTTCATTAAATACTATGTATTGGTATTTTTTTTTTAATATAAATTGAGACAACATCACATACATTGTCCTGGAACCCAAATTAAGGTTTTCCCTTGTGTTATGGATGACCAGAAACAATTTTGAGATCTTGCCGCGGGAAACGAAGTTAGACGAACGCGATCGTGCGGAAACGTTCGAAATAAGTTTCGGTTTCGGCAAAAGTTTCGGCCTATTTTGGCCGAAACCGAAACTGCCACCGAAACTTGATTTTTGGCCGAAACTCGGCCGAAACCGAAACCGAAACCGAAATTTCGGTCGGACACTACTAAAAATACGCCAGTTTACGTCAGGAGCGCACTAATTTGACAGGTCTAAACTGACATTTTATCTTCCGTCCTTTTCTTAATGAAATAGAAAGAAAAGGCTGCACTGAACTTAAATTTAATTTAGTTTGTGAACAAGAGAATGGGGCCAGTATCTATATAATAATATGTATGTATATTATTATTATTTTTTTTTTTTTTATTAAAGTATAAACCAGCGCTTGACCGCAGTCCTGCCTGATGGTAAGCAGTGACGCAATCTTTGATGGTAAAGCGCACTAGTTTATTAAGAGCCTATTCACTCTAGCCTTGAAGACACTCAAATTGTAGTCCGACGGAAACACCGCCGCCGGCAGATTGTTCCAGTCCCTCGATGTACGCGGTATAAAGGAGGAGGCGAAACGCTTCGTTCGGATCGTAGAGGTGTTAACAACATAAGGGTGGAAACTCGCCGTACGACGGGTCGTCCGATGGTGGAACGGAGATGGGGGAATTAAATCGTGCCGTGTAATTGCCCAAAAACATCATACACGAGCCAACGCCAAGTTATATTACTAATAATAACTTTTCAAATGAGAGAGATGATTTTAATAGATGGGTGGAGTAAATCGAAAATAATTGAACAGTTCCGCATTCTATTGACCTTGTACTCTGTACTTGTACACTTACGTAATTGAGATGGAGAGCACGCCTGCGCCTGCGCAAGTTAGATGACATACTTAGTTGGTATAACATGTTATTAATGGACAGAACTGGGACAAGATGGAGTGTAAGTTATGATCCATGGGTACGTGTAGATAATCTTGGGAATTGTTTGAGTAAATCGCGATAACAGGAGTACCTACAGAGCTTTCATTTTTCGTACGAGAGTTTTTTTTTACTTGAAGTAATTTTTGCCTAAAAATTAAATGATGTTATAGTTGTGTACCAAGTTATAAACTACGTAAAAACTGTATACGCACATCACTACGACGACGGCGCCGGGGGTGCGGAACGACGGGCTACTCCGCCAGCGCATGCTTCCCTATACTCGTACAACATTATTTTTTGTTTATTTACACGTGTCCAGTATTTTTAAGTAAAGAATCTATGTACTTACTTAAATTTAAAAAAGCTGTCATGAAAATTCACAAAGTTATGAGCTTGTTATCCTACTTGATTGTCCCAACAAAAATATGGTCTGGGTATGAGGATAAAAATATGGTGGTGAGCCGGGTGCATTGACCTGTGGCGTCAGCTGAGCGCAGGTGTGCGGCCGCGTAAACTGCGTAGCGCGCTCAGTAACCACTGCAACAATTTATAAAGGTATTTGGGAAAAATATAACATGGTGTAAAAATGATTGATGATTCGCATAAACAAAAAATAATGTTGTATGCATTAGAATAATCACGCGCATAAATGTTCGTGTCAAGAAACTCTTAATATTTTTACTTACTTGTAAATGGAAGCAATAATTAAATAGCAATCAAAGATGGAGTTTTATATTCCATCCCCTTCAATGGCATTGCGAATACCTATTAATATATCTAAATCTCCTTTATATCCACAACGAGCAGAATTAGCCCATAATGTTTGCGACTGACAGCAGAAACACTTGCCTCCTCTCTAAGACTACGAGTGACAACACACATGGCTTGTAATCGATCACGTGGGTCCAGTGGTAGAAGTGGTAGTTGTCTTCGAATTTAAAACTTTGTCTTCATTCGTCAAATTTTTACACTAAGTAAAATACTTGCCTTAAAGTTCACTTATCCTACATAGAAAGATCGATCAGATTGATGTTGTGTCTGGCGGGCAACTGCCCAACAGTTGATGTCGGGGTGTTGTATGTATGCTAATTGGGAAATAAACTGTGCGTGACGTCATTTATGGATATCTCTGCAAGTGGTATGTTTACCTACGCTTACCTTGGTTGAACTGTGGATAGATGACCATATTTATACATGGAAAAATATCTGCGTCTAGGTCCAAAAATTGGTCCCGCTCATCAGTCAGCACAAGTCGTCAGAAGGCCAAATATCTGAAGCAGTTCAGACATTTGGGCAACATCAGATGGCAATCCGATTCAAAATCTCATATCCTACAACCAATATCAAAAACATGTAAAAAATTAAGAAAACTAGAGTTAATTTTTAACCGACTTTAAAAAGGAGGAGGCTACTCAATTCGACCGTATATGTATATGCTTTTTATGTTGTTCGCGGAGAACTTCGTCGTTTATGAACCGATTTTGATAATTCTTTGTTTGTTCGAAAGAAGACATTTCCAAGATGGTCCCATGATAAGGACATCAGGGTTTGATCAAGGGGAACTTTCAAAAATTCTAGGGATGGCTAGTGCATTTGTAAGTTTTTTCATTAGGTATTTTAAAGCACTACAATTTGATAAGGGTTTGAAGTAGATCTGATGATGGAGCCGGCAGACGGTCACAACAGCTACCTTGTGTTCGTGCTTGATTAATTTGTATTGATAGGAACCTTACTTCTTTCTAGATGGGTTGTGTCTGTCATTAGGAAGCTGATGATGAAGACAAATATCAGTTCAGGAAACTCCTCAACGATTTACAGTAGTTACCTTGTGTTTGAACTCAATTCATTTAACTATAATAATGAGAACTTTGCATCCGTATGGGTTATAATGAAGGTCTGCCGTAGATCTGATGATGAAGCCGAGAGACAGTCGAGAGAACTCCTCAACGATCCACAGCAGCTCCCTTGCGTTTGTGCTTGATTAATTTGTATTGATGAGAACTTTGCACCTAGATGGGTTGTGGCTGTCTTTAGGGCTCTGATGATGAAAACGAATGCCAGTTCAGGGAACTCTTTAACGGTTTACAGTAGCTACTTTGTGTTTGGAATTAATTCATGTATATTCATGAGAACTTTGCACCTATATGGGTTAAAATGATGGTCTGCAATAATTTGATGATGAAGACCATAGGCAGTCGAGGGAATTCCTTAAAAATTTACAACATTGAAGTTTAATATAGGACAACCACTACCTACTCGTCACGCATTAAAGTTGCGTATTCGCGTCATGTCTAGCATTGCTTATACTTTCAGATTGATCTTTTTTTTATTTTTTTAATAATTATAAACTAGCGCTTGACTGCAATCCCGCCTGATGGTAAGCAGTGATGCAATCGTTGATGGTAAAGCGCGCTAGTTTATTAAACCCATTTACTTAAAAAACTTAGTGAATAGGACGGAAGACGGCAGTTGAGCGAGGTGGTGCAATGTTAAACCCAACAACACGACCAACGATGATGTGCCAGAGGGAGATTGATGTGGAGACCTTCCACGACCAAAGTCCTGACACTACATCACTTGGCGCATCGTACCCGTACAATACATCGCAACACAACTGCTCAGACCCCTCCTCCGTACGGCTTCACCAGACATCATGCCGGAAAACGATGAATCGCTTGGCGGCAAGACTTTGTCTGGTGGGGGGTAACCTCTGCCGGCGGCCGATGTGGCCTACCACCGAGAAAAAAGCAATTTTAGCATAGCATAGCATCATAGCAATTTTATAGAAATCGGTTCAGTGGTTTCGTTTATGAACCAAAATTATGGGTACCTAAACATTAAAGTAAACAAAATGACGTCATTTGCTTACTTTACTTTTGTTCCTAAAATTACGAGAACCCTTAAAAAATAATAACATACTAGAAGCCAAATCCTCGCGGCATAATTTCTAGCACCGAAATTGGTGCAATAAATGGCACACTACGCAGGACACCTTCGTATTTTTCAAGCTCAACGCGGTTCGAACGCATCTCTCGAAAAATATTAAAATGGCGATTTGTCCGGCTAAATCACATAGTACACCCGTTATAGTATTAGGAGTCTGCTAATATTTTCTTTCTTTTTTTCGGCGTAGCAGGGTAAGGATATGAATTTGACATAGGTTTCATGCGCCAACTGCGACATTTGACAAAGTGAAATAAAAAAATAGGGAAATGAAAAAATAAATCTCCCATTTCTTTGCAACTCAACTTTTTAGTGGAAACAGCTTTTTAGAGTAGCGTGCGTCGCGTGTAACTGACTTCACACTGAATGTCATTTGTGCTTCACTTTTATCGTTTGTTTTTTTTTTAAGACGGTACCCCACACTCGGAATTTCTCCTGTATCATGGTTGCGTTTACAAAGATATAAAAGTCACATACACAAACAGCCAGAGCCGGAACAACTATTTGTAGGTCATATAAATATTTGTTCTATGTGGGAATCGAATCCGCGATACGCAGTGCAGCAGTCAATAGCTTAACCACTGCGCTAACCGTCAGTCAAATTCAGTCACATATTAAAATAAGCGAGAAGCCGTAAACTTGACTTATAGATACCTACTGTAGGCGTAGTATGAGTTTTCATTACGAAACTCGATCGTCGATATCGAGCGCGTTTGGCGCTCTCATTGGTTGAGTGTCCTTACAACCTTGAAGCGGGCCAATCGATGAGTCAACCGCGCTCGATATCGACGATCGAGTTTCGTAATGAAAACTCATACTAGCTAGGGCTACTGGTTCAGTATAGCTTGATGTGGTACCTATTAGAGGGCCTTATAACATATCTCTCGTTTTAACCTAACTCACGTTGTTTTAGATACACTGTATATTAGTACCTAATATTACTGGACACAGACATAGATCCAGTAGGAAGCGAGTCAGTTGCGGTCGCCGCATATCTAATACCGAATATCTACGTAATGCTGCCATGTAGTATCAATTCTCGTAACACATTGCGTGCGCGCGACATACAATAGACACTATTATCATACAAGTTACTTCCCATCTGGTGGGCCGCGACCCGGCAAGCTCGACAATTTATTCTTTGATTATTGCATTCAAAACATTGTTTTTCTTTCTGCTAATGGCGGGTCATTTTTTATCAGATCTGCATTTGTATAGCCTTTCAATAAAACTGCAACTCTTAAGGATCAATATAATAATCTTATTCTTCACAATAGGTAACAGCCAATATATTATACATAAATCAAATACAAAGCTGACAGACTCCAATATTCCTTAACTACTATGTCCGAGTGATTCGGATGATGACCAGGAACTGAGCGTACTGGCTCTAAAAATGCTTATTGCTAATTTCATTCCCTCCATCACTCTGACGAACTAAATGAGGGTACTAGAAAGTTGGCGCAATTTCCAGTTTCGCTATTTCTAAATTATTAAATTTAAACAAAAACTAATCATTAAAATACAAATAAATATTCTAAATAATTTAGAAAGAATCATTACATTACATTCGGCCATCCTACATAGTGCAGCCTCCTGGCGCACTACAGCTAATATCAAGAATTCATTAATTAAATAATACAGAAGTACACATCTTAATTTTATCGGACTTCCTATTTCAATAATATACAACAATAACAAATACTATTCAATAACATAATACTTAAAATCTCAGTTGATTAAATTATAAAATCAAGAAAAGAATCATTACATTACAAGCCGTTACAGGATTGTCTTATAATGAAGCAGTTACGATAAAATAAAATCCAAATGCTCTTGACCTCGGTCACGCCCGATTGAAAGCGATGGTTGAAGATGATCTATGATGGAACAAGCAGATAAGGTGAGATAAATATGTATGTTAATTCTTGCTTTATTTTTCTTTTAAAAATATTAACTTTGGTAGGTACAGATGACAGCAGATCAAGCTACTACAATCTTTATTAGATTTTAAGTTTTATCTCTAAAGATTAGGGAATATTTGACAGTTTCGGGTAGCTTGCCCTGCTCTCGTCCGTACCTACCGTCACCAATATTGTAACAATAGTCAGTTCTACCATCGATTTATGACGTAATTTTCGCTACAAACGGATCCAGTAACTGGCTATTATCAGTTTATATGAACAATGGGCAATGGGCTAACGGTGATAAGCCCACTGTTCATAAATTATAATAATAGCGCTGTAGAGCTGGTCAACTCTTATAGCAATAGCCCAATCCTTGTAATTCAAAATACAACCCCCCTTCTGGATACGCCTATGGTTGGTGCAGTGGCTGAGGACTGTCGAGGGCTTAAACATATAAACTCACATACACAAACAGCTAGTCCTGGGACAACTACGTGTAAATCATACAAATATTTGTTCTATGCGGGATCGAACCCGCGACACGCAGTGCAGCAGTCGATGGCTTAACCACTGCACCAACCATGTCGTCAAAATACATCGTAATCGCAACAAGCTCGCTGGCTGGTTGGAAATGTACGCATTGTTTTACCAGTTTGTGTGTTTTGACGATTTTTTAAAATTTCAGAGTTGACGCTCTCTATACTCTCTGAGTTTCATAATCATCATCATTTCAGCCGAAAAACGTCCACTACTGGACATGCGCCTCCCGCATCCAGCGGTTTCCCGCGACCTTCACCAGGTCGTCGGCCCACCTTGTCTGGGGCCTACCTATGCTGCGTCTTATGGTGCGTGGTCACCACTCGAGAGCCTCCTTGCGTCCTTCGTACAATGGGCTCGGCCCACTAACACTTAAGTGTTGCAATTCTTCGGGCTATGTCGGTTATTCTCGTTCTTCTGCTTTAGTTTGTTACAATTAAAAAACCGTTACTTACCACCATTATATCAAATAATATTTAATTTTATTTGTCGCTACCCTTAGTGGCAGTGGCGGGGCACATTGCACGACCGATGGACCCAGCGAAGACGCAGCGTAGGGAAGCCCCCAACAAGGTGGCCCGATAACCTGGTGAATATCGCGGCAAACTGATGGATGCGGGCATCACAACACCGGTCATTGTAGAAAGCCTTGGAGAAGGCCTTTGTCCAGCAGTGGGCTTCTATAGGCTGAGTAGAAGAAGATTGCAACATATACTAATCCTCACGTGTATTTTTGATATGTACCTACCTATATAAAAATAGTTGGCGAAAAAGCTAAAAGGAACTTTTATGCCCTAACTAGAATATCCAAACTTCCAAAGCAACTTGGGGTCTATCATTCCTAACTTCAAAAACTATATACTCGTATGAAGCTACCTACTTAGGATGTATGTGCTACGGTGCACCTGTTTGGACCGCTAGGGCCAGCATACCCCTATGTTGCCTATGCAGCACAACGTAAACTGCTTCAAAGCCAACGTTTGGCATTGATATTTTTATGCAAGGCGTATAGAACAGTCAGTACTGAAGTCTTACCGGTACTGGCAGGTGTACTTCCAGTCGATCTTGAGGTACAGCGACGTGCTTCAATGTACTACTCCGCGAGGGAGGAGGCCATGGACACTAATTTTGTTACACAACGCGACTTTAATAAAATTTCTAGATTATTTAAACCTCAGACTGAAGTCTGGGAGGACCTCTTATCCGAACGGCAAAGTAGGTGGGATAATTCCATCAAGGGCACCTCCATCTATTCTTTCCATCCGTTGGCGATAGGCTGGCTAAGACATGGCTGGAGGTTGACCACTGCGTTGCCCAATTTCTCACAGGTCATGGCAACTTTAAAAGTAAACTGTATTCTTTTAAACTTGTTCCTTCGCCTTTATGTCAATGTTCTACATCGAACTGTGAATTTGAACAGTCCGCACATCACATCTTGTGGGAGTCTGTTCTTTGGTAGAATGAACGCAATATCATGTTGGATAGTGTACAAGTTACATCCGGAGTCGTTTATTATACGGACCTTGTATAAACTAGAACCAATTTCCGTGCGTTCAGGCGCTTTTGCCATACCTATTATTGGAATCAATTGTAACAGCAAATACCTACTTAGGACCCATTAACTTAATCAAATTTTATTCCGTGGTGCTTGACAATCTGGGCTTCTCCCAGTTGCAATAATGTCCCTTTGTGCCGATTGGCCTAGTTCTGTTCTGTCTCCCGCTCTCCTGCTTGTTATGGAGGGAAGTGGAACAAATATATTTTTTCTTACTCCACCGCTATTCTTTTCTGATTAATTTCGTTGCGGGACCCAAGACAGTTGAATCGTTTCTCCGGGACTCGTCGAGCTTCATTGCTCGGCGTTTTTCTGGCGGTCTCCACTGTTGATTCTGGCTTTCAGTAGTTGCAATGGGTGGGAAAAAGTGTGGGCGGTTTTGTACCCAAAAAAAAAAAAAGTACCTACCTATGTAGGAAGTACCTACCTTACTACAGTTACATAGATTATGCATGTACGCATGACAGCAGGTCAAGCTACCCCAAACTGTCCTACGCTTGTTGCTAGTTGCTACTACAATCTGTCAATTTTCAATATTATCGGTAAAGCATTAAGGCTCAAGATTGATTGGGAATATTTGACACTGGGTGGCTTGACCTGCGGTCATTCGTGCCTATTGTTATTGTCAACATTATTTATATCATATTGTTATTATACATAATATATAGCTGGGCCCCGCTGTTTCACCCGCGCAAGTAAAAGTAGTATAAAAATGGATAAAAACCTCTTCTCACGCCTAACGAAGGTATATACAGGGTGTATCTGACATCGTAACGCAAACTTCGCGAAAAGGCTAGACCGCATGCCACTAATAAAATTATGATAGTCATTTATGTCGTTAATGAACGGTTACAAAATTCACAGTGATTAAAAGAAAGTGTCGGCTCGGCCTTTGAACGTTGCAAGCGTGCCGCCGTGCGGGTTTTAAAGGTATGACGTTGATCTTTGATGTGAACTCTATTAAATCAGCTGATAAGATAATTTTTCGAGTTTTGTTTTCATTGCGCTTTTTTTTGTACTTACTTAGCGAATTAATTAATTTTTACTTTAAAATCTTATTGGGTTATAAAAGCATAGCAATTATGAAGGGTTTAAAGTGAAAGAAACTAGATATTTTTTTTTTAGAATCATGAAAAAGCCGACGAAAAATTCAACCACTGTGGTTCAGAAACATGTACTGGATCCATGGTACCTACTCGTTTGTGCGTCGATGTCAGATACACCCTTTATACGAAATTAAATTAAAATCAGTTCAGCCGTTTTAGAGGAGTTCGAGGACAAACACTGTGACAGGAGAATTTTACATATTAGAAGATAAAAAACATTATTCAAAGTTAGTATTGAAGTTATGTGTATACAATATGTAAAGAAAACTCCGTCCGACCCATAAGGAAAATAAAGGTTAGGTAAACACATGACCAAATAAAATATGAAATTTAAAAAAAAATGAAATAGATATATCTACTTTTTTTCCAACCAAAATTTAGTAATTTAAAAAAAACAAGTGACAACACCATTTTTGACGGTTTATGCATTATGAAGGAGCGATGTGACCGCGTGCCGCGTGCCCTGCCCTTTTTGCTCGCGCATGTATTGCGTACCGCACAGGTATTAAGTTACCTCGTTTCTGCAAAATAAAATTTATTTTTTTAGCGGATTTTTTTTTTAAGTTTAACCCGACTTTGTTGTCATTAATAGAATCAGTTATCGATACCTAACAATACCTTCAAGGATCGGACAGGGTTTTCTTTACATATTGTATAATCTACGTTTAATAAACATACTTAGGTCAAATACGATTCAGTCTAGTACTATTCCAAGAGATCAGGAAATTGTGCAATACGTTTTCTATTACATGACGTCGTGGCTTCCATGCCGGCAATCCCGGAAGTCTGACACACTCGGCCTCTCGGCTTCAATAGCACATTCATATCTCAATGTTGTATCCCGGTTGACCCTTCTACATCCAGGATATTCACTAAAAAACTTAGTAAAAAAAGCTCAATATCTAACATACCAGACGGCTGTTTTGTATAAATAACTTTAAAGATAACACATTCTCGTTAACATCTTTGAACCTGCCACAGTTTTTAAATATAACCAGATCAAATAAGCTCAATTATCCAAAATCCAGTTTATACTAAACTCTCAACATTGCAAGAGCTCGACGGTTATAGTGCAGTGCTACAACAGCGTGTCATGTCATCACTTACGCCCAATTCGAACCCCTTTGAATGGTCCCAGCCAGACGGAGTTTGTTGCTAATCTTAGACGGGACAAAAAACGCAGTCGGGTTGCGGCCCTTCTTTCACGGTCCCTCGTCGCGCGTCGTCGCTGGTCGCTCCTGAGCCGCGCCGCGCGGCCGCACGAGTGTAGCTCTGGCTCGAGCACCAGTTCGCCGCGCGCCGTCACCCGGGTCGCCTGTGTCGCTTTGGTACATGTGCATTACAAAAACTTGCTTCATCGCAAGTTTAAACATACAAGTGCATAAAAACCGACTGATATCCCATGTATTTTTGGACAGTGCTAATACAGGCCGTGTAACGGCACGATTGCGTGCATCCTGGCCACGCAAATGTGGGTTTTATACATCAGTGGGTGGAAAAATAAACAGAACACTCCGGTAAGTTTATTAATGTTTTAAATGGCTTATCTTTACTTTCTAACATCTGAGAAGACACGCTCTCAAGAGGCTGCGGTCCTTATTTTGCCAGAAAGTGTCAACCCAACTCCCAAGTGCCCAACGAGTTAAATTCGAAGGTGTCGTTAAGACGTCAAGGTGGTTCGTGACATGTTTAAATCTCGTAGATTGTTTAATTAAGATCGCAGCAAAAGTGAAAACGTATCTTTTTATCAATCAATTCAATATTTCGACCGATATGTACTGTTAATTAAAACGGTTATAATGATGTATGCACACATGTTCACGGACGAACTCATGTCGGTTGCTTATCGTCATAACATCATTCATACTTCCGCGCAGCACTGGCTGATTTGTTAAAAAAAAATGTATACTAGCCATTTATTATATTATCATGTGGTCAAACTTTCTGCCACAAATAACACCAAACAGGAACCTAGTCCAATATACAATGAACTTTTGCCACTTCAATTTTGACTATTGACACCAAAAACGAAAGCAGAATATTGAACTTACAAAACAAACATAGGTTAAATTATGAAACACTTCTTTGGGAAGGTCACATAAATGACAAAAAAAGAAGTTGCTACATAAACTCAACTGGTAATCTGGTTTGATTACACAACGATCTTTGGATCATCTAAAACATTTAGGTATACTTAATGATGCTACAAAGTTGCTCCACAGAGCTTGCAACAGACTTAGGAAAAGGAACATTCATCTATTCAGATTGTAACAAATAATACCTCTATACCCGATTATTGCGTAAAGCAGCAAAATTTGAAGTAGAGAATGCAACATAAAGTACCCATAGATTTTATTTCTTTATCTTTGAGAAGCTAATGCGTAAAGGTGAAAAGCTCAAAGTACCACATGAAATCCGCTTACCTTGCCTTATAAATGTATTCCACAGCATTAATATAAATCAAGATAAGTGAAAGCTTCTTCGTCCTAGCCTTAAACAGTAAGCTACCAGTTTTAAATCCGTAATTGACAAGCTTTTTATAATCATAACACTTCTAATTTATTTATTAAAGTACCCAAAAAAATTCTTCAAGCATTTATAATCAATGTTAAAAATTTGAGCAAAATAGCGCTATATTGTACAGATTGAGACTAAGAACGGACCGTGAACTTTTTATAATTAAAAACTAGTGCTTGACCGCAATCCCGCCTGATCGTATGCAATGATGTAATCGTTGATGTTAAAGCACGCTCTTAAAATTACGAGAATTACCTATTTAAATAGAACTGCTTCATCTGTCAATATAAGATTATCATTTCCGATCTGGTATCCTCGTTGACTAGCCTTTTTAATTGGCTTGTATCCTAAAAAATAATTTTATGTCCGTCAGATAGCTTTATAAAAAATATTGAACACGTATTTTTTATTTTTTCTTTCATTCAAATACTTAGGAAGATATATTGATTTGAAATGTCGCATGACGTCACGCCATGGTGCAAAATATAGAACGGCGTGACGTAATTAGCCCCCACTCCGTAACTTTAATACGCTATATCTCAGTAGTTTTTGGTAATTTCGACAAAATAAAAAATACGGGTCTTAATGTTTTTAATTATCTATAAGACGGACTAATTATTTTTTTGATTTTCATACCTTGGATACATCCCTATTAATCATTGTTTCATTTTAGATATATGTATACAGATCTGATCGCCCAAAATTAGATATAATATTGGTGATTGACAGACTTCAAGACTTGTAACTAACAGTAAAAGCAAAGTGCAGATCAGAGGATTAATTTTTCGTAACTTTAAGAATTTTCACAATCTGGTCTTCATCTCAATTTGTCAAAAATACATTCCCCTACATTTTGGAGAAGTTTTTAACAACAACGCTGAGAAGAAAATGCGATTAGATATTTATCGTTTTTAACGACGGGAAATGATCTTCAGATCGGATTCTTCGACCTATGGCGGTCCACTGCTGGATAAAGGCCTCTCATTGCTTTTTGGGGTTTGTCATAATCCCTACGCTTGGCAGGCCTATTAGGGATCGCAGTAAGGAGGTGAGACCTTCCTTAGTCGCTTCTTACAATATCCATTGGAAGATATGGGTTGGTACTATTCTTAGCCTACGACCCGGATAATTCTCAAGAATCAAGATCATTTTGATAAAAACAGAAACACTCCAAGGAGGCATGTAAAAAGCACTTGGACATAGAATAATTACAGGTGTCGATGCCGCAACAAGACTCATCAATATTAACACGCTAGAAAGGGTACGTGACTGCACTTTTTGCAAAGGGCATGGCAAACCGGCCACCCTCCAACTATCTCCATACATAAACCATGCCCTTGAATATTGCAGTATTCCCTAATGAATACGCTGCCATACCTAGCGTTACGCTTGAATCACGCCCCTCTGTCGTTGGCCGCACTAAATCAATAGACCGGCACATATGTATATACGGCGTCAGACCGACAGACCGACAATACACCCGGCACGCAGGACACACAATGGACCAGACAGACTAAATGATGAAACTCTGACAGGTGAATTGAATAGGTAAAAGCTTGTGAAAAGCAAAACAGTTTCGGCGAATCAAGCGTGCTATTTAGAAAGTGCTGATCTATATTGAAGTTGCTACACAAAGGATTTTAGTCAATATAAAACAGATATAAGTAACGCTTATTAAGTGTAATAAATACTGCTTGCAGCATTGAATTTAAACCTCTGGAGTTCCTTATATAAACAATGGAATCAAAACCACTTTTTGATTCTTAAAAATCACTTGAAGCTTGAAGTGACTACTTAAATTAAATATTACGGGTATTACGGGTCTGAGCAGTTGTGTTGCGATGTGTGCCGGGTACGATGCGCCAAGTGTTGTTGTGTCGGGAGTTTGATCGTGGAGAGTCTCCACATCAATCTCCCTCTGGCGCAGCATCGTTGGTCGTGTTGTTGGGTTTAACATTGCACCACCTCGCTCAACTGCCGTCTTCCTTCCTATTCACTAAGTTTTTTAAGTGAATGGGTTTAATTAGCTAGCGTGCTTTACCATCAACGATTGCATCACTGCTTACCATCAGGCGGGATTACAGTCAAGCGCTAGTTTATAATTATAAAAAAAAAGAAAAAAAAATATCATCGTTACAATCGCCAAAGGCGTCTTATATACGGACGACAGCAAGTCATGTTATCCCGAACTGTGAAATATTCTCAATTAATCTTGAGCCTTAATACTTTAGCGATCAAGTTGAAAATTTAATAAAGAAATATGACAGATAGTAATAGCTGGACGTGCTGTCATCTGCACAATGTGACTCGAATGATGCGAAAAAAAATTCTGAGATAGGTCTAGAACAGATATCCAAAATTTATTTTTATGCGCTGGTCATTTTAGCGCATATCCAAGCGTAACAATTTGCGCAACTGTCTGTTGTCAGTATTCTTATTAGTCTGGCTTGGACAAAGAACTGGGTCTATTCATAAGCTCATCCAACTGACACAACCAGGCGAACGTGACCGCTCAAAATACAGCAAGCACTTACGGCTGAATGCAATTGTAATTGGTTTTAGGGGCCACCTTACGCTGGTTACTATGCTCCCACCCTTTGCTTTCAACGAAAAGCACTTTAGTGACTGCTTGGGCATGAACTTGATGATTTCATATCTTGTACAAAGGGAATGGAAAGCAATATTTTATCGTGTTGATTGTTTACCTCTTCAAATATCGGTGGAAGTAATGCTTTAGTAGTTAAAAGCTATCGTTAGTCCTTAAAGATAAGATCGTTCAACCTCTTGTCATGATGAATCACTGGTGTTATAAAAATACGTTTATTTAGCGTAAACTAATAGGCGAGAAAAGATATTATAGAGAAACATTTTTGGAATGTGTTTGTTGTCTGGAAATGGCTGCCTAATATTTTTTTTTAACGAAAATGAAACATGGTTTCGTCTCATGGAAACTAAACAGATGGCTGTACGTGTTCCCACTGACAATATAGGTATCTATTATTAAATAACTTGAAAGATTTAAAAACAATCTCATGTGTGACGCAAATTGAAGCCACGTCGGGTATTATTTGGTTTCCACGGCCTCTTAGTAAGTATGTATAATTATTATTTTAAGTAGGTAATTAGTATAAAAGTACATCATTTACTTACACACTGAAAACTTTTCGTGACGCGGCAATTTCAACATCACTTATTGTTAGCTTCAATCGTAGTACATTATCTCCTACTTACTTAAATAATCTTTATATCGGAATTTTACCAAGTACCTATAGTTAGAATAGTAAGAAGAAAGTAGTTGCAAAATAAATGTTTAAAACTCCTCAATTCTTGTCATTGTGTTATTGTCGTCCTCCGTGGCGCAGCGGTCAACACGCCTGCTTGCGACGTGGAGGCCCCGGGTTCGATCCCCGGCCAGATCATGATGGAAAGCGATCTTTTCCTGATTGACCTGGGTCTTATATTATAGTTAATATCCCATAACACAGGTCTCGAACTTACTTTGGGGCTAGCTCAATCTGTGTGATTTGCCCGTATATATTTATTTAGTTATTATTCTTATGCAAGCATGACCAGTTGACTCCAAGAAACTACCAATGTCAAAGATGACTAACATGATTGGCAGAACTGGACTCTTTTCTCAGGAGACATAACTATTGTGTCTACTCTACACCTCTACGGCAGACAAAACTCCTTTACTTTACTCTAAGTACACTGTTTATATTCCATCTTAATAACAAACTAAATACTAACTAACTACTAACTTAAAACCTTTTAGAAAATAAAGCCATAATGATAACGAATGATCCAAAGCCGCGTGCGTGCCAGCCAATAGTGGCTCAGCATTTAGTGGCAAGCCAGGTTCGAATGTTTAGATAAGTGAGTACAATGCGCCGTGCTGCATTCCACACCACCGACTGAAGTAAGGAATTAGCCATAACTTATTTTAGAGCCTTTCGCACAGTCAGCTCGACAACAAGCGTCGTTTCACACAAGCGCGGGCGCACTCGCCTTGAGACCTTTATGGCATGTGCGGTATTATTTTTCGCCACGCTGTAGTTTTATGCGTTGGCTCAGGTGAAAATTTTAAAGTTGAATGTCTTAGTAGGTTGGGAAGCTGAGGGAGATGCCTAATAAGTTTAAAAAGAGGTATCGTATTCCAAAGCAACTGAGTTGAGGAGCTCAGATAGGTTTTTTAATTTGAACGACTCTTTTTTTTTTTCTTTAATAATTGTAAACTAGCGCTTGACTGCAATCCCGCCTGATGGTAAGCAGATGCAATCGTTGATGGTAAAGCGCGCTAGTTTATTAAACCCATTCACTTAAAAACTTAGTGAATAGGAAGGAAGACGGCAGTTGAGCGAGGAGAAACCCAACAACACGACCGACGATACTGCGCCAGAGGGTGATTGATGTGGAGACCCTCCACGACCAAACTCCAGACACAACAACACTTGGCGCATCGTACCCGGCACACATCGCAACACAACTGCTCAGACCCGTCCTGCGTATGGCTTCAATAGAAATCATGCCGGAACACGACGAATCGCTTGGCGGCAAGACTTTGTCTGGTGGGTGGTAACTTCTGCCGGCAGCCGATGTGGCCTACCACCGAGAAAAAACTCTCAGTGTAAAATACTGCACAAAACATAGTTTACAAAAAGGTTAGGTAAACAATGACTAAAATAAATGACTTATCAACCTACTTTTAATTTGGAACCCATAACATTAAGTAACATAGGTATATCAGCAATCAAAAATGGTTGGCCAATTTTCGCCATTTTCGAAGTCTTACATGCTATAATTTCAGCAAGCAGCATGTGCAGAGCCGAGTGCAATGGTCGGCCGCTAATCAGTATCTATCAGCGGTACTGTTACATTACATTTGTATAAGAAAAGCTCGCTCACGAGCGACGTTGTAAATAAATTCCTGTTTAACAATAAAAATCTGGTATGCAGCATTCACACTATCGGCAATTAATAGTCTTGATTCTTGAGAAACTTATATAGAACAGAAAATACATTTAAAAGTGACGATCAACGATGACTAATGCTGATGCTTAGACCTCTTAATTTCGAATCTACCATAGTTAATAAAACAATGGCTGATCTAGGCAGTTTTGTCTTATATCTGTATTAATGATTGCAAGCTCAGTTGGTTCACACGAATCTACAAGAAGATTCGTCTAAAAGGACATTAGCGTACAGAAGCAATAAGAGCTAAATATTGTCAAACGTATCGGTACATACTTTTTTATATTTTATCGCCTATAGAACAGAAAATACATTTAAAAGTGACGATCAACGATGACTAATAAGATAGAATCGCATTAGAAAAAGGCAAATAGAAAAAAAAGACACAATACAGTTCAAATTGGCTATCAAAGCTTTAAAACGATCTATTTAAAAGCAGTTAGGTAATGTCATAGTTATACCAAAGATCTAAAAAATCTAACCTAAAATCCACGGCGAATCTTGACCTACGCCACAGATGTGCCGTTGTACTCTTTCTCCATGGAATGACTCACTTTTTTCGACTTCTTTTGAATTTAATGGCATCAACGGTCCTATCTGGTTTTTGTACGACGGAATGCAGAGCAGATAAAAATGTTCAAGCAACTAAAAAAATCAAACGCCTAACATTCTGCAGTCCCATTTTGAGTAGGTATATCTGTCGCTGACTTAGCTTTTTATTGCATAATCCCCAAATCTCAAACTATTAGAAAAATGAACATATCAGCCTTATGGTATAGACGCAAGCTACTAACATCTGTCAAATTATATTAATACATTCTCAACTTTATTCTTATAGCTTTAAAATTCAATGTATCTTAGGAAAATTTTACAGGTTTGGATAGCTTGACCTGCTGCGTCTGTACTTGACTTCGTCTCTTAGCGTGTGGATAGAAATCTAAATAGACTCAAACGATAACAATTTGGATACGAATTTATCATCTTTAGTAGCACCCGGAATTAAAAGGGTCCAGTCGAAAACCAACACCAGGCATACGTTGTCTGGCATCTCAACACCACGGTTGACACAGTGGTTAATCGATTAACTGCTGAGTTACGTGTCACGGATTGTATTCCCGTACGGTATCAATATTTGTATGACCTACAAGTAAATAGTTGTTCAGGATCTGGCTGTTTACATAAGCGAGTTTAAATTTTTGTAAACACACCCATGATACAGAAGAAATTCCTAGTTTGGGGCAACATTTTTCTAAAAAAGGAAAAAAAATGCTTATTTGGCGGAGCCGTAAGCCACAATATGTTAAGTTTTTTTTATTTCATTATTTCTTTACCCGACTGTAAATATGGCACATCAAATTCGAAAAAATTAACGTCTCCCCTTACACTGCCGAAGTGTTACTTTATGACACCTCTTGTAGTGTCGAGTGTAGTGCTTGCTTAAAACCCACGCCCACGACAGCTCTAACACGAAGTTGGGGCCGTCACCACTCGGCCATCACTATAGTAGTGATGAAACTAAAGTCACTTAATATACTGGAGTTCCCAGATCGAAAAATCTAAATTCCGGACATCAGATGAAATTACCGGATTTCTTGGCAATATGTATAGGTATCGTGCATATGTTAAAAGAATCAAATTTTTGAATTTTTTACGCAGGCACGCCATTCTTGATTCATATTTTTTGTTTTTACTTAAATTGTAGTAATTCCTGGCGGTAATATAGTGCAGGGGATTCCCCCTGCATTCCGGACAAAGCACTATATTACCGGACATGTCCAGGAAATTCCGGAAGTATGGCAACCACAAGCTTTATGCTTGCACCTTGGCTGCGTAATTAGTGATGCTACTTCAATCATACCCTCAATCAAACATACGTCGCGCTTAATGCGCCTGCGCCGACCGTTTACTCGGCGAAACTAGCGTCACCATGAGATTTTGAACAATTATTCTTTAAAACAAAATTGCACCAAATAGCTTTCAAACATTGGTGCCCATGTAGTAACATATTTTATGAATTTATTTCATTATAAATAAGGTATGTAATTTAGATACTTATCTACTTAACCGTACGTATTGGGATAATATTTGCGGTCAAGTGGAAAAAAAAAGTTCAAAATTTCATGATGACGCTAGTTTTGCTGAGGCTGGTCTTGGCTTAACGAATGATCAAAATAGAAGGCGAAAATCCAATAACACGTACCTCAAAGGAAAGTTTAAGCAACTGGGGGTATACCATGTTGGGGCAAAGATTAAAAAGAGTAAAAATTCCACTCACACCTACCCTTTGTGACCGTCCGTACCTTGTAAGTAAACTCTTCGTATTTTCGTACGTCGTACTCCCGTATCGACTTACGTGCTAACGTGGACACTCCTAATAACTACCCACTGTCTACTTATAGCCGCTTCTGTATTATAAACAAAGATCTACCGTGTGCAGTATCAAGTGTAACTAGATAGCAGAGTTTAATTTTTAGTTGGCTTTGGGGCTTTGGCCAGTGGCGATGTTACGATTTTAAAATAAAATAAGGTGGCAATGATTTTTGTTTTTTTTTTTTATACATACACACTAGGTTTTCTCCTGTATCGTGGTAAACATTTAAAGTCACATACACAAAAAGCCAGACCCGGAACAACGACTTGTAGTCATGTGTAAGTTGTAACCAATGTTTTTATCGCTTTTGAGTTGCCAAATACAGAAGGTCTGCAGTAGTGAATGTAGTCATTTTACACTACACATACGCCAAGTTCATAATTGATTTGTCTGCTTTTATTTTCGTAAAAATCCTAAAGTTGTGCTTTAGTTGAGCAAAATGAGAATGGGTAAGAACGTACCCATGATATACAAAGTTAATTGTAATTTTGTTGTTCTCATGCAGTATAGTTTATTTGAGAATCTAAGATGTATTTCTAAATTCCAAGACAAGATATCTGAAAATACATAAAAAAACAGATATGAAATTAAATTGTTTTAAAAACTTACTGGTATGTTAATAATATAAGTAAATATTTTTAAATTAATATGAACCTCTAAAAAAATTTATTCTCTTCTATTTTTTAAATAATTAAGTCTCTTATCTTTCAAAACAATACTTTTATCCTGCAAATTAACTCACAGAGGTAGTTATTGTAATAGAAGCATAATCAATAATAATTTATTTTAATGTTCAAAACTGTATTTACCCAACGGTACTGAGGTCTGGACGCTAGGCAAGTGGCATTCCTATGAGCACCGTGCAACGTGCGTGAGCGGCGCCAAGCCACCGTGATCGACTTACAGATTCTCGCCCGTTGCACTACAGCACGCTATTTTTACTAAAGCAAAACAAATGTAAGATTTGAAACCAGTTTCATCTATAAAAAAGCGTAAAAATGCTGATTACGTGTCAATGATGTAAACTCTTATCTAAACTAACTATGAAGAGAGTTTCCTTTTTTGAATGTTCAGCTGGCAATGAACTCTAAATAAGGTATGATTCATATTTCGGATTTTATATTTTCAACTTCTTATAGCATTGTTTTGATGTTTTGCCAAAACAAGTTACGCACAAAGAAAAAGAAATATTCAAATTAAGTAATACATAACTATCAATACTGCATTTGACGTTTTATGATTGTTGTTAGTTCGTCGTGACCACAACGCACGGCACTAAATATTGCTTGAATAAGAGTTAATAAACAATAAGTATTTAAATGAAATTCATGCATAGCTTTTCAAAATCAGCAGAATGCATGCCGCAATGTAGATCAGGAGTCATATTACGGAGTAGAATAGCAATAGACTCTATTATCAAGAGATGCAATTTTGTAATTCCAAACGTACTTACCTATTTAATTAGTTGCATACAGTTATACAGTAAAAGCATCAGCTCACTACGGCAGCGCTGGCTTTACGCCAAAGCATCGGACAATGTACTGTAAAACCGTTTTCCACCGACGATCAACCTCGACCACCCACCATAATTTAATGAAAACCTTTTTACGACTGGCCAATGTCCTGCACAAAGTAATAAAAGTCACATCCTTACGGCACAAATTACTAAACTCTTGAAACATTCAAATCTTGCGGATGATAAACATTATTCTCGAAATTGCTACGTCGGATCCAAACAAAAAACTATTCTACAAATCTAAATAAAAACAAACGGTTGCGGTCACTAAATAAGCTTTTCTTTGAACTTAAAATCGATGCCTGAAGCTATAAAGCCGTGGGAATTTCCAGCTCAGGTAGAAAGGAATAAAAAGGGGTTATGATTCATACATACCTTTACGCACGGTTTGCGTACGTCATTGATCAGCAGTAAATACAAAATACGAAGAAATATAGGTACAATCACTTGAGAGATTACGTAGGATTATACTGGTGCAACAATTAAATTGAAGTGACGTAGAACTGCACTGTACTCAATGGAGATACATACTTTGAAATAATTGAACAAGTATCCATTCAAGTTGTCCAAATAGAATGAACGGAAGAAACGAATTCTTTATGGTGAATCAAAGCGAGGAGCATTGTCTTGTAGATAGTTGCGTGACGTATAGTGAATATACAACATATTTTTTTTTTATGCGAAACCCGAAGCACGTGTCCAGCATTTTTAAGAAAGTAAATAATCTATGTACAAAATTTCAAAAAGATGAAATGATAAACCACAAAGTTATGCGCTTGCTATTTTACTTGGTTTTCCTAACAAAAATATGGTCAAAGCTCCTTACTGGCGGGCGAGCGCGGTGCGTTGACCTCTGGCGTCAGCTGTGGCGTGCGGTGCAGGTACTATGGTCTGTCGTAACCGCTCGGTAACCCCTCTGCACAACAATTTCTTAATGTATTTGGGAAAAATATAATATGGTTTAAAAATGATTGGAATCGATTCAGTTGCTTATCCTGTACAAACTGTATTAAAAAATAACGTTTTATATTATTAAGAAACTTTTCGGAGTCGGTCAATGATTTTATGTCGTTAATAATAAGTAAGTAATCCAACAAGCGAGTTGCTTATAGCAATTAAACATCCAAAATTGTCTTACAGTAAACGATAACCGATGAAGTGAGTAATAAGACTGGTTTCCACAAAACTGACCACTGTAATCACCAGGAAGCCCTAGAATTGATACTTGATATCCTTGAAAATGGTTGTTGTATAAGAAAAGGCTGCTGTAAAGCAATTCTTTGAAAAAAGTACTTTATGTTCTTGTAATATGATATTTCTCTCTTTTATTGTTTTTCACTGAAATGTTTGATTGTCTCTTGTGAATATCTTCGCAGGTAATGAAAAAATAAATGCTATTGTTAACTGTGGTATATCAATACCTTTATAATTTGTAACGCTGGTTTGGTTTCGATTTGACCTTCCTTATCTTTTTCATTTTACTTAGTCTGGAACGTGACTTGGCAGAAGAAATAAAGGAAGCTGTTAGAACCAGGTACTGTTAGTATGTTACTTACCAAAGTGGCGTTGAATCGGGTGCCTTGACCCGCCAATGACTGGCTTTATTGTCAACATTGTTGTTCTCTTGCCATCGAAAAACAGGTAAAAGAATCCTCCAAATCGGATTACCTGTAGATTATCCGAATGACAAAATTGTTGATTGATATACAATAGATAATACCATTGAATAGACAATGACATTCAATACGGAGAGAACGGCAAGGGCATTGAGACGCTTGAGTTGAGACCCACTTAGCCATACCTCAATGAATAATGACAGTACTAGTTATCTGTCATGTTACGAACCTGTTATTATGATCAGATATACACAATTATTGAATATTATGAAAGGTTTTGTTAGTAAGTTCTAATAAAGACCTAGACTAAGGTAACCTCAATACAATGAGGGTACTGTAACTCTGTAAATCTTAAAATAAAACCGAATGGAAAGGCATAAAACTGTTTAATTTTGAAATAAAAAAAATATCTCATAGAGGTGAATCATGAATCAACAATAGCTGTTGATATTCAGGATCCACATCAACGATGAAGTTCATGATTGGACTACAAATCGTTGTCGACACTTGATACTTTATATCTATCTACGCCGCTATAACTGATAATCAACATATTGTATTATCCTTGTAATAAAATTACTAGGCTTGGAATTCAGATTTAATGTCACATTGAATGTAGACATTGCTGCATTCAGCAATGTCTACGTTCTATTACATTCCAGACTGCAATAGGTCAAATTGCAGATATTACTAAAAATATCTTTTTGAATATAGCAGCGTAATTGTCAGAAGAAACCATGGCGAACAGGTAAAATACTTGGAAGGGTTCCAAAATTTTGTGTTTACAAAACATTCAAGTGAAATTAATGGTTTACACTTTACAAATTTATCTACCGAAGTGAAAGACTTACGATCCGAAGACGCAGTAGCGATTAATACTCGATAATAGATGAAGGTACAGTGTTATCCAATCTTAGAATCTTAATACATAATTCGTCTATAAATACAGAATGATCTTCCGTTTTAATACTTTTAAAATTATTGTTAGAAAGTATTTGATATTTTAACTGATTGTTACTTCGTTCACTGAGTTCTAAACAACATAAATGTATAAATCTGTTCTGTACTAGTCCAGATAACCGTTCAGACAATGCTAGGAAATAAACATGACCACATTTTCCATTCTAAAAGGCTACTTAAGAGAACGACTTCTCCATTCGAACGTAAAATGGCTGATTAGGGAAGAATGTCAACGATTGTGAGTCACAAGAACAACAAAATGTATCTAACAAAGTCGCCTTGACCCGCACAATTACGTCGTGTGACCAATCTGTTTTATAGACAGTGTATTGCTCATTGAATAGCCAATAAGTTTGACCGTGTAGACAGGCACAATTGTTGCGCACTGCGCTTTCGTGTAACCGCTGTCCTTGAATGCGTTTGTTTTGAATTTAATCGTGCTGCATTTCAATTGTGGTAATTACCAGTTTATTTATACCATATTGATCTTTGTCTACATTTTATCCACCTTGTTTACATACTCGTATAATTTAAAACGAGATTGTGAGTTGTTGATCATTTTGGAAAACGATCATCCCACACCGTAGAGCCCCATAGAGCTACCGTCACGAACAACTCAAAATATTTTTGTTGTTGTTTTCAAATATTGTTTCTGAGTACAAATCAGTATATCATTGCCAACACTGAATGTGGAATTTATCTTCGAATTTATCTTTCTTGTTCTTAGGTATGTGTTTACATCCAAACGAGAATTAAATAATATTTACAAAGATCAAAATGACAAAAGTCAAAATTTTACTACACCAACTTATAGGTACTATAACAAAATAATTTGGTATTTATCTTCCATTCAATTCCAGACAACTTTTTTGTCACATTGACCTCGTTACACAGGCCTTTTATCAAAAGATTTTGATATAAGATACCAACAATTCTTAGCTACCAGCCAAAATTTTACAAATATAGTGGGAAGTGAGTTAGTCAAATCAGAATGCACAACATAGTTAGCATTTGAGTTGACTATAGCTAGTACTAGGCTAAAAAATAATATCATAACCAGCCAAAGAAGTATGGAGAGAAGCATCCTGAAAATCAAAAAGTTACATAAAATCCGCCACACCGCCATAAGACAGAAAACTAAAGTTATCGACGCAATTAGTTACTCACAGAAGCTAAAATGGCTGGACACATAGCCAGACTCAAAGATAATCGCTGGACCAAAGCAACAATGTCATGGCTGGGACCATCGGACCAGAGGAAAAGAGGTAGACCACATACGCGATGGACAGACGATGTCATAAAAATAGCAGGCACACACTGGATGCGAGAAGCTAAAGACAGAGAAAAATGGTCATCTTTGGAGGAGGCCTTTACCCTCCGTTGAGAGGGGTTCTTGTACCCATAAAATATAAAAGCACCTAAAAGGATAAAGCACATAATTAGTTATTTTATGCAAACTGTTTCGATGTTTATTCAACTTCCGTCTTCTTTCCTATTCGCTCAATCTGAGTGAATAGGTTCTTAATAAACTAGCGCGCTTTACCATCAACGATCGCATCACTGCTTACCATCAGGCGGGATTGCGGTCAAGCGCTAGTTTATAATTATTAAAAATAAATAAAATTAAATTTTCTTTCTTTCAACTTGTAAACCTACATTTAATCCTATATTTGTATTTGTAACAAAAATAAAAGGCTTTTTAATATATTGTATTTATTTATTATAGCTAGTACGGAAGATGGTTATGTTTATAAAATGTAAAAAAATATGTCTGTGAAATACGTAGACTATAAGTATTGACTATACTATGCTTGTAGATTGTGCAATTTATACATCATCATCAACTTTTTTATCGTCCCACTGCAGGGCACATGTCTCCTCTTATACAGAGAAGAATTGATCGAATTGAATTGAATTAATTACCACGCTTGCTCAATGCAATATATACGGTATTTAGTTTGATTCCAACTGCTTTATTTTATTTATTTGTCACTGCCAACCACGTGCCATTCCTTCATGTTTCAGAGATTGTAAACAGTATATAGATTGTATAAAATAAATAAACATAAAATTGTGTCTCTTATATTGCAATTCTATCTTTTATTATGCTATGCAAATATCGGGATTCCAATTATCAAAAATTCAGTACGCAAAAAATATTTTTTGCTCCACAGATTTAACATTCCAATGAGTTTGGAAGTATGTATCATAAAACATTTATGATGGAAAATGCAAAAGTGTATGCGGGGTCCATTACAGTTTAGCGCGATTAAGATCGTGATTCTGGCAGTGGTCGGGAGGGCCTTTTTTATAAGTTGTGGTTCTCAGAACTTCCTTAAAGAAGCATCAATTTGCCGCGGCACCGCTTCAACGGCAGGCCGACGACCTTCGCCATAGTGAGTCATTTAAACAGTGATTAAGTTAAGGAAACGAGATTGTTGGACAACGATCACATGGAAGGAATTACGTGAATTAATTCCTTTTTTTTTTTTGCATCACATGCTCATTGGCGAAACTTCGTCAGTCTTTATACCTCTATGTATGCCTTTTTAAAAAGGAAAATCAATGAGGCATTTTACCTTTTTGTTCTATGAATAGGTCCATACTTGTTTCATTAATGCATAACCTTCACACATCAACTTTGACAGACACTTCGTTACACTATGATCATAAAACCTTAGGTCACGGTTATTCATATGGGAATAAGGGCGTAGCAATCGCATTAATTTGATTAATAAAACTTTCATATAAGCAAAAGGTAACCAAATACTGAAAACCATAGCTTAGCTTAATCAGTAAAGGTCTTATCACAAAAACTTAAACACTTGTTCAACGTGTGTTTAGTGTCAGTATAAGTGCAGTGACACATCTGCGGAACGTACGGCGCCGAGAGCTCACACACGACCTAAAACTCTTAAGTCGGGACCAGTAGCTGCTGATTTGTTAAGACTTGTACGTCGGGGTCACTACCTACTGTCCTGTTAACACTCGTAAGTCGGACTCACTACTTACTGCTCTGTTGAGACTCGTAAGTCGGAGTCATTACCTATTGCTCTGTTAACACTCGTAAGTCGGGGCCACTACTTACTGTTCTGTTAAGACTCGTAAGTCGGGGCCACAATTCACTGCTGTGTTAAATCTCGTAAGTCGGGGTCACTACCTACTGCTATTTTAATGCTGAATATAGAAAAATCCTGCCAAGTGCTATTGGACTTGTGCATGAGAGGCTCTAAACCATTATCTATAAATATCTCAGTAGATGAAATATGACCTATGCCCAGCTGTGGGACGATAAAAAAATTGATAATAATAATAAAAAGTATCAAATATCTATATATAATAATCCTGTACTTTTTTAAAATATTTATTTTAGTATTTGTTTGTAAGAATGGCAACAAAAATATACAACCTCTAATTTCAACTCACTAGCTCTTACAGTTCATTAGAACCTAGTGACAGGGACACAGTGGTAGTGTTGCCCTACCCTTATATGTATAAGCCTACCCTTATACATATATGTATAACCCTACAAGATTCTATACACTTTGGGTATAGAATCTTAAAATTGAAAGTATCCAACGCTCAAATTAACGATAGTAAACCAGATTAATTCAGGGTAATTCAAAGTTATCAAAAAATCCAGGCGAAATAATTAGGAATTTTCAACTAAAAAAATTTGTAAAAGCATTTCGTTTGGAGTGCAATGCTAACCGGAATGAATCATGAGTATCGTTACGGGTACAGTTTTGGTGTTCTTTTACATAACGGGTTCCAATACCAAATAACATGTTTTTTCCTTTAGCTTGATCTGTTCCTGAATACGTAATGACGTACTTATTACGTACTTTATCGTTCATATGAGTTGGTAAACTACTACAACTACTGTCTTGGAATTCCTTTATAATAACCCTTTGCAATTCATGGAACCGGTAACTTATAACCATACAGGAAACCAATTACAATCTCACATCACATCACTGTCATTTTTTTATGGTGTAGTTTTTACATGCAAGACAAAAAACATACTTACATAATTATATTTCTTGTCTTTCATGCAAGAACTACTGAATGGATTTTGATGAAATTTGGTACACAGATTGTTTATGGTACACAGATGTATGTTTAATGAGATACTTTTTATTCTACGAGATGAAATTATCTTGGTATAAACACCGGGCGCAGTTAGTATTACATATTTATCAATTATGATTCACTTGATGGTAGGACCGTAGAAAAACAATCGCGCGTATGATTCTTGTAGATAGTTTTGATTCAACAAAATCTTTTGCTTTTTTATTCCAACACAACTGTGAAGAAAATCAAAAAATCAAAATGAAAGTTTTGCCAATGAATTTAAGAAAATCTTGTTCTGTTTGTCTTTTTTGATCAAAACATTCAAATTCTTTTAAAGATAAAAAAGATAGGTGAAAGAAGGAAGGTAGGTACTTACGTAATCTGTCAAATTTCTTTATTAGAAAATCATCTTTATCGTTTAAGCGTTAAGGTTCAATTTTGATTGAGAATATTTGACAGTTTCGGGTAGCTTGACCTGCTGTCATCCGTACATAAAGGAAGAATAGGCATTTTTGTTGGACTGTCTCTTATGTTATTTTTGCATACGTATGAGTGTTGATTCTCAGTCAAATTTGAATAAATAAATTTTAACTGGTACCTATTTTCAGATTTATTCACAAACAACCCAGACTACTTAGCATGTCAATGGCAAATATTATTAGAAGTGAGTTTTTGTTTTCATGGTCTGGCCCATTACTTACTCAGTAACGCTAACGCCATTCTCTAATGTACTCATTAGGAACATCCTCACGTGTAAAGGTGACGAGAAACCAACTAACCCAATGATACACTGGTTATCATACATTAAATCAAAACGCACCTTTTGGGTGCCTTTTAAACCTAATTGTTTTGGGGGGAAACCGACATCCGACCTCTGAGGACCGAACTCGAGGAGTGTGGAATTTTTACATCAACAAAACGACCCTTGTAATCACCATCCGCACAAAGGATGTGGTCCCGGTTCCTCCAAAAAGACCAATTCCGATTTTAGCCAAGATAATTTATAAATCTCAGGGACAATAACCTCTAAAATCCCTTCATTGTATGATGTTTATATAATTGAGATAAACACATTACCAGCATAATAAAAAAAACAAACAGCGAGATAAGCGGCAATTGAGAACGCGTGCGCAAATTACAAGTTGCGACCTTTTAACTGACACGCGCACGCGCCGTTATGACTGTATTGTCGTGTAAATGTATTACATTATTCAGATACCTACTTATCACCTCACACTCAACAATTATCTGCTGATTAATTTGTGACATACCAAAAGAAACTGTTGCAGCGAAACAAAAGAGGAATCATCTTCGCTAAAATACGTTTTAATTTTGTTTTTAAATATGATCAAATATTCATAAATTCCCCTTATTAATAAAAGCTGCTTAAACTTAACTAGTGATTAGCGATTCTTTAAACATACATTTTTGACCTTTTAACGTTATTTAACTTTAATCATCGCTTATGGGTAAACCCCTTAAACACTGTGGTGTTTATTAATAAAGGATGATTTAAGTTAAGTGACGTTAAAAGGTCAAAAATGTATGTTGAAAGAATCGCTAATCACTAGTTAACTCTAAGCAGCGTTTATGAATAAGGCGGGATATCTATAAATAAGACAAACGTTAAATACATAACGGAAAAATACAAAACGAATATACTCAGTTGGTAACAAAAAAATTGGCTGTCTGTAGAACTCCGTCTACTGCCGATATTTGAACGTGATAACGTCTATTACATGGTAATTTTTTCTGGGTGCAATGAAATTATTTAAAATAAAGTAATGTATAACATTTATATTTTTATTTAATAGTTTGTTTAAATTTTCTAAAAAATAAAAAAAAAGCAAAAAGAAAAAGAAAAAGAAAAATTAAAAAGGAAAAATTTAAAAATTAAAAAGGATAAAAAACGTCCGTTGCCGTCAGGAATCGATCCGCGGCACCTTTTGAGTGAGTCGATATTAATCCGAGCGTTTCACTACTCGGCTATCAATGCTTTAATCATGTATGCGAAAAACTGCTACTAATTGTTTACAACCGTGCTTTTAGGTAAATAATATTACACTCTAAAGCTACAAGGCTAAGGTTAGTTTTAGTAGGCGTGGACTCCGTGTAGCGTCAGATTCGGCCGTTACGCAGTTTTCGCGACTGACTCCCAGCATACCGATTTAATAGACGTTATCACGTCAAAAAAAAGTCTTTGTTGGGTATGCGTCGACTTAAATTCTTTGATTTAATTGACACGCCACGACACGCGACATGGCGACTAGGATGACGAAGTGTCTCAACGTTCTACTGCTGCGCTGTGTGTCGTGGGTTTGTTTCCTGCATGGAACAAATATTTGTACTGCCTACAGGCAGTTGTTCCGGGTTTGGCCGTTTGTATAGTGAGTTGAAATATTTATAAACGTATGTTAGGAGAAATTTTGTTTATTTTTGGGAAAAAGTTATTAAAAAAATAACTCAAAGCATTTATATCAAACACTTAAGGTGTATAGTAGGCTCAATGACCTTGTGTATTATAATATAATAACCAATTACAGGCATCGTATTTAGAAAATAAAGCTGCAGTTCGGACTATATCTACAGATAATAACGTAAAATGACGATCAAATGCACCCACCAGGCAAAGTCTTGCCGCCAAGCGGTTTGTCTTGTTCCGGCTGATGTCTGGTGAAGCCGTACGGAGGACGGGTCTGAGCAGTTGTGTTGCGATGTGTGCCGGGTACGATGCGCCAAATGTTGTTGTGTTGGGAGTTTGGTCGTGGAGGGTCTTCAGATCAAACTCCCTTTGGCGCAGCATCGTTGGACGTGTTGTTGGGTTTAACATTAATAATAATTCGCTCAGTTTTTCTGAGTGAATCTTCTTCTTCTTCAGCCTATGGATGTCCACTGCTGGACAAAGGCCTCCCCCAAGGCTTTCCACGCTGACCGGTCTTGTGCTGCCCGCATCCATCGGCTTCCCGCGACCTTCACCAGGTCATCGGTCCATCTTGTTGGGGGCCTCCCTACGCTGCGTCTTCCAGTACGTGGCCGCCACTCCAGAACCTTACTGCCCCATCGGCCATAGGTTCTACGAGCAATGTGCCCTGACCACTGCCACTTAAGTTTAGCGACTAGCAGAGCTAGGTCGGTGACTTTGGTTCTTCTGCGGATCTCCTCATTTCTGATCCGATCACGCAGAGCTCTTTCCATTGCCCTTTGTGTGACTCTGAGCCTTCGTATGAGGCCCAGTGTGAGCGACCACGTTTCAGTTCCGTAAGTCATCACTGGCAACACACACTGATCAAAGAATTTAGTTTTGAGACACTGTGGTATCTTGGACGACGAGAAGATGTATCGTAGCTTCCCAAACGCTGCCCAGCCGAGTTGGATTCGACAAGACATCTCTTTCTGGAAGTTGGACCTACCTAGTTAGACTGTTTGTCCCAGGTATATATACTCGTCAACGACTTCGAGTGCAGAGCAACCAACTGAGTGAATAGGCTCTTAATAAACTAGCGCGCTTTACCATCAACGATCGCATCACTGCTTCCCATCAGGCGGGATTGCGGTCAAGCGCTAGTTTATAATTATTAAAAAAAAAGACTAAGCCACTATATTCTATAACAGAATAGCTGAAAATCCTACTAAATATTATAAATGCGAAATTTTGTGAGTATGGATGGATGTTTGTTACCTTTTCACACAAACACTGCTTTAGATAAAATTTGGCACACTTCTTCAGCCTATAGAGGTCCACTGCTGAACAAAACCCTTCCCCAAGGTTTTCCATTACATTGGGGGGGCTTGGCATAATCTCCAAGCTCGGCAGACGGCTTGGGGATCGCAGTAATTTGATATTCTACAGGAGAAGCGCTGCTGCCCGCTTCCCTGGTGAAAGTTCCCTTAATCGCCTCTTACGACACCCACGGGAGGATATGGGTTGGTACTATTCTAAGCCCGGTACCACACGGAGGAAATTTGGCTCACGGATAGTTTATAACCAGGAATAACGCATAGGATCACGATATTCCCTCGGGATCGGATCTTACGCGGATGAAACCGTAAAGCGCAGCTAGTAAGTTAGTTATATATCAAGTTTGGGTCAACAAACTCACTCTCAGAATACAGAACTCTGCCTATGCCACTATAAAACCAAATGAACTTTTGAATAATCCATTGATGAGCAAACATAACCTCAACTTAACAAAAAAAAAGTGAGGATTTTATGGTATAAGGAAGAAACGTAAAGCAAAATCTTAAAAAAAATACACAATAAATTTACTGCAAGCCAAGCTGCTACCGCACAAGACAGGTTTTTCTTACAATGTCGTAAACCAGTGTTGAATTTTTACAAAATTTTCCAGCCATCTTGCATAATACCTGGGAGATCAGAGGCAATTACAGCTTATAAACTTATTTATGTGGCCGTAAATAATAATATAAACGATATTTACCCCGTCTGGTGGCTGATCATCAAGTGTTTATGACCCAATCGTCTTCGCCTTCATGTTTTTTTCCTCAATATTCTCATATATCGTACGTGAGCCAAATATATAAGTGGCTTCTTCAATACTTCCTTTAAAATCTGTCCCTGATACGATCCATTAAGCATATAAACGTTGCTTAAAGTTAACTAGTGATTAGCGAATGTTTAAACATATATATTTGACCTTTGCACGTCACTTAACTTTTATCATCGTTTATGGATAAACACAATAGTGTTTAAGGGAAACCCCTTAAACACTATATTCATAAACGATGATTAAAGTTTATGTTTTACGATACGGTTCGTGAGTGGCTGAGCGATCGACAGCTGCGCTGCCTGTCCCGGTTTTTTTGTTATAATGGCACTTTTGTCGTCGAGACAGAAAAATCTTATGTAATTTTTCAGGTCACCCCAACTGCGGCTCACTATCAATCAAAATCAGAGTAGTTTTAATGTATATTGCTAATCCATTATTTCATATGTTCCAAAGAATTGTGTGCTCTACAACGCAAATAACGCAATGAATGTCGTTGAAATGTCAAAATGAAAGTATTGGCACCTAATGCGTTACGCAAAAACCACGCGGTTCGGAACTGAAAAGTGAATAGACAAAGAGTTATTTCGCATATCATTTATCATTTTGTATGTATAATATGTATAAATATAAAGTGCGATAATTACTTCGAGGTCACGATGTTCATATTTGGCTACCTTTGATCTTGACTGATTCTCTTCGTAAATCGTGCCCAGTGCCCGTAAAATTAAACCGATATGATACGCTGGCTTTGAAGTTAATCAAGCAAACAATGGATTTACTTTAACAGAACCAATTATGAACTACAGTTCCTTACACCTGCTTATAGTTGAAGTATTTAATCTACCTATAAGTTTATAATAGGTGTGACTCCAGAAAATCTATTTTAGTCTATCACATTTTGATATTATCTAAGTCCTATCCTGTCTTCGAAAAACAGGTATGCTGGGAAAGATTTTCTTCGAAATAAGCATCACCTTTGCTCTTTTTTTCTTGTCTTTTTTATATGTGTGTATGTACATAAGTAGTTAAATAAATAAAATATCATGTCATCTAAATCACTTATTTTTATACAGTACACACCTTGTATTTACATATGTATGTATATTGCGCGAGTTATGACAACGCAATAACCGGCTAAAACAAAAATGAACTGAAAACAGTCGTTATTTTTAATGTAGAAGATCCTAATCACTGCCATAATAATACTTGCCATAATAACGAAACGCCCCGTGTGGTACCGGGCTTAGAATAGTACCAACCCATATCCTCCCGTGGGTGTCGTAAGAGGCGACTAAGGGAACTCTCTCACCAGGGAAGCGGGCAGCAGCGCTTCTTCTGTGGAATATCAAATCCTGCGATCCCCAACCCGCTTGCCAAGCGTGGGGATTATGGCAAACCCCCCCCCATAATGTTGCACACGACTAAGCCAAGGCCCCTAGTCCCCGGCAGCTCCGCTATTCCTGGTCATTGTGGTAGCGGCCAAGGTAACGGCGGGGCAAGGGGTGCGAAGAATCTCCGGAAGAGATCCGGCTACCACAAACAACGACGGATCGACCTGGCAACACTGAACGTGCGCACACTGCGGACCGACGAGAGGGTTATTGAACTGGAGGAAGAATTGAGCAGGTTACGATGGGGTGTCCTGGGATTATCTGAAGTCCGAAGAGAGGGTGAGGACTCGATAATCCTTAAATCCGGTAACTTGCTCTATTTCCGGGAGGGCGATCATCAGTCCCAAGGTGGTGTCGGGTTCCTCGTCCACAGGTCCCTTGTGGACAATGTAGTGAAGATCGAGAGTGTGTCGACCAGGGTGGCGTTCCTGGTACTCAGAATAACGAAACGGTATTCGCTGAAGGTCATTCAGGTATACGCCCCGACCTCGACACACTCCGACGATGAAGTAGAGACTATGTATGAGGACATCTCTAAAGCCATACATAGCTCAAAAACTCACTACAGCGTTATCATGGGGGACTTCAACGCTAAACTGGGAAAACGGAGCGGTGAGGAGCTCGGACTGGGAAATTTTGGATTTGGGCGTCGGAACTACCGAGGCCACATGTTGGCTGGCTTCATGGAGAGGGAGGGACTCTTTATGATGAACTCCTTCTTCAGGAAGCGTGAACAGCGGAAGTGGACTTGGATCAGTCCCGACGGGGTCACTAAGAATGAGATAGACTTCATTATGACGACAAAAAGGCACATATTCAATGATGTCTCAGTGATCAACTCGCTCAAATGCGGCAGCGATCATCGTATGGTCAGAGGCACATTGAATCTGAACATAGTGTCCGAAAGATCTCGCCTGATGAAGTCTACGCTCCGGCCAGCACCCATCCAGATCCATAACTCCGAAGGTTTCCAGCTCGAGCTCCAAAATCGCTTCGAATGCCTAAGTGGTGACGTGGACGAATACAATGACGGGTTTGTAGAAGCTGTCCGTACGGTCGGGACCAAGTATTTTAAGACCCGCCGTACAAATAGAACTAAAAAGCTCTCGGACTACACTCTCGAGCTCATGGAGGATAGACGTGAGATGGTTTTGCGTTCGTCAAGTGATGCTTGCAGATACCGGCAGCTCAATAAGCAGATCTCAAAGTCTCTGAAGCGCGACCTACGTCGGTATAATACCGAGCGTATAACGGAGGCCATAGAGCGAAACAGAGGCTCTAAAGTTTTCGCTAGGGATCTGACTATTGGGCATAGCCGGCTAAGCAAGCTGAAGACTGACGACGGTAGGATCATAACGTCCGGGCCCGAGCTTTTGAGGGAAGTCGAGAATTTCTATGGACAGCTCTACACTTCGACGACAAAACCCGCATTAAATCTTGCTGAAGACCCTAGAGCAAGATTAACCCGACACTACACCGAAGATATCCCGGACGTCAGCCTGCAGGAGATTCGATTGGCTCTGAAACAACTTAAAAACAACAAGGCGCCGGGCGATGACGGAATAACGGCAGAGCTACTGAAGGCGGGTGGTGAACCGATCCTTAGGGCCCTTCAGAAGTTATTTAATTCCGTCATAGTCAAGGGAAAAACGCCACAGGCATGGCACAGAAGTGTGGTGGTACTCTTTTTCAAAAAGGGTGACAACACCCTTTTGAAAAACTACAGACCCATCTCACTTCTGAGTCATGTCTATAAGTTGTTTTCGAGAGTCCTCACGAATCGTCTCGCCTGCAGGTTTGACGACTTCCAGCCACCCGAACAAGCCGGTTTCCGAAAGGGCTTCAGCACAGTAGACCACATACATACGCTACGGCAGGTTATACAGAAGACCGAGGAGTATAACCTACCCCTTTGCTTGGCGTTTGTGGACTACGAAAAAGCCTTTGATTCGATCGAGACCTGGGCTGTACTGCAGTCTCTCCAGCGGTGCCAAGTAGACTATCGGTATATTGAAGCGCTGAAGGGTTTGTACGAAAACGCCACCATGTCAGTCCGAATACAGGACCAGACCTCGAAACCAATACCTCTCCAACGTGGTGTCAGACAGGGAGATGTTATCTCCCCGAAATTGTTTACCGCTGCATTGGAGGATGTCTTCAAGGTTCTGGACTGGAAAGGACTGGGCATCAACATCAATGGCGAGTACATGACACACCTTCGGTTTGCTGATGATATCGTAGTCATGGCTGAGACCGCGGAGGACCTGAGTACAATGCTCGAAGACCTCAGCAGAGCCTCCGAGCGAGTCGGTCTTAAAATGAACATGGGCAAGACGAAAGTCATGTCTAATGCCCATGTTGTACCGACTCCTATAAAGATTGGAGACTCTGTTCTCGAAGTTGTTGACAGTTACGTGTACCTGGGACAAAATATCCAGTTAGGAAGGTCCAACTTCGAGAAAGAGGTCAATCGTCGAATCCAACTCGGCTGGGCTGCTTTCGGGAAGCTACGAAGAATCTTCTCGTCCGAAATACCGCAGTGTCTCAAGACAAAAGTCTTCGACCAGTGTGTGTTGCCAGTGATGACATATGGAATTGAGACGTGGTCGCTAACAATGGGCCTTATAAGAAGGCTCAAAGTCACTCAAAGGGCAATGGAGAGGGCTATGCTTGGGATTTCACTGCGCGATCGAATCAGGAATGAGGAGATCCGCAGAAGAACGAGAGTAACCGACATAGCCCGAAGAATTGCAACACTAAAGTGGCAGTGGGCTGGACACATTGCCCGTAGGACCGATGCCCGATGGGGCCGACGGGTTCTCGAGTGGCGACCACGCACCGGAAGACGTAGCGTGGGTAGGCCCCCGACAAGGTGGACCGACGACCTGGTGAAGGTCGCGGGAAACCGCTGGATGCGGGAGGCGCAGAACCGGTCGTCGTGGAGAACCTTGGGGGAGGCCTATGTCCAGCAGTGGACGTCTTTCGGCTGAAATGATGATGATGATGATGATAATAACGAAACTATGCTAAACTAATCCTTGTGCTAGTTTCGTTGAAAACTTTTATATTCATTGAAACACCCGCATAAATATTATTCTAGTTACCAAAGTCAGAAGTAAGCCACAACCCACAATTCTACCGGTGACTGCAAACAAAGGATAACCATGCTATAAGTATCTTGTGTACAGCGAGCATAGGGTTGATAGACGCCCCAAACATTCCTAAGGCTTTTAAATTGCCTTAAATGAAATGATAATCAAACCAAAATTCTTCCTACTTTACAGACAATGATGATCAAGTGATTTGCCTGAATTTTTCTGAAACTGCCATGCTCGTCTCGAATTCTGGGAAGGACAGACGAAAATTCGATCACTAAAAAGAGCGGAACTTATTTAAAAGCGCACAAAAAATAAGTAATTTAGCCTAAAGGCTTGCTTGACATTAGGTCGGTTGCCAACAAGTTTATCCAATGTGATGCCTGGCAACCCTATAAGTACTATACACTTGTTCACCAACCTTCTAAGCTAAGTTACAGGTTCCTGCGGTTGCGGTGAAAGACAACAATTTGTTTCGTATTAGTTTTATAAATTGTGTGTTTCGCAAATTAAATGACAAGGCTGGTTCACGATGTTCGCGGTTAGAACCTTGGCTTCTGTAGTGATGATGTGCCACAGCTTTGTTTATTAACTCTCACTCATTTCAGACTTATTCACACAAAGAAAGACCTTTAGTAACCGCCACTTGAACTCTGAGCAAGTTTCTCTACCTATTCAATGTTTAGAACTGTATCTCAAAGGTAGTATCAGCTGAAAAGTTAGTAAAGTAAGTTTCAAGGGAGATGTCAATAGTGTTGTGTATAAGTCTTCACGGCGAAATAGTTACAAAATTGCACTGCTGAATTATCATTTGCACCTATCTTCGAATCTATAGTGATTTACCATCTTCTTTGTAGCATTATTCTATTTCTCATTGCTGAACAAAGCATTGCCTCCATTTTGTCTACATAGGTACCTACTAACCTCATTCGTAAATATAATAATTTAAGATTGATACACCAAGGATAACAAAGATCCATCACAATAATTACCGACTTAGGAATAACACTCGAATTTCTACATTTAAATAACATTACAGTACAGTAGCTGTAGTCAGCTGCTGTCAGAAGTTTATACTTAATAGAGGCCAGCCACAGATACTAGACTGATGTAGTCTTTCCTTGTATCCGAGCAAATACGTGATCTGGAACAGCACTCGTTTCAGGAAATAAACCGTTTCTTCGTTTGTCTCGCATAGTGACAGTTCTGGGTCTTTGAACTTTGCCATCTGACGTGATCTATGCAACAGTAGGATCAACATACATAAAACCAGTACTGTCGGTACAGTTATTAGGCTCGGCTTAACGAAGACATCCAACAAATTACAATTTAAAACAATTTCGATTGTACAAAATTGATATCACATCAATGTAAGATGCATATCTTAGATCTTTTGTTCTTGATGAATTTTAAGTTTCAGTTCAAATCCGGGACCTTATTTGGACTACTGATATTCAGCGCTATTCAATCTATATCCATAGGAAACAATGATTTTTATATGAAACGCGTACGCATCCGTTAATCATTACGGCCGCGTACGCACTCCATAAAAAATCGAGCTGTATAATAAGTGTCGGTAGTCCCTTGTGTTCTATCATTGACACAATAATTACATACAATTTCCTAAATGATTACCTTCAAACTCTTGCGCAAGTTTACAATACGCATGTTGCTGAGACATTATTTAATAGTATGCCATAAAAGATCTTACATATTGATGCAACAACAAATGACTGTGGAGATTTTATGGGAGCCATTTTAGAAGCTACATATTTAATATGATCGAATTGATGGCTCCATTTGGAAAGTGATTTTGATTTAAAACAGTTGCGGAGCTGCTAGCAGATTCCGCTTAGCATATTAACATAAAATGAGCGGCATTACTCGTCAACTGAATACATCCTATCCACAATAGAATTGTCCTTGTGACGTGGCTTAGGTTTCTTATTCCAATAGCGTGATCTAGACTAGACAGACTTTTTAATATCAATTCTTATATGCATCCACTGTTTCTAATGATTTCAGTGCAGTCATCAGTTCTTTATCTCTTCCATTACATATTATATCATCATCCATACCAAATTATTTGGACTCTTGTCTTTCTATTTTATAACATTTTTTTTATTTTTGGAGACGGTCATCGGTCCGTCACCAAAAAAATGTTATAAAATTAAACTAACAGTCATAATTCGTATAATAAGTAACCTAACCTAACGGTATCTTTTAAACAAAGACTTCGAATCCAATTTGTAAATTACATCACTTACCGAAAGAGTGCCCGCAAAATGCAAATGCTTGTATTTTTTGTATTGTTCTAAGTTCATGGAACCATATCGCCGATTGAAAGGTTAATAATTGTTGTAACCGCGAAGACGATAGGTACAGAAAAAAAGCTCCTTGTCTACTTCCGACAGTTCTATTATGGGAGTTTTAAGTGCTCCCAATTTGACTCGGTAAAAATTAAAGCAATTTGAGCTTTGTAATCTCAACCGTTTTCCGAACTTCATTTTGTAGTAAGAATAATAATAACTGTATAATAAATTGTAGTGATAATGTGGGTTAGTTATAATCACAGCTTTGTCTAACCCTCTAAAGAATACAGACCTGATTATATGTTATGTAGTGCTAGTTATTGCTCATCAAAAATTTATGAGCTAATTAGGTATGTACGTCCATATCAGTCCACTCTTCAATTTCACAAGAAAACCGTTCCCTATTTTGCATTTCACTGCTTCGACGATATACATTTCATTAGCCTACTAGACTATTAATGATATTCGTCTGCGTCTTTCACACAGCTTTTGATATCTAGCAATTTTATTTGCATATCGTGAGTCGTCGCTTCCAGTTCAGGGTACAGTTCGTTGTGTATGCGCACCATGGCTGCGGCTTCCTGTTAATGAAGCGCTAGAGTCGATGTGCCGAGCAGTATAAGTCTGTATAAGAATTACTACTACTGCCAGTCATTGATGTTAAGTGACCGGATAAGGCGGCATTAGCAATGACGCTTTATATCTAAATTATTAAGACTATGATCTTCTAAGCGACGCTGTAAAGCAAAAAGAGATCAGAACTTGATGTACGAGCAAATCGATTTTCAAACTAATGCGTATACAAAATAGCGACTGTACATCGCCTTTTTGAACGGCCCTTCTCATTAATAATGTTGGCAATGATTTTGAAAACATAAATTATTTAAGTAAAAAGCAACGTCAGTATAAATGATCAGTCATCTAGATTACCTCAGCGATTCCTCGCATGTCAACGACAATCATTTTAAAAAAAACTTGACAAAGTGTAAAGAGAGAAGTGTTATTCAATTTAAAAAATATATATTTCAGATGAAATATATAAATATCCATATAATGTTAGTAAAAATAAAGCTTAATCCAATGTTAGGTTTGGACTCTTATCCACCTATGTAAGAGAGGAGAGTATTTATTATATTTGAAAAATTGATACTGAGATTCCCAAAAAATACAGGATTAAATAACCCTCACGAAAAGTATCGAAATAAAAGCTATATTAAGACAAAAAAAATACCTAAAATAGGATACAAAAGGAACCTTGGGGATTGGTAAACAAAACATCACTAGCTTTGAAAGGTGCAATATCATCATCGAAATTAAATTGTTGGTCAATATCATCATCATCATCATAGTCAACCTTTTTTATTATCCCACTGCTGGGCACAGGCCTCCTCTCATACAGAGAAGGATAGAGCGTAATCACCACGCTTGCTCAATGCGGGTTGACGATTTCAGACTTAAACTAAATTTTCCTCAAGATGTTTTCCTTCGCCTTCAGTCAGCCTCTTAAGTATGAACCAATGTAACTTTTCTAATTGTTGGTCAATCACGATTAATTTATTTTTCATCAGTTTAACATCACCTTTACAATCATGCACAATATTAATGTTGTCATCCATCCATAAATTATTATTTCAATAAAAATGCGGATGATTACTCATTCCATATTGATGAACTATACATATTCAGATCGGTTAATAAATATTTTATTATCATCGTGGTTGAATGCTCCTTCTATACAGGTTTTGTATTATAAATTATTATGGCCATCGATATCTATCTGCTCCTCCTGAAGACTGTGATGTTGAATGAACCTAGGTATTTTTAAAAGGAACAGGTTAAAAATATCTAGTGTAACATACTAGATATTTTTAAATTCTTGTTTTAACTTGTTGTTGCTGAACGTACGGGAACATTAGGCGTAGAAGATTTTATGGCAGTTCATTAAAACTATTCATATCTAGTCATTTAATATTTTTAACATATGCATTATGATGAAGTATGGGAAAAGAAACTACTTCAATGAATTAAATCTCTTTTAACAACTTTAATAAATATTTTAGATATTAATAAGCAACTCGAAGTTGCATTCGCAGGGTTTATTCATAAAAAATCTTATATCTATGTTTCCAACATATTTATTTATTTATATATTCTTTATTGTACACCAATCAAACATCGAACAAAATACATTCAACACAAAAAACATACAATGGGCGGCATTATCACTAATGCAATCTCTTCCAGGCAACCATAATATGTACATACAACCATACAACCAAAATACCATACAATTTTATTGCTAAACATTTTTAATATTTAAGTGAAAATTTGTTAAAAATACAGTCCTCTTTCGAACAGAAGACGAATGGATGGATTGAGGACAACGGAACGTTAGCAACAGGGTCTTGTATTGCTCTATGACCTACCCTTTGCGATATGTAACAAAAACCCTGTTGTTACTTTTACCTACAGTTTAAGAACAATACGGACGTGATAAAGCAAGTCATTTATAAAAAAATTTCAACAAATATAATTAAAATAAATATTTAATCTATACTAATACAAAGAGTGTATCAGACATCGACGCACAAAGTCACAAACGAGTACCATGGGTCCAGCACATGATTCTGAACCCCTCAGTGGTGGAATTTCATGTCGGCTTTTCCATGATTAAAAAAAATATGTAGTTTTATCACTTTAGAACGTTCATAATTGTTATACTTTTATAACCCAATAAGATTTTAAAGTAAAAATTAATTAGTTCGCTAATTGCACAAAAAAGCGCAATGAAAACAAAACTCTAAAAACAGCTGATTATCAGCTGATTTAATAGAGTTCACATCAGGGATCAACGTCATACCTACAAACCCGCACGGCGGCACGCTTGCAACGTTCAAAGGCCGAGCCGACACTTTTTTTAAACACTGTAAATTCTGCAACCGTTCATTAACGACACAAATGACTATCATAATTTTATTAGTGGCATGCGGTCTAGCCTTTTCGCGAAGTTTACGTTACGATGTCAGATACACCCTGTACAATCTATACTAATATATAAAGCTGAAGAGTTTGTTTGTTTGAACGCGCTAATCTCAGGAACTGCTGGTCTGATTTGAAAAAATATTTTTGCGTTGGATAGCCCATTAATCCAGGAAGGCTTTAGGCTATATAACATCACTCTGCGACCAATAGGAGCGGAGTATATAATTAAAAAACATATCAAACCTACGCGGGGGACACAGCGGTGCGCAGCTAATTATTAATATTTGTAATCTTTAACTGATTTCTTACCACTGTAATTCTGCTTGAAGAAAATAGACATAAGTAGAACGTTCCCGCGAATTTCTTTAACTTATAAAATGAGATATTATAAAGATTTTTTCGAATATTTCGAAATTAATAGTTATTTGATTTTAAATACCCTAACAATTTGCCCCATAAGGTTTAATAATTATTAGAAAATTTTCAGATTTGCAGAAGTTAATTTTATAAGGTATTTGGGAAATTTCCCATTAACAGGCATGCCCTGTTATGAGTATATGGTATAAGTTAATAACTGCTGTATTGTACATAATATAATATGAGTTGTGAAATAAAAACATTACCATTACTAATTATAGTTTAAAAACAAGAAATAGAAGAAAGTCTTTGGCTATAACCATTAGTTCAATTTTCTCTCCATGTTTGAACGAGACTCCACGTTTGTTGCCATGTTCATAAGTATAGTGAATATTATCACTTTCACACGAAAACGTTATGTTACGTGGAGGAACGCCAAATGGAGCAAATTGCTACTACAAATAAACTGAAGTTAAGACGTTTTATGTAACTTATTTGAACATCTTATTGAGTGAAATATCAATATTGTTGTTATTTCGGACACGTGTTGAAGGGAAACACGATGATGTATCTGAAAGGAATAATAGGTAGACCCCTTTCTCGGTGGTAGGCCATAACTTCGGCCGCCGGCAGAAGTTACCACCCACCAGACAAAGCCTTGCCACCTAGCGATTTGTCGTGTTCCGGCATGATGTCTGGTGAAGCCGTACGGAGAACAGGTCTGAGCAGTTGTGTTGCGATGTGCGCCGGGTTGCACCTAATGCGCCTAATGTTTGTTGTGTTGGGAGTTTGGTCGTGGAGGGTCTTCAGATCAATCTCCCTTTGCCGCAGCATCGTTGGTCGTGTTGTTGGGTTTAACATTGCACCACCTCGCTCAACTGACGTCTTCCTTCCTATTCGCCCAGTTTTTCTGAGTGACCTATTAATACACTCTAAATAAACTTGCGCGCTGTACCATCAACGATCGTCTCACTGCTTACCATCAGGCGGGATTGCGGTGAAGCGCTAGTTTATAATTATTAAAAAAAAAAAAAAATATATCTATTCAACATTCTTGTACTCAAAATCCTACTCTATAGACCACTGTACAAAAAGACAGGTATGCGCGTACATAAGAAGGAAGCAAAAAAGCAAATATTTCAAAACAAGAACAAAAATATGTTAGGCGCTCTTAAGGAATTACGCAGCAAAAACTACTTCCACTATTACAAAAGGGATTATAAACCACAATTAACATTTTACAACGCATATCCTACTAATAAAACACTGCCACATACGAATACCATGTCCTCCGCAGGATGTGGTATATATATTTATTAGCTGCTATTGGCCTGTACATATTTTATAAACCAATTTAAATACTTATTTATCTTTCTTAATTCTCTTAATTAAAGCGTAGCATTTTAATAATCGTTTAAATATTTTCAAAGTATTCTGTAAATTTTCTGCATCAGTAACTTGAATCAGTAAATGGACTTCTATAGAATAATAAGTTATAATAACCAACGTTTATTTGCCAGAAACAGTGTTTATGTTTCTTGGGGCTAATAAGGATGTATCCAAGGTATGAAAATCAAAAAAAATATTAGTCCGTCTTTTAGAAAATAAAACAATTAAGACCCGTATTTTTTATTTTGTCGAAATTACCAAAAACTACTGAGATATAGCGTATTAAAGTTACTGAATGGGGACATTTCAAATCAATATATCTTCCTAAGCATTTGAATGAAATAAAAAATACGTGTTCAATATTTTTTATAAATCTATCTGATGGACATTAAATTATTTTTTAGGATACAGCCCAATTTTACAAATCAGATATGTCTTATACGATGTCAAAAATGTATAATGTTTGGTGAAAAACGACCCTGTCAAAAAGATAAGTTGTCTTTCAGTAGTAAGAACACTCAATATCATTTCATCACACGCTCATTATGTTTACCAAAATAAAATTATTTTCGAAAGATTACATATTTTCATTTATTCAAAGTTTCATTTATTCAAGGGCACAAATAAAATAAATTTTCTTCATTACATTACTATTACACATAAATACATAATAATCAACCTATTAGCAAAAATTCATATCTTACCTCCACGAAAGTTAACCACGGTCGAAATAAAAAAAAAAGTGTGGCCGTTATACGCATTGCGTGTCCCACTTTCTGGTCGAATGCCATCCATAACTTAAGACCCAAATTTATGTATCTAACTAGTTTATTTTCTTTTTTTTTTTACTAATCTATTACCTAAATAGATTTAAGTAACTTGAGGGCTCTGGGTAAATAACCTTTCTAACAGCTCTCATTCAAATTAAGCTTACACCTTTCCTATTTCAATCTACCTAGCCCTTGACCAGTCATTTTAGGGTCGACTTCTAATCAAACCAGATACAGCATAGCCAGTATTTTACAAAGAATACCAATTATTGGTAACACGATACCCTTAGCAAGACTTGTAATTAGACCTTTTTTTTAATAAATATAAACTTGTGCTTTTCTGCAATCCCGCCTGATGGTAGATAAGCAGTGATAAAATCGTTGATAGCCTTCGTGGCGTAGCGGTAGCGAACGCGGCCGCTGCGCAAGGAGGGGCGGGTTCGATCCCCGCGCAGTGGAAATATTTATATGCATGAATATTAATATGTGGACTGGTCTGGTCGTGTCTCGGAAAGCACGTTAAGCCGTTGGTCCCGGTTGCCATACGAACATCTAATGGCAGTCATTATAGGTTGTTGGAGCCCTCAAAAGTCCTACAATTGGTCTAACTTGCAATGCTTCGACATGGCCTTCCGGTTATGGAGGACAGACGGCAGTCGCTTCATGAAAAATATCGAAGTTTAGCCAAAAATGAGCAGTTACACTGGTAAAGACCCTAGACTCCAAATCTAAAAAGCTTCGGATACGACTGGGATTAACGCTGAGATGAAGAAGCAATCGTTGATGATAAAGCGCGCTAGTTTATTAAGCCTATTCACTCAAAAGGCTTCGTGAATAGGATGGAACACGGCAGTTCAGCGAGGAGAAGCAATGTTAAACCCAACAACACGCCCAACGATGCTGCGCTAGAGGGAGATTGCCTGGAGACCCTCCACGGCCAAACTCCCGACACTACAACATTTGGCGTATCGTACCCGGCACACATCGCAACACAGCTGCCCAGACTGGTCCTCCGTACTTTTGGGCTTCTTCCGTAACGACTGTCAAAGATGACTACGAATGACTGCAAAGGCCAAATCAGGCACAGGTTGGTGTATATGTAACTTACGGCCTATATACAGACAGATTATGCTAAATTAAGCTTGACCTTAGATCTACCTGAACAGCTGTTATCATTTACAGTACAATCATGTTATTAAAATCAAAGAAATCGAACAATATATTTAATGCTCAAAATAAGGTTGTTATATTTGCGTTTTAAGGTTTTCTGCTCATGCAGCAGCTGCACCATCAGCCAACCTACTTGCTTGGAAGATGGGATGGCGCGAAGGTGTCAACACAGGTTGCATCCCACACTAAAAGCCTACCCAGCTTCCAAAGTATTATGGTCTTCCCTCTGGCCACTTTCCATCTTCGCGTGCCAAGCCATTCGATTCTAAAACAGCTGGCCCGGCCTTGGGGTCCGAGTGCTCATCGAATTTGAGGCCAAACGGTTAGTTGACTCTTCACGTCACCAAAGGGCTAGCCTATTTTTAGCCCAAAGAAACAGTGTGCCTTTCAAGCTACCAGTGGCGAAGGGTGAAATTTTGACAAAGGGAAGCCGGTCCAAAAAAAAAAAAAAAAGAAAAAAAAAAAAAAAAAACACTTAAACACTTACCTACTGCAGGATATTTTGTTAGGGAATAAGAGTCAAGAAAAAATAAAATAAAAATTTACAAAAATAATAAAGTGTTAAAAACCGAACCACACAAACACCGATCCAAAACCAACAAAAATATTAAGCAAAAGTAGTGGCGTGGTTTCTTTGTCTCTTTCTAATAGAGGAGAGGAGAGAACTGCAAGCCGTTTGACATTAGCCTATATTTATCAAGTTTTACCGACAGTTAGCGAGCATTAGAAAGAGATGGTCTGACACGCTCTGTCTCTTTTCGCCTCATAGTAAAACGTTGACCGAGGTAAGCCGACATTCGTCGAGTTGCCTTCATGTACGAAAAATTGAAGCGCTAATTAATTTACGACTATAAAATGAAATGTGATACTTAGGGTATTGCTAAGAATTACTATTGCTATTGTAAATCGCGCAGGCATTTGATTAATAATACTTTGTTAATGAAATAGAATGTAAATACTTTTGTATGAATATGGAACTGATTTTTGAAAGGTAACCCGGTGGGAATCGGCTTGTATGGACTCTTCGCCACTGAAGCTACCAACCTTTTGGACACATCCCATTGACATAAGATAATTTTTTTGATGCCTAATGAGCCTTATTCTTCTTCTTTGACCTATCGAAGTCCACTGCTGGACAAAGACCTCCCCCAAGGCTTTCATTGCTTTGTGGGGATTTGCCGTAATCAACACGCTTGGCAGGCTTGTTGGGGAACACAGTAATTTGATATTCCACGGGAGGAGCGCTGCTGCTCGCTTCCCTGGTGAGAGTTCCCTTAGCCGCATCTTACGAAACCCACGGAAGGATATGGGTTGGTACTATTCTAATCCCGGTACCACACGGGAGTCTTATTCTTATTTTTTTATTTCATACTTCTGTAAAATGTTTATAAGTATAGATTTTTGTATTAGCTTGTTTATTTCAAATGTAAAGTATTGTAATCATTTCGATTAAATCGTTATTTTGCAGAAATATAAGTAATGCATTTTAACGATGTGGTGATTGCCGGTATCTATGGGTATGCAGATGACAGCACAGTTGTGGAGAGATACCTGCCGGAAGCTCGGGCTAGTAAAGGATCAATCCGGTCCGAAAGAGAGGCTATGGTAGAGCGTACGAGCGTACGACTTCTAATGTTGTACAAAGCACATGTCCGCTCGTGTGTGGAGTACTGCAGCCACATTTGGGCTGGTGCTGCGAAATGTCACCTGGCTACTTTGTTCAGGCTCAGGCAATTTGATTCAGTGGAGAGGCGTGCGAAGAGGCTGATGGGCGACCCAGATTTAACTGGAAACGGTCTCCAAAGCCTGGAGCCCAGGCGTAGAGTAGCCAGCCTTTCGGTCTTCTATAGGATGCATTCTGGTGAGTGTGCAAGGGAATTGCATGATTTAATTCCCCCATCTCCGTTCCACCATCGGACAACCCGTCGTACGGCGACATTCCACCCTTATTTTGTTAACTCCACTACGATCCGGACGAAGCGTTTCGCTTCCTCTTTTATACCGCGTACATCGAGGGACTGGAATAGTTTGCTGGTGGCGGTATTTCCGTCACACTACAATTTCAGTGTCTTCAAGGCTAGAGTGAATAGGCTCTTAATAAACTAGCGCGCTTTACCATCAACGATCGCATCACTGCTTACCATGAGGCGGGATTGCGGTCAAGCGCTAGTTTATGACTTATAAAAAAATATATTAACTATCAAAATATTTTAAAAGCTAAAACAACCCCTTCTCAATGCTAGTCAGATCATTCTTCCTTTTTGCAACAGAGATACTACAGACTTACTATTCCAAAACAAAACATGACTGTCTAAGCATTTCTGTAGTAAAATATCCATTTGTCATGCTTTCCACGTATACAGACTAGCTTTATAATCTGTTTAAGTAAAACACTTTCCCCTGTGAAGGTCGCTAGCCTGTGCTTTGAATGTTACGCCTTGCGCCCGCGCAACTATCCGCTATGAATAAACTATTTTACATAATGAGATGAGCATACAAATATATTTTGTATTCCGTTCAGTTTATTACTTGTATGACCTTGAAGATTTCATTTTGTTGGATTCATATTTTTGCACTTTGTTACATTCATATTTTTCTAATTTGTGTAATATTTAACGACAATGTGATCGTGGCTATCGTTAGGTCTTAGGTAGCCAAAGTACACACACGCGTACAGAGAATATGATTTAAAGCTACATCTACATGCCGTGGAATGTTCGAAAGACATCGCCTCTGGCGCATAGGCAACTGAAGGAACACGGGTGGGTTTTAAAAATCAAGTCTATACCTATAGATCTAGCTAACTATCTTCTGCTAGCTAAAATTACGTTTTAAGACGGATAACATAAGGTATCATATACGTCACTTGGCAGCACCACATATACCTATATAACAGAGGAAGGTAAGTACTTACGGCAAAACGCTTGTGCAAATGCTAATTAAACCTAACACAGTAATGTTACGGACGAAGCTAATGCGACTGGTTTGTTCAATTACTCTATGAAAAAAATAACTTTATAATTCCAACCTTATAATTTTAATTACGGTCTAACAGGCACCTGACTAATACCTTACTTGTTGGGTTTTAATTGAAATAAGAATATAGCAGCTCAATTCACGATTACAAATAAAGAAAATAGGACTTAGAGAATTTAAGTAGGTACTACATTACCACATTTGTTAATAAAGTGGCGATTTTTTTTTTTTTTTTTTATAAATTATAAACCAGCGCTTGACCGCAATCCCGCCTGATGGTAAGCAGTGACGCGATCGTTGATGGTAAACCGCGCTAGTTTATTAAGAGCCTATTCACTCTAGCCTTGAAGACACTCAAATTGTAATGTGACGGAAACACCGACGCCGGCAAATTGTTCCAGTCCTTCGATGTACGCGGTATAAAGGAGGAAGCAAAACGCTTACTGGTTTATCGAGCACAGATAGAGTATTGATGTGTTTTCTACAATTCAGCAGTATTTCGTTCACTTTATCGCACTTAATTACTATGGGCTACTTAGCGCAGGTGCCGTCATCTAAATCACGAGACGATTATGCTCTCAATTAATCTGTTATTTGTGATATACAACATTCTTCTGCTCTCGTTCTTAATTAGTTTTGATTTTGCTTACTTTGGCAATAGGTTGGTCCTCTATTATTACACTTAAACATACCTAAATGCTAAATGTGGGTGTAAGTGCCTATTAAAGGATCGCGTTTGTCTAACTCTTTGGGCGTAATGTTTCTGTGAATTTTCTGAAGAGCCAATAAAGGCAAAACTTAATTAAGAGACTCAAACTAAAACAACAGTCAGTCAACAACAGTCTCTGACTTGTATGAAAATCAGTACGCAATTGTTTTTGTTGGTTTTCCTGCATCCTTATTACGTAACACTACGTATCAATTACAATCGAATTTATTTTGAAGGATAACTATTGCTAGGAATCCATTACATTATACGTTCGGAAAATAATCTGCACAAAAGTGTAAATAACGCAATGAATCACGTATGAAATAACGTGACTACTTATACTGTCAAAATGAAATCCATTACTACTGTTTGTGTGTCAATTAGATGGCTGCCGTTTGATGACTGGAACATATTTTTCATTTCATTGATAAAGAAGATGAGGTGAATATTGAAAGCACATTGTGCTTCCTATTCGGGACACAAGCGGTATAAATTATAAATTATTAACTTGTGTTTTCGTATCCGTAATCAAGATTACAAGTTTGAGATATTATCAAGTGACTTAGCTTGTAAATATTTCAAGGTTTATTTAGTGTTCTAACTAGTGAGGTGACACCAAATAGGTCACTAACGGTAACACAACTTCATAGTTGTGATCATTAAAAATTTATTACAGACCTACTAGCGGGCGAAGCAGGGGCCGATACCCTCCTTCACAAGCTTTTTACGACTAGCTAAAGACAGTAATATTTCTTTGTTAGTTTAATATTTTTGTTTTATACATAAATCTTACACATAGCCTCCGGCGTAGCGGTAGCGAACGCGGCGCAGGGAGGCGCGTGTTCGATCCCCGCGCAGAGTTAATATTTATATGCATGAATAATTGAATAAGAATATTTGCACTGGTCTGGTCGTGCCTCAGAAAACACGTTCAGCTGTTGGTCCTGGTTGCTATACGAACATCTAGTGGCAATCATTACGGGGTGTTGGAGCCCTCAGAAGTCCAACAATTGATCTAACTGCACTACTTCGATATATTCTTCGGGTTATGGAGGTCAGACGGCAGTCGCTTCACGTAAAATTTCGAAGTTTAGCAAAAATCAGCAGCTAGACTGGTACAGCGGACCCCAGACTCCAAAGTTCAAAAGCTTCGGATACGACTAGGATTAACGCTGAGTTGATGACGATGATGACATAAACCTTACAGAGCAACTCTTTAAAGGATGGTGCAAACGTTAAACACGTCTAACTCAGTTGCGCCTTTTAAAAGAACAACGCGACCACATGTACGACAATAATTCATAATATTATTATGTATTTATGAACTACAATGTAATATAGTTTACATGGCCTAGGGCTGACCCACACATATTTCAAATGTGATGGATGGCCACCTCTATAAGTTGAACCGCAAAAGCATATTTGCATAGTTGAGGCAAACTGAATAGTTAAAATCACTGGAGGCGAATTCCTGGTTGGCATGAGGACTTACGACCTATTGTACTTGCCTTCGTGACAATGTAACAGATGGAAGGGAGACGAACTGTTTTTGCACCTGAACGGCAGTTAGTACTATTTCAAACTTGGGAAAACAGATGTTGATCATTGGAACTATTGTTTATATAACATATTAACCTGCATGGATATTATATTGATATTGTTGAATTAAATTTTATGAACATGAACCCCTTATAATATTATGTATGAAATTTAAATTAATTTATATGTGTCAATCTTATTATGAATGAAATAAAAGGCTTTATTATTATTTTTTTTTAATAATTATAAACTAGCGCTTGACCGCAATCCCGCCTGATGGTAAGCAGTGATGCGATCGTTGATGATAAAGCGCGCTAGTTTATTAAGAGCCTATTCATTCAGAAAAACTGAGCGAATAGGAAGGAAGACGGCAGTTGAGCGAGGTGATGCAATGTTAAACCCAACAACACGACCAACGATGCTGCGCCAAAGGGAGATTGATCTGAAGACCCTCCACGACCAAACTCCCAACACAACAACATTAGGCGCATCGTACCCGGCACACATCGCAACACAACTGCTCAGACCCGTCCTCCGTACGGCTTCACCAGACCTCATGCCGGAACACGACAAATCGCTTGGCGGAAAGGCTTTGTCTGGTGGGTGGTAACTTCTGCCGGCGGCCAATGTTATGGCCTACCTATTTATTTATTAACCTGCACGGCAAATGCGTAACCCACTATAACTTGCAATAGGTTTGATTTTGACAATTCAATAAGATTCATTGCTTTATTTACGTTGTTGAGCTGACATACTTTACAAACTTATGGAGCAATGGATTAGCAATATGCTTCAAAATGATTAAAATTGTGAACAATAGTGTGTTTCGTAATTAGGGTGCTGAACATATCATTAAAAAATGTAGGTAAGCAGCTTTAGCAGCTCGGTAACCCGTGACATTCAAATTTGTTATTTTATGAAATGGGCATTCAATTGGTTTTTGAACTTAGAGGGTTGGTGAATTGATTTTAATTTTACAAATACATAGATAACTAGATGTGCCTCGCGGTTTCACCTCTATAAGTTTCGATTACGTGGGGATATCCGGATAAAAACTATTCTATGTTTTAATCCCTGTTAAAACCATGCGTCTGCCAAATTTAATCCAAATCCGTTCAGTAGTATTTGCGAGAAAGAGTATCAAACAAACATCCAAACTTTCACATTTATAATATTAGTAGAATTGTTAAGAGGGCGAAAGATTTGGTGTGTAAGTTGACAATAATAATCGTAAGAAAAACTCGACACATAAAAATAATGAACGAGGTTGCCATGTCAAAATTAAAATCACGTGCAAAACCAAAATGAATTAACAAATGGCATTTAAAATACACACGACACAGTATAACATAGGTCGGTACCTAGTTAAAGCAATTCCTAACAAAAACGTTATTAACTAATTAAATTTTGAGATTTTCCCACAAACAGATTGTAGATAAAAGTCAGCCATTGCTGGTGTAAGAAATAAAACCACAAACGGAGCCAACGAAAGAATAACAGACGAGTAAAGTGAACTAGCGGTGGCATATCTAATAACTATTATAGATACTTACATCGTTCACAGTAGTTTTACGGTCGGATGATATTACCACTGAAGCCAAGGTCGGATTCTGGTTAGCCATCAAAATAATTGATTTTCTATATCGCAAACGTGTTTTTTTTTTTTTTTGCTTAAGGAATTAATATAAATTCATTTTTTATTATTTTAATGTTAGTAACTTTTTATGGGCTTTATTTGTGTGTACAGTGATGTTTATTACATCACTACTGCTTTCAAAACCAACTCGGAAAACATAAGGAAACTTACTCGTATATGTCTAAAAATTCAAAGACTTGTGACGTCTAAGAACCCACACTGAGCCCACATGGTGGAGTAATGCAGGCCACTACCTCTAACCGAGTGACGGCTTGTCTCCCAACAGTGGGTACTTTAAGATATGATGATTCACTCATTACCAAGGAAACAAAGTTTGTAATTACTGTTACAAAAACTGAGGTCTTAGGATGCTTAAAAAGTATCATTATCGTTAGGCATATAAGACCATACTAACATAAAATTAAAAGAAATGATAATGCGACTTACAGTTAACTTCAACTAGGAAAGTCAACAAACTAATAAAGAAAGAAATAAAAGTATTTAATGTGACTCGTACAGGAAGGTCATAAAACTAAACTAAATTAAACACAAAAATATAAAACAAAGTATATGTAAAAAAGTAACTAAAAATCACAAAGTAGTTTACAAGGCCAAAAGGCTCCTATCTCAGCATAATGCTTCGACATTTAAAAAGTAAATGTCACAGCGCTACAAATCTACCAAATGACGATTGACACACCATTTTTTTGTATTTTCGCTATGTTACATCTATTCATTTTGACAGGTTCTGAAGACACCGTGTTCCCCTGTTTTAGAAAGACTAATAGGAATGCCGTCAAAAAACGTCTGGCCGACATCAGTTTAAATACTAATAATAAAAAAAATATTTAAGTCCGGCAAACGTAGCGTACGACGCTCTTGGGCGAGATGGAGCGCGGAGCGACGACATCAAAAAGGTGGCTGGTAGTGGCTAGCGGAGAACTGCTCAGGATCGAGCTTGTTGGCGTGCCATGGAAGAGGCCTTTGTCCAGCAGTGGACGAGTAGAGGCTAATGATGATGATGATGATGAAATGTTTAAGGCATGCCAACTTACTTACATAAATAACGTTTAAGCGACGTGTTTCGCTGGATAATAGCAGCAGAGGCTATGTGGCAGACACGGCTCTTTTACAATCTGTAGGTTATTATTTAATCATAAAGAAGTACGTCCTTAAAAACTAATGACGCTTGATATCTTCAATAAACAGTATTACGACAACCGTCCCCATGACATTTTTATTATTCATAGGCCGTTCGCGTGTCTTTTGAAAGTCGATAAAAAGCCCCAACTAATACTGGCCAATTACGTAGTTAGAGCCCTGTATACAGCATGTAACAGAAAAGATTTAGCCATGTTGAAGTGGGTGATATGAACTTAAGAGTTTCTCCATGGGACCAGTATTGTAATCATGACAAAATTATAAATTGTTCTAGACAAACCTTCAATACTCGACCCAAATCTTTGTATTTAGCATTTGGTTATTTTTTCGCAATTACAATGTTAGTTCCGTTGAAAAAAAATTTCAGTTTGATGGCATGTACCGCACCCCTAAATATGACCACGCCTTTCTGATACACGCTGTATAATTAGGGCTCGCCTTTTATAATTCAGGCATGTTTCAAGGTTAGAAAACGTAGGTCACGGTAATTCGATCTTTATTCGAAGCTACGACAATGTCGATTGTTTTTAAGAATCGATCGATTCAAATAAAATCGTAATCGTATATTTTTATGCATGAATATGAATATTTGCACTGGACTGATCGTGCCTCGCAAATCACGTTAAGCTGCTGGTCCCGATTGCCATACGAACATCTAATGGCAGTCGTTACGGGTTGTTGGAGCCTTCAAAAATCCAACAATTGGTCTTACTGCAATGCTTCGATATCGCCTGAGGGTTGTGGAGGTCAGACGGCCGTCGCTTCACGGAAAATATCGAAGTTTAGCCAAAATCAGCAGTTAGACTGGTCGCCGCCTAGACTCTAAAGCTGAAAAAGCTTCGGATGCGACTGGGATTAAAGCTGAGATGATGAGTTACTTAAAACAATTGCAAAAAATTATTTAACAATTACATGTCATGTTTAATAATACTATTCTCGTGTGACACTTTGAAATGCACGTGAGATCGTTTGTAGCGAATGATTGTGGGATTGTTAATTGAATATCTTATGATTATTTTAATGGTTAACATTAAACATTATGATGGATCTACGGGACAATCATACTCTGCAAGATTACGGAGCGTGAAGGTAACTACATATCTCCACAGTGACCGTGATGGTCTCTCCGATATGTTGTCGACGGATGCTCATCAGAGCCCATGACAACTAGTGCCGGTGTTCTTCTGGGGCCTGTATTATCGGCAACTATCTTCTGGCTTCGAAAGCTTCATATTCCAGGCATCAGCAGATCGTTAATATGCTCAACGATCTGCTGATGCCCGGAATTTATGGTGAAGCGCATGACGGTACAGTTGTAAAAAGATCGAAAATAACGTTTATCTTTTGTTCTTTTCTTAATGACAAAGAAAAAAAAAGATGGACTGAAATTAAAATTAGGTTTTGAACAAGGAAATCGGTGTTATTATGTCGTGTTGAAAAGTATAAATAGGCTAGATACTTACATTATACTTATTACATTTCAAGACAATATAATGTAATATTGTAACTATTTAACGGGTTATTTTGCACGGCATTAAGGAAATTATGTTTCCAATTTACTTAATCTCTTCAAACGTCATGGAGAGTAAAGATAAAATCAGTTTTCTGCTATAAATACTAATTAGTCTTAGCCAGTAAAAAGATCAAAAGACGGTTAACATCTTAAAGTCGCCATAAAGGCGCCTCATAACTAGACTGGATCAGTACGTGTTTTAGATAAATCGTCGTTTTGCGATCCGTCTGGGCACTAAGCTCGCATGTCCGGCGCTTCGGGAACAAAGATAAAATGCATGGATTAATCTATCCCAAGTCGAAAGATAGCCATCTAAATAACGAGGATCGTGAGCAGATAAAGACTAATCAGAACTCAGGTTGCTAATTAAAGATTAAAATTCTCGCAAGGCGCCATTACCGTTGCCCAATTAGCGAAGATGGAACTTTATAATATGGACTGAGTGTTTGCCAAGTTTTATTCAGAAATAAAATGCACATTTTATTTTAAGCATTTTTACGAATTGCTATTAAATGTATCACGAACTAAAACAAATTCTGTCGTGTAGCAATTTGAAGTTAAACTAAAACACCACTTCAGGCTTAAAATTAAATTCTGTTTTAAACTTATGATTATAATGGTTGACTAGGTTATGGCATGGGTTTCACGATCTCCAATAAGATGTTAGGATGAGATCGAAATTCCTTAAATTAGTTAAGTGTTTTATGGAAGAAAATTATAACTATTTCCCTCGGCGGGCGCAATCAATTCTGTTCATTTCCTACACTAATCTTCGGTAAACATTTGCAACAGTTACTCAAGCGAAATCATGATTAACAAAATGAGAAAAAGAAGGATAAATATCAAACTAGTGTTTTGTTTTGTTCCAGGGACAGGTGCGGCACCATCGTGGCGCCCGGCCACAGACTCGTGCTGATGACACAATAAATTGTGATGCTGACACGAACAGAAGCTTATAGGAACCTACGTCCTAGAGGACGAAGAAGGACGTTCTAGCTAAAACCTTATAGTTAACACTAGTTCTAAAAATGCAAGTGCCTAATTTTATAATAATGTTGGGTAATCGCCGTAACTTAATATTTAGAGTCAGCATCGTGTTTAACATCGCCGTTTTTTTATACGCGGCAGTGCATTACTCGGGGAACAGCGCGCAGGGGGTTGAGTGGGTGCCTATCACCAGCGACGGCTCAGAGAGGGTTGTTGAATACAGGTATCTCAAAGAAGATGTGCGAAACGACACCGTAGTAAAGCTGCCAGAACCCAGTGCGCGAATTGTTGGGGAATACACTTCTCAGAAGGTAGTTCCGTATCCGTCGACGACATCCACAGTTAAAAAGACTGTATCTAGCACCGCATCGGATGTAGAAAAGAAAATAAGTGCAGTGCCATCTGAAGCTAACATTATAAACGAGACTCTCGAAGTGTACGATGAAAATGTTTTGTCTGAATCTACGCTGGCGGTGCTTCGAACATTGCTCGCGTGTAATGATAAAGACTATAGTCCCGAAACGATGCAACGTGGTGAGTTCTGGGTGCTGAAGAACTACGTGCGTGCTAATCATGGTGATATTGCATGTCACGAGACCATCACGTACACGACGCACGGTGGCTTCGAGTTCCTCGACAACCTGCTTCCTCTTCTAGAACGGTAAGTTTTGCTTTATTTAATTAATTCCAAGAGTGCAGTTGTAATTGAGGCGTATTATTTTGCGTTGGCGTTTCGTCACACTGTTGACACTCACTCACGTTTTCTTTGGCAACAGTTCTCGTCTAAGCGTTTTCGGCATCATTTGTTGCCATAACGATGTAAACATTACCCGAATGAAATTAGTATATTAATATACTCAATCCATCTGTTCCTTTTCGGTCTATTAACTTGCCCGATATGAAGATGCTGAACAATACACGTTTAGTTATATCATCTTATGTGTTTTTAGTTCTAACTTTTCCTTTCATTGGTTTAGATTCGTATGTGTAATACATCAATAAGATACTAGCCTCGATTTACAAACTAAACTAAGTTTATGTTCATCTTTTTCCTTCTATTTCGTTATGAAAAGTACAAAAAATAAGTTTCAGTTTAATCCTGTCACAATTCTTGCCACATTGTAAGGTACAATTTGTACCTACACATCTATGATTTAACATAAAAATATTTCCATAGTCAAAACCTCAGTTAAGTATGTTACAAGTTTTTGTCACGTTTTTAATACAGTGGACATATACCCCCTTATTCATAAAAAGATGTTTAAAGTCAACTAGTGATTAGCGTTTCTTTAACCATACATTTTAGACGTTTGCACGTTACTTAACTTTAATCTTCGTTTATGAATAAACCCCTTAAACACTGTGGTGTATATTCGTAAAGGAAGATTTAAGTTAAGTAACGTTAAAAGGTCAAAATTGAATGGTTAAAGAATCGCTAATCACTAGTTAACTTTAAGCAGCGTTTATGAATAAGGGGATTAATGTCAGTAATATGCACAGTTGATGCAGTTTCTGCTTGTTACACTAATAGACAATAAGATAACACGCTAATATCACATCTATGGATAAGAATTTAGCGTGGAAAATCGTGTGTACATGTACGATATTGCAGATATCACTCAGCTTGTCGCCTGATGGAAAATAAAATGTTTAATGCTTTATGTTATGCAGATTACTAGGTGTTTTTTTTTTTCTTTCGAGACTGCACAACTTTCTTTTTAAACTATAAACTATGTGTCTATTATCACAAATTAAAATGATCACGATTCACCTTCATGAGGTATTGAAGAAACGGAGGCATTATTATGTCATAAACCAGTCTTAAAACTAACTCTAGAAACGGTTAGCACAGCACATTCAATTATCACAAGCAACTGCTGAAATTGGATGACTAAAATTATCTTATTTCACTCATTTCATTAGTTGCCTGAATTCAAACCGCTTGATTTTTAACTAATTAGTAGATACAAGAATACAAATCACGACACCAAAAGACTAGATATAGTTTTTCAAAAAAAGAACAGACATTTTTTTTTTTGTCAATAATGGCTATGTTTGGCACCAGCTATACCTACCTCTTTTAGCGCGTGACCAAAATCGGAAATAATGCGATTTCTGTTGCAACTACCCACATTTTTACCGATAACACCCCGCTATCAATGTGATTCGTGCGCCAAAAGATCCCGTGGGGTAACGTAACAAACTACCAATATTGTAATGCTTTTCCTTTTGACAATTCTGCAACACTCATTGTGTTATTTACGTTTATGAGCAGATACGTTTTTTTAAGTTATGGAGCAATGGTTTAGCAATATTTTTCAAAATGATATAATATATGCGTGATTGGTAGTGTATTATGCAATTAGGGTGCTAGTGTATAATAACAAAACATCATCAGCAGTCTACTACAAAGCCCAAAGGCCCTAGGATGACGTGTGAAAACCATCATTAAATCGTTGTGAAAAGGGGATAGCGCTATTCATCCTGTATAGCTCCATCTTTGTCTGACACCGGATTCATAATGGTTCTACCACGTCATCGTAACCTGTCAGGGTAATCATGTGTTTGCGAAACATACATTATATTATTAGGTACAGCACTGCATTTTATGAACGATTGTGCCAATTTAGATACACAAAACTCATTATTGCCAATTATTTCGTAATTTGTACAAAGTATACAATGAAATAAATTGATCAAAAGCACATACATAACGCTCTATGATTATCCAATATTGATGCAATAATTTTGAATGAATAACTTTATGAGTAGGTACCTACTATTTCAGTGCATTATTGAGTTGTAATGTCAAAAGCGAAAGTTGACTAGAAGGTCAATTCTCGTTGTTCAAAACGTACAAAATTTATTCACATTCTTATTTCATAAACGTAGGGGCATCGGAGGTATTTTTGACAGCTCGAGATTGAAAGACTGTGAACGTAAAATTAAAAGTAAGTTTTATTTTCGGTTATAGTTCATTTTTAATCGGAAATAGAACTTATTTTTAATAACAAAAGATATTAAAATAATGCTTGAATTACAGGCACAAGAACAACTAAAGCTAAATTTGAATACAAAAGAATTACCTAAGCATTTAAATTGATGTCGTGTCTAAAACAAATTAGTGGTCGTGCTCATACGTGCACAATGAAGTCGATATAGGTACCTAATGACATTATCACTTTTTTAACAGCCCTGTGCTTATTGTTATAATCTCTAGGGTTGCCATTTATACATATTTAGTTTCCACCTCATCGTTGCTGTAGTTATATCCTGAAATACAATCGATTTTTCTATGTCTTCAAAATGTATCTTTATAGAAAACCTAACACTGACTGATCAAAATCGGACAACCGACCACAACATTTAAGATTTTGAGAATCTTTGACTTTATTTTTGTCTTGACTGACATTTTCTAAACCAGGTGATAAACAAATAACCATACATAAGATGATATTTTAATCGAAATGCTTCACCTATCTCTAAAATGTAAGCTTTTGACAGCCCTAGGGGTCGATCGTCATTTTCACCTCACACGAAGTTGACCGACACAATGGGCTCCGACGCGCCACAACGAAACAATTCCAAGAAATTAAAGAAAGAAAAAGTATTTATTGCCAGTATTTCTTTTTTTGTCCTTTTATAAATAAATAATTTTATGCATTCTAAAATTGAATTTTTAAATCATTCATTGACTTCAAAATAGATTTAGTTCAATCATTTTATCATAATCTATCTATCGCGTCAATATTTCGAGATAATATTTGAACCACCCGACGGACTTGAAAATATATAGCATCATGCAGGCCGGTGTCCAGAGATGAACGAATTAGGTCAGTCCACCTTATTGGACTGCGATGTCTAGGCCGTCGTCCATCCACCTTCCCAGTACCCATCGGATGTTCGAGGTTGTCTCCAACCGAGGCAGACAGAGGAAAGTCTATCATTAATTATTGTGCTAGTTACGTTGTCATTTACTTGGCTGCATGCGTTGCATTTGCATCTAATCGATAAAAATGATCTGTACCTATCAAATAAATTAAAATTTTTAATTAAATTACAATTCTGATATTATTAATTAGCACTGCACTAATATAACTTTTTAACTTTTCAGTAAAGAAAATGCCATACTTTTGAATGCAAATCTTTTTTTTTTTCCATAGATTAAAAAAGTTTATATGTCTATGGTCCTCTCCTATTTCCTCCTTTCAATGTGGAGCGAAACTAACAAGATATAAATTCAGTGACTTGCACCCAAAGGAAAATTTGATATCTTGATCAAGCTTGAAGCGTTTAAAAGTATAACAAAACAACTGTAATAGTAATTGAATTTTGATGCATATAAATCAATCGTTTATGACGTTTGCGAGAGGGTTAGGTACAGTATTTACCTTCGCCATTAAAAATATAGGTAAGTTTAGGATTTCGAAACATTGCGCCGATGGTATTTTATTTTGACATTTGTCAATCAATTGCTAGCGACCTCTTAACCTCAATATTATTTACATAATACACTTACACTATCATTCTCAATCTGAATCGTCTTGAAGGATAATGCTAATTCATTGCTTCATATGTTAGAAAAATGTGTCTGCTCACCAACGTAAACAACTCAATGAATGTTATTGAACTGTCAAACCGTTATACGAAGAACGAAATGTCATAAAACGGAATATGGCTTGCAACATAAATAAAACATAAAACAATATTACATTTACTTAACCTTTATGTTTAATAAATTCAAGAAAATGTATAGAACCGTAACAGTTATTGTAGATTATATTTTGCAAGATTATTAATCACTAGCTTTCCGCCTGCTGCTTCGCCCGCGTGGAGTTCGGTTATATCGCGTTTCCAAGAGAACTCTTCAAAAATCTGGAATCTAAACTATCCTATGTTATTTGTCAAGGTCAACTCTATCTTTGTACCAAATTTCAATAAAATCAGTTCAGTGGTATCGACGCGAAAGCGTAACAGACAGACAGATAGAGTTACTATCGCATTTATAATATTAGTAGGGATATTTTATTGATTATGTCGACTGATTTATGAATAATGTTACAGCTTTCAAAATGCACTTTTACAAAAATGGGCATGAAACATTTAAATAGTTTATCTTTTGTAATGAATTGACCTTTATAAATTAATAAAAGATTAAAGCCATTTTGTAATTGAAATTCATATCTCGTTAGTCAATTTTTGATTAGGTCACGCGCATGCGACTGGCGTTTTTGCATAAGATTATTTGTTTTTTAAGCTTTCGTATTAGTTTTACTGCTCTTTAAAAGCCGCGTAGATCATTGGAAAGAATTTGCGCAGATGCAAGCATTGTCACTCACTGCTTTTGCCAGCGGCATCGCATGCATGGCTGTTAGGAAATTGCCCCTATGAATATACCACTGGATTTAAATTAAAAGTATTCTGTGTTAATTCAGGAGCCTAATCGGCGAACACATTTTTGTCAAATGATTGCTACTAGTTTTGATCGTTTGGACCGCACTTGATATTATTTTACACTAAAATAATATCAACTACAGTTTTCGACAACTGTGGAACTGAAAGACATGGCCACTTTCCTCACACCAACAGGTAAATGGGATGTAACCGGGGTTTTTTTTTAATAATTATAAACTAGCGCTTGACCGCAATCCCGCCTGATGGTAAGCAGTGACGCGATGTGTGAACCTTCAACAGTTTCATTTGCATCGGCTGCCGGCAGAAGTTACCACCCACCAGACAAAGCCTTGCCACCAAGCGATTTGTCGTGTTCCGGCATGATGTCTGGTAAAGCCGTACGGAGGCCGGGTCTGAGCAGTTGTGTTGCGATGTGTGCGGGTACGATGCGCCTAATGTTGTTACATCGGGAGTTTGATCGTGGAGGGTCTCCAGATCAATCTTCCTCTGGCGCAGCATTGTTGGTCGTATTGTTGGGTTTAACATTACATCACCTTGCTCAACTGCCGTCTTCTTTCCTGTTCACTCAGTTATTTTTTTGAGTGAATAGGCTTAATAAACTAGCAAGCTTTGTTGTCGACGACTGCATCACTGCTTACCATCAGGCGGGAATGCGGTCAAGAACTAGTTTATAAAAAAAAAAAAAAAAACTGAAGCTCTGATTGCAAACTTATGAAGAGGCTGAACTGCTAAAACAATGCTGATTTGAAGACAGGGCTATTTCATCATCATCATCACCATTTCAGCCGAAAGACGTCTACTGCTGGACATAGGCCTCCCCCAAGGTTCTCCACGATGACCGGTCCTGCGCCTCCCGCATCCAGCGGTTCACCAGCGACCTTCACCAAGTCGTCAGTCCACCTTGTCGGGGGCCTACCCACGCTACGTCTTCCATTGCGTGGTTACCACTCGAGAACCCGTCGGCCCCATCGGGCATTGGTCCTACGGGCAATGTGTCCAGCCCACTGCCACATTAGTGTTGCAATTCTTCGGACTATGTCGGTTACTCTCGTTCTTCTACGGATCTCCTCATTCCTGATTCAAGGGCTATTTAGATTACCTTTGCTGTTTCCAGCTGTGTGTTTTCCAAAATGACCACGAGACGTTTTTGTTTTCTTTTTATAGGTATGCGAAGTAACTAAATGTCTTGATATTGGGTCATATTTACACTAATAAAATAGTATCAATTGCAGTCCAAACGATCCCAACTAGTCGCAATCATTTGACAAAAATGTGTTCGCCGATTAGGCTGCCAGTTATAAACTATCTGCATGCCAACTTGCAACAAAATATCTTGAAGCTGTTTTAGCGTGATTAAGTAAAACATATTAATTTTGAGTAAAAACTTTTCTATAATATATATGATACTAGCGGTCGCCAGCGACTTCGTTCGCGTGGAGTTGGTTATGCTCCGCTCCTATTGGTCGCAGCGTGATGTTATATAGACTAAAGCCTTCCTGGATTAATGGGCTATCCAACGCAAAAAGATTTTTTGAAATCAGAACAGTAGTTCCTGAGATTAGCGCGTTCAAACAAACAAACAAACTCTTCAGCTTTATACAGTACGTTAAGAAAACCCTGTCCGACCCATAAGGATAATAAAGGTTAGGTAAACACATGACCAAATATGATATAAAATTTTACGTAATCATCATAGTACCAATACAAATGAATTTTGAAATAATCTTTTTTTCCCGCGAATTAATTCCTTCTAACTTCCCCGAAATTTGGTAATTTTTGAAAAAGTGAGAACACCGGTAGTATTATGAGCGAATAGCGATGCGATCACGTGCCGCGTGCCCTGCCGCCCGCCACCCGCGGAAGGGTGCTTATCGCACATTTATTAAGTTACCACTTTTTGCGAAATAATGTTTATTTTTTTAGGGGGATTTTTTTTTAAGTTTAGTCCGGTTTTGTATCCATTAGTAGAATCAGTTATAGATACCTAACAACACCTTCACGGATCGAAAAGGGTTTTCTTAAGATACTGTATGTTAGTATAGATTACTAGCGACACCCCGCGGTTTCCCCCGTATAAATGTCGATTCTGTGCAAATATCGGGAATAAATATCCTAAATCTTGGTGTGCTGTTTGGGTACTATTCATATATAAATATATGAATATATATATTATATATATATTATATATAATATATATATTCATCTATCAATCCTCGCATTCTTTCGTGTTTATGATATCAAAGGAGTGGTTTTTAAGAACTGAGTACTGAGCAACGTGAAAAGGTAACTAAATGAGATACGTGTTAAAAAAAAAGTGGTACAATTACTCACACAGTATGTTGCAAAAAAAAAAACATTTGTATCATTGAGATAGCAGTCCATTCTACCTTTGTTCTTTATTGCAACACTGATCACAATCGCTTTGTCCTAATTAGTATTGCGCTGATTAAATGCTCTTATTTAATCATCGAGGATTAAGAAATAAGTATGCACTTAAGAACACTTAGCAAACAGTATGGTTACATTGTTTACAGATCCATACATACACACATCAAGATAATTTATGGATATTTTATATTTCATTAAATGTTTAAAAATCTATGAATAATTTTGTGATAGTAAACAGAAGAGTTATGGTGGCCTAGTGGTTAAAACTCCAGCCTCTCAAGTATGAGTGCGCGGGTGTCACTCCAGGTCAGGCAAATACCAATGTAACTTTTCTAAAGTTACATACCAATGTAACTATTTATTGTTTTATCAAATCAATAAAAATTTACAAATATAAAAGGCATCAAAGATCAGGAGTAGTGGCTGGTGACGTCACTGATCGCTAAAAAGTGTAGCGTACAGTGACGTCACACGAGTTTTCAACGCACTGTGTCGTCTTCATTTTTTTTTTATATGAAAATGAAAAATACGTGTCTAGTATTTTTTTGGAAATCTGATTGACGGACTAATTAGTTTTTTTTTTTGTCAAATACCCTATTCCACATACATGAATACGTACAAATAGTCGATGTGTAATAAATATATTAAATACTCATAGTCGAAAGATTCATAATACGATTAAGGTATTTCATGTCTGTTGAATTAATAAATAAAATAATAAATAAATATATACGGACAAATCACACAGATTGAGCTAGCCCCAAAGTAAGTTCGAGACTTGTGTTATGGGATACTAACTCAACGATACTATATTTTATAATAGATACATATATAGATAAACATCCAAGACCCAGGCCAATCAGGAAAAGATCGTTTCCCGTCATGTCCTGGCCGGGGATCGAACCCGGGGCCTCCACGTCACAGGCAGGCGTGTTGACCGCTGCGCCACGGAGACCGACAATTATGTAAGTACGTATGCGCACAACTTGCTAAATAGCTTGCTAATATAAATACATCATGATTTTACATTTATACCATTTCAAGTTGATGTATAGTAGGCACTCAATAAGGCTCGAAGGATGAGGAAATTTAGTTCCAAACTGACTCTAGTGGTTTATAGACCTTGAGCAGTTTTTTTATGTGAAAAATCTTGATACAACTGTATACGGTCGACCGACCATCACGTTTTCTCGGTCGATTCGCACGAATAATAAAGCAGAAGTATCTTAACTGTACATCTATTGTTTGAAGATTACTTATTAAAATAGACAAAACGTTTTGTAATCTGTGAAGTTACCTACATTGTATAGGTACCCATAAGTACCTTTTTTTTTAATAATTATAAACTAGCGCTTGACCACAATCCCGCCTGATGGTAAGCAGCGATGCGATCATTGATGGTAAAGCGTGCTAGTTTATTAAGAGCCTATTCACTCAGAAAAACTAAGCGAATAGGAAGGAAGACGACAGTTGAGCGAGGTGATGCAATGTTAAACCCAAAAACACGACCAACGATGCTGCGCCAAAGCGATATTTTTTTTTTAATTATAAACTAACGCTTGACCGCAATCCCGCCTGATAGTAAGCAGTGATGCAATCATTGATGGTAAAGCGCGCTAGTTTATTAAGAGCCTATTCACTCAAAAAAACTGAGCGAATAGGAAGGAAGACGGCAGCGGCAGTAGCATCTGAAGACCCTACACGACCAAACTCCCAACACAACAACATTATAGGCGCATCGTAGCCGGCACACATCGCAACACAACTGCTCAGACGCGACCTCCGTACGGCTTCACCTGAACTATTGTGGCATGTGTACTAAACATTATTAGCGACAGAAGAGGTGCGCAAGATTACGTTTACAATATTTATGAACCCATTAAATCCGAAAACAGGTATCCTCAACGTGCTCGGTCCATAACCGGTGCTGTCCTCGAGTGAGGACAGAGGGCAAACTACCATTACCGCCTTAGCGACCATGTCTTTAGCACTGCGACAATATTCTTGACCTACGTATGTATGACTGTTAATTACTCTTCCTATCAGATGTTCAAACGTTTTGTTAAGTCGTTTGTCGTTTCTCTATTCTGACGTCGCCCCGCGAAGTAATTTCGTCGCGCAGTCAATTTAGTTCCCGCAATTCAGTAATATAAAGTAGCAAGTAATGTTAAATGGACGATCATTAATTTACAGCACCGCTGTGGCTACGTTAACTTAAAAGGTTATTAAACATGCAACTTTACCGTTTTAAAAGAAAATTGTGGTTACTTAAAGTTCGTGCCTAAGTAACAATGTAAAGTTAGTAGGTATTCTTATTTTGGGTAGAATTTAACCTCTAGCAAGGCAAAATTCATATCTTGAACTTTCATTACGCATGGTTATAACCTTTGCCAAAATCCTTGTGGCAGTTAGCGTTCAATAAAATATTAATTATCACTTCGAACTCGGATATGGCTCTTATTTGAACTGGGCCGTATGACGACCTCTAAAAACTGATATCAAGGCTGCGGCCCGTCAATCGCTCATACATAGAGCTCTGAACACAACAATTGCACAATAGATAAGTGGTACAATTTGCGAACACGTCGCATATCGGCGGATATGAAGATACCGCGCCTGCCGCCAGCGCCCGCGCAACCATATGCTAGCTTCCACTAGCCGGCCACAATGCCACATGCGCACACGATGGCCCCGTTTCAGTGCCTACAACTCAACTCGCACACCACCGGATTTACGGATGAGTACACAAACTTATACATATATGCACTTTCATATTTATAAATTAATGTTAATTAATTATGCGTTTGTTTCGGTCGCCATGTTACTGAACTTATGCACGCTTTTAAATATTCCCCTTTATTCATAAACGCTGCTTAATGTTAACTAGTGATTACCAAAATTTTAGCCATACATTTTCGACGTTTGCACGTCACTTAACTTTAATTTTGGTTTATAAATAAACCCCTTAAACACTAGCGTATCTAATTAAGTGAGTCAATTTATTAGTGTTCATTGGTATGAATTTAATTATTCACAACTCAGTTTTTTTAATTAGTAGTAGTAATCTAGAAACCAAAGTGATACAATTTAAAGAGATAAAAAAAAATTGTTATACTTTTTTACTGAGTTCAATTGAAAAGAGTGAGTTCATCCTTCTAAATATTTTCTTCACTAACTCGAATGACCCCAAAAGTGTTAATAAAAAGTACGTTAGCCGAATGTTCTTAATAAATTCATAGACCTAATTCGAGTATGTGAAACGTAACGCAGATTCCATATATCTGAGTTGTCGAATAACTATGTTAATATGGAACCGGTTCGCGTTCGTCTCTAGTTTCCACGACGAAAAGTGAAAATGCGCGCTTCAAGATGTGTTTGTTGACATCGGCTGAGTGAGGTGAAGTAAACATCGCGTGTGTTTACCGCGTTTCCCATGACACTTTTTTAAAATAATACAATACAGAATACCTACGGTTGAGTACAACAATCACAGACAGCTGATGCAATGTGTACTAAAGCCTATGTATTCTGCGACTTATTATTTTAGCAAATCGTTTTCCATCCAAACTAATACATATAACAACGAGAAAGTTACTCCGAAACAGCAGGAAACAAATTTGCTTGAAATTTGGCACATGGAATGCCCATGACCTGTGTTGTGGTATAGGGTACTCTCATCTATAGGTATATATGTGTATTCCCTTGGGAGTTATGGGGTAAAATCGAGACATACCTAGCTAGTTATAAATAAGTAGGTAAAATGGAATAGAATAGAATAGAATACTCTTTATTGTGTACACCATATAGATTACAGAACATAAATACAAAGGTTTTACAAAGGGTCAATATTGCCAAGTCTTCATCCTGTTTTCTAAATAGCCAATCAAGATAATAGGGTAGTTGACTAAAAAAAACTAATTAGTCCGTCAGTCAGATTTCCAAAAAATACTAGGCACGTATTTTTTTCTTTTTTTCATATAAACAAAAAATTAAGACGACACAGTGCCTTGAAAACTCGTGTGACGTCACTGCACTGTACACTTTTTAGCAAGCAATGACGTCACCAGCCACCACTCCTGATCTTTGATGCCTTTTATATTTGTCATTTTTTATTGATTTGATAAAACAAAATATACGTATCCAATATTTTTCTATAATTTGAATGACGGAATAAATAGAATCTTTTTTTTTTTACCCAGAAAACATCCCTATTCATTGTTAGATCAGTCATTTAATATGTTGTTGATTTATTGTCTCTCAAACTTCCTTAGTGCAGTACAATCCACCGATTCAGTAATCACCAATACTAAGATTAGTGTTGGTAAGATTGTGTGGAACGTCTTCTCCAAAAATAACCGGGTCAAGGCATTTCACCATTCAGCCCACGGCCTACTCATGCCATGACCAGACCAAATTATCTCGATCGGCTCAAAAAGTAGCCGAAGTAGTTCTAACAGTACCTACCTACACGCGTGCGGAACTTAACGATGTAGATTTGTGGAACTAGACTAGATTGTAACAACTTTTGGCATCATGCCTAAATCACGATGTCGGAACACGCGTAAAATATCCGCAGACGTGCCTCCTACCTACTACGATAGTTCATTCAAAATTATGCACGTTTAGAATGATGAATCACTTTTATAATACACTAGCTTTCCGACCGCGGCTTCGTCCGCGTAGAATTTGGTTATATCTCGTTTTTTAGATTTCCCTCGAGAACATCAAATTTTTCCGGGATAAAAGTAGCGTAGTAGAAAGCGGAACAAACAAACTCACTTTCCCATTTATAATATTAGTAAGGATATACACACACACATACATACTTCATTTATATGTATGACTAGTTTAATCGCTTCATGGAAAATCATCATCATCATCATTTCAGCCGAAAGACGTCCACTGCTGGACATAGGCCTCCCCCAAGAAAAAATATCTAAGCTAAAATCAGCAGTTTGACTGGTAAAGCGGACCCCAAACTCCAAACCTGAAGAGCTTCGGATTCGACTGAGATTAATACAGAGATGATAATGATGTATAGTTATATATACAGTATGTTACGAAAACCCTGTCCGACCCATAAGGATAATAGAGGTTAGGTAAACACATGACCAAATATAATATAAAATTTTACGTATTCATCATAGTACCAATACAAATGAATTTTGAAATAATCTTTTTTTCCAACGAATTAATTCCAATTTCCCCGAAATTTGGTAATTTTTAAAAAGTGACAACACCGGTATTATTATGAGCGAATAGCGATGCGGCCACGTGCCGCGTGTCCTGCCGCCCGCCCCCCGCGGTCGGCAGGCGAAGGGTGGTCAACGCACATTTAATAAGTTACCTCCTTTTGCGAAATGATATTTATTTTTTTAGGGGGATTTTTTTTTTAAGTAAAGCCCGGTTTTGTATGCATTAGTAGAATCAGTTATCGATACCTAACAACACCTTCACGGGTCGGACAGGGTTTTCGTAACATACTGTATATAGTTTATATACAGTATGTTAAGAAAACCCTGTCCGACCCGTGAAGGTGTTGTTAGATATCGATAACTGATTCTATTGATGGATACAAAACCGGGCTAAACTTCGAAAAAAAAAAATTCTCCTAAAAATAAATATTATTTCGCAAAAAGAGGTAACTTAATAAATCTGCGTTTTGCGGGCGGCAGGGCACGCGGCACGTGGTCGCATCGCTATTCGCTCATAATAATACCGGCGTTGTCACTTTTTTAAAAATTACCATTTTTCGGGGAAGTTGGAATTAATTCGCGGGAAAAAAAGAATATTTTAAAATTCATTTGTATTAATACTATGATGATTACGTAAAATTTTACATTATATTTGGTCATGTGTTTACCTAACCTTTATTATCCTTATGGGTCGGACAGGGTTTTCTTAACATACTGTATAGTTTATCAAATTTCTTTCTGCGGTGTAAATCGATCGATCAGATTAAGCTACGTACGTGCTGAAAATGCGACAATAAACGAAAACACGAACAATGTTGGTTCATAGAAATAATCCTAAACCATAGAAAAATCCCTATCATCAAAAATAAAAAGATGAAAATTTCAAACGAACTAAATCGCATAAAATTGCAAACGGAATAGAACATCCTTTAAACAATAAAATATTGGTTCACTGACCTCCGATCGGCCACAGCGCGATCCTGTATCGACTTGCTTTTTTCGCGCCATTATTACTAAAGTTTGGTACCGCAGGATGCGGCGGTCATTAACCTGTAAGCGCTTTCTTACCAACGTGTACATGTTGATCATGTAGAAAATGTGAAGAATGAAAAATAATTTCCTGTGACTAAACTAATGGACATATTTATATGATTTTTTATGGGTAGACTGAGAATGTGTTGAGGTACACGATGTTTAATTTATTGTCGTACTAGCTTTCCGCTCGCGGCTTCGCTCGCGTGGAGATCGGTTATATCGCTCATTTAGATTTCCCTCGTGAATATAATTTCTTTCCGGGATAAAAAGTACCCTATTATTTAATCCGGACTTCTAACTTAACGTCTGCAAAATTTCAAAACAATCGGCTTAGTAGTTACGGCGTGAAAGCGGAACAAACAAACAAACAAACTCACTTTCCGATGTATAATATTAGCAAGGATATATTTGGTGTACACATACAAATATTCCAGTAATCTACCTTGGGAACTTGATGATTTTTTAGGACCAAAAGTAGCCTATGTTACTCTCCATCTTTTCAACTAACTGTATGCCAAAAATTTGGTCGATTGATTGCTTAGCTACGGCGTGAAGGAAGGACAAACAAACAAACAAACACACTTTCACGTTTATAATATTAGTATGGATTGTCAGCACCACTTTGTATATCAAGACCTCAGAGTGCCTCGGAAATCACGGTAAGCTGTTGGTCAAGGCTGTCAATCCTGGATCCTGCATCGTTCCTCGTCGTCGGCAATCACGAGACTTAGACATTTAGTCATGCATTATTTTATTAGGTATCAAAGCGTTTTTTTTTTGCAGGCTACAATAGGATATTTTACTAAAAAAACTATTTAGTCCGTCTGTCAGATTTCCAAAAAATACTAGACACGTATTTTTCTTGTTTTATCAAATCAATAAAAATTGACAAATATAAAAGGCATCAAAGATCAGGAGTGGTGGCTGGTGACCTAGTGACGTCACACGAGTTTTCAACGCACTGTGTCGTCTTCATTTTTTGTTTATATGAAAAAGAAAAATACGTGTCTAGTATTTTTTGGAAATCTGACTGACGGACTGAAATGAAATCGTTTACTAAGCAAGTAGGATCACCGATCACTTTTACACGTCATGTTTTTTTTTTTTTAACTACTACTGGACTAATCAGTTTATTTTTAGTCAAATACCTTATTAACAAATAATATATTTTTAGTTTTGGTAAGAAATAATTCAACATTTTGACAAAAAAATCTGACAACCAGTCTTATCAAAGGGTATCATATTACCCAGTAACTGGTTTGTGAAGGTCACATGGGCAGTCGCTTCAAGTTCCATGCTTGTAATCAGTTATTTCCGGTTAGACTGGAAGCCGACCCCAACATAGTAGTGTATCTATTGTATCATTTACAATGTTACAATTATGTACTCCACATACATAATTATTTATATTAAGTTTCTACCAAAAGCCGGCTGTATAATAAATTAATATTGATAACAATGTATGCCAATGACTTTCCTTGGGGTCCGTAGTAACCCCATATAAACTTTCATCAAAATCGGTCAAGCCGTTTCGAAGATTTGTAGGAACAAACAGACAGAAAATTTAAATATTACACATAAATTCATAATAATCAATATCTAAAAACTTGAAGAAACATTTATGTTTTTTTTATTATTATTTTTTTTTATTTAGCGATTTTTACACGAATGTGTATGCCAGTGCCATCGCACCTAACACAATAACTTACTGATCTAAATCTTTACAAATAAAAAAATTCAGGCGGCTTCCCAACATGTTAAGATGTGGACAATATGTTATGATGGAAAATACCAATATCATAACTATTTACTTGTAACTCGTTAATCAACTTTTCTCTTTCAGACTGCAATCAACACATTCCGTTTACATAAAACTAGTGGCCCCCCGCTCCTATTGGTCGCAGCATGATGTTATACAGTATGTTAAGAAAACCCTGTCCGACCCGTGAAGGTGTTGTTAGGTATCTATAACTGATTCTACTAATGCATACAAAACCGGGCTAAACTTAAAAAAAAAATCCCCCTAAAAATAAATATTATTTCTCAAAAAAGAGGTAACTTAATAAATCTGCGTTAACTACCTTCCGCGGGCGGCGGACGGCAGGGCACGCGGCATGTGGTCGCATCGCTATTCGCTCATTATAATACCGGTGTTGTCACTTTTTTAAAAATTACCAAATTTCGGGGAAGTTGGAATTAATTCGCGGGAAAAAAAGATTATTTCAAAATTCATTTGTATTGGTACTATGATGATTACGTAAAATTTTATATTATATTTGGTCATGTGTTTACCTAACCTTTATTATCCATATGGGTCGGACAGGGTTTTCTTAACATACTGTATAGCCCAAAGCCTATCTGGATTAATGGGCTATCCAACGCAAAAAGATTGTTTCAAATCGGACCAGTAGTTCCTGAAATTAGCGCGTTCAAACAAACAAACAAACTCTTCAGCTTTATATAGGTATTAAATATAGATGAAACATCCTCCGGCGTTGCCCACACCTCACACTTTGGGGCGCGGAAACTTATGGCTCTTAATAGCATAAAAAGCAAACGTTTCAGATAGTGACTTTTAAAGCAGTGTGAATCACCTTTAGAGCAAGGAATTCGTGGAACGACTGGCTTTACTTTCTTCGGGTGACAACATAACCGGTTTGTATAGCAGAAAATGAAAAGTATTATGTAAGAGCATAGGCCCACACTTTTACCCAATATTTACTTACTTTTTCTTTTCTTAACTAATAGAAGTTGTGAGCAATTCACTTCAAGTGTTAATTGAATAAATATTCTGTCGAAAACGGTAGCTGACAGGGTGGCATCTCCGCTGTGGGAGTCCCTTAACAAATAAATAATTTAATTATAATTTTGATTTATATTTCAATTTTGATTCTTATTTTACCTTTTCATAGTTATTTTAAATTTCGTTTGTGTTATATTTGTTATACATTTCTACGAATCCCAGATATCTCTATCATCATCATCAACCTTTTTTCATTGTCCTACTGCCGGACACAGGTCTCTCTCTCATACAGAGGAGGATTGAGCGTAATCACCACGTTTGCTCATTGCGGTCCAGGTTCCTCAAGATGTTTTCCTTCACCTTTTAATCAGTCATTGATGTCCAAGATATCGGTCTAGCTGCAATGCTTCGATATCGCCTTCGGGTTGTGGAGGCAGTCGCTTCACGGAAAATGTCGATGTTTCGCCAAAATCAGCTGTTAGACTGGTAAAGCGGACCCCAGACTCCAAAGCTGGAAAAGCTTCGGATTCGACTGGGATTAACGCTACGACGATGTCCAAGATGTATTTAGAAATATTATTATAATTTATAAATGTTAGCGTTTATTATAATATTAGTGCCCATTACGGATCTATAATACTTACAGAATATTTCAGAAGTCGACGTCAAGTCGGAATCTGATAAACCAATTCATAATTTATTGTCAGAAAAATAAAAAAAGCGTTTAAAAAAAGACCGCTATCTGTGTGTTTTTTACTGTGTGTAATTTTGTTTGCATGGCTATAAGGTAGCTAATCTCTGGAATTCCTAGTCCTTTTTTTTCTAATTTCGAAAATTCTGTGGCAGAATGCTACACGATTGTCGGACTTAGACTGTTTTATAGAAAATAGTTGACTACGGAGGCAATGACAAATTGGGCCCTATGCGTAAATCGTACGTACATAAATGGCGCCATTAGCTCAAGTAGCAAATTTAATTCATTGCATATATTTTGCTGATTAAAACTTCTATTTAGATGGCGTTTATTAGTTTACTTATCTCGAGGAACTTACCATAAGATATATTTGAACATTCAAGCAGGCAGCAGGAATAAAATATCAACTAAATTCTATTTAGTTAATATGTCGTGATAAAACCATGATTATTGTTTGTGCTGATAGCTCTATTAACACTAGTGGGGAACTTAGCCCAATGCACCAATGTATCTTTTCTAAGTTATATGTACTTTAACTTCTTGATGAAACCTGGACTTTACGACTGAAATCGCCAACCCGCATTGAGCAAGCGTGGTGATTACGCTCAATCCCTTCTTTGTATGAGAGGAGACCTGTGCCCAGCAGTGAGACAATAATAAGGTTGATGATGATGATGATGAAAGTTCAATTGGTTTCTGCTCCCAGAGACAGACCCAACGCGGCACCAGACGAAGAATTTCTTAACTTCATAGAGCCTAATTATATAAAGGAAGCCATCATCTTGTACCGTTCTTAAATAATGAAAATGTAAAATACTCCTACCTACGTTTTATCGCGTCGTAAACTCTGTACTTTAATAGGTAGGTAAAGCGACTCAATCTTCATAAATAGGCGTTTTAACTCTTTTCTTGTTGTGGGCCTCAGAATCTTTAATTTCATGGTATTAAGTAGTTAATAGGGAAAAGCAAATGAATTTACTAATAAACACAAAAAAAGCTTATCTATTACCTCAATAAGATGGGTTAACCGTTTTTGACAGCTGTCTTAGAACGTAGCTAAACAGCTATTCCAGGCTTTATACATATAACTACTACTGTGACTTTAAAATACATAATTAAATAAATATAAAAACTAGTTTATCCTGTTGAATTATCTTCTAAAAAAAACCTTTTTTTTAATAACCCGTATGTACAAAATGTCAGTGGTAAACATTATGTACCTATTGATTATAAACTAATATAGAAAGGGAACATGACAACATAATTGCTGACAAAACACAAAACACTTTCCTTATACCTTCAACATTCTAAAGTTGGTGGTATTTTCACGCTAGCACAATCGATCATTTCTAAGGATGGCTCGCTTTGTAATACCAATTGTAACACCAAGTAATAAGGTAGTAATTTCAGTATTGTTATCATGACGTAGGTGGCACGCGGTTGTCGAGGAACTAAAACTATTTGTAGCCAAACTACGTGTTAGCCAGTTTAAACGTTAGTTCAAATTATATTGTAATATCCCGCCTGATGGTAAGCAGTGATGCAATCGTTTAAAGTAAAGCGCGCTAGTTTATTAAGAGCCTGTAGCGGTACCTACAAACGCCACAAAAATGAACGACGCGTCATACTGACGTCACACGAATTCTACATCTCGCAATCAGAGTTTACCGTGCAATTAGCATACATACAACTTGCCAATTTCAACCATTGGGCAAGTGCCCGCCAGACATAACACCCGTCTGGTTGGAGGATCCTCCCTTTTCTATGGAGGATGAGTGAGCTTTACACCCTGTTCCTCATACCTCCACAAGCCTATTCACTCTAGCCTTGAAGACACTTAAATTGGAGTCCGACAGAAACACCGCCTCTGGCAAATTGTTCCAGTCCCTCGACGTACGCGGTATAAAAGACGAGGCGAAACGCTTCTTTCGGATCGTTGCGGTGTCAGCAACGTAAGGGTGGAAACTCGTCGTACAACGGGTCGTCCGATGATAGAGCGGTGATGAGGGAATTAAATCACGCAATTCTCTCACACATTCTCCAAAATGCATCCTATAGAACACCGACAGGCTGGCTACTCTTCGCCTGTGCTCCAGGCTTTGGAGACAGTTATGAGCTAAATAGACTCAAATATTGTACATTTCAATTAGAATGCCCAAATCGAATCTGTTATCAATGTCAGAGATATTTATACACTTGCGTAAAGACACGACCTCTGACGCAACATTGAGCTTATTTTAGAAATGTAACAGCTCTGGGAGGCCTTTGTAAAGTGTAAAGACAATGTAGATGTATTAATCTCCAAACAAAAACAACATGAAAATACCCACCCCTTCGATCGGTTGTCAGTTGCACTGATACAATAAACTTGTCGTTTGTTAGTTGCACAAACAGGATTCTAATGGGAACCATAGACAACGCGAAACTAAGATGCGGTTCGCGTGAACACCGACATTGAATAATGAGAAGCCGCAGAGATGGCACGAAATTGAAGTGTGTTTTATTTTAATGAACCCGATGTGGGTCATACCGTTGTACAAAACCACTGATTGACTAATGATGCAACTTACCTGGAAGCAAATTTGATTGATTTAGAATGTAGGAAGCCATTAGTGGTTAGTAATATTTATACTGTCTATCTCATTGAATCCTAAATGTACGGCTGAACTTAAGTACAAACGAACGTCTCTTCGGGAACTGACTGGTAACTGTAATTTAGATTACCATCGACGCATGCGTCATAAAGCCAAGCATTAAGCTGTTACATTGCAGACGTTTCAGTCGAATGCGATTTATAGAGCTGGTTGTAGCTTGTAGCCGTAAAATAATCTCTGGCTAGTCTTACTACAGCACGAAATGGGCAATAAGCGCAGGCGCAGGTTACAGTTTTAATCACTGTAACGTTTCGAAAATGTAGATCAATTTTATCGAATATTAGAACGTAACTATTAAGGTTCCGTGCAACTGGGGCATCAACAGCAGGTGTAGGTACTTGGTCTGCGGCCGCGGGCGCGGTGCGGCACTCGCGTGACGCTTGCGGTCAACCCAGATGAGCCAAGTGCACCGTCTCCCATTACGGCATCAACGTCTCTGTACTGTTATCCGCATAGCGACTGCGGTCACACATGTAGGTCGAACTCTTGCACATTAAATAAAATTTATGGTTTGTAAGAATTCCAACGTTAATTGCGACCGTGTACCTACGGGCAAAATTAGCGTGATGGATCGACGGTATTATATAACATATCGGCATACACATCAACACTGTAAAAAGTCGTCCTTATTTGAGATGATCAGCTCTTTAAAACTCTCTATTTCAGTTTACGATATGATCAGCGGGGGGTTTCGTAATAGAGATGCTGTAAACGTAATCTCAATTTATTGCTCATATTTTGCTTTTGTAATCCGCCCATAGGTATCGAAGCTGCACGACGTGCATTGTACTTTTACCGATGTGCCCGTAAAGGAGCCATAACAATGAATGGTATGTTAGATAATATTTGGCTAACAATGTAAAAGGTTGAATGACGTTGTCAGCTTGCGAAATCAGCCTCTCAAACAATATAGGCATGTATTTCAATAAAAAAAAACAAAGGGTTGCAATCGGGAGTGGCGACAGAGGTGCAAAACTTTGTGCATTAGCATTATTTAGTATTTTTGGATTGGTTAGGGAATAATTTTCCACCTACTGTAATTTTTGTGGTAAAATACAATATTCATTTATTGCGCTATCGTACACAAACGTGACAATTTATATTAGGTAAAACAATACTTTTACAATTATTTTACATTTAAAAAAGTGTCTCTCAGAAAACTCAACTTTGATCCATACTCATATTTATCATAGCTGGCATACGCACACCCGCATAAGCGCTTTGCGCCGCTTAAACGAGACAACAAGAGCAGGCATACGTTTTCTCCACGAGGCAGAAAGAGAGGGTATATTCCTCTCCTACACCGCACGGTGTACTTTCCCTCTATCTTACGAATTTTTGATCACGTCACGTCTCCTAATGCGAATTTGATATTTTTTACCCATTCCAAAAAGTGCACAACGCCTCTAAAGAAGTGTTCACTTCAAAAATAAATTTCCAGGACAATACTGTCTAAAGATGCGATTGAGTGCCTCGTTGGTCTTTTTTTTTTATAAATTATAAACCAGTGCTTGGCCGCAATCCCGCCTGCGATTGGGACAGAACAGAAGGGACAGAAGATAAAATGTCAGTTTAGACCTGTCAAATCCTGATAATTTGACAGGACTAAACTAAAATGTTATCTTCTATCCTTTTCTTAACGAAATGATAAGAAAAGGATGCACTTAACTTAAAATTAGTTTAGTATGTGAACAACAGAATCGGCGCCAGTGAGACGCGCAGCTCCAGGCGCGGGCGGGCGAGTCGAGCGGTGCGTTGGCCATATTTTTTTGGGACAACCAAATAAGATGACAAGCTCATAACTTTATGGTTTTTCACGATATCTTTTTGAAATCTTATACATAGATTCTTTACTTAAAAATACTGGACACGTGTTTCGGGTTACGCATAAACAAAAAATAACGTATACAGCTGATCGATTCTGTATAAAACTCACCGTGAACAGTAAGTGAGTTGTGTCAGCCCCTCAGCATTAGTTGGATTAACAACTCACTTAACGCTCACGTCACGTAAGGCGAGATGGTTGGCGTTGCCGATCTCTCGCGTCCTACCCTGGTCCACGCCATGGTTCGGAGCGAGAACGCATGGCAGGCCGACACCTGCGAAGCAGTGATGCTGACAAAGGAGGAGGCGGAGCGCGTGAGGCAGCGGGAATCCCAGTGCCCTCACGCCACTAGCCTCCGCAGGAGACGCCCTGGTCGGGAGACGACACCAAACTCCCAGCCACCGAAGGCGCGGACCTGCGGGCGGTGAGCAGTGGACAGCTCGCTTGTGTGTTTTACGCGTGTTTCACGCGCACCTCAAAGAGACGTCAGCACGTCGTGACGAGGTCCACGAAGACCGATGCCTCCTGGGTCAGGGTTGCGGGTAGATCTTAAAGTTTTAATGACGCGTTTCGCCTCCTCTTTTATTCCGCGAAAATCAAGGGACTGGAACAATTTACCAGCGACGGTGTTGCCGTCGGACTACAATTTGAGTGTCTTAAAGGATAGAGTGAATAAGATCTTAATAAACTAGCGCCCTTTACCGTGTGCGTTCGCGCAGCGGAATGTTGTTGAATTTAAAGATTTTAGATATGCAGATATTTAGTGTATGACGTCGTATAATTGTGTATGGTAAAAAAAAATTTGTGCACGCAGCCATTGTGGAAAAATTCACCAAAAACTGATTCCGCTGGGCGAACGTTGTTCTGGCGGAACTTTTTTTAATCCATTGACTTTCGAAAAAAGAGATGTGTCCAAAAATTAGTGTGTATTTGTGTGTAATTGTGTATGTATTAATAAAATTTGTGCATGCATAAACTTCGGAGATATTCAAGTTTCCGCTGCGCGAACGTTTGGCCATTAGCTAGTTTTCATATAAAGCGCTTACATAGAGAGCTGTAGATTTTTACACACTTTGTTTTGAATTTGTGTATATTTGTTTAAAAAACAGATTTAGAAAAAATCATAAGGCTTAAAAGATAAAAATATAAACGTAAAATACGATGATTTTGGTCTTAGTTCTTAAAGTATGCACATTGGGGTCTAGATTTTCACGTTTATACAAACCTTGTAAGTGTCTGCAATATATTGCCAAGTATCAATGATGTTCTTTTAGTAATTAAAGAGTTATAGGACAATTTACCATGACATAATCACTGTTTACAAAGCAGTCAAATATCACGACCATACACAATTATACGACGTCATACACTAAATATCTGCATATTACCATCAACGATTACATCACTGCTTACCATCAGACGGGATTGCGGTGGGGAGGCGGTGGGCTTTCAATATTAGTGATCTTATAGATGTTAAACCATAACCAAACCACATCATAAATGCTGATAGCCGCGGCTAGGTGCCTTCATAAGGCGAATAAACCATAGTTTTTCACTGCATGCAAAATCATGTATGTACAGAGGTCTAAGCCATTGTCACCGTTTGGCTGCATCAGTCCATTGACTTTAAAAGGGGGCGACGTGGTCGATAGTCAAAAACAGATTACAAGTGATTGATGGGATTCCATCCCCTTCCCGGCGGGGAACCACTTTTCAACGTTAATAGCAGCTATAACTAAATTGTCTGGAGTCTTCATTTGTTTCAATATCGCTAGACATTACAACAACATAATATTAATATGCCTAACGCTTTACTTTGGCGAAAGGTACTAGCAATGGATTTATTTTTCTTTTTTTTAAATAACCTTCTCAACATGAAAACTTAGGTGATGGCAGTTCGTGCGAAACAATTTCGAATTACATATTCCAAAATATTCAAATATTTACTTACCTAAATTAGCCATATTCAATGTTCAAGTTTTCACTTGTGGCCGGCATTTCCGCAATGCAACCCGTTGTTTTGTTTAAATGGCATTATTGATTTTTTTTTTTTTTTTTTGATAGTTGGAACTCTCGTGTCAGTAGATGCCTACACCAGCAGTGAGATTTTTTTTGTTGGGATGGGAAATCGTCAAATGACTTCTCCCGCTCTGGGCGGAGCGGAAGGGTGTGTCAGACTTTTACTGACTAAAACCCACCCGTGTTTCTTCACTGGCCTGTGCGACGACCAGGGCCGCGATTTCTTGTTTAACCAACCCGCAACCCTAACCCAGTCAACTTATACCTAATGTTGTCATTTATTATTATCTCATGTAGGTATTGTTTACGCCTTTTGTTGGAAATCCTAAATAAATATCACGACCTTAAAAGCAGTAGGTCGTATATATAGATCGGATGACCTATAAGTATGTTTATGATCCATAAAGGAAGTACAAAATTTTGAAGATATATATTCAATATGTATAGAAAACCCCGTCCGTCCAGGAAGGATAAAAAAGGTTAGGTAATTACATGGCCAAATAAAATTTGTAAGTTTAAATAATCATCATAGTAACAAAATAATGAATTTTGAAATATATTTGAAAATCAAAATTTGTTACTTAATTTTTAAAAGAGTGTCAACTCTATTTTCGACGGTATCATTGGTAGGTTGAATATATAATATTGGTGGCATTTTGTTTGACGATGCTTTATATTGCCATGTAAGTTACCTCCTTTTGGGTAATCATATATTTTTGGTATTTTTTATTTTTAAGTTTCGCCAGGCTTTGTAGGCATTAGTAGAATCGGTTATCGATCCCTAACAATACCTTCACGGATCGGACAGGGTTGTCTTTACATATTGTATAATATTATCTACTTTCTTTTGTCTCGATGACTGGTCTGATTATGAGATTATGTGAGAATAATCCAAAACAACTTAGTGTCGTCTTGTCTTCACACGAATCGTAACTCTTTGTTCTCTTTCTCTTTGGTTAGCGCTCAGCTCAGCTTATTGAACCAACTATATATATACATCATATGTGCACACAGTCGTACACGAAAAGTGTAAATGTTTTTTGATTGGCGATACAACTCTGTTCTACTTACATAGATTCAACAACGCCATTGTTTTTGCTACAAAATAATAAACTACATAATAATTTCAATCAATATTTAAATAATATTTTGACATCCTAATTGTATTTTTATATACTTTGACACCATACTCTTTGCTGGTCTGACATTTAATAAAATTTAGACAGTTTGACTGCCAGTGTGCCTGTTAGTTCAGGGATGGGGAAAGTCAAGCTGAGTATCACGCTTATTTTTCATTGAACTTTTAAAATTATTTATAGTGTTGTTTACTAAATAAAAGTGCGTGATGTATGTAGTAAAAAGTGCATTCAGTAAAGAATTTATAAAGAACAGTGAAATATCGCTGAATTGTGGCTAAATCATGACTTGCTCTCAAACCTCCCTCGTAAGACGGTTCACGCGGCCGCCTTTTTCGACTTGAATAATTCATTAAGTGACATTGGCTAAATGCACAAACCATGCGACGCCAAAAAAGAAAGAAAGAAGTAGTTCAGGGATACCTCCGGAAACCGCTGGATGAGACTTTTACCAGTAAGTTTAAGCTAAATCATGAGGTTCAATTTCCTTAATTTATGCTACTTTTATCCGTCATTCCAACCTTAGGGAAATCATCAAATGACTTCTCACGGAGAAGCGGGAGCCCTCTGGCGGAGCGAAAGGGCGTGTCAGTCTCAATGTCATTCCTCAAATTGTTATTTTTAATTATGCAATCAATAATGTTAATAATTGCCAATTGCCTAATAATTTCGGTTCTGTAATAATTGTAGGTATATGTAATTGTACATTATACTATTTGCACTTGATAGAATGTGACAACTTAATTATTAGGTATAATTGATTTTAAAGCCATCTTTTGGGTTTCTATTAAAGATAATTTGGCACTTCTCACTTTTCGGCTAGCGGCGTCATCCTGTCTGCTAACAAATCAAATTGGCTGCGATCAGTATATGTCTGCGTCTGCCAAGCGATAAATTATATATTTAGCATTCAATAACAGCCAGTATTACTATTAGCAAAAGTTTGGTGAACTCTTGTTTGGTGAACTCTTGCGCCGAACTTTTTGCTTTGTAACTTTAGGTGTTGTGCGGTATGATGTCTTTATTATTATTTCCATCTAAAATAAATCGATGTATACTAGAATTCGTACATCATCGTCTGAACCGGTTCTAAATAACGGAGACAAAGCGGAGCGAGGAGTATTCGCTATCGACATCCTTGGAGAGAGGTCAAAGGCGTAGTTAGTCCGAAATGTGCCACATAAATAGGTACATTAAGAGCTAATATCGTAATAATTGCACGAGGCAGACTACACAATACTAATATTTTATGCTAAATCGCTTCTGATTACATTACATTATGTACCTACATACCTATGACATTTCGAATCTACGGTGAAGCGTATTTTTGACCGACCGACACACGCTTCACGATAAATTGGTAATAGTTGACTACATTATTTCATAGCTTGATAAAAGAGTTAACAATCAAATATTGGTCAGCTGTCTTATATGTAAGACCAATTTTATGCTCTAATAGAAATATAATATCCAAGATCTAAAACCAGCTGTAACTGTACACATCGTAACCCCTCGTAGACTCCGTGCTGCCTCCAACATATTTATGAAAAACTTTTTTTACAAAAAAAAAAAAAAACAACCGACTTCCGAAAAACACTACAAAGTGAAAAATAAGGTGTCTTTGGTTTTTATAAGTAAGTATATTAGTTTTTGACGCCGACTTCCGAAGTTAGTTATTTTTCACTTTGTAGCGGTTTGCCTGGATGCTGACGCTAAAATACTTAATGAAACAGTTACAAATGCACTGGTTGCCTCTACGATTTTTGAAAGTTCCCCTTGATTTTTCTGGTCTTCCACCATCAAACCCTGATGTCCTTATCATGGGACCACCTAGGGAATGTCTTAATTCTTTCCAAGAGAAAAAGAATTATCAAAATCGGTTCATAAACGACGAAGTTATCCCCGAACAAACATAAAAAAGCATATATACGGTCGAATTGAGTAACCTCCTCCTTTTTGAAGTCGGTTAAAAAATGGCAAGCAAATCTTGATGATGCGACACATGGTAAAAAAAAATATCGAACAGAGTGTGGTGATGAGGGCTTGTTCCGTTCCTTCCGTGTGTTAAAAATACAGTGGAATGGTACCTAAACTATAAATTACTAGTTAATGTTATGTAATATGTAAATAAACATAGTTCTGATATGTCAGCTTATGAATTATTACCAGAACAAGTTGCGTGTTTTACTGATTAATAACGTTGCTGTTAAAATAGCGCCTACTATTCTAACTAATTAATAATAACACATTCCGGTGCATTTTTGTAAACATGAGTTTTATGTAAATTTTAATAGCCATTTTGATAAGTCATTACTCTGATATCACCAATCACATATGGGTTTCGAAATTGTTTAAAATCGTGTATCGGCGATTTTTCATTGAATCGAATCGCTAACAAAGCAATTCATTCATTTTTACTTCGATAAAAGATCAGCACACTAATTGCAATCACAATTCGGTGTTTGAATATAAATAAAAAATATTGCTTAATAAGTTTGAATATATCGTCCGCTCAATAACGTAAATAACGCTATGAGCATAACTGAACTGGCAGTATGAAAACTTTGTAATCCATTGATATTTTGTGTTAGTGGGTTAATTTTATGCGTATATCAAAACCCCTACGGGCTAGATCTCTACTTGCTACTATGAACTGCGATGGATGGTAATGACATCGGCAGAAAAAACGCTCGTGACTTTTTGTAGAATACATTGACCTCCATATACGATAAAATATGCTGTTGTTCATACTTTATTACAAATGTATGTGTAGATGTACATAAATCCCGCTTTCCTCCCTTACAAGGTAAGTCGAAGTAGGAGCAAAACACGGAGCGAATTGATACTCAATGTATAACTGTAACTAAGGATGCCATTACTTCAAAGAGATGTCAGCACACCGTGACGGGGTCTACGAGGACCGATGCCTCCTGGGCCAGGGTTGGTTAGAAAAGAAACCGTGGCCCTGGCGCACAGGCAAGTGAAGGAACACGAGTGGGTTCTAGTCAGTAAAAGTCTGACATCATACAGCCCCTCCGCTCCGCCCAGACAAAAAAAAAGGATGCCATTGCTTAGAAAAACGTGAAAACCCTTGACTTGAATCTGGAAAATTCTGAATACCTTTTGAAAATCCAGATATATACCGTTAACACATTGATATTATTTTTAAAGATACCTGCTCGTTCCTCAGGGTCGACAGCCCTATCAGTAAAACATTGAATAGCTAATAAAAATGATATGAGCTCATGTGAGGAAAGTTTTCCTCCGTTAACTCTTACGATGTGCGCAAGAACATAACTGTGTAGCCTAGCCCTTAACCTCACAGAAATGTAGGATCACATCGCATTCTGAATACGTAGAGGTACTTAGCCGACTAGCTATCTATGCGGAATTCATTTCACGACACATAGGTATAACTGTTGCTGAACTCATGGAACCTATAAATCTTAGATTTATTATGACATCTTCCCAAAAACACTTCAGTATTAACTCCTCGTCAATCTTCTAACGGGAATAGTTAACTTACTTTGGAAGTCTATACCAAGAAAACGTGTAGCATATGAAACAGCAGCTCAATTACGGAAAACACTTTCGATCACAACCTGAATGGTTTTAACAATATCCTTTATTGCTAATTCATTACTTTATATGTTTAAGATATGTATCTGTTAAACTACGTAAATGCCCCTAATATTTTTGAAGCCTAAGCTACTTTTACTGTGGCACTCAGCAAGCTGTATACTAGAAAAAGTGTTTACTGACTCAAAAAATAAAAAAAACGAGTGTGCTTATGACCACACGACTGAAGTGAAACTTCTTTCGCTCCATCTGTGTGTATATATATATATATATATATGTTTTTGGATGGGCGATGGATATATATGTACAATATATACATGTATACACATATACATATATTAATTTTCTATAAATTTTTAAATTTATTTCATGGTTTCATTGGTAAATTAATATTTTTGCATAGATCTTCTATTTTTATTGAAAAAAAAAAAGAACTCGTTGTAGATCTTGTAGTACCAAGCTCGCGCCACGGGCGCCTCTGTGCTTATATCCCCCACTTAACTTCCGTTCGCCTTGCCCGATCACTTTTCGTAACGCTTACGTCAGGCGTTCGCTTACTCTCCAGCTTACTCCCCAAGTCAAGCGTGCGTAAAGAAGTTTCACTTTAAAAAGGTGTCAAGGCGAAGTACACATTAACACATTACGTTACAAGACGTTTACGCGAGGATTCTAAAGAATCACTTAATTGACGATTAGATTCAACATAAAAAGTTGATTACCTCGTCAGAGCGTTATTATTGCAGTATGCGACAACACTTTTTATAGTAAGTTTCATGAACAGCTTTATTTGTCTCAGCATAACGAGTAATGATCACTACACACAGTTTTTATAACCCGACAGTCATGTTTAGGGTAAACTCGTGGGCGTCTGCAGTAATAAAAGGGTAGGGAAAGAATTTTTAAATTAAACTTTTGGAAGCTCGCTTGGAAACCACGAGTGGAAATATTTTCGTTCATTTCTCTTTCCACAATATTACAATTACCCATTGTTTTTCCAGAATATGCTTTTACCTGCACTAATTGTTTTTTGTTGGTTTCCGCTATCTCTCGCTCTCTAGAAGTAAAATGGGATGAGAACGGGTTGTTAATGGATATGTAAAATATGTAAGATTACAAAATTAACTAAGTGGGTTAATGTACAGACGACAACACATTAAGCTGCTACTATCTATCAGATTTCTTTATTAGGGTTTCAACTTTACCTCTGAAGCATTAAGGCTCAAGGTTGATTGGGAATATATTAAGCTTCGGATAGCTTGGCCTGCTCTTATCCGTACAAGGCACGACTATTCCCCAGATTATTTATTTTAAAGAAGATACAGTGAAGACTAAGAACGCAATGCTGTTAAGTACAGAAACACGAAGAAGTGGATAGGAAAAGAGAAAAGAGTGTATGCATGGGCGTAGCCACACTGGGGCAAGCTGGGGCGCTTGCCCCACCCTGGCTCTGATCTATCATTATCATAATCAACCTTTTTATCGTCCCACTGCTGGGTACAAGTTTCCTCTCATACAGAGAAGGATTGAGCGTAATCACCACCCTTGCTTAATGCGGGTTGGTGATTTCAGATTTAAAAGTCCAGGTTTCCTCAAGATGTTTTCCTTTACCTTGTAGTCAGTCATTGGTGTCCAAGATATACTTAGAAAGATGCCTAACTGTACTCTGATCTATAAGGTGCCTAATTATTACCCAAAAAAGAAAAAATACTGGGAGGGGGGGGGGGGGATAGGCTGACTGCTGCACATTTTTCCAACATGTGGAGCAATGAATTAGCAATATGCTGCAAAATAGGGTTGTAACGGAGCTTCACCTCCGCTTCCGTTACTGCGGAAGTTCCGCAAGAAATCGTATCTTCGCTTCCGCCTCCGAATCCGTACAATTTTTACGGAGGTATAAGGGAGGTTTATTTACGTATTTATAAAATAAATAACGCGAAAGCTGCGACGCTTGACAACAGTCCGGCCGCGTTTGAGCGCGAAATGGTCAAGAATCAACTAGTGCGAGACAGGAATACGGCAAATACAACTTGTTTCTCCTTAATTTTCATTACTGGAAGATAATATTTTTTTACTAAGTGTACTACTAGTAATGTACATATTTAAAATTAAAATTTTGTTTCAATTAACCATACGGTTAATTTTTTTCTACTTTCACCTCCGCCTCCGCCTCCGCATCCGTTACAACCCTATTTCAAAATTATTCCAATCGATACTAATATTGTGTTACGCAATTAGGGTGCTTTGTCGTCGGAGATAGTAAAATGTTGCCAAATAAGAGATTTACTTCAATGGATAGAAAACTGTCAGTTCATTTATCCACGGAAATTTTATTCAAAGTCATCCATAGGTTTCTTATTAAACTTCTACTATAACTAATGATCCTGATTACCTACTTATATCCTTTGGTGATATTACATATGTAAGCGCTTTTTTGGTGTACAGTCACAAAAAAGCGCGACCTTCAGTTACAATAATTCGGTAAACAAATCAATCTTTTTATGGGCTTATGTTTTCTTTAGTCGATATAAATAGGTATACCTGTTCCTTTCATATTTTTATTTGACCTTCCAAGACCTTCAATAAAGTTTGGTACCCTCTAAATATTGACTTAATGACTCTTGGCAAACAGATAAATATAGTTGGAAAAGGTTTAATTTTAATGAATTACATTATTTGTATTTTTTTTTTTGAAGTGAAACTTCTTTACGCACGCTTGACTTGGGGAGTAAGCTGGGGAACGCGTGACGTAAGCGTTACGAAAAGTGATCGGGCAAGGCGAACGGAAGTTAAGTGGGGGATATAAGCACAGAGGCGCCCGTGGCGCGAGCTTAGTACTACAAGGTCTACAACGAGTCTTTTTTTTTGTTCAATAAAAATAGAAGATCTATGCAAAAATATTAATTTACCAATGAAACCATGAAATAAATTTAAATATTTATTGTAAATTAATATATGTATGTGTGTATACATGTATATATTGTACACACACATATATATATATATACATACAGATGGAGCGAAAGAAGTTTCACTTCAGTCGTGTGGTTATAAGCACACTCGTTTTTTTTTGTTCATGCAATTGTCTAATCAAACACATTGTTAATTCAGTCGATCAATTCTGTAAAAATTACACCGTAAAAGTTAGGTAAGGTGAGTTAAGGAGTGACCTGTCAATAGTTAGAATACCCTCGGTTTGGAAATAACAGAAGGTTATGTCGGACTCCTACCGACTAAAACCCCACTATTCCTTCGAGTACCATGAGTCAGGGGTCCAGAAGATACTACAACATTCGCCGCACCCCCGTCTGCTATCAGCCCGCCGTCCCTAGCGGGCGTCATCACCAAATGCTGCCTATACCACTAACGCACAGTCTTCCACTAAGCCGCACATACTGCATGTACCCTTCTTGAGCCTAAGCGCTCGAGCGACGACACGGCCCCAATTTCGTCGTCCGCATGGTCTTTCTTATGATGGCCTGAGATCGTTAAGCGCCCTTCGACGCCTGGCTGCTCTTCTGGTGCGAGTGGAGTGAGCAGCATGCTCTCTATCTCCCTCACACTTCATCTAAGTTTTTACAGTTATATGGTAATAGAATCGTACTACTACACCTAAACAAAAAATATGTACGTTACTCGTACATATTACATTAAAATCAATACTATACTAAATATATTTTCTCGGTGGTAGGCCATAACATCGGCCGCCGGCAGAAGTTACCACCCAACGATTTGTCGTGTTCCGGCATGATGTCTGGTGAAGCATGGCTGCTGTTTCTTCAAAGTATTTTTTTTTTTAATAATTATAAACTAGCGCTTGACTGAAATCCCGCCTGATGGTAAGAAGTACGGAGGACGGGTCTGAGCAGTTGTGTTGCGATGTGTGCCGGGTACGATGCGCCTAATGTTGTTGTGTTGGGAGTTTGATCGTGGAGGGTCTTCAGATCAATCTCCCTATTGGCGCAGCATCGTTGGTCGTGTTGTTGGGTTTAACATTGCATCACCTCGCTCAACTGCCGTCTTTCTTCCTATTCGCTCAGTTTTTCTGAGTTTTTTTTTTTCTGATCGCATTCACTAACTCCATATGACCCACTCAAGCTGGCCGACAAGCGACGCAAACACAATGTCTGTTCCACCAGTTCCTTTACCACACTCCTCGCACGAACTAGTTTCTGCTATCTTGGAGGTCTTGTTTATAACAAAATAAACAAAATACTAAATATTTACCCTAAACCTAAAAAGGAATGTAAAATTATCGTTACCAATTGGCTCCTTCAACAAGATTATGAAAATACTGAAACTCTAATAAAACCTTAATTATAACTCCAATTAACGTACACCACATGCACACAAACACACACACACACACACACACACACACATGCACCAACACACATACACACAATAATTACAATATACTCACTACACAACATAGTTTAAGTTTTATAAATATTGTCTTCACTTCAATGTAGTTACTTAACAATTATACTTAAGACGTGATATGCACGTACAATACGTTAGCTCACTACGAGGCGGCGGGAGCCTGGTGATCTGTACTACAGGTTTTCCTGAAACCTACTTCAGACACCAGCTCTCACCAAGGACTTGTAAATATTTAAACTGTTATCTTAGTAGAATTGTAACTACCTTTGTGGAGAAATAAATAAATTTATTATTATTATTATATTGGTACTAAATACTGTACACACAGTTATAGAGGCTTCAGCGCACACGACATACCTAAAGTTTGCATAAATTATAGTCGTGACTATTATAATTTGGTGGGTGATATCCGTCGACCTTGCGCCAGGTAAACAAGTGCCTAAATACATAAGCATTAACGCTGTCATCATAACGTGATGTGCAGAAGCCGGCTTATACGGCACCTTTTCATACACGCCATAAAAATGTATCAAAAATGGTGTGGTGAAATTTGAGGATCTGGTAAAGACTGAACAGAAATCTCCATGGGAGCAAACATCGTCATCAAAATATAATCAACTATACAATGAGTAAGTAAGTAAGTTTTTATTGGATAGGCTGTTGTAGAATAGCACAAACAAATATATTTTAATACTTCTTTCTCTTTTTCACTCATAAATATATATATATATATATATATATATTTTGTTGAAATCGTTTAGTTCGTTTAGTGAATGTAGGTCAAGTCTGTCTAATTAGGCTTGTGTAAATCTTACACAAGAATCAAAACAAACCAATATATTGGAACCATTTGGAAGATAGTACCAGTCCATTGCTTTATATATTAGAAAAAAACTACAATATGAATTCTCAATTACCCCCTGATACTGAGACTGTAATATTAAGAAAGTGAATCAGTTTCATGGTCTGTACCATTTACAAATTCTTATTATGATCACACTTTTTGATACACGCTTATATTTACGTCTCATATGAAGATAATCAGGAGTGTCACGATGGTCTTATTATATGAGATTTTGGTAATCTCTTCCGCCGTAACGTATAGTATTTGTGCAAAATATGTATAAACATTCCAGTCCAGTCCTCGCTTCCGTGGCATTCTCAAAAGCAATTTGATAATAAACTTATTGTTAAAAAATGTTTACAAGATTATTTCCGCTTTCAGAACTGGTGTTGTTGAATGATATTAAACTCTTTGGTGAAAACTATAATAAGGAAGAACATTTTTCATCTTAACACAATGTGTACATACATTCAAAGAATTTGAGAAATCGATCTGGCTGGAACAACAACAAACACGTCTGGCGTCCCCCACGTTACCACCGCCCGTCTAGACTTGTATAGGATTATATTATCTCTCTCCTTTTGTACGTATATTATATTAGAGGTCCGTCAATATACTACACATACGAGTATATGCAAACAACATATCTTGCTTACTTTGACAAATCTTGTTTACTTTTATAATAAACGCAATGAATGTTGTTGAATTATCGTCCCACTGCTGGGCACAAGTTTCCTCTCATACAGAGAAGGATTGAGCGTAATCACCACGCTTGCTCAATTCGGATTGGCGATTTCAGACTTAAAAAATCCAAGTTTCCTCAAGAAGTTTTCCTTCACTTTGTAATCAGCCATTGGTGTCCAAGATATACTTAGAAAGTACGTATACCTTAGAAAAGTTACATAGGTACTTGCCTGACCTGGAATCGAACCCACACACTCATACTTGAGAGGCTGGTGTTTCAACCACTAGGCCACCACGACTACCTACACCATACCCATAATTATAATATAATAAAGTGTTCAAACCTGATCTAACAATGGAGAGGACAGGATGCTATATGCTAAAGAAGCCGACATTAGCATTGTTATCAAAGGCTTGACACCTATGGACTCGAGCACACTCTGCAAGGATATGATGCACATCTTCAATAACCCCACATGCAGCACAATTTGGTGAATCGACTTTACGCACCATTATCATCGATCTTATGTTCATAACCACGCAATACCCACGCGACCCTGACGTCGCGCAAAATCTCACCGTGTGAATGTGAACTTGTTAATACTTCCCTTTTCTTTCTTACAAGGTCTAGGTGTCTGTACCCGAGTGTGTACTGTCGTGAAGCTATTAAATTTTATTTCACTTTTATTGCATGCCGGTAATGAAAATTGCGTGTACGAGCATTGAGCAATCTTTGTCGATCTGCACTCAGTTTCCCGTGAGAGATTTCAAATATTTAATTGGAGACTTTGTTATTAATAATTCGTGTTAAAACTGTATCAATGGTCTTCCTCCTCCTCAAGCCGTTCTCCTCATTACTGAGGGTCGTGATATCCCTTTGGAATTATATTCTTCTTTACGCCATCGTTACCATCCCTGGCCGTGGTAGGTATAGCATCATGCAGGCCGATATCCAGAGATGAAAGAATCTGGTCAGTTCACCTTATTGGACTCTAGAACGTCGTCCATCCACCTTCCCAGTAACCATCAGATGTCCAAAGTTGTCTCCATCTTTACTGGCAATATGGCCAAAATATTCTAAAAATTTTTGAAGTATTATTGTGATACCCAGCTCGAGTATCAATATTATAGCACGATAAATAGTAGATATTCTGCTGATATACGTACTGTAAAAAATTCACTGTGATAGGTTAGGTGAAGTTAGCTGTTATTCCACCTGACATTTTACACAGTTGCTGATTTCACCTAAGGTATGTAACGTACAGTAGAAATCGGATGGGCTGGGATTTTAGCCTCGCCAAAATATTTGAATCAACACGATCAAAAACTTAAAAAATAACTCGTTGCTATTCGTTTTAAAGGAACGTGTGATCTAAATCACTCTTGTTTTAAAATAGCTTTACGTTTTCTCATCGTCAGGTGAAAATTACAAATGCAATTATTGATTTAACAGCTGCGTGTGCCTGTATTACTTCCCCGGCGCCGGAAAACCAAACACACTTAGTACCTGCCCTGTTTACATAGAGTCAGTTAAAACCGACTTGCGTTAAAGGCGAGTTGCTAAACCACGAATCATTGTAAACTTAGCCCAAGACTTTAAACAAATAAACTGCGCATCTAATTCTGTTTTTTCTATATAACATTTTCATAACTCTGCTTTGATAGAAATTTGTAAATTATTGAGTCTAGACTATTTAATAGTATGATATTTTTTTTTTAATAAGAATAAACTAGCGCTTGACCGCAATCCCGCCTGATGGTAAGCAGTGATGCGGTCGTTGATGGTAAAGCTCGCTAGATTATTAAGTGCCTATTCACTCAGAAAAACTGAGCGAATAGGAAGGAAGACGGCAGTTGAGCGAGGTGATGCAATGTTAAACCCAACAGTACGACCAACGATGCTGCGCCAAAGGGAGATTGATTTGAAGGACCTCCACGACCAAACTCCCAACACAACAACATTAGGCGCATCGTATTAAATTATGAATGTCCAGAATAGGAATTAAAAAGCATTATGCGTTGATTCTGCGTAACTTACAGTAATTAAACAAAATCTTTACTAGATTCATTGAGCTATTATTACTAATCTAGTAAAGATTTAATGGTTAAATGCCATAGCATTTAGGCATTAAATCCGCAGGGACGAAGTGAAAGTTGATTATAATTTAATAGATAATTCATTCAGAAATTCTGTAATTTATAACATACTTGCTGCGCCACGCGGTTTCACCCTCGTAGGTTTTGATGTATTTTTTTAAGTATATGCCTTGCTCACATTAGTCTCAGCGTGATCGATGGGCTATCCAACGCAAAAAGAATTTTTCAAATAGGACCAGCAGTTCCCGAGATTAGCGCGTTCAAGTAAACAAGCTCTTCAATTTTATATAATAGTATAAATTAGCTTTCGTACCTGAACTAGGACCGGTCCTGTTGCTCTACATACAACACCTGACAGCTCAAAATATACAATAATACATATTAGCCTAAAAGAAATAATATAAACGTAATCTATTAGACCTTATAAGAAATTGTTACTTACATTTACGGCTTAGTACCTACAGCTAAGTAAGTACATACCTAAGTTTAAGCAAATAAATATTTACAATGATAAATATTTGCGTTAAAATTAACATGCGAAAATGTTAGCCAATGTAATGTTAAAATAGCATGCTAGTGCCAAACATATTCAGGTGTAAACGAGGCATAGACACGAGGTCACCAGACTGTCGCACCCTCCTGAATAAGCTCCCCGTTCCGATTCGAATGTTCCACAAAATGAAGCTAGCCTATTTACTTACATATATAACTTAAATGTACAGTCACCATGTACCTAGAACCCGCTTATTGAATCGTGACCAACCAACCCCTTTCAAATTATAAAGTTTGAGTCAAAAACAGACGCAATATTCGTGACTATACAAAGTGTTACTTGAGCAATGTCGATTGTTTTAAAAGAGAATGTGCCCCCATGCATACTTTTATTAAGAAATATCGATGTGTGAAATTCAATATTAGCAACAATCAACACCGTAATTTTCCGATGCTGACTTAACATTTAGCTGCATTTCTTACGGTTCGAGTAACTAAGTGAGACTTCCTGTGATCTGAACAATGCTCGCAGATAATGAGTCACCGATTAGATTGCCTGATATTACTTTGAAACTGTTTTAAGTATTTAACCGCTGTGTACATTTGCATACACGTGCACCGACTACTATGTAAACTGTGTTTGTATTAATACAAGTGTAATTCAATACGTTCTCACTTACAATGACTACAGTTGTGTGACCAGCGTCGCTTCGTGCAACAACACAGTTATCTAAGCCGCGCACCCACTTATCATTTCATCTAGGATTTCTTCAGACGCGACAGTCCCACTGACATTTAAGAACGCATTGTGTAAATCACAACCTTTCCGTTACATCACGGTTCATACTCAATTACGTAAACAATGTGTTTTTTTTTAATGAAGATGCTAAAAATTCGAGCGTGACGATGCCTAATAAATGTCACGTGATAGTGGTGGCAGCACTGTAGCATCGTGACCCAAAAACGCGGTGGCAGGCACCTTAGTCTCTTTTTGTAGCAGGTATTCCATTAATAACGTCTTTTGTTGGCTATAGCAAACGTTTTTCATTAACAGCGAAAGATCGATTTATATTGTGCCTGCCTTTTTAGGTTTTGCGTTTGTCCGCGATCGAATCAGACGCTGTGTATATGAACTGATTATTTTCTGAACGAGTCGTGACTTTCCAGCGATAAACAATTATCTAATAGGAATTAAGAATAATCGAATCTAGATAACGGACTGGATAAAGGCATAGAACATTGATAGCAGTTTAAAAGAAGCAGTTTTCAAATCACTCTGGACGTGATCTGGAGCGGAGCGGAGCTCCAACGATTTATCCACAGATAAACCATAAAACAGAAATAAAGACTTGAGTAAATAAACATAAAATCATGTCGTCTACTACTAAACGAACGGCACATTTCAGCTGCAAGTGTCGGTTTGCGAGCAACCTGTGGAGGTGCAAATGTCCCCGGTCACGCGAACTGGGCGGCTCCTACAGTTTATTGATTAAACATAATTTACCTACGCGCTTTCGAGTCTTCCTGCCTGCGTTTCGATAAATCCCTGACAGCTCTGGTAAATCTACTAGAATAGTATACAGTCGTCAGGAAAATTACCGTTAGGTACAATATACAATGGAAAAAACAAATGGATCTGCAGGGCAATGGGTTTCATTTAGACAACAATATTCATTGAGTTATTTACGTTAAGAGTTTACGAGGATCTTGTCGAGGTTCTACTGTATTATGTTTTAGCACTGAAAATTACTTAATCTGAATTTGAACCTAACAGATGACAATATAGTCTTACCTCTATCGTAGAACCTTTTTTGCGTATGAAGAAGCATCAAATGACGTACGTAGCGAAACGGCGTGTCAAAATTTAACTGACAAAAACCCACCCGTTTCACTTCACTTGTATGTGCGCTAGGAACCACGGGATCTCTTTCGAATAACTTTGACAGGAACGTAGTACTTTTCTGATCAACGCATCAATTTAACCAGACGCAGAGTTCTTACTGATCCTAGCCCCTCGGAGAGTCAGGCGAAGAGTTAGGAATTTGGACCTGTTGTTAAACTAATGAGAGCTCTTTCCTTATCCCCAGATGGATGGCACCAGTGAGTTTGGCGATCCACGCGCCGGGTGCGGACATGATGCCGACTGTCAACAGCATCAGATATCTCCGCGACTGTACGGGCAACGACCTCGTGCAGCAATACGCTACCTTCCACATCTTCTTCTCCAACAAACATATACCTAGCAATGTAAGGATTATTTCCTAAGTAGTTGTGCCAAGCGGTTATACGCGCATAAGTTAAGATCTCTTATAATCTATAAATATTTATATTTCTTATCATATGTATGTATGTATGTTAATCCTGGTTATAAACCGCCTGAGTGCCAAATTTCATCTAAATCGTTGTAGTAGTTTTTGCGTAAAAGTGTGACAAATATACAGCCAAGCTTCCACGTTCATAATATTAGTAACATAATAACAACGCGCTCGATATCGACGATCGAGTTTCGTAATGAAAACTCATACTAGGCCTACTGATGAGTATCGATGTGTATTAGACGATAAACGATAAAGCAACAAGAAATATGTCCTTAATTTCAAGTAAGTACAGTTGACCAAGGGGTTCAATGACCGCTTGTTCTGTTATGAAACTTGAAATCATGAGTTTAAATAAACTTTTTTATTTGTTTTCATTGTAATTAGAGATATAGTTTAACCCTGCATGAAAAAATATCATTATATACAATCTGGAAATAGGTACCTAGATTTATTTGAAGCCCATTAAATAAATATAAAACGGACTGGAAAGCAGTGGCACTGTAATGGTATCGGCAGCAATTTACAAGTTGTAGACCGTAACTTCGAACACCAGCCTCTTAAGTATGAATGCGCGGGTTCGATTCCAGGTCGGGCAAGTACCAATGTAACTTTTCTAAAGTTATATGTACTTTCTAAGTATATCTTGGACACCAATGACTGAAGGTGAAGGAAAACATCTTGAGGAAACCTGGACTTGATATGTCTGAAATCGCCAACCCGCATTGAGCAAGCGTGGTGATTACGCTCAATCCTTCTCTGTATGAGAGGAGACCTGTGCCCAGCACTGGGACGATAGAAAGGCTGATGATGATGATGATGATGATGATTCGTTTATTATAAGAAAAGATAGTACCTAATTAAACCACAAGAATGGATTACGAAATGGCTATTAAATGAACTATAATTGACGATACACACAGACAGTAAAGAGTTAAAGGCATAACTTTGCGGACAGAATGTATAAATTTGTAATTCCGAAATGAATTTTAAAACTAGAATTACTGTCAATGAAAAGACTTAGATCACGACAGAGGTCGTAGAATTGGCCTCAGTTCGGTGCCATAACAACGCTAATGTGAATATTAGCAAATTCCAAGATAAAATAGCAAATTCTAAGATAGGTAAATTCTTCTAGGAATAAAATAATAGTTTTTGCCATTTAGTACCAGAGTACCAAATGCTGCAACATTCTACTACGCTAACATACACGCCATTAGAATAAAGCTATGCTAACATCCTCAACCTATAGCAGCCTACTTCTAGACGTAGGGCCATTAAACTCCATTTTTGGTAATTTTCATCCAGTTACTTCCAGTCATCCTGCGAAGATCGTCGCTTCACCTCCAAGCTATGCTAATACCATCAACCTACTTATATAGCGAGACATCGACACCATGACTGATAGTTCGTTTTTGGGGAGTAAAAAAGAAAAAAATAAACAGCTATTTCGTTGAAACGTGCGCGGTCAAAATATATGCAATAGCGATGTTATTAATATCGTCATCATCATCTCCGCGTTTAATCTCGGTTGCATCCGCGGCTTTCGCGTTGGAACCCGGGTCAGCTTTCTTGCTCATTCTCCTCCATTTCGCGCGATCTTTAGCATTATGTGATGTGAGATCATCTCTTACAGCTTCAAGCTAGCATTTCGTTGGTCTTCTCCGCGTGTCTGGGACCGGCGGAGACGCCATGGCAAAAAAAATAACAGGGTTGGGTATTGCAGAATCACGTACTGAATCAAGGTAACAGTCAGCGCGTCGATGTTTCTACCATCCTGTATAGCCCTGCAGCTGAATACCAGTTTTTTAATAGGTGCGAGTTTTTACCTGACCTTCAAAACCCAGATATCACCCACCAGACAAAGCCTTGCTGCCAAGCGATTTGTCGTGTTCCGGCATGATGTCTGGTGAAGCCGTACGGAGGTCTGGTCTGAGCAGTTGTGTTGCCAGGTACGATGCGCCTAATTTTGTTGTGTTGAGAGTTTGGTCGTGAAGGGTCTTCAGATCAATCTCCCTTTGGCGCAGCATCGTTGGTCGTGTTGTTGGGTTTAACATTGCATCACCTCGCTCAACTGCCGCCTTCCTTCCTATTCGCTCAGTTTTTCTGAGTGAATAGGCTCTTAATAAACTAGCGCGCTTTACCATCAACGATCGCATCACTGCTTACCATCAGGCGGGATTGCGATCAAACGCTAGTTTATAATTAATAAATAAAAAAAACATGATACCCTTAGCAGCAATGTTTGTCAGACGTGTACTAACTGAAGGAACGGCGCCAGCGCGCCTGAACTTAGCAGACATAGATGCTTTTTTACATTCGCACAATCACGTACAGCCACAGTAACTTTATGAACTAAACATACCTACAAGGGTAGTCAAAGTCATCGACCGTTCCTGGCACAATTCCGGATCATAACAATACTACTGTCTGGCAGTAAGCCAGGTAGGAGACTTCTGTTCCTTGTTACTTCACTTTTAGCTAAGAAGATGCTTTAAATTAATTTAACAAACGTTATATGCTAAAGCAGTCATGGTCCAGTGGTAACGACCGCGACTTAGGTCCGATCCCAGACCGGCGGATTACTTTGTTTGAATTATTTAATTACCGCTGCTCTCTACCGGTGACAAAAAACATCGTCAGGAAACCAACATGTCCTAGAACTAAAAACAGGATTGAAGACATATGACATCATTCTATTCTATTAAGCCACTTTGTATGAGAAGTGACCTGTGCCCAGCAGTGGGACGATAATAAGGTTGATGAGGACGCCACTTTGTTTCCGTGTCATGGCTTTCTACTTCTCCCTCTTTTATAGGCTTATTCCTTCGCATCTCACAGAGAGCTGCCCTGTGTTCATCATAAGCTATTGTGTATCACCATCTCCTCGTATAGTCCCGGTTGCATCCACGGCTTTCGCGTTAGAGCCCGGAGTCAGCTTTCTTGCTCAATCTCCTCCATTTCGGACGATCTTTAGCATCCCGTGATGTGGATTGTTGGCACGCTTGTCATCTCTTACAATGTCTACCCCGCTTGTTCCGGCCCAGCGGAGGCGCCATGGCAAGACATTTGTTACCCACGTATCATGCAACATGTGTATAATATAGTTTCATTATTTGTTTAATGATGTAACATATATCCTATACCGAATTAATTTATAAAAGAGTGTCCACGGAGTTTCTTGACTGTTCTTATCCATAGTAACCCACTATGAATGGGTAAAGAGTTTCATCCTTCTAAATAAATGATCCTGTTAATAATTCAAAAAAGCCTATAAATGGTTTAATTGAAATAAATTCTTTCAATTTAAGTTTAAGACACTCACGTCCATTCAATCATTGAATCTATTTATTTGCAAGTCAATAGAAACACTAATAGACAGCCTCCGCGGCGTAGCGGTAGCGAACGCGGCCGCTGCACAAGGAGGCGCGGGTTCGATCCCCGCACAGTACAAATATTTATATGCATGAATATGAATATTTGCACTGGTCTGGTCGTACTTCGGAAAACACGTTAAGCCATTGGTCCCGGTTGCCATACGAACATCTAATTAATGGTAGTCGCTACTGGTTGTTGGAGCCCTCAAAAGTCCAACAATTGGTCTAACTGCAATGCTTCGATATCGGCTTCGGGTTGTAGAGGTCAGGCGGTAGTCGCTTCACGGAAAATATCGTAGTTTAGCCAAAATCAACAGTTAAGACTGCTAAAAGCGAACCCTTGAGACCCTGATTAACGCTGATGATGGTGATGAGAAACACTAATATTCCCATTTCTTCTTTCCAGATTCCCAACCCTGATGTATTTCTGAAGACACCATTCAACTGTACCGACACGCCACCTTACGCCGTCAAGTCTATAACGACGTATAAACAACAGAAAAATCTGTTGTATCCAATAAACGTCGGTAGAAACATAGCCAGAAGCGCTGCCCTCACTCACTTCGTCCTGCCATCAGACATCGAACTGTACCCTAGTCCAGACTTGGCACCAAAGTTCCTCAACATGATCGCAAGAAACGAAGAACCACTGAGCACTTCCACTAAACCACGAGTCTTCCCTATAAGTTTATTTGAAGTTGATAAAAACTATTTAGTGAGTATTTAGTACTACAATATTCTATTCTTATATTCTTTCTTGACAAATATGCGAGAGGAGATGCTCCTCTACCCTCAAATTATCTGAAGAATAAGCAACAGCATAGTTCTTCAAACTTATATTCTTATTTCTTTCACATCTTTTAATCTATTGTAGTAGGTATATACCGACATAGCTCTTCGAGTCGTTAAAATTAAGTGGCAGTAGAGGGGGTACATTGCTCGTAGAACCGATGGCCGATGGGGCATTAATGCACTGGAGTGGCGGACACGTACCGAAAGATGCAGCGTAGGGAGAACCCCAACAAGTTAGACCGATGTCCTGAAGGTCGCGGGAAGCCGATGGATGACACAAGACCGGTCATTGTGGAAAGCCTTTAGGGAGGCCTTTGTTCAGCAGTGGACGATCGATATGCTGAAGAAGAAGAATCAATTGTACTTTCATAAGTTAACTTATGTGACAGATTACTCTATAAATAAATAGTTCCGTTCCCTGATTCCCTTGTTCACAAACTAAACTTAATTTAAATTCACTGCATATTTTATTTTTTATTCTATTGAAAAGAAGGACAGAATATGTATAATTTAGTCCGCGCCTGACGTAAATACACGTACTTGAACATGTCCAGTCGCCATGTTTTTAATCGCGTCTAAACTGTTTATGGAGTATCTTAATTTGACAGAACTAAACTAAAATTTTATATTCTATCCTTTTCGTAATGAAATAGAAAAAAAAAGAAGCACTGATTTTAAATTTTGTGAAGTTTGTTAACAATAGAATCGGCGCATACCAAACGGCGCAACATTGAATAACAGATTACAGACTCTTAAGTTTAAAGAAGGTGAAACTCAGTGTTATTTATGTTGTTTTGCGAGTGTACGTTTCTAAAAGTTACGTCTTCCTCTTATTTTTAGTATAAAAAAATAGTTTTAATCAAACTCCCTATAATTTTTCAGGCACCCACAACTAAAACAGAACTACAAAAAATGTTGAAAAACAAAGTTGCCATACCTTTCCACAAATACGTATGTCCGACGTGTCATAACATACCCAACGGTAAAGAGTGGATGGCTGCTCCAGAAGGACAATGTAAGGACCTTTTAATCTATACTAATATATAAAGCTGAAGAGTTTGTTTGTCTGTTTGTTTGAACGTGCTAATAACTACGGGACCGATTTGAGAAATTCTTTGCGTTGGATAGCCCATTACTCTAGGAAGGCTTTAGGCTATATAACATCACGCTGCGACTAATAGGAGCGAAGTATAACTAACTCCACGCGAACGAAGTCGCTGGCGGTCGCTAGTTCATTATACTTACAAACAAGTTATCTTTAATATTATTTTAATCAAAGAGAGAAGGAAAAAATAATGCAAACCATTTAGTATGAAATAATGAACGCTAACTGTCGATATAAGTAAATTATCTCAATTTTGATTTTAGATCATAAATATACAGACAGCTGTCAGATTTCTGTATTAGATTTTCAACTTAATCACCAAAGCATTAAGGCTCAAGGTTGATTTGGAATACCTGACAGTTTCGGGTAGCTTTATCTTCTGTCGTCCATACCTAAGTGACAGATCGTCTTTTGTTACTGATGTTCGTACAGACTGTGTAACGGTTTTCACATACTCTGCAGTGTAATCTCGCATATTCAGCTATCCATTGTCAAAAACGTAGGAATCTTGAGACGACCAGTGATGTAACGGCAATTAATCTAAGTGCTGTTAGTGTCGTGAGCTATTTATGCCGTCTGTAGCATAGCGTGGCCGTCGTATGGGGCATTCTAATTGCGTATTATGGTTCAACGACCGCAACTTACCAGCCGACCGGCTTCAACTTCTTACGCCAATTTGCAAAGTCGCAAACTCTCCGATTCAAGAATGCGTCAATATCAATATGCATAAATTGTATCCACATCATTGCAATTTCCTTCCTGTAACTCATTATTGATAAGGATTTCTTCCTTTATGAACATCACATCTGCCTAGCCTTTTCGAACTATATTCGGGTTGGCTTCTAGTCTAACCGGATTCAGCTGCATACCAGTACTTTACATGGAGCGACTACCTATCTGACCTCCACAACCCAGTTGCTGGGTAATGCAAACAGCCGGGACCAGCGGCTTACCTAACATGCTTTCCGAAGCACGGTATGTACGATAACCAACCGCGGCAAGCATAAATTGACCTGATCGATCGACCTTTGCGGCTTTATTTAATCACGAGTCTCTTCAATTCCTCTAAGAACAGTCGATGATAATCTTTGATATGGTTGCAGATATGGGAGTGTTCCACGTGGGCAAGCGGCAAGGAAAGCATTCGCATTGGGAGCCAATCTTCATCGGAACCAATGACGAACCCTTTTATGATGAAAGACTGAGCTGGGAAGGCAAGCAAGACAAAATGACACAGGTAAGAAAAAACTTCCACGAGTCAACACCTCTCAGTCTCCTTGCAGGGCACACGTCTCCTCTCATACAGAGAAGGATTGAGCGTAATTACAACGCTTGCTTTTTATCTTGAAGATAAAAATCATAAATTAATTTGGTAATTAATCTTTTTTTTTTATTTTAGGGTTACATCCTGTGCGTAAAAGACTATGAGTTCATGATCCTCAATAATGCTTTCGTGGTCCACAAGCCTGGCATCAAATATTACAAGAAAAACGTCAAGAGGGACAAGATTGTTTCGAAGCAATCGTCCTATGTGAGAAATGTTATCCTTCCAGAATTGAAGAAATTATTCGGAGTCAAACATGGTTGCATGCTGTGACGACACTTAAGAATCAAAGTCTTCAAAGTGATCAGACCTAGTACACTTTAGAGGTACAAAATAGATACTGTTGCAGGCTAATATTATAAGCTTACAGGGTTCAATTATCCGACTGATTTAGGAAAATGTTACGATGGAATTGTCTCCTAATAAAACATATCACTACGATTAAACTAGAAATGCAAAATAACGTTGATAAGATTTATACGCACATTTACGTATAAAGAATGTGATTATGTCTAACAAAGCTAGTACCGTACTATCCCAGGCGTCCTTATTTACAATGCATAGGATGCATTTAAAAAGTCACGCTTCTGAGGCCTTATTAACAACTAATATTAGGGATCTTATGCTCTAATGTTAGAAACATGTACAATTGTACTCGTCCGTATTATCTAAGTCAATGTATTGTATTGTGGAGAATTTCTCTATAGAGAGAAAGAGTATTTTGTTTACATTTTCAGATTTCAGATTTGGTTTGGAATGTATTCCACTTACTAATTGAAATACCAAATATCAGTTGTGTATATCTTGATAAGGATATATACTATACTGTATGTAATGCAGCCTAGCCTTTGCATGCACAACAATACATCAAGCTATAGATGTTAGATTTAAGCTGACTTTTAATCGATTGTAATCCGAGATCAGCTAATACTGAAAATGTCGTGTGTACTCGCCACATGAACAGCACAGAACAACGTAGTTTTAAAGACATGCTTTAGCTATCTTCTATTAGTTTTAAACTGTAAATATTTTACTTGTGAGGGAATATTAGCAGTGCTGCGCGTGTATAGCGTAAGAGAGCACTTGACTCCAGAGCCAGACATTTAAGTGCTTTTTTACTAGCAGCCATTATCATTTTGTGTAGATTTTATATTTCATGTGTAGATTATAAATGAATTTGTCGTACTATCAAGATATTCAGTGCCGCAATGTTGAGTTGCGAACATACCTGAAAATGGAGGCCAAGCTAATCAAAACAAGCAATTTAAAAAGATATCGATAAAATTTCATCTAAAGACCAGAGCTCCAGCATGTGATTCCAATTTAAATACTATTTTCTTATTACTTAAGTTGAAATTTGTATAAACTCTGTCGATCATATTTGTGCTGTACCTAATGCACGCAAGTTTCTTGATCTTTGTATTTACTTTACTCATTCTGAAATGCATTTTTAGTCTGTACTTCAATAGGTGTATGCGCTAGAGTTAAAAATGCATGTAGTGTTTTATAACAATTGTCTATGTACATTATGGGTGTAAAAAATTATTTGTAAAGGTTCTTTGGTTATTTTTTTCTGTGATTTTATTGCAACGTTTTTTATAATTGAAATATTAAATGATAAAATCACAGAAAAATTCCTGTGAGACGTGAAAATGCATCTACGATTTAGTTTAAATTGTATTGTATCTTGGTAACTGTTACAGTTATTGCACAAAAATGTATTAGACATTGAATTGTCTGTTAGTGAAGTATACGATATTATCGTGTATTGTAGATGAATATTTTATTTTTATATGCAATTATTTTACAAGGTAAAGTCAAGCAACAATTTTTTTTTTTGTAAGCAACATGTTTCATTTTAAATTGCCCTAATCGTAACATTTTATAAAGATAGACTGTTTTTATAAGTTCAAGTGATTGTTTTATATTTAATTACTTTGGCCTGTTCCTATATTTAATAAACTAACCGTTTTGCTCATCGTGGGCAACTGAACGCATACAAAACCAAAATAATTATTATGTTAAACAGTCGGCAATAAATCTATATCGGTTCTTCTTCTACTTCAACCTATGGCCTTTATTGGTACAATATTTCAGTTTTATAAAAATATCCTAAACAACTTGAAGGCAATTAATAATAAGGCGTTCTCATTCGTTCATTAGGATATTGCCGACTAAGCAATACTTTTTATATTATTTAGAACCCTTTTTTATAACATTTTTGTTTTCTATATGTTTTCTTTTTTATTATAAAAATGACATATCAAATTGTAAAGAAGAATTAAAAATTGCTAAGTTCGAGTCTGTTCGTTTTATACAGGATGTATCTGACATCCTAACGCAAACTTCGCGAGAAGGCTACACCGCATACCACTAATAAAATTATGATAGTCATTTATATCGTTAATGAGCGGTTACAGAAATAACAGTTTTTAAAAAAATGTTTCGGCTCGGCCTTTGAACGTTGCAAGCGTGCCGCCGCGCGTGTTTGTGGGTATGACGTGAACTGTATTAAATTAGCTGATAGGATAGTTTTTCGAGTGTTGTTCACATTGCGCTTTTTCGTGTAATTAGCGAATTAATTATTTTTTCTTTAACATCTTAATGGGTTATAAAAGTATAGCAATTATGAACAGTTAAAAGTGAAAAAACTACATATTATTTTTTTTTTTAATCAGGAAAAAACCGACGAATAATTACACCACTGGGGGGTTCAGAATCATGTACTGGATACATGGTACTCGTTTGTGCGTCGATGTCAGAGACACCCTTTATATATTCAACGAATTAATTAATTTTAAGATTAAGACCCCTCGCCTCTTATGCATGCTTATGTTACGTTCTGAGACAATAGAAAAGTAATGGATAGGTAAATTCATCAACATTTCATATCACCCGAATAATAAGGCCGTTTAAGTTAAACTCTAACTCTAGTTACTAATAACTATGTACTATTCTTTACATACTCTAGCTCCAACCGATATAGATGAATTTAGAAAAGGAGGTCTTAAATAGCCTTGTGTAAGCGTTTATCATTTACCTTTTTTTTCACTTTTAGTTTATAATTTGAATTTGGATTTCGGGTTGGCTAGCGAAAATGTCAGAGTATTAGATGTAAAAATTATTTTTTATAGTTTGACTATGGAATCATTATTTTCTGGATTACGCTTAGGTTATGTTAATGTTACTATGCTACTATTAAATGAAATTTGATTCGAATTAACACGAAATTAGTTTTAAATAAAAGTCAATAAAATACAGCCTACGTAGTATATATATACAGTATGTTACGAAAACCCTGTCCGACCCATAAGGATAATAGAGGTTAGGTAAACACATGACCAAATATAATATAAAATTTTACGTATTCATCATAGTACCAATACAAATGAATTTTGAAATAATCTTTTTTTCCAACGAATTAATTCCAATTTCCCCGAAATTTGGTAATTTTTAAAAAGTGACAACACCGGTATTATTATGAGCGAATAGCGATGCGACCACGTGTCGCGTGTCCTGCCGCCCGCCCCCCGCGGTCGGCAGGCGAAGGGTGGTCAACGCACATTTAATAAGTTACCTCCTTTTGCGAAATAATATTTATTTTTTTTAGGGGGATTTTTTTTTTAAGTAAAGCCCGGTTTTGTATGCATTAGTAGAATCAGTTATCGATACCTAACAACACCTTCACGGGTCGGACAGGGTTTTCGTAACATACTGTATATATATATATTATTATGTAATATACCTAATATGAGACACCGATATGTGTTGGCCTTATTGTGGAAACTAGAAATAGTCGCTATTTTAATTATAGGAAATAAAATAAAAAAAAACATAAGTGTTAAGCTCACCACGTTCGATATTTATTTTTAGAATTATTATAATAAGTAGGTATTTTAATTATTTTGTAAAATTCTTAGTATTTTCCATAATAATTACTTTTTGTTTTACGCAGAAAGAGTTATGAAGACTTTTATTCATTATGGAAGTAGGCTAGAGACCTGTTTCAATACTATGCTCATTCATTTTAAATCCATGTCCATAGGAATTAACTAATTGTTAAATAAAAGAGCATTTGAAACTGCTTACAAAGAGAAGTTAAATTTGTTGATCAAGCGCAGACTGCAGAAACTTATCGTGGACAAATGCATTGAATTTATCATAAGATCAGCGTTATTTTCAAAACATAACAACGCTTGTGTATGCAATATGTAAAGAAAACCCTGTCCGACTCAAAAGGATAATAAAGGTTAGGTAAACACGTGACCAAATAAAATATGAAATTTTACATAGTCATCATAGTAACAATACTAAAAAAAATTTGAAATAATCTTCTTTTTTTCTGCGAATTAATTCCAACTTCCCCAAAATTTGGTAATTTTTAAAAAAGTGACAACACCGTTTTAGACAGTATTATTATGAGTGATGAGACCACGTGCCGCGTAACATGCCCCCCTTCGCCCGCGCATGGATGCCTACCGTGTTGCCTACCGCACATGTATTAAGTTACCTCGCTTTTTCGAAATAATATTTATTTTTAGGGGGATTTCTCTTTGAGTTTAGCCCGGCTTTGTAGGCATTAGTAGAATCAATTATCGATACCTAACAATACCTTCACGGATCGGAGAGGGTTTTCTTTACATATTGTATACTAGCTGTTACCCAAATACATTAAAATGAACATTCTAGGGGAATGTATCTCATGTACTCACATACAAAGAGTTGATGTAATTCCAAGACGCGGTCTATATCTGTGCCAAATTTCGTCGAAATCCGTTCAAGCGTGAAGCGTGAACAAAAATCTTCGCAAACTCCCACATATTGCTTGTAAGGCTAGCTGATTAAGTATTGTTTTAGTATTAAACTAATTAGTTTTATTCAATGGGTCCTGGTTTTGGTAAACGCATGTGGTGAGCTTTCGCTCCAAGGCTTCAAAGTGCCTCGTAGCTCGTAAGTGCAATATAAACCTAAAGTCTTTTAAATGTGATCATTTATAAAATATTTATCAATGTATAATCTAAATACTACGTTTTGTAATGTTTTCGTAAGAATCTACAATGATGATGTAATCTACCGAAAATCGAATAAAACAATAAAATTCTTACATTATGTACTGAGTTTTATTTATCATGCTAAAGTTAACACATATAGGATAGATTATTTCACCAAAATATATTAAATAACTTATTGCATTAATCCCAACAATAGGGATGTTTATTGGGTAAAAAAAAATTGAGTCAATTTAGTCAGTCATTCCGATTATAGAAAAATATCATTCATTCATTATCAACCTTTTTATGGTCCCACTGCTGGGCACAGGTCTCCTCTCATACAGAGAAGGATTGAGCGTAATCACCACGCTTGCTCAATGCGGGTTGGCGATTTCAGACTTGAAGTTCAGGTTTCCGCAAGATGTTTTCCTTCACCTTCAGTCATTGGTGTCCAAGATATACTTAGAAAGTACATATAACTTTAGAAAAGTTACATTGGTACTTGCCTAACCTGGAAGCAAACCCGCGCACTCATACTTGAGAGGCTGGTGTTTTAACCACTAGGCCACCACGACTTTTTAAATATTGGATACGTATATTTTGTTCTATCAAATCAATAAAAATTGACAAATATAAAAGGCAGCAAAGATCAGGAGTGGTGGCTGGTGACGTCACTGCTCGCTAAAAAGTGTAGCGTGCAGTGACGTCACACGAGTTTTCAATGCACTGTGTCGTCTTCATTTTTTGTTTATATGAAAAAAGAAAAAATACTTGTCTAGTATTTTTTGGAAATCTGACTGACGGACTAATTAGTTTTTTTAGTCAACTACCCTATTATAAAAGGACTAGGAGAGTTACGTTTCGCTTTGCTTGGCTTTAAAAGACAATTCTATATTATTAAGTACAATAGCGAAACCTTTTTTAATCTATAGAAATTATCCAATGTTGTCCACATTGGACATTTTCTATAAGTTACAAAAGTAGCTAATTATACTTGCTATTGACAACTTATGTTAAATAACTATCGTCAGAACCAAGCTCCAAACCATGGCTGCATAACTTAGTTTGGAGATCTCACAGCTGGATTCCCGTCTTAAGGGGCCAGACTCGTAATAAGTGTCAGCAGGTCTACTCCTGAACCTTCCGTACTCATCGTACCACGTTGGTATACGACTCACTGGATGCGCAGGAGGTGGTAGTTCCTCTGCAGGAGGAGGAGGAGGAGGTGACTCCTCGGCAGCAGACGGAGCTTCAGAAGGCTTACTTTTGCCACTAGATGTATTACCAACTCCTTTATCATCAGTAGTCGACAAGTATACTGGACAATTCATATCCATATTTCGTAGCATGACCATCTGAGGTGGGATATGGGTGGTGTCCAGGTCATAATTATGGCTAGAAGTGAAGTTAGGTAGACAAGCAGTACTGTCGAAATTTGTCCAAAGTCTTGTCCAGTGAAATGAGTTGCGATACAAAATAATTATTATAAATGCGAGGTAAATCGGTAACGCGTGGTAACCTGCTGACATTTTGGTGTCAATTTGTTTATGCCATTCACTGTTTTTTTTTATTAAAAGGATAAACAACATAACTAAAAAGGCCTAAAAATAAGGTAAGGCTAAAGTTTATACTTACCTTTTTATATAATTACAAACTAGTGCTTGACCGCAATCCTGCCTGATGGTAAGCAGTGATGCAATCGTTGATGGTAAAGCGCGCTAGTTTAATAAGCCAATTCACTCAAAAAACTGAATGAATAGGAAGGAAGACTGCAGTTGAGCGAGGTGATGCAATTTTTAACCCAGAGGGAGACTAATCTGTTGACCCTCCACGACCAAACTCGCGACACAACAACAGTTGGGGCATCGTACGCGGCAAACACAACTGCTCAGACCCGACTTCCGTACAGCTTCATCCGACATCATGATGGAACACGATGAATCGCTTGGCAGCAAGACTGTCTGGTGGGTAGTAACTTCTGTCGGCAGTCAATGTTATGGCCTACCACCCAGAAACGAATTCTTAAAACCGACATAAATCTTACAAAAAGATTAGTTTTTTGATGATTTACCCTCTTTTCGTCGTGGTTTCATCTCCTGCGCAACATTTTCGTAGTTTCAACGCTACGCTAACGCGACGTCGGCGTAGCTTCATCGCTTGCTCTAAGTAGCTTCGTCGCCAACGCAGCATGTGCGCAACATCGACGCTACTCAGCGTTTGCGTAGTTTTATCATCTACGCGACAACGGAATAGATAACGACATATTCGTCTACGTAGCGTTGCCTTATATGCGTAGCCATCCGGTAGCATATCTTTTTGGTCCCTTGCCAAATCTGTCGAGGTGAACTTCTGTCGGCCCACACTGCCTCCGCTGGTTAGGCCTGATGGAACACTGGCTCATACGGCAAGAGAGAAAGTAGGTCTCTTTGCTCATAATTCGCGTCTTGATACTGGCAGTGCTACTCCACCTAATTTACCTCGTTGCGGAACTTCAATGCCTAAGGTTCGCATTAGGAACATGGAGATTCTGAGAGTACTGTGTCGTCTGGACGTGAATAAGGGTAGTGGTCCGGGCGGTATACCAGCGATTGTTCTTAAAGCATGTGCGCCTGAGTTATCTCTTGTATTGACGCGCCTCTCATTTAGGACTGGTATAGTGCCCAAGTCCTGGAAGCTTGCTAGCGCAGCCCGTGCCCAAAAAGACACGCTTGTGTTTTGAAGGCATTGAATGCTACAAGATTGGCCAATGCCAATCTTGTAGCATGAACGAGTGTTGCACTACCATAGCCTCTCTTTCGGAACGGATTGATTCCCTTGAGGGTCCGTTCAGTCAGGAAGTCTTTTACCCAGCCAGTCAGGCTAGGGGAAATGCCGTACGCTGGAAGCTTACTCAAAAGGTCAGCGTGCCATAACCGGTCGAAAGCCTTCGAGACATCAAGGGAGACAGCAATCGCTTCCCCATTTCTCTCGAGGCCCTCGCCCCACAAGTGAGTGGCATACACTAGTAGGTTCCCAGTTGACCGATTGCGGCGAAACCCGTAATGTTGGTCGCTGAGGAGATCGTTACCTTCCAGGTATGAGCGAGTTCAACACACGCTCCATAATTTTGCAAAGTATGGAGGTGATCGAAATCGGCCGATAGTTGGTAGGATCGGCACGACTAGTATTACGTCCCTACAAATTCCTGCAACGATTTGTAGGAATAATATGATCTTTTTATCTATTACTGAGTTCATTGGTATGTTGAGTTACGTAATATTAATATAATACTTCTTAATATATAATGTTTAATACAAAGGAAGTAATAAAACCATAATGGTGGGATCAGAAGTTAGTATTATTCATTACAACCACTAAAAACGAGGTATACACCAAATTTAAAAAACTAAAATTATTGGTTCTACAGTGCGAACCGCTACGTGTTCCCTGCCCAGTGTTACTTGAAATATTAGTTTCTTCTTCTTCCTCACGCTCTTCTGACTCTGCACTATCATTACTGGAGTCATCACCCCCTCCACTGTCACTATCATCCATCAGACACACTGGATAGAGCATCCTTGCGTCTTCTAAAACCATCGTCTGAATATGGGGTGGTATCATGGTCTCCGGATGAAAAGTGCAACTTACAGGTATATTAGATACACCTGGTAGATACGGTGTGCCATTGAGGTTTATACTAAGTCGCATGTTTAACCAGTGGTAAGAGTTTCGGTAGAAAATTATTATGATAATCCACAGGGAAAATGGTAACGTGTGGGCTGTCATTTTGTTGACAAATTATTTTTAATACGTTCATAGAGTAATCACTCAATCAGAGTGCTGTAGAGTTATAACATCAAGGAGTTATAGTGCATACATATTTTATATGTATAAACTATCAACTGTCTTCCAAGTTCTAAGTTTAAGGTCCGTATTACAGAACCTCACTCAAAACTCAAGCTTAACTTAAATCTCGTTTAAAGCCATTTGAATGGTTGAAACTAGTTTTAAATAATGCTTAAAAAACTTGAGAAAGGTTCTCTAACACGGTCTGTAGCAGCCCAGCCAGCTGCTACACATATTCTATTACCCGCTGTGAAAGGTTGGCTATTAATCACACTAGGATCGCGGAAGTCATGGCGGTCGTCCCGACCGCCCAACGCGAAGTGCCTATAAATCTCACCCCAGAAGCACATCTGTTGACCATCGTCAATGTTCGTGAGAACCATAGTGAGCTGTCTTGCACGTGAACTGTGAATTGGCGCGCTCTCTACACCGACCAACCACACACCGCCGCCTCCCTCGATCTACGAATCAACATCGAGAACGCACGCGACACCGCGTGGAGATCCGCAGGACAGCAAGCTAATTACGTAACACGACCTACGCGCTACAGGTCCTTATACAAGTTCCCTCACGATGTTTTCCTTCACCGTTTTAGAGCAGGTTTGATGAATTCATTTACACAAAGTCAAGCGCGAACCTACTGCCTATAATTACCTGTAACTCGAGACCGTTACCACTGAGTCATCACAGTAACACTACTGAATAAACACTGTAACACCACTGAATCACACTGTAACCACAGAATATAAAAATTCTTTAAAAAAAAAATTCATGACAGTTTCGCAAAATAGTAGTCTTTCCCTGTATCCATTGCTGTCTCCACATATATGTCGGAGACAGCGACGGCAGAACGGTCGACAGCATCTTGGTGTGGTGGTACAGGTTCCGTTTCGTAGGTGAGTTTTGAATTAAAGCACGACGTGTAGATATACCCTCCAATCTTCATAATAACAATTTGTATAGGCAAACCGACAGTTTCGGTTCGGTGAAGTGCCTTCGTCCGCGTCTCGATGCAAAGTCACCGTTCGACGAACCCCACTTTCCAAAGCGACTCTGTCCATGTGACGCCATCACAAAATAACGTCACAAGCGTTCGCCCCTCTACTACGTAAATCAAATCAGCAACTTCTATTAAAATTATATCGACGATCTCCGACACGGCCAGCCTGACGATTTGCACGTCCTCGTGCATCATCATCATCATCATCCCAGCGCCAATCCAAGTCGCATCCGAAGCTCCCTCAGCCCTGGAGTCCGGATCCGCTTCACCAGGCCAACCGCCGATTCCGGCCAAACTTCCCTTTGCACGTCCTCGTGCATGTCTGTAACAAATTAAAAAAAAAAGCACAGAAAACCGACTTTGAAGCATTTTTTAGAACTCGGCCAACCTGACCGTCACACGTCACGTTTAATTACAATGACTATTAGAAAACCAAACAAACTTCATTATTTTAACAACTTAAACACAAAAGCTTCTTTCAAGCCTCATAATTATCAAATTTCAAAAAGAAAACAAAAGGTTCCTCCAAGCCTCATAACTATCAACTCAAAATCATAATCATCAAAAAGAAAACCCACCATGGCCCGCTACCACAGTAGCTAGTGACAACTCATAGTTGACACCCATATCGTCATCACCTCTTGTGATACGACCAACTCTAGAGTCCACGACTCCCAGGTCAACACATGACCGTACAACTAATAGTCTCCTCCGAGACCCAGGTCCCCGCCACATCACTAGCTGCCCATCGCCCCCTGAACAACTCCTCACTGAGTTGCAGGTACGACTACAGACTAGTGCATGCAGTGCGACCATATCTACCGAAGTCCCCGCCACACCACTAGCTGCCCATCGCGCTCTGAACAACCCCTCACTGGGTTGCAGGTACGACTACAGACTAGTGCGTGCAGCGCGACCACCTAGCCATGATACGTGTTCTATTTGCTGGCGGAGGCACCCTCCTCACCATCTTCTATATTATGAAAATCTAACTCAGCAGACATTACTTGGAAAAATCTTTCGTACCTATGCGATCGTGAGGTACTTGTACAGTGTAGTTCTGTCTCCAATCAACGATTTCAATAGGTAACGATCACCATTATCGCCATCAAACAACTCACCAATATTAAGTTTCATTACTTTAGCTCACTTCTATCAAATTTGTATTTTTCGTAAATAGCACTCATTTCTATGTTCGTTACCGCTTGTTCTCTTGAGAAGATTTAATAGTCTAGCCACACATACTATCAGAAGCTCAAGTGAGCTCATAACTATAGGCCACAGTGAACTTTAGTTTTGAAATAACCAAAGACAAACCAGACTTGACCATGGAGTTTTTTTGCAAGTTCTTCTCCATAGAGATCTACGCTTTGGAACATGCAATTTAGTTTCACTTTTCTTGGACTGACAAACATTGACTATTCAAAAGCACCACCGGATGGTTAAATTTGAATTAAACAATTTTGTTTTTGTTTTTGGACATCATAATTTTAAAACCCGAATTTAAAATTTCTCAGCCCATTATTACAAACAATAATCGGGTAGTACAAGAAATAAAATTTGCAAAAATAACTCTTATTAGCATGTCGCAAAGAAATGGTTCAGTACACAACGCTAGTACTACCCATACCCTGTATACGTACTATCGCGTGTGTACGTATACCAGTGAAATTACAGATTGCTTGACAAGAGAACATTCGGCCACGGAATCAAAATAAAAATAGTACGACTCACCGGATTGTGGCAATTTCCCACAAACACCTGCCACTTGGCAGTTGTCAACCGTTGCACACCAGACATCTCTGAGCTCTCATAAAATCCCATTACGTTACCACAAACGTTTTGGGTATTTTGAAACCTTCTCATCGCCTGCAGAGTGGATGCTGTCCTGATATCTTCTCATCGCCTGCAGAGTAGAGGCTAAAGTCTTGAAACCTTGGGCGTTCCGCAAAGTGCACGCAGCTCGGGCTGCGCCGCAAGCAGCTCCAGCAGCACCACACGCCATTGATGCGATTCACCAAGCAGCTAGAAGCGCGCTCCGCAAGCGCACCTTGCGCGCTTCGCAAGCGCACCTTGCGCGCTCCGCAAGCGCATCTTGCACGCTCCGCAAGCCCACCTTGCGCGCTCCGCAAGCCCACCTTTCGCGCTCCGCAAGCGCACCCTGCGCGCTCCGCTAGCACACCTTATGCGCTCCGCAAGCGCTCTTCGCTCGCCAAGCAACAGCCAGCACTGTCGCGCTCCAAGAATCGGTCAGCACTTCCAACCTCACATTATTCTGTTCCTGGATTTATAACGAGATTGTGAGCAGTGTAGTTCTTTATCCAACTTCTGATGTCGGAGACAGCGACGGCAGAGCGGTAGGGTCGACAGCATCTTGGTGTGGTGGTACAGGTTCCGTTTCGTAGGTGAGTTTTGAATTAAAGCACGACGTGTAGATATACCCTCCAATCTTCATAATAACAATTTGTATAGGCAAACCGACAGTTTCGGTTCGGTGAAGTGCCTTCGTCCGCGTCTCGATGCAAAGTCACCGTTCGACGAACCCCACTTTCCAAAGCGACTCTGTCCATGTGACGCCATCACAAAATAACGTCACAAGCGTTCGCCCCTCTAATACGTAAATCAAATCAGCAACTTCTATTAAAATTATATCGACGATCTCCGACATATATATTAACTACTAAAATACTTAGATATTTACAATACTTATAAATACAAATAGCAAATGCAAATATTAAATACCAAAAATGTTATTTATGTTGAATAAAGACACAACTGTGAAATCCCAAATTACGCGAACATTCCAGACATGTGTCGCGGTGAATACAAATTGCGAAGCGGACAGAAATAGGAGGACCATAGATTGAGTTCTAGTAGAACGATCCGCTAATGCAGTATCTAAATAAGACTAAAAAAGGATGTTTTCAGGAACGAAACCTGACCATCCTTTACAAAATGTTGAATACTATTGCAATGGTAAATTGGACATTTAGGTAAACGCTGATTAATCTGACAAAGAGGACCTAGATTGTTCTTAAAAGATCGCTCTTATCGATAAGACCGCCCCTTCTGTCACCCTTTGTAAAATCTATATATTTATGTTTTGTAATTTGTATGTTATTCTATTATAGTTAACAATGCTCTGAATTTATCGTCATTCCATCTGTGTCTGTTCTGTATGTAAATTGTGAAAACAGCTAGCATGATTTTGTTTTATTTTTATTGTTTAAATAGGTATTATAAACTAGTGTAATTACGTCTGATAGTAAGCAGTAATGCAATCGTTGATGACAAAGCGCGCTGGTTTATTAAGAGTCTATTCACTCTTGCCTTGAAGACGGACGCACAGACGGAAACACCGCCGCTGGCAAATTGTTCAAATCCCTCGATGTACGCGGTATAAAAAACGAGGCGAAATCGTTCGGATCGTAGCGATGTCAACATAACAGAGGACAATCGCCGTACGACGGGTCTGTCCGAAATTAAGACATGCAATTCCCTCGCACACTCTCCAAAATGCATCTTATACGAGGGTCAAACTGAAAATTCTTAGAACTGGCCACTTATAAACAATATAATAAAAAAATAATTCTAAAATTTGAAAATAGAACTCTTTGGCAATATTACTGAGTATATATTTCATTCATTTGTCATTAGTTATACGATTTGGCGGCAAATTGAAAATTGTATGTGTCACGTCAACATGAATTTAACACGAGAAAATTTTCGTGCAATGATTTTTTATGACTTCCGATGTCATTTAAGTCAACAAGAAAGTTATGATAGACTACGATTGGTCTTTCACGATGAAGCCCCATCTCGTGCGACTGTTTACAACTGGTTTAATGAGTTTAAACGTGGTCGCACTAATCTCACTGATGGTTTACGTGAGGGACGGCCTTCTACGGCGACGACTGAAGATAACATCTGTGTTGTGCGGCGTATGATAGAGACTGACAAAAGAGTGACCTATCAGCAGATTTGGACAAGCTTAGGCATCGGTATGAGTCAAGTGCACAAAATCCTCCACGAACATTTAGCGGACAGGAAGCTTTGCGCCCGGTGGATACCTCATAATTTGACTGAGGCTCAAAAACTCAATCGTGTGGATTGGTGCCGTAAAATGATTGAAAAATTTAACGGAGGTGACTCGAATGCTGTGTTCGACATACTAACAGGTGACGAAAGCTGGATTTACTGTTATGATCCTGAAACCAAAAGACAATCTGCTCAGTGGGTGTTTCCTTTCGACGAGTTGCCAACTAAAGTGAAGAGAGATCGAAGTGCGGGAAAAAAAATGGTGGCCTCGTTCTTTGGAAGGATAGGTCATTTCGCAACAATTGTGTTAGAGGATCAAAAAACAGTTTCTGCAGAATGGTACACTACCAATTGTTTGCCACTTGTCTTGGAAAAGTTCGAGAGAAACGACCTCGCAGTAGGATCCTCCTTGACCACGACAACGCCTCGTCGCACACCGCCAAGCGAACGATCGACTATTTGGCGACATCAAACGTTGAATTACTGGGTCACCCGCCGTATAGTCCCGACCTCGCGCCTTGTGATTTTTATTTATTTCCAAAAATTAAAGAAAAACTTAAAGGAAAGCGGTTTATGAATGCTAAAGAAGCGGTGGCTGCGTATCGCGATGCCATTGAAGAGACCCCTAAGGACGAGTGGGCAAAGTGCTTTTCCCAGTGGTTCCATCGCATGCAACGGTGTATTGACGTGAATGGACAATATTTTGAAAAGATATAATAAAACTAATAACTGGCTAATGTTATCAGTTTTTGGTTTTCTAAGAACTTTCAGTTTAACCCTCGTACGAGTAGAACACCGACAGAGTGGCTACTCTTCGCCTGCGCCCCAAGTTTTGGGATTTCTAACCAAATCTGGTCACCAATTAGCCTCTTCGCACGCCTCTCCACCGTATCCAAAATTGCCAGGGAATAAATGCCAAATAGCGATAAGAACGAGAAGATGAATAAATATGAAAGTTTGTAATAGATTATATATTTATATAATCTAAATCTGTAATAGATTATATTATCCCATAATAGCTCAGGCTTTTAGAGGATTTTGGAGACCTTTGCCCATTGAAAATTGTATCTATGTTATAGTAAACTGCTTCGCCTCGCGGTTTCACGTGGGAATAGCGGAATAAAAAGTCTTAAGTATTATTCCTGGTTATAAACTGTGTGCCAAAGGACATGGCTAAACTGAAGTATGGAACCGCAATGAAAACGCATGTAATAAACATAATTCTTATCAATATATAATCCTGAATACCTGAAAATTAGTATTTTGTAATTACTTTATATTTATTAACTTTTCATATCTGCACAATACTGAAAATAATATCGCATAACTCCTACGACAAAAGTACAAAAACTTCAAATAATAAAATTGCTATGAACTTTTATCTAGGTGTTTTAAGGTGTCTGCGACGATTTTTATTGATATTGTGTTTTTACTACAATTTTGCGCTAAAGTACTTGAAGTATCTACAAAGAAGTAATTGCAAAAAAAAAAATATACAACGGATTATCAATACCCTGTGATCTTAACATGTCAAACCAAAACAAAGTACTTATAAAAACAATAGGGATGTATCCAAGGTATGAAAATCAAAAAAATAATTAATCCGTCTTATAGATAATAAAAAAATTGAGACCCGTATTTTTTATTTTGTCCAAATTAACAAAACTACTGAGATATAGCGTATTAAAGTTACAAAGTAGGGGCTATGTCACGCCGTGGTATATTTTGTACCACGGCGTGACGTCATGCGACATTTCAAATCAATATATTTTCCTAAGTATTTGAATAAAAGAAAAAATAAAAAATACGTATTCAATATTTTTTATAAATCTATCTGATGGATCTGGGCCAGCCATTTAGCCATCTCTTTACACCCAAATCCGTTCAGTAGTTTTTGCGTGAAAGAGTAAAAACATCCATCCATCCATACATACAAGCCTTCGCATTTATAATATTAGTAAAATAGATACTTTGGTCACCCTACACGAGACACGAGTCAGATAAGGAAGTTGATCCAGGTAGACGGCACGTGCTCTGCATTACGGAGACACTACACCGGTATTCCCGCATTTGGCGTAAAATTATATGTCTCTTTTCTTGCTCAAATAAAAACGAACATTATAAAGGCCGACAGCACGTCATGAGTAATGTACTGAAATTATGATGAATGTGCCGACAAAAAGATGAGGAAAATACGATATTTCAATAAACGTTTTACGTTTTGTCAAGACCTGTGATTCCTTTATAAAGTTTTTTACAAGCAATTTGTTATTGTTCCTATTATGAGATTCATCACAGGTGTACTGTTCATAATTACGTGTTATATAAGCTTCGATGAGAATCGTAGTTGGTATTATGACGTTACGGGTATGTGAGATTAAATGTTGGTAAACGCACCCACGATACAGGAGTAATTAGGTACTAGTATGGGGCAACGTTTCAAGCAAAAAAATTAAGTACATGATTCTAGTTCCCTCAACCCTGAAAGTCTGACAATGCCTTCTCAAGAGGTATCGAAAAACTCGGTTGCTATGTTATAAAGGTCAGATTAGTAAGCAGAGGCTTTATGTAAAATACTGGTATGCAGCTACATGGTTAGACTGCAAGCTGAACATAGTTGGGAAAAAGCGAGGCAGATGATAAATTTTATAAAATTTTTATATCTCGGTGGTACGCCATAACATCGGCTGCCGGCAGAAGTTACCACCCACCAGACAAAGTCTTGCCGCCAAGCGATTCGTCGTGTTCCGGCATGATGTCTGGTGAAGCCGTACGGAGGACGGGTTTGAGCAGTTGTGTTGCGATGTGTGCCGGGTACGATGCGCCAAATGTTGTTGTGTCGGGAGTTTGGTCGTGGAGGGTCTCCTGATCAATCTCCCTCTGGGTTAAACATTGCATCACCTCGCCAACTGCCGTCTTCTTCCTATTAAAATAGCGCGCTTTACCATCACGATTGCATCACTGCTTACCATCAGGCGGGATTGCGATCAAGCACTAGTTTATAATTATTAAAAAAAAAATAGCTTGCGCAGTATTAATATTATGGGAAATTATAATGACATTCAAATTGTGTCCTTGACATAAAATAAAACAAGAAACAATTCTCTCAAGCTTAAAGGTTATCGAAACACTAATTAATAACATGTTGTTCAAGTAGCATTCAAAAATAGAACAAGGAGTTTTATAAAATTGTCTATTGACTAGTTGCGTATAGACTAATATAATAAGTTAAGTAAATAATAAAAGTCGATTGTCAGCTCCGCTTTCGAAATATTAATTGTTGAGCAAAATATTTTATTTGAATTGAAACCGAAATAACGTTTAATTAATGAATTGCACTCTGATTCTTTCTCTCTCTCCGTTTTCATCAAAATCGAGCCCGAAACTCTTTTGAATACTTTTCGCAATTCCACATAATTTTGGATTATAGTTTGTTTAGGTTAGACATAGCAGAAGTAAGCAAATTCCACTACCTGACTTGCTTGACCTATCATACCCGTCTATGATCGGTTAAGCAAAGTCAAGTGAGTAAGATTTCTTTGCTTTGTATTGGACACCATTTTTAGGGTTCCGTCGCCAAATGGCAAAAAACGGAACCCTTATAGATTCGTCATGTCTGTCTGTCCGTCTGTCCGTCCGTATGTCACATCAATTTTTTTCCGAAACTATAAGAGCTATACTGTTGAAACTTGGTAGGTAGGTGTATTCGGTGAACCGCATTAAGATTTTGATGCAAAAATAAAAAATAATAATAAATATTGGGGGCTCCCCATACTAAGAACTGAAACTCAAAATTGTTTTTCAATCAAACACATACGTGTGGGCTATCTATGGATAGGTCTTCAAAAATGATGTTGAGGTTTCTACAATATTTTTTTTCTAAACCAAATAGTTTGCGTGACAGACGCTTCCAAAGTGGAAAAAGTTGGTCCCCCCCTCTAACTTCTAAAATAAGAAAATGAAAAATCTAAAAAAAACATATGATGTACATTATACTATAAAAACTACCAACGAAAATTGTTTTGAACGAGATCTAGTAAGTAGTTATTTTTTTAATACCTCGTAAATCGTAAACCGCTTATTACCGCGTAATCTTTCATACAAATAACTTAAATCCTTTAATTTTATAAATCAATGGTACGGAACCCTTTGTGCGTGAGTCCGACACACACTTGGCCGGTTTTTTTTAAGCTCTAGGTGCTCTCGCTGCTTATTATTTTCAACTAACGTAAAATAAAGTCAAAGCAATCGCTCCAAACGAGCTACGTCCAGCGGTTTCACTCACATAAATTTTAATCTCGTGCGATTATTGGGATAAAAACTACCCTATATGTTAATCCAGTAATTATTAATTACGTACCACAATATCAGTAGCAATGGGTTTCATTTTGACAGTTCAACAACATTCATTGCGTTATTTACGTTGTTGAGCGGACACATTTTCGAACATATGAAGCAATGAATTGGCAATTTGCTTCGAAATGATTCCAACTAATAGTAATGGCCCGCTACGCAATTAGGGTGCGGGTTATAAACCACGTGTGTACCAAAGGAGATGTTTCAGAAATGTATGGAGCTTGGACCAGCACCAGAATTCTGGTTCATAGGAATAATTCTAAACCATAGAAAAAAACCTAGCAGCAAAAAAAAATCAAACAAACTAAATCGCAAAAAATTGCAAACGGAATAGAACATCCTTTAAAAATATTGGTTCACTGACCTCCGATCGGCAACAGTGCGTTCCTGTATCGACTTGTTTTTTTCGTGCCATTATTATTAAAATTTGGTACTGCAGGATGCGGCGGTCATTAACCTGTAAGCGCTTCCTTATCAACGTGTACATCATGTAGAAAATGTGATAAATGAAAATAATTTCCTGTGACTAAACTAATGGACATATTTATATGATTTATTATTGGTATACTGAGAATGTGTTGAGGTACACGATGTTTAATTTATTGTCGTATTTTCTGCACCATCTGTACAAGTTCAATTTAACCGGCCAAGGAATGCAACACAACTAGGGGAACCCGGGGCAGCATGGGCCCTTTAAGGACAGGATGTGATATTTTAGGATTTCAGTGAAATATCGGGCTCAATTAGTAATCATTTATTAGACTTTTTAGTTAACTTTAATCATCTTAAACAATAATCAACTCAGATTTATAGTTTACGCATTTGGCGAACTTAAATAAAAAATGAGATTCTGCTCATAATGCCCCGTACCAGGGGCACGTTGGGCACAGCTGGGGCATAATGGGCATAATACTAACTAACTTCTAAAACCAAGCACAAAATGAGCAATTATGAGTGGATTCGTCATCATTGTCGTCTTCCCTGCACACAAGAACAATGAGCGCACCTATTACAGGCTCTACATGATACCCAACCTTCTGTAGATTGACAGTACCAATCACCGCAATAGAGGCACTCGATGTCATCTTCTTCAGACTCAGTTTCTTTATTTTTCTTACTTATTTTATTAGTTTTAGTTTTCTTCAAGATCTTTTTTCCCTGTTTAACTTCAGGTTTCTTTTGTACTTTCTGCTCTAGTTCCTTTTTATACGGTGAATTTGTAATAGGCTATTTGACTAATCTTGGAAAACAGTTTTATATTAATGTTTATACTATAATAAGTGTGCTACATTGATATTTCCGAAATATTTAATGTTTTAGTAATGAAAAAACAATGTTGAAGTTTAAATTTCCTAAACGCGCGATAAAACACTATTTCTGTAATGGCGCTGCTCATATGTCACGCGTGACGTCACACACAAGTAAACATTTTGTTTTGATTAGAGCAGTTGGAGTGTATTTTAATTGTTAAATGGAATTTATATCCTAAAATGGTATATAAATGGTGTATAGTGCCACAGTGTACAAGTACGACTATAAATAGTCCCCAAAAATTGTTTGTTTCCGTTCCAACAAATCCCAAAAGACGAAAATTGTGGCTACAATTAGCTCGACGTGACCCAAAAAGCATTTTATCTCATACAAATGTTTTTATGTGTGAAGATCACTTTGATGTAAGTAATAATTAACTATAAATAAATAGTATTGTAGACTGTAGTTCATAATATGTGATAATGTAACGATTTATCATCTCTTGTTTTGATTCATATGTTTATGTCATAACATAACCTCTTAAATTCGTCAATATACATAATTAGATTTCTTTTGAAACCTAATAATTACGAGTATATTTATATAATTATACTAATTATATCTTTCTAGTTTTCGTTTACAAAGAAAAATTACTAAATAGCACTATTATAACATATTTATAATAATTTTGCATTGCAGATGGAAAAAGACACAACCAACTACATGAAGTACAAAATGGGCTACAGTCAGAAGATACTTTTGGCAAATGAGGCCGTGCCATCTAAATTTCATTGTCAAGAGGATCGCAAAAGAAGGCTGTCTGATCCTGATTGTTCTCGATAACTATTTCACAAGAGACAAAGATCTAATCTTGTCACAGAATGTCTGCAAAGTCAAAGTGCTGAAACCTGTGCTGAAAACTTTCAAAAAGATGATAATACTATACAACCAATTACTGAGCCCGAAGGTATATTTTTTATTTATTACAAACATGATAAATAATTATGTTATTTTCGTTTAATGAAGTACTTATTTAATTGTGGATTTTTCTCTTTTCAGAAATACAAAAAACTCAAGATAAGGAAACAATGACAACATCTATCATAACTGTAGAAAAATCTGTTCAATCAAAAATACAGAAACATTGTAGAAGTAAATATGTGCAAACAAAATTGCGAAATAAAAGTATTTCTACCTCACCGTTCAAAGTTTCAACAACATCTAGTTCCACTTCACCTATCAAGATTCAACCATGCCGTGGTCGACCACTGCAGTCTGGAGTTGCACAAAAACTTAAGAGACATGTTTTACTCGAAGATGACAAATCAGACAGTGATATTTCTTGTTTTGAGAGTGGTCACTTATCACCTTCTATAACTACACCATCATCAAGGGTTACTGACTCTGATACTAATGTTACAGATACCAATGAAAATATTGAGCAATTGCAGTGTCTCAAAATCACTATGAATTTAATTTCAAAGAAACCTCTGATGTATATAGGTATTTCCAAAGAATGCTATTTTTTTGTTCAGTTGTTGCATAAACACACAAATGTAAAAATTGAACATATTTTGCTGTGCTTGAAAAAAATTAGATTAAACAGCACATTTTCTGAATTAGAAGATAATTTTGGAATATCATTATCATATGCGAGTAAAATATTTTTAGCAAACATACCAATAATAAGTAGTTATTTAAGATCATTAATTGTAAAGTTAGATAAAAGCTTAACTAAAAAGAATCTCCCCATTTCATTTAGGCATAACTATCATGATGTCAGCTGTATAATTGATTGTCTAGAAATAGACATACAAAAACCATCCAAGGCTCTTTATCAGGCACTAACATGGTCAGAGTACAAAAAGGGAAATACTGTAAAGTACTTAATATCCTGTACACCTAACGGTTTAATAAATTATATTTCTCAAGGGTTTGGGGGTAGGGCAAGTGATGTTACTATAGTTGAAAACTGTAACTTTCTAGATGAATTACAGCCAGGAAGTTGTATCTTAGCAGACAGAGGCTTTAAACACATTGAACAGATACTTCATGAAAAAGGTATAAAACTTTTAAGACCACCTAGTGTAATTGCTGGTGCAAAGTTATCAAAAGCTGAAGTTCGTCAAACTAAAATAATAGCCAGCTTGCGAATTCATGTTGAAAGAGTAATAAGGCGATTAAGAGAATTCCATATGCTAAAGCAACATTCAGTGATAAATAATAATTTAATTCGTGTACTAGATCATGTCATTATTATTGCATGTGCTCTTATAAATTTGCAGGATTCGATTATAAAATAAATAAAAACAATTATGTGATTCCAAATTATTTTTATTTAATGCCCTTTACAGATTAGTGTTACGATACAAAATAGGATAAATATTTGATTTCCAAAAAATAACTAATTTTTGCAATAAGTTTTTAACATAGCCATCATCATATGTTACTAAAATAATTTCAACATTCTTTGTTGTTTCAAAATTACTGTCTGCCACACAAAAATAACATTTTTTAATACCTGTTGCATACATCTGCAACTGCACCTGTGCCTTGCATTTTTCTGTTAACATGCCATTATTTAAATATTTATTATTTGTTTTTAACTTCGTGGGGCATTTGATTTCAATAATGGCATCTTTACATACACCATCAGGAGATGCTCCAATTATCGGATATTCTTGACAGATATACAGCCCACAAGAAGTAAATTTTATTTTTAGTTTATTACAAACTGTCTTTCGGACAGACTGTTCTAGAGTTCTTCCTCTCCTCATTGCTGCTGTGTCAGGGATTTTGGCGCCCATTAAAGCAGCCACCAAAGAACCGTCTGGAGTATGGCAAACACTAATTTCATGTGCCTTGGAGGCTGTGATACGGCCATATCGCATTTCATACCACAAGTTGCTTTTGCTCTGATTCCTTGTTGCTTTTTCAATGCTGCTAATCACATCTTTTGTGAAAGTAGCTTTTAAATTTTCAATAAGCTTATCAACGTCATTTTTTATTTGTGGAGATTGGTCCATAAGGAAGTAGTGTAAAGAAAATTGCTTGAAAGTACTATATTTGAAATCATGCTGATATTTCAGCAACTCACAGTTTTCAATTTTTTTCTTCTTTGCTTCACTAATAAATTCATTATAAAGATCTGATGTACTTGGTCTGTGAGGTACTTCCTTTTGGGACATCTGCTGAACAGTAATGTACTTCAAGGTAGACCCTACTCTGGACAAAGTAGGTTTTCTCCAATAGCACTCTACAGAAGTACATGCTGGTTCCTCAGAGCGACGATGGGCCCACATCAAAAAAGCAACTGCATGCTTGCATCCACCAGCTGAAGCAGCACAGTCATGGCATTTACAGCTAATGATTTCGCTGTCATTTTCATTAACTATCATCGTCACATTGTAGGCTTTGGTTCTAACTTTATGTTCTGGGCACACTTTACACTTAAGTTTGCAAACTCCGTGCTCCCGGTGTAGTTGGACGTATCCAATAGCATCGTCTCCATAGGACTCCCTTGCAGACCTGTGAAACAAAAGCAAAAACTATGACAAAGCGTAATACATAAACATTATGCAGTCAATAACATAACCTTAAAATATTGTTTATCTAATATGGAAATTGACCAAATGTAAAGGTTAGTAGATAAATGATTTCTTCATAATACTTACACAGCTGTTTTTACATTCTTAAATTCCGCAGCATAGTAATCTGTGTTACTCTTAAAGAAATTTGCAACCATGAAAGAGTCAATCTTAGGTAGGTTGCTGTTATCGGCTCTCACAAAATTCGGATCCATTTTTAGGTGTGTAATGGATAAGTATTACTGTATTACACAACAAGATGTGAATAAAAACGAAAAATATCAGAAAACTGCTATAAATATCTTAAAAACACTCAAAAACAATACCGACGCGAACTATCGAGATAATGTTTACTTGTGTGTGACGTCACCGGAGTGTCAACCAATCACAGGCCGTTCACGTTCAAGATAAAATTTTAAAAAATACAATAATTAATTTTCTGTGTTTTGATAAAATCACACATGATTTACATCAAAATAAAGTGAAATATATTTCTTTACGATATTATCTTCAAGTATGACCACAATTTGTTGTATATTTTGAATGTTGTCAAATAGCCTATTATTGCCGTTTTTCCGCGTTGTCTTTTAGTTCTTTTTTGCTGTTGAGCCTTGGGAATAGGCATTATATTTGTTGGTGACACAACATGAAATGAAGAGGATGGACCTGGAGGTGGAGTCTCAGTTCGCTGAATGTCCAATAAAGAGCTTGGATTAACACCATGTTCAATGCTGCAAAAAGAGAAAAATAACCGTTAGTTCATAATCAGAAACTGGGGCAGTATGGGCATGCCCATATTACCCCGCCCATAATGCCCCGAAGTCTTTATACAAGAAAACAAACTTACTAGAATTAAGTATTTACTTGATAGCAATTTTAGTTATAGTAATGAAAACTATAGTTACTACACTAATCAAGACCACATGCGTGTTCACACATTTTCCTAAGTCTATATTCATTACGGAAATGACAAAAAGTACAAAAATTAGATCAGATTACGCACTTACTTTGTTTTGTGTCCGACTCAAAATGGCGCAAGCTCCCGCTGACAATATTACCTGTCCCGAGTGCACGAGGGCACTGAATGTCGAACCGAGCATTGCTGCAGTCATTCAACGGATAGGGAAGGAAAGAACTAAGATGTTCATATTACCCCGCATGCCCGTCTTGCCCCGTGTTCTCCTACTTATAAATATGATGGTCAGCATTAAGCTATTATAAAATTTTGACAGTGACATTTCATTGGCGTGTCATGTCGTATCTATAGTTTTTACAATATGACTGTAAAAAAGCATGAACTCCGAACATACGGCACACAAAAAAAAAAACAGTCACTACAAGCTCCGAAACCCACACAACTCAAATCAACACTCACCACGATCCTAAGAGGAAAATAGAACTGGCCAAGTCATCAATCAAACATCATAACAGTATCCTCTTAGTCGTCTGTGATCATAACCACTCTCATGGCTACCTTAAAAAAGGCCAAAGGGTTGTCTCACTAAAAACGTTTCAAATAATTAATTGTATATAAGTACTTGTATTTTTATTCAAATTAATTCAGTAGTATTTTAATGAAAATCTATTTTTTTTTCTTTTTATCTAAACAATATATAAAACCCCGTCCAACCCATAAGGATAATTAATACAGGTTAATAAAATATGAAATTTTACATAATTATCATAGTAACAATACTAATGATTTTTGAAATAATCCTTTTTTCCGCCAATTAATTCCAACTTCACAAAAATTTGGTAATTTTTGGGAAGTTGGCTTAACTGACAACACCATTTTTGACGGTATTATTATGAGCGAATAGCGATGCGACCGCGTGCCGCGTGCCCTGTCCCCTTTCGCCCGCGAATTTATTGCCTACCGCACATGTATTAATTTACCTCCTTTTGCGAAATAAATAACCTTCACGGATCGGACAGGGTTTTCTTTACATAATGTATAGTGTAGGTATATGTATAATGGTGGCCCAAAATGAAACATTTTTAATGCAAATTCGTTCAGTAATTTTTGCGTGAAAAAATAACAAACTTACTTCGATAAATGATTTATTTTCTGTAAGTAGGTTTGTATAAACACTTTCAAGTCATCCATAACAACTTTCACGTTTGTCATTTAATAGATATTATTGGGAAGTAGGACAGACATAAGAGGCACCTTTGAACGTCAAAAATTATAATAAAATAAAATTGGCTCGAGACGTCTTTTCCGTAATGATAAGAACCGGCAATAACTTCCAATCTCTTTTATAACATTTTGCATACATAAATTTTATATAATAAAATGTGAATACGACGCACCTAAAACAAAATAAAAATGACTGTACGGACGACATCAGGTCAAGCTGCCCGAAACTGTCAAATATCGTGTCAAGCGTTTCGCCTCCTCCTTTATACCGTGTACATCGAGGGACTGCAACATTTTGCCAGCGTCGGTGTTTCCATCGGACTACAATTTGAGTGTCTTCAAGGCTAGAGTGAATAGGCTCTTAATAAACTAGTGCGCTTTACCATCAACGATTGCGTCACTGCTTACCACCAGGCGGGATTGCGGTCAAGTGCTAGTTTATAATTTATAAAAAAAAAAATATCAAACTTGAGCTGCTTTACAGATAAATTTGAAAATCTAATAAAGGATACTGACAGGTTGCAGAAGCTTGATGTGAATGTGAATCGAAGCAAAAAAATAAAAATATAGCAACCAGTTTGATTTTGTCTAGAATATCAATAAAACCTATAAAAAAGAAAAGCAACACTATTGTAGAGAAATATTGATTTGATGTTTGTTGTTGAATCCTTGAGGTTGATGGGCATCCTGCGGTCGTGTTGGCCTAGTGGTAATAAACCAGGCTCTCAAGTACGAGTGTGCAGGTTCGATTTCAGGTTAGATAAGTACCAATGTAACTGTTCTAAGTTATATGTACTTTCTAAGTATATCTTAGACACCAATGACTGATATAAGGTGAAGGAGGTTTTTCTCGGTGGTAGGCCAAAACATCGGCTGCCAACAGAAGTAACCTCCCACCAGACAAAGCCTTGCCGCCAAGCGATTCGTTGTGTTCCGGCATGATGTCTGGTGATGAAGCCGTACGGAGGTCGGGTCTTTGCAGTTGTCTTGCAATGTGTGCCGGGTACGATGCACCAAATGTTGTTGTGTGGGGAGTTTGGTCGTGGAGGGTCTCCAGATTAATCTCCCTCTAGCGCAGCATAGTTGGTCGTGTTGTTGGGTTTAACATTGCATCACCTCGCTCAACTGCTGGCTTAAAAAACTAGCGCGCTTTACCATCAACGATTGCATTGCTGCTTACCATCAGGCGGGATTGCAGTCAAGCACTGGTTTATAATAATTAAAAAAAAAAGGAAAACATGTTGAGTAAACCTGAACTTTAAATCTGATATCGCCAACCCGCATTGTGCAAGCGTGGTGATTACGCTCTCCTCTATATGAGAGGAGACCTGTGCCCAGCAATACGACGATAAGAGATTGATGATGGGGGGTTTTGGCGGGAAAGTCAAGCTGAGTGTCACGCTCATTTTTCATCGGACTTTTAAAATTATTTATAGTGTTGTTTACTAAATGAAAGTGCGTGATTTATGTAGTAAAAAGTGCATTCAGTAAATAATTCATTAAGAACAGTGAAATATCGCAGCAGTGGCCACATCATGACTTTAGTCTCAAAACCTCCATCGTAAGACGGATCACGCCGTCTTTGTCGACATGAACAATTTATTACATGAAATTGACTAAATGCACAAACCGTGCGAAGCCATAAAAGAAAGAAAGAAAGATTGATGATGAATCAAAATTAAAAAAAAATACTTTGATTCATCATCCACCAGTTTGATTTTGTCTAGAATATCAATAATACCTATAAAAAAAAAGAAACACTATCCTGCAGACGTATGGATTTGATGTTTATTGTTGAATCCTTGAAGTGAAGTTAATCGGTATCCTGCGGTCGGACATGATTCCCGCTGTCTCTTGTGTCCATCCGGCTTGAACATCGTAATGGATAAGTATCAGTAGATATGTCATGCGGAAATTAATTATTTAGTTAAATGAACATTTGTTTTTTCACACTCCAAATCAACTCTATAAACAAGCCTATGTTCCAACTGTTGACATTGGGATTATCTCAGCGAAGAATGGTCTATAATCCACAACGCGAGCCTAGTACGGTTTGATGTCTTTGAATTTCTCGTTCTAGGACAAACCAGTTTCCTCACGGTGTCCGCCTTCCTCTGTTTTGAGAGCAGTGATGATAAATAATTAACACCATTTACACAAAGTAAAGGGCTTGTCTGGGTTCAAACTTAATACCTAAAAATCGTAAGTCACACTTCGTTACTTCTAAGCCACCTTCTTCTGCCTATACAACGTGTAACAGAAAGGGTATATACATACCAAGGGCATGGCATCTTTACATGATATCAAATGATATCGGAAGGTTTTCAACTCAAAATAAAATACTCAAAAAATTTATACTAAATTTTCGGTTCCGTGTGTTTCTTAAATTCAAATCATAACAAACGTGCACCACACTACATACGTTAATAAGTACTCGTTACACGTATATTACTTGGCAAAATCACGATAAATGTCTTCAAAAATTCTGTGCGCCTAGTATGGTAGTAGCCTATCACAGGCGGTGTTTTTTCTCGTAACTTCCTAACATAAAGAGATAGGATTAAAAAAACCCTTCCAATATCGATTGATATCATGTAAAGATGCCATGCCCTTGGTATGCATATACACTTTATGTTACACGTTGTAGATGACCACTGCTGGACAAAGGCCTCCCCAAAAGGCTTTCCACGATGACCGGTCTTGTGCTGCCCGCATCCATCGGCTTCCCGCGACCCTCACAAGGTCATCGATCCACCTTGTTGGGGCCTTGGGGGCCTCCCTACACTGCGCTTTCCGGTAGGTGGCCGCCAGTTCAGAACCTTACTGCCACCGCTACTCTCAAAATACTCGTAAATAACTTTTCAGTACAATATGGCGTAGTCTTTTGTCAAATAGCAATAAGAAGGTATAGATATAGGTAATAGTTGTTATAAATCTGTGATATATTTACAAGAATTTCGTTCTCGGTCGTTTAACAATGGGTTTAGTTTTGACAGTTCAACAACATTCATTGCGTCGTTTACGTTGTTGAGCAGACGCGTTTTTCAAACATATGGAGCAATGGAATTGCAGTTTGCTTCAGAATGATTCAAATTGGTAGTAATTCTGTGTTTCGCAGGTCTTAATAAGAAATCTAATCGTTTATTCTCTCGATTATTTAATTTATTGTATCGGAATCATTTTCACATCTCAAATTATAAAAAAAGAAACGTGCGTGGTTGGACTTCCTCCATCGTATTTGTTGCATGGGAAATCATCTAATGGCCTTTTCCGCTTCAAACGGAATGGAAGGGATGTCAGACTCACCTCACTCCTCACTAAAATCCACCCGTGTACCTTTACTTGCCTGTACACTTCCAAACAAATCGCGGCCTTGGCAGATCTTGAAGGTAACCGAGTATAATCTTACCGGCTAAAACTACTACGGTGTTCCATTTCTGACTCTTGCTGGTGACACGGGAAAGAAAGGGGTATTATAAAATCTCAGATTATTTAGAAGACAAAAAAGCTTGGAACTGAGATGCTCGCTCCATTAAGCATTGTTATTAAACCAATATGCGTAATTATAACGTAAATTATTGTAAACATTTTCATTTTTAATGTCTGGACTTGAAAAAAGACGATGATCCCTGAATTTGTTTCGGCTATTTCTTCTCAGAGGTAGGTCAGTTAGGGAATGCCGGTCTCCAAAGCCTAGAGCACAGGCGTAGAGTAGCCAGCCTTTCGGTGTTCTATAGGATACATTTTGGGGAGTGTGCGAGGGAATTGCACGACATAATTCCCCCATCTCCGTTCCACCATCGGAGGACCCGTCGTACGGCGAGTTTCCACCCTTGTTGTTAACACCTCTACGATCCGGACGAAGCGTTTCGCCTCCTCCTTTATACCGCGTACATCGAGGGACTGGAACAATCTGCCGGCGGCGGTGTTTCCGTCGGACTACAATTTGAGTGTCTTCAAGGCTAGAGTAAATAGGCTCTTAATAAACTAGTGCGCTTTACCATCAACGATTGCGTCACTGCTTACCATCAGGCGGGATGGCGGTCAAGCGCTAGTTTATAAATTAATAAAAAAAAAAACAACATATGACGTGTGAAAGTGATCGGTGATCCTACTTGCTTAATAAACGATTTCATTTCATTTCATTTCACGGGATCCACTTAAAATACATACCTTCGCGACGCTCATATGCCCAAGCCCTTCGTATATAAAAGAAAAAGACAGGGAAAGAAAGCTGCAAAAATTTGGCATAATGTGTTTTCGTTACGGCGTCACCTATTTGTTTACTCCTGCTGCAGTAGGAAACGCATTAAAGATCATCGTTACATAAATTAGCTTTAGCAAAAGTGTGCAGTGCTCTAACCTATTTCAAGTTAAATTGTTATCAACTTTAGTTCAATAAAAATTAAGTTGATTTCAGATTGACTAGCACTATTGAAATAGTTATAAAAAAATATTTGAAGTTCTAGCGTACACTGAGCTTTGTTGTGTAAGAAATTAAAATATTGTTACGGGCTAGGGGTACTAAAACGCCGGTTAAGGGTTACGAAGTTTATTGGCAACGAAGGTACAGTCGATTGTAGGCAATGACAAGTAGAATGTTGCTGACGTTGCACGGAAGTCTTCACTTACGTCCACGAAGTCCGTATTGTAATCACCCAATAACACTACAGATGTTACTTCACGTAGTACTCAATGTTCTCGTTACAGTTGTCGCAGTAGGTATTCTCAAAGATCGCTCCTTAAATGTCGCTGTTTCGTCTCGGTAGTCAAGTGTAGACTCACTGGGCGCCGGCGTCACGGCGCTATATATAGGCCAGCTGATCGAACATTCCAGAATCGTCTAGACGTAATAATAATAGCGCATAACTTCGAGTACATTCACTAGGTACCTACGGTAATTCCCGGAAACGGGCTTCTAGAAATTTCGATGTCGTCACTTAGTTGACAAAATTGATGAAACCTGTACCATTCGATAGGCCACCTTAAGTCTAGGAATGCGTTTTTATATTACACCTAGACAATGTCTAGGTCTCGAGTTACAGAGCTTAAAAGTTACGCACTGCATGTCACGCGATATTGAACCTTATGCCCTCGACATAAGGTGCATTCGTAACATTGCCCCCTTCTTAGTCGTGCTCGTCCCGAGCATGATTTGATCCATAATAGCGAGCTAGGCGGTCTACGTGTACGATCTTCAGCTTCCCTCTAGGTCCTTTCCTTATCCGGTAGGTGACATCGTTTATCCTGGTTACTATCGTGTATGGACCCTCCCATTTGGCTTGAAATTTCGGACTCTTTCCTTTTCTCCTAATGGGATTATGTAACCATACCATAGTTCCCTCTTCAAATCCGGGCACGTTAGCTTTGCGGTCGTATCGGATCTTCATTTTCTCGCTGGTTTTCAGACCGCTCTCTCTCACTAGCTCATGTATTCTATCGAGCTTACGCCGCAGGTCGGCCACATAGTCGACGGCTAGGATAGGGGTATCGGGGGGTGTTCCGGTTAGTGCATCTATGGGTAATCTAATTTCTCGGCCGAAGTTGACTTTCGCCGGTGTACAATTTGTGCTATCATGTGTTGCAGAGCGGTATGACATTAAGAAGAGTGGAATGTATTGGTCCCAATCCCTCTGGTGTTCTTCCACTACTTTGGCCAAATGATTCTCTAGCGTCTGGTTGAATCTTTAGACCATTCCATCTGACTGAGGGTGATATGGTGTTGTACGAGTCTTATGTATCCCGAGTAGTTGGCAAACCTCTCGGAACAGTGAAGACTCGAAATTTCTACCCTGATCAGAGTGTAACTCCAAAGGTATGCCGAATCGACAGAACACCTCGTGAACTAGCTTTTTGGCGACGGTATGAGCTTCTTGGTTGGGTACTGCAAAAGCTTCTGGCCATTTGCTGAAATAGTCTTGCATGACGATGATATACCTATTGCCTTCTTCAGTAACAGGGAATGGCCCAGCTATATCGACAGCAACTCTCTCCCATGGTGCACCAACATTATACACTTTCAGTCGACCTCTGGCTCTCGTTTGCGGTCCTTTTACTGAGGAGCAGGCTACACATTTCCTACACCAGTCCTCTACGTCTTCGCGGCAATGCACCCAATAGAATCTTTTTCTCACCTTCTCCAGAGTTTTCTTTACTCCTAGATGTCCTCCGGATACTCCGTCGTGCACCTGTCTTAGCACCGACGCGACCCTATCACAGGGGACAACTATCTGTAAGGCGATCTCCTGTCCACTGGGTGATTCCCATTTCCTCTTCAGAACTCCATTATCAATTATCAGGCTGTCCCATTGAGCCCAGTAACTTTTTGCTGTTGGGCTAAGCGCTGATATTTCACTCCAAGCGGGCCTCTGGCCACGTTTCTTCCATTCGATTACTGTCTTCAAGTTACTATCTTCCTTTTGTGCGTCTTCCAATGATCGATTATCCCAGTCTTCATCCAAAGCGTTAACCTGGATAATCCTTACGTTCTCTTTCTTTTCCTGTTTGCTACAATGTCGGCAAGATTCTTCGCAAGGCCGTCTAGATAAAGCATCAGCATTATTGTGTGACTTGCCTTTTCGGTGTTCAGTGACAAAGTCAAATTCTTGCAGCTGCTCTATCCACCTTGCTACTTGTCCTTCTGGGTCTTTGAACTGAAGCAACCACTGTAAGGCAGCGTGATCAGTGCGAAGTGTAAACTGTCTCCCAATCAAATATTTCTTGAAGTGCTGTAAGGTTTTAACAACGGCTAGAAGTTCTCGGCGGGTAACACAGTAATTTCTTTCTGGCTTGGAAAGACATTTGCTGAAATATGCAATAACGACCTGCCGATCTCCTTGTGTTTGAGAGAGAACTCCTCCAATACCAACATTGCTGGCATCTGTGTCTATCAAAAATCGGCCTTCTCTACTAGGGTAACCTAATACAGGAGCCTCACACAAGTGAGTTTTCAGTACCGCAAATGCCTGTTCGCAGTCAGAGTTCCATTCAAATTGACATTTTTCCTCTGTTAAACGATGCAATGGTTTCGCTAACTCGGAGAAATTCTTCACAAACCGACGGTAATATGCACACAGACCCAAGAAAGAGCGTACCTCAGTTTTGTTACGAGGGGTAGGCCACTTCGACACGGCTTGTATTTTTTCAGGGTCTGTTCGAATTCCTTGCGCCGAAATAATGTGTCCTAAGTATCCAACCTCTTTCTGGAATAGAGTACACTTACTAGGACTGAGTTTTAAATTCGCTTCACGCAGTTTTTGGAATACTTTCTCCAAATTCCGTAGGTGCTCTTCGAAGCTTCGTCCCATAATGATGATGTCATCCAAATAGACCAGGCATGCATCACCAAGCAACCCCACCAAAATGCGCTCCATTAGGCGCTCGAATGTGGCTGGAGCATTGCACAGTCCAAAAGGCATGACATTGAATTGCCAGAGACCGTTCCCAGGACCAGTGGAGAAAGCGGTCTTTTCTTTATCCTGCTGACAGATTTCCACCTGCCAGTATCCACTTTTGAGGTCAACTGTGGAGAACCATTTCATGCCACTTAGCAAGTCCAAAGTGTCATCTATACGTGGCAGAGGATAACTGTCCTTTTTCGTGGCATCATTCAACATCCTGTAGTCAACGCAAAACCTTGTACTGCCATCCTTTTTCTTGACTAGGACAACTGGAGATGACCAAGGGCTGGTAGATGCTTCGATAATCCGATTTTTCTCCATATCTCTTAACATTTTCGTGACTTCCTGTTCTCTTGCAAAGGGGATACGACGTGGTCTCTGTCTTATCGGCTGTGTATCACCCGTATCTATATGGTGTTTGACTAGCCCGGTCCTTCCCACGTCACCATCGGTCTTCGAGAAGATGTCATGGAAGTTATGCAATAGTTCCTGAACTTTGTGACTTTCGAACTTGTTTAAATTACCCTTACAATTTTCGAGTAGTGTCGATACATGTTCCTGCCACTTCTTATCACGTTCCTTTTCGTGCACCTCTGTTTTTCTCAAAGATGCTACATTATCGCACACACCCACCACGCGATTCTTTTCGAGAGTTATTTCTTTGTTACTAACGTTGATTATGCGTATTTTTGGTTTATCGGAAATCATCATCAGTGTCCTCGCCGTTATCCAGTCTGGGTGATCTCCAGAATCTTCTATTATAATGCAACGTTTGCGGCATCCTATTGGTGATAGTCTAATATCAACTAAGGTTTCTGATCTTGGTGGTAATACCGTTCTCCTTAAACAGTACACAGATCCTTGTTTTCCACCTTGAAGAAATACTTCTTGTTCTGGAAAACTCAATACTCCTTTTGCCACATTCAGGACGCACTGCTGTTTCTTCAAAAAGTCCAGTCCTATTATGCAATCATCTGTAATATTCGCTACTAAAACAGGGTGCGTGAATGTCTTATCACCCATTTTCAAGGTCACATTCGTTTCACCAAGGACGAGCACTGGTTGGCCGGTGGCGGTTTGTAATCGGCATTGTGAAGACCCTTTTTTCCATGCTATGGTCCGAGGAAATAGCTCCGGTCGTGCAATAGTTCTTGATGCACCAGTATCCAATGTGAAACTGCATGACTTACCATTCAATTCTCCTTCTATAATGAGACTGTTTCCGTCACCCACTTGTGATACTGTTATAATGGGGGCTTCACGTCGACCAGCCAGTACTCGCCCCATAGCCCTGGCTGTTCCTAGTTTAAATCCTCTGCTTCCACCTGTGTCCCAGAAGTACTTCTTCCCTTAGACTTCCTGGGACAATTGATCCGAATATGCCCCTTTTCACCGCACTCATAGCAGGTTGGTCCTTGTCGGGATTTTATTGGTGCGGTTACCTCACGGATACGATGATGTTGTCGGCCATCTTGACGTACAGCTTCCACCTCTAAAGCGTGTGTCAAGGCTGCCTTCAGAGTCTGGTGGTGACCCAGACGAACTGCAGCCCTGACTTCTGCATCTCGAATCCCATCAGTAAAGGCTTGCACAGTAGTAGCGTCAATTAATGCTGGTGTTGATGCATACGCCCTTCGAACAATGCGTTCTACTTCCATTGCCCATTGTTGCAAGCCCTCACTGCTTTTCTGTGTGCGGTCGCGGAGTTGAGCCCTGTAGACATGTTCGAGGTGTTTCTCTCCATATCTAGACTCCAACGCTTCTAACAGGCAGGCTAAGGTATTGCAATCGCCGGGAATATTTTCAAGGATTTGTACCGCATCACCACGCAGAGCAAGCGTAAGAGCGGTTACCGCTTGATCGTCGTCCCAGTTGTTGCCTTTTGCGACCTTTTCGAATTGTAGGCGGAAGGCTACCCATGACGTTGTTCCGTCAAAATGAGGTACTTGGAACGTCGGCAAAGCATTGGGTATAGGTACCACACCTTTAATTCCTCCTTTCTGCACCGCTTTATGGAGAAACTGTATTTCTTTCTCACACTCCATGATGGTACTGTCTAGTTTCTCTAAACGCGCATCATGTTTGTCTATACGAGCATCGTGATTGTCTATACGCGTATCTTGATGGTCCATACGCACTTCTTGTTTGTCTATGCGCGTATCTTGCTGGTCTATACGTGCATCTTGTTGTGCTGTTTTTACTCTAAGTTCGTTGACCTCTTCTTTGGTGTTTTCCCATTTTTCGTTTAATTCTAATACCAGCTGCTGGGATTCCTTTATTTGTGCCTGGGTGTCTGCCTGAGATTTATCTATTTTTGCTTGGGTTTGTTTCATTTGTAACTGGGTTTCTGCCTGGGATTTATCTATTTTTGCCTGTATTGCTGTCTGGGATTCTGCTATACCTTTTATTTGCGCCGTCAAGTGAGCCAGTAATGCCGATAAATCGCATCCGCTGGTTCCGGGAATAGTGGTGGTACTAGGCGCACTTACATTCGTCGGTGTTACGACGGCCGCATCTTCTATGGGTGCAGGGACACTAAGCAATTCTTCCTCTTGACGCGCCAAATCCATCGCTGCTTGTCGTCGCGTGCGAACTCTTTCGTCTTCCCTTGGCGTGACCGGCATTCCGCTTCTGACACCAATTGTTACGGGCTAGGGGTACTAAAACGCCGGTTAAGGGTTACGAAGTTTATTGGCAACGAAGGTACAGTCGATTGTAGGCAATGACAAGTAGAATGTTGCTGACGTTGCACGGAAGTCTTCACTTACGTCCACGAAGTCCGTATTGTAATCACCCAATAACACTACAGATGTTACTTCACGTAGTACTCAATGTTCTCGTTACAGTTGTCGCAGTAGGTATTCTCAAAGATCGCTCCTTAAATGTCGCTGTTTCGTCTCGGTAGTCAAGTGTAGACTCACTGGGCGCCGGCGTCACGGCGCTATATATAGGCCAGCTGATCGAACATTCCAGAATCGTCTAGACGTAATAATAATAGCGCATAACTTCGAGTACATTCACTAGGTACCTACGGTAATTCCCGGAAACGGGCTTCTAGAAATTTCGATGTCGTCACTTAGTTGACAAAATTGATGAAACCTGTACCATTCGATAGGCCACCTTAAGTCTAGGAATGCGTTTTTATATTACACCTAGACAATGTCTAGGTCTCGAGTTACAGAGCTTAAAAGTTACGCACTGCATGTCACGCGATATTGAACCTTATGCCCTCGACATAAGGTGCATTCGTAACAATATTTTTCCTTGAACTTATGTGTATTAATTGTTTTTTTTTTTTTTTTGACAAATAATGCGAGATTGCAGATTACATAGATTTGACTGTTCTAAATGCCAGTACACTCCATAATTTACAACAGAACCAAATACATATATATATAATATTTTATCAGATTCCTCAGTTCCCAGGACCTTCACTAAGTACAACTCATCCATGACCTTTAATTAGTGACGTAATACATGTTTTGTAAATAACGTGAGTAACATTACAATTCATAGAATGACCATATCGGTGTTGATTGACATTCTGATGCGAGCCGTGCATCTTTGAGATCACGCATAAGTTTTTTTTATGAATTATAAACTAGAGCTTGACCACAATCCCGCCTGATAGTAAGCAGTGACGCATTCGTTGATGGTAAAGCGCACTAGTTTATTAGGAGACTATTCACTTTAGCCTTGAAGACATTCAAGTTGAAGTCCGACTTAAACACCGCCGCCTGAAATGTTACGTTATAAAACTCGATGTGAAACGCTTCGTCCGGATCGTAGTGGTGTTAACAACATAAGGGTGGAAACTCGCCGTACGACGGGTCGTCCGATGGTGGAACGGAGATGGGGGAATTAAATCATGCAATTCTCTTGGACACTCACCAAAATGCATCCTATAGAACACCGAAAGGCTGGCTACTCTATGCCTGTGGTCTAGGCTTTGGACACCGTTTTGAGTTAGTTTTTAGTTTCCCGCCCCAGCTATGCAATTCATCTTTTGCCATGCTATAAGGAACGGTGGTAATCTTCCTGAACGGTGTTTCACGGTACTCGATTGGTAAATTAAGGTCACACTCAGGTGCAATGATAGCTTAATGTAGTTTTAATATGTAGATATAGGTAATATACATATAGTCATCATCGAAGTTTTTTTTTTTTTAATCTTTGTAAACTATTGCTAGACTGCAATCCCGCCTGATGGTAAGCAGTAATGCTATCGTTGATGGTAAAGCGCGCTAGTTGATTAAGCCTATTCATTTAAAAAAAAACCTTAGTGAATAGGAAGGAAAACGGCAGTTGAGCGAGGTGATGCAATGTTAAACCCAACAGCACGACCAACGATGCTGCGCCAGAGGGAGACTGATCTGGAGACCCTCCACGACCAAACTCCCGACACAATAACATTTGGTCACATCGCAACACAATTGCTCAGACCCTTCCTCCGTACGGCTTCACCAGACATCTTCGACACCGGACATCATCGTCTGATGGGTGGTAACTTCTGCCAGCGGCCGATATTATGGCTTACTACCGAGTAATTGCCTTTTATATTCTTTTTAAATTATCATAGCTGGGATATGTATTGATAGGTATTCTAAACTATTATACTACGATTAGCAGCGCCTCGTAATTTCACACTCATTCGTTTCGATCCCATAATATACTCGTAATTAAATAATATCCTTTGTGTTCTCTTCTTCTTCAGCCTTTAGAGGCCTCCCCCAAGGTTTTCCATTTCATTGGGGGGGGGGGGGGGGTTGCCATAATCCCCACGCCTGGCAGACGGGTTGGGGATCACCTTCCGATCCTTTGTGTTAATCCTGGTAAATATAAACTATGCGTGTGCGAAATTTTATCAGTCCCAATATTATAAAGGGTGTATCTGACATCGACGCACAAACGCGTACCATGGATCCAGTATATGATTCTGAACCCCCAGTGGCGGAATTTTTCGTCGGCTTTTTCATGATTTAAAAAAAATATATGTAGTTTTTTTCACTTTAGACCGTTCATAATTGCTATACTTTTATAACCCAATAATATTTTAAAGTAAAAATTAATTAATTGGGTCGATTTCAAACAGAGCTAAAAATGTTGTCATCTCTAATAACTTTGATTTTTTTGCGATTGTTTTTGTTTTATTTTTTAATATCATAGTCTTCATTTACCTTTTTACGTTCCAAAACAAAACAATACCCAAAATTGTATCATTTGCGAGAAAACTAAAACTTTAAAATTTAGTCCCTTAAGAAGAAAGCGCTCATTTTCCGTTTACGTTGAAATAAAGTCGTATAAAAACGAAATTACTCGTAGAAATTCTATATATTTAATATTTTATATCACGATAATGTGTAAGCCTTCAAACGTAGAATACATTTTTTATTTGAGGATAATAGAATACTCTTTTCCTAGTGTTTTAAACATGAATCAAGGTTTAACTATCATTAGTGTAGCTTAAGTTAATACAGTCATAATATTAAATCCATGGAGTTCCTGGAACCCCGCCTCACCTCATACGCCGAAACATCGTCATTGGCCTTGCAGCGTGTCTTCGGAGTGGTGGTGCGTTACATATTTTTTGCGAGATATTCATATTTCTACCGATTTCCGTGCTTTGGACAAAACTGGACTCATTCATGTCTAAAGTGTAATTGCAAAAGGTATTTTAATCAAATATTTATAACCCAGTAATTCTAAGAGCTAACAGGAACGTGCATATTTTAAATGTATTCGATTGCCGCCTAGAAAGGTTTACAAGCTTAAAAATCTTAAGTTTGTCGCAAATACCATTTGTGTTACTGTCATTTGTGTCAATTTCTCAAGTAACACTAATGATAGTGAATGTAACACTAATGAAATATTATAATAATGAATTAAATAAAAGAGCTTCTCCGCCTATAATTCTCCTTCTTTTTGTGTAATATGATGAAAATCCACAGTTATACTGATATTTACATGATTATCTACGAATGTTGTTAAATTATTATCGGTGTTTATATTTTGAGATTGAATGTGACTTGTAAAATTAAGTTAGGATTTAATGGCTGTTATTTACACGTCTAACTGCTGTTTGCCAAAATCAGCAGTTAGACTGGTAAAGCGGACCCCAGACTCCAAAAGCTGGAAAAGCTGCGGATGCGACTGGGATTAACGCTGAGATGATGATGATTAATGGCTGTTATTCACGAAAATATTTTTTAGGGCATTATGCCGAATAAGACAAGGATGAGTGAAGATGAATTACAAAGAAGAAGAATAGCAAGGAGGGAAAAATATAAACAAATTAAAAACGAAAAATATGCCACGGAAAGAGCTAAAAAAAGAGAAGCTTATAGAAAAGAGAGTAAAAAGTGAAAAATATTAACCAAATGTCTCAAATAGAGCAAAGATTACAATGGAAAAAGTGGGGTAAAATTCCAAACGTCATCACGAGAATAAATTAAAAGAGAAAATATACAAGAAGTGATTGTGCCACAAACTGAAATAGATTCTATAGCTGACGATAAAATTGGCGACCCTTTGGATGCACCTGATACAGATCGACAAAATAAGTTAAAAACATAATCTTGTTGAACAAAATTAAAGCTTTAAAACAAAAGCATCTCTTGGAAAAGAAAGAAATGTCACAATTACGAAAAACGAGACGATGACGATTAATTACGAAAAATTAATACCTACTATGAAAAATAATCGAAACAAAAAAAATCTGAATACTGAAAAAACAGGCATAAAAGAAGCTGCAAAAGATAACATTAAGTCGAATACAGTATTTCCACGGCGGAATTACGACCTCTATAGGAAGTACCTACGCAGCCGTTTACGAAAGAAGATTTTAGAAGGACGCAAAAGTATCCAAGAGATAGTGGAACATTTTTTTGAAGACATATCAATAGAAGAACATGAGATTATAGAAAAAGAAATTCATCATCCCCAAAAACATAGCTCCTTTTAAAGGAACTATGTTAGTCCACCAGGTGCTTTGGAACTACGAATGGGAGTTCTCAAATCTTGAGTTTTTATGAGTGTGTTGACGCCATTTGTAAGCACGATAAGCACATGCAATTGCATAAAATATACAAAAGTGCAATTGATTCAGAAGATGGTAATGTTAAAATCATATCTCTTAATAAGAAAATTAAAATATTGAGCGATATCACCATTAAACACGCTAATAGGCCAAATAAAGCTCCAAGTCCTCGAATTCGCGAAGAGGAGAATGTTACACCACTTTCTAAAGTTAAAGGTTCTTGAGATAATCTGTCATTCATGGTAACTCAAACAGAAGCAATGGCGTCTGGATTTGGGCAACAACATCAACAAGAATTTCTTGCGTTTTTGAATCAACAACAGACATGTAAAGATTGATTGAAAGATTAAGACAATATTTCTGGTAAAGAAATCATTAAAGAAGTCAGAAGCAAATTGAAAAAGATAATTTTATATAAATAATGATTCAAACCAAAGGAAATCAAAGCCAAAATCAGCAAAATTATGGATTGATAAATACAAAAATATTGATTGAAATATGGAAAACTTAAAAAAGTTTAAAGATTGTTGTTAAACGAATATATTACATTATATTCTTAAGGTTCCTTCTAAGAAGACTGAAAAATTATGTGCGTCCAAATAATATTTTTATGATTGTTATGAGACAATAAACTGATTTAATCTATTTGGGTTGGTTTTATTTTTTTAGTTTTAGTCATATAGAGTTCATCGCAAAATTATTACAATGAGTGATTACACTTGTTTTATTTTTAATTACATTATCATTAGTAGGCATCTAATCTCATTAGTGTTTTAGATAATTTCATTAGTGTAACAACATCACTCATCCGTGTCACTCTGATTTCAATTTTTCAATAGTTCTTTTCAAAAAATCATTAATATTTTATTTAACTTGTGTTAATATAACCCCATAGAATGAGCTTATACCACTAATTACCCAAAAAACGGGTATTTAAGAAATCATGCAAAAAAGTATAAATTTAATTCGAAATTTGAAATCGACCCAATTCGCTAATTACACAAAAAAGCGCAATGAAAACAAAACTCGAAAAACTATCTTATCAACTGATTTAATAGAGTTCACATCAGGGATCAACGTCATACCTACAAACCCGCACGGCAGCACGCTTGCAACGTTCAAAATCCGAGCCGACATTTTTTTTTAAACATTGTTATTTCTGTAACCATTCATTAACGACATAAATGACTATCATAATTTTATTAGTGGCATGCAGTGTAGCCTTTTCGCGAAGTTTGCGTTACGATGTCAGATACACCCTGTACACCTTTTTTTAAAAAAAATTATAAACTAGTGCTTGATCGCAATTCCGCCTGATGGTAAGCAGAGACGCGATCGATGATTTTAAAGCGCGCTAGTTTAATAAGCCCATTCACTCAAAAAACTGACTGAATAGGAAGAAAGACGGCAGTTGAGCGAGGTGATACAATGTTTAACCTAGAGGGAGATTGATCTGGAGATCCTCCACGACCAAACTCCCGACACAACAACATTTGGCGCATCGTACCCGGCACACATCGCAACACAACTGCTCAGACCCGTCCTCCTTACGGCTTTACCAAACATCATGCCGGATCACGACGGTTACAATATCACTTGAACTTTAAGTACGAACAACAGCAGCTCAAGCTACCCGAAACTGAGAAATATCTCAATCAACATTATTGTGCATTAATGCTTTAGCGATAAAGTTGAAAATCTAATAAAGAAATCTTACTGATTATAGTAGCTTTATGTGCTGTCGTCTGGACAATAATTGCAAGATAAATAGTACTACGTAGGACTTTTACACAAGAACCTCCAGATATACCTACAAATGTCATACAGTATGTTACGAAAACCCTGTCCGACCCATAAGGATAATAAATGTTAGGTAAACACATGACCAAATATAATATAAAATTTTACGTAATCATCATAGTACCAATACAAATGAATTTTGAAATAATCTTTTTTTCCCGCGAATTAATTCCAACTTCCCCGAAATTTGGTAATTTTTAAAAAAGTGACAACACCAGTATTATTATGAGCGAATAGCGATGCGACCACGTGCCACGTGTCCTGCCGCCCGCCACCCGCGGAAGGGTGGTTAACGCACATTTATTAAGTTACCTCTTTTTGCGAAATATTATTTACTAGCTTTCCGCCCGCGGCTTCGCCTGCGTTAACTTCGGTTATATCGCGCTTTTTAGATTTCTCTCGCGAATATCAAATTTTTTCGGGATAAAAACCCTACCCTATTATTTAATCCGGACTTCTAACTTTACGTCTGCAAAATTTCAAAGCAATCGGTTCAGGAGTTACGGCGTGAAAGTGACAAACAAACTCACTTTCCGATGTATAATATTAGTAAGGATATATTTGGTGTACACATACAAATATTCCAGTAATCTCCCTGGGGAACTTGATGTTTTTTAGGACCAAAAGTAGCCTATGTTACTCTCCATCTTTTCAACTAACTGTATGCCAAAAATCAGGTCGATTGATTGCTTAGCTACGGCGTGAAGGAAGGACAAACAAACAAACAAACACACTTTCACATTTATAATATTAGTATGGATTTTTTTAGGGGGATTGTTTTTTTTAAGTTTAGCCCGATTTTGTATGCATAGTAGAATCAGTAATCGATACCTAACAACACCTTCACGGGTCGGACAGGGTTTTCTTAACATACTGTATAATACTAGCTTTCCGTCGGCGGCTATTTTTTTCCTAAAAAGAAATAAATATTTATTAAATATGTCCTTAATTGCATAATTTGTTAATCTAATAACCGCTGATACATAAATTAAGACCACTCACAGGTGGGAACCTGTCAAACTCCTAGCATCGCATCGCCTCGAGTTCTGTGCTGATGTAAGACGGAGATGTGCGGGTTTCAACACCGGCCGGTGCGTCCCCAAGGTCGTCAGAGATCGCCCATTCAATACCTGAGCGACAATCGTGCTCACTTGAGTACGGGGTAGCATACAGCATGGACAAGACTTTGATAGTGTTTGCGTGCCTCTGCGGCTTCGGTAAGTACTTTATGTACCCTCTTTAAATCTCCTTCATTATCCATACCTATAATAACAAAAAAACTACAGTTACGTACCTACTGGTTAAAAAACGCAGTGCTTTTTTTAGGGAAAATAATTATTTTTACGTTCACGTCTTTACTTCTCAGGAAAAACGCAAATCTAATAGACTGTGATGTATACGTACGTATCAGTGCAAGCTCTGTGCAATATAATCTCACTATCATAAAGTCAAATGAGCTCGTTTTCCCACTAATTACATCAACACGTGACGTATAAATATTTCATTAGGGGTAAATGTATTGCCCACTACCTGTAATTAACTAAACGAGTTTTAACAACTACTTAAAGGTATTATTTTATCGGCTAGTTACTCGTTAACAATAGGTAAGATTAAAGTGGTAAACAATAGATTCTGCTCTTAACTACTTAATTGAATAATTAAATAAGTGTTTGTATGCACGTACTTAAGCAGATTGTTTTATGAGGAAAGCACTTTAACTATTTATTTTGCTGTTGGCTATGTCAAAACTTTGTCTAAAATCCCTTATCTCAGTTTATTTAGCAGTATAATTTTGGTCAGGTAACTCGTTTTACCTCGTATCTACCTGAATACCAGCACGTATTCAATATTTAACTACAAAGTATATAAAACTAATTTTGCCCGTGTTGTTTCATTTTGATTTAATTTATACTGTTTGATTTTTACACTGTTCTCACATTAACAAGAAACAAGAATAATGTGACTGGATTTTATAATATCTTGATACGTTTTGGAATTTCAACAAACTTCAACTTTCTGACTAATTGACTGACTCCTTTACAATTCAAGATTGGGTGTAACTCATTTGATTGAAATAATTGGTTTGAGTTTTACTCATCAAAAACCATCCGCATTCAGTCAAAACTATCAATTAAAATTTCGGTACCATCAACGATTACAACACTGCTGCCATCTGATGGAATCAATGTAGTATATTATAACACTAAACAATAAATACAAACATATATAAATTTACACACGTTAATCAACTTAGCTCAGCATACCATTTATAGTAATTACATCCTTAACTGAAACATTACAGGTAGAGTTAAAAAATTGCTCAAACAAAAAAAAAACGGATTATTGACTTGTATCAATATGTTGTTAATACGTCTATGATATATAATATGATGCCTACCATATCCAATATTTATTATTTGAACGAATTATAAAGCTCTTATCTATTATTAAATTTCATAATCTGCCAGATTTCATCAATAACCTAACGATATTGTTCTAAAAGACCTAAGAAATCTTTATGATTTCTTTCCTCATAAAAAACACATTTGTACTCAAAAGTTTCCACTAAATAATCGCATTAAAACCAATTTTAACTACATACCTATTTAATATACAGTCAATAGGTGACATGGCCAAAGCAGAGATCGTTACCTAAGCCTTATCTAACTTCTGTGTTGAGACCTACTAATGTTCGTAAAACTAATAGCTTATTTAAGCAGTAGTTTTGAAACAATTTGGTTAGCATTCTATGCATTTTTGAAGCGAAAACATCTTTAGTCACGTTGACCGCTTTTGTTGGATGGGGAAAACGCATAGATTTCGCGTGAGCATGACCGACCCTACCGTTTTCGTTTTTTGTTTTTTACTTTTGTGTATTCTGTGTTTTAAGCGCTCTACACACCAAGGCCGCCGGCCCGGCGGCATATGTCGGCAACATTTTGCCGGCGAGCTAGGGTGACAGCTTCAGTCATTGCAACTCGTAAAACTTTGCCGGCGGCATGTCGGCGACTTGACATCAGAAACTTATTTAGCAGTTAAAATACTAGCACGTCACTACAGCTGAAATATCGCCGGGCAACTAAGCGTTTGCGTTCGTTAGCCGCCGACATGTCGGCGGGATGTGTCGGCGGGTCGGCGGCTTTAGTGTGCAAATACAGAGCTTATAATGATTTCAGTTTTCATTTCTGTTGGTCGACACAAAAGGACTATTATTATTATTATTATTATTATTGTTATTTGCATTTTTTCAAAATTATAAAATTTTACCGTTTTACGACATAAACATACGAACATCATCGTGAACTTGATTCTTTTAAAATAGAATGCATCTGTGGCTGTTCGAATAAATTGAAGGTCAGATTAGGATTAGGATCCACATAATTGATATAAACTCATTTCAGAATTCACTTTTGACATATATTGGACACTAATAACTGATTATAAGGTGAAGGAAAACATAGGAAACCTAGACTTTAAGTCTGAAATCCCCAACCCGCATTGAGCAAGCGTGGTGATTACGCACAATCCTTCTCTGTATGGGACGAGACCTATGCCCAGCAGTGGGATGACAAAAGGTAGATGATGATGACGATATTTTGTTGGTTGGTCAACTCTTTAAATGAGAGGGTTGGCCTATTTTTTATTTTTTATTTCGTACCTACATCAGAGTCAAGATGACTACCTAAGGTACCTAAGCCGAAGGCATTATCGTGATGGAAAATCCAAGAGTTTGCTTTCCACAGTTCTGGCATTTTTCGCCGAAGTTCCTTTCGCCAAATAATTAATTCTATAATTATCGTTTGATCTCTTGGCAAGTATTCCAAGTATGTAACACCGCAATAACAAAGAAAACAGTGACCAAGATGTTGACTTTAAATCGACTTTGTCATGGTTTTTGATTTCGGTTCAGTTGGAAGGCGCCAGTTCAAAGCTGTTGACTAGTTTTGATGTCAAACTTGCAAACCTATGTCCCCAATAACAATCTGTTTTACTCGTTTTAGCATGCGAATCTTACGTAAATGTGTTTTTGAAATCAGTGACTGTTTGTGTTTTGTGTGTTCGATGTTTTACTATTACGAAATTCTAAATACACAGGCAATATACTGCATGGTCAGCGCAGTGGTTGGGCTATTGACTGCTGCGCTGCGTGTCGCGGGTTCAATTCCAGCACGGAACAAATATTTGTATGACCTATAAGTAGTTGTTCCGGGTCTTACTGTATGTTTGAAAACGCACCCACGATATATGAAAAATTCCTAGAATGGTTGCCCCATGCCAGGAATTTCTGTTAAAAAAAAAAAAAGAAAAAAATGCGTTCTAATTTCAATTAATGAATCTAAATAGAGATGGAATTACTACTACTGCTACGCGCCAAAATGGAAAACAGATACAACAGTGAAAAAAAGTCAAAAATTGAATTTGGAACCAAATACAAATAACATCCATTGCCGATAGATACATTATTGATTAATGTTTTGTAAACATAATTTGATTAATCTGCTCCTCAAATTGAAAAGTTTATGTCCTGTATTTATATTACCTTGCTATAACATAATCACTTGCAAAAGGTCACTAATGCGTCAATAACGTGGCATATCAAATAAACCTTTTAAGTTAGTAATGATAATCGCGAGGAATGAAATGGCAATTAGATTATTACGACATAATAATCTACAGCTGTGGCCTGTGGACGCTGACGTATAATGTACTTTGAGCAACAAAGATAATTTATGAGTAAACGACATTAGATAAACCTCACATGGTACCTATAGGGTCAAATCAAATTAAAACTTTTTCTGATACACCTACATGAACACTGATTATCGAACAATTTCTGTCTGCACAGGGAACCGGCAAGAAACTAAATTAAAAACGATTTTTTACAATATTTATAAATTACAATGTTCATAGGTATAGGAAGTTAGTATAGGCCATCACATCTGTGTCAAAACACATAACTGGAATTCGGTAATCACCTAATGCGTAGAAATGAAATGAAATGAAATCGTTTATTAAGCAAGTAGGATCACCGATCACTTTTAGAGATGATTAAGCTTACCTACTAAGTACATAAAGGAATTTCCGAAATATCTCACACTCATACCAATATTTGGTACAGTGACTAATATTGCAGGTAGGGATTCTTAAGAAATTCGCATATTGTTGAGAAACAAAATAATGATGCAATTCGTGACATATTACACACATGATGCGTCAGCTGCAGGCGTTCCGCTTTTACAGTTTTAATCTGCGAAGCCAATCTATGTCTACCTGAACTGAGAGACAGTCATCAGAATCCTAATATTGGTAGTTTTACACTGATTATATACGGACTACAGCAGGCTAAGCTACCTGAAACTATCAAGAACTTCCAATCAACCTTGAGACTTAATACTTTAGCGATAAAGTTGAAAATATAATAACGAAATTTGACAGACTGTAGTAGTTTAATGTTCTGTCGTCTGTAGCAGTCTCCAACGCCTAAACGAACTTTTTGTTCAGTTTGAAAACCCAGTCTTTGCAAAAAATAAATGGACGGACTGTGTTTTGTTCTAAAAATATTGACTGGTGAAAAATTTACATTATAATGTCTTCTGATGAGTCAAATATTATAACAGAAACTATTTACTAGCCTAGTTTCTCAGCTACAATGCTTCCATTGAAATTCTAAGAGGTGTATTGCATACATCATTATACATAGTGTATGTACAGATGACAGCACATGAAGCTACTACAATCTGTCAGATTTCCTTATTAGACGTTTAACTTTATCTCTAAAGTATTAAGGCTCAAGGTTGATTGGGAATATCTGACACTTTGGGTAGCTTGAACTGCTGTCGTAAGTACAAACTACAACAAATAGTTGTATTCTAGTCACCAAGTCATGTTTTATGCACAAATATAAAATAACCGAATCCTCATTCATCAACCGTCTCCACTTTTCTGAACCAAATGTTAATTTACTTCATATTTTAACAGCTGTCGCCCAGTTCGGAGGGTTCGGCGCCAGTCCAAACCCTGGTGCCTACTCTAGGAACCCGAACCAGCAGAGCAAGCAGCAATTCCAACAGGCATTCCCGAGTAAGCCACAGTTTCAAGAGGCACCTAAACAAGTTAATTCTGCTACAGCCTGCAATGAACTGAACCAAAGATTCCCCATTCCTGGCAGCTGTGACAGATACACTGAATGCGTTGTAAGTACACATATTGGGGTTTTTTCATAAACGATGATTAAAGTTAAGTGACTTTCATACATACATACATCCATATATACGGACAAATCACACAAATTGAGCTAGCCCCAAAGTAAGTTCGAGACTTGTGTTATGGGACACTAACTCAACGATACTATATTTATATTAGATACATATAGAGATAAACATCCAAGACCCAGGCCAATCAGTAAAAGATCGTTTTCCATCATGACCTGGCCGGGGATCGAACCCGGGGCCTCCACGTCGCAGGTATGGTTAAACAGGCACTTATCGCTAGTTATCAATCCGCATTGGGCCAGCCTGGTAGATTACGGCCCACTCCCTTTCACCGAGAGAGGAGGCCTACATTCCAACAGTGGGAACATTACAGGCTGTTTATGTCATGTAATCAGTAGTTAACTTTGAGTAACATTTATGAATAAAGTGGTACATTTATGTTTATGTTTCTGTTATCTAAATGGTGTACATAATAAAGAGTATTCTATTCTATTCTATATCTATTAGTGGGTGTGGACATCCATTCGTTGTCATATCAGTTTTGAACATTACAATAGCAACTTAAGTCATTAATTTGGCGGTAGTTTTAGTTTTTGGCAAAATAATAACGAAGCATGACCACAATGTGTCTCCAAAAATATATAATATGGAAGGATAACTAAGTCAGCAAGTCAAAGGTTTTTTTTTTAATTCTTAAAGAAAAGGCTCATAAACAGTAAGAACTCTGTCCATAAACAGAAAGCCCAGCCCACTGTTTTTCAGTACGCTAGTAAGCAAGGTACCAAAACTGACTCTTCCCAAGCAATCTTGAACCTTTTAAAAATTTTACTAATTCTAATAGTGTGATATGCTGGTATCTTTACGTTGACTGTTTTATAGGTAGACAGTATTTTCCTGTAACTCAAGAAAGTAACCAATCAGCAGGTCGGTCTACACATACTTCGTCTACCAATTTTCTCTAACCTCTTTTATAAGTCACATTCCAAGTTGCTTATCAATCTCAGACACATCAATTTCCATTTACAGGAACCTCTGTGTACCTACTAAATTATTCACACAAGGCATATGTGGGAAAGTGTTGACACAGACGGGAATCTTACTTTTAAAATAGGTCGTGACTACATTAAAGTCTGTGTACTACAAAGGCAGTAACATAGGCTCCATTCTTTTGTGTGTAATCATGCTTATCCTCTCATGAATAATTCACTTAATAATCACAGATTCTGATAATAAAGTTCGCGTTATTTGCTAAGCGTGTTATGAATGTGGAATTTACCGATGAGTAGCCGATCCTTGATTACTACACGGATATTCCGACTTTTATTATAGAAACGCAGATTATTTTAAATGTCATGAGCTCCATAAAATTATTCAACTTTCCTCTATAATACGTTTTCAATATTCTGAACAGAGTTGCCTGGGTCTCTGGTGTCTAGATCTACAAACACGAAATGAGTTTGAGGGAGTTCCATATTAATTATTATTAATATTATGATGGTGTATTAGTGTCTCCATTTCATCTGATCTGACGTTCTGTGATTATTTTAACCAACTTATTAAAATTTTAGGCAAAAACATTTAAATTTCACCCAATATTTGTAAAAATGTGAGCACCATAATATATTGCAAAATAAGAAACGATCTTTTGGAAAGAGAGACAATCAATTCTAATTTTTGTATTTTTTTTTCGCATTTGAAATAAACTATTTTTCATATCTCATATTTGGAAAGTAGTATTTTCTTGATCTGATTATCGGGTAGAAAGTGCTATTTCCTTCCCTAGAGCGGGAAAAACTCATACAAATTACTTCCCGCCCAAGGGTCGGAATGAACTTTAAAAATAGAACTGCTGTCAGCAGTGAAGAAATTTGTGTAAAAAAAAAATGCAGTGGCAATGTGAGTTTTTGAACAGCCAGTGTGAACTTAGCGCAAACTTCATTGAGCGAAATAGGTTGCAACCATAGTATTAAGAAGTACGATAGTACCTACTTATTAATTATATGGTCGCAACAATAACATGGCGAGTTCCATATTTAAAATTTACAAATTCGACATAAATTAGCGGGATACTAATCTGTTATGTATCTGTGACGGAATTAAAAAATAGTTATGTTAATACCTAATCTTTTATGCTAAGATTTTAATTTAAAAATGAGTTCAAGCGATTCTGGAATATTGACACCAGATTCAATTAAAGACAAATTAAAGGCAAATTGTGTTATTAACAATCTTTTACCAGAAATCTCAAAAGAAAGATGATTGAATGATTTTATGAAGTGGCGAGCAGAGAAGAATATATAATCATTTTCCAAAAGTGTATTTCTTACATATTTTAAAGGATTATCTAGCAAACTACAACCTTCTACGCTATGGAGCCGATAATTCAATGCACTAGACTACACTTAGTGTAAAACATAATGTAAATTTGAAAAAATTCCATAATTTAACATCCTTTTTGAAAAGACAGTCTCAGGGGTTCAAGAGTAGAAAATCTAAGGTTTTTACCTCTCATGAAGTGGAAACATTTTAAATGATGCTCCTTACGAGATATATTTGGCAGTGAAGGTAAGTTTACCTAAGTATTAATAGATTTATTCTAAATAAGAATGTATTTATAACACAAATTTAAAAATTATATGTTTTCACAGTTGGTATTGATACTCGGTATAAGCGGCGCTTGCAGAAGCAGTGAACTCACAAATTTGACAATAAAGGACATTGAAAGTCAAGGCCAATTATTACTAGTAAAACTGACTAAAACAAAAACAAATATTGAGTGCTCGTTTGTAGTCCAAGTAGAGTTTACACAAATAGTAAATAAATACCAAAAAATGAGATCCAGTGATCTAAAAACGGACCGTTTTTTTCTCCACTACCAGAATGGGAAACGCTACAAACAAGTGATCGGGAAAAATAAAATCTCAGGTATGACGAAGCAGATAGCAACATATTTGAATTTATCAAATTGTGAGCAGTATACCGGACATTGTTATAGACGTACGTCAGCAACTCTTTTAGCCGATTCTGGGGCAAACATGACGACGTTAAAAAGACACGGAGACTGGAAATCCCGCACAGTCGCCGAAGGCTACATTGAGGATTCAATCCAAAATAAAATAAAAACTTCAAACAAATTAACTAAAACTATAAAAATACAACACAATTCGCCTCAGCCGTCAACCGCCAGGGAGTATCCGCCTGATGAAATACTAGAGTCTCCTACTTTTACAGATATCCAGAACACCCAAATTTGTCATAATATATCAAATAGCATAAACATTCCAAATGAAAATGTAACTTTTAATTTCACGAATTGTCTAAATTTGACTAAATATTAATTTTAAATAGAGTATCGATTTAAAATTAATAGTCAAATTAGGACTAACATTATTATATATAGTGTTATCCATAAAAAGTTCAGATAAACAACTAGTTTTATTTTCCTCATATTCGAAATGAAAAGTAGAGTGTTTAACACGGGTAAAAGAATCAATTCCTACTCGGACTATAGCCGCCCTCGCTACGCTCGGGCGTCTAAATACCTCGGGAATTGATTCTTTCCACCCTCGGTTAACAATCTACTATTACTTTAAGATGGTAACAACTGCATGTAGAGAAAAACAAGAAGTCATGCTGCATAGTCAAGTCCAATTTTGCAGCATGTCTTCTTGTCATTGAGTTTTAATCAGATGTTATGATTTATTTGTATTTATTCCTAGGATGGAAAATTGGAAGAAAGGCTGTGCCCCGATGGTCTTCGCTTCAACCCCGAAGCCGAAGGTTACCCGTGCCAGTATCCCAACGAATATTCTTGCCTCGAACGATCTGCCTCCCTACGTGAGTAAATTAAGAAATTATATTTGAACGAGCTGTACCGGTACTCAAAGTGATACCTACAAGTAGCAAAAAAATCTTTTGACCCCAATGCGTAGCCCGAAATATTTCACATCTAGGGTTTTTTATAAGCGTCGGTAAACTATGTCTGTGAAAGATTTGTGTCTGCATAGCATCACCAGTAAAAACTTCAATATGTGATATGCTATACAAATTGTTATAATGCTACTAAATGGGATGGATATAGTGCCTACTCTCAGTGGACAGTGTACAGTGTACAGTACAGTGTACACACATAGTGCCTCTAGCCGCCGCAGGAGACGCATTAGTCGGGACACAACATCGAACTACAGGCCAAGCTAGGCGTGGGCTTGCTTGGTAAGTTGCTTGGCGCGTTTTGTTCCAAGCGCGCTTCAAAGAGATGTCAGCACATCGTGACGGGGTCCACGAAGATTGATTCCTGACAGGGCTGCGGATTGTTCGAAAGAGATACCGTGGCTCTGGCGCACAGGCAAGTGGAGAAACACGGGTGGGTTTTAGTCAATAAAAGTCTGACACAACCTTCCGCTCCGCCCAGAGAGGGAGAGGTCATTTGTTGATATCCCATCCGGAACAAAAAGGTTTGGGCGAACCTCTAGGGGGTCGTAACTCATATATTGACATACATTTGTAGCATTGGCACCAACAGTGCGATACTGTAACTATCTCAGCGTGAAAACTAAGGTGAAGAGAGGTTAGGGTGAGCTTTCAATAGTGTCAATGAAGCATAAGCAGTAATGAAAGTTTACCTCCACATTCGCGTCACTTAATAGGGTTCATGTTATAACCTTGTAAGATTGCAAATTTTATTTCCAACGTTATTTCTTGTATATGCGAAACCCGAAACACGTGTCCAGTATTTTTAAGTAAAAAATCTATGCACAAAATTTCAAAAAGATGTCATGAAAAACCACAAAGTTATGAGCTTGTTATCTTACCTGGTTGTCCCAACAAAAATATGGTGAACGTACCGCTCGCCCGGCCGCGTCTGCAGCGGCGCGGCGCGGAGGGGGCCTGTCTCACGCGCCCAGTACTATGATCCAACGTTAGCTGAGTTGTGCGCTTGGTAACCACACTGCAACAATTTTAAATGTATTTGGGAATAAATATAACATGGTGTAAAAATGATTGAAATAGATTCAGTTGTTTATTCTGAACAAACTAAATTCAGGGTTCGTATTAACAAAAAATAACGTATTATCAGAAATGTTTTACGCTCGGTTCTATTTTAAGGATTTATTGTGTACTAGCTTTCCGCCCGCGCCTTCGCCCGCGTGGAATTCGATTATATCGCGCTTTTTAGTTTTCCCTCAGGATTATCGAATTTTTCCGGGATAAAAAGTACCCTATTATTTAATCCGGACTACTAACTTTACTTCTGCAAAATTTCAAAGTAATCGGTTCAGTAGTTACGGTGTGAAAGCGGAACAAACAGACAAACAAATTCACTTTCCGATTTATAATATTAGTAAGGATAAGGATTACATAAATTCAGTGAATTTCTGAAGTCAACTTCGAGAGGTGCATTGCGGAAAGTTAATTGCTCAAAGATATATCCTAAATTAGAATGGTGCGAACTGTTACTCAAGAATCATACACCACTTCTAGTTTACCTTTCGACATTTTGCATCGACAATACAAAATAATAAGATGTCGAACTATAACCTCACACGCTCATAAATTCAATGATTTAAATAATAATAATAATAATGTTTATTGGTGCAAAAACCTTACAGAGAAGCTTAATATCTAGCTAAAATTAAAGGCGCACAAAAGTTAAAACCCTGACTCCCAAACTAGGAATTACCTGTGACTTAGGAGTCAGTGTTCTGCCACTAGAATGACATTCTGGTAAGCTAATATTGTTCACGAAAATATATTACTAAACATATTGCATTTGAAAATACAGTAAAAGAAAAGTGAAAAAGTAAAAACAGTACAGAAAAAAAAATAAAAAGATAAAAAAATTGATAACTTGTGTGTGTAACTGAAAATCATGAGTATTGTTTCTATTGTCTGAGTGGGTGTGTGTGTGCATGTGGGTGTATGTGCGTGTGGGTGTGGATGAATGTGTGTGTGTATGTGTGTGTGTGTGTGGATGCATGACGTGTCCATTTTTAGGTTATGTGAGTATGATGTGAATGATGAGAAGCATAAAATAGACACGGCGATAGAGTTACGCGAATCCAACAATGGATTAGATTTTTGTTCCAGTGACCTGCCTTTTATATAATCAATGGTCAATTCAAACAATTGACCATAAGCCAGGAAAATCTCAACAACAATAACAATACAGAGCTATAGTGACCTAGTGGTAACAGGCCCGGCTTACGCGTTGTGTTGTACGTACATTGTGGGCTTAAACTCAAATACGGTGATGTAGTATGTAATAATCATCATCATCATCAACAACCTTTTTATGGTCCCACTGCTGGGCACAGGTCTCCTCTCATACAGAGAAGGATTGAGCGTAATCTCCACGCTTACTCAATACGTGTTGGCGATTTCAGACGTAAAAGTCCAGGTTCCCTCAAGATGTTTTCCTTCACATTGTAATCAGTCATTGGTATCCAAGATATACTTAGAAAGTACATATAACTTAAAAAAGTTACATTGGTACTTGCCTGACCTGGAATTGAAACCACCACGACTTAATGAATGTAATAATACCGTATAATAATTCCTCGTGCCTGTATCAAATGCTTTTAATTATTCCAGAGCCTGCCCAGCCAACTGAGCTGTGCGAGCATCAGTTTGGTTACTACAAACTCGGAGACCGAAGCAATTGCAGCTTCTACAGGAACTGCGTCAGCGGAGTAGCTTACGACTTCCAATGCCCCGAGGGTCTAGCCTGGAGTTCTGCCACCTACCGTTGCGATTGGCCAGATGAGGTCGAAGACTGTGATGCTGAAGGTGAGAATTCATCTTCTTCTACATCCCCGCACCTTAACTGTGTAACATACTATAAATCTCAATCAACATGGTAATTGTGCAACACATTATCAGTAGCAATGGATTTCATTTTGACAGATCAACAACATTCATTGCGTAATTTACGTTGTTGAGTAGACACATTTTCGTACATATGGAGCAGTGGAATAGCAATAAGTTTCAAAATGATTCCTACTAATAGCAATTGTGTGTTTCTGCAGTTTTGGTGAAGAATAACTTTGAACCTTCAAATTTTTTTTGGTTTTCAATTAAATTTTATGATTTTATGTGTCTCCTTTATTGTTGATTTTTCGTTTCTTCGACCTTCGAAACACAACTATGCTAAAGAAGTTTTTACTTCAAAAATAATACAAGGAATGTCGTTCTGGGGGTTTTGGCGGGAAAGTCAAACTGAGTGTCACGCTCATTTTTCATTGGACTTTTAAAATTTTTTATAGTGTTGTTTACTAAATAAAGCGCGTTATTTATGTAGTAAAAAGTGCCTTCAGTGAATAATTTATAAAGAACATTGAAATATTGTAGCATAGTGGCCACATCATGACTTTACCCCAAACCCCTCCTAGTCGGCTCACGTGGGAAACGAAAGGAGATAGGTTAGGTTAAGTTAAGATAAGTCTAGCATAAGTTACGAAAGAAAACAGGAATAACGAAGAAATGGCTCAAGGGTCTTAGCAACCAAGCCAGAAACTCCTAGATAAAAAAAATGTCGTTCTGTCAAAATAAAAACCATTGCTAATTTCAGAGAACTCCATCGACATATACTCATGGGCATGCCTTAGAGATGAGAATAGGGATGTTTCCTGGGTAAAAAAAATTGATTCTGTTTAGTCCGTCATTCAGATTATAGAAAAATATTGGATACGTATATTTTGTTTTATCAAATCAATAAAAATTTACAAATATAAAATGCATCAAAGATCAAGAGTGGTGGCTGATGACGTCAAAGCTCGCTAAAAAGTGTAGCGTACAGTGACGTCACACGAGTTTTCAACGCACTGTGTCGTCTTAATTTTTTGTTTATATGAAAAAAGAAAAAATACGTGTCTAGTATTTTTTGGAAATCTGACTGACGGACTAATTAGTTTCTTTTAGTCAACTACCCTGTTGTAGTACTGCGAAAGAAGGTGAGGAAACGAAGTTTCGTCTAACTTTATCTCTCTCAAAGTCATCAGTCATCTATGAGGAAGGAGATAGTGCTAGACCGAAAGCATAGGCCATCTCGCTCACCCTTTTCAAACCAAAAAAATTACTGCAGATTATACGCGTACGGCATGCCTCTTAGTAAATGTCTATTTTATTTTATTTTATTAGGTTCACCAACAATTGATTACACAACAACAATCAAATAATACATTCAAAAGGTAAAGTAACAGTGCATCAATTACTTATAGGTAAACACAACATGCATAAAAAAATGAATTTTGGAGATAAGTTAACTTACTTAACAATAACGTAACGTAAAATTCCGAATAAACATTAAAAAAGCAAAAAATTGTGGTTTTTTAATTTATAACATTACTAGAATTGAGTGAAATAAATATAAATTAGAAGAAATTCTTAATAAATTAATAAGTAACATTAAGTAAATTCAAAATTAACAACAATAAATTGATTTCAAGAAATTGATAATATTAATATATTTAAATAAAAAAAAATAACATGCAAAATTAACAAAATAATAGTGGTAAACTTGACACATTCAAAATCAACTACAATTAGGGGTTGCTCGGTAAACGATACAGAGTGGCTTTCTGTTTAGCAAGAGAGTCAAAGTGGAGATCTATATAATCACTGTAGCCATTCACTGCCTTACACATTCTTGCGAGGGGTGAATTGGCTCCCAAAACTGTTCTTCTAAAAGGTGGACAAAGGGGCGTGATGGCACTGCGAGGGATTCTAGAGGTGCACGAAAACTGATGAGAGCAAGCAAGCTGGGACTATCTATTTTATGTTTGATGATTTTATATGCAAATATTGCATCAATTAAGTGTCTACGTTTTTCCAGGGAAATCATGTTAAAATGCTTAAGCCTATAGGGAACTCTGTCTACTATTACTCCACCGGTTAGAGTTTTATAGAAGAATAGTTCATGGAAGTGCCAAAATATGAGCTAGTTGGCAATAGGGTAGCGAGGCTGACAGCTATACTTACGGATACCTACGTAGTAGGTCGTGCCTCGGAAAGCACGCTAAGCCGTTGGTCCCGGTTGCCATACGAACATCTAATGGCAGTCGTTATGGATTGTTGGAACCCTCAAAAGTCCAACAATTGGTCTAACTCTAATGCTTCGATATCGCCTTCGGGTTGTGGAGGTCAGACGGCAGTCACTTCATGGAAAATATCGAAGTTGAGCCAAAATGAGCAGTTGTACTGGTAAAGCGGACCCTACACTACAAAGCTGAAAAGTTTCGGATACGACTAGGATTAACCCTGAGATGAAGATGAAGAACCTACGTAGTATGTAATAATCATCTTCTATAGGCAGTATAGTCTAAAATTATTCAATTCACAAGATATAAAAAGGTCCAATGTAGCTTCGTAACTTTTTTGAAGTGAAACTTCTTTACGCACGCTTGACTTGGGAAGTAAGCTGGCGAACGCGTGACGTAAGCGTTACGAAAAGTGATCGGGCAAGGCGAACGGAAGTTAAGTGGGGGATATAAGCACAGAGGCGCCCGTGGCGCGAGCTTGGTACTACAAGGTCTACAACGAGTTTTTTTTTTTCAATAAAAATAGAAGATCTATGAAAAAATATTAATTTACCAATGAAACCATGAAATAAATTTAAATATTTATAGAAAATTAATATATGTATATGTGTATACATGTATATATTGTACACACACATATATATATATATACATACAGATGGAGCGAAAGAAGTTTCACTTCAGTCGTGTGGTCATAAGCACACTCGTATTTTTTTGTACACTCTTGCTTCTCCAATTCACTTTTAACATTGGCAGAATAATCGACATCGGCTTCACTGGCCATAAATAAAAATATAATAGAATAGAAAATTATTCAATTACCATTCGTAAAGACGTATTGCGCCCCATTTATCTACATCAGAAACAAGTTTAAACCTGTATGTGAAATATTGCTGTTACTTACTCATTAGAATTTTTAATTAACATCCTTGTCCGTAGTAGCGAGACTGTTAAGGTTATTTTAAAAGGATCTTATATTTAAAACATATTCATTTCTTTATTTTTTCCTGCTGATTTATCTAATTTAGTGGCACGCGTGTGTTAACTGATATGATTGGCATGTTACAAGCACACACAGTATTGTGAAAACATTTACTACTTATGAAAGTTGTGTCGTAAAATTTGCTAATAACAGAGGAAGGTCTCAAGTTACTAAGAGTATTTTATTGTATACGGATGACAGCATATCAAGCTACCCAATAATATCAAATATTCCCAATCAACCTCGAGCCTTAATGCTTTAGAGATAAAGTTGAAAATCTAATAAAGAAATCTGACAGATTGTAGTAGCTTGACGTGCTGTCGTCTTTGCCTGTATCTACTAGCTTATCACTTCTGTTATTATAAATCTGATATATATTCTTTTAACTAATAAATTTTTGTCCATTGTTTTCAGCTTTCCTTGGCTTCCGCTGCCCAGAGGTTCCACAATCAAAGGAACTCGGAGCCCCTGCCGGCTACAGATTCTACAGGTATGCATTACATAAATACATGAAATCCTTAACGTAGCACAAAACCCTGACTATTATTATAGAGATTGAAATGCCAAGAACTTGTTACCTAATACGCGACCGGTCAGTCGATGTCAGCGCATGTTTAAATGTCAGCAGATGAGCGGTGACCTTGCTTATGTAACCTCGTTATTAGAAATACCAGCGGTTTGCTCACATCCTCTTATGTTGTGTGATAATATAGTACCTAGCCACCTACATTATACATTCTTGCCGTGCCACTTTTTATAAATATCTGCGAAACCTTCTTGTTTTATTTCTGGTCTTGTAGAATTTCCCAGATTACGACCTTTGCAAAGTCAAATTTTATGGAACAGCTTTAGTATATTTCTTGACCATGATATAGACTGGATGCCAAAACGCAATGAGCTTCTTTTGTCAACTAAGGTTCAAGTGTGTTAAATAAAAGAAACAAGACATACACAAGGTTCTTTAACTAAAAGAAAATTCTAATTTACAATATATGTGTATGTAATTTAGAATCTTATAATTCTAATTTACAATATATTTAGTTCAAGTCTTCAAAAAAACTTTAAAAGACCCTAGAGAAGCTTGCGTCCTTCAGGTCCGTATTCTAAAAGGATACTCAACATTGATCTCTGTTTAAGCATTACTTAAAACTAGTTTCAACCAATCAAAAGGCTTCAAACGAGACTTAAGTAAAGCTTGAGTTTTGAGTGACGTTCTGTACCTTAGTATTCGTTATATGTGAGTAGCAAAGGATGATGTCTTGGAGCGGGAACTTAATAAGAATATATCATATATCATCATCAATGACCCTTATCTTGATTACTGTCCGATCTGAGTACTACAGGGTGGCAGTTGAGACGAGGCAGTAGGGCAAGCTACCTTAACCGTTTCACCTGCAGAGCGAAAAAGTGTTCTTAGGAAACTATCCTTAATATATTGAGTAATTGCTGGCTGCCATACTGCATCTACATATTTTAGAAAAATGGTCATGGAATATTTAGCTAGAAAAGTGTTAATTCATTTTTTTGTAGTCAATCAATGCAGTTTTGTAGGACACCAATACACTTTTGAACCAACTGAGATTGGAGTAATGGACAAGTCAAAAATCGCATAAAACCTCTATCATATCATAAAAAATCGTATAGTAATCGATCTTTTGTGAAGTTTCCATTGTTTAATAAAAGAAATGGGTAATGCTGTTTAAGTACCTAATGTACCGATTCATTCTTCAACTGCTTTCTGACAGAAACAAGCTATAGATACCGTTTGAAGGAAAGGAATTCGGAGGAATAGAGTCATGATTGGTCAAAAAGGCAGTGATTTATAATTATGTTATTCTAATAAAAAATCTAAGTTTTGTGCTGCTGACTAAAATGATGGGCACAGTATGAGTCAAGAGTATAATCCAACTGTGTGTTCACTACATGATATAGCTATTATAAATGCTACCAAAATCTTGAACTACATGGCATTGAAATTAATGGACCAATTAAATATTTTAATATCTTTCATATTATTTTAAATAATTTTTCAAAATCGTCAATCAAGCCAAGACCCAATTTGATAAATAAAAAATTAGATTAATATAAAACCATTTAAACATTACAGAGCGGATAACGACTGCCAGAAGTACTTCCTTTGCTTAGACTCGAAGCCACGTGTGCTATTCTGTGGTAAGAATACTGGCTACGATGAAATCACCAACAGCTGCGTGTCGGCTGATGAGGTGCCCACCTGCCCCACAGAACTCAGGACTGAGGCTGCTCGCGCAAGGGAGTTAGAAAAAGTTCTCCTCGCCAAAGAACTGGAGTTCAACGCCAAAACCACGAATAAGAGGCGATACTAATTTAAAGTAGCGTAAAGTTGGGTATCCACGACCAAAGTCGACCAATTGTTCTATCGGCATCGAGTCGTGGTGAAAACCTAGGACCATGCAAGTTTCACCCCTCGTGTGCGAAAGTAGTGGATATCCAACTTTACAAATAACCTCGCACCCTCTGCATCACATTTGATCTTTGATGCTGTTGGGACATGACCTACACTCCAATTGCATAAAACACTTTCAATGATAATGTGAAGGATTTTAATGAAAATTGCTTCATTGGTTTGAGTTGATAACAAAGTGATTTCTATTGTGTTTTACGGAATATCCCTGCTGGTGTGTCTTGAGGAGTTCTAGTCTAAACTAACAATCGACTTACCATAGCGTCTGTGTTAAGAAGTCATAACTTTTCATGTTTAAGTCTATTTGTGTTTTTTAATTTTATTATTTTTATTCTCCATCCTGTTTCCGTTTTGTATCAAGTCATTATGCCGCAAGTAAAAATATAAAGATCTAATTCTAGTGTTAGCTTTGACATGACCGTTAATAAATCTTCATTTTTTTTTTATAATTTAATGACTCAATCTTAGCATAAACCTGCATCACCATTTTGTATTTTAAGAACTTGTATTTCTTATTACTACTACATCTATGTCTTTGTTGTAGTGTTCCGATACCAAATATTATGGTATCAATTAATAAGTAATGTTGAATTTCTTGTTACAATATTACAATAAAATACCTCAAACTTTTATCGTTTTTTAATTATCATTATTACCTACATTACGCCAAACCGCAGTAATTAAACCTGTCGTACATTTCTTTAATGAAAAATGACATTTATTTTGGTATAAAAAGTAGCTGGAACGATATTAGGTCACCATTTAGAAGTTCCGCGCAAAGAAAGCAACTTGAAGAAATTAAAATGGATTCCTACGTGTGTATCGCCTTGGCGTTCGTAGCTGCATGTAAGTAACAATTAATTGTTTAATTAATCTACTAATTCAATTTCAGTCGCTTCAAGAAAAAAATTTAAATAAAATATTTTATCTAATCAGCTGTTGCAAAATATTCCATTATATATCATAATCGGTAGAGGTAATACCAGACTATTTCATTTATTTAATTAAAGTACACCGACATTTGTACACAGATATTTACATGAAAATAATTGAGTCTTAAATCTGACTGCACAACCAATTGCATGAAAATACTACATGCAAAATGCTCTTTGTGATTTTAAATTTAATCTTTAAAACTGCCCACCCCAGACCAATGACGCGTGACAAACGTCGATATTGAGTCTGCTTGATTTAGCCTACAGTTAGATATACATAACTGTAATATTTACAAATTACTAATTTCAACTCAATATTCAATTAAATAAGTGCTAAACAGATTGCCAGACAGAAGAACGGCTTTACTATGGTTTTTATTAACTCAATGAAAATACCTATGTTATATGACATCAAATAATCATATAAATACTCTTCCAAACAGGCAGCGCTTACCCTCAGGTATCCACCTACAAGCCTGACTTCCGGAACGTTATATGCCAACACAAAAATGCATACTACAAGGTGGACGCTAGCTGTGACTCCTACGTAGAATGCACTGTAAGTATTATAACATCACATCACCACCGCTAAGGAGAAGATCTTGACAATCCTTCATTCCAACATAAGAAGACAAATATTTGCATAGAAAGTACCTCTGCTACGCATTAATATTTAATCACTTTTTGCTAAAAATGTAGTTCATACAGCTAACATAAAGCAGTGATATGCAAGAACAAATTCCTTATGACTCCTATCTAATATATAAACTATTACTAATATATATAAATAAGTAGTTATCTAACAATACAACTCAAAATGAAGCATTTTGTATTTTTAAAGTAATTTTACATGGCTCAGTTATAGAACCTTTTGTTTCTAGTAGATGTACGGTGGATATGTTGTCACAAATTCGTTATATGCATAGGGATTCGCCGCCGTAGAAATGTCCTGCCCAGATGGTCTCCACTACAACCCTGAAGCTCAGTGGCCCGAATACCCCTGCGCATACCCCAGTGAGGTACACTGCGAAGGACGTGGCCCCGCCCGTAAGTAACTCACTAAATTGCTATATGTTACTAGTATTCCCGGTCCAAATCTTAACCAAAAATTTCTTATCATTCAGAGGCAGCCCAGCCCACAGCTGACTGTCCCCACCAGTACGGTTTCTTCGCGTCGCCTGTCGCTACCCCTGACAACTGCGGCCAGTACCGCATGTGTGTAGCTGGCCAGGCCGTTGAGATGGTCTGCCCCACTGGCCTGGCCTTTAACCCCGCCACTGGCCGCTGTGACTGGCCCGACCAGGTCGCCACTTGCGACGCACACCGTATGTATACCTCCTTAAACTTTGTAATCTTTCAGAAGAATATAGAACTATTTTAATAGATAATTCATTTAATGATTTACTATAAATTTTACAGTCTTACTTGTTGTTCAATTTTTCAGCGCATCGTGATCTGTATTATTGTTATTTTTATTCTTGACTTGTGATGAACTTCTTTCGCGACTACATACTACTAGAGTGGATTTTATTCATTTCCCGTATAACGTGTTTTATAATTATGACTATTCATTTCAGAGTTCCTCGGATTCTCCTGCCCGGCTGTCCCTACTGATGCTGCTATCGTTAACTACAAGTAATATACTTAATTATACTCATACTTATAAGTAAATCTAATGAAACCCTGAATCTATTTCCAGTCACTTAAAATTAATCATTAAATGTAAAACAAAGAACTGTTCTGATCTAATCCACTGGTGTAAATTACTGATTCTTTAGCGTTTGGTTTTTAGTTAGTACCTACCGATATAAGACTGTCGTTTGAATTGCGTTCCGTAATGTTTTTATTACCCTTGCAGATACCCGGGCAACTGCTACTATTTCTTCTCGTGCGAGACAGGCCGCGCTCGGTTGCTGGCGTGTGACGAAGGCCTCGCCTTTGACCAAGCTTCAGGTCGCTGCGTAGACGCTGATTACGTCAAATGCGAAGCCACCCGAGTGGCTGTAGAAAATGCTTAATAAGTCTTATGCGTGGTGTCATATTCCATTTAATAAATATTTCATACCTAGTAACTTGTTGTGTCCTTAATTTTTCGTCAGTACCTACCAACTAACCAAGGAAATGGTGGCATTCAGTAGGATATAGGAATCTTGATCTTCAATATAATTAATGTCAAGTAACATATTGAGATGTAACTATGCGCAATGATTTAACATTGCTAAAATGAATACTAACCAGGAAAGTTACGAATAGTCGCATCCCTATCCGCAAATAACTAGCTTCCGCATTGATTTACACATCTGCATCTGCATTCGAATCCGCAATAATTTATTTATTTTTTTATTTATTTTGGATTGTTTACACTGGGTGTTGTACATAAAGTAACATGTACTTTTAGAAGGTGACAGAGTAGTGTAACAATCACTTATAGGTGAATTCCGCATGCATACAAAAATGAAGTTGTACAAGAATTCATCTTAAAGCTAAAAACAAGTTATTGGAAAAGACATGTTTCATTATTGCCAGATAATGAGGGCTAATTCAGAACCGGAAGATATTTGTATATTATGGCTTTCAGTTTGCTAAAGGACTCAAAGTGCAGATCAATGTTATTGCTACAATTGTTCACCACCTTAAAAAATCTAGCATATGGGGAATTGGCGCTTAAAACCGTTCTCCTTCGTGTTGGCCACAGTGGAGTTATTGGATTTAAAAGTGTTCAATATCAGGTTTTCATTCTCCTTCCTTCAGTCAGTTGCGTCATTCAGCCGTCGGCATTTCTCCAGGGAGATCATGTTGTAGTGTATCACTCTATTACTATAAGAACGTATTTTTTTGCCAAGCCGCTGGAAAACGCTGGATGCCATAGAAAACGCGTTTGAATGCATTCTAGCCGCAACGAATGTGAAGCATAGTGTGGCCGCCAAATTACGTTAAGTATTCCAACACGCTTCGAATTAGGCTGTTGTACAATATCATTTTAGTCTTACTACACTTAAAATGTTTATTATTTCTAATAACAGAACCCAGCATTTTAGAAGATTTTTTTTATGATATTGGCGCCGTTTCCGTGGTTCACAAACTAAACTAATTTTAAGTTATGTGTTTCTTTTTCTTTCCATTTCGGTAAGAAAAGGATAGAAGATTTTTTCGAAGCCGTACGGAGGACGGTCTGAGCAGTTGTGTTGCGATGTGTGCCGGGTGCGATGCGCCTAATGTTGTTATGTTGGGGGTTTGGTCGTGGAGGGTCTTCAGATCAATCTCCCTTTGGCGCAGCATCGTTGGTCGTGTTGTTGTGTTTAACATTGCATCACCTCGCTCAACTGCTGCCTTCCTTCCTATTCGCTCAGTTTTTCAGAGTGAATAGGCTCTTAATAAACTAGCGCGCTTTACCATCAACGATCGCATCACTGCTTACCATCAGGCGGGATTGCGGTCAAGCGCTAATTTATAATCATTAAAAAAAAAGATAACATTTAAGTTTAATCCTGTCAAATTAAGATACTCCATAGACAGTTTAGACGCGATTATAAACATGGTGACCATTAGTGTGACGGTGTCTTTGGTTTTTGTACATTTGTTTTTGACACCGACTTCCGAAATTAGATATTTTTCACTTTGTAGTGATTTTTGGAAGTCAGTTGATTTTTTTTTTTGTAAAAAAGTTTTTATTTTACACTTTTTAGTTGTGAAAAGTACTATGTATTCAGTTTCATCCGGTCAGACTGGAAGCTGACGCAAATATAGTTGGGAAACGACGTAGTTTTGTTTACTTTAATTTTTACCCGTAATTTTGAAGAATTCCCTCGACTGCCTATGGTCTTCAACATCAGATTTACTGCAGGCCATTATTTTAACCCGATGGGTGCAAAGTTCTCATCAATATAGATGAATGAAGTCCAAACACAAAGTAGCTACTGTGAACCGTTGAGGAGTACAGTCACAACCCATATAGGTGTAAAGTTTTCATCAATACAAATTAATAAAGCCCAAACACAAGGTAGCTGCTAAGAATTGTTGAAGAGTTCCTTTGGCTGCTCCCGGCTCCATCATTAGATCTACTCCAGACCTTTATTAAATTGTAGTGCTTTAAAATACTTAATGAAAATACTAAGAAATGCACTAGTCGCCCCTACGATTTTTGAAAGTTCCCCTTGATTTCTCAGGTCTTCCATCATCAGATCCTGATGTCCTTATCATGGAAGCACCTTGAAAATATCTTCTTTCCAACAAAAAAATAATTATCAAAATCGGTTCATAAACGACGAAGTTATCAGCGAACAACATAAAAAAGAATCATATATACGGTCGAATTGAGTAACCTCCTCCTTTTTGAAGTCGATTAAAAAACTAAAGATAATCGCATTTTAATAGGATTATGGAATAGGACTAATTTTGGGACCGAAACACTTTCATACTACTCATCATCACCTCAGCGTTAATCCCAGTCGCATCCGAAGCTTTTTCAGCTTTGGAGTTTGGGACCACTTTACCAGTCTAACTGCTGATTTTGGCTAAACTTCGATATTTTCCGGGAAGCGACCGTGCCGTCTGACCTCCACAACCCGAAGGCGATATCAAAGCATTGCAGTTAGACTAATTGTTGGACTTTTGAGGATTCTAACGACCCGTAACGACTGCCATTAGATGTTCGTATGGCAAGTGGGACCAACGGTTTAACGTGCTTTCCGAGGCATGACATATTTTAATATGGTATCTCATAGTTGACCTTGAGAGGTCGTCACTACTTAACCGGACTATCCTGTGGCTGCTTTAAAGCCTCCAGCCAGGGCAACTAAAAACTAAGCGACTACACGCTAAGGGCCCCCTGTGGGGTACGAACCTCGGCTTAGGGTTTCGCTGGAGATAACAGCAAGGGACGGCTGGATCGAAATTTTGTTTTTATTTCGGTTTGATGACTGCGGCGTTTCCTAGTACTCGCTCTCAGAAGAAACGACCGAAACGAACTCAGAGGTCATAGTCGGGGATTTTTATTTACTGGCTCAGCTTCCGCGCGGGCTGGCCTTCATCGTACAAGACCAGACCAGTGCATATATACCTATTCATGCATATAAATACACACATCAAAAGTGTCTAGGGATCAAGCATTTTTATGCGGATTTCTTGAGATTGAGATGTGGCTTTGTAATAAATTTATGATTTTATAAATTTATATGGATCCTTTTTGGTGCATTTCATAATTTGAATCAGGAACTGTGAATCAAATTCGAGTAAAAGATGAAAATCAGCTGTCAATATTTTCCCTATAAAAACATACAACGCATTGAAGACATTATTAGTGCTACTGTTTCCCTACTACTGATTAAAACCAACGTTATTATGGAGCGGCGACGTCATTTAAGCAGGGAAGAAATGCTCAGAGCCGTGGGAATGATAGAAGCTGGTTCCCGGCAACGTACTGTGGCTTTAGCTCTGAATACAAGTCAGAGTGTTATCAGTCGACTTTGGACACGTTACCGAAGCACTGGTACCGTGGCTGAGCGCCATGGAGGACGGTATCGCTGCACCACACGGAGACAAGACCGATACATTCAAATCTTAACTCGAAGAGCTCCAACAATAACCGCCATGATGTTAGCCGTGAGGCTTCATCACTCTTCAGGGAACTTAATTAGCGACCAAACAGTCAGAAACCGCTTGCATGAAGTGAACCTTCATTCCCGAAGACCGCTACGGGTACCACCTATAGCAATGCACAATCGTAGGATTCGATATCAATGGGCTCTTGAACACAGAAATTGGCCAGAAGAACAATGGCGTTTCGTGTGCTTTTCTGAGTACGAGTGATCTCGAATGAGTGAATGAGTCTCGTTTTGGTATGAGACCGGATACAAGACGTATACGACACTGGAGAACCCCTGGACGCCAACAGCGATTAAAATCCTGCCAGGAAGTCCATCCTTATAGTGGTGGAACCATCATGGTATGGGCGGGTATTTGGATCGGCGGAAGAACTGAGTTGATTTGGATCAGAGGCAACCTCAACGCTCAAATTTATGCTGAGACGATTGTATCAGACGTCATCGTTCCTCTACAAGTGCAAATCGGTCCCTTATTTCAGTTAATGCATGATAATGCACGACCGCACACCGCAAGAGTTGTAAGACAGACTCTCGCCGCAGCTAACATCAATGTCCTGCCCTGGCCTGCTCAGTCGCCAGACTTGAACCCGATTGAGCATGCATGGGATATGCTACAGAGAAGAGCTCTGCCGAATATGGAGGGTATCCAGTCGCAAGAAGACCTTTTTTTGTTGTTGCAACGAACATGGGCGGCCATTCCACAGCGTGATTTGGATGAACTCATTTTGAGTATGCCAAACCAATGTTCTTGTGTTGTTAGTGTTCGCGGTAGAAACACGGATTATTAATTGTTTAAGTTACCCAATAAAATTTTAGAGAAAACTGTTATTTCAGTCTTTTTTTCGAACTTTTGTGTTAGTGGTTCAAATGTCAAATATCCCTTTATTAGGAAAATGGCAAATTTCTTTATTAATGCAAAGGTGACTTGGTTTATCGTTACTGCGACAAACGAAAACACTTTATTTGATGAATCCTTAAAGAAAATTTTAATTAATATCAATCAGGAGAAAAGTTATTGCAAAAATATATGTTGATCCCTAGACACTTTTGATGTGTGTATTTGCACTGCGCTACGCCACGGAGGCTTTCATACTATTACAAAGGAGAATGATGCCAATTATAGAACACCCTGTAACCATTTAGATACCGTTCGAAGAAAAAGAAAGGGGAGAAGTGAAGCCATGATTGATATGAGTTAATAGTGCATAATCTTTTTTTTTTCTTTTTATAAAATAATGCTTGACCGCAATCCCGTGTGATGGTAAGCAGTGATGCAGTCGTTGAGGGTAAGGAGCGCTAGTTTATTAGGAGCCTATTCACTCTAGCCTTGAAGACACTCATATTGTAGTCTGACGGAAACACCGCCGTTGACAACTTGTTCCAGTCCCTCGATGTGTATGAGCTTAACACGCTTCAGTCGAATTTGAGGAAGGGTAGCTTTAGTTACAGGTAGAGCAGAAGTAATTTTTTTTTCTTTAATATTAATTAAAAAATTTTTTTTATTTTTTTATTAAAACATAAACCAGCGCTTGACCGCAATCCCGCCTGATGGTAAGCAGTGACGCAATCGTTGATGGTAAAGCGCACTAGTTTATTAAGAGCCTATTCACTCCAGCCTTGAAGACACTCAAATTGTAGTCCGACGGAAACACCGCCGCCGGCAGATTGTTCCAGTCCCTCGATGTACGCGGTATAAAGGACGAGGTGAAACGCTTCGTCCGGATCGTAGAGGTGTCAACAACATAAGGGTGGAAACTCGCCGTACGACGGGTCGTCCGATGGTGGAACGGAGATGGGGGAATTAAATCGTGCAATTCCCTCGCACACTCCCCAGAATGTATTCTATAGAACACCGAAAGGCTGGCTACTCTACGCCGGCTTTGGAGACCAACTCGAGTTAAATCAGGGTCACCAATCAGCCTCTTCGCACGCCTCTCCACTGAATCCAAAGTGGCCAGGTGACACTTAGCAGCACCAGCCCAAATGTGGCTGCAGTACTCCACACACGAACGGACCTGTGCTTTGTACAACATTAGAAGCTGCCCTGAAATCAAACCAAACCCTCGATTCAAACCCTTGTTACGACATCCATGTCAAAATGTCATGAAAATTGATGTCGGTCGTCTTGGATTTCAAAAATGATATCATTTTCGTGATCAGCCGCCCCCGAAAACCCCGTTACCCCACCCAAGTCAAAATATCATGAAATTTTATTTCAAAAATGACGTCATTTTCGTGATCAGCACCCCCGAAAACCTCTGTCGCGACACCCAAGTCAAAGTATCATGAAATTTGATTTCGGCCATCTTGGATTTCAAAAATGACGTCATTTTCGTGATCAGCACCCCCAAAAACACTTGTTACGACTCCCAAGTCAAAATATCATAAAATTAGTGTCGGCCATCTTGGATTTCAAAAATGATGTAATTTTCGTGATCAGAACCCTTATAACCCCAGTCACGACACCCTTGTCAAAATATCATAAAATTTGTGCCGGCCATCTTGGATTTCAAAAATGACGTCATTTTCGTGATCTGCACCCCCGAAAACCTCTATCACACTCACGACGCCCATGTCGAAATATCATAAAATTGGTGTCGGCCGCGTCGTAACGAACTATTTTGTATTTTACAATTCTACATCTTATCTCATCATTAACTTGTTTAATGTGTAGAACTGAGTTCGCGCCCTGCAATATGCATGCTCTTTTTCAAAATCTAGTGCCGAAGACTGCCGGACTGAAACGACGTTAGACGATGCACGGCTTTCAACACCGCACCGCTGTGCCGGCCGGATTCGGTCTCCACGCTCAAGGCCCGCGATAGAAGCTATGCGTGAAAAATCTCGTAATTGATCGGCGCTCGAAGCGCGCCGCGAATTCCTGAATCAATCACCATCTGTATCATTAATTTTATTCGAAAATCGAGCAAGGCAATATGCTTCGCTCGAGGCAACGCTGTAAGAGTAAGAGAAGTAGAAGTAAGCTGCTTGATGAAGGCAGCAGGAAAATTCAGATCTAGGCTATCGGCTGAAGAGAGGTGGTTAGGTATATCTCACCTACATGGATCACCTAAAACTCTGCCCCCCACAATTTGCAACTGTTAGACTTATTGACAATAATTCAAAATTTCAGTAGCGCCATCAGGATTGAATTTGATGTATTGTGGACAAATGTGCAGATATGCATGTAAAGCTGTTGTAGAATCTCTGGAGAACTGAGCTTTCTGATTCACCTTCAACTTCTGAAATTGCGCATCAATGTTACTGACATGAAACAATCATTGAAGGATCGCTTCTTTGGCCGCCTGAGAAAGTATTCAATAGTAATCTACCTATCGGGCAGAATCAAGGCCTTCAACGGTTGGGTTATGCGGGTTTTGATCTAAATTAAAAAGAAGAAATATTTAATATAACTTATTCGGCGTACTCAAATGAACTCAGCCGAACTCGATGCCCTGAATAGGAGAGTCCATAAGCAGATGACTGAAAATCCAATTCTAAAAATAGGTAATTAGGATAATAATTAGGTTATGAGACTCTATATCTCGCAAAAGTCTGGTCGTGTTACATTCAGAAAAAGTTTAGATAGTGTTATCGCTGCAATTTATTTTGTCTTAGTTTTAAGTATTTTTGAGGTAAGGAATTGTGATTTCAAGGTAGGATGTTGCCCCATAATGCCCCTCCCTAGTATCGGCCCTGAGTCTCGCGTACAGTTCTGTTGTAAGAACATTGGCTACGATGAGCTCACCAACAGATATGCATGTCAGCTGATAAGGTGGCCACCAGCCCCGCAGAACTCAGGATTAAGACTGCTAACGCCAGGGAGATAGCCAAAATCCTCGCCAAAGAGCTGAAATTCAACGCCAAAACGATCCACAAGATGGTACTAATTTAAAGTAATGTAAAATTTAGTGTACACTACCAACACCGACCAATTGTGCTATCGACATCGAGTCGTGGTGAAAACCTAGGAACAAGCGAATTTCACCGCCCGTGTGCAAATGTAGTGGATAGCTAAATTTACAAGTAACCTCGCACCCCCTGCATTACAGTTGCTCTTTGATGTTTTAGCCTTTGGGATGACCCCAATTGCCCTTTCAATTGTAATTTAAAGGATTTTGGAGAAAATTGTTAATCCATTGCTTCAGTGATCATAAAATATTCATATCATCATCAATCTTTTTTTTTTTAATCGTCCCACTGCTGGGCACACGTCTCCTCTCATACTGAGAAGAATTGAGCGTAATCACTACGCTTGCTCAATGCGGGTTGGCGATTTCAGACTTAAAGTCCAGGTTTTCTCAAGATGTTTTCCTTCACCTTCAGTCATTGGTGTCCAAGATATACTTAGAAAGTACATACAACTTTAGAAAAGTTACATTGGTACTTGCCTGACCTGGAATCGAACCCGCGCACTCATACTTCAGAGGCTGTTGTTTTAACCACTAGGCCACCACGACTTAAATATTCATATGTATTATAGTGTTTTTTAATATAAGTTATTGTTTTTACCTTCCAAGTAAAATCAAAGTTTCGTTTTGTATTAAGTGATTGTGCCGCAAGTAAAGGATATAAACATTTAGTTCTAGTGTAAGCTGCTGTAAGAATAATGTAGAAGTGTTGAGTTTCATTTTTTATAATTTATATTTTATTTATATTTTATCTGCTCTTGTATGATGTTTATTAATTAGATGTATATATTTAGTTAAACTAATATGATACATTTAACGTACATATTTATTGCATACTCTATGTAAATAGTACACTGTAGACTACCTACACTATTTCTCTCTCCTTCCCGTTAGTATTCCATCCTAAGGTAGTCTGTAAAAGATCGCTCTTAGCGATAAGACCGCTCCTCGATCACCCTTTGTAAAATTTTTATATTTAGGTTCTGTAATCTATATGGTGTATATAATAAAGAGTATTCTATTCTATTCTATTAAACATAATATCACTTTTATGTATTTTAGTACTACATCAATGGTATCAATTAATAAGTAATATTGAATTTACTGTTACAATATTACAACAAAATACCTCGAGCTTGAAACTGCCAAACCGCAATAATTAAACTTCTTGTATATTTATGTAACAATGGTGATTAAAACACGTCTCTGAGGTATTTGATAAATGACATTTTAATCAACACATTTATAACATCATTATAATTAGATATAATATTTTAATGACAAATGACATTTATTTTGGTATAAAAAGTAGTTGAGACGATGTTAGGTCACCATTCAGAAGTTCCGTAGCAAGAAAGCAACTTAAAGAAAGTAAAATGACTTCCTACCTGTGTATCGCCTTGGCGTTCGTAGCTGCCTGTAAGTAACATTTGATTGTTTAAATAATCTATTAATTTCATTGCATTCGTTTTATGTGAATAATATATAATATGAAATATTCTATCTAATCATCATCACCTCCATTATCAACAACCTTTTATCGTCCTACTGCTTGGCACAGGTCTCCTCTCATACAGAGAAGGACTGAGCGTAATCACTACGCTTGCTCAATGCGGGTTGGCCATTTCAGACTTAAAGTCCAGATTTCCTTAAGATGTTTTCCTTCACCGTGTAATCAGTCATTGGTGTCCAAGTTATACTTAGAAAGTACATATAACTCAGAAAAGTTACATTGGTACTTCCCTGATCTGGAATCGAACCCGCACACTCATACTTGAGAGGCTGGGTTTTTAACCATTAGGCCACCACTACATTACACGACATTTCACGAGATCTAATCATATGTTGCAAAATATTATCCTTGCATTGCATTTTATGTACAACCTAACCTAACTACAAATCGAAGTGCTTATACATAACAATGACACTCACTATAGCGATTGGAATAGGCAATTGCGTACAAACACATAATGGTTGACCACAGTTATGTAAAACTGTATCATTTCCAAACTATTAACCTAGCTAATGTGCAATAAAGTAAGTTCCAAGCAGATTTTCAGGCAGAAGAACGACTAGACAACATCAACTTTGGCTTTACAATAGTTTTAATTAACTCAATGAAAATAGCTATCTTAAAATCTTATCTTCGAACTAATTACGACGGGAGTCCAAATAATCATGTGAATTCTCTTCCAAACAGGCACCGCTTACCCTCAGGTATCCACCTACAAGCCTGACTTCCGGAACGCTGTCTGCCAACACAAAAATGCATACTACAAAGTGGAAGCTAGCTGTGACTCCTACTTAGAATGCACTGTAAGTATTATAACATCACATCTTTGCTCCATGATCACATCACTACTGTATTCCGCCAAGGAGTAGGTAGAGGAAAGAATTTAGACAACCCTTAATTCCATCACAAGAATAAAAATATTCCCTTAGAAATTTGATTCCTGTCTAATAATATACTCATAAATAAGTAGTTACCTAATAATGTAACTTAAAAAGAAGGACATACGTAAGATTTTTAAAGGCGTGCCTCATGGCTCAGTTCTAGTACCTTTTATTCCCAGTAGGTATAAGTATAGTGGATTTGTTGTTACAAAGTCGTTATATGCACAGGGATTCGTCGCCGTAGAAAGGTCCTGCCCAGACGGCCTCCACTACAACCCTGAAGCTCAGTGGCCCGAATACCCCTGCGGATACCCCAGTGACGTGGCCTGCGAAGGACGTGGCCCCGCCCGTAAGTACTTACGCACGTATCCTCTAAATTGCTATATGTTACTAGTACTCCTCGTACCACAACTAAACTAACAATTTGTCACCATTCAGAGCCAGCCCAGCCCACAGCTGACTGTCCTCACCAGTACGGTTTCTTCGCGTCGCCTGCCGCCACCCCTGACAACTGCGGCCAATACCGCATGTGTGTAGCTGGCCAAGCCGTTGAGATGGTCTGCCCCGCTGGTCTGGCCTTCAATCCCGCCACCGGCCGCTGTGACTGGCCCGACCAGGTCGCCACATGTGACGCTAACCGTATGTATACCTCATTAAACTTTGTAATCTTTCAGAAGAATGTCGAACTATATACATATAATATTATCCCGTGTAACTCAAAAAAGTTGTCGGGTTTAATGATTTACTATAAATTCTATTGTTTGACTTGTTTTTGAATTTTTCTGAGGTTCGTGATCTGTGTTAATGTTATTTTTGTCTTGTACGATGAACTTTTTTCTCGACTACATGCTACTAGAACGGAAAGTTTTATATATTTACCATATCATCATCAATCTTTTACCGTCCCACTGCTGGGCACAGGTCTCCTCTCATACAGAGAAGGATATACCACATAGTAACCAAATTTATTATTATTCATTTCAGAGTTCCTCGGATTCTCTTGCCCGGCTGTCCCTACTGATGCTGCTGTTGTTAACTACAAGTAATATACTTTATTATGCTCATACTTATAAGAAAATTTAACGAAACCTTGAATTATTATTTTCAGTTACTTATAATTTGTCATCACATGCAAAACAAAGAACCATTCTGATCTGATCCACTGGTGTAAAAGACTGATTCTTAAGCGGTTGGCTTTTATTTAGTAGTGGTACCAGTCTATCGTTATAATTATGTTTTTAACTTTTTTTATTCCTTACAGATACCCGGGCAACTGCTACTACTTCTTCTCGTGCGAGACAGGCCGCGCTCGGCTGCTGGCGTGTGACGAAGGCCTCGCCTTTGATCAAGCTTCGGGTCGCTGCGTAGACGCTGATTACGTCAACTGCGAAGCCACCCAAGAGGCTGCAAACGAAGCTTAAGCTTATGCATTATGTGTAAAATACAATAAATATTTTATATGTAGTAACTTACTGTATCATTTTTCAATCTAACCTATAAACCTATCTAACCTTGGAAATAGTGACAGTAGTAGGTCAGTATAGACTTTTTACAGCAGAAAGATCAACCTCATGAAAATTTAAAGTACACATTGAGATCCAAATATACATAAATCACGACTTTAAATTTACATAAATAAAATTAGTACAAATTGGTGAATGTTATTGAAAGTTTGAATATTTGAGTCAACTTAATTATGCAAATTATTATATTAATAAAAAATATAATTATGTATTAGATCCTATTACCCAGTACATAGGTTATGATCGTGGGATGAGGAATCGCTTCGTGTAAAATAATGATAATCAGCTGCAGTCTCCAATTGCTTTCGGATGTTTCTGGGTTTTACATCGGATCTTGCAAGTGAACGTGCGTGAAATGTCTAGTGGCTTTTGAGTCCTTGTGATTTCTTGCAAATGTAAGTCACAAATATTATGAACAACAAAGTAATCCCTTCAAATAAACATAGACTTTTGATGGCCATACGGCGACGCAACCAGCCCCCTAATCGGCGAACACATTTTTGTCAAATGATTGCGCCTAGTTGGGATCGTTTGGACCGAACGGACCAATGGGCGGTTGCTGCGAGGGGTTCGCCCTGATTGCGCAAAGAGCCACTGAAGCTGAGTGCGTCTGCGCAGCACTAGTCAAACTGTGACATTTTAAATTTTTTTGGTGATGAGAAATCATCAAATGACCTCTCCCGCTCTGGGCAGAGCGGAAGAGCATGTCAGACTTTTACTGACTAAAACCCACCCATGTTTCTTCACTTGCCTATGCGCCAGGGCCAAGGTTTCTTTTTTAACCAACTCGCAACCATGACCCAGGAGGCATCGGTCTTCGTGTACCCCATCACGATGTGCTGACATCTCTTTGAGGCGTGCGTGCGTGAAACACAACGCGCCGTCGACTCGGGCCTGGTCCTTACCAGGCGGTGAGCTGCCCACTGCTCACCGCCCGCAAGTCCGCACCTACGGTGGCCGGGAAGTCGACGTTGACCCCCGATCAGGGCGTCTCCTGCGGAGACTAGTGGCGTGAGGGCGCTAGGATTCCCGAAGTGTGACAATCCGACTTGTCACTAGTGTGTAAATAGTGAAAAATCGGTTTTATCTTTTTGTTTTTCGAGCATGTGTATTATAAGGTACCTAAGTGCAACACATAGTTTTTATGATTGACGACGGCAATAGCGTCGCCTGAAACATTGCCACTCAACATACCACATCGCACTGTATCTAGCTGGTGAAATGCCCTAATTGCTTACAGGCACATTTTTAAAAGACAAACTGGGCATAAGGCTACATTATGGCAAGATCCAAAAACATTTATTTTAAACGCGTAGGCCAGATAGCACGGTACGCCAGCATCAGTGATATCATCCTTCGTGCTTCGCGCAGGCATTTTTTGCGGCATGCAACGTGTGTCGACAGCCTTGCGCCCTCCCATCTTCCAAACACGGGCCTGCTGCACTGCAAGCTGTACTGGGGTGGCTGATGCAGGTGCGGAAAAACTCAAAAGACGCAAATACTTCAATCTATTTGACACAAATGATCCCAACTAGTCGCAACCATTTGACAAAAATGTGTTCGCCGATTAGGGGGCTGTTCTTACATAGGTAAAAATTCATTCTTAATCGACTTTAACTAAAGGAGGAGGTTCTCAATTTTGCAGTATTTTTTGTAACACGCTTTTGTTAGCTTAAATTGTAACTAAAGAAACCGTGAAGGCTACCTTTTTAAAGTAACTACTTCTAATTGTCATATCGAAATCAATATTTGTATGTATAGGTAGACAAAACTCTAATTTGGAATCTTGGAGTTGATCTGATGATAGAACAAACAAGGTGGATAGTGGCGCACCTCGGTATCTGCTAGAGTTTCGCCAAATATGATTTGTTTTGACAAGTCTAAAGGGTTTGATTTGTGTCGGAGGTCTGTTATTGGAACGCAATCGAAGACAGTAAAATATTACATTAGTGGATATTAATGGAAATAGATAGTTAGACAATTTTTTTTTTAATCTGTTCTGTTCTCGTGGTAAATCAAAATGTTTCTTCTTCTTTTCGAATTGATTTCTAGAGTCTTTCGATTTCGATTGTACATAAAGCTACTACTTCCTCTTCCTCGGCCTATAGGTCCACTGCTGGAAAAAGACCTAACGGTCACTATGCACATAGTACCACAGCGACAAGAGGGCCACTTCTCCAAATGTGCTTATGAGGAGTGGGGCGGTATTCCGGTTCTCATTGGAATACTTCCTACAAGCACGTTAGGTCTTGCAAATCTCAACTCAAGCAGGCTAATATAGGCAAGAATGAGTTGGAAGTTTTGTTCCTTGCCATGGTTCACTCTAGCCAACCAATAAAGGCAAGCCAGAGGCCATGAATCTGATGAGACTTTTGCATATTGATAAGGTCCGTGGGGTCGCTACTACCCAAGAGTTCGCCACATGCTGTCCTGCAGGTTAATTTTTCTTATACTAACATTAAATTTAACTTAAAATATCTTATCATGTACCTAGTCTTTTCCCAACTGTGTTGGGTTCGGCTTTCAGTCTTACTGGATTCTGTCGAATATCAATATTTTAGATAGAACGATTCCCCTTCTGACTTCGACAAATCAGTTACTGGGTAGTACGATACTCCTTGCTAAAACTGGTTGTCAGACTTTCAGTCGTCTGACTACCCGTACTAACTATCAAAGTTTACCAATGACTTAATGTGCTTGCCCAGGCAAGGATGGGTCATCTTTACACACCCAAACCTCTCCGGTTTCAGTATCTAAAGATCACCCATCCTCGGACCAACCGCGACAAACGTATCTAACCTGATCGATTTAATATTAAAATATTTTATTTAATTTTATCTATACTCCAATTTCAAATAGATTTTAATTAATTTCGTTTTGCAACCAGTCCGCTCTGCCCTGACAGCAGAAGCGCATGCCTTAGCGGGGCCCCGTATAAAATTTTGTTTGGGGTCCCTTAGGAACGGTAAAGATTTCTCACAAAAGAAAAAAAAATGCATAAAATTAATAGAAATATTTATTCATCATAACTATCTGTGTCACTTTTTCCAAAATTTTTAAAGTTACTGGTAAATTACTGTAGTTATAGTATTTTTCTAGTAACTTTTAGGGAATTCACAAAACAAAAAAAATTGGAAAACTCTGTCTTAACTTTCCGTATATTTAGTATTATTCCATTGTTCCAATTAAAGGTTGAAAATGTTTTTCAACATTTTTCATAGCACAGACCATTTTTGGGTGGAAATCTTCAAGTGACATCACAGGGAGGTTCAGGGAGGAACGCAGGGGCGTGTCGAATTTTTACTGACTAAAACTCACCCGTGTTCCTTCATTTGCCTGTGCCAAACTAAACTACATTTAAGCTTAGTGTATCTTTTGTTTCTAACAAAAAGATAGAAGATAAAATATTAATTTAGTCTTGTCAAATTAAGATACATATAAACGGTTTAGCCGTGATCAAAAACATGGCCATTGAAATTAAGTACCTACCTAGAATTACGTTATAACACGAACTGATTCGATTGATCCAAACTAATATTTATCTTATGTCCCTTTTATAATGAAATAGAAAGAAAAAGATCCAGTGAACTTATATTTAGTTTAGGTATTTTGTGACTAACAGTTATTAGAAATGGACATTCTTAACAGTATTAACCACAACTAGTAAGGACATCATTAAAAAATAATTTGATAACCAGTAAGCACATTTAAAAGTAATTAATTTACAATCAATTTCATGACAGTAACATTAGTGTATTATATTTATAAACATTAGAAAATAAAGTAGTAAGTTAGTAAGGTCCGTACTGTCACACTGAGAACCCCACTGGCGTACCACAAACATGTTCGGAATAAAAATAATAACAATAATAGTGATTGAATTCGTGGCCGGTAAGTGACCATGTCAGTTTACCTATTGAATATGTTTTTATTTACTCGATATTCTTCTATTTATAAGTGTTTGTGAATTGTGTTCGTCTTGCAGTGACAATTGGCCAATTGAAATACGGCGAACAAGGACAATGGCTGTATTTTGCGCCGGGGAAACCAATGGTGGTGACTGGTCCCGTAATTGCTGGTCATGAAGCTCCCGTATCAAGTTGTAATTCTGCATCTCAATCAGGAGAGCCTGGTGTAGTTGTACCAACTGGAGAGCCAACTTCAAAAGAAAATATCTACAACATTATTATCTTGCAATACGACCCTGTAACCCAACCTAAGATCATTACACAAAACCCATCACGTCCGCCGTTGGCATTAACGCCATTTCTTGTTGAAACTCAGTCTGTTCGGGAACCTAGTATCTCATCGCCAGAGACGGTAGTTACTCAGGCACCGCCGGTGATAACCACCACAGTGAAAGAATATGGACCACGTCACCTCACGCGCCCAATCAAACCAGCACCGCCGGTTGTCGCTCCTCCTCAACCTTCTACCACTAGTAAACCCCAACCACCAGTAACAGAAGCAGCTTCTTCAGCACTACCCGTGGTAGTCACCACACAATCACCTCCAGCGGTGACTCAAGCACCAAGGCAAATAATCATTGACGTCCGAGGTGAAGAAGCAAATGAAAATTACACTGTTGAGGCCCCTAAAGCGCCGGTACCAGTAATCGATGGACCTTTAGCTCCCGCTGCACCACCCGCAATAGTAGTTCCGTCTTATGCTCCTGTTCACCATCCACAACCAATCTACACCCCAGTACACAGACCAATTCTTCTTCCGCGCCCAATCAGACCAGCGCCACCGGCAGTCGCTCATCCTCAACCTTCTACCATTAGTGAACCCCAACCACAAGTAACAGAAGCTGCTCCTGTGGCACCCCATGTGGTAGTCGTCACACAATCACCTCCAGCGGTGACTCAATCACCAAGGCAAATAGTCATTGACGTCCTTGATAAAGAATCAAGTGAAAATTACACTGTTGAGACCCCTAAAACACCAGTACCAGTTATCGCTGAAGCTGAAGGTTCATCTTCAGCTCCCACTGCACCATCCGCAATAGTAGTTCCGTCTTATGCTCCTGTTCACCATCCACAACCAATCTACACCCCAGTACACAGACCAATTCTTCTTCCGCGCCCAATCAGACCAGCGCCACTGGCAGTCGCTCATCCTCAACCTTCTACCATTAGTGAACCCCAACCACAAGTAACAGAAGCTGCTTCCCAGGCACCCCCGAAGGTAGTCACCACACAATCACCTCCTGTGGTGATTCAAGCACCAAGGCAAATAGTCATTGACGTCCGTGATAAAGAAGCAAGTGAAAATTACACTGTTGACGCCCCTAAAGCACCAGTACCAGTTATCGATGGACCTTCAGCTCCCACTGCACCACCCGCAATAGTAGTTCCGTCTTACGCTCCTGTTCACCCTCCACAACCAATCTACACCCCAGTACACAGACCACTTCTTCTTCCGCGCCCAATCAGACCAGCGCCACCGGCAGTTTCTCATCCTCAACCTTCTACCATTAGTGAACCCCAACCACAAGTAACAGAAGCTGCTCCTGTGGCACCACCTGTGGTGGTCGTCACACAATCACCACCAGCGGTGACTCAATCACCAAGGAAAATAGTGTTTAACGGCCAGAGGAATGCTGCAAATGGATATTACCATGTTGAGGCCCCTGTTGTACGTCCACGGCCAGTCTATAACCCAGTACCCAGAACAGTTCTACTTCCGCGTCCAATTAGACCAGCGTCGCCCACAGTCGCTCCTCCTCAACCTTCTACCTTTAGTGAACCTCAACCACGAGTAACAGAAGCTGCTTCTCCGGCACCCCCGGTGGTAGTCACCACACAATCACCTCCAGCGGTGACTCAAGAACCAATCCAAATAATCATTGACGCCCAGAGTAAAAATGCAACTGCTGAGGCCCCTAAAGCGCCAGCATCCGTAATCGTTGTACCATCAGCTCCGTCAGCAGCAGTTCCGTCTAGTGCACCTGTTCCTCATCCAAGGCTGCACTACATCCCAGTACATATACCACTTCTTCTTCCGCGCCCAATCAGACCAGCGCCACCGACAGTCGCTCCTTCTCAGGCTTCTTCCATTAGTGAAGCACAAGCACCAGAACCAGAAGCTGTTCTGGCTCCATCGGTGGTAATCAAGGCATCTCCAGTTGTGATTGAAGCGTCAGAGCAGTTAAAGTTTGACTTTGAGTGTCAACAAGGAGATGGATATTATTCCGTTGAAAACGAGTGCGACGCCTACATTGAATGCAAGGTACGATATAAAGGTATTACTTGAATAAGGAGTTACTGCTTGCTCTGAATAACTCAAAAGTTGACGATACCTTTTTTTCGAAAATTGCATGCAATCCCTCTTTACAGGAAAACAAAGCAGTGAAGTATACCTGCTTATATGGGCTTTACTTCAATCCTGCTGCCAAGTACATCGAAGACCTATGCGCTTCTTCCTCAGAAGTAAAATGCATACCAGGTGACCAAGAACGTACGTATTTCATCAAACAAATCTTCTCTTTAAATCTTTACTTGATTTTCTACCAAGTGACGTTTGCCTTACAATTCGAATATTTTTATTTTAGAGATTCCGGTAACTACAACCGTACGGCCTACGATTGAGCCCATCGTGAAACCTGTGCCCGTTACACATTACCCGGCCCCTACGAAAATAATATCATCACCTGCAACAGCAGTTCCATCTTATACTCCTGTTCTTCATCCACGGCTACACTACATCCCAGTACACATACCGCTTCTTCTTCCACGCCCAATCAGACCAGCGCCAGCTTCTCAACCATCTTCCATTAGTGAAGCACAAGCACCAGAACCAGAAGCTGTTCTGGCTCCATCGGTGGTAATCACGGCATCTCCAGTTGTGATTGAAGCGTCAGAGCAGTTAAAGTTTGACTTTGAGTGTCAACAAGGAGATGGATATTATTCCGTTGAAAACGAATGTGCCGCCTACATTGAATGCAAGGTACGATATAAAGGTATTACTTGAATAAGGAGTTATCTACTGCTTGCTCTCGAAAACTCAAAAGATTACGATACCTTTTTTCGAAAATTGTATACAATCCCTCTTTACAGGAAAACAAAGCAGTGAAATATACCTGCTTATATGGGTATTACTTCAATCCTGCTGCCAAATACATCGAGGACCTATGCGCTTCTTCCTCAGAAGTAAAATGCGTTACAGGTGACCAAGAACGTATGTATTTATACAAATGTTTTCTATAAATCTTTACTTAATTTTCTACCGAGGGACGTTTCTCGCCTTAATTCTAATATTTTGATTTTAGAGATTCCTGTGCCTACAACCGTACGGCCTCGGATTGAGCCCATCGTGCAACCTAAGCCCGTCACGCAATACCCGGCTCCTGCGCCAATAGTATCACCGGGCATTGAGCCTACAGCCGAATGCCCAGCTGAACACGGATTCTTCCCATTGAAAAACGGTGACTGCAGCCAATACATCAGGTGCCACGAAGGCTTAGCCACTATAATGAAATGCCCGAAAGGTCTGGCTTTCAATCCACAAACAAGCATCTGTGATTGGCCCTCTAATGTCTCAAACTGTAAATTTATTGGTAAGTGAAAAAAATAAGTTCGTAATCCTAATAAATTAGATAGAATTTCAGTTTAGTAGCGTAAGTAATCGTTCTACTTAAAATAAAATTATCTTTATCTTTACTTTGTTTATTATTTCCAGAGGCGAAATGAACCAGCGAAACCTTAATAAGCTCTAGCCACCGAAATGACATTAATAAGGTCAAACCACCGAAACCACATTAATAAGGTCAAGTTCAAGCGAATGTTCATTTCAAAAGGCTCGATAAATGAACACTTCCATGTCAAAAAATCCATTGAACCCAAACACCACTCATATCTTTAGTCATATGATTTATGATGGCTACACACGTAATACGATGTACGAAAATTAGACTTGTACACATTCACGTATGTGGGACGATTTAGGACAAGTATCGCGCAGACTTGTGCAAGTCTAAACTAGCGCAAGTATATCGTGACGTGTGGTGCTTATCCATAACTGTGTACCACACACAGTTATGGTAGCAATGAAATACATACTTAGGTAATTATTATAATATTTTAGTTATATGTATATAGTTAAATTAAACTAATTTCAATAAAATAAAATATATTATTAAAATATTGTTATTTTTATTTTTGTCTGTTTTAACTTTTATGTTTATTACAGAACATAAAAACTAATAATTAATTTACATAATTTAAAAAGTAAAGTAAGTGATAAATAATAATATGTAAAAATCTATTAAGTAGGAAGGGATATAATTAGAGGACATCAAAATATTGATCCGCATCGCTGTCAACAGGGAATGTGCTCAAAAGGCTGGCAGTATTGCCATGTTGTATGGCGATGCTGATTTTTTTTCTCTTTCTTTTCTCTGGTCACATGAAGACCAGACTAAACGCTTGGCAATATCTCGAAATAGTAAGTGTACACTCGAACCCCATGGCCCTAGTATTTCAACCCCAAAGACCTCAAACCCATAAGTTCCAATGAGATTTAAAACAAATAAAACCCTAATTTTTGCAGGTCCCTACATCATCAACAACCTTTTTATCGTCCCACTGCTGGGCACAGGTCTCCTCTCATACAGAGAAGGATTGAGCGTAATCACCACGCTTGCTCAATGCGGGTTGACGATTTCAAACTTATAAAGTCCAGGTTTCCTCAAGATGTTTTCCCTCACCTTCAGTTATTGGTGTCCAAGATATACTTAGCCCTACATAACAGGGCCCAAACTTGTACTGTAGCTATTAGCTATTGAAATACTTCTAAAATTATAGAATACAAATAAATAAAGTCTTGCACGAGGTGGAGCAGTAGCAGTTACCATGGTATCAGCGCAACCTGGAGCAAAAAAGAATCCAGGGGACATATATTATAGCGACTGTTTTAATGAGGACCACTGTTTTTTGGAGTTAACCAGTCTCGTACCAGTGCTAACCAAAATCTAAATGCTAAAGAATCATTCTTTTCCACCAGTGAATTAAGAGGATCAGGATAGAAGAATTAAAATTTGTCAGCAAAACAAAGCATGCAATGCCAAATTTTAAGTATCTGGAAATAAGATAGTGTAGAGGCATGATGGACCGGGTGTAAGTTCAAAGAAAAGAGAAAAGGGAAAGGGGTTCAAGAAAAGGGAGGATCCTCTGACCAGACAGGTGTTAAGTCTGGCGGGTAATTGCCCAATAGTTGAAATTGGCGAGTTGAATAAATAAATATATCAGGAAAAGATCGTTTTCCATCATGACCTGGCCTGGGATCGAACCCGGGGCCTCCACGTCGCAAGCAGGCGTGTTGACCGCTGCGCCACGGAGGACGACAATATGTATGCAAGCTAAATACACGGTAAACTCTGATTGCGAGATGTAGAATTCGTATGACGTCAGTATGACGCGTTGTTCATTTGTGGCGTTTTGTAGGTACTGCTACAATAGTAATTCTAGATGTAACTATAAGTATGACTTATTTAGATATAATACTTGTAAGTAATTGACCAAAAATGTACCGTCGGCTTTAGTGGGATATAGGAGCCTACAAAGGTGGTCGGCGGTGAAGGGTCGATGGTGGTGACAGAAGACGCGTAGTAACTGTTCGGCTGTGGCGACGCTGAATTGAAATTGTTTGTTTTGACTTAGATTTTATTATAATTCTCCGTGCAACTCACTTTTTTTTTTATCCCGGCACATATATAGTAACGTGACTGCATAAATAACATTTTATAAGTCGTATCAATGTTTATATAAATTTCCAGTAAGTAGGTATCCTTTTCCAAGAAGCAAATCGTTTAAGCTTTTGTTTTGGGTTCTCCCAGTTTTCCCCTTAGTTACATGAAAGGCTTATTATTAATTTTTGGTTTTAGGTACTTATATAAAATTTGCTGAAAAATCTTTTTCCTTTTAAAACGTTATCCACCAGGATGCCGCTCATGGGTTTTTCACGGGCAGAATCACTTCCTACGCAGGGCATCTCTATGGGGTTTCTGCAGTGACAGGTGGGCCACTTAACTGCAAGGCTGTAGTAGAAGCCGTCTGAACGGGCCATTTGTTCAACGTAAAATTTCTGAGTATAACCTGTAAATAATTTGTGACACCTAATTCAATATGTGCATACCTACTGTTAAATTCGACTTCTGATTTATGAACACATAGCTCATGTAGCTGTTTCTCTTATGACAAACTATCTTATTATGCTACTAAGGCATTCTCCCACGATCACGTCACGACTAAAAACACCAATAATATGTCTGTAGTAGGCGCTACACATGTCTTACCCGCTGGGAAAGGGTCGGCTGTAAATCACACCAGATCATACAAGGAACGCGGAAGTCGAAGCCATGACTTCCGCGATGACCCTTTCCCAGCGGGTAGGACATGTGTAGCGCCTGCTACATGTCCAAATAATAGAACAGTCCTGCCGGCAAGACAATTCGCGTTGCTACTTGATACTTGTCAGTATGATAATTCTAGTAACTCTTAAAGATTAAGTAAGTATGTTCACAAAAACAAGTATAAACTGAAGGGTGTCGAAAACGGATTCTTTCGAAGACCAGCACCTTAATTGCGACAAACTATTATAGTCTGTTTATAAAGTTGTGAAAATAAATGAGGCCACTGCGGTCGTGCATATAGCAACCCTGTAGACTTGTCTGAAAACATTTTGATACTAGCAATTTTGTACTAGAAGCACAACTGGTTTTAATGAAAACACAAGTCTATGATCTCTGGCGTTTAAATAAAATGAGTAAAACAAAAAAAAACATACATATTTATTATTATATTTTTAACGGGTTTTTACCAATGAAAAGTATTCCAAAACATAATAATTGCTTTCATCATCTGATTCCAAATATTCTTCGGTAAAAAGTATTTTCATTGTCAGCTGCGTCACTAACAACGTCTTCGCTACTGCTGTCATCAGCCTGCTACCTTCGAATAACTGAATAACTGACTCATCTATATAGATGAGTCAGTTATTCGCCTATCCTTAGTATCAAAAATATTAATTCCTCTAATGCTAGTTGGTGTCAGCGCCAAAATGACGATAATCAAATGTCTTCAATTTGACTTCGATGAAGTCCAAGCTACTCATTTATTTTAGCTTGATTATAGGTTAGTGTTAGAGTTGCGAACAAGACGACGACAGCCTCCGTAGCGAAACGGTAGCGAACGTGGCCGCTGCGCAAGGAGGCGCGGGTTCGATCCCCGCACAGTGCATGTAGATAGAGCCGGAATTTCCTAACTGCCTACCTCGGAGAGGAAATAGCCGAAACAAACTCAAGGATCATCGTCTTTAAAGTTCAGACATTTACAAAACGTTTACAATAATTTACGTGATTTAAAAAAGAAACTGTTTAAAATGTCATAATTACGCATATTGCTTAATACGAGGGTTAAACTGAAAGTTCTTAGAAAATCAAAAACTGATAACATTAGCCAGTTATTAGTTTTATTATATCTTTTCAAAATATTGTCCATTCACGTCAATACACCGTTGCATGCGATGGAACCACTGGGAAAAGCACTTTGCCCACTCGTCCTTAGGGGTCTCTTCAATGGCATCGCGATACGCAGCCACCGCTTCTTCAGCATTCATAAACCGCTTTCCTTTAAGTTTTTCTTTAATTTTTGGAAATAAATAAAAATCACAAGGCGCGAGGTCGGGACTATACGGCGGGTGACCCAGTAATTCAACGTTTGATGTCGCCAAATAGTGTATCGTTTGCTTGGCGGTGTGCGGCGAGGCGTTGTCGTGGTGAAGGAGGATCCTACTGCGAGGTCGTTTCTCTCGAACTTTTTCCAAGACAAGTGGCAAACAATTGGTAGTGTACCATTTTGCAGAAACTGTTTTTTGATCCTCTAACTCTAACACAATTGTTGCGAAATGACCTATCCTTCCAAAGAACGAGGCCACCATTTTTTTCCCGCACTTCGGTCTCTCTTCACTTTAGTTGGCAACTCCTCGAAAGGAAACACCCACTGAGCAGATTGTCTTTTGGTTTCAGGATCATAACAGTAAATCCAGCTTTCGTCACCTGTTAGTATGTCGAACACAGCATTTGAGTCACCTCCGTTAAATCTTTAAATCATTTTACGGCACCAATCCACACGATGGAGTTTTTGAGCCTCAGTCAAATTATGAGGTATCCACCGGGCGCAAAGCTTCCTGACCGCTAAATATTCGTGGAGGATTTTGTGCACTTGACTCATACCGATGCCTAAGATTGTCCGAATCTGCTGATAGGACACTCTTTTGTCAGTCTCTATCATACGCCGCACAACACAGATGTTATCTTCAGTCGTCGCCGTAGAAGGCCGTCCTTCACGTTAATCATCAGTGAGATTAGTGCGACCACGTTTAAACTCATTAAACCATTTGTAAACAGTCGCACGAGATGGGGCTTCATCGTGAAAGGCCAATCGTAGTCTATCATAACTTTCTTGTTGACTTAAATGACATCGAAAGTCATAAAAAATCATTGCACGAAAATTTTCTCGTGTTAAATTCATGTTGACGTGACACAGACAATTTTCAATTTGCCGCCAAATCGTATAACTAATGACAAATGAATGAAATATATACTCAGTAATATTGCCAAAGAGTTCTATTTTCAAATTTTAGAATTATTTTTTTATTATATTGTTTATAAGTGGCCAGTTCTAAGAACTTTCAGTTTGACCCTCGTAGTAATGCTTAGCAGAGCGAGCAGCTCAGTCCCAAGCTTTGTAAAATGGAAAATTTAAAATTTCGCGTTATTTACGAATATGAGTTCCGCCGTGGCACCAGTGCTGCAGAAACGGCTGGAAGAATTAATGATTTGTATGACAGTGGTGTCGCTAGAGAAAGCACAGTGCGTTTTTGCTTCCAACGTTTTCGTTCTGGAAATTTCAACCTGCAGAACAATCCCCGTGGACGAGCGGAGAATAAAGTCGACAATAAAGAATTGAAGGCTATTGTGGAAACGGATCCATCGCAAACTATGTCCGAGTTAGCTGCAGGCTGCGGTGTTAGTGATAAAACTGTTTTCTCTCTCTCTCTTCAGTCGGTCCCTCATACCTGAGGATCGTGGTCAGCATTGGGGCAGCATTTCGAATGGATGATCTGCCTCCATCAGTTTCGATCCAGCGCGTCTCTCACCACCGCGTAGGATTGTTTGGTGCCAGACTAGTGCCGGTGTGCTGCGCTACAGCTTCCTATATGGCCAGACGATTACTGCAGACCTTTACTGTGTGCAGCTCCACATAATGATGGATAAACTACCCGCTAAACAACCGAGGCTGGTAAATCGCACAAGGCCACTGCTGCTTCAGCACAACGCGAGACCACACACTGCACAACAGACTGTTACCAAATTAGAGGAGCTTCAATTAAAATGTTCAAGACATCCACCGTACTCCCCGAACCTTGCTCCAACAGACTACCATTTTTTTAGAAATTTGGATAACTTTTTGCAGGGGAAAATATTCAACTCCGTTGAGGCAGTCCAAATCGCCTTCAGAGATTTTATTGATTCGCGTCCTAATGTTTTTTTTAGAAAATGCATAAACGAACTCCCTTGAGATGGCAGAAGTGCATAGATAGGAATGGATCATACTTTGATTAAATAAATATATTATATTCAAAAATAAACGATGTATATTCCTCCCACACAAAACGCCAATTTTATGAAACTGGCGTTTTGTACGAGTATACGTATGTGTAAGTGTAAGGACCTAATATTTGTATGCCTGAATATGAATATTTGCACTGGTCTGGTCGCGCCTCGGAAACCACGTTAAGCCGGTGGGCCCGGTTGCCATACGAACATCTAATGGCAGTCGTTACGGCTTGTTGAAGCCCCCAAAAGTCCAATAATTGGTCTAACTGCATTGCTTCGATGCCTTCGGGTTGTAGTCAGAAGGCAGTCGCTTCACGGAAAATATGGAAGTTAAGCCAAAATCAGCAGTTAGACTGTTAAAGCTAATCCCAGACTCCAAAGCTGACAAAGCTTCGGATACGACTGCGATTAACGCTGAGATGATGATGGAGTGTTTTTTTTTTTTTTTTATAATTACGCCGTCTATCGCTTCTTGCATGGCAAGAATTCTTTTTTGCCATTTTTCTTTTATCTTTTCTTATACCGCTATACTTTTTTGCGGCTTCGTCTTTTCTTTTCTGGGTTATTTCTTTCCCATGTCTATTTCTTTTGCTATTTTCTTTTGTCATTTTTTCTTTTCGTCTTTTTATATCATTTTACAATTTCTTATAATCAAGCTTAAACTATTGTTATGTGTTATTACGATACTACTATTGGCATAATTTCTATTACATTCCTGCCGACGGCACAGCGCTTGGCTGTGCTGCCCTCGTCCGGTTTCTCTCAATACTTATTTTTGCGACTTTGAGGCAAAACCGCTCCAGGTACGGCCTGGAGTGTTTATCCGCCATTAGGTTGGCGATGGTTGTTTCGGTCAATACTCTACCAGTACTTACTTCCAGGTCGTACCTGTCGCGGTTATGCCTCGGACATTCGAAAAGCAAATGCTGTACAGTTTCAGATGCCTGTGTGTCACACACACAGGCCGGACTATCCTTTAATTTGAATTTGTGCAGGTACGCGGCGAAGCCGCCGTGACCTGTCAAAATCTGCGCCCAGATAGACGTCCTGTCGAGGCACTTCAGGACCTTGCGCGCGCGCACCACATCGGGGAAGAACATTCGCGTGACCCCAGCCGTGGCCCCGCCGGTGTACCTCCCGTTCCAGACAGCTACTGTGCCCTCCCTCAAACGTCGCTTGACGTATGAGACTGGACACCTGTCATACGCTGGGGCGACCCAGGACTGGGCCGCCGCCTGCCTAGCCAATTCGTCGGCGCGCTCATTGCCGGAGATCCCGACATGAGCTTTCACCCAAAAGAACCGGAGGACTTTACCACTCCCCTCTTGCTCCCTGATATTCTTACGAATATGGGTAGCAAGGGGATGGTGCGATTCCGGGTTCCGGATCAAGTCGAGCGAGGATCGAGAGTCGCTGAGCACCGCCGCGCAGTCGAAGCCTCTCAGGACAACCAGGTCCGTAGCCCTGGCTATCGCGAGCAGCTCCGCCTGAAAGACGGTACACATCGGCTCCAACCTCATTCGCTTGGTCCGAATCTCGGACCCATCCCGCCAGTATGAATATCTTCATCCGATTCCCCGACCCCTTCATCCGATTTACTACCGTCTGTGTAAATCAGATGAGCGGGGAGCTGTAGCTGAGCCACAGTTTCGGGGAGCATATTCTCCAGACACTGATAATCAACATCTGGCTCACTGGCGGGGTGAGGGGCCTCCGTAAAGGCCCTACGCTCCTCCAGTTCGCGGGACTCCAGCTCATCTATCGGACGTCCCCGTTTGCACTCAAACAGCCGGGCGACCTCCAACACTCGAAGATCGAGCGGGAGGAGACCCGACAGCGTGAGTGCTGCATTGAGCGACACCGTACGATGTGGATGATGGAGTGTTAGGGTTGCGAATCTTTATTAGAAGAAATAGAATAAATCTGATTTCAAATCTGGTAAATAAAAAGTACCGACTTACAAAAAAGTGTAGGTATAATTTATTTTATATTTTTAAGAAGGTCATCATTATATCATCTTTTCACAACTATGTTGGGACCGGCTTCCAGTTTAACCAGATTCCGCTGAATAGCTGTATCTGATCTTCACAACTCAGTTATCCTTTGATTAAACTGGTCGTCAGACTTTCGGGCTGACTACCCGGGACTAAAGGCTTAACGTGCTTTCCGAGGCACGGGGGGGTCTCGGTATGTAAGGGTGGTCACCCATCCATGAACCAACTGCGCCAACCGTAGCTTAACCTGATTAATCGACTTGTGCTGCTGTTACACTTTTACCACGGGCCGCTCAAGATATTTTATACTGTAGCAGTACCTACAAACGCCACCCCTAATCTGTGTAAACACATAATTTCGACTCGCCAATGTATGTACAGACAGCATATCAAGCTACTTCAATCTGTCAAATTTCTTTATTAGATTGTCACATTTTTCGCTAAAGGACTAAGGCGAATATTTGACAGTTTCGGGTAGCTTGACCTGCTGTCGTCCGTACCATTAGAATTAAGGAAGTATACACATATCGAAAATAATAAAACATGTGTTTTCTAATTTATAACATAATTATTATTGTAAATGTTCAGGATAGGCATCTGAACAATCTTGCACATAGTCTTCATCGATACAGGTCTGCGACGCGTCGTCGAAGGACAGTCCACTTTCGCAGCTCAGGAGCCGAGGATGCCCAAGTTGACAGGCTATGAACAGTTTACATTGTCCTTTGTACCTAGGAAAGTACATTAAAAAGATTAATTTTGAGTTAGATTACATTGGTTGTGAACGATTGGCCAAACGTAGAATTGGCTTGTATCCTAAAAAATAATTGAATGTCCATGAGGAAGATTTTGAAAAAATATTGAACACGTATTTTTTTTTTTTCTTTCATTCAAATACTTAGGAAGATATATTGATTTAAAATGTTGCATGACGTCACGCCGTGGTACAAAATATACCACGGCGTGGCGTAATTAGCCCCCACTTCGTAACTTTAGTACGCTATATCTCAGTAGTTTCTGGTAATTTCAACAAAATAAAAAATACGGGTCTTAACTTATTTTATTATCTATAAGACGGACTAATTATTTTTTTGATTTTCATACCTTGGATACATCCCTATTAAGAACATAACATTTCCTCCTATTTAGAAATCTGTTAAAATTACATAGAGCAAATTGTTTTAAGTGTACCTGTAATTGTAGACGATATCAGAAACTTGGCCATCCTTGTCTACAGAGGGGGCTGGACAAGTGATGTCCTTGAGTGCTGAAAATAATAATGAAAGTCGCATTATTAGTTTCACTTTTGAGCTGAAATCATGCCCAATTTCGTTGGATCAGGAACATTTTAACTTACCATTAAGATTACATTGTGGGACATTAGCGGGCCAGTCACAGGTGCTTGTTTGTGAGTTGAAAGCCAGACCCTTAGGACACTTCATTATAGTGGCGAAGCCTCTGTTGCACCTGATAGATAGAATAGAATAGAATACTCTTTATTATGTACACCATATACTCGTAGCGTAGATTACAGAAGATAAAAAAAATATTTTACAAAGGGCGATCTTATAGCTAAGAGCGATCTTTTACAGACAACCTTTGGATGGAATTCTAAGGGGAAGGATAAAGAAATAATGTAGGTAGTCTACAGTGTACTATTTACATAGATTATACAATAAATATATACGTTAAGTGTATCATACTAGTTTCAATAAATTTATACATCTAATTAATAAATATCATACAAGAGCGCATAAAATATAATAATATGTTTAAAGAGAGAGGAAGTGCTTTATTATCATAGTTTTAAAAGTAAACAGTGTTTGAGGACGCCTTACGTACACGGGCAAGTCATTCCATAGTCGAACTGCTTGTACAGTAAAGGAAACTAGTGGAATGCATCGGCATCTCTAATACCAGGTTTTCCGATTACCTCAGATATCTATTATGCGTGTCATGAAGGAACTTGAAACGTTCTTTAAGATAAGAGGGGGTTTTAGGATTAAACAAAATGTTGACACCTGATGTATTGACTGCAGTCGCCGTTTTTCATCGAGAAGAATCCGTATTGGTTTGGGCATTCGGCTGTAGACTCAGGAGCACCTAAGAAAATTTAAAAAAATAGAATATCATTGAATTGAAATGACAAACGTCACTCGAAAAAATACAAAAGAGGTTGTAAAAAAGAAGGTCAAATAAGTACTTACGTTCTTGATAACCTGGTAAGCATTGTACTTCTGAGGCATAAGCGCATGGGTATTCGTTGTGTTTTGCAGCAGGATTGAAGTGAAGACCATCCGGGCACGTATATTTCATTACTGTGTTATGCTGTAAAGGGCAAAAGCGATGGTATTCAATTTACGAAAAATAAGCATCGTAAACTTTTGAGTTATTAAAAAAAAAGAAGAAAGAAAGAAAGAAGCTATACAAAGTAAGTATTAAATCTTTAACCAAGTAACGCGTTTATAACGTACCTTGCATTCAATGTAGGTATCGCATTCATGTTCAACAGCGTAATATCCATTTCCGTTTATACACTGAAAGTCAAAGTTTAATTGCCTCAATCCTTGAGCCGGAGGTGACTGTGTGGTGACAGCAGGTTGCAAGGGAGCAACAGCTGGCGGCGCTGGTCTGATTGGGCGCGAGGGAAGAAGTGGTACGTATTTAGGAGTGTAGTGGGGCCGTGGTCGAAGAGCAGGAGCATAGGACTGAACTGCTAGTGGACGTGGCGCAGCGTGAGCTGATGATCCATCGATTACGGGTGCTGGCACTATAGGGGCCTCAGGAGCAACGGTTACAGGACCGGTAACTAGCACTGGTCTTCCTGACTGTGACACCCCATTGTACGAGTATTCTCTATCCACCTGGCCAACTGTCACTGTAAGATGAACATAATTCACAATCGCATGTAAACAGACGTATATCAAGCTTATTAAAACTATGTTCAATAGGAAAACCGACATGGTAACTTACCAGCCACTACTAAGGGCAGTATTATTATTAGTTTTCTCCGGAACATGTTTGTGGTTCCCTAGATGTCTTCTCGGTATGACAGTGCGCGCCGGACTGCAAATAGTGACCTATTTTTTTATATTCATAAATAGAATAATTTGATAACGGTTATATATGCGTATTACAGTTATCAAATTAATTGGAAACTAATCGTTTTAAAATGTACTTACTAATTATTACATTATTTAAATGATCATTTTTGATAATTGCTGTGGACATTGTTCATAATGTTTATTACTAATGACAGATAAATGTTTAAGTATAGGTACACGTTATAGATTTTGCCGTTAGCTTTAACCGTAATACCTATTTGTGTACCTATGCATCTTATACGTAAATGAAATAACAAAATAACAATTGGGTTGTATCCATCAGATAGATTTATAAAAAATATTGAACACGTATTTTTTATTTTTTCTATCATACAAATACTTAGGAAGATAAATTGATTTGAAATGTCGCATGACGTCACGCCGTGGTACAAAATATACCACGGCATGACGTAATTAGCCCCCACTCCGTAACTTTATTTCAGTAGTTTTTGGTAGTTTCAACAATATAAAAAATACGGGTCTTAATTTTTTATTATCTATATAATAAAAAATTAAGACCCGTATTTTTTATATTACGGACTAATTATTTTTTTGATTTTCTTACCATGGATACATCCCTATTAAAGCGCCATATGAAGATGTTTTTCCATTTAGAGAGGACTCCAGTGCCGCGGAACTTGAAATATAGGTTTTTGAAGAAACTATTGCCGTCGCGGCGCTTTGAACCTCACCCCATAAAGTGCGAAAGGGACAGTTGCAGCCCAGGCTAATTTTACCTACAAAAAGGTTAACCAAAAGACGTTTCGTATTCCGCTATTTTCTTTTTCATAACACGACAGATCTCTTATCTCTTAAAAACTTATCACATTTGTCTAATAATTGTCTGAACATCGCAGTAAAAATGGGTTATTTTTAAATATCATATTGTTTTTATTAATGAACCTCACCCCATAAAGTGCGAAAGGGACAGTTGCAGCGCAGGCTAATTTTACCTACAAAAACTTTGACCAAAAGACGTTTCGTATTCCGCTATTTTCTTTTTCATAACACGACAGATCTCTTATCTCTTAAAAACTTATCACATTTGTCTAATAATTGTCTGAACATCGCAGTAAAAATGGGTTATTTTGAAATATCATATTTTTTTTATTAATTTAGTTTTCGAAAAAATCACGGCACAGTGGGCACGTATAATCAAGGTTTAAAATTGTAGAAAAATAAAAAAAACACTCTCAAAGCGTTATCCACGAAGAAAACAGCGGAATACGTTTGTATAGAGAAAGCGCCACTAAAGTCCCCTCTTAAAGACATGCTACATTGCTATGATGACCAATCATATGCTTTGGCCCATATAGCACAGTATTGGTGAAAACGTGTTCAACTAAGCTACGGTTTTTATGATTATGAGGAAGAATCAAAAAATTCATTTTAACCATATATAGATCTATATCAAATCAACAATGTATTTAAGGTATTAAATTGGATAAGGATTAATGGTGTATTGGTTAAAATCGCTTCCAAAATTAGCCAGTATTTGTCGTAAGAAGTAAATGACAAAAGAATGTTATTGTGGGATATCCATAATAGCTAGAGATACCATCGCTGGCTTTTCTGTATTTTGATAAATATCGTAAGGTTCAGCCTGAGTTTCACTGCAAAAGCAGAAAAAATGAAATTATTTACGACATCACATTAGAAATCTCAAGAATAATAGGTACTACTTCTCCACTATTTTAAGTTTCGTTTAGCTTGACGTACTATAATCAGTACATCATCAATTTATCTATCTATTTTTAGAATAATAAAATGAAAAAATTCGCATCCATACCTAAATATTCATAAAAATCTCAGGTAATATAAGTAAAACCCCTACACAACAAGGACAGAGGGCTACTGTGAAGCAATCTGCCGCATTTTGATCGATAGTGCACATTCCAGTTAAGGTATAAGTTCCTTGATGCAGTGCAAAACGAGCCGAGCGATAGAACAAAAAATAAATATGCGTCTCTTTCTAATAGGGTGTCCCCATCGACTTATACTAATGGGCATGCCGTACGCGTATAATCTGCAGTATTTTTTGGTTTGAAAAGAGTGAGAGAGATGGTCTATGCTTTCGGTCTAGCACTATCTATTTCCACATAGATGATTGATGATTTTGAGAGAGATAAAGATAGAACGAAATCCGATTCCTCTCTTTTTTCGCCACAATTCTCATCTCTAAGACATGTGTGTGTGTCATACAGAGTGGTTCTGACAATACGGCAATAAATGAAAACAAGAACAATGCTGGTTCATAGGAATAATCCTAAACCATAGAAAAACCTATCATCAAAAATAAAAAAAAAATTCAAACAAACTAAATCTTATAAAATTGCAAACGGAATGGAACATCCTTTAAAAATATTGGTTCACTGACCTCCGATCGGCGACAGCGCGATCCTGTATCGACTTGCTTTTTTCGCGCCATTATTATTAAAGTTTGATATCGCAGGATGCGGCCGTCATTAACCTGTAAGCGCTTCCTTATCAACATGTACATCATGTAGAAAATGTGAAAAATTAAAAATAATTTCCTGTGACTAAACTAATGGACATATTTATATGATTTTTTGGGTAGACTGAGAATGTGTTGAGGTACACGATGTTTAATTTATTGTCATTTTGTCAGCACCACTCCGTATGTCGAAGGGTCGTATGCCAGAAAAAAATACGCACAATGTGGCCATGTAGAGATAACAAAAGCTATTTTATTTTATCCTACACTTTAAACTGTTTATATTGTTATTTATGTATCTGCTATTAGAACAACAAACTTAGTTTATTGATTTATATTGCGCTTGATATTTACAAAAGCATTTATTTTGTGTACTGTTCATTAAAAAAATGTGTGCTTGTACTAGTGTACACACGTAAGAAGTGAAACTTCTTTATGGCCTTATTTTTCGCAAAATGATCTACATGCAACTTTTCAGAAATTGGTTAAATAAAGTTAAATTAACTAAAAAATTAAATTAAAGTTAAATTAAGTTTAAACAAAAGGATTTAATTATCATAGACATGAATACAAATAAATAAGGGTGCAAGAAAAAAACGTGGCTTGACCCTCTCACGATTCTGGGTGACTGGAAGAGGACTGCACGTGTATTTTTGAACGGTAAAGTCTGGTGGTGGGAGTAAGTCCGCTTAAGCGACATGCTATCCCTACTCCGTTGGAGAAAGTGAAAGTACTCTTCGTCTGAACCAACCGTGGTAGGGGCAAGAAAAAGATGGCGCGTAACGGAAAAATGTGACGCGTAACCGAAAAATGTGACGGTAAATGTTTTTCCAACGCCGATAAAGAAGTTTCACTTCAAAAATATTAAATATCAATTTACTGAAAAAACTACCAAATATTTTCAAAGACATTTTTATATCCTGGTATCCCAGTAGAAAAGGATGCACTGCACACACACACTTACTGTTACTATACTCTTTGGCACACACTCTCGTGCTATCTCAGGCCGCTCCAAAGAACTAGTATAATTTATACTAGGGAAAAAGAGAGCCCTCTCGTGACATTTTTATGCAAACAATTTTGAAGCGCCATCTAAAGTTCCTAACCGAGTTATAAGTATGCTTTACATACCTACGTATACTTAGCTATTCGTAAGTATAGTTCCATTCCCAATAACAAGTTATTATGTTTAATTTTCTTGTTGCTATGCTTTGAAAAACATTACAATAAGAAAATTAGATAAAATAACTTGTTACTGGGCATCGGGTTTTGTAGAATCAAATTTTTTTACCTACGCTAAGGCAAATAAAATGAAAAAGTGGCCATCTTGTGAATAAGGTTGCCAACTTTAACCATAACCATACATCCTACTTTATTTTTGGTAATTATACTTTTTTACAAATAAAGTATGCAAAAATATTTTATTTTTAACCTTTACTGTGATGCGTAAAACAAGATACTCATTATGGGTATAGTGCGTTTCATCTAATAGTTCCATTGCCATCATGTTGGCACTAATGCAACTTAGTATGAGAGAGAGAGAGAGACGCAGAGTGCGTCTACCTTATTTACGATAGTGACAAAAAATGAATGCCAACATGACGGCAAAGGAACTATTAGATGAAACGCACTATACTTAACGATTTGTAATTGCTGAACGAAATGTTTAAAACGGATAATGGAAATAATTCGAAATGAACAAAATATTTCTTACCTACTCTCTGTTCCTGCGATTTCAGCTTTCACAGAAAGAGTTTTTTTAATAAATCTAAAGTGGCGAGAAGAGAGAAATAGAGTGTCAATAAATTTAATTCAAAAAGAGTTGGTTATTTATTTAAAGAAGAATAGCCAAAAAAAAACCAGGCTCGCCAAAAATTTTATATTTCAGATTTTAGATCTGATCTAGTAAAGAAAGCTTCTGATTAACGTCTGATTTAGTGATCATAGCTAAATTCAGTGGCCAACATATTTTATTTGCCCATAGTAGTTGCTTAGGTGGCGCTTGAGGCAAACAATATTTTTTTAGTAAAGTTATCAATACCTAATTCACATTATTTATTATGATTATTGTATTAGGTAAGTCAGGCCATAACAATAAAATAAGCAAGTGATTAGATACGTGGATGTGAGTGAGCTAGCAAGATATTGACGCTAGACGATGCAAGCGAGAGTTGTTGTGTAATATAATATTCTAATGATCTTATGTATCTTGTATTACCATTGTAAAACTTTTGTAAATAATGTTCTATTCAATACGATACTACAATACTTTTGTTATTATTAATATGTTTATATATAAGTGGTATTACAAGCATTGTTAACTTTCTAGAGTCCTTTTGTATTATAATCATATGAAATAATGACAATTTATAAATAATACTTTGTTTTCCTTGAGCGCCTATGCAACTTTTTATGGCCAAAAAACATGTTAGCCACTGAATTAAGCTACGATCATAACTCAGAACAACTATAGTAATTTAAATTTAAAATCTGATATATTAAATTTTTGCGTCAGGTTTGGGTTTTTTTTTTTTGGGCCGTGGCCATTCTCCTTTAAATTTTAATTGTCAAGCAAGCTTTGTAACCTTTAAAGATGACAAAAAATTGTTGGCATGTGCTTAAAGCACACAAAAATACGTTTTTAAAGTATAAAAAACATTAAATATTAAAAATACTTTTTTCTACCTAATACTTTATTTTTTCCTATCCAAACCACTTTATACGTTTTTTTGTGAAAATAGTTGGTAACCCTACTTGTGAACCATGTTAGGTTACTATTACCAATTAACAAAATGGTCTGATAAGGTTGCCTGAACAAGGATTTTTAAAGACAAAATTTAATTAGAATTGGTAATTTAAAAATTTTTAATTAAAAATTTATCGTATTTTTTCATAAAAATGCAAAATATTTATTTTTCAAATTTTTTACAGGGACATCTATGATATGGTTTTAGGTCAGTAAGTGTAGATGGCGCTACTTTCTTTGCCACACGTTCGTTCAAGGGAACTGTCTCCCCCCTGGGCCGCTCGATCTGTCGTGCTGCAGTAAAATAACCTTATTGTAATGTCGTAAAGTTTAAAATTATGTATATTCAGAATAAACCCTAGTGCACGATCCAGTTTTTACGAAATAAAATATAAATTCATGGGTTCGCTAGACTCATACTATCGAGGAGTCTACTACCCGAGCTCTAAAAGCACGATTGTTTTCACTGGCCTGGGGGCTCTAAAGTTTCATAGTTCCAAATAAGCTGATAAAGTTCAAACTGTAGGTTTTAACTCTAAACTGTAAACTCTAATATTAAAAAAATAGTTCGTGAACCAATACGATATTTTTTTAGACTGGCACTATGTCTTAGAAATCTAGTTGTCCTACGCAGAATCGTACAAAAAAACACGAATGTGATTGGTGCATAATTGTTTCAGCACTATATGGACCAATAATATTTTTATTTTGTATAAAATATTTAATAGAAAACAGTTTCTTATTTCCGCCAAAGAAGCGCGGTTTTTGTAGCCTACAATGATTTGAATTTGAATTTTTATTTACAAGGATGTTGAATGTTATCACTACGATCATTAAGTGCTCATTTATAATTTTATATTCATTTTGATATCTTGGACGGTGGAGTGCCGTGTATATGGTGGACAGCTAGGGTGTATGATGACGGAACAAACGGCGAATACCGCGAGACATTCCGCTAGCGCAGCCCTGGCGGACATCGCCCCAGTTGCCCCTTCGAATCGAGCGGTTGCGTAGTCGCGACTCACGGCCGTAGCCTCTAAGCCCTATTTATTTTTTACAATCATGTGTTCCTAAAGTGAATTTAAATGTGAAAAACAATATAAAGTCGATATCCTGTCATTTGCGTTAAGTATAACAAGCATTACTATAGTTCGATGTCTAACTGTGCACAAAATGGAAGATTCCTACATTATCATATTTAATTTATTGTCATTTTGTCAGCACCACTCCGTATGTCGAAGGGTCGTATGCCAGAAAAAAATACGCACAATGTGGCCATGTAGAGATAACAAAAGCTATTTTATTTTATCCTACACTTTAAACTGTTTATATTGTTATTTATGTATCTGCTATTAGAACAGCAAACTTAGTTTATTGATTTATATTGCGCTTGATATTTACAAAAGCATTTATTTTGTGTACTGTTCATTAAAAAAATGTGTGCTTGTACTAGTGTACACACGTAAGAAGTGAAACTTCTTTATGGCCTTATTTTTCGCAAAATGATCTACATGCAACTTTCCAGAAATTGGTTAAAGTTAAATTAACTAAAAAATTAAATTAAATTAAAGTTAAATTAAGTTTAAACAAAAGGATTTAATTATCATAGACATGAATACAAATAAATAAGGGTGCAAGAAAAAAACGTGGCTTGACCCTCTCACGATTCTGGGTGACTGGAAGAGGACTGCACGTGTATTTTTGAACGGTAAAGTCTGGTGGTGGGAGTAAGTCCGCTTAAGTGACATGCTATCCCTACTCCGTTGGAGAAAGTGAAAGTACTCTTCGTCTGAACCAACCGTGGTAGGGGCAAGAAAAAGATGGCGCGTAACGGAAAAATGTGACGCGTAACCGAAAAATGTGACGGTAAATGTTTTTCCAACGCCGATAAAGAAGTTTCACTTCAAAAATATTAAATATCAATTTACTGAAAAAACTACCAAATATTTTCAAAGACATTTTTATATCCTGGTATCCCAGTAGAAAAGGATGCACTGCACACACACACTTACTGTTACTATACTCTTTGGCACACACTCTCGTGCTATCTCAGGCCGCTCCAAAGAGTATAATTTATACTAGGGAAAAAGAGAGCCCTCTCGTGACGTTTTTATGCAAACAATTTTGAAGCGCCATCTAAAGTTCCTAACCGAGTTATAGGTATGCTTTACATACCTACGTATACTTAGCTATTCGTAAGTATAGTTCCATTCCCAATAACAAGTTATTATGTTTAATTTTCTTGTTGCTATGCTTTGAAAAACATTACAATAAGAAAATTAGATAAAATAACTTGTTACTGGGCATCGGGTTTTGTAGAATCAAATTTTTATACCTACGCTAAGGCAAATAAAATGAAAAAGTGGCCATCTTGTGAATAAGGTTGCCAACCTTAACCATAACCATACATCCTACTTTATTTTTGGTAATTATACTTTTTTACAAATAAAGTATGCAAAAATATTTTATTTTTAACCTTTACTGTGATGCGTAAAACAAGATACTCATTATGGGTATAGTGCGTTTCATCTAATAGTTCCATTGCCATCATGTTGGCACTAATGCAACTTAGTATGAGAGAGAGAGAGAGACGCAGAGTGCGTCTACCTTATTTACGATAGTGACAAAAAATGAATGCCAACATGACGGCAAAGGAACTATTAGATGAAACGCACTATACTTAACGATTTGTAATTGCTGAACGAAATGTTTAAAACGGATAATGGAAATAATTCGAAATGAACAAAATATTTCTTACCTACTCTCTGTTCCTGCGATTTCAGCTTTCACAGAAAGAGTTTTTTTAATAAATCTAAAGTGGCGAGAAGAGAGAAATAGAGTGTCAATAAATTTAATTCAAAAAGAGTTGGTTATTTATTTAAAGAAGAATAGCCAAAAAAAAACCAGGCTCGCCAAAAATTTTATATTTCAGATTTTAGATCTGATTTAGTAAAGAAAGCTTCTGATTAACGTCTGATTTAGTGATCATAGCTAAATTCAGTGGCCAACATATTTTATTTACCCATAGTAGTTGCTTAGGTGGCGCTTGAGGCAAACAATATTTTTTTAGTAAAGTTATCAATACCTAATTCACATTATTTATTATGATTATTGTATTAGGTAAGTCAGGCCATAACAATAAAATAAGCAAGTGATTAGATACGTGGATGTGAGTGAGCTAGCAAGATATTGACGCTAGACGATGCAAGCGAGAGTTGTTGTGTAATATAATATTCTAATGATCTTATGTATCTTGTATTACCATTGTAAAACTTTTGTAAATAATGTTCTATTCAATACGATACTACAATACTTTTGTTATTATTAATATGTTTATATATAAGTGGTATTACAAGATATATAAGTGGTATTTTAGCGAGATAAAAATAGAAAGGAAGAGAGATTCTGCATTGGGCTGCAACGTTCGTGTGAGATCTGTCGTGGGCCACCGGGATTGCCGTTATTAACCGTGAGAGGTGGCACTGGGAGGCAGTGGACTTCGATCGGAGCGGGTGCAACGGATTTGTTCAACCGGTCGAGTTCCGTCAAACTTACGGAAAGGAATACGTCGCAGGCGCTGCAAGTGGAAGGTTAGTGGATAAATAAGTGAGGGGAAGCTGGAAAGTGGTAATTTTGAGAAATGTTTACTATTTCTAATCTCAAATAAACGAAAATATCAACATCGATTGGAATAACGCCATCTACCGGCGAGTAGTGGAACTTCCACGAGCTCCACTCAACTGCTCAACGTTGTTGAGTGCAACTATCCACCAACAGATACCAGCGCTTACGTATTGTTTTTTTCTTTTTTTAATTTTGCTTCTTGAGCTACTCTTCGCAAAATTGAAATGTCATCAACTGATAAATATTGGGGCTGCTGCGAACTCGTGACGGACGACGACAATTTTATACAATGTCATATCTGTAAAACAAATTACCATCTAACTTGCCTATCTACAAAGGATCCATCGCTTCTTAGTACAGAAAAGCCTCCGACTTGCTACCAATGTGCTGAAGAAATACCTAAATCAACCAGCGTTAATGTTCAACAAGTAACCCCGAAGCGCTTCAATCCTAACGTAACGGTTCGAGGAAGTAAAAGGCAAGCGTTGCAATCTCCACCCCAGGTCCTGAACTTTACTGAATCCGCAGACAACATTCGTACTATCATAGAAGAACTTATAGACCTCAAATTTGATAACCTATTCGAAAAACTAAATGCATCGTTGAAAGACACGATTTGTCAGCAATTAAGAACAGTTCAATCAGAAATTAGAGACGTCAAGGAGGAGGTAAAGCAATTGAAAAATAGTGTGGAATTCGTCAACTGCCAGTACGACGATTTTATAAAGGAGCACAACGAAGCTAAAGGCACCATCAAACTATTGAAGGAACAAAACGAAGAAATGGCAAACAGTGTGTCAGATATGCTCGCTAGGATAAACCAGCTTGAGCAAAACGCTCGCTCTAACAACGTCGAAATACAATGCGTTCCAGAGAAGAAAGGCGAAAACTTACTTGATATTGTGACTACCCTGGGAAACACAATTGGAACTAAACTAAAGACTGAAAACATAACAAACTGTACGCGTATCGCTAAGATTAACAAGGATAGTAACCGTCCAAGGTCGATTGTAGTGCAGTTCTCATCACTCCGGATCAGAGACGAATTTCTTGCGGCAAACATAAATTTTAACAAAGCCAATCCGGAAAACAAATTGAATAGCTCACATCTTGGAATTCCTGGCGAAAAGGGCCCAATCTTTATAGTAGATCATCTCTCACCTTATTACAAGTCTCTTCATGCAGCAGCTAGACGGGTGGCGAAGGAAAAAGGATACAAACATGTTTGGGTGAGAAACGGGCGCATATTTATGAGGAGGGTCGATGATTCGGAACAAATCTTAATCCGCAACAAAAAGACTCTGGAAAAGCTATAAATTCACAAATGTATTAAGTATATATAGTATGATAAAACTAGTTTGCATGCTCTATTAATTACAATATGTTAAAATTCTCTAATTTAAATATTTACTACCAAAATGTAAGAGGCTTAAAAACTAAACTTGATATTTTTTTCTTAAAAACTCTTTCTTGCGACTATGACGTTATTATTCTTTGTGAGACTTGGCTCAATGATTCTATATATGACTCCGAAGTGTTCCCAAATCATTACAAATTATATAGGAGGGACCGTTGCACTTCAGGATATCATCAGGCAAAGTCAGGAGGGGGAGTACTTATAGCAGTCTCAAACCGCTATAAATCTTATCGTTTAACAAAATATGAAAGTCAATGTGAGGACATATGGGTAGCAATAGACTTGCCATTAAAAAAAAAATCACCTGAAAAAATTTATTTGTGTAGCGTGTACCTTCCCCCACCTGTACAAAATGAAATGCTGACCAATTTTCTTCATAGAGCTACACAAGTGTTAGAAACCCATAACAAAGTAATTATTGCTGGTGATTTTAATCTGGGCACCATAACGTGGTCTGATAGCTGTAACAATATAATGCCCCGTAGTCTCAACATAAATACCTTACTGGACTTTACAGCATTAAATAATCTTAAACAACACAATTTAATTCCAAATAATATGAACAGAATGTTAGACTTAATACTATCAAATATGGGTGAGCTGAAGGTATTAAAAAGTGTTAATTTTCTCAGCAACATAGATCCCTACCACCCTCCCCTCGATATAAGCGTTGTTTTTAGCCCTTCTGAATTGTTATCCCCTGCCTGCATTGTTAAATATAACTTTCATAAGGCTGATTACGCATTGCTAACAAAAAAATTTGCAGCAACAGACTGGACTTCCAAACTTTCTAAATGTCCAACTATAGACGCCATGACTACAACTTTCTATATATTACTACGGGAAGCCATAATGGAAGTTATTCCAAAATCTAGTATAAAAACAAACAAATATCCAGTCTGGTACAGTAATAGCCTTAGGCGACTTCTAAAAGAAAAATTAAAATACAGAAAGCTTTTTAAAAAATATAAAAACCCTTTGGACTACATCACACTACAGGCACTCAAAAAGAGATGTGAAACTTGTATTAATAGTTGCTATAGGAACTACATCGAAACTATTGAGGACTCCATATCTCGAGATTCAAAGGCTTTTTGGACTTTTATTAAAAATAAAAAAAGTAACCACCGCTCATTCCCCTCTGTTATGCATTTCAATGGGGAGAGTGCTACTAACGGTCAGGATATCTGTAATCTCTTTGCTAAATACTTTGCATCAGTCTATACCCAAAGCCCAAGTGTCAGGAGCATCTCCACATGTAACAATTCCTTTCAAATACTCAACAACATAACACTTACAAACGAAATGGTTTCGAAAGCGCTAAAAAATCTAGATTGCACCAAAGTCCAAAGTCAAAGTCCTATCTACAAAGATGATAAGATCACAATACGAGAGGGCTTCAGTTACCACAAGAAATGCCACAAGTGCTATGTCTGCAGCGAAACCAACCTCCTGAACGCAGAAGTTTTCAAAGGGGTGATATTTTGCTGTAGCTGCGCTCAGAGGATATTTCAAGGATGCTCCACAGCTCGCAGGACCAAAACTATGACCAACGGCAGGGGACGGAGGATCAGGTCCAAGTCGCGCAGGCGCGACAGAGAAAGAACAAAAGGCCATCACGAGATGATTGAAAATAGCAGAGACGGAGTCATAGAACTGGCAAGGCTAGTGGGATCCAACACAGACTCTGATGAGCTACTGGAGAAGAAGCAGAAGAAATCCAGTTACAGCACTACCATACTGCGTAAGCGTCATCCATCGTAAATCCTTCGATGTCCACTGTACGCATGATGGATGGAAAGAAGCACATGAATTGTCTTTGCCCCATTGGTGTAATTGCTGCATGGCGTTCCAGTGTGAGGAAAAATAAATAAATAAATAAATAATAAAGGAGCAGGTCCTGATGGTATACCTCCAATGTTAGCTTCTAAATGTTCAGCAGTTCTTGCTACTCCCCTTACAATTATTTTCAATGAATCCATACAAAAAGGTACATTTCCACAAATATGGAAGGAATCCTTAGTCGTCCCTATTCACAAGTGTAGCGACGAATCACATATTGCGAACTATAGACCAATTTCAATTCTATCGGTTTTTGCGAAGCTCTTTGAGTCTTTGATACGCCCTTTTATAACATCACATCTAAAACAATTAATTTCTCCCTGCCAACATGGTTTTTTAAAAGCTAGATCAACATCCACGAATCTAATGTCATTCGTCTCGTGCGTTGCTTATCATCTAGATAACAGGACATCAGTAGACGCTATTTATACTGATTTCAGTAAAGCGTTCGACAAGGTAAATCACTCAATTTTAGTTAACAAATTATTAGCATATGGATTATCAGGTAACATGTTGAAATGGATAGAGTCCTACCTAAAACAAAGATGGTCAAGAGTCGTAGTAAGTGGTTACACATCTGATCGGTTTCCCACAACATCCGGGGTACCTCAGGGCTCTCATCTAGCTCCAATTTTATTCACCATATTCATTGATGACATCACACGATACCTCAAGTACACAGACTGTTTCTTGTTTGCGGACGACTTAAAAATTTCCAGACCCATTACCTCCATGCAAGACATACAAATGATCCAAGAAGATATAAATAATCTACATAGATGGTGTGTTGACAACGACATGTCTTTAAATACTGATAAATGTAAATGTATAAGATTCACGAGGAGCCCTTCAAAATCACCCTTATGTTACAAAATAAATGGTGAAGTATTGGAGGAGGTTGAGGTGATTCGGGACCTTGGCGTAAACTTGGACAGTAAATTGAGATTTCACAAGCACATTGAAAAAATAATTGCAAAAGGCTATAAAATGCTGGGTTTTGTAATCCGTAACAGCAAAGAGTTCAAAAAGCCTTCTACCAAACAAACATTATTCAAAACATTGGTTCGATCTGGTCTTGAGTATTGTAGTCAGATATGGTCTCCTCATTATGAAATACATATAAAGCGTTTAGAATCTGTACAAAAAAGGTTTATGTGGCACCTTGCTTACCAATGCAATGAAGCTAAACGTTTAAATTCATATGCCTCGCGTCTGAAACATTTTAACTTGAACAGCCTTCAGGATCGCAGACTGCTATTGGATCACATGTTCTTATATAAATTAGTCAATGGATGAAATGAAATGAAATGAAATGAAATCGTTTATTAAGCAAGTAGGATCACCGATCACTTTTACACGTCATGTTTTTCTTTTTTTCTTTTTTTTTTTTTTTTAAACTAGATGAAGCCGGCATTTCCTAACTGACTACCTCTGAGAAGAAATAGCCGAAACAAACTCAGGGATCATCGTCTTTTTTAAAGTCCAGACATTAAAAATGAAAATGTTTACAATAATTTACGTTATAATTACGCATATTGCTTAATAACAATGCTTAACAGAGCGAGCAGCTCAGTCCCAAGCCTCTCTATCCTCTAAATAATCTGAGATTTTATAATACCCCTTTTTGCAAAGTTTGGCCTTTATATAGGTTTTATATCGTTTAATGGGTAAGTTTCGAATGTCCATGGGAAGCTTGTTGTAAAAGTGTATACATTGACCCATGAACGAGTTGCCTACTCTGTGGAGACGAGTGTGATGTACAGCAAGATTGTGTTTGATTGTGATTGTGTGGATATATTGATTCTCCAGATCTTTTGCAGAAAGTTAAAATTAATGCTCCAAGTAGACTACCCAGATCTCACACTTATGTACCCTTCTGTCAAACTCCGTCAAAAACTAACCTAGGACATTTCTCCACCATCAACCGACTAGGTAAACAATACAATGCCTTAGTCAAGAAAAACACAAGCATAGATATTTTCTCAAATAAGTACTCCGTCTTCCGTCGTAACATTTTATCATCATTCACCATCTAACAATGATTGAGCCTTGTCCTTTGTCCTTTTAATTATATGTACTATATAGATTGCATTCTTGCTGTCTTTTCTCTTAATATTATAGAAATTAATAAAAACCCGACCACAAAATGATACATGCTGTGGCAACCTATAATTAAGTCTGCACTCAACATAAGATTTTATATCATTGTAATATATAAATATAACTAGTGTAAGATTTGTTGGTTGTCCTAAATAAATAAATAAAATAAAAAAAACAAGCATTGTTAACTTTCTAGACTCCTTTTGTATTATAATCATATGAAATATTGACAATTTATAAATAATGCTTTGTTTTCCTTGAGCGCCTATGCAACTTTTTATGGCCAAAAAACATGTTAGCCACTGAATTAAGCTACGATCATAACTCAGAACAACTATAGTAATTTAAATTTAAAATCTGATATATTAAATTTTTGCGTCAGGTTTGGGTTTTTTTTTTTTGGGCCGTGGCCATTCTCCTTTAAATTTTAATTGTCAAGCAAGCTTTGTAACCTTTAAAGATGACAAAAAATTGTTGGCATGTGCTTAAAGCACACAAAAATACGTTTTTAAAGTATAAAAAACATTAAATATTAAAAATACTTTTTTCTACCTAATACTTTATTTTTTCCTATCCAAACCACTTTATACGTTTTTTTGTGAAAATAGTTGGTAACCCTACTTGTGAACCATGTTAGTTACTATTACCAATTAACAAAATGGTCTGATAAGGTTGCCTGAACAAGGATTTTTAAAGACAAAATTTAATTAGAATTGGTAATTTAAAATTTTTTAATTAAAAATTTATCGTATTTTTTCATAAAAATGCAAAATATTTATTTTTCAAATTTTTTACAGGGACATCTATGATATGGTTTTAGGTCAGTAAGTGTAGATGGCGCTACTTTCTTTGCCACACGTTCGTTCAAGGGAACTGTCTCCCCCCTGGGCCGCTCGATCTGTCGTGCTGCAGTAAAATAACCTTATTGTAATGTCGTAAAGTTTAAAATTATATTCAGAATAAACCCTAGTGCACGATCCAGTTTTTACGAAATAAAATATAAATTCATGGGTTCGCTAGACTCATACTATCGAGGAGTCTACTACCCGAGCTCTAAAAGCACGATTGTTTTCACTGGCCTGGGGGCTCTAAAGTTTCATAGTTCCAAATAAGCTGATAAAGTTCAAACTGTACCTAGGTTTTAACTCTAAACTGTAAACTCCAATATTAAAAAAATAGTTCGTGAACCAATACGATATTTTTTTAGACTGGCAATATGTCTTAGAAATCTAGTTGTCCTACGCAGAATCGTACAAAAAAACACGAATGTGATTGGTGCATAATTGTTTCAGCACTATATGGACCAATAATATTTTTATTTTGTATAAAATATTTAATAGAAAACAGTTTCTTATTTCCGCCAAAGAAGCGCGGTTTTTGTAGCCTACAATGATTTGAATTTGAATTTTTATTTACAAGGATGTTGAATGTTATCACTACGATCATTAAGTGCTCATTTATAATTTTATATTCATTTTGATATCTTGGACGGTGGAGTGCCGTGTATATGGTGGACAGCTAGGGTGTATGATGACGGAACAAACGGCGAATACCGCGAGACATTCCGCTAGCGCAGCCCTGGCGGACATCGCCCCAGTTGCCCCTTCGAATCGAGCGGTTGCGTAGTCGCGACTCACGGCCGTAGCCTCTAAGCCCTATTTATTTTTTACAATCATGTGTTCCTAAAGTGAATTTAAATGTGAAAAACAATATAAAGTCGATATCCTGTCATTTCAATTTGCGTTAAGTATAACAAGCATTACTATAGTTCGATGTCTAACTGTGCACAAAATGGAAGATTCCTACATTATCGCAAATTTCCACACGCTTTGTCGACTGTGTCTACACAAAAGCACATTCTCGACATCGATATTCGCAGCTGCGCCGGACGACGAAGCAAATATTGCTTTAACCTCCAAACTAGCAGAATGTCTCGACTTGCAAGTAAGTTATGTTAATTTCTGTAGCTTTCTTATTGGTTACAGTATTATTTAAATCCTGGTATAATAAAACATGTTATTTCAGATTGATCCAAATGATGGACTGCCTACAAGGATCTGCTACAAATGTTTGTTCAAAGTTGATAATTGTTCAAAATTTAAGCTACAGTGCACCCAAAATGAAACCAGGTTGAAACAAATCACTGCAAGAGCTAATGAGCTGGACAACTCTAATTCATCAGAACTTAGCAGCTATAACTATGGTTCCCACTCTCAGGATGGCCTAAAACCAAAACCTGAAGATTACATTGTTGAAGATAGTGTTGTGATGGTGGTTGATCCTAGCCTTGACTATGACTCCTCTGAGGAGTCTGAAAATATGGACTCTGTGGAACCAGAAGTTATTGAAAGAAACAACACCCCAGATGGAGAACCAATGACTGAATCCTTTTTTAAAAATGTGTTTATGTGTCAATTCTGCGATCAAGCTTTTGTATCCCAAGAAAAATGTAAGGAACATGAACATACTTACCATGATCCCAATTTACCATATAAATGTGTGGAGTGTAGTCTAGTCTTTGCTGAGCGAAGTCAATATGTGCAGCACACCAAACAAGTACATGGCAATGATAAACCCTATCACTGTCCAGAATGTGATAAGTGTTTTGGAAGACGCTCTGATTTGAGAAAGCACTCTATTGTCCACACTGGCATTAGGCCATATCAATGTCAATATTGCTTGAAAAGCTTTTCCCGCAACACTAATCTTAGTAAACATCTGCGAATTCATGCTGGACATAAACCACATGTGTGCCCTCTTTGTCCAAGGAGCTTTGTGGCAAAAGGAGATTTACAACGGCATGTGCTTGTTCATTCAGGGATGAAACCATTTGCTTGTAGGAAATGTCATTTAACATTTGGTAGAAGAGATAAACTTATCAAGCATGAAATGCGTCATACTCCTATGAGCCCTGCCAAAACAAATACAAACTCATTTATTTTGCCTGAACATGAACAAGATACTCATGATATGGTAGTAAATGTAAACCCCTTTAGCAATCTTATGACTTCTCCTACACAGCTCCATCCAGATTCATCAAATACGGATTATGATCTGCCAAGAGTCCCAGATCATATATCGGGAGAGAGCAGTTTTATGAAAGTACAGAAAAATACTGCTGCTACAAATAAGACAACCCATAATTCCCCACCAAAACAGAAAGCTGCAGCAAATAAAAACAGGCCTAAGAATATTAAATGTCATCAATGTCCTAAGAGGTTCAGTTCTTTAGTTTCCTACAAAACACATGTGTCTATTGCACATATTGGATCCAGGGGCTTCCAGTGCAAACCATTTTCATGCAGCCAATGTGATAAAAAGTTTACTAAAAAGGATAAACTTGATAAACATGAGCAAACTCATGAATGCTTGGTTGTGAATATGCCATGCATAGAATGTGGTGCCACCTTTGAAAAGAAACCTGATTTAGTTGCACATATAAAATCACATTTTTCTGAAAACTTTGATGATAAGATGGCTGAAGCTGAAATTAAGAAAGAAGAGGATCCTGAATTTAATTTGGATGACAATTTCTATGACCTTGAAACTTGAAATATTAAACTATAATTATAGTCGAAATAAGTCTTTACACCACAGTGTTACTTGTTGTTCACTTGCTCGGTACTTAATTGGTGATTTTTTTAAATTGGTGAATGTATGTATAATATTGAGTTTGATGATTTGGGATTATAAGAAGTCCTGATCCCATTCTATTTACCCATTCTATGTGGATTAATAAAAAAATCTCAACACTTTTAACCTTAATTAAGAATGACTTAAACCATTTCTAGCATTAAGTGTTTTCAACCTTCTCATATTGAGGAACAATTTAACCAAAAATTATGTTACTAATTTGTTATGTACATTATTGTTGTGTACTGCAGTATTGTCCTAAGGAAACCTTTTCTTAAATAGATAGGAGTTAGTAATTCATAAAATAGTATGTTAACAAGATTAATGTTCATTCAAACACAAACATTACATGGTGTGCCACACAACCATATATTCTTAGAGTTTAGAGATCAATAACTGTACAATGGACTTACAACAAGTAGTAAAGATTATTGTCCAAATTTTATTATACTAATTAGAACTGAAATGATGAAAGCTGTTATATCCGTCTCCTAAAACTGCCATATTGTTGGGCAAAATACTTGTAGTCTATCCAAAGATAATAATATATTACTTATGTCTAATAATTTTCCCATATAGGGAATTATAATGTGACTTGCCTACATAATTATGTAGGTAAGAATGCAAAAAACTGTCCCTATCACTTAATAGGGACAGTTTTTTGCATTCTTTCATTCAGTCTTCTTTTTTTTAAATCAAATCATAAATATAATCTAATTTATCTATAGTTATCAAGTGATAACTATAGTTAAATTAGATAATAATATACTTATGATATGACTGTTTAAATAATTAGTATAATTATATTTTTTATGTCATAATTATAAACTTGTGTTTGACCACTTTCCCCCTTGATGGTAAGCAGTGATACAATCGTTGATAATAAAGAGTACTAGTTTATTATCGAATCTATTCACTCTAGCCTTGAAATCACTTATGTTTAGTTACTTACATGGTCAAGATATTGCAAAGTAACAAATTCAAGCATTTAAGAACACTAGTAACCAGGATTCTGTACTATGCAAAATATAATGATAATAATTTTAGTTTGTTTATAATTCCAAATTTATACGACATTTAAGTCTTGTGTTTTTTAATTAATAATGCCACTACACCTGTCATATCAATTTGTGGGATTAAAAAAACCAACTGTAGAATCTTAAAATTAAAGTCCTGTTCATTGCATCTTTTGAACAACTTTCAGCAATTTCATTCATTATTGCACAAAAATAAACAAAACTTATTCAAATACTTAATATCAATCTTCAATCATCCATCAGAATAATATTTTCTACATACTAAATGCAAAATTATTCAGCAATGTGCAAATATGTCTATGTAAATATTTATCTGTAATAAATGTTGTCCATTAAAATACCACTCTTGTTTACTTTTCAACCTGTAAGAGTTAACTTGAGATATGAGCAGGAGTGCCTCTAGCACTATTACCAACGCTGTAGTACTGCTTATATCATCCTAACATCTCAAATTAACTCATCAGCACCCTAATTGTTTAACACACTATGTCTATTAATTTGAATCATTTATCTATAGCCAATGCCGTCTTTAAACTATTTGAGGCCCTGGGCACTTTAGGATCATGGGGCCCCTATGACCTTGAGAAAACACTATTTAGTTACAATAAATAAAGAAAGACAAACAAGGTTCTAAATTTATTTTTATTTAGTTACTAACTTTACAAAAATAGGAAATATAAAAAATAATCTACAAAAAAAATCCTTAGATTAATTCTATGTTGATTGCAAAGGTACCCTTCTAGATTTAAGATGAGCAAAATCGTTAATCACATCTTCAAAATCTATGGTATTGAGAATATCACATTCTATGGACATCAGCGACAAACTAGTTAATCTCTCTTGAAGCATTGTACTTCTTAATTCATTTTTTATTCGTTTCAATTTGGAGAAGGAGCGTTCTCCGCTGCAGTTAGTTACCATCATACTTAAAAATATTCTCAATGCAATTTCTACGTTAGGAAATGTGTCTTCAATTTTGTTTTGCTTTAATAGATTATATACTTCCTGTACACTGTTACATGCTTCATTTTCACTCTGAACATTTTTTAAGTATTCTTTTAAATGTTGACATTCTATTTCTAACTCTTTTTCATTTACATCTTCGTGATAGATTTGAGAAAATTCTTTGCATCCTTGTCGTATCTCTTCGGAATTCAGAGTTTTTAAGTGTAAAAATAAACTAAAACGTTGACTGACGGTCTCATATGAACTTTGTCGCTGTTTTAAATGAACACACAAGGTATCGATTATTGGGAGAAAGGTTTCTACGTTGAATCGCTCTTTTCCATTCAATTGGACTGATGGCGCAGAGTCATCAAAAAATTCCAGCCGTGAGCTTCTACGTCTCGTTCTTTGAGATAGATCCTTGTAGTCAGAATCTGGGTTATTTTCTTTGGCAGATGATTCGAAGTTATCAAATTTATCCCTGAGGTTATTAATAAAATCATAAAGTGAAGTCAACAAATTGGTTGCAACGTCCAGTGTTATTGTTTCTTTCTGAAGATAATTACTTGTTTTGTCTATTCTTTCCAATATGGTGCTCCAGATTTCCATCAGTATTATAAATTCTAGATTTCCCATTTTTCTAGACAGACTAAGGGCTTCGTCTCTTGTTTCTCGTGCCTGTTCAGTATCGTTTGCGATGGTGATTAAAGCTTCTAATATTCTTTTATAACCCCCATGCAAAGCACTTACTGCATCAGCTCGGGCTGACCATCTGGTTTGTGAAAGACTCTTCACAACTTTTTTTGAACCTAAATGTTCTGTTAATATACCTATTCCATCTGTGGGTAGAGCCCGAAAAAAAGTTGTACACTTTCTGAACAATTTCAAAAAACTGTGATGCCTCCGGTACACACTTAGCAGCATTGACACCTACCAAGTTTAGTGAATGTCCTGCACATGGTATAAAGGTGGCAAATTCACATTTTTCCTTGATTCTTGTTTGTAGACCACTATACTTTCCCGACATATTTGAAGCATTGTCGTAGCTTTGTCCTCTGCAATCTTTTATGGGAATATCATGTATCTCTAAAAAATTTAAGATGGTCTCCGCTAAATACTTAGATTTATGCTCATTAATAGGTATAAATTTCAAAAACCTTTCAACAGGAACACAGTCTTTTACGTATCGAATGATGAAAGTTAGCTGGTCAATATGAGACAGATCGGGCGTACTGTCAACGCTTATGGAAAAATATTTTGCTGATTTAACTTCATTTATAATTTTTTTAGAACCTGTTTTCCCATTACTTCAATAAACTCATTACATATATTTGCTGATAAATAAGAAATGTTACCCTTTCCAGGATTCCCAAATTTTTTTAAGTGATCTGCAAGAAATGGATCAAATTCACTCAATAATTCCACACAACCCAAATAATTTCCATTGTTTGGAGATCCTAGGATTTCATTGTCGCCGCGAAATGGAAGCCCTCTCGATGCCAAAAATTTTACAACAGCTACAATCCGTTTAAGTACGTTTCTCCAGTAATCCACTTCCTTTTGATGTTGAGATAATAACTCTATATCTACTCTACCAACCGCTTTACTTCGTGCCAGATAAGTCATCATAGATTGCTTATGCGCTGGGCTATTTTCTTGTGTTAAAATTATGTGATTAATATGCTTCCAATCATTACATCCATTTCGAGAGCAAAGATTAACATCAGTTGGGCTAAATAAGCAGCATGAAAAACAAAATACAGAGCATTTGGAAGGCGAATACAGCAACCATTTTCTTTCGACGCTTTCATTGTTCTTTAATTTGCGAATAAATAATGCTTTGTTGAAATATCTCGTCACTAATTTATTACCATCTTTGTAGGTTCTGGATGCCTCGGAAAAGTCAGAATCTTTATTTTGAAAATATACTGGTCCCTTACGAATTAAAATTTCGCGATTTATTTCAACAAACTTTTCGTGAAAATAATCGGCGGGATCGCGCGATATTAATTCTTCTGTGTTGGAAAACTGCTGTTCAATTGACACAGTTGGAGTTGTCGGTTTTAGTGAAGTTACTGAAGTCGTTGCACTTTCGTCGTAGGAATAGTCGCTTTCTGATTCAATCTCTTTTTCAAAATTGGAACATGAAGGTTTAGGAATTCCCGCAATTTGTAATTGAGCTGAGTCATCATGTGGAACATTTATGAGTTGATTGCTACTTACAGAAGTTTCTCCAGTAGTAGTAGTAAAATATGATGTTAGTTTTGGTAACTTTTCAATTACTTCTTTCTGATGTAGAGCTTTTTTCCTTTTTTCAGATCCACTAGGATATGACCGTTTCGACATTTTATATTATAATTCAATATTTAATTAATTTTATAACGAAAATATTCGCTAACACAAAACAGACAAACGACGATTTAATTAAACAATACTATTTTTTTGTCAGAGCTCAAGCACAGTCAGTAACAAACTAACAACTACAAACAAAACAAACGCCACAACATCGCAGACAAATACTTAAAGGTAATTCCCGTTCGTCAAGTCAAACGACGATCGGGAGTCGGGAATTCCCCTTTTTTGTCTTTGGTATTACGAATGACGTTCGAATAGGTTTCTTTAAGATATAAACCACACCGCATCAAAAAATTCTTCTTTTTTTAATTTAATAATTTTTCTTTTAATTGTATTCTTATACTTACATTATAAGACAGGTATTTAACTTAACCTAAATATACTAATATCGGAAAAACTCATTTTTGAGAGAGAGTGGAGTACCTACTTACACCCTGTTTATTTATTCGTTTGATCTTTCTTTTTGACGGATGTCAAATCTGAAATCGATATAACTTTGCAACGACGAACAATATTTTCTTATTTTAATAATATTAAAAATTGTTAATAATCATAAGAATAGACACACAACATAAAAGTACCTGTTAAGGACTCAAGCATTTTCCGAAAGTCTTAAGTGGTTTTTATTGCTTCGAAGTAAAATTTAAATAGAAAAACTGAAAACAAAAACTGAAAAAAATGTTTTTATGTCTAGTGCAATAAAATTGATTGACGAATGAATTTATTTATTTTGAATAGTTTAAAACATACATACAGCCAAAACATTTTTTACACCAATAGATATTTTCTGTTTCCCATCACTGACCCATCTGTCAAAAAGTTCAAGCTATGTTGTATAAGGAATAGCTATCCGCATGCGGCAAACTAAAGCTAATATAATAAGCATAGGTATTGTAGTAAGTCATTATCATCAGATTTTTCAAAATTAATGTTTTTCGGTAATACCTAAAAATCGGTTATCATTTGGTAATCTGGCAGGAACTAGGGGGCCCCATTCGATCGCGGGGCCCTGGGCACGTGCCCATAGTTAGGGATGAAACGATACCATCGAGGTATCGATACTTTTACTCGATACTGAATCGGTCGTAAAGTATCGATACTTACTTGGTATCAATTGAAAAGTATCGATACTTACTCGTATCGAATAGTTTGAGGAAAATTTTAAGTAAAAACCAAAAAAAGTGTTAAATTTCTTTATTATTTACGAAAAAAAGTCTGCTTTTGTAGTACTCCCTAAAAATATCAATTTTTCTAAATGTTTGCCTGTTAGGCGATTTCTTGAGGTAGTTAGTGTTGCGCCAGCTTTGGAAAAGAGCCTTTCGCAAGGTACAGAGGTACCTACTATATTTAAATAAATGCGTGCTTGTTTATATAATGTTGGAAACACGGGCTTTAAATCTTCCCATTCCTCCAATGGGTTAGATTTTAATGCGCAGACTGGATTCGCTAAATATATAGAAACTTCATCGGCTTTCGAGGAACGCTTTCGCTTCTGGCCAACTGCGAGTTGTTTGTGATGTGACCAAAAGTCAAAATCTTCGTTCCCTGTTTCATCTTCAGACCCACTGGTTGACATTGTCACATTTTCCGCAATCATGTTTTTCAATTTTTGTATAGCTTTACCACACGCACTTGCGTCTTGAAAGTGGAGGTTTTTGAACCGTGGATCTAACATTGTAGCCAACGCTGCAAGTGTATTAAATTCAATGAGACCAAATCTTTTCTTACATTCAGCTAGTAGTTTCATTTGCAACTGTGTAACGCATTCTATTGATGATGAAAAGTTCGTTAGCTGCGATGTGAGACAATTTATCATGGGAATGATTTTGGATAAGGTAACGTAATTCTGGCCTGATGATTCTCTTGTAACAAATTCGAACGGTTGTAACAATGGTACCAACTGTTTTAATATTTCAATTTCCTGTCCATTCACTAACTCAGGACCGTCTGTAGCATCCAGTAATAGTTGTGCAGCAATTTTGGACATATCTAAAAATCTATCAACCATATAATATAGTGAATTCCAGCGGGTCTTAACGTCAAGAATAAATTTTTTTGTGCATCCCTCAGATACTCCACTATCAATCTGAATTTTTCTTAGTTTGTCTGATTGTATAACACTGTTTTTAACCCATTTCACAATATTTCTTACTTTATCGATGATACTAGTAATTGTAGTTGAAGTATTTTTTAATGATGAATCCACAATCAAATTTATGGTATGTGCAAAACACGGTAAATGTTTCGCGTCCCCAAGAGATTTTTTGATCGCGGAAACCATATTAGCACCATTGTCTGTAACTGCGCAAGTTACTTTAGACTGCGGTATATTCCAATCTTCCAGAATATCGACAAATACTTTAGATATGTACTCTGATGTATGATTTGATTGAAGTTCCCTAGTAGCAATATTCGAACTGGTAAGAAGTGTTTTCTCTAAAAAATGTACTGTAACTCCTAAAAAACTTTTTTCATTCATGGTTTCCGTCCATATATCAAGAGTCACACATAGCTCACTTGCATTAGATATTCTTGAAGTATATTCCATCTTCACGACGTCGTATTTGTTACAAAGTAACTTTTTAAAATGTGTTGACGAAGGTACTTTGTAATATGGGGCCAATTCCTTCATTAATTTCAAAAAACCTTCTCCTTCTACAACATTGAACGGTCGCATATCCTTGCATATAAAATATAGAATGCACATATTTATATTATTATATTTTATACCACCCTCTGAAACAAAGAAAATTTCGTAAATGTACCTAATTAAAATTACCTATCCAGATTAAATAAGAATTTTTGGGGCTACTTACTTTTTTGTGAAGCAATGTTATCAAACATACATTTTAATGTACTATTAGAATCATCAGACTGTATATTAATATGAGGCTTTGTAGATGTCGATGTCGAGGCTTGAGGGGAATCCGGAATATTTTTTTTATTTTCAGTTTTAACTTCTGAGATATCAGTTTCCTTTTTCTTTCTCCTAAAAATAATTGAAATAAATTTAATATTCATAACATCCGTGCTACTATTTACCGTTATCACAAGGCAGATAAAATATTAACTATCTTTAAATAATTAAATGAATGCTTGATTTATACTTTATCAGCAAATAAGTGCCTACTTTTAAATGATTAGGGATATCAAAAGTTCGATATCGATAAAGTGACGTATCACACAACACTATTCATAATCGTCAACAACACAGGTACCTGATGATTGTTTGTAAATAAATATGAATGTTTTATGTCGTTTGTTTACTTACATTGAAATCTTGTCTTTATCATTAACAGCAACAATATAATCAGGGTGGCTTTTCAAATGCTTATGCAAATTAGAAGTATTGCCACAATAACGCACGGTTTTAAAGCATTTTTTGCAATTTGTGGTTTTCTCGTCGTTTTTTATGAAATATTGCCACACACTAGACTTCGGGGGCCCCATTGTCGCTTGTCAATCACTTAAAAAATTCAAATGCTTCAAACAGAAAACAATCAACATCTGCTGTGAAAAGTTAGGTTACAACACGGACGGAACGAACACTCAAAAAACAATAACAAATGACGACAGAATATTGCGGCGGCGGCGCTGGCTGACTTTTTTTTTTTTTTTCGAGCATAGACAAACAGGTGTGGCGCCAACTACACAAAACTAAGACAAAAAATAAGGGAAAAATCTGGAAAAAATGGATTCAAAACTTTCATTTTCATAATCAATGCTGAAATGAAATATTGTCTTTTGGCATATACTGATATGAGTACTTTTCACCGATACCTACTCGATACTTAATTTCAAAGTATCGATACTAAAAGTACTTGGTATCGGGGAAAAGTATCGAGTATGTACTTGTATTTACTCGTATCGTTTTATCCCTACCCATAGTGCCCAGTGGGGAAGAGGGGACTGTCTATAGCTCCATATATTTGAACAATGAGTCTGTTCAACAAAGTAAAAAGTTGATTTTTTTTTTTTTTTGTTTAGAATTTTTTTTTTTTTTTTTTTTTTTTTTTTGTTAAAGTATATAACACTGAAACTGTTGTTCAGAAAAAGCGCGGGAAACCTTGAACGTGGCGGGCGAGTTTTTTCTGCTTCTTTAACTTTTTAGTGTAAATAATAGTATCATTTAGGTGGTTGTATATATAAATAAGTTTAATTTTACATATTTAATATAGTAATTTTATATATTTGCTGATTTAGGTAAGTTTTTTTTTCTTTTACTCTTCGTGATGGACGACGACCCAGACGACCCTGGTGGAGGTTCGCCTCCGGAGGTTTCGCTTGTAGTCACGGTTCCACATTCAGAAATGGATACAGAGGGTTCCCTTCTAGATACAGATGCTTCCGAGAGCAAAAGCAACAATAAGAGAAAACGTATCTCCTCTCGCAAAATATGCAGGCACTGTAATAAAAAACGCAGGCGCCATAAATCTTCTGAAACAATATGTGAAAATGACTGTCAATGTCCTTCTAAGAATGCTCAATCTGAATTTATACCCCCTATATCAACTAGCACTTCACAACCACTATCATCCCAACAACCCAATACTCATAAACAATCATCTGACCCAAGCACATTGGTAGGTAGAAAACTATATGAGGCGAATGATGCAGCTCCTTACACAATCCACATCCAAAAGATACAAACAAGTCCAAATGATAATGTTTTTATTCACCCAGTCTCTTTTGGTCATTTTCTAAAAAAGAATTGCATAAAAAATATAGTAAATGGTAGTCTGAAAAAAATAGGCAGAAACAGGGTTTTAATCTCATTTACCAATTTCATAGATGCAAATTCTTTTCTAGAAAATAAAACATTGGAACAATACAACTATAAGGCCTTTATACCCTCCTCATCAGTCACCCGGATGGGTGTGGTTAGAGGAGTCCCTAAGGATTGGTCTGAGGAGGATATACTGAATAACATATCTGTGCCTATTGGATGTGGAAAAATTTTAAAAGTACGACGCATCAATAGAAAACATATTGTGGATGGTAAACCAAACTACATTCCTGTTGAAACTGTTGTAATAACATTTGACGGCCAGGTGTTACCCAAAAGAATATTCTTATGTTACAACTCTCTTCCTGTTGAGCTTTATATCTTCCCAACAGTCCAGTGTTTCAACTGCTGTCGATATGGACACATCAAATCACAGTGCCGCTCAGCTCCACGGTGTTTTAAATGCGGTAATAACCATACTGGGGACAGTTGCAATGTAGATGAGGATGAGGCTGTATGCTTTCTTTGTTCCGGATCCCACTTTGCCACAAATAGGAAATGCCCAGAGTTTAGTCGCCAAAAAGCCATTAAGGAAACTATGGCTAACAATTGCATTTCATATGCAGAAGCAGTTAAGTTGCATCCTCCTGTTAACAAAGCATATTCAGAAGTTTTAACTTCTGTTGCAGTTCCTTCACCACCTTTAAGGCAAACATTTGAATCCTCCTCCAAAGGTACTAGAAACAAACAAACAAGTTCATATAAAAAAACTGTATTTTTTAATAAACCCAATAATTCTCCTAAACATAGTACAGGATATGACAAATATACTCATTCTGCCCTAACAAAAGATTATGATATTCCTTTACCATCCATTGGCACAAATATTGACAGTAATAATTCCATAAATAATAAGTCAACTAGAGATTTAATTATCATTTTAATTAATTTGCTAACAAAGAATATGTCTGAACCGTCCAACGCTGCTATACAAAGTATTAGTCAACTTTTTAATAATATCAATAATGGATCAGCTGTCAACAATCCTTCAGTGGAATTGTCGCAGTGTTAACTCTAAAAAAAGCGATTTACTACATCTTATTAATGTGTATAAACCTGTTGTTGTCGCATTGCAAGAAACCTGGTTGAAGCCAGGTTATAACTTTAAAGTCTCCCAATATTTATGTTTAAGAGAAGATAGAACAGATGGCTATGCTGGTGTTGCTCTGTTAATTCATGACACAATACCTTTTCACCACATTCCCATTGCAAATCATAGTGTTGATTTTTCTATAATAGCTGTATCTATCAATAAAATATGTTTTGTATCTGTTTATGTTCCCCACCCTTCATCATCATTATACAACGAAATAGAAACCATAGTAGCAAAATTACCTAAACCATTTTTAATTATGGGTGACTTCAACGCTCAGCACCAGGCTTGGGGTAGCTCCAACTCTAGTTATTACGGGTCAAGGATATTAGACATTTTGGATTCTAATAACCTCTGTATCTTGAATACAGGTCTTGCAACACGTCTCACTAAACCTAATGAAGGGATCAGTGCCCCAGACCTCACGATAGCCAGTCCTAGTCTTGCGCCTACAGTGACCTGGAATACCCTGCCTTCGACTTTTGATAGCGATCATTATCCCGTAATAATAACTATGACAAAATTTATCAAATCTCTATCCAGACGCCGACCAAGATTAGCATACAAAATTAAAACTTCTAATGACAGTATTGACAATGACAGATGGAGAACGTTTAGTGAGCGAGTTGAGCAGAGACTATCCAACCTTCCTGAAAATGCATTAAGTTCATCGACAATTCTGGCTGATTCTTTTGCATCACTCTTGTTGGACGCTGCTAATGAAACATTCCCAACTAAACGATGTAATAATAACATTCCGTCGCCCCCATGGTGGGACAATGAATGTTCTTTAGCAGTGCGCCAACGAAAAGAGGCTGAAGTAAAATATAAACAGTGTACAACATTAGAAAATTTTAATAACCTCACATTAATTATGAACAATACTCGTAAATTATTTAAAAGGAAGAAATGGGATGGTTGGCGTCGTTTCTGCACTTCGCTATCGCCTGACGTTTCTCCGTCATTAATATGGCAAAATATACGACGATTCAGATCAGCATTTAAGGAAACAATACCTCACTATCTGGATGAATCCGTTGCAGATAAATTTTTAGACAAGATAGCTCCTCCTTTTGTTCCACAAATGTCCATCATTTCATCTCATCTCCCTTTCCAATCTCCTGTAGAGGATGTAACGGGCCTTGACAGTCCTTTTACCCTTAAAGAATTGAAAGGTATTTTATCCTACGTAAAAGATTCTGCTCCAGGTCATGATGGTATTCCTTACTCATTCCTTGCAAATTTAAGCGACTCAAGTCTAATTTACTTTTTAAACATAATCAACTCCACAATAAGTTCTGGTATAATCCCTTCCTCATGGAAAATATACGAAGTCATCCCCATTCTAAAACCAAATAAACCACCGTTAGATCCTAACTCTTACAGACCGATAGCCCTTGCCACTGTGTTTTCAAAACTAGCTGAACATTTAGTTAAAAACCGTTTAGAATGGTATGTAGAAAGTAAAGGTTTACTATCTCTGAGTCAGTATGGATTTAGGAAAGGAAAAAGTACCATGGACAGTCTAGGGATTTTCATTACAGATGCGAGATTGGCTTTTTCAAATAATGAATCCATGCTTGCTGTTTTCCTAGATATTTCTTCTGCATACGACAATGTTGATTTAAATGTTTTGAATACTAAACTTTATAAACTAAAAGTACCTCCCATATTCTGCAATTTCATTCTTAATCTTCTCTCAGGCAGACAATTACAAGTTGACATAGGTGAATCTGAAATGAAAACAAGATTAACCTGGAAAGGACTGCCTCAGGGTTCGGTGTTGAGCCCACTTCTTTATAATATATATACCTCTGATTTAGAATTCCATATTTCTGGTAAAGCCAATATTTTACAGTATGCAGACGATCTAGTTCTTTATGTATCAGGACGCTCTGTTGAAAAACTAAGTTCCTCTCTAAACGTCGCTCTAAAATTTCTTAAATCATGGTTGGACAATAATTCTTTGTGTCTTAGTGTTAACAAAAGTAGCGCTGTTTTATTTTCTAGAATGCGTTTTCCTCCTCCATATTCAGTTGTGTATGATAATCAACAAATACCTGAAAATAGCGAAGTAAAATTTTTGGGTATCCTTCTAGACGGTAAACTTACAGGTTTACCACACTGTTATTATGTATTGGCTAGATGTGAACGTTTATTAAATATTATGCGCTGTCTTTCTGGAGTTTGGTGGGGTTCCCATCCATTCGTGTTAAAATTATTGTATAACGCTATTATTAGAAGTATCTTAGACTATGGGACATATTTCTTAGAACCTTGTAGTGCTGTAGGTCTGACAAAGTTAGACTCAATTCAATCAAAAGCCTTGCGTATTATAACTGGTGCCATGAGGTCTAGCCCAATTAACGCACTCCAAGTGGAATCTTTGGACCCTCCTTTAAAACTTCGTAGACAGTACTTATGTGATAAATTCATTCTCAGAACTCTTCAATTTTCCAACCACCCACTTTATCAAAAACTTTTGTATCTTTCAGAAAAAATTGAATGTTCGTCTTATTGGTCAAATAAATCTCTTCCATGCTCTATTATAAGTTTCCGTAAATTTACTTCACTTCAAGCTCCCACACACCGCTCTCAGTATCTTCCAATTTTTTCTGTCTGTTACGAAGCTCTTATTTTTTCCCCTCAAATAAACTATAACTTTATATCGCTAAAGAATGATCGTTATGCTAACTCTAACTTAAACTTCATAGTCGAAAGAGACTGGGCTGATAGGCATTACATTTACTGTGATGCTTCCAAGCACCCAGTTTCAGGCACGATTGGGGTAGCTGTATATCATGAACAATATAACATTCATCAAAAAATAAAATTACCTTCTGAAACATCAGTTTTTTCTGGAGAATGTTTTGGAATTTTAAAGTCCCTAGAATACGTACTTCTTGCGAAACTCAGCAAGTCTATTATTTTCACTGACTCGAAGTGTGCTTTACAAGCACTGCAAAAGTTTCCTTGGTCAGGTTCAAATCATCCCTATGTTATAGAGGCCAGACAGCTCCTACTAAATTGCAAATTTAAAAATCTTGATGTTTTTTTGGTGTGGATACCTGGCCATCACAATATTCGCGGCAATGAGATAGCAGATAAATTTGCTAAAGACGCTGTAGATGATGGTGATAAGTTTCCATATAATAATGTTGTATCTGACCTTCACTGTCTTCCTAAAGATCATCTGTATGATGCCTGGGAAAATTTATGGAATATTTCAAGTAGTCGTAAAGGTCAATATTATAAACGTATACAACAAAGAATACCTCTCAAAGTATGGTTTTCCAAATTAAAACTTTCCAAGCTTGCAACCTCCAGTTTGATACGAATGCGCTTGGGTCATGTTTGCACAGCCTCTCACCTTGCTAGACTTGGGATTATTCACAATAATTTATGTTGTTGTGGTTGTGAGGAAGATTTGAATCATATATTTTTTGCATGCCCCAACCGTGACTCTTCTTCATTCATTAACTCCCTTATTGAACTCTCTGTCCCTCTTCCTACATCAATCCCTACATTGTTAAGCTCCTTAAATTTTGATATTTATAATTTAATATCTACCTTTATAACTATTAATAATATTAAAGTATAAGTTTTTTTATTTCCCAACTCCCAATTTTAATTTCTATTTAATATATATGTTTGGTATATCATTATTTATTTATTATATTACCACCAAACCTGATCCTATTATCCTTTGTTCCAAAATTCCGTAATCCGTTCCTACGCATTTCAATGAATTTATTTGGTTTCCCTACCTTTATACTTGTAGTGGCAAATGCACAAACCGTGCGAGCCAAATTAAAAAAAAAAAAATAAAAAAAAAAAAAAAAAAAAAAAAAAAAAAACTGTTGTTCAGTTAAAATGTTTTGCACAATTACAACAGAATACCTACAGGTTGTAGAGCCATATTTGATGACTAAATGCTGAGGTAAAATAATATATTTTTCTCAGGCTAAGGGCTGGAGGATGATGAGTCTGTTTAAATCAATGAAACAAAACTACATTTTCATACATTTATTGTTATCCTGCTAATGGATTAGCATGTATTGTAACAGAAGTAATTTTTGCTTCTGTGAGTGGTCGGTATGTTTTTGGGTTGACTGTCATTTTTTCTAAATCATCAAGTGCTTCAAATCCATCTATGATTCTGGAACAAAGGATAACAAAAATTTTAGGTTTCAAAGTGCTTTATGTGGTTGGTAAATAAAAATGTCTAAATACACTTATAAGACTGGACAACAAGTCAATGGAATCTGTTAGCTTTACATAATAGTATTAATAATATAATATTTTGTTTATCCACCCAGAGGTGGATTCGCTGAAATGCATATCTGGGAATTCACCCTGACTAAGCCTATAAATCCTGTTAATCAAACTAGGCTTAACCTACTAGGCTATACTCGAAAAGCACAAGCGTGCCGTGTATGTCACAGTGGTCTATACTTGACAGAAAGAAATCAAAGTCCTGAAAGATTTAATATTATAAAGTTAATTTGAACATATTAATGGTACATTTTTTGTGCTAAAAGTATTGACAAAAATGTAACAATAATGGTTATCAATATAAAACTGGAATACATTACATATATACATTTTACGTAGGCATTTATATTGATTTTGGGGCTTGCCATACAGGGCATGCGAGATGCTGTTTTGGCGTGGTGTTCAAAAGGTGAATTCTCATGGTGCGTACGGATAGCGCGTTCCTGTGTTACGCGTAGTTGGGAAACACTGTCCACGCGTACATTGGAAACGCGTACAGCTCCTGTACGGACCGCCGGGAACCTGTACGCGAGGTCAATCGATCCAGAGCGCTCCGCGAGCTCCGAAATTCATAAAGTTGAATCAATCTAATAATATTTTCATTATTGAAACTCTAAGAACACGCGTGTTATTCATTTTGCCGTCCAAATATAGCGTAGCCGGCCGCGTGCGTCCTCTTTGACGCGCGACCAAAAACCGACTAATGGTGGCTCGCGCTGCGAGTTGGCTCGCGCGGTACGCGTACCCCAAGAGTGAACGCGTAGCTGCAGGTATGGACTAGGCGTTCCGGATACGCGTAAACTGAGTACGCGTACCAGGGTACGCGCAATCCGTACGCACCTTCAGACACACATTTTCATGTATGCACCAAGGGTGTTGATTAAAAACCTTGATTATTGTATTAAAGACTAAGGCATAGTCATAGGTCTATCCAGTTGTTCAATCTTATGGAACCTAACCACCTCTCTAACATATATTTGGCATAGCTCTCTAGAATTGGTATTAGCATCTTGTCTTTATCAACTCACTATCAATCCACTGCTAGACATAGGTCTCTCCAGGGCTTGGTCCCATTCATTTTTTCAGAATGTTTGTTACTCTACACATCCCTGGTGATATGTGGTCTCAGCTCCAGGACTTTTCCACTCCACCGACCCATTGGTTCTTCAACAAATGCTTCAGATTGTTTACACTGCAAATTATTCCCCTTATTCATAAACGCTGCTCAAAGCTAACAAGTGATTAACTATTCTTTAACCATTTTTTTTTTTTTTTTTTTTTTTTTAACGAGTGGAAATGCCTTTACGCACCATACCCGTCGCTAGCTAGGCGACGAGCGTGTGTGGGACTCGCCCGGCCGAAGTCGGGAATACCCACTAAAACCACCCGGTTACCGTCGGGCCCTGTGTTGAGAGTGTCACGGGGCCGACCCGAAGGCCAAGTACTCCGTGCCACTCTCAGGGCTTGCCGGCCCTCCCCTGTAGGGCCGGTTTCCGCGCCAAAGGGGGATTACCCGGTAACGGAATAATCCCCAGACGTGGTGACCGTTGTGCAATGCACGTGCGGGAGCTGCCCGCACGCGCTGGTCACACCCTGGGGCTAAAGGAGACGGGGATTCGTCCCCCGCCTTCTTCGCCCCACCCGTCTACGCCGGAGGGGAGCGGCAAGTACGTCCTCTTCCCGCTCCCTCTCCGCAGCCTCCTTCTGCAAGAGGACGGTCTCGCAGAAGGAGGCGGCAGCCTCCCATGCACTCTCCCTTTCAACCATGGCTCGCACCATGGTTGCCAGGGAGAGGCGTCCGCCTCCGAGCGCCGCAATGAGGTCGCGGCGCTCGTTTCGCCAGGCCGGGCACTCCACCAGGGTGTGCTCGGCCGTGTCGTCGGGGGAGTCGCAGTGATGACACCGCGGTGACTCCTCCCGACGGGCGACCCGGTGCAGGTAGTGACCGAAGCAGCCATGTCCGGTCAGTACCTGCACTAGGCGGAAGGTAAGGCTGCCATGCCGGCGACCAACCCATCCCTCCAACACCGGACGAATCGCTCCAATCGTCCGGTGGCCGGCAGAACTATTCTTTAACCATACATTTTTGACCTTTTAACATCACTTAACTTAAATTATCCTTTATGACTAAACACCACAGTGTTTAAGGGGTTTATTTATAAACGATGATTAAAGTTGATGATGTGCAAACGTCTTAAATGTATGTTTAAAGAATCACTAATCACTAGTTAACTTTAAGCAGCATTTATGAATAAGGAAGTGTGTCTTTAGTTTATTAATTATATGCTTAAAAAACTGAGCATCTTTTCTTACCTGCCAAATAGTGTATACTTCAAATCTAAATGTGGTTGTTCCCCATATGTGAAGAAAAACTGACTACCATTAGAGTTGGGCCCATTATTGGCCATGCTCACCATACCTCTGGCATTGTGCTGTAAAAATAAAACATATTGAATAAATATTTATGATTAAAAAAAGAAGAGGAAATAATCTTTGGTTATAAAAAAAAACTCGTTTTTTTCACAGAGTGAGTAGCGAACTATATCATACACCTAAATCTTAAAGTTTCATCTGGATTGACCTCTACATCTCTATTCACCAGTATGTAAACAATAAATTCCATACCTTTAATTCTTCCTTGAATTCGTCTTCAAACTTTCGTCCCCATATAGACGTGCCTCCTTTTCCGGTACCTGTGGGGTCGCCTGTCTGTACTATGAAGCCCTAAAAAACGACGGATAAGTATACAACTCTTTTCTATTCAAATATAAAGGTGTATTTATAAAATCAACGTAAAAAGTACTAAGTCTTACTTTAATATTCCGATGAAACAAGCATCCGTTGTAATAATCGCTAGCACATAATGCCAAAAAGTTCTCACAGGCTTTTGGGCATTGCTCACAATATAATTCTATTTTTATATCCCCAACGTCAGTATGTAATGTAACAGACATTTTCTGTTGGGTCTTAGATAATTTATTCACTATGCTTCAAATATTACAAAGAAAGCAATATTCACAAACTTTGTTTATTATTAAGAAAATACGTCTTTCAAAACAACCTTGTAAATTTTTTTCACTTGTTCACCGTTTGACAACTTGACGTTTACTGTAGACTAGACGTGGTTGTTATTTCACGTAACCAGTTACAATAACCAGCTACGCGATGTGTAACTGAATAACTGGTTACGAGGCAAATTAAAAAGTAGTTATTTTTGTAAATGCGTTATTTCATACACACGTTATGCCGTAGCGGGTAGCCGTATCGTGCATCACACCGGCGGCGCGCGTCGCTGGTTATTGTAACTAGTTACGTGAAATAAGGACCACGTCTAGTTTCGTTTCGTGTGTAACTGTATAGTTGGTGGTTATATTTAACAATACCAGTAGCTGAATTAAAATAACTTGCTACAAAAATAACTTGATTTGTAACAGGTTACGCCGGTCAAGTAACCGGTTACATTACGTTTCTTGAAAAAGGCGTTACGACCCACACCTACTGTAGACATAGTCGTTATTTCACGTAACCAGTAACAATAAAATAACCAGTGATACGATGTGTAACGGAATAGCTAGTTACGACTCAAATTAAAAAGAAGTTATTTTTTAAATGCGTTATTACATACACACGTTATGCCGCAGCCATATCATGCATCACACCAGCATAATTTATTAATTTAATTGTATAGCTACACACTCAAAAAAGGGATTTAATTTAGTTTCGTTTCATGAGTAACTGTATAGTTGGTGGACTTATAATTATGTAAACAATCACAGTAGTTGAATGAAAATAACTAGTTACAAAAATAACTCGTTTTATAACAGGACACATTCAAAACAGTGATTTGATTTAGTTTCGTTTCATGAGTAACTGTATAGTTGGTGGATCACAGTAGCTGATTGAAAATAGCTAGCTACAAAAATAACTCGTTTTATAACAGGACACACTCAAGACAGTGATTTAATTTAGTTTCGTTTCATGAGTAACTGTATAGTTGGTGGATCACAGTAGCTGATTGAAAATAGCTAGCTACAAAAATAACTCGTTTTATAACAGGACACACTCAAGACAGTGATTTAATTTAGTTTCGTTTCATTACATTTTTTTCGTTAACCTGTTTTGAGGCGGTATGTCTTAAGTTTAAATCAAATCAAATCATTTATTTCGGAAAATATCCATAACATTCTATAGGATGCATTTTGGGGAGTGTGCGAAGGAATTGCATGATTTAATTCCCCCATCGGACGACCCGTCATACGGCGAGTTTCCACCCTTACGTTGTTAACACCATTACGATCCCTTCGTCCGGATCGTAATGGTGTTAACAACGTAAGGGTCGCCTCCTCCTTTATACCGCGTACATCGAGAGACTGGAACAGTTTGCCAGCTGTGGTGTTTCCGTCGGACTACAATTTGAGTGTCTCCAAGGCTAGAGTGAATAGGCTCTTAATAAACTAGTGCGCTTTACCATCAACGACTGTGTCACTGCTTACCATCAGGCGGGATTGCGGTCAAGCGCTAGTTTATAATTTTATATATAAAAAAAAATAACTACTACAATCTGTCAGATTTCTTTATTACATTTTCAACTTTATCCAAAGAGTATAGTAAGTATATAGTTACAGAGTGCCAACTCTGCGGTAAAATTTGCATGTATGGAAAGTGATGCCCTCTACCATTTGGCGGGTGAACAACTACTAGTGAATGATATAGGTACGTAGCTATACGTATGTAGCTATGTATATTACAGCTACGTACCTATGCATACGTAGCTATGTATGTTATAGCTACGTAGCTATGTATATTATAGGTCTGGGTTTTCAGATGATTAAAATAAGTATTGTAAAAGTATTATATATTAGTAATTTATTTATTTTATAAGTGGAAACTTAACAGCTGACAGTATGTAAACATAAAATCGTTACATAAAACATTACGCTAATATGAAGTACACCGAAATAATATTACAAATTAGCCGAAAGTATCACAAATTAACAGTTTGGGGTTGAAACTTTGTAACTAGGATTAAAGCCGAGATGATGAGTATGTAGCGCGTAGGTCGTGTCGCGTAATTAAAACTCAGATAAATCGAACTTTGTGTATTGCACGAATGTAAAAGAGTACAATGTATTTGACGTGTACAATGACGTGACACAAGAGTGTGAACAAGGAATGGACTGCAATGTAATAGAATGGAATAGAATATAATAATGATGTAGAATATAATAATAATGTGTCTTACAAGCTATGCACTCACTTAACTTACTAACTATCTCTAAATAATAGTGGGGTAACCAATAGCAAATCAGCTTGCTGTCCTGCGATGTCCACGCGGTGTTGCGTGCGTTCTCGATGCTGATTCGTTGATCGAGGCAGGCCGCGACGTATGATTGGTTAATGTAGAAAGCGCGCCAATTCGTCACGTGCTAGAGGACTCGCTATGGTTCCCACGGACCTTGACTGTTGGTCCTGCAGATGTGTTCCGGGGTGAGATTTATGGGAACCCTCGCTGCGGGAGTCAGGGTCGCAGCGACGCGCGCCATAACTTCCGCGCTCCTCGGTGTGATCTGGTGTGATTTATAGTCGAACTTTGTGTAGCGCCTGCTACACTGTGATCTGGTGTGATTTATAGTCGACCTTTGGTAGCGCTAGCTACAAGTATTTATGGTCTGTCTCCACAAAGGTACTGATTATTTGTTGATTACCTGTAACATACAATGCAAGGTCATTACCAGTTCACATTGTGACGGGGTCCACGAAGACCAATGCCTCCTGGATCAGGGTTGTGGGTTGGTTAAAAAAGAAACCGTGGCCCTGGCCGTCACACAGGCAAGTGAAGAAACATGGGTGGGTTTTAGTCAGTAGAAGTCAGACACGCGCTCAATATGGCTCATACAAAATAGAGAATAAATATAGCGCTTTAAAGCATAATTAAGTTTGTGTGAAATCAAATAACTAAGATGTTCTATCTATTTATCAAATCCGGAAATTAATAATCCAAAATCCCTGCTTCTTCTATTTCTCTGTAGAGTTCATACAGAAATAAATCCTTTTAAAAAATCACCCCTCAATTGATTGTAAATATGAATTGAAACAATTTGGTATGGTAATAAATGTTGTGTTCACACAAATATTGAGCTAACTTAATTCTACTTACGATTCAAATTAACTGTTGGTGTTGTTGAATAAATAAGACGACCTCCAGCTGTCTTGATTGATCAAAATCATCTTTTGTTCTTATAAATCTTCATATGATCACTTTCTCTAACTTGGCTGCTAACAGCGGCTATCCAAGTAGTGAACAAATCAGGGTCCTTTTCAGGGTTTGGGAATCGGAGAAGGGGTACACCGTGTGCTACTGAAATTGGAATGTTTGTGAATAATTACTTATCAGAATTTGGCCAAAAAATAAATAAATTATATGATATAAAAACCTTCTTATTTATATAGATAATACGGAAGGGTACAGTAATAAACACTTACCTCTTTAGGTAAGTGTTTATTACTGTATTGTATTTTTGACTGTGATACTTTTATCACAGTCAAAAATACAATATTTTCTTGGGAGTTGAAACATGATAACAAATCATGAAAATTGAACTTCAACTTCAACTCTTGATCAATGGCCCTTGTGGAAGAGACACCACAATTTTGCCAATAACACGTGCATACATCATATCAATCTTTGTTATATTCATTCAAGACAAGTCTAAATAAAATAAAATTGTTAAATTCTCTACCCGCCATCTTGCTTCCTTATCTCAAAAATCGAAATTGATAATTATGACACTTGGACTTGACCTTTATTTGACCCTTGGGATAAGATGGCTACCCAGTTGTTCACTCGCCAGAGTTTAGATGTCGCTGTCGGCTGTAAAAATTGATGAAGTACGTGTGCCTCCCCTGACTTTATCTAAGTATAAAGCTTTATAAAGGCTCAAGGTTGAATGGGAATTTTTGACAGTTTTGGATAGGTTGACCTGTTGTCGTCCGTACAAGATAAAATAAAGACACAAACTTATAAACTAAAATACATTTATACATATATATAGACAATCCAGTCTGTTGGCAATCATCGCGAGGACGGTGTTGTCGCTGTCCCGCACTCTGTGCACCAGAGACGTGCAGCGTTTGCGCATTGTCGCGTGAAAGCAGTCGGTACGAGCCTCCTTCGCGAACATGCCCGAGGCGCTGCAGTGGCGGGGTAGCCTCAGCACTGCCCTAAACAAGTTTTGTACTGAACGCGGAGGGCGCTGTATGCCGCACGGGTATAATCAGCCCACAGGCTGCACTTGTAAAAGGACGTACAGTAAGCTCTAAAGAACGTTATCTTTACCTCCCTCGAACAACGCACAAACCTACCCCTAACTGACAACACCCTCTGCTCCCGCTTAATGTCCACATCTTCTTTCAGGTCAGCTGTATAAATGTGATCTAAGTAAGTATTTAACTTGCCTCACCTTCTCAAGCGATGCTTTATTTATAAACACAGGAGGCGCACTCTTCAGCAAACAGCATGAATTTACTCTTACCTGCATTATATTTCAACTCATGGCTCGAAGCATACTCTTAACAGGTCCCCAAGAGTTCCCTAAGATGGCAGACCGATGCACTCAGCAGCACCATGTCATCAGAATAACTCAAATTATTGACACATACTCCGTCAACATGGCAAACAACATGTTGACTGCTCAGCCCAACGATCAGGGCGTTCATATAGAGGTTGAAGAGTGCAGGAAAGGTCAACCCCTGCTGTCTCACCCCACACTTCAATTTATAGGGCTGTGACATTACACCCGCTCATCTGACGCTATTGGTCTGGTATCTGTACCAATAGATATTTTATATATTTAAGAGTTCCGGGAGTAACCCAATACTCTCCAGTTTCTCCCACTGTATGTCATGTGACACCAGGTCGAAGGCCTTGAAAAGATCCAGGAAGCACGCGTACACAGGAGTTTTACGATCAGTACAATACCTACCTGACGACATGCTGACTCAAAATTGCAGTTTCAGTGGACAGTTTGGCCGAAACCCAAACTGATTGTCATGAAATGACAAATATTCACCTAGGCGATTAATAAGCAAGCCATCAAACACTTTTGCTATAACTGTTGCAAGTGAAATAGGCAGCGCCAAACAAACTATCGTCTAAAACTAATTGTACGTTATGAACTTGTTTGATCCAATCTGTCCAAACTAAATCCTTAGTAAAATGATTAGTAGGTACCACACTGTCCTTGTCGCAGGAATTTTACAGTAGGCTCGAAAACAGTCATTCTATAAAGGCATGAGGATTGAGGAACACCGAACAGGGTGTAGGTAAATTGGAGATGAGTGACCCCATAGAAAAGAGACGGACAGATTTTATGTCTGTCGGGCAATTACCCGATGACTTATGTATTATGTAAGCTAGTTGCGCGGTAAACTCTGTATGACATGCTGTACGCATGTGAAATTGTAGATATCGCTACAATTCCCTTTCACCTATTCTACTTCCACCTACTCAGGATCCACGGGTGTTTTTCCATTTTTGTCATACATATTAATATTATAAATACGAAAGTAACTCTGTCTGTCGGTCTGTTACGCTTTCCCGCTTAAACCGCTCAACCGATTTTGATGAAATTTGGCACAGATAATCTTTAGACCCTGAGAAATAGACATACAGACCTACCAACTTATCAGTGAACTGAGTGGTAGCGACACCGTCGCTTTAGTGTTGCAAATTATTAAAAATTACCCATGATTGGGTATGTCAGATAAGAAACTAGGTCAACATATAAACATAATTTTATTATTTTAAACAGTACCTAACATTAATACTAAATATAAGTCTTCAAATATAAGTACTAAATAGTCTCCTAATATAAGAAAATTAATGCAGGTATACCAGCGATTTCTCTGTCATTAAATTGACATAATGTAGGTAACCCACTTACAAACTAACCCCTTTATTCATAAACATTGCTTAAAGTTAACTAGTGATAAAAATATGTGGTAATTTACAAAAAGAGAGTAGACAACACTAACCTGTAGCTGCCATAATCGAATGACATTTCAACATGGCGGCCGTAGTTCCAATTTTCTCCATTTCACAGATAAGTTGGTAGGACAGTAGGCTACATTTTATTGAAATATTTGATACCCCCGAGGGAACCTAAAAAGCGCGATATAACCGAATTCCACGCGGGCGAAGCCGCAGGCGGAAAGCTATTTATGGATAAAACGAACGACCACCCTAATTGCGTATGACATATAAAATCACAATCTGAATAAATTAGAAGCATTTTGCTCTATTCAAAGAGTTTGAAATGTTACAAATTCATATGCTTTCTACATTTTAGTATATACAATAAAGTTTGTTGTATGTACATACAGTAGGTATGTTAAGAAAACCCTGTCCGACCCGTGAAGGTGTTGTTAGGTATCGATAACTCATTCTACTAATGCATACAAAACCGGGCTAAACTTTAAAAAAAAATACCCCCTAAAAAAAAAATATTATTTCGCAAAAAGAGGTAACTTAATAAATGTGCGTTAACCACCCTTCCGCGGGCGGCGGGCGGCAGGGCACGCGGCACGTGGTCGCATCGCTATTCGCCCATAATAATACCGGTCTTTTCACTTTTTAAAAATTACCAAATTTCGAGGAAGTTGGAATTAATTCGCGGGAAAAAAAAAAGATTATTTCAAAATTCATTTGTATTGGTACTATGATGATTACGTAAAATTTTATATCATATTTGGTCATGTGTTTACCTAACCTTTATTATCCTTATGGGTCGGACAGGGTTTTCTTAACATACTGTATACTCGAAAATGTGAATATTTCTTACATAACATTCGTAAATGTAGTGAATGGGAATATAATGAATACGTGTAATTTCGTTGGTAAATAATAACGCAATAAATATTTTTCAACTGTCAAGATAAATCGCATTCTTACTGATAGTCTGTTACGCATTTACCACTCTTTGCATTTACCCTACTCTGGTCCACATAAACCCTGGTTAGAAAAAACTGAAAGTACACACATCAAAAGTGTCTAGGGATCAAGCATTTTTATGCGGATTTCTTGAGATTGAGATGTGGCTTTGTAATAAATTTATGATTTTATAAATTTATATGGATCCTTTTTGGTGCATTTCATAATTTGAATCAGGAACTGTGAATCAAATTCGAGTAAAAGATGAAAATCAGCTGTCAATATTTTCCCTATAAAAACATACAACGCATTGAAGACATTATTAGTGCTACTGTTTCCCTACTACTGATTAAAACCAACGTTATTATGGAGCGGCGACGTCATTTAAGCAGGGAAGAAATGCTCAGAGCCGTGGGAATGATAGAAGCTGGTTCCCGGCAACGTACTGTGGCTTTAGCTCTGAATACAAGTCAGAGTGTTATCAGTCGACTTTGGACACGTTACCGAAGCACTGGTACCGTGGCTGAGCGCCATGGAGGACGGTATCGCTGCACCACACGGAGACAAGACCGATACATTCAAATCTTAACTCGAAGAGCTCCAACAATAACCGCCATGATGTTAGCCGTGAGGCTTCATCACTCTTCAGGGAACTTAATTAGCGACCAAACAGTCAGAAACCGCTTGCATGAAGTGAACCTTCATTCCCGAAGACCGCTACGGGTACCACCTATAGCAATGCACAATCGTAGGATTCGATATCAATGGGCTCTTGAACACAGAAATTGGGCAGAAGAACAATGGCGTTTCGTGTGCTTTTCTGATGAGTCTCGTTTTGGTATGAGACCGGATACAAGACGTATACGACACTGGAGAACCCCTAGACGCCAACAGCGATTAAAATCCTGCCAGGAAGTCCATCCTTATAGTGGTGGAACCATCATGGTATGGGCGGGTATTTGGATCGGCGGAAGAACTGAGTTGATTTGGATCAGAGGCAACCTCAACGCTCAAATTTATGCTGAGACGATTGTATCAGACGTCATCGTTCCTCTACAAGTGCAAATCGGTCCCTTATTTCAGTTAATGCATGATAATGCACGACCGCACACCGCAAGAGTTGTAAGACAGACTCTCGCCGCAGCTAACATCAATGTCCTGCCCTGGCCTGCTCAGTCGCCAGACTTCTTCATGAAGTGAACCTTCATTCCCGAAGACCGCTACGGGTACCACCTATAGCAATGCACAATCGTAGGATTCGATATCAATGGGCTCTTGAACACAGAAATTGGGCAGAAGAACAATGGCGTTTCGTGTGCTTTTCTGATGAGTCTCGTTTTGGTATGAGACCGGATACAAGACGTATACGACACTGGAGAACCCCTGGACGCCAACAGCGATTAAAATCCTGCCAGGAAGTCCATCCTTATAGTGGTGGAACCATCATGGTATGGGCGGGTATTTGGATCGGCGGAAGAACTGAGTTGATTTGGATCAGAGGCAACCTCAACGCTCAAATTTATGCTGAGACGATTGTATCAGACGTCATCGTTCCTCTACAAGTGCAAATCGGTCCCTTATTTCAGTTAATGCATGATAATGCACGACCGCACACCGCAAGAGTTGTAAGACAGACTCTCGCCGCAGCTAACATCAATGTTCTGCCCTGGCCTGCTCAGTCGCCAGACTTGAACCCGATTGAGCATGCATGGGATATGCTACAGAGAAGAGCTCTGCCGAATATGGAGGGTATCCAGTCGCAAGAAGACCTTTTTTTGTTGTTGCAACGAACATGGGCGGCCATTCCACAGCGTGATTTGGATGAACTCATTTTGAGTATGCCAAACCGATGTTCTTGTGTTGTTAGTGTTCGCGGTAGAAACACGGAGTATTAATTGTTTAAGTTACCCAATAAAATTTTAGAGAAAACTGTTATTTCAGTCTTTTTTCGAACTTTTGTGTTAGTGGTTCAAATGTCAAATATCCCTTTATTAGGAAAATGGCAAATTTCTTTATTAATGCAAAGGTGACTTGGTTTATCGTTACTGTGACAAACGAAAACACTTTATTTGATGAATCCTTAAAGAAAATTTTAATTAATATCAATCAGGAGAAAAGTTATTGCAAAAATATATGTTGATCCCTAGACACTTTTGATGTGTGTATTAGGGAGAGGCCATTGCCGAACACGCTGAAAGTAAAGGTGCGTATCGACTATGCGCTCCAAGAGGCCGAACATTGGCGCGCGCTCCAGCCGCGCAAAATGGATACCACTTTGGAACGCGCGCCAATATGTTCGTTGGAGCGCGCGAACGCGGAGCGGGCCGTTCCGTCGGGTGTCGGTTTTTTACCACGCATCAAACGCGGCGCGCGCGCCTGTTGAGACGGACGCGTTGGATTTTTTTGTGTTTGTTGCGCTCCCATTATGGATAACCAAAATTGCCGTAAGTTAATACAACTATATGGTACAAAAGAACTGCTGTGGAATAGCAAAAGTTCTTCGTATCACAATTAATCGCTGAGAGAAGATGCTTGGAGAGAAATCAGTAGTGAAATGGGATTCCCTGTGCCGGAGTTGAAAAAAAAAATGACTGTGCTCCTATCATCGTTGACTGGTTGGCTCTATCAAGTTTCTCAAGTAATAGAAATCTTCTGTCGACATTCTTGTGAAGTTTTTTATTGTGTCTTCTACCACTTCGAACTGCATATCTCTGATAAGTGCCACTCCATACTGCATTCTTTTTCGGTACAGCTCTTTCATCCAACAACGCACTTTTCGTTTCTCCTTTTTCTTCTTTATAATACTGTGAATAATTACAAAAGCTGCTGCTGCTCGTACACGACTGGCTTCCATGACGAAGGGTCAAACACTGGAACAGCTGCCGCGCGCGCCAGGCGCGCTTAGTTGAGATACTTCAAAAGTTTGGAACGCGTTCCTAGGAACGCACTCTCGGAACGGTCATTCATGGCGCGCGCGGCAGGAGCGCGAAGTCGATACGCACCTTTACAGTAACAACCTTTCTTTGTTCGATGGTACGGCTAGCGTAGTGGTAAAGCCATTGACTGCTGCGTTGTGTGTTGCGGGTTCGATTCCCGCACGCAATATATTGTTTTGCCTGGCACGGAATTATACAGGGTGTATCTGACATCGTAACGCAAACTTCCCGAAACATTCACAGTGTTTAAAAAAACTGTGGGCTCGGCCTTTGAACGTTGCAAGCGTGCCGCCGTGCGGTTTTGTAGGTATGACGTTGATCCCTGATGTGAACTCTATTAAATCAGCTGATAAGATAGTTTTTCGAGTTTAGTTTTCATTGCGCGTTTATGTGTAAGTAATTAGCGAAATAAGTAATTTTTACTTTAAAATCTTATTGGGTTATAAAAGTACAGCAATTATGAACGGTCTGAAGTGAAAAAAACTACATACGTACATATTTTTTTAAATCATGAAAGTGCCGGCGAAAAATTTTAACACTGGGGGGTTCAGAATCATGTACTGGACCCATGGTACTCGTTTGTGCGTCGATGTCAGGAGACACTCTTTACTTAATGTATTTATAATATTTGTATGGCCATTTGTGTACGTGGGTTTATATGTTTGTAAATGCCCCTACGATACAGGAGAAATCCCTAGTTACGGAACCCCTAGTTGCGGAACTAAGTTTTAAATAAAAAAAAAAGAAAAACCGTTCCTTTAGGTACAAAATGGATTTATTGAGATCATAACTACACTAATAAAAAAGTTATTCACAGCCGCCTTCTCGTTCATTATGCTCCTGAGTGTGTCCACCTGTTCCTTGATTTGCGTAGTTGCCAAGTAACCTCTGACCGGTGGGGTCGAAGGGCGATTTAAGGTGTAAAGTCGCTTTGTGCTTCTGTCCCATGACTTCGATTTCGTAATCGCCTTCTTTCAAAAACTCTTTGGTAACTGTTGAACCTTTGTTAGTGACGTAGCCAATACCGATTGGTTTGTCCAGGTAGAACGCATAATCTCCCCTTCTTAGGTAGCCTACGGGTTCGCCATTTCTAAATATAGCTTCTTGTCCGAAGACAGCCACCTGCAAGGATTAATAAAATTGCCAATCAAAAAAATAAAATTAAATACGTTGGTATTTTTTTTTGTTTTTTGTTTTATAATGTCCTGTCATCATGTAATAGTCCGAATTAGCTTTATACAGAAAGAACAATTTGGAACAGTTCCGGGAAATTTTTAAATTCGTTATAAACTTCGTATTTTTTTCTATGGACTTTTGTTAAGACATGACGTCTATTGGGTCCGCTTAAGTTATTTAGAACTAAAAAAACGGTCGACAGCACGCGCGCTTTCTTTTTCGAGAATATTTGTCAAGCAAAATGGTTAAGAGCGTTTATTACGCACAACTGGTAACGTTGCATTTTGTTGTCATATTTCGTGGTTTTAAATTTTTATCATTAAATTGGAGCTACATATATTTTAAAAACGTGTTCTACTAACTTAAGAATTAGGTGAATACTGGATAAAAAGTAAGCAACCATAATGTTTACAGTTATTTTACTATGAAAATAGTAATTAAAGGAGATGTTTCATTTTAGGCCACCACTATGTACGCTATATAGATAAAAAGGAAAAAAATAAAAGATTTTCATAACAATACTACTAAATTAATTTGAATAAAAATACAAGTATATATAATTAATTATTTAAAACGTTTGTTAGTGAGATAACCCTGTATTAAGGTAGCCATGTCAGTGGTTATGACGTTTGATTCGCGACTTTGACAGTTCTATTTTCCCCTTGTGTTCGTGTCGAGTGTTGATTTGAGTTGATTGTGTTTATTTATTGGGCCGTATGTTCGGAATTCATGTTTTGTTTTTTTTGCAGTCATATGGTAGATAATATAGATACGACAGCCTTAGATACATGACACGTCAATGAAATGTCACTGTCAAAATCTTATTTCGCTTATTGCTGACCACCATATTTATTAGTAGTCGTGTTGCACTCCTTGGCCGAGTTAAATTGAATCTGTATAAAAACTAAGGCAAAATATAGGAAATTAACATTAAAAACAGTTAACTATAGAGTAACTATACCTAGCATTAAGTGTACAATGTGCTGGCCCAGTCTCCATACATTTCTGAAACATCTCCTTTATGAATAGAAGGCTAGATGGATTGGGTGTTAGTGAAATCGCGGGTAGAGGCGATGTTATATCTTCGTCTGTAATATTGAAGGAGAAAAGTTTAGGTAAATGATGACAATACAAACCTTGCTCTCAAGTGTAAAATACGCGTATTTCTTGGTTACTCCGTTAGTTCTCGCACTGGTGACATGTTCATTTCCGATGTAATCGCCGTCTTTTCTGCACGTGAAACCCAAACCAGCTTCTATAGGATTGTCATCTGATCTCAAGTCTGAGTTCCACAAGTGATATCCTGAAATTTAATTACAAAATAATGTTTTACTTTATACTACTACCTTATATCTTGTTTGATTAGAAAACATTAAAGAGATTAAAGATAAAAAGTTATTTATTGAAATTAGGCTGAGAATCAGTACTTTTCGAATGTCAAAATTACAAAAGGCAGTCCCACAAACCGCCCGCCTTTCACCACTTTCTAGTGCTTTTGATAGAAAGAAGAAGTAGGAGCATAGACCAGTTAGAAGTATCATCGTAAAATATATCGTAAGTGGGAGATTATACCACTCTCAAAATTTATAACGTTTCCACTGCTTGGGACTCGGGCCTTTTGTCTACGAGAGTGAGTGAGCAATACATCTATCATGCGATCCCAAAACGGGGAGAACCAAAAATTCAAAGACATGTTACATTGGTTCACGTGTCTTTTTTGGTTCCAGAGCAAGCAGTGGTGATAAACGTAAATAAATTAAAGGTGTCGAGGGCCTATGTATACAACTTGTGGGCCGTGTATAACGTGTAGCCGATAGCATTGGTGGCTGTTACCGCTACCCACACTGTGCCTGGGTGTTCAATCATGACACCAGTCCCTCTCATATACAGCAAGCCTGTGAACCCACAGCTGGAAAACTATAGCCTGATTATGTAAATGAGTGAAGTTTTCTGGTCACAGTTAAGACGTGCGACAGCCTCCGTGGCGTAGCGGTAGCGAACGCGGCGTGGTCGTGCCTCGGAAAGCACGTTAAGCCGTTGGTCCCGGTTGCCATACGAACATTTAGTAGCCTCAAAAGCCCAACAATTGGTCTAACTGCAATGCTTCGATATCGCCTTCGGATTGTGGGGTCAGACGGCAGTCGCTTCACGGGAAATATCAAAGTTTAGCCAAAATCAGCAGTTAGACTGGTAAAGCGGACCCCAGATTCCAAAGCTGAAAAGCTTCGGATGCGATTGGGATTAACGCTGAGATGATGATGATAGAGTGAAGATGTGCGACTGCCGACAATTTGTCTTTGTGTTTCATATTTTGGTTTTGTCTGCCTTATACAGTATGTTAAGAAAACCCTGTCCGACCCGTGAAGGTGTTGTTAGGTATCGATAACTGATTCTACTAATGCATACAAAACCGGGCTAAACTTAAAAAAAAAATCCCCCTAAAAAAAATAAATATTATTTCGCAAAAGGAGGTAACTAAATAAATGTGCGTTGACCACCCTTCGCCGCCGCCCGCGGGGGGCGGGCGGCAGAACACGCGGCACGTGGTCGCATCGCTATTCGCTCATAATAATACCGGTGTTGTCACTTTTTAAAATTCGCGGGAAAAAAAGATTATTTCAAAATTCATTTGTATTGGTACTATGATGAATACGTAAAATTTTATATTATATTTGGTCATGTGTTTACCTAACCTTTATTATCCTTATGGGTCGGACAGGGTTTTCTTAACATACTGTATAACTGCTTTTATTAGTCTAAGCTACCTTTTTCAGCGCTCAATGAAGTCAAAGCCCTCCAGCCAGCATTCTTCAGTCCCTTAGCGCGGCTCAAAGCCTTGTATACCGGTATTGCATGTGCGGACGGCACATGGAGTTCCCAACCCAGTTCCCCGGACCATGTGACCCGAAGTGCTCGGCAGCGGTATTTTTTATCTTCGGGATTGTTCGGGGTACGAGTCACGTGGATGCTGCGTTGCGTGTTCACTGGGAATGCGTGGTTATCGAGACCTGCTTCTGTGTAGCGCTCTAAAATGCGTTGGCTATTAAAAAAAATATTAGTATTAGTTTAAATACGCTAATAGCAAATATTGACAACTGCCTTTTATCATAAAACGAATACACGTATTTAACGATTTTTCTGGAACAATAAAAAATACAGAGACTGAGACGCTATGTAGATGTCAGCATTTTTAGTTAGAACTTGTTTGTATATTCTATTTTTTTTTTTTTATAATTATAAACTAGTGCTTGACTGCAATCCCGCCTGATGCAGCAGTGATGCAATCGTTGATGGTAAAGCGCACAAGTTTATTAAGCCTATTCACTTAAAAAACTTAGGAATAGGAAGGATGACAGCAGTTGTGCGAGGTGATGCAATCTTAAACCCAAGACCAACACGACCAACGATGCTGCGCCAGAGGGAGATTGATCTGGAGACTCTCCACGACCAAACTCCCGACACAACAACATTTGGCGCATCGTACCCGGCACACATCGCAACACAACTGCTCAGACCCGTCCTCCGTACGGCTTCACCAGACATCATGCCGGAACACGACGAATCGCTTGGCGGCAAGGCCTTGTCTGGTGAGTGGTAACTAATGCCGGCAGCCGATGTTATGGCCTACCACCGAGAAATTACTGATGAATAAATTAAATTCTTGATGCTTTAACCCTGCAAAAGTTAAAGGATAAACGAATTTGTTTACTGAAAAGGTTTGTTACTGACCTGTCAGGTCCCTGTAAGCTAAGGATGCACAATTGTTTGGTGACGTCAGTGATGGTAGCCCTCAAATTGTGTGTCTGGATGATTCGGCGCATGTGCGCCAGTGTGTGGTTCTGACTGAACCCGCTTGTCACAACATAGTAGCCACGACCCTGGTTACAAGAATAATTATAAAGAGTGAGTTTTTGAAAAAGGATCCAGTTACGAGTTAGGTACTTAAAATGATTGACGACGTCGAATCTCAAATGACGCAAATAACAACCAATTTAACCACTTTGGGAGGTTTATATGTACTAAGCCATTTGGTGCCTAGGACCCAGTGTTACAACACCATGAAACTTGGAAATGACCAGAATAACACAATGAGGACTCGGAAGTGTCCATCGTGTTTTTCGGGATAGAATTAGCATTGCCATTAAACGTGCCTCAAACTTTTATAAGTGTATTAAAACTGTAAATAATATCTAATAAATATATAATCAAAAATTCAGAAGTTTCAGTAGGTATCCGATTCAATATCAATGTTCCGTCACACTTTTAAAGTTTAAAAAAAAAATAAAAAACCGACTTCCAAAAAACACTACAAAGTGAAAAATAACTAATTTCGTAAGTCGGTGTCTGGTTTTTGTATATTCGTTTTTAACACCGACTTCCGAAATTAATCATTTTATGGGACCTCCTGGGAAGGATACAGAATCAAACAAAATCGGTCCAGGCGCTTTATAGTAATCGGTGAACATACATAAAAGAAAAAAAAAAAGATTCCGACGAATTGAGAACCTCCTCATTTTTTTGAAGTCCGTTAAAAACATTAATTATAATCGTTGTCAACTCATGCGCATACCTTGAAGATGGGCTCATGTAGCTGCCCAGTGCCGCTGTCTAATATAGTGACTGTCACATCCGCTTCCACTCCGCCCTTTTTGTTCAACATGAGAGAATACACCACCCTTGAAGAATAAAAAAAATGTTTACTTTTTATTGCATTATTAAAAGCTATGAAGAAAAAAATATTTTATTTTCACCATAAAGGTAGAAAATCTTGGTGTACAGTACATCCCTCATCGTGGAACAGACTATGCAAAGAGTTAGGAATGGTTAAGGAAATTTAACTTTATACCAATGACACTAAAAGTCAAATTGATGTTAATAATTTTTGACGTTAATATCTCGGAAATGTGACAATTAACTCAAGATTGCTCTTTATGTTTTCTGTTTGCGGATGCGAATGCCAGCTATCGATATAGATTTATATAGGCCTCATGCGTGGCCGCCATTTTTAATTTGGCGGAATGCTAGGCTCTATAGAAGTCTTCTTCGACCCCTTTAAATGGCAAAATCAGATTCGGATTTCGGTGTGCCCTTTCGAGGATTTATTTCCTTTCCTGGTATGTTGGCGTGGCTGGCTGGCATATGGTAAATAATTTTATTATATGTTGTGTTCATTACTATACATAGTGTTGTATGAAGTCATAGGTTTTTTTTTAACAGATCGCTGTGCTGCTGGGGAGTTTGTTCCGCCACATCTTCCCAGCGAAAGCCCTAAGAAATGGCGAAGGGCGGGCGTTTTGCGGAGACTGTCTTATGCATTCAATGCCGCCAAAACGCAGGCGTGTCTTTTCACCGCCAAAAGGAGCCCGTTCACCTTGGCTCCTACTTTTCGGAATGTATCCTTGGAGTGTACCGACCGCCTTCAGCTTTTGGGTGTTGAGATTTCCTCGAACCTAAACTTTGGGCGGTTCATTGAGTCCAAGGCCAAGGTGGCTGCCAGAAAACTTGGCGTTATCGCAAAGGTCCGGCAGTACTTCACACCAGGGCAGCTTCTAATGTTGTACAAAGCACAGGTCCGTTCGTGTGTGGAGTACTGCAGCCACATTTGGGCTGGTGCTGCTAAGTGTCACCTGGCCACTTTGGATTCAGTGGAGAGGCGTGCGAAGAGGCTGATTGGTGACCCTGATTTAACTCGAGTTGGTCTCCAAAGCTTAGAGCACAGGCGTAGAGTAGCCAGCCTTTCGGTGTTCTATAGGATACATTTTGGGGAGTGTGCGAGGGAATTGCACGATTTAATTCCCCCATCTCCGTTCCACCATCGGACGACCCGTCGTACGGCGAGTTTCCACCCTTATGTTGTTAACACCTCTACGATCCGGACGAAGCGTTTCGCCTCCTCCTTTATACCGCGTACATCGAGGGACTGGAATAGTCTGCCGGCGGCGGTGTTTCCGTCTGACTACAATTTGAGTGTCTTCAAGGCTAAAGTGAATAGGCTCTTAATAAACTAGTGCGCTTTACCATCAACGATTGCGTCACTGCTTACCATCAGGCGGGATTGCGGTCAAGCGCTGGTTTATAAATTAATATAAAAAAAAAGTAATATCGACGTTCAAAAAGTCCTGATTATCAGCCTAATTTGAAAAAATAACTTTTGTTTTTGAGGTTTATATTATGGTATGTTATATTGATACATACCTATCATTAAGTTTGGAGAGGTCAGCAGTGAAGGCGAGTTCGGCAGTGCGTTGTGCGTCGGGCCCGGTGAGGTAGAACTTGCCGTAGTAAGACATGTTGAATAGGGCTGCTGCGTTACGACATTGTAGAGCTTCTTGACCGATCTGAGGGAAAAGTAAGTCAAAAGTTATTGTGTTTGCTGAAAAAACGATATGAGTCAAGTTGGACATTGTATTAAAAATAGTAATTTTCATGTTTTGTATATCAATTGGTCTCTGCGAATGTGTAAAGCTGAATTCGAATGAAATGAATTGGTAGGTATGTGTATGTGCTTAGAAATCCAGAGACAAAGATTCCTATACAACATTATTTTTGGTTTATGCGAAACCTGAATATTGTTTGTTCAGGATAAGCAATTGAATCGATTCCAATCATTTTTACACCATGTTATATTTTGTCACAAATACATTTAGGAATTGATGCAGTGCGGTTATTGAGCGCGCTACGCAGCTTACGCGTGCGAATGCCCGCGCTCAGCTGACGCCAAAGGTCAATGCACCCGGCTCGCCCGCCCGAACGGTTCGTGGACCATATTTTTGTTGGGACAACCAAGTAGGATAACAAGCTCATAACTTTGTTGTTTTTCATGATATCTTTTCGAAAGGAGATGTTTCAGAAATGTATGGAGCCTGGGCCAGCACATTGTACACTTAATGCTAGGTATAGTTACTCTATAGTTAACTGTTTTTAATGTTAATTTCCTATATTTTGGCTTAGTTTTTATACAGATTCAATTTAACTCGGTCAAGGAGTGCAACACAACTACTAATAAATATGGTGGTCAGCAATAAGCGAAATAAGATTTTGACGTGTCTTGTACCTAAGGCTATCGTATCTATATTATCTACCATATGACTGCGAAAAAAACAAAACATCATACATCTAATAAACGTATAATGTCGGATTAGGTATTCATAGCCACAAAATATGTGAAAAAATACCAAAATGAATGAGAATCGAAAAATAAAAAACTTTGAAATAGCTACAAATCACGGACTTACCAAATCGTGGTGTTTAGAGAAATCAAACGTATGGTCCCCTTTGACGATCTCCTCATAGCGCGTATCATCGTTCCGAGGATAGTCAGAGTCAGCGCCGCCCCAGTCATATTGTTGTACTCTTATCTGCAACGAGACAGAGACACTTTAAAACCAAATAAACTTTAAACGAAATAAACAATATAGCAACCATAATGTTTTTGTTTTTAAAACATTATAAACGTAATAGGTTGTCTACCACCCTACATTTATAAAATATTATAAGATTCGTTCTTTCTTTCTTTATTTTTTGGCTTCGCGCGGTTTGTGCGTTTAGCCAATGTCACGTAATTATGAATTATTCATGTCCAAAAGACGGCCGCGTGACCCGTCTTACGAGTGAGGTTTGGGGCAAAATCATAAGTTCAGTACATAAATCACGCACTTTTAATTAGTAACCAATACTATAAATAATTTTCAAAGTCCAATGAAAAACGAGCGTGACACTCAGCTTGCCTTTCCCGCAAAAAAAAAAAAAAAAACAATAAGATTTGTTTACACCACAAATCACTAAATAGGTACTGACGACAGCAGGTCAAGCTCAAATTACCCCAAACTGTTAGATATTCCCAATCAACCTTGCGCCTTAATGCTTCAGAGATAAAGTTGAAAATCTAATAAAGAAATCTGTCAGATTGTAGTAGCTTGATGTGCTGTCGTCTGTACGTTTAGTGCTAAACGAATTTAAAACTTCTTTCTATTTCTGTCGATCGTTTGAAGATGAAAACATAAAATGATGTATGTGTTACATGTGACCTCCGCCTTAGTTTAATATTTTTATAAACTTGTCATTCTAACACGATTCCATTGTCATTGTGATAAAAAAATTTGTAATCTGCAACTTCATAATGAGCGATCAATTCCCTTAGGCGTCTCGTAATGGAATGGTGATAGAATGACATTGCCGTATTGCCATTATTACAAAACCCGTTAGTAGAAATGATTTTCTAAAAACTACTACTCAATTTGAACATTTATTAATATGGAGTGGGGTGTCAGTGATTGATTACTGGAAAGACATAATGACGCCATTTTGTTAGTAGATTACGAAACTTGTCAAAATCGATCATTATGAGATCGCTGTTCGACCTTTCTGACACTACCTATTGTAAAAAAAAACGCTCTCTTGGCACTAGGTACTAATCACTAAAAAAATTTAGCAGACTAGGGCCCCTGTGCTAAAATTATTAAGTGAATAGTAGTGCAAAGAGAGCGTACTTTTTTTTTAAAAGTGAAACCTATTTTAGTCTTTTTGGGATTTGAAACAAACAAACTAAGACGAAACTCGTTAGATCTCTCATCTTCTCTATCTTCAGCTATGGTTCGGAAACTTTAATACTTGATTATCCGAAAGCTGATCGAGACCGCATTGATGCTTTCGAGATGTGGTGCTGGAGGAAGATGCTTCAAATTCCTTGGACAGCATTCCGCACAAATGCATCAATCCTTCGAGAGCTGGGTGTCACAATAAGACTCTCCTCTGTCTGCCTTCGAAGAATTTTGGAGTATTTTGGCCATATTGCCGGAAAGGATGGAGATAACCTCGAACATCTGATGGTTACTGGGAAGGTGGATGGACGATGTTCCAGAGGTCGCAGTCCAATAAGGTGGACAGACCAAATTCGTTCATCTCTGGACACCGACCTGCATGATGCTATACTCGCGGCCAGGGACCGTAACAAATGGCGAACTATTGTGAAGAAGAGGACAATTCCACAGGGACATCACGACCCTCAGTAATGAGGAGAACGACTTGACGAAGAGGAGGGATTTGAAAGTAGATGAAAGGAAAAAGCAGGTTTTTGTTTTTGTGTTATGGCATCTCGTAGTTAACATTAGAGGCCGTGACTACTTAGCCGGATTTTCCTGTGGATGCCTTAAGTAACATTAACGCCTCCAGTCAGGTCAGGCACTTTTTGAGATTCGAGTCTTAGTTTTATAACCGACTGCCACAGACGTTGTCATTTAGTATGGTTGCTAATACGCAATCATAGCACGCAAGATAAGAATAACTCACCCTCTGCCCAGGGAGGTAGAAGGCCGGTCTTTCCCAGCCAGCCCTGGACTGCATGATCGCTCCATCATCCACCAGCTCCTGATGCAAGGCATCATGGCTCACGTCACGGCCCGCCAAGTGTTCATCGTTCGGGAACACGATGTTGTAGTTCCGCGCATACGCTTCATGGCTGCTCTCGCGCATCCAATGCGCGCGGGACATTTGACCAGGAGTGAAGCGTCGGATGTCGAATGAGAACATGTTGTAACTGGGCCTGTGGGTATTTGTAAATGTATTGTTAGTCTTATAAACAGCTCTAGCGAAGAAAAAAGTAAATTTACAGAAGTGCTAGGGGAAATATTATATGTCATGAAACTGTAGGAGATTAAGGCCGATTAACGCAGTTGAAGTCAAAGAGGATGCTATTTTTATAACTAAAAACTTCCATAACTAGTAACTTTTTAGGATGTGTCCATGCTTCGTAAATTGGCCTCAAAGGCCCTCTGTACTCAGATTTTTAATCTCTTTGAAAAACTACAGTATTTACTATGTGTAGGCACGGTCTTCAGTTTTATGTAGATCACTATGAAAGCTTGTTGTCGTACACGTTTCTGTTCCGTAAAAAAACACGTCGTGTACAAAGAACCTAATAGATACTGTGTGATGTCTCTCTTAGGTGTTACCTCGGTGGTAGGCCATAACAAAGCCTTGCCGCCAAGCGATTTGTCGTGTTCCGGGATGATGTCTGGCGAAACCGTACGGAGGACGGGTCTGAGCAGTTGTGTTGCGATGTGTGCCGGGTACGATGCGCCTAATGTTGTTGTGTTGGTAGTTTGGTCGTGAAGGGTCTTCAGATCAATCTCCCTTTGGCGCAGCATCGTTGTTCGTGTTGTTGGGTTTAACATTGCATCACCTCGCTCAACTGCCGTCTTCCTTCCTATTCGCTCAGTTTTTCTGAGTGGATAGGAATCTTAATAAACTAGCGCGCTTTACCGTCAACGATCGCATCACTGCTTACCATCAGGCGGGATTGCGGTCAAGCGCTAGTTTATAAACATAAAAAAAACCCTAATAGGTAAAGCTTTAGCAGTCAACCTTTCAGAAACGGGCATCATTTTTCTCGATACAATAATAATTATGATGAAACCTAAGCCTAGAATCTAGATCATCAGAATACCATTATCCTGCTAATATTATAAATGTGAAGCTTTGAATAGTGTATTCTTGATGGTTTATAAGCAGCCCCCTAATCGGCGAAAATATTTTTGTCAAACGATTGCGACTAGTTGGGATCAGGGATGTTACGGAGCTTCGACTCCGACTCCGTTAAGTCGGAACTTCCGATTATTATCATACCTTCAATTCCGCTACTTTTAAATCGGTGGTTTTAATCGGAGGTTATTAAAGCATACCATAGCGACGGCGGGCTGCCGACTGTTATGAAAAGCAGGGTAATTGCGTAACAGGGTATCCGTAGCAATGGGTTTCTTTTTAACAGCTCAACAACATTCATTGTGTTACTTATGTTGTTGAGCACACAGATTTTTCCAACATATGGAGCAATGGACTAGCAATAAGAATTATTCCAATTGATAGTAATAGTGCGTTACGGGATTGGGGTGCAGGTTCATACATATCACGCGGGGAATTCCCTGACTCCTGCTACGTGTACTTACTCTATCGTGCATTTTTCGCTAGTTTCGGTGTCAACACATTTGATTTAATTTGTTTCAAAACTTTTGTTCATTTAATGTCATATAATATGCTACTTTGGGTTTTAATTCACTTCATTTCATTTCTTTTTCATTTAGCAATATGCCAATTTTCTTTTCACTGTTTGTGTTTAATTACACAATAAAAATTTCAATGAATAAAGTTTTTTGTGTTTAAATAAAAAATCTCTCTCCTACCACCACTTCTGACCCTGTCTCCGCCTCCAGTTCCGACTACGGTTCCGGATCCGATAAATCAAATTTAAAAACTCCGACTACGGTTCCGGTTCCGATATAACTACCTCCGTTACATCCCTGGTTGGGATCAATTAGGATCGTTCGGACCGCCCATTGGTCTGATCGGTCCAAACGATCCCAACTAGTCGCAATCATGTGACAAAAATGTGATCGCCGATTAGGGGGCAGGATTAACATAATATATGGATATTTCTACGCGTAGAATCTTATGCGGGTGAAAACGCAGGGCGCAACTAGTAAGGCTATAAAGTTCCCACTGCTCGATTAGAGGACAAGGTTCGAAGCCTAGTCACTAGTAGTAATATAATTTCAAAACGGTCTGTAATATTGCCCCATATCACACATACTTAGGAAACATCTACTTAGATACTTAAACAGTGTTATGAGGTATAAGAAAATAATGAACGTAATTCAATAAAAAATTGCATATGATTATTATTTATACTTAAAGCTCCCATTATATAAAATAAGTAAATAATAAATATTTACTATCAATAGTGATGACGCGGAGTTTTATGCAAACGCGATAACGGTGATAACCTCGTGTTATTATTTTGTTTAAGCAAACTATAGTTCACATTTCAAAAGCTAAAGAAACTATTTACAAACAGGGCAAAAGCTAGACTTTGAACTTGTTTTGAATGAGGGAAAGTACTTTTGCTTAGTATATCTGGGGGATTGGCAGTGCGTCACAGAAGTACGGCTATACTTACATAATAACAGCGCCAATATTTTTATCTTTTTTTTTTTTTTAATAATTATTAACTAGTGCTAGATTGCAATCCCGCCTGATCGACCACTGATTCAATCGTTAATGGTAAAGCGCGCTAGTTTATTAAGCCTATTCACTTAAAAAAACTTAGTGAATAGGAAGGAGACGGCAGTTGTGAGAGGCGATGCAATGTTAAACCTAACAACACGACCAACGATGCTGCGTTAGAGGGAGATTAATCCGGAGACTCTCCACGACCAAACTCCCGACACAACAACATTTGGGGCACCGTACCCGGAAAACATCGCAACACAACTACTTAGACCCGTTCTCCGTACGGCTTCACCAGACATCATGCCGGAATACGACGAATTGGCAGCAAGATTTTGACTGGTGGGTGATAACTTCTGCCGGTAGCCGATGTTATGGCCTAACACGATCTCTACATTTAATGCAGCTCTCACTACATAAGTATATTCTATTATCTATCCACCCACTACCTAGATCCACCTTCTCACTGAGAGGAGACTTGTGTTCCAGCAGTTGGAACATTAAAGGTTGACTAGCTGTCGATTTCTTTTGTGATTTGGTGTCACGGCTGTTCTTACCTAGCTCATAATCTATATGGATGCTAAATTTCATTAAAATCCGTACAGCTGTTTTAGCTTGAAAGCGTTACAAAATTACTTTGGCATTTATAATATTATTTAATATAAAGGGTGTATCTGACATCGACGCACACTAACGAGTACCATGGATCCAGTACATGATTCTGAACCCCCCAGTGGTAGAATATTACGTCGCCTTTTTCATGATTAAAAAAAAATGTAATTTTTTTCAATTTCGACCGTTCATAATTGCTATACTTTTATAACCAAATAAGATTTTAGAGTAAAAATTAATTAATTCGCTAATTACACTAAAAAGCGCAAGGAAAACAAAACTCGAAAAACGATCTTATCAGCCCGCACGGCGGCACGCTTGCAACGTTCAAAGGTCGAGCCGACACATTTTTTAAACACTGTGAATTCTGTAACCGTTGATTAACGGCATAAATGATCATAATTTTATTAGTGGCATGCGGTCTAACCTTTTCGCGAAGTTTGCGTTACGATGTCAGGTACAGCCTGTATATAACCATATATATTTACGCCACAACCATATATATTTACGCCAAGTGTAGTATAGTGCAATGGGCCCAAAAAGAACAGGAAAACGAAGAAGTATATTAACTAATAAAAATTGTTAACGTCGTGCTAAAAACCTCTCGCACGTCAATCAGTACGCGTGATAAGCGCTTTTTAGACATAAGTATAGGCTACCAAATGCTGTGGCGATACGTGACAAGGTACATAGTCAGTCTATATGGTTCCTGCTGCAAAACAGTAGGCCTAGTATGAGTTTTCAATACGAAACTCGATCGTCGATATCGAGCACGTTTGGCGCTCTGATTGGTTGAGAGTTCTTACGACCTTGAAGCGGGAAAATCGCCGAGTCAAACGCGCTCGATATCGACGATCGAGTTTCGTAATCAAAACTCATACTAGGCCTATAGAGCCCTTGGTGAGAGGAAGTTGACCGTAATCCACCACGAGGACGACCGATTGATTTTAGGACATACCTGCCGGTGTGTACACAATCTGGTTTCCTTCACCACTTTCACAGTATTTATGGTTAAGATTACACCAATTAAAATTCCTGTCTAGATTCGAATTTACGTGCAAAACTTCGAAGTTGCGGCTGTTATGACCCTATACATAAAAAGTAGGTATTCCGTATTTACCTTCCAGAGATGATCCACTCTGCCATTTGTATACCGCATCCCGCAGAGAACATCATACCGGCTGAGTTGTAGCCGCAGTTGTGGTACAGGCCTGAATTAAAATAATAACTAAATAGCAGCATTTTATTCTTAATTTATTATTGAAATCCATTTATGATGATGTGGATATATTCCAATTTTAACTGTGGCTTAAAAGTCAGTAATACCCTGAAAAATCTTAGATCAGGTTTCCGAACTCGATCCATTTGGTAATAGGAAGGATAATATCTAACAATATGTTCGGTCCCAATTCATAAATCCAACTGAACTGAAATGTGTTCATCGATTAGATGGCAGGTTTCTAGTTCGCCCATGTCGGTTAACGGGTATATCTGACGCAGACGTCCAGACGGGTTTTCGAATAAACTGTTTTAAATAACCGCCAGCCGTTTTACAAAACAGCTCTGTTATGTACATAATTACCTACTGAACTTAGAATAGATTAAAAGCGGAAAAAGCGTGATATTAAACACTCACGGCTCTGTTTGTCTTAACAACTATAATGGCATCCGAAGTAGAAATAAATAAAATATAAACTATATGGTTACAAACACTACTTACTCAAGCGAATTCAGTGCTTTTATGGACAATTTCAATATAAAGTTTCAGAGTTTTCTGAGAGTCCTCCACGGTCAGTGCACAACAAATATTCTGGATTACTTCTAAACGTAGCAGTTCCAACTGAACAAGTTCAGCTGTTTTACATAACGGAGCTGTTTTGTAAAACGGGTAGCAGTTATATAAAACAGCGGATTCAACAATCATTCCGGTCATATCTGGCTAGCGCGGTAGGTACAGAATACTAGCCGAGATTTACTATTATCACCAGTTCACAACCGTTTTGTACTTGCGTCAGATAATTATTGTAATATATCTACAATTTAACATATATATCTACACAAGTCAAGTGTATCTAAGTACGTTGACCAGTTGACCCAAATTACATTAACAGTGCCTTGACTTTAATGTATTATCTATGATAATTAACTCGCAATTTCTCACGAACTTTGGTATATATGTACCTACATAGTTTCTCTGATTAACTAATTAGATATCGACGTGTAAAGTTGACGTTCAAAAATATACATGAGGGACAAACTTTCTATACATTGTAGGGTCCTAGAAATATGAGGTAAATTCCAGTAAAAAAAATTGGCCAAACGCGGAAATGGTAAAAAAGTCTTCCATTGAAGTTATTAAAATCCCGAAACATACCGAACACGTTCGGGTCCTCTCCGAGAAGCGGCTTGTGGTCGGGTGTGAACGACTCGGGCCCGCACACAGTACTCTTAATTCCAATTGTACCAAGTTTAGGGCACAATGTCGAGGCACTGCTCATGTGGACCCCAAACACATCCCAATCGAGGTCGTATAAGTGGAACTGGAGATGGTCTGGAACCTGGAAGGGAAGTTAAGATCAATACTTTTTTTAAGATGCGAACTATCGCGGTAGCCAACATCAGAACTAACACTGCTATCTTGATTTTTCTATACTTTCGACAAAACATTTTTTAAATATTTTTTACCAAGCGCCCTTCGGATAGATCGACGAACTACCTACAGAAGGTGGTTGGGACAGACTGGATGCAGAAGGGGGAGGACAGGTATTATGGCGCAGTCTGAGAGAGCAGTGGACTGCTATAGGCTAAATTGATTTAATTTTTTAATCTATGCGCCTCCTGTCAACTTCAGGCGAGCGCCAAGAGAGTCTTATAGAAGTATACCTATATGAGCTTAAACTGGCGTTAAGATCAATGTCCAACCATCCACACGGTGACGTCAGTGGGACGTTTCGATATCGATATACGTGGGAGTAACATTAGTCGATAAATATATAGATAATGCACCCTCTCTAATAGTTAAGTAACCGGTGTTGATAAAGAAAGATTGGGTTCAACGTAAAATGGTTGGAACAAAAATTAAGTGAAGATCCTGTTTGTTTCTTACAATTTTGTGTTGGAAAATAAAATTGACGTCTATAATTCAACGCGTCCCTGATGACATTTGGTAGCTATCTGTTATAGTAAACTTCATACTAACTCTCATCTTTGTGTGTATAGCATCTAGGTCCACTTGTCCAAAAGTGTATGCTTCTAAACCCAGCGGTTTGGGGTATGCGTTGCCCGAACAAACACAATCTTGCTGTACATCACACTCGTCTCCACAGAGTAGGCAACTCATTCATGGGTCAATGTATACACTTTTACAACAAGCTTCCCATGGACATTCGAAACTTACCCATTAAACGATTTAAAAAGTATATAAAGGCCAAACTTTGCAAAAAGGGGTATTATAAAATCACAGATTATTTAGAAGACAAAAAAGCTTGGGACTGAGCTGTTCGCTCTGATAAGCATTGTTATTAGCAATATGCGTAATTATAAGGTAAATTATTGTAAACATTCTCATTTTTAATGTCTGGATTTGAAAAAAGACGATGATCCCCGAGTTTGTTTCGGCTATTTCTTCTCAGAGGTAGTCAGTTAGGAAATGCCGGCTTCATCTAGTTAAAAAAAAATATATATGACGTGTAAAAGTGATCGGTGATCCTACTTGCTTAATAAACGATTTCATTTCATTTCATTTCATTTCCCGTCAGCGAGTGACTTTCAGATGTTCATCAAGCAGCAGACTAATTGCCTACCATACTATCACTAGCAATAGGTTTCATTCTGACAGTTCAACAACGTTCATTACGTTAGTTACTTTGTTGAGCAGACACATTTTCGAACACATGGAGCAATGGGTTAGTAATATGCTTCGAAATGATTCTGAGATAGTAATAGTGTGTTATGCAGTAAGGGTGATGATTATCAAAAAATACCTGATCAAGCATATGCGGGTTGCTTTCATATCCACCGACTTGGCACGACTCTCCCTGCACTTTGATATACAAGTCGACATCATGGTCGCGAATATTAGGACAGCCCCTGATTTCCGGCGTAGCCTCACACACTACGTACGCGTGCTTGAACGGTATTAATGGAAGGTTGGGCACCCCTGCGAACCTGGCAACGCGAGGTCCCCATGCACCTGTTGAATAAAATAATAGAATACGCGGCCGTAGATATTGTACATTGAGTTGGGGTTACAGAGTGTAAAAGTGCGTTTAAATGCGTGCGTTCAGAGTTATTAAATACTAATAATATCATATAATACTAAACAGAAAAGCAGTTTGAAATTCGAATCACAAACAAACCACTGGCAAATAAGGCACGATTCTCTAGCCTTAGCTATTTAAGAAAAAAAAAAAAGTATCAATGCCCACACCGGCTGACGTAATAGGAGTCGTCGAACGAATCATCATAACACCAATAATCATACTCGTAGAAGCCTGTTTTCCTGCAATGTCCTTGGTCTATATTGAAATTAGCTATATTTCCTTGTTCATAAACTACACTAAGTTTATGTACAATGCATCTTTTTCTTTCTATATCTTTAAGAAAGTGACAGAAAATAAAATATCAGTTTACTCCTGCAAAATTAAAATATTTCATAGACAATTTAGACGTGATTAAAAACATGGCTTACAAAAGTATATGTACTATTTACGTCAGGCGCGGACTAATTTGACGGGACCAATCTTTATCTCCTGTCCCTTTCTTAATGAATTAGAAAGAAAAAGAAATACTGAACGTAAATTAAGTTTATTTTATGAAAAACGGAATCGGCGCCATTTAAAAAAAAAATCTTCATTACCTCCGCAGTTGACAACACATTTGGTCTTGATGACTCCCCTATCTGTGTGTACCGCTGTAACTTCTTTGTTTCCGAGCTGATTGTGTGTATAATGGATGTCGAGCACTGGGCAATCCTCGTAAACCTATGAAAATTATCTTTTGTTATAATATTTCATGAAAAACATTGTTTGATTAGTACACACCCCTGCCTACACTTCAGCGAAGGTATATTATGTCAGAAGTGTGATAAGTTTTCGGTATCCAAACTAATAATATTATAAATGTGAAATTGTGTATGTATGTACGTTTGTACACAAGAACTACATGGGTGAAATTTGAGACACAGATATCTAACCAGGATCTACCTAATTATAGGATACTTTTATACCCATATTCCCACGGCATCTAAACTTACGCGGGTGAAACCGTGGCAGTTAGTTTTTTATTAACCGGTCAGGTAAAACAGACCTTTCGTTAACTAAGCAGACAACCTACCTTAAATAGAAGGCCATTTGAGACACTAGACCATGCATTAGACCATTTAATCTATACAGGGTATATCTGACATCGTAACGCAAACTTCGCGAAAAGGCTAGACCGCATGCCACTAATAAAATTATGATAGTCATTTATGTCGTTAATGAGCAATTACAGAAATCATAATGTTTAATAGAAAGTGTCGGTTCGGCCTTTGAACGTTGCAAGCGTGTCGCCGTGCGTGTTTGTAGGTATGAAGTTAGTAGTTAGTTTTTACATTGCGCTTATTTGTGTAATTAGCCAATTAATTAATTTTCTTTAAAATGTTATTGTGTTATAAAAGTATACCAATTATGAACGGTCTAAAGTGAAAAAAACTGCAGATTTAAATAAAAAAATCAGAAGAAAGCCAAAGAAAAATTGCACAACTGATCGATTTTGACAAGTTTCGTAATCTACTAACAAAATGGCGTCATTATGACTTTCCAGCGGACAATCACCGCCACTTCATTCCATATTAAAAATGTTCAAAGTGAGAAGTAGTTTTTAGTAAATAATTTCTATTAATAGATTTATAATGACAATGCGGCAATATCATTCTATCACCCTTCCATTACGAGACGACTGACCGTTCATTGATCGATCATTATTAATTTAGCAGACTACGAACTTTTAGCACGATGACAATGGAATAGTATTAGATTGACAAATTTATAAAAATAGCAGACTACGACTATCTATTGTAGTTTCAAATCATGATTAATATAAACCCACTTACAGAAATAAAACCTTTAGTTAAAACATAGTTACGGACGTTACGGTCAACCGAGCTCTACCAAACTGAACTTAATTGAAATACACGATGAATAAATATAGAAATAAAGAATAAATAATACAATACGTAAAGAAAACCCTGTCCGATCCGTGAAGGTATTGTTAGGTATCGATAACTGATCCTACTAATGCCTACAAAGCCGGGCTTAACTTAAAAAAAAAAAACCAATAAAAAATTTCGCAAAAGGAGGTAAATTAATACATGTGCACTAGGCAATATCTACATATGCGGGTTAAAGGGGTCAGGGCACGCGGCAAGCGGTCGCATCGCTATTCGCTCATAATAATATAGTCAAAAAAGATTATTTCAAAATTCATTAGTATTATTACTAAGATGATTATGTTATTTGGTCATGTGTTTACCTAACCTTTATTATCCCTATTTCTTTACATAGTGTACGTATGAATACCCGATACCAACAGTCCAACACAATATTATCTCCATGATAAATAATCTAAAAACTAACTTACTTTCGCTCCATTTTTGGTGGCCACTTTAACAAGTGCATTGCACGCCATAGAGGGGTCAATGGTGCCATCCTCGGAAGCGTACAACGCCATTTCAAATACTGATGGGTCGAGAAGAGGGAATTTCTTTTGAGCCTCGTGTGGGTCCAGAACTTCACTTGGAATATTCATAGCTTTTCCCAACGTGTGGAGCCTCAAGTATTCTTGTGTTCGGACCTGAAAGAAAGAAAATACTTTTTATGTAGTTATAATTATTATTTAATTGATACTTGTAGTTTTGATTTTTAATTTATTTAAATTTGTCTTGTGTGTGTAAACTTCGGATGTGTGTCTGATATAAATGCAATATTATTTTATAATAGGTATATGCTCATAAGTCCTAAGTATTTTATTTTGACTGCACGGTTAGTGCAGTGATTAAGCTATTGATTGCTGCACTGCGTGTCGGGGGTTCGATTCCCGCACGGAGCAATTTATGTATGAGCTACAAGTAGGTAGTTGTTCTGGTTCTGGGTACTTTTGTAAAAAAAAAGAAAAGTAAGAAAAAAAAAAGAAATATTTGAGGCATTGAATATTTTTTTTTTTTCTTACTTTTCTTTTTTTTTTTAAATTGCTCCACATTTCTTCTGTATCGTGGGTGCGTTTACAAACATATAACTCACATACACAAATACCCAGAACCGGAACAACTACCTACTTGTAGGTCATACAAAAATTGTTCCCGCAATACTTCGATATCGCCTTCGGGTTGTGGAGGTCAGACGACAGTCGCTTCACGGAAAATATCGAAGTTTAGACAAAATCTGTAGTTAGACTGGTAAAGCGGACCCAAAGCTGCAAAAACTTCGGATGCGACTGGGATGATGATGATTATGATTTGAGGCATTGAATGGCTACATCCTTCCTGTAAATTACTTATTTGATGTATGTTTCTCCAGCTAATTTAATTCAATTTGGAAGAATAAAAACGCAATTAATTAAGGTTCATAAGAGTAGATATTAATACTGACTTTGCTACGTGATATGAACATGCCTCCATTGTTGGTCCAGCCTGCGTAGTCGCCAGTTTCCTCCTCTAGGGTATTGTACACCTTCCTCGAATCTTGCAACAGTTTCACCTCCAAGTCGCACGGTCTGAGTGACCATACTAGTCCTATAAAATTTTCAGAATTAAATACCACGCCCATTATGTCAGCGTTTGTAAAATCTTTTTACTTATGTTCTGTAATTTATATGGTAAACATAATAAAAAGTATTCTATTCTATTCTACAGATTATGACATATGTAAAGAAAACCCTGTCCAATCCGTGAAGGTATTGTTAGGTATTGATAACGGATTCTATTAATGGATACAAAGCCGGGCTAAACTTAAAAAAAATCCCCCTAAAAAAATAAATATTATTTCGCAAAAAAATGTCACTTAATACATGTGCGGTAGACAACCATCCGCGGGCGACGGGGGGCAGGGCACGCGGCACGTGGTCGCATCGCTATAATAATACTGTCAAAATGGAGTTGTCACTTTTTAAAAATTACCAAATTTCGGGGAAGTTGGAATTAATTCGCGGGAAAGAAAGATTATTTCAAAATTCATTAATATTGTTACTATGATGATTATGTAAAATTTCATATTTTATTTGGTCATGTGTTTACCTAACCTTTATTATCCTTATGGGTCGGACGGGGTTTTCTTTACATACTGTATTATTTGAACCTTCTTTAATTGTGAGCTCATCAAACAGAATACAAAAGCGAGTTTCTCGTAGAATACTCTTCTGTTGTTGGAACGTGATACATTAAATTTAATAAAACTAATTTACAAATAAATAAAAAAATAACATTACAGAAAAAAGTGTAGGTACGTTGGTGCCTGTAGGTACTAATGAAAAACCATAAACACATTTGCTTCACACTTCATAACTTCAATAGTTTAAGAGTTCATCATCATCATCAACCTTTTATCGTCCCACTACTGAGCACAGGTCTCCTCTCATACAGAGAAGGATTGAGCGTAATCACCACGCTTGCTCAATGCGGGTTGGCGATTTCAGACTTAAAGCCCAGGTTTCCTCAAGATGTTTTCCTTCACCTTCAGTCATTGGTGTCCAAGATATACTTAGAAAGTACATATAACTTTTAGAAAAGTTACATTGGTACTTCCTGATCTGGAATCCAACCCGCACACTCATACTTGACAGGCTGGTGTTTTAACCACTAGGCCACCACGACTTATAAGTTTAAAGTTAATCGTTGTTAAACTTTCCTAAGTAGACTAAAAAAAGTAAAAAGTACTTTACCAGCAGTGTGCCATGTCGTCCCACTGGTCAACTTGGCTCTCTCCAGAAGAACAGCATTAACCCCTCTCTTAGTGAGTTGGTACAGTGTATTGCATCCAGATATACCTCCCCCTAATAACATCCAAACACAAACCAATTAACTTGATTCTTCATCTAACACTCATTTTGGAAAACAATGGTTATTTACAATTGCACATTTTTAAGCAAAAACAAATAGAATGAGACTAATAATTATCACATCGTCAATGTACGGACGACAGCAGGTCAAGCTGTCCGAAATTGTAAAATATTTCCAATCAACCTTGAGCCATAATGCTTTATAGACAAAGTTGAAAATCTAATAAAGAAATCTGACACACTGTAGTAGCTTGGTGTACCAATTTGAGTAATTTATCAACAACAGCCTTAATGAATCTAATTACTTATTTTTTTTATTATAGTAATAGTAATATTTTTCAACAAAGAACAAACCAGGGAGGCTCTTATTCTTTTTTTTTTTTAATAATTATAAACTAATGCTTGACTGCAATCCCGCCTGATGGTAAGCAGTGATGCAGTCGTTGATAGCAAAGCGCGCAAGTTTATTAAGCCTATTCACTTAAAAATCTTAGTGAGTAGGAAGGAAGACGACGCAATGTTAAACCCAACAACACGACCAACGATGCTGCGCCAGAGGGAGATTAATCTGGAGACCCTAAACGATCAAACTCCGACACAATAACATTTGGTGCATCGTACCCGGCACATATTGCAACACAACTGCTCAGACCCGTCCTCCGTACGGCTTCACCAGACATCGTGCCTCTGTATATTTGTGTGCTCGTCCTTTGTTTTAGGTAAAGTACTGCATTTTCATAACACTGATTAGTAACTGACTCGGTGGTTTAAACCAGTGTAAAAAACAACTTGTTTTGTAATTAAGAACCTAATGGCTGCGAACCTAATATGCCATTCGTGTTTGTGAATTTCAGACCAAACAAATTTAAGAAAAAATAATACATTATTGCCTTCGACACGCTAAGAGCAATAAGGGGTTATATGTAAGAAAAAAAAAACTTACCGACGATCACAACATCTGCCCATGACACTACCTCCTGGTTCGTGGCTAACAACCTCTTTTCATTTCTGGACGTTTTTAAATAATTCACCGCTTGGGTCCTAATGGCTCCATCTCTAACGAATTTTAACATTTTATAAAGGAATAAATAATGTAGGAAATGTTGACTAGAACACTGTTCATATAAGAATGTTTTATACAGTAATAAAGCTGATACCCGCCGCGCCTCCTATCTTCCCAAGTTATCAAAGTTCAAGCCGTTATTTTTGGTTTATCAAGATTATTGTTTTCGTTTTACTCTTTAATCGTGCGCAAATAGTTTAAGCAGAGGAATCATTAAAACCGAAATTGCTGTAAACAAACATTTATTTTTAAAATATTTACATTTATTTTTACAACTTATTACATTGATTAAATAATGGATTTAGTTTCATAATGTTTACAATAAAACTGTTTATACAAGATGCAGTTTTGAATTCTTGTCAATTTTCAAGAGGTTGTTGAAAAGCATAAATTATCAAATTAATTACTTAAGCCATGATGCTTTAAAGTTGAAAACCTAATAAAGAAATCTGACAGATTGTAGTAGCTTGATGTTCTGTAGGCCTAGTATGAGTTTTCATTACGAAACTCGATCGTCAATATCGAGCGCGTTTGGCTCAACGATTGGCCCGCTTCAAGGTCGTAAGAACTCTCAACCAATGGGAGCGTCCAACGCGCTCGATATCGACGATCGAGTTTCGTATTGAAAACTCATACTAGGCCTACTGTCGTCTGCGCAATACGATTCTGTAACCATCTCACCGTGAAAAATTAGGTGAAATGAAGTGAAGTGAAAAAATTGGTTGTCTGTAGAACTCCGTCTACTGCCGATATTTGAACGTGACAACGTCTATTACATGGTAATAGACCTCGCGCACGAGTGTGACACACGCTCTAGGGGTGGGGGTAAAGTAGGCGTGGACTCCGTGTGGCGTCAGGTTCGGCCGTTACGGTGTTTTCGAGAATGACTCCACGCCGTACCAATTTAATAGACGTTGTCACGTCAAAAGAAAATTTTTTGAGCTGTCATTTCAACTAATGAAACATTGATTGACTGCTCATTCCAAGCTCACTTGGCCTAACTTAACACGATGGTTACACACCTAAACAATTAATATATGCTTCTATTTATAATTAAGTTTAACAAATTTAGCGATCGACTGCTGCGCTGCGTTTTGCGGGTTCGATGCCCGTACGGAACTAATATTTGTATGACTTAAAAGTAGTTGTTCCGGGTCTGGCTGTATGTGTATATAAATTTGTAAGCGCACCCACGACACAGGAGAAATTCCTAGTGTAGGGCAATATTGTCACTCTTTTTTAAATTACCGATTCCCTTCAGTCGTCTTCGTCAGTCCTTTATTTAAAGGAATAAAAAGAAAGGGATGCACTTAACTTAAACTTAGTCCCACTTTCAAAGAATAATAATTAATAATTGCTCCGTTGTGTATGCAATAGGCAGTGACGTACGACTATATCCCGAGTCGACGACAAGTCTCACACACATTCTGATTTCCGAAAATTAGGAAAGGAATTTATTATTAATTCGTATCGAGAATCAGTACCATAGTTATACTCCTTCAGCATGACGGGCTTGCAAAACGACGGCTTGTATAAAAATCGACTTTATTATTAATATTTATTTACATCGCTGAAATCACTATTTAAACACCAATTGCAGCTCATTTAGACACCAATTGATGCTGAATAAGCTCTAAACATTCAACCTCTTTGTAAAAGCTAAACATTAAGTCAATATTAACAATTACTTATAAACTAATTATCGTTAAAATTGAACAGTATATGTATTTTACACGATAATCAATCAGTTACATATAATGGAGTATCTATTTATACACGAAATATTTTAAAAGAAACTTTAGGCAAGTTCATAACAAAGGTTCAATAATAAAACTTCTTATTTTTCCACATCCACTACTTTACGTAATATTTACTGTCACTGAAGCGGAGTACAGATTTAACGTGATATATCTAAATAATTTTAAAATTAATACATATATATATATATATATTAATTATACAGAGTGGTGCTGACAATACGACAATAAATGAAAACACGAACAATGCGAAAAAAACCTAGCGCCAAAAATATAAAAAAAAAAAAATTCAAACAAACTAAATCGCATAAAATTGCAAACGGAATAGAACATCCTTTAAAAATATTGGTTCACTGACCTCCGATCGGCGACAGCGCGATCCTGTATCGACTTGCTTTTTTCAAGCCATTATTATTAAAGTTAGGTACGGCAGGATGCGGCTGTCATTAAGCTGTAAGCGCTTCCTTATCAACATGTACATCATGTAGAAAATGTGAAAAATGAAAAATAATTTCCTGTGACTAAACTAATGGACATATTTAAATGATTTTTTTACGGGTAGACTGAGAATGTGTTGAGGTACACGATGTTTAATTTATTGTCGTATTGTCAGCACCACTTTGTATACATAAAAAAACACACGGCAAATATTTCGTGTATGAATATATACGCCTTATACATAAAGCTAAATTAAATTAGCTAGCCGAAATCCGCAAACGTGATGGGTAAGGATAACTGTTTATTTATTTTAGCCTTCTTGTCCAACTTCTGAGCAAAGACCTCCCAATGGTATCTTTCACGAAATACATCGCCTACTAAACATTGGCGCAAGAACAGGACGTTAATTGAAAGCGAATGCACGATAAAACAAAAGAAAAACACTAGCGCTCGAAAGAGTCTTACTTTTAATTTAGCACCTTAATTTTGCTAGCTAATTTAATTTGGCCTTGTATATTTATGTTTTACGAACCAATATATTGTATTTTAAATGCTTCATAATCATTACTAATATTACATTTACATAATTACATATTACTTAGTTGTAATATTATAAATACATACATCTCAGCAGCGTTAATCCCAGTCGCATCCGAAGCTTTTTCAGCTTTGGGGTCTGGGATCCGCTTTACCAGTCTGTGATACACTCATATATAAATAAAATGGAATACACTTCCCTATCGTCGTTACCATACTTTACAAATGTCCAAACCTTACAACCAAACAAATGAACCACACTTTTTAAAAAATCTGCATTTCTTAGAAAACTGCAATAACTACGCAGTTAAAATGTATGGCAGAGGTTACCTTTTTTTTTAATAACCAGCGAAAAATTTCAACGCAGAGAAATCATGAACTGAATCTCCTTGCTGTCCTGTGTGCCTAATGCGGAAGTACCTAGTAAGTTCGCCGGTTGGAGCGGCCCAATAAGTACGTCATAAGCGCGTCAATCGGGTTATCGTAAAACAACCTCGCATTAAGCATTCTGTTTACGATTCTTTTAAAATTAAAGTATCCAAGCCATGGTGAAGTAATCCATAGTCAGATATCATAGTAGAAAACACCTTACATTTGTAGCATAGACAAAACAATAATAGTTTTTAATTGGCAGTCGCAACTTTAGAACATTTTAAAAGTAGTCATCGATATAATATATAAATAATAACTAATAACAGTTGGTAAATATTGAAAACATTAATACTCATCTAAACTAATATATAAAGCTGAAGAGTTTGTTTGTTTGTTTGAACACGCTAATCTCAGGAACTATTGGTCCGATTTGAAAAATTCTTTTTGCGTTGGATAGCCCGTTGGCTATCCAACGCTATATAACATCACGCTGCGACCAATGGGAACGGAGCATATAAAGAAAACCTACACGAGTGAAACCACGTGGCGCAGCTAGTTAGAAATAAAATACTTAAATAGTGGTTTTAATTAAATTTTAACAAATAATTTCCTATTGGTATATCATAGATTTCCGTATGGTAGGCCGCAGGTCAGTGGTTAAACATCGGCCAAGGGCGAGTCATCGAGATTTACAAGTGTAGATAAAAAAAAAAAATGATGTGAATAATTTTATCTATTAAAATGTTGGGGTCGGCTTCCAATGTAACCGGAAGCAGCTCAATCAGTATAAGTATAAGCTGAATAATTAGTATAGTAAAATACTGATATTAATATAATAAATCGACGTAAGAGGGTTGTGAGAGTTTTGGGCTTTAAATACCCGTAACGACTATCAAAAATCTACCACTGACAACCTCGACCTACCGCGACAAGTAACTTAACAAACTATCAGTAGCAATGGATTTCATTTTGACAGTTCAACAACATCCATTGCGTAGTTTACGTGGTTGGGCAAACAAGTTTTTACAACTTATGAAGCTTCGAGCATATGGAGAATGGATTAGCAATATGCTTCGAAATGATTCCAACTGATAATAATTGTGCGCTACGGAATTAAGGTGCTGGTCAATCGATCCGTGCAGTTGTTATTACTTAGCAAAGCGCCATAAAAATAAACAGTGAAAAGTTCAACAGTCTCTCTACTTATTACGGTTCATGAGATTTGATGCAAAAAAAAATCGTTTCTTGTATGGGAAGTTGGGAACACCTTTAATTTTTACTCGTTTAATATATATTTAAACGTTTTTATTTATTTTTTTCTTAATATTTGTTGTTATTGCCGCAATAGAAATACACAATTTGTGACTTCAGCTGTCCCGCTAAAACGATTCACAGCATACAGCCCGCTGACAGACGGATGGTTAGACAGCGGAGTCTTAGTAATAGAAGGACCAGTTAAAGGTGGCCTCGCATTCTATTGAACCTTTATATTACGCCAGGGTGGTTCATTAGTGTGACCACTGACGTGTGACCTAAATAATAAGTTTTTTGGCAATTTCTTTATCAAATTACTTACTTACTGATTCAACCAAACTTATCTAATTAAATAATTTTAAAAGGTCTAAATGCATGATATTGCTTGCGAGTTACATTAAGGGGAAATGTAGAGGGTCAACTACTTGATTTAAACTGACAAATTTTTCAGGTTTTGGACTTCTGAACCGCGTTTGGAGGACGCGTACAATACCATTGATGTTCAATACGGTACAGAAGCGAGTTGTGAATAGTTAAACTTTTCCAACCTGAAGACCACTTACCTCATATAGTCTTGGTACAAAATGTGTATGAAATTGTGGAAAAAACACTTACCTGACAGAGAGAGGAAAGGAGCTTTGGAATGACGACCTATTTGAAAATACTTTGAGATAAAGAATATAATATAATACGTTTGTTAGTAGTCAATATCAGAGAGTCAAATGTTAGACCATATTACACTATTTTAAAAATATTTACACTAATCAAAACTTATTATACAAATCGTGTCTGGATTTAGGTGTCCGAATTATTTGGAGACAATGGAACAAATGATATTTAGAACGTAAACAAAAGATTACGCACCCACTTTACAACAAACAGATACATTAAATCTGTGTTCGGAATCTAGGTAGGCAGTCCAAAGATATATTTGGAATTAAAACTTTACTACCAATACATAAGGTACTGTTTGCGCTACAACTGATTGTTGTGACTTTCAATCGTGTTATTTTGACGCACGGCCAAGTATAGTCAACATTAATGCGGTGTTCAGAATACCATTAAACACGAAGTTTTGTCCAAAAAGTATGCAACTTTAACATTAGGTAATAGAGTTCATTCTCGAGACGCAGTGTTGACTTCTCAGACAGATAAATGACTGTCGTAGAAGTACAACTCCTCGTTTCATACGTGGTGTGGGCTGGCGACCCGGGGCGGGGTCAGGCCGAGTCGGTGTTGGCGGGCCGCGTGGTCTCCAGCAGCGGCCGCTGCGGCCGCCTCGAGCTGAGCCCGGATAGCGACTAACTCCCGAGTGCGCTGGTAAATAGGATCCTGTGGGGAGAAAACACGGGTTACGGTTGTATGCAATGTCCTTATCGACAGAATTAAGGCTGGATAAGCGCTATTTGGCAAAACCGTGAGACACACACCATTGTTGTTTAAAAACTGTTTTAAGTAAAGGGCGCTAGTTTATTAACCCTAGAACCCTAATGTGAGTCAAAATGACTCGCACCACGTGCGCGATCGCGCGCCCCCTCCACTTGCGTCGCTCTATCCCCACCACCACCCGATAGTGCTATCCCCAGGCCTATCCGCCAGGAGGCGAGGAGATAACATCGGATGCTCTCGCGCTGCGCTCCCAGGTGAGTTTTTCGAAAAGCTAGTGAGTCAAATATTAGTCACTATCGACCAACATTAGAGGTCTAGGGTTAAGAGCCTATTGACTAAAAAAACTGAGTGAATGGGAAGGAAGACGATAGTTGAGCGAGATGATGCAATGTTGCAATGTTAAACCCAACAACACGACCAACGATGCTGCGCCAGAGGGAGATGGATCTTGAGACCCTCCACGACCAAACACCCGACACAATAACATTTGGCGCATCGTACCCGGCACACATCGCAACACAACTGCTCAGATCCGTTCTCCGTAAGGCTTAACCAAACATCATGCCGGAACACGACGAATCACTATCGTCTGGTGGGTGGTAACTTCTGCCGGTAACCGATGTTATGGCCTAGCACCGTGAAAAAACCGAATGTGTTGTATTTAACAAACTGTGTCTAAATGTAAGTACCGATATAAGTAGAAATACGATGGTTTCAAAAGTGGAAAACATGACTATTCATTCAATATTTACGACATTTAGCTACTTCTTCAGCTTTAGATACATTCTTATTGAATGGATGAAGCCTTTGTGACACTAACCTGCTGCCTCATAGTAGGATTCCACCGACAATATAGCGCCTTCCACAGTTTGATGACCCTCAATGACGCGACAGGCACCAGCACGACTTGCGGGCGCGAGTACGGCGACGGAGGAGAACTGGCACCAAATGATGGCGGGCCCCAGTATAAAGGGTTCAGGTACAGGTCCTGTCGACTGTTGATGTACGACCAGAGGGATACGGTCTTTGTTTTTACTTCTGTAAAGGAATGTTTTTTTTAAACGCTTTTAATAGCTTCACCTGTATGTGTGCATGTTTGTTTGTAACCAAGTCCTTTGGACCCGATTTTGACCCAATTTACATAGATATTTTATAGGTACACTTATCAAGAACCAGTGGCAATAAAATAATTGGATAAGTTCGGCTCATAAAAAAATTAAGGGTGCTTTTTAAGAGAATACTGTTTTTAAATTTATTTCATTATTAACAGTTATTTTTTACTTTTTAGTTTAATTTATCATTAAAATTGTTTTTTTTTTAGATATATTTTTAAAGTATAGTTTTGGAGGAGGTAACTTAACACATGTGCGGTAGGCAATATATGTGCGGGCGAAGGAGGACAGGGCACGCGGCACGTGATCCCATCGCTCATAATAATATCGTCGAAAAAGGTGTTGTCACCTTTTAAAATATTACCAAATTTTGGGGAAGTTGGAACTAATTCGCGGAAATAAAAAGAATATTTCAAAATTCATTAGTATTGTGACTATGATGATTTATATTATATTTGGTCATGTGTTTACCTAACCTTTATTATCCTTATGGGTCGGACGGGGTTTTCTTTACATATTGTATACATGTGTATGTTCACATTGTCTAAGATGCCATTACTTATTTAATATGCATTGCTTTACGGCAAACAGTACGATATAATTATACAACGTGTAACATAAAGGGTATATACATACCAAGGGCATGGCATCTTTACATGATATCGGAAGGTTTTCAACTTAAAATAAAATACTCAAAAAATTTATACTAAATTTTCGGTTACGTGTGTTTCTTAAATTCAAATCATAACAAACGTGCACCACACTACATACGTTAATAACTACTCGATACACGTCATATTAATTGGCAAAATCACGATAAATGTCTTCAAAAATTATGTGCGCCTAATATGGTAGTAGCCTATCACAGGCGGTGTTTTTTCTCGTAACTTCCTGACATAAAGAGATAGGATTAAAAAAAACCCTTCCAATATCGATTGATATCATGTAAAGATGCCATGCCCTTGGTATGTATATACCCTTTATGTTACACGTTGTATAAAATTTTATACCAAAAAAAAGTTTGTCACCCACCTTCCTTTACCCTTTCCCTCTCAGTATTAAAGAGGAAGGTTCCAAATCTGCAAGAGTACAAATGATCAACAATCGTGATCAGCAGCCTTTCTGTGAACTCGAAGGCAGTCGGGAACTGTTGCTGTAATTGCCACACACAATCCACCCATTGGACAAAGACGGGTGACCGATCTGCGTCTGAATGTCGCTCGTCGCCATGACCGATACGCTGCGAAGTAAAACATACAAAGTGGTGCTGACAATACGACAATAAATTAAACATCGTATACCTCAACACATTCTCAGTCTACCCATAAAAAATCATATAAATATGTCCATTAGTAAAAATGAAAAATAATTTCCTGTGACTAATCACAGGAAATTATTTTTCATTTTTCACATTTTCTACACGATGTACATGTTGATAAAGAAGCGCTTACAGGTTGATGACCGCCGCATCCACGGTACTAAACTTTAATAATAATGGCGCGAAAAAAGCAAGTCAATACATGACCGCGCTGTCGCCGATCGGAGGTCATTGAACCAATGTTTTATTCCATTTCCAATTTTATGCGATTTAGTTTGTTTGAAAATTAATATTTTTGATGCTAGATTTTTTTCTATGATTTAGGATTATTCCTATGAACCAGCATTGTCCGTGTTTTCATTTATTGTCGTATTGTCATCACCACTCTATACAGAATGTTAAAAAAATACCATCACATCGCTGTCATCTTCGCGTTGTATACAGAGGACAGCAGGTCAACCTACCCGAAACTGTCAAAAAACTTTGAGCCTTATCGATAAAGGAGACGGGCGAAATTGGGCCTGACCTGTACACAAATGAATTATTTGTCAATAATTTTCATTTATTTTTTTGTTTTCAATCATTTATTACTAATTCTGACATCGCCGGAATATAAAAGATATTATTTAACGTAAATAATACTGACTTTCTTTACTTTCACTTTTCAACAATGTTACCAGATGAAATACCAATCGTTAATAAGTTATAATCGATAAATCAAATTATTACAAAAATAAAAATAAAATTAAAAATGAATCAGTATATTTCTACCGATTCGCTTTAGAAAATCTTTTAATAAAAGGACTTAATTATATTATCTATTATTTCGTTATTAACAAAAACATCTTAAAACAAATTGATCAACGGTTCGATTTGATAATCGATTAATTATACTTTTTTATTATACAGGCAACTAAAACTCTGGTGGGCAACGTGACGACAAACGTCACATATCATTCCCTTCCGGCTTTGAATTTGCCATATTTTGTTTTCGTGTGCTATTATATTTTTTTGCAGCTTTGGCTACGCATTTAGGATTCTGACGGTTATTGTTTTGACCGACGACCCACGCATTTATTTCGATTCAACATAAAATGAGTGACCAACGTCTTCATTGCATCAACTGCGGCATACAACAGAGTAATCCTTCTATCGGATTACGACAAATAGAAGCGGAAAGCATTCTTTCAGTTATACAGCATTGGGTTGCACCTCAATTGGTAGGTATTTATTTAAAACGTATGTATTTAATTAAAACTTCATTTTGTGATAAGCAGTTTTCGAGTACAGTATAACAAGGATAACTATATATAGGTATATTATTGAAGCCAGTTTCAATAATAATATTCCTATATATATATATATATCTCATTATAATGCACTTGAGTTATTTAAATTCCAAGTAAGATTTACAGTTTGATTATCAATTACGGAAGATAGTTCTTTTTTTATAACTTTAAGAATTCAACAATTCAATGAAACAATAGTTAAATTGAATAACCTTATATGAAAGCATTAATATAATGTAATCCAAGTTTGACCATGATGTCAGTAAGAAGTAATATACACGCAATTCTGAAAGATACAGTTTTGTCGCTGTTTCTGCATCATACCTATTTCTGTAATTTTTATTTGTTGAAGCTGTAAATAACAATCTAATATTGTTGTAGGTCAATAGATCTCATCACATTTGCCAAGGATGCAGAGATTTAGCTGTGACTGCCTTGGGCACAGATGAGCAACTTCCATCTCTTATGACTGGACATCGCCAAGTGTGTGTGAACTGTGGACATTCAGTGTTGCGGGCAAGATCTCATTCATTGCACACTAACACCGAACGTGAAAGAAGAATTCATGCAGTCATTTCTGAATGGATATTGCCTCAGACTGTAAGTTTTTATTAGGTTTAGTTGTTTTGTATTTTGTACTACACACACTATCTATACTACCATTTTTTATATTTTTTTCACACTAATCTCTGAAATAGCAGTCAGCTTTACAGAATCATTTTTGTATATTAGTGTCACATTCATGAGAAAAAATTAAATGGAAAAGGAAACTATCATATAGTTAGGCCAAAAGTTAGTGTAAAAAAAACAACTAATTATATTACAGCCTGTATTTCCAGAAGGTGTAGATTAGAAGAGATTTACTTTATTATTATTATTTATTTTCTTAATCTAGTGTACAATACATTGAGATAAAAGCACAAAACCGCAAAACTGTTTTCACGGTTTGTCTGTGGGACCGTAACAAACAGTGTATCTAAGTTAGTATCTAGCAAAGAAGTTACATTATTTACAAATATTAGGTCTTACAGAATTGCTTACAGACTACTGAGTCATGTATGTATTACTTCTTTTTTTAGAAAAAGACTCATGATATATTTTTTTTTTTAGATTTCAAGAGCTCGAGCTCTCATATGTCATCATTGCTGGGTGAGAGCTGATAGAAATGCTCATCATTTAATGACTGGACCATCTGGATCTTCAGCATCAGTAGATGTATCAAGTGAACATGATGAATCAACTTCACAGTCTAATATTGATGTAGCTAACAAACGAATATATAAAAACCAAAGACATCATGATCGTGAACATATTGTTACGAATGCACCTTATGTCGGGGGCATAAGGTTCAATATCGCGTGACATGCAGTGCGTAACTTTTAAGCTCTGTAACTCTAGATCTAGACATCTTTTAGGTGTAATATAAAAACGCATTCCTAGACTTAAGGTGGCCTATCGAATGGTACAGGTTTTACCAATTTTGTCAACTAAGTGACGACATCGAAATTTCTAGAAGACCGTTTCCGGGAATTACCGTAGGTACTTACCGAATGTACTCGAAGTTATGCGCTATTATTATTACGTCTAGACGACTCTGGAATGTTCGATCAGCTGGACTATATATAGCGCCGTGGCGCCGGCGCCGAGTCAGTCTACACTTGACTACCGAGACGAAACAGCGACACTTAAGAAGCGATCTTTGAGAATACCTACTGCGACAACTGTAACGAGAACTGTGAGTACTACGTGAAGTAACATTTGTAGTGTTATTGTGTGTTTACGACACGGACTTCGTGGACGTAAGGGAAGACTTCGGTGCAACGTCAGCAACATTCTACTTGTCATTGCCTACAATCGACTGTACCTTCGTTGCCAATAAACTTCGAAACCCTTAACCGGCGTTTTAGTACCCCTAGCCCGTAACAATTGGTGTCAGAAGTGGGATGCCGGTCACGCCAAGGGAAGACGAAAGAGTTCGCACGCGACGACAAGCAGCGATGGATTTGGCGCGTCAAGAGGAAGAATCGGTTGGTGTCCCTGTACCCGGAGTAGATACGGCCGTCGTAACACCGACGAATGTGAGTGCGCCTACTACCACCACTACTCCCGGAGCCAGCGGCCCCGATTTTTCGGCATTACTGGCTCACTTGACGGCGCAAATAAAGCTGAGTATAGAACAATCCCAGGCAGTAACCCAGGCACAAATAGAAAAAACCCAGGCAAAATCTCAGGCAGAAATCCAGGCTCTAATAAAACAATCCCAGGCAGCAACCCAGTCACAAATAAAGGAATCCCAGCAATTAGTATTAGAACTTAATGAAAAGTGGGAAACAACCAAAGAAGAGGTCAACGAACTTAGAGTAAAAACAGCCCAACAAGATGCACGTATGGACCAGCAAGATACGCGCATAGACAAACAAGAAGTGCGTATGGACCATCAAGATACGCGTATAGACAATCACGATGCTCGTATAGACAAACATGATGCGCGTTTAGAGAAACTGGACAATACCATCATGGAGTTTGGGAAAGAAATAGAAAGAGTACAAAAAGGAGGTATTAAAGGTGTGATTCCTGTACCCAGTGCTTTGCCGGCGTTCCTAGTACCTCATTTTGACGGAACAACGTCATGGGTGGCCTTCCGCCTTCAATTCGAAAAGGTCGCATCAGCCAACAACTGGGACGACAATCAAGCGGTAACCGCCCTTACGCTTGCTTTGCGTGGTGATGCGGTACAAATCCTCGAGAACATTTCCGGCGATTGCAATACCCTAGCCTGTCTGTTAGAAGCGTTGGAGTCTAGATATGGAGAGAAACACCTCGAACATGTCTACAGGGCTCAACTCCGCGACCGCACACAGAAGAGCAGTGAGGGTTTGCAACAATGGGCAACGGAAGTAGAACGTATTGTTCGGAGGGCGTATGTATCAACACCGGGATTGATTGATACTACTACGGTGCAAGCGTTTACTGATGGAATCCGAGATGCGGAAGTAAGGGCTGCAGTTCGCCTGGGTCACCATCAGACTCTTAAGGCAGCCCTGACACACGCTCTGGAGGTGGAAGCAGTACGTCAAGATAGCCGACAACACCACCGCATTCGTGAGGTAACCCCAATAATAAAAACTCGGCAAGGACCAACCTGCTATGAGTGCGGCGAAAAGGGGCATATTCGGATCAATTGTCCCAGGAAGTTTAAAGGAAGAACTACTTCTGGGACACAGGTGGAAGCAGAGGATTTAAACTAGGAACAGCCAGGGCTATGGGGCGAGTACTGGCTGGTCGACGTGAAGCCCCTATTATAACAGTATCACAAGTGGGTGACGGAAACAGTCTCATTATAGAAGGTGAACTGAATGGTAAATCCTGCAGTTTCACATTGGATACTGGTGCATCAAGGACTATTGCACGACCAGAGCTATTTCCTCGCACCATAGTATGGAAAAGAGGATCTTCACAATGCCGGTTACAAACTGCCACCGGCCAACCAGTACTCGTCCTTGGGGAAACGAATGTCACCTTGAAAATGGGTGATAAGACATTTACACATCCTGTTTTAGTAGCGAATATTACAGATGATTGCATAATAGGACTGGACTTTCTGAAGAAACAACAATGCGTCCTTAATGTAGCAAAAGGAGTATTGAGTTTTCCAGAACAAGAAGTCTTTCTTCAAGGTGCAAAACAAGGGTCAGCGTATTGTTTAAGGAAAACGGTATTACCACCAAGGTCAGAAACTTTAGTAGATGTTAGATTTTCACCAATAGGATGCCGCAAACGTTGCATTATAATAGAAGATTCTGGAGATCACCCAGACTGGATAACGGCGAGGACACTGATGATGATTTCCGATAAACCAAAAATACGCATAATCAACGTTAGTAACAAAGAAATAATTCTCGAAAAGAATCACATGGTGGGTGTGTGCGATAATGTAGCATCTTTGAGAAAAACACAGGTGCACGAAAAGGAACGTGATAAGAAGTGGCAGGAACATGTATCGACACTACTCGAAAGTTGTAAGGGCAATTTAAACAAGTTCGAAAGCCACAAAGTTAAGCAACTGTTGCATAACTTCCATGACATCTTCGCGAAGACCGACGGTGACGTGGGAAGGACCGGGCTAGTTAAACACCATATAGATACGGGTGATACACAGCCGATAAGACAGAGACCACGTCGTGTCCCTTTTGCAAGAGAACAGGAAGTCACGGAAATGTTAAGAGATATGGAGAAAAACCGGATTATAGAAGCATCCACCAGCCCTTGGTCATCACCAGTTGTACTAGTCAAGAAAAAGGATGGCAGTACAAGGTTTTGCGTTGACTACAGGATGTTGAATGATGCCACGAAAAAGGACAGTTATCCTCTGCCACGTATAGATGACACTTTGGACTTGCTAAGTGGCATGAAATGGTTCTCCACAGTTGACCTCAAAAGTGGATACTGGCAGGTGGAAATCTGTCAGCAGGATAAAGAAAAGACCGCTTTCTCCACTGGTCCTGGGAACGGTCTCTGGCAATTCAATGTCATGCCTTTTGGACTGTGCAATGCTCCAGCTACATTCGAGCGCCTAATGGAGCGCATTTTGGTGGGGTTGCTTGGTGATGCATGCCTGGTCTATTTGGATGACATCATCATTATGGGACGAAGCTTCGAAGAGCACCTACGCAATTTGGAGAAAGTGTTCCAAAAACTGCGTGAAGCGAATTTAAAACTCAGTCCTAGTAAGTGTACACTATTCCAGAAAGAGGTTGGATACTTAGGACACATTATTTCGGCGCAAGGAATTCGAACAGATCCTGAAAAAATAAAAGCCGTGTCGAAGTGGCCTACCCCTCGTAACAAAACTGAGGTACGCTCTTTCTTGGGTCTGTGTGCATATTACCGTCGGTTTGTGAAGAACTTCTCCGAGTTAGCGAAACCGTTGCATCGTTTAACAGAGGAAAAGTGTCAATTTGAATGGAATCCTGACTGCGAACAGGCATTTGCGCTACTCAAAACTCACTTGTGTGGGGCTCCTGTATTAGGTTACCCTAGTCGGGAAGGCCGATTTCTGGTGGACACGGATGCCAGCAATGTTGGCATTGGAGGAGTTCTCTCTCAAACACAAGGAGATCGGCAGGTCGTTATTGCCTATTTCAGCAAATGTCTTTCCAAGCCAGAAAGAAATTACTGTGTTACACGTCGAGAACTTCTAGCCGTTGTTAAAACCTTACAACACTTCAAGAAATATTTGATTGGGAGACAGTTTACACTTCGCACCGATCACGCTGCCTTACAGTGGTTGCTTCAGTTCAAAGACCCAGAAGGACAAGTAGCAAGGTGGATAGAGCAGCTGCAAGAATTTGACTTTGTCACTGAACATCGAAAAGGCAAGTCACACAATAATGCTGATGCTTTATCTAGACGGCCTTGCGAAGAATCTTGCCGACATTGTGCCAAACAGGAAAAGAAAGAGAACGTAAGGATTATCCAGGTGAACGCTTTGGATGAAGACTGGGATAATCGATCATTAGAAGACGCACAAAAGGAAGATAATGACTTGAAGACAGTAATCGAATGGAAGAAACGTGGCCAGAGGCCCGCTTGGAGTGAGATATCAGCCCAAAAGCTAAAAGTTACTGGGCTCAATGGGACAGCCTGATAATTGATAATGGAGTTCTGAAGAGGAAATGGGAATCACCTAGTGGACAGGAGGTCGCCTTACAGAAAATTGTCCCCTGTGATAAGGTCGCGTCGGTGCTAAGGCAGGTGCACGACGGAGTATCCGGAGGACATCTAGGAGTGAAGAAAACCCTGGAGAAGGTGAGAAAAAGATTCTATTGGGTGCATTGCCGCGAAGACGTAGAGGACTGGTGTAGAAAATGTGTAGCCTGCTCCTCAGTAAAGGGACCGCAAACAAGAGCCAGAGGTCGGCTGAAAGTGTACAATGTTGGTGCACCATGGGAAAGAGTTGCTGTCGATATAGCTGGGCCATTCCCTATCACTGAAGAAGGGAATAGGTATATCATCGTCATGCAAGATTATTTCAGCAAATGGCCAGAAGCTTTTGCAGTACCCAACCAAGAAGCTCATACCGTCGCCAAAAAGCTAGTTCACGAGGTGTTCTGTCGATTTGGCGTTCCCTTGGAGTTACACTCTGACCAGGGTAGAAACTTCGAGTCTTCGCTATTTCAAGAGGTTTGCCAACTACTCGGGATACATAAGACTCGTACAACACCATATCACCCTCAGTCAGATGGAATGGTCGAAAGATTCAACCAGACGCTAGAGAATCATTTGGCCAAAGTAGTGGAAGAACACCAGAGGGACTGGGACCAATACATTCCACTCTTCTTAATGTCATACCGCTCTGCAACACATGATAGTACAAATTGTACACCGGCGAAAGTCAACTTCGGCCGGGAAATTAGATTACCCATAGATGCCCTTACCGGAACACCCCCCGATACCCCTATCCTAGCCGTCGACTATGTGGCCGACCTACGACGTAAACTAGATGGAATACATGAGCTAGTGAGAGAGAATGGTCTGAAAACCAGCGAGAGAATGAAGATCCGATACGACCGCAAAGCTAACGTGCCCGGATTTGAAGAGGGAACTTTGGTATGGTTACATAATCCCATTAGGAGAAAAGGAAAGAGTCCAAAGTTCCAAGCCAAATGGGAGGGGCCGTACACGATAGTAACCAGAATAAACGATGTCACCTACCGGATTAAGAAAGGACCTAGAGGGAAGCTGAAGATCGTACACGTAGACCGCCTAGCTCGCTATTATGGGTCAAATCATGCTCGGGACGAGCATGACTAAGAAGGGGGCAATGTTACGAATGCACCTTATGTCGGGGGCATAAGGTTCAATATCGCGTGACATGCAGTGCGTAACTTTTAAGCTCTGTAACTCTAGATCTAGACATCTTTTAGGTGTAATATAAAAACGCATTCCTAGACTTAAGGTGGCCTATCGAATGGTACAGGTTTTACCAATTTTGTCAACTAAGTGACGACATCGAAATTTCTAGAAGACCGTTTCCGGGAATTACCGTAGGTACTTACCGAATGTACTCGAAGTTATGCGCTATTATTATTACGTCTAGACGACTCTGGAATGTTCGATCAGCTGGACTATATATAGCGCCGTGGCGCCGGCGCCGAGTCAGTCTACACTTGACTACCGAGACGAAACAGCGACACTTAAGAAGCGATCTTTGAGAATACCTACTGCGACAACTGTAACGAGAACTGTGAGTACTACGTGAAGTAACATTTGTAGTGTTATTGTGTGTTTACGACACGGACTTCGTGGACGTAAGGGAAGACTTCGGTGCAACGTCAGCAACATTCTACTTGTCATTGCCTACAATCGACTGTACCTTCGTTGCCAATAAACTTCGAAACCCTTAACCGGCGTTTTAGTACCCCTAGCCCGTAACAATATGCATTCCTTTTTGCCACCGACTTTCAAAATTCGTTTATCTCACTTTGTAGTGCTTTTTTTTTGGAAGTTGGTTGTTATGTTTGTATAAAATACCCTCTGCTTTGCTAGACTTGCCTTACAATGCATTTAAAGCGCAAATCAAATCCAAGCTTTGTTTAAAGGCATATTATTCTGTAAATGACATCTTTCTCCAGAATTTCAGTAAGCTAATTCTGGAGAAATATAAGATACATACGAGTTCATATAATTTTCTTTTTCACAATGCATAAATATGTGAGCTGTCACACCCTTTATACCTGGGGCTTATATTTAAGTAATTAGTTTTTACTTATTTACATTTCCATTTTAATGATATTTTATTTTTTATTTTTGCTTTGCTGGTATTTTGGCGTGGCTAGCTGGCATATGATAAATAATTTCATTGTTGTTGTTTTCTGGTCTTCATTACTGTACCTACATAGTATTGTATAAAGTCTTGTTTTTTTAAAATGAACAGACAGCTGTGCCACTGGAGAGTTTGTTCCACCACTTCTTCTTCCCAGCGAAAGCACTAGGAAGTGTTGATGGGTGGGCGTTTTGGGGGACTGTCTTATGTAATAACGATGTTCAAAAAGTGCTGATTCTCAGCCTATTTTGAATAATTGATTTTTGATTTTGATTCTTTTTAAGCTATTGCATAGCTTCTATCGCGGGCCTTGAGCGCGGGGACCGAATCCAGAAATTCCGTAACGAAAAAACCTCACGCTCCCCACTCCGACGGGCACGGAGGTGTGGCTTGAAGGCCGTACATCGTCTAACGTCGTTTCAGTTCGGCAGTCTTCGGCACGGTATGTTTGTGTGCGTGCGACTACATCTTTTGAAAACAATTTATAGATTTTCAAAAAGAGCATGCATATTGCAGTGCGCGAACTCAGTTCGACACACTTGCCATGTTACTGATAGTCGCGATGTGCTAAACTTGCGATTAATTTTCTCTCTGAAATAGGTCTTCTATAGAGATATGTCATAGACGTCATCGACGTTGTCATGGCTACCTTAAAAACTTTTCATATAATTAATTATTAAGTACTTTTATTCAAATTAATTTAGTAGTGTTTTTATAAAATAGCTTTTTTTTTAACGGAAAAGCTAAGATGAATGTCACGCTAATGTTTCATTGGACTTTTAAATTATTTATAGTGTTGTTTACTAAATAAAAGCGCGTGATTTTATAGAGTAAAAAGTGCTCACGCGGGCGTTTTTTCAACAGTGATTGGCGATATCCGCCATTATTGTGAAATATTTTTTTAAAGAATTTCTATAATTTGTTACACGTGTTATTGGCAAAATTGTGGTATGTATCCACAGGGACCAGATCAAGAGTTGAAGTTGAAGTTTTTATTAAATAAAATATTACAGAAAGATGTCGGTGAACAATGTTAATACGAGTACATTTAGGTGTACGAGTTGTAATATTGTTATCTCTGAATAAAATCTCCGTAATAAAACCCACATGTATTGTAAAATAATAAAAATATTTTAAATAATATTAACTTTTTATTTATTTAATAAAAGAAAAATTTGTTTTCTTATCGGTCACCACGCTCAAAAAGTGTAACTTGAATTAATATCAAAGAAAAAGAAATACTGCATAAATAATATAAATAAATAATTATAATTGCATAAATTGATACAAAATGCTATGCAATAGCTTTACCGCGGCAGTCCCCGAGTGCCACACGTCTTTTTTTTTTTTTGTTCACTCCGCATACCCGCGCCTATGGTGGCCGGGAGTTCGATATTGTCTCCCGACCAGGGCGTTTTCTGCTTCGGCTAGAGGCGTGAGGACGCTTATAGACCCGCTCCCTCACGAGCTTCGCCTCCTTTTCCAGCATTAATTGTATATTAATACGATTAATAAATCAATATAAGAGAAATGCGATTTTTATTTCCGTTTACTCTTTTCTTTAATTAGATTGTAAATGGTTTTCCTAATTCTTTTTTAACCTCCATCTTTGTAACATTTAATATGCTGTTACGCGTCGCCGGCCCTTTGGAAACCACACTCACGATGTGTTAATGTAATAAAAATACATTCTGATAAAATCTAGTCTACAAAAAAGTCTGAATAATTACTTAAATATGCCATATGAGCGCTGACAGCTTCTAAGAAAACTCATAAAAAAGCAAATGAGGTTAGTTTTTTGCAAGCTAATAATACCCTATTTAACTGCCATTATAAATAAAGTTTTATTTTTTAAATAGTAATAATATTGAAATGATTTAATGCAATAATCGTTGCTGTACATTCAGGCCCAACTTTCTATGAACTTTCGCCCGTCTCCTTTGAAAACCTAATAAATAAATTTAACAGCCTTTCGGTGTTCTATAGGATGCATTTTGGTGTGTGCGAGGGAACTGCATGATTTAATTCCCCCCGTCTCCGTTCCACCACTACGATCCGGACGAAGCATTTCGCTTCCTCTTTTATACCACGTACATCGAGGGACTGGAACAATTTGCCAGCGGCGGTGTTTCCGTACAACTACAATTTAAGTGTCTTCAAGGCTAGAGTGAATAGGCTCTTACTAAACTAGCATGCTTTACCATCAACGATTGTATTACTAGTTACCCTCAGGCGGGAAAGCGGTCAAGCACTAGTTTATAATTTATAAAAAAAATAACCGGTTGTAGTAGCTTGATATCTGTGCATCACATCAAGCCAGTAACAAAAAAAATATTGTTGCAAACGGCTTTTATTTTTGGGTTGAAAAGTACTTGTTTACAGTATCACGATCAAGGTAGCTAGCTACCCGAAACTATATTCCCCAATCAACTTTAAACCATAATGTTTCAAAGATAAGGTTAAAATTTTATAGAAGAACTAGCTGTCCGGCAAACGTTGTTTTGCCATATAAATAATAGATTAAATTACTAAAATGGCTATTAAAAAATAAGGGTTGATCGTAGAAGGGTGAAAATTGGGGATTGTATGTATTTTTGTATGTTGTATCATAAAAAAATAGAAATTAAAAATTTTGTCTAAAAAATAAAAAAAAAATAGGGGTGGACTACCCCTAACATTTAGGGGGATGAAAAATAGATGTTGGCCGATTCTCATAGATACCGGTTAAGCACAAAATTTTTTATCAAAATCGGTCGAGCCGTTTCGGAGGAGTTTAAAGCCGAACACCGTGACACGAGAATTTTATATATTAGATTTAATAGATTGCAGTAACTTAATGTGCTGGCGTCAGACGATATATTATTCAAATTTTTAAATTATGTTGGTTGAGTAGTTGGGTAAAGAGAAGAAGTTGTATAGGCGTGTCATTTTAAGTATTGTTTTTTTCATTTCCGTCCTTAAATTCAGATAAAATGAGAGGAAAAGAATTGGGTGTAGCTATCCTGTATAGACGGTCAGTCAGAATAATTTACTAGCATCGGAAAAAATCTATAGTTATTTTTCCATTGATTAACATTTCAAATTCAACCTACGAAGTTACAAATGACATTCAAAACTAGCTGCGCCTCGCGGTTTTAAACGCTATATCGGGAAAAATCCTATATGTGAATCCCGGTTATTAACCATCTGTGTGCCCAATTCCATCGAAATCTTAACAACATAACTCGCGCGAGTAAACTGTGCACCTCGCTGGAATACGACCCACTCCGCTTCCCCGCGCGGCGGCATTCGCCGTAAGCGATGAGTAGCAATAGCATCTTTGTTACAATTGTCTAAATACAGTTTAAATCCCCTGTTGTTATTACTGTTTCGGTGGAGTTTTTGCTTTGTTAAGTTTTTTTTTTATTAAGTTTGTTTTGTTTTTTACATTTTTGATGCATTAATGAAGCCTGTTGGTTGCACCAACATTATATTTCAGTCTATATTTATCAATTTAATTGTGAAACGTCATAAGTAAAATGATCTACTTGGTATTATGACGCTATTTTGACGTGACAACGTCTTATAAATTGGTTTGCCGGGTGACACTTCAAGAAACTGCGTTACGCTAAGCTCACGTTATGCGCTCACAATGAGAGCGAGTGAGGCACGCGTCCCTTCCACTCGGGCATGGTTAGCCCGCCTAAGAGCGAGAGAGACAGACATAAAAAGTGAAAGGCACGCGTCCCTTCACTCGAGCACAGTTAGCCCGCCTAAGAGCGAGAGAGAGAGAGTGAGAGAGATAGGCATACACACCGGTTCATGTCTTGCGCTTCTATTTCGCAAATATATAAATTAATGTTTTAAATATAATTCTTTGTATAAATAAATGTTTTAAATTGTTACTATTATTTCATCCTTCTTCCTACTATACTAATGAATTTAAAAAAAAAAAATATTTTACCACTCAAAGTCGTTGTCACGTAAAACTTTCGCCCGTATACCGACTTTACAGGCAACCAATTTTTTTAACACAATTCTAATTTTTTACAAACGGTACCGTCCGTGTGACGTCACAGAGCCAGGTGCACAGTTAACTCGCGTGAGTTGTAGTTATTGTGTGAAAACGTAACAAACATTCATACAAACTTTCACGTAAGAAGTGGAACATACCAGCTGGAACTTATGTCCAAATGACAGCCATTCCTTTTCGATGAGCACTTCGAATCCTCGGAGCGTCCTGTAGTAAGGATCTAGCATCAACATTGCTAATGCTGTGAGTTGAGCTGTGCGGTCCCATCCGTCTGAGCAGTGGACTAGCACCGAAGTCTTGTGATTCTCCACCTGTTTTGTGCACAAGTTTTATGAGCAAATTGATGATAAATGGGCAAATGTCATCAGACACCATCTTTGAAATTTCGGAGTTCTTCGGCAGGCACCTTTGAGAAGTTTAATGTTCAGTCCTTGCAAATTATTCCTCGTACATGTTTTTAATGGCGTCTAAACTGTCTACTTTCTTTCTTTATTTTTTAGCTTCGCACGGTTTTTGCATTTAGCCAATGTCACGTAATGAATTATTCATGTCGAAAAAGACCGCCGCGTGAACCGTCTTATGAGGGAGGTTTGAGACAAAGTCATGATGTAGCCAATATGATGCGATATTTCACTGTTTTTTATGAATTATTTACTGAATGGACTTTACTTTTTACTACATAAATCACGCACTTTTATTTAGTAAACAACAGTATAAATAATTTTAAAAGTCCAATGAAAAATGAGCGTGACACTCAGCTTGACTTTCCCGCCAAAATTCAACTGTCTATGGAGTACCTTAATTTGACAGCACTAAACTAATATTTTATCTTCTGTCCTTTTCTTAATGACATGAAAAGATAAAGGACGCGCTGGACTTAAATTTGGTTTATGGACAAGAAAACCGGCATCCGGCATCGGTAGATGTTGATGTCTTTGTGACTCAAAGTTTTCTTTTTCTTTTTTATGAACCAAACCTCCGCAAACGTGAAGAGTATCGACTCTTCACATTTGCGGAGGTTCGGTCGCTAATTTATTTTGATGCTGAGGGGTAATTGCATTATCATCATGATTTCAGCCAAAAGACGTCCACTGCTGGACATAGGCCTCCCCCAAGGTTCTCCACGACGACTGTTCCTGCGCCTCCCACATCCAGCGGTTTCCCGCGACCTTCACCAGGTCGTCGGTCCACCTTGTCGGGCGCCTACCCACGCTGCGTCTTCCGGTACGTGGTCCCCACTCGAGAGCCCGTTGGTCCCATCAGGCCTCGATCCTACGGGCAATGTGCCGGGTAATTGCATAACACACTATTATTATGAGCAATAAGTTTCATTTCGACATTTAGACAACATTCATTGCCTTATTGATGCCCGGTATCTATGGGTATGCCGTTCCACCATCGGACAACCCGTCGTACGCTGAGTTTTCACCCTTACGTTGTTAACACCACTACGATTCGGACGAAGGGTTTCGCCTCCTCTTTTATACCCGTACATCGAGGGACTGGAACGATTTGCCAGCGTCGGTGTTTCCGTCGGACTACAATTTGTGTGTCTTCAAGGCTAGAGTGAATAGGCTCTTAATAAACTAGTGCGCTTTACCATCAACGATTGCGTCACTGCTTACCATCAGGCGGGATTGCGGTCAAGCGCTAGTTTATAATTTATAAAAAAAAAAAATGTCTAGCAGACGCATTTTTCGCACTTATGCAGCAATAGAGTCAATAAATAAAAACAAATAATAGGTTAATTTAATAGTGAAATAAAAATAATAACTAAAGGTTAAATTAATAATGAAATAAAAAAAAATATTATAGAATTACCTTGTCCACTATACGAACAGCTCCAGCTAATATACACTTGATGTGTTTAAGCCAGCAACTGGCTTCAATGCCGCTAAACCATCTGGAAATTAATAAAAACGTTAGAAAAATATAAGTAGGTACCGAGCCGTCCCTTGCTCATAAACTAAACTAAATTTAAGTAGCGTGCATATTTTTCTTTCCATTTCATTAAGAAAAAGACACAAGATACATATTAGTTTCCTGCCAAATTAATATACTCTAACGCCTTGTCGTCCTCCATGGCGCAGCGGTCAACACGCCTGCCTGCGACGTGGAGGCCCCGGGTTCCATCCCCGGCCAGGTCATGATGGAAAACGATCTTCTCCTGATTGGCCTGGGTCTTGGATGTTTATTTATATATGTATTTATTATAAAATATACTATCGTTGAGTTAGTATCCCATAACACAAGTCTCGAACTTACTTTGGGGCTAGCTCAATCTATATGATTTTCCATATATATTTATAATTATTCATAAACGTTGCTTGAAGTTAACTAATGATTAGCGATTGTATAATTATACATTTTTGACGTTTGCACATCACTTAACTTTAATCATCGTTTATGAATCCCTTAAACATTGCGGTTTTTATTTATAAACGATGATTTAAGTTAAGTGCCGTTAAAAGGTCAAAAATGTATTAAAGGGCTACTAGTTAACTTTAAACAACGTTTATTGATAAGGGAGTAATAGTTTAAATTTAGATGTGATTAAAACATGGCTCCTTAAAATACGTCAACTAATGTCAGATGCATTTTTGCATTTGATAGGATTAAATTAATACCTATTTCTCTTCTTCTGTCCTTCTCTTCCTAAAATAGAAAAAAAAATATCTTCTTCTTCTTCTTCTTCAGCCTATAGACGTCCACTGCTGGACATAGGCCTCCCCAAGGCTTTTTAATTTAAACTTAGTTTAGTTTTTGAAGAAAAAAATCGGTGCCAATGTTTGAATAAAAGAACTATGGCCCTAGTCTGCTATTGCAATAGTGTGAAAATTGACGATTTTTAATCTCATAATGACCGAATGTATTATTGCATTGTTATTGCATAATCAATTGTTGGTGAACATAATAAAATAAAAATAAATAAATAAATGTAACGCGTGTCACGTGGATTTGAAAGAACACGCTTTAAGAGTTACGAAATGTAATAACTAGCTTTGGACCCCGATGTCCGTTCAGATGTTTTTATATTCAAAAAGTCTTGTGCGACTGGTACCGGCATCTCGTGGCAAAGAACTACCTACACCACACATTTATAGTTAACTCTTGACCATGATTTCTACTCAAAATATTGTTCCCTCATCCCTATCCTTGATTATTGTAAGTAAGATGGCCAATGTATAGAATTCACTCTTTAAACCTAACACATCGTGTTATTACAAAATCCAATACAATCAAATAAAAAACTTAAGATTTCACATACCTCACCGCTGTTGCTTAATAATCTATACTAATATAAAGGTGTATCTGACATCGACGCACAAATGAGTACCATAGATCCAGTACATGATTTTGAACCCCCTAGTGGTGGAATTTTGTGTCGGCTTTTTCTCGATTAAAAAAAATAATAATATGCTGTTTTTTTTCACTTTAGACCGTTCATAATTGTTATACTTTTATAACCCAATAAGATTTTAAAGAAAAAGTAATTAATTCGTTAATTGCATGAAAAAACGCAATGTAAACAATACTAAAAAAAACTATCATTTCAGCTGATTTAATAGAGTTCGCATCAGGGATCAACGTCATACCTACAAACACGCACGGCGACACGCTTGCAACATTCAAAGGCCGAGCCGGCACTATTTTTTAAACACTGTTATTTCTGTAACCGCTCATTAACGACATAAATGACTATCATAATTTTGTTAGTGGCATGCGGTGCAGCCTTTTCGCGAAGTTTGCGTTACGATGTCAGATACAACCTGTATAAAGCTGAAGAGTTTGTTTGTTTGTTTAAACGCGCTAATTTCAGGAACTACTGGTCCGATTTGAAAAATTCTTTTTGCGTTGGACAGCGCACTAATCCAGGAAGGCTTTAAGCTATAACATCACGCTGCAACCAATTGGAGCGAAGCATAACTAACTCCACGCGAACGAAGTCGCTGGCGGCCGCTAGTAAAATAATATAACCCCTATTTTTATCCAAATTCGTTCATGTGTTACGACGTGAAAATACTTTTAATATAAATAAATGAAACAAGCGTGTTACTAATTCGGCTAGCGAATCAATATCGACTCTAAAAATTCTTTAATGAATGAGTTCACCATGGTCAAAATTAACCACTTTTAGCAACATAAACATAAACGATTTTTACGTTTATGTTTAATATAATAAACATAGCGGTCACTCACCTCGTCTGGTCTATTTGCGGGAAACAGAGCTCCTTCAGTTTGCGCAGACTTTCCCTCATCACGTGAATGTTGTGTATATCTAGGAACACGAGGTCGGCGTTCTGATACGCGTCCTCTGACTCATATCTGTAAAGTATTTATATTTGTTATACATTGCTTATCTCAAGTTAATCTTAGGGGCTAAAGAGAGCAGTGGTAACGGCGGAATAACATGTGGGTCGATGGTTAGGACTCACGCAGACGCTGTACTTCTGGTTAATAATCAAACGTGAGCAAAACCGACATGTCTTAGAACCCAAACTTAGAAAGACATGTGACATCATCCTCTTTCAGATTTTGGCGGGAAAGTCAAGCTGAGTGTGACGCTCATTTTTCATTGGACTTTTAAAATTATTTATAGTGTTGTTTCTTAAATAAAAGTGCGTGATTTATGTAGTAAAAAGTGCATTCAGTAAATAATTCATAAAGAACAGTGAAATATCGCAGCAAAGGTGCCATATCATGACTTTGTCTCAAACCTCCATCGTAAGATGGGTCACACGGCCGTCTTTTTCGACATGAACAATTCATTACATGACATTGGCTAAATGCACAAATCGTGCGAAGCCATAAAAGAAAGAATGACAAGAAGAAAGACATCATCCTCGTGGTGGATTGCGACCCACTCCCTCACGAGAAGACGACTGTATCCCAGAAGTGGGAACATTATAGGCTGGTTACGAATAAGCATAGTGTTGCACCTTCTAATTTAAAAATGAACGAACGAATGAATGACGATGATGATGTTATTTTTACAAGCTTTTTATTAGCTTCACTTGTATGTTTGCTTGCTTACTTGTTTGTTTGTACGTCTCTAACTCTTTGGACTACGAGTGAGCGGCTCATTACTGTAAAATGTTCCCCACCACCAACCCATCGTTTTCAATACGTTCGTTCGTTCGTTTATTTTTTTAAAAATGAATATCAAACTAAAAAGTTGAAAATAAATGTAGTTTAAAAAAACTAAAAAAACATGCTTTTAAAGAATATCAAACTAAAAGGTTAAAAATATTTTTTTTAAAAAGCGTGAGGCGCTTAATATACAAAAATTATGGCACAAAGCGCCTCACGCTTTTTTTTAAATTATTTTTAACTTTATAGTTCTTAATTATATTTAAATCTTTCTATCTACGACAAATTTAAAAATAGAACGGTTTTGAAATTTTGTCGTGAAACAGGTAAGTATCGTTTTGTTTTAGACTGCTAATAATAATCAGTTACTGACCCGCCTCCTTTAGCTTTATTCGCGACAGCATTCGCAGTTGGTCGAGCATCCATGATGAACAACTTGTGCGCTTGAGCGTTGGCGTCCATTATAAGTTGTATATAACGCTCATCTTCGCGGCTACGTTTACCACTTACCTGCAAATCATATATTAATTTTGAAGGGCTTTTTGTCGGTACATCATAACTTCTTTCATACTTTATCAATATACATAAATGAGGCATCATTGTAAAGCTTTTCTAGATTGCTACACCGGAAAAATATACAAATTACTAACATATCAATGGTTTTTCGAAAATTTAAGATTAAAAATACCGTGCGTTTACTTCGCATGAGTCACCTAGTATTTTTTATGTAAAAATCACCCGGGTTATCAAGAAGTATCGTGGTGAACAGTAACAGGGTGGTAAAGGTCAGATAGGCAGTAGCCTCGTGTAAAGTTAAAGCTGCATCCGGCTAGACTGGAGGCTTAAGAGTGTAGAGACGTCTCAAATGTGAGGCATTGTGGAGGAATGCTTCCCCGAATATCAACAACAAAGACATGGAACAATCTTTTCAATAATAGCAGCTCCTCAACCATCAGCGAATTCAGAATGTATTTTCTGTAGCGGTTTATACAAAACTCCACATGCTAACAATGAGTCATACTGACGTCAAGCAAATACTGCATCTCTCATTAGCAGAGTTAGCTTTATACGAAACCTGAATATAGTTTGTTCAGAATACGCAACTAAATCGATTCCAATTATTTTTACACCATGTTATATTTTTAACCAAATACATATTTTAGAAATTGCTGCAGTGTGGTTACCGAGCGCGCACGGTAGATCATAGTACTACGCGCCCGTGCATCAGCTGACGGCAGAGGTTAACGCACCGTTCACCCGCCCGAGCGGAGCGTAGACCATATTTTTGTTAGGACAGCCAAGTAGGATAACAAGCTCATAACTTTGTGGTTTTTCATGATATCTTTTTGAAATTTTGTACACAGATTCTTTCCTTAAAAATACTGGACAAGTGTTTCGGGTTTCGCATTAACAAAACATAATCAACCGTCGGGCAAATGCCCGCCATACACACCACCCGTTTGGTCTGAGGATTATTTCTTTTCTATGGAGGACGAATAAACGTTACATCCTATTCCTCATACCACAAAATTCCGACTAAAAGTTGTTTAATTTTATAAGTGTGTTCACTCATTAAAATATCTGCAAGTAACACATTATTCAGTTGAGTAGGACAAGGTCTTTTTATCACTTTCATATTACAGGAAAAAAAATCGAATAATCTACATATTCTCAAACAGACGAGCAGTATGTTAATTAGTGTAACGATCATTGCATTCCAATGACTCAAGTCTACGCGTCATAACAAGAATACGGAGAAAAAAATCAATAACGAACGTCAACAATTATAATACCATTGTATTTTCATTTGCAGACCTACACAGAAGTCTGAATAGAATAAGTAAGAATAGAAGAACCAATTTTGATAGTGTAGACAACGCAAAACTATAAATCAATGCCTCCAATATTCATGTCTTCGAAGTAGGTATACATTCCTGACTCATTTTTGAAAATAAACTACTATTACACCTGAAACAGATCATAATTCAAATTAGGGTAGTTATTCACCGACACGATTTTCCTCGATAAACCTAAGAAATATAATTTCAAGAAAATATAAATTTAGTAACACGATTAGGAACAAAACATCAGTGACCAGTGGCCTAATCGGCGAACACATTTTTGTCAAATGATTGCGACTAGTAATTGGGATCGTTTGGACCGCAGTCGATATTATGTTACACTAAAATAATATTAACTGCGGTCCATCTAGTCCCAGGCCTAGGCCCAACTAGTCGCAATCATTTGACAAAAATGTGTTCGCCAATTAGGCTGCCGATTTTAGTCATTCCGTCTTAATGTGGCTAAACCCATTGTCAACTTTCTAAGACTAAAATGACAATATAAAATTCCCTGTATATACTAATGACAAATTGAATGACTTCTCGAAAGATTACCCACCGACCTATTTAGATCTTGGGTAAATTCCCCTTAAGTACTAAATGAGTGGTGCACTAGAACAATATAAACAACTGAATTGCGTCATACTACAAGAAAATTTTAGACTAATGATGGATGACCAAGTCGTGGTGGCCTAGTGGTTAAAACACCAGCCTCTCAAGTTTAAGTGCGCGGGTTCGATTCCAGGCCAGGCAAGTACCAATGTAACTTTTCTAAAGTTATATGTACTTTCTAAGTATATCTTGGACACCAATGACTGAAGGTGAAGGAAAACATCTTGAGGAAACCTGGACTTTATGTCTGAAATAGCCAACCCGCATTGAGCAAGCGTGGTGATTACGCTCAATCCTTCTCTGTATGAGAGGAGACCTGTGCCCAGCAGTGGGACGACAAAAAGGTTGATAATGATGGATGACCAAGTTTGTTCCCAATATACAGTGTGGCTACCATGAGTTTTCATTACGAGACTCGATCGTCGACATAGACTGCGTTTGACTCATCGATTGGCCCAATTCAAGGTTGTAAGAGCTGTCAACCAATGAGAGCGCCAAACGCGGTCGATATCGACGATCCAGTCTCGGAATGAAAACTCATGGTAGCCACACTGTACTTAGGACATGGTAGATTCAATATACATATATCTACATACATATGAGTGTCCAAATGATAAAACCAAATATACTGTGTATGTTGAATAAAATAAGTACTTGTAGTAGATATTACTTTAGGAGCTCGCCATATACTGTATAGGAGTATGATGAAAGTACAAACAAATAAGCAAATAGGTGAATAAAAAAATCTTTCCAGGTTCAGGCTTTTATAATGAGATTGTGGAAATCACTCCAGCAGTTCAATAAGATTCTCTCAAAATATTTAACTCACAATAGACCTTCTGTTTGAGAACGAAAATTGTTTTAAATTGGCGAACAATAACTTCATAACACCTATAATTATTATTTTATGCGGAGAACTGGGCCGCGGCAGAATTGTATGCGACTTGGTGGAGTATTTACATAACATTATGTACCTATCTTGAAATTACTAACCTATTGTACGTTTTTAGTACCTTGCTTGTTTTTTTTTTTTTTTGTTTTGTAGTAACAGGTTACACGTTTTGTGTCGTTATTGACATTCTTATTTCATACAAATAAATAATGATTGAAGGCTCTTTTACATGTAAACTTAAAAGAAAAAACTTGGTCCACTTTAAGAATTTCTCGTATATCGTGGGTACGTTTACAAACAATAACTACATACACAAACAGCCAGACACGAATCAATTACTTGTAGGTCATACAAATGTTTGTTTCGTCGGGACTTGAAACTGCGACACGCAGCGTAGGCTTAGCCACTCAAATCAAATCAAATCAAAAGTCATTTATTCAAATTAGGCTGAGAATCAGCACTTTTTGAACGTCAATATTACATAAGACAGTCCCCCAAAACGCCCACCCATCGACATCGACCCATCGACTGCGCCAACAGTGCCGTCTAGAGCGTCGCCGTGGGCCGGCGCCCACTGGCAACACTGGCTTGAGTAGGGTAGCAATTTCTTGCTACCCCACATCATAATATCTAAGATTGTCCACACCCAGAACAGTTAGCATTGTTATCGTCCTTGTAGAGAGAGAAATCTCAAAATTATAAGAAATGAACTAGCTGTTTTTATTTTTTCCTATTTATAATACTCATGAGATTTCGTATAAAGGTTGTTTGAAAAAGATGTTCACTTACCCCAACCAATGGTTGGCTACATCGAGTGATAGTGGCCTGAGAGCTTGGATGTATCCACGCCAGCACAGGTATTCTTCCTCTGGACCTGAAAGTGGCCACGGCGCGCAACAGGTCCTCACCAGCAGCTGCAGGTACAGCCCAAACCGCCGGGTAGCTATCGCAAACTTCGTACTTGTCATTGATTCGGGCAATACGCCACATGTCATTGTTTACGCCCTAGAGACCAAGAGACTTTGAATTTGGAGGTATATATGTATATGGTAATTACATATACAGATAATTGCTTAAATGCTTTTAAAGCATACTCAACTTAATATAGCCGAAATATGCACTATAAAAGCTCTAAAACTGAAAAAATATTGCCTGTACTGTAATATAACACAATTTATTGTTATTTTCTAACTAAAAGCAAACTAAAACTAAGAAAAAAAAGTTAAAGACATCACATAATTAAATTACAATAAAAATCCAGACTCACACATGATATAATTGAGGCAAATCAAATCATGTTAAGTCTTGATTATACCATTTGTGAAAATTGCATGTGTGCGAATAATTTCAATAAGGTTTCCAATATTAACCCGTAATTACAAAATAATCATCTTACCATCCGCCTCAACTCTGCAATTGGTTCATACACATGCCATCCATCTTCAGGAAAGCTCTCTGAGTAGCTAAAAGCAAATAATGGAAGTCTATGTGATAGCGGAAATGCTAATTGCTGCAATTTTTCAAATATTCCGCGTCGAGAATGGTTCTCTTGTTTATGGGCAAACCTCAAGTTTCTCATGTCCTGTAATTAATTATGGATTGATGATTAATGAATTAAAACAATAAAATACTAAAAGCCTAGTAATTTTATAACAAATTGTTTACCTTGCAAAATATTTCAATGCCATATGAGTTTTCTCCTTTTGATGAAGCTCCACCAACCTTTTCAATACGAGATACCTGAAATAGATTTATATATCAGAATATTTATGTTCACCTATACATATTGTGGGTCATCTATTTTTGTCATCATCATCACCATAATATCCAGCTAAGCAATATTTAAATAAAAATATGTCTATACCTAGAAGTCGTGATGGCCTAGTAGTTAAAACACCAGCCTCTCAAGTATGAGTGTGTGGGGTCGATTCTAGGTCAGGCCAGTACCAATGTAACTTTTCTAAAGTTATATGTACTTTCTAAGTATATCTTGGACACCAATGACGGAAGGTGAAGGAAAACATCTTGAGTAAACCTGGACTTTAAGTCTGAAACACCAACCTGCATTGAGCAAGCGTGGTGATTACGCTCAATTTGTACGAGAGGAGACCTGAACCCAGCAGTGGGACGATAAAAAGGTTGATAATGAATGTCTATAGTGCCTAGTATTTATATATTGCTTAATGTTTAAGGTAAACATTCGCAGACACCCTATTCCAGGAACTGAGTGATAACTATGAACAACTTGAAAAAAAAGGATTGCACACAGTGATATGATAAGCAGCACATTGCTTGTATAACTCGCGCGAGCTAACTGTCACACACCTCACTCTCGCTGGAATGCGACCCCTCACGCGCTTCCCCACGTGGCATCCCGCATCCGCCGTAAGCGATGAGTAGCGTTAGCATCTTTGTTACAATTGTCTAAATACAGTTTAAATACCCTGTTGTTATTACTGTTTCTGTTAAGTTTTTTATGTTTGTTCTTGTTTTTTACATTTTCTACGCATTAATGAAGCCTATTGGTTGCAGCAACATATATTTTAGTCCATATGTATCAATTTAATTGCAAAATGTCATGAGTAAATTGATCTAGTATTATGACGCTTTATCATCAAAACAACCTTTTAATAACATTAAAAAAAAAAAAAATTATATTTTTTTAACAAAACTCTCATTTTTTACAAACGGTACCATCCGAATGACGTCACAGAGTGAGGTGCACAGTTAACTTGCACGAGTTGTAGTGTCAATTTTCTGATATACATACAATTACCATATTTTGACTAAATAACTATGAACCCAAAATTGACAGTATAACCTTGGTAATTTCGAAAAGAAGAAACATAATATGCAGTCAAATAAACTCAAATCTACAAAGAGTACATGTAATTATGTGTTTGTATATATGAGACCACTGGACAGGAGTAGAGTTAGTATAATAAACAGTAATAGTTAGTAGGTACAGAAAATTTTTAATATAACTTACAACACCAAGGGGCACACTGAGAGTACTTTGTAATGCAGCCGTATCTGTTGGCCTGAAGTGTAGCTGATAGTTGGTCACTTTAAGAACTCCCCGAGAAGGACCACTGTATGGGCATAAGTATGTCACATCCCGGGCTAAACTCATCACTTTCTCACCATCCAGGAGTTGGATGTCACCTAAAACGTGAGGCTGAAAAGAAACGGAAGCTTGAATGTATGGAATCTAGTCAATCAGAAATCATACTTGGTGAAGCAACATGATACCAGCCTTGGACAGCTTGTGTTGCCTATGATTGTGGATGCAGTTAATAAATAGGCAAATATGAATAGATCTGTTTCTGCTCATTGTAAAAGGAACTTAAAACTTAATTGGTTGTTCAAATAAGTAGTAACGCACAGCAGTGACTAATCGCTAGCTTAAACTAAGTTACAGGAAGCAGGGAAGCGGCTCTTATAAAATTCAATAAGAATAAATTAATCCTTTTAGGAAACTTACGGAGTCTTGTCCGTGTTTAGAATTCAATGAACTCGATTTTGAGTCAGAGTCCAATGAGTCGGAACTGGCATTCTTGGATAGCGAAAAGTCTGAATTTAATAATTCTGAACTGTTATGTTTGTCCATCGTCAACGAATTTTAAGTCTCGAGTACTGAAACAAATTATTAAGATTCCTGCTAGTTCCCTTTTCCTTAGCAAAACATGAAATTATCAAAATAATATAATGACAGAATCTCTTCTCCCGATTCAACAAACGTCACTTTGATTGAAATGAATGAATGGTGTTGATATGAACGTCAGATTCAGTGGATCAGGTGTGCACGAGATAACTGATAAGTAAGATGAATGAAATTGAAACCTAGCTATGAAATCAGAAAAATGTTTAATTAAAATTAATCTGCATAAAAAATATTATAGAATTCTAACATCAGTCAAAATCTACAAGGAAGGGTAAAAGCAGAGGAATGGTGCACAGTGTTGCAAAAATAAAGCCCCTCCTTCCCCAAATTGTAATTTGTCTATGAATAAAACAGCACTTCCGGTATAAATATTCTTCAGAAGCGCGCGTTTATCAATAAGACAAATTGAACAAACAAAACTTTTGTTTCTATGGTTGCGTTAGTCTTTGCTTAACTTTAATATAACAATGGCACTAAAGACTTTCAAATTAATTAGTGTTTTTTCTGTGATTTTCATTTCATGTGTGAGTAAATATTTTTGACAGAAGAAGAGAACACACCTCGGTTGTTGAATTATGAAGTTTCCAGAAAGTGTAAAATTCACCACTCATTTAGCTTATAAGCATACAGAAAATATAGAACCTAGTAGAAAAATTCAGCCGGAAGACTTTGAATGGGATTCTAAGATTCCAAAACCTCTTGTTTCTATTTGTATAGAGAAATTGGCTGAAAATTGGATGGGTTAGTATTGATACGTGCAATTTTTTTTACAAAAATTTTAAACATAAGTTCTAAGTAAATTAGTAAGTGTGGGGTAACATTTTACATATAAAATATATGTATTATATACAGAAACAGTCTTATCCTGAATAACTACTTGTAGGCCTTAAATTATTTGTTCATTACGGGAATCGAATTCAAGACATGCAGCGTAGCGGTCAATTGCTTAACCACTGCACCAACCGTGTCGTGTATTATCTTATTTACTATATTATTTTTCATTAAGCCTCACTAGCTAACCTTACGGGCTTTTCACAAACCAAATTAATAATTACTAATTTTAGCACAAAATATTAAATAATTCCAATTTTGTAACATTAGTTGTAACATAACATGGTTATGAAAAACACGTATATTTTGTTCAAACGAATTCACATAAAACATGTTTTATATTGCAGGTTACCCTAAACTACATCACTTAGTTGCTAAAGATCGTGAACTATTTCTGCAAATCTTGGATACTGATGTACCTCTCCAAATTTTAGTTGACAATATTAAAAGCGACATATTCTGGAAAAGATGCTATCACTCAAAATTCACGGATTCACCTCTTTTGGCAGATGATAAACAATGGATTAACGTTTTTATGGAACGACATTTTGCTGATATCTTAGAAAACATGAATCCAAAACAATACGATCCTGAAAAGGTCAGTTGATAGTGTTTTTGATTCTTTATGCGAGTATAAGTGATTTGTTTTTAGTTATAAAGCAATCCGAGTTCTTTTAATATTATTAAACATTTTACATGATGCTTTTGTTCAACTTTTTTTTAACTGGACCCATAGGATAAAGAGAGGTTCAGAACTTGCAGAATTACAAAACGTACCCTAATAATAGCATCGTGTTTTTGATACTGTAATAAGAATAAATTCTACATCCACAATTATCTCATAAATTCACATTGCACTTAGATACTTAGTTGGGAAAATTTGATACTCTGTTTTGTTTTCAATGCTTTAGGTGAATACCTTAGTGAAGCTTTGTGGGCCATACATACAAAAGTTATCAATCCGTAGCTTGGTACCGATTGATATTCCAGTACAGAGAATGGCTTCACCAGAACTAGCTCACTTGGTTACAAATCAGCGGCAAAATGGATATAAACTACAAGCAAAAGACAAAGAAGTTATCTCTAGAGGTAAGCAAAACTTAAAACTATTATTTACAATTTATTAAGAAACAAACGTATAATAATAATCTTTATTGGAACGCAAATACCTAGTTACAAACTGTTTCCCTGCTGTTAACACTTATCTCCAAAAGGTATACGACAACGTTCCGCATTCCAGATATAAAAATACAGTAAGGGTTTAAAAGACAACAACAACTATTTGAAATTAAAAATATTAAAAACAAAAAAACAGTGTAACTACATATAATATATTACTAAAATAAGTCACAATAATTACTTTTGGTGATAAGAATCAGTAAAAGTAATTATTGTGACATATTTTAACATTTGTTATTATATTAAATTTGATTGTGCATATATGTTGTATTTGTTACTGTTGTTTCAAATACAAAAGTACTTGCAACGTTACGTTCACCTTTTCAGATCACATTTCCCTTCATGCCGCTTTGGGCAGTTTGACAAACTTAGTCGAATTGCATGTAACATACCAACTGCGGTCAATTGGAGTTGAATACCGTACAGACCAATTTCAATTTACAAACAACGATGCTAAAAATTTGGCTTATGGATTAGAGAAATGTGTGCAGCTGAAGATTTTAAGGTATAATTTAGGTATTTTTCTTCATCGATCAATACTAATTTACAGTTACTTTTCTTTTTGACTATTTTTCTCGCATATGACTGAAAATTTATGATTGCCTTCAGAATAACAAGAAGTGATATGAATTGTCAACGAGTTAAATACATACTTCGCGGACTTTCAGAAAACTTAAAATTAGAAATATTGGATTTTAGTCATTGCAAAATAGGTGATGATGGTGCTTCGTCAATTGGAAAATTTATTATGAGACGTGCAGCTTTACGAACTCTCACTTTGGCGGATAACATATTTGGTAATATCTTGTCTAACAAAATACATACTTACTATTGATGTGTGACACCTTCGTCTCACATTCGACTTTCATGATAAAGGACACCAGCCGAGGTTAAGTGCTCGTGCGAATGCCTATAAAGTATTGAAGAAGCTTAACTTTTAGGACCCGCAGGTGTCGAAAGTATATCGGCTGCACTAAATCATCCCGGGTGTGGGGTACGCACCCTAGACTTAAGACTTAACACGAAACTTGGTTCTGAAGGAATCGCCCATGTAGCCGTATCTATTGCAAGAGGATGCAATCTAACCAGGTAATAAAATGAGTTATTTCTTAACTTTTTAATGTATGATATTTTGCATAATGAAATATTTATGTTGCTTATTTTACAGCTTAAATATATCAGGTTGTGGAATAACACCTGGTCCTTTAAAGACTCCACCAGCAGGAGTATGGTCAACTACGACTGCAGAACATACTCCAACTTGTGGTGATCTACTAGCACGAGCCATTGGTTTAGTGAAAACTCCTTTACGTTCACTTGATATCAGTGTAAACGATATCGGTTCTGTACGTATTTCATTTGTTTCAATTATAATAACAACTTTAAAAGAAAGTTACCTTGAATTAGTCACAATCGCATAACAAATACATTTCGGCTTACTTACTGATTTCTCGTTATAATTTACACTCGTATATAATTTAATTTTAGCCAAGTGATGATGTTCTGTCAAATGCTATATGTCTTAGCTACATAGTTGATTTAAATTTGAAAAGATCTGGAATGGGACCATTGTCTAAAGCGGTAGCAGAATCAGCTGCTGCTGCTCAAAGATTGAGAAGAGAAGCTGAACGAGGAATAAGATTCAGAAGAAGTGCAGGAAAACTTGTGCAAGCAAGTAGAGTTGCCAAAGGAATGAACATTGGTAAGTCTGTGGAACGATCTCAACACCAAGATCATGATTCAAAATGTGTAAATAATACAATTAAATGAATGGGACATATTATTTTCATTGAATCATTTATATTAGTATCATAATATTTTCAGATACGGATCCGCTTTTATTGGCGCAACAGTTGTCGGCTCGCCCTTCTATAGTCTCCGTAGCATCGGAAGAAGGAATGCACAACATACAAACTCAGCCTTTACCATCTGATTTCGGTTTTATACCGGCATTGAAGGTGAATAATATACAAATATGGTTTACTATATTAAGCATAGATCAATATTTGTTATGATCAAGTTTCAAACAAACTGACAGGTTTGATTATTATCATTCTACATAGTTAGTGACTACATTTGAATAACAGCCATACGGGTCGGTGAATCAGGTTGCCGCCGTTGGTCCGTAGATGGGTGACAATCTTTGCATATAAAAGCTCTCCGTGCCTTGCAAATTACGTCAAGCCGTCGATCCTGGCTATCAATCGTAGATCTTTGACAGTCTGGTCGTCGGAAGCACAAAAATCTGAGAACTAGTCTTCAAAGGGGCATCGTATAACCAAGTATCCATCAACCCAGAGTTTGTGAAGGTCAGATAGGCAGTTGCTCCATGTAAATATTGGATTCAGCTGCATCTGATTTGACTGGATGCCGATCCTTACATAGTTAGAAACCTGTTCCGTGATTAGATGAATATAATATTATAAATATATATCTTCGTTTATAAAAAATAAATAACAGCAACCCTTAATACTGTCATTCTTACAGAGCCCGCTGCCATCTTCAAGGGCTTCCTCGATCACAGGCCCACCTACATCACGAAGGTCAAGTCATCATGTTATTTTGGAACCCGTTAAAGTAATTATTTCGTCCGTAACTATTGAAATCCACATGATTTTGAAATTCAATTCAAATACTAAAATCTAGTTTCAAGTAGTTTATGTAGTCTTTTTATCTTTGTTACGTAACGTACTCGCAATCACAGAAATTTTCATTTTAGTGACTTTTTAACGAACGCTACAAATGCCAGTAGGCCGTGGGTAAAGCTACCAGAAACTGTCAAACTTTCTCAATGAACTGTGAACACCTGCTGTAGCGATAAAGATAAAAAATATTTTGAAAAATTTTGACAAATTGTAGTAACTACATTCTATTCTATTTTTGTTTATGGCAATGGTGCCGATGTCAACAATTCTGCCAATGTCTAATGTGAAGTAACTAGATGTACAGTCCTACCAACTTATCTGTGAACTGAGTGGTAGCGACACCGTCGCTTTAGTGTTGCAAATTAATAAAATTTACGCATGATTGGGTATGTAAAAAAAAAAAAAAAAAAAAAAAAAAAAAAAAATTGCGGGTAGTTGTACGTACAAGTGTTAAAAATTTTTGCTCAATTTTTAAAAATTTATTTAAGATATAAATATATACTATTTTCATATTTAAATGTACACTTATACATGCTAAACTAAGGTACCTACCAGTCTAGTGTTATCTCCTAAATTACATACACAACTTTTATAAACAACACACAATTTTAAAATTTCACAATGGAAGCAATGCAAGCCTCAATTTCGAACATGAAGTTGTTGTTCCAAAACAGGATGACAGCCTTTGAAGCAGAATTGCAAAGCAACCCTTCGGGAACTGCAAGCTGCACAAGTGACGGTTTGGTTGCAGACTTCACTGCATTTAAGAAATTTATTCTTGAGGCATTGGTCTGTCTTCAGCGGCAGTTGGAAGTTTTGGCTCAGGGACTCGACAACTTGGAGATGCGTGGGCGTCGCAAGATGATCTTGTTGCATGGAATCACTGAGCAGGCCAAGGAAGAACCCACACAAGTCGTCGCTGAGGTTGTGCGATGTCACCTGAAGTTGAATGATTTTGCTGTTGCTGACATCAGGCGGTGCCACCGGTTGGGTAGACAAGCGGGTGCTAGCAAACCCAGGCCCATTCTCGTCAAGCTCCAGGACGTCGGCGTCAGAGACAGCATCTGGTTTGCTAAAGCAAAGTTGAAGGGTACTGGGATAACTGTTTCAGAGTTTTTGACGAGATCGCGGCATCAGCTCTTTATGTCAGCGCGTGAAAAACTTGGTGAAACGAATTGCTGGACTAAGCAGGGACAAATATATGTTATTCGCTCTGACGGCTCCCGGCAACGAGTAAATAGCATGGATGATCTCAACAACATCAAGCAGGTGAGTGAAAAAGCCATGTCCCCTGGCGCCTCAACACTGTCCCCGTCGCTGTCTCCATCACCAGCACCGAAGAAAGCCCGGCGTGCTGCCGCGAAGAAGAAGTAAGCCGGTGCGCTCTTTATTTCTCGTTCTTTTGGCGAGTATCATCTGGGTAGCAGGTTTCATTAATAACTTGTAACCTTTAAAAATGTTATATCCTTATCTTTCCACATACATATTATATTATGTACATGTAAATATTTGTTTCTATTTGTATTACGTATTCATAGGTATATATTGTTACTCATTTTATTTCGGCCTGTCAGCTGTCAATTCATTAACTCGCGTCATGTGTCATTCTATTTTTGAAGTTTTCGTTCAGAAACTTTAGGGATGGAGTGACGGTGTGCGTGCCAGATGAAGACAGTGTGCCAAGGACATTTTTTGTTATATATTAATTTTATTTATTATATTTGTACATATTTTTGTTACCTCTCTTCATTATACAAAATTAAATATATTATAATTTTTACCTATGTGATATCTCACTGTTACCCAGATGATGAAAGTATTTAAGTGTTGTTTTATGTTTAATTTGTAAACACTCAACTGGCGGGTGGATTTAAATTATTGTTCTTTTTATATTATTACTTTTATTTTAAATATTTATTTATTTTTATTACGTTTGTTATTATTTTTTTAAAGTGCTGATGTCATATAACAATGACGATAGTGACACCGAAGGCTTTTTGTCGGTCTGTAGTAATAACAGCTCTGTTAGCTTTCAGTCCCTTGCTGACACCCTTGAGTCTCAGTTTTCCGATGTATCTAAGAATTTCAATGTAGTCCATATAAATGCCCAGAGTATTCCGGCACATTATTCTGACATGCTAGTTAACCTTGACTGTAAGAACATCCACGCTATCCTTGTCTCAGAATCTTGGCTAAAGCCTTGCCTACCTTCTTCTTCCTATTCCTTACCGGGTTATCAACTGATAAGAAATGATCGCGGGAGTGGCGCTGGTGGTGGTGTTGCCATATACCTTCGTTCACATATTCCTTTTTCAATTGTTGATATGTCCACACAGCCTCCACCGCAACATGGTGGCGAGCATCTCTTTTTGGAAGTAACCCTACACCATGTAAGAGTTCTATTGGGTGTTTATTATTGCCCTTCGTCACGCATAAGTTTCATGTCTTCCTTTGAAAAGATCCTAGAAAACCTAACACCCTCTTACAGTCATACAGTCATTATGGGGGATTTCAATACTTGCTTATTAAAAAACGACTTCCGCTCTTCTTCTCTTCGATCAATAGTCCAGTCTTCAAATCTTTCAATTCTACCTTTGAGTGCTACACATCATTTTCCTAACTGTAATCCTTCACTTTTAGATCTTCTCATTGTTTCTTCTCCGCAACACGTCAGCAAGCATGGTCAATGCCCAGCTGACATGTTTTCTTACCATCATCTATTATTCCTATCCTATAAAATTCGCCCACCTAAGGCAAAACCTAAAGTTCTCCTGCAGCGCAATTTTGGTGGTATGAATACTGATGATCTCCGAAGAGACGCTGCCAACATTGACTGGGCTTCTTTATTTGATGCTGAATCGGTGGATGATAAAATCAGGCTACTTACTGATCATTTGGTGCAGCTGTATGATATTCACGCTCCAATTCGTGCAGTGAAAATCAAACATCTTCCGGCGCCATGGCTTACAGATGATATTAGGGCTATCATGCACAGAAAGGCTGTGACTAAAACTAAATATAAGTGCCGGCCCTCGCCTTCGAACTGGGAGATCCTTGTTGATGCACGCAATCGCTGCAATAAGGTATGTAGAGATGCACAACGCCGTTATATCCACACTTCCGTTGAAAACGGAGATCCAGCAAAAGTTTGGAAATTTCTCAAATCCATGGGTGTTGGAAAATCTCGCCAAGAATCGCTTCCCAAAGACTTAAATATTGATCTACTGAATCAACACTTCTCCTCTTCGTCCCACTGTAATGGGATCATAAAGGCGAATACAACTAACAATCTTTCGAACCTTCCAACACCGGATCATGACCCATTTATTTTTAGTCAATTCACTGATTGTGATGTTAAGAAGAGCATACTTTCTATCACGTCCAACGCAATCGGTAGTGATTGTGTAAGTCGGAAAATGATACTCCCTGTCCTCGACGAGATCCTTCCTATCCTATGCCACATCCTTAACTACTCTGTATCCTATGGTGCCTTTCCATCAATGTGGAAAGATGCCAAAGTCATTCCGTTACCCAAAAAATCCAATCCAACTTCGTTTTCTGAATACCGTCCCATATCCATCTTGCCTTTCCTCTCCAAGGTCCTAGAACGCCTTGTTCATCATCAGCTTAGTACTTTTCTTTGTAAGAATAGTCTACTGAATCCTTTCCAATCTGGTTTTCGTCCTGGTCACAGTACCACTACAGCCTTAGTTAATGTCACTGATGACATACGTTTGGGTATGGAGCAGGGAAATCTGACGGTTCTTTGCTTACTGGATTTTAGTAATGCATTCAACAATGTCGATTTCGATATCCTACTTGGCATGCTTCGCTCGCTTAACATATCTCCAACGGCGATTGACTGGTTTCGTAGTTACCTGTATGGCCGTCGGCAACGTATATGCATAGAAGAGTCTTGCTCTTCGTGGTGCTATACTTCTGCCGGTGTACCTCAGGGCGGCGTTTTATCTCCTTTACTTTTCGCAGTATTTATCAACTCCATCACCAAAAACCTTCTTTCCTCCTACCACCTTTATGCAGATGATTTGCAGATTTATAAACAAGCTGGCCACTCAGATCTAGCTGGCGCCATTCAAATTATTAACAAGGATTTGTTCTCAATCTGTGAGTGGAGTGAGGCGCATGGGCTGCATGTTAATCCATCGAAGACTCAGGTCATTGTTATTGGCAGTTCTAGAATGTTCCCCAGGATAGACTGGTCGCAACTTCCCCAAGTTCAGTTTAATGGTACTGTTATTCCGTTCAGTGAGAAGGTTAAGAACCTTGGGGTTTGGATCGACAAGCATCTTTCCTGGGATCCACAGCTACAGGATGTCAGTCGCAAAATTTTTGCATCTGGTAAGTCTCTGAGACGGTTACGGAACTTTCTTCCTACTGCCACTAAAACTGCGCTTGCACAATCACTTCTACTTCCCATCCTTGACTACGCAGATGTCAGTTATCCAGATCTTACTGAGGCACAACTAGATAAACTTGAGCGACTTCAAAACTTTTGCATAAGATTTATATTTGGCCTGCGCAAATATGATCACATATCTGAATTTCGTACAAAGCTTAAGTGGCTTCCCATACGTCTTCGCCGGAATTCTCATATACTATTTCAGCTCTACAACATTTTGTTTAATCCTAAAACCCCCGCTTATCTTAAAGAACGTTTCAAGTTCCTTCATGACACACATAATAGATATCTGAGGTCATCGGAAAACCTGATATTAGACATGCCGATGCATTCCACTAGTTTCTATGATAAATCCTTTACTGTACAAGCAGTTCGGCTATGGAATGACTTGCCAGTGTCCGTAAAGCGTGCTCAAACACTGTTTACTTTTAAAACTATGATAAAAAAGCACTTCCTCTCTCTTTAAACATATTATTATATTTAATGTGCTCTTGTATGATATTTATTAATTAGTTGTATAAATTTATTTAAACTAGTATGATACACTTAACGTATATATTTATTGTATAATCTATGTAAATAGTACACTGTGGACTACCTACACTACTTCTTTATCCTACCTCTTAGAATTCCATCCAAAGGTTGTCTGTAAAAGATCGCTCTTAGCGATAAGACCGCCCATTGTGTCACCCTTTGTAAATATTTTTATTTATGTTCTGTAATCTATATGGTGTACATAATAAAGAGTATTCTATTCTATTCTATTCTATTCTATGTCAGATAAGAAACTAGGTAAACATATAAACATAATTTTATTATTTTAAACAATATCTAACATTGTTTTATAATAATAAAATACTAATATAAGTACCTACTAAATAGTCTTCAAAAAAATAAGAAAATTAATGTAGGTAGATACATACATTAGCTTTTTCTCTGGCATTCAATTGATATAATGTAGGTACCCCACTTACAAACTTTTGCATAAGTACCTACTTAGATGGATTCAGCAGTCACAAGCTTGATAAGTTGATACAAAAAACCCATAGTTTAGTACTAGCTACTAGCATCTCTATTTAAACAAAACTCAAATATCTAGACACTCAAGATGTGTTCTGTATTACATGACCTAGTTAATAGATAGAATAAAACAAAAGTTTCATCATCATCATCAACCCATATACCTACGTCCCTACTGCTGGGGCACGGGCCTCCCTTAACGATGTGAGGGGTTAAAAAAAAAATTGGTTGTCTGTAGAACTCCGTCTACTGCCGATATTTGAACGTGACAACGTCTATTCGCTCTAGGGGTGGGGGTAAAGTAGGCGTGGACTCCGTGTGGCGTCAGATTCGGCCGTTACGGTGTTTTCGAGAATGACTCCTCCGTACCAATTTAATAGACGTTGTCACGTCAACTCCTACAGTTTTGTGATACCCTGGTACTTTGCACGTCCACAAACTATGCACAATAAAACCTCTATCATGTATTATGGTGATTTGATAATGATGAATGAGCTTTTTTATTGTTTCGATTTCTCCTACACTTTTATGCTACCCTGGTACCTTGCACGTCAAAAAAAGTAGGCGTGGACTCCATGTGGCGTCAGATTCGGCCGTTACGGTGTTTTCGAGAATGACTCCTCCGTACCAATTTAATAGAGGTTGTCACGTCAAAAACAAAAGTTTGCTTAACAATAATTTATTAGAATCCCGGTTTACAATAATTATGATCTTTTGATGAACTTGCACGCCCAACTTCATCCTGGCTGTGAGGCCATACGCCGCTTATGTCACTGTCACTTTCAGTTTCCGAATCACTTACCACTTCTATAATGAACGGTTTATCCAAGTACACATCATGCTTCAAATATTCTGCTTGTAACTTGAGAACATGATTACAATGCAGAGCCCACTCACTAACCGTTATACTTTTAAAAGCTTCTTGAACTAGGCGGGGAATCTCAGAATTTTTGTGGTCAATATTTACATTAGCAACTATTCTTTTCATCGAGCTCCATATTAATTCTATGGGATTGAGATCACAATGATAGGGAGGTAAGTACAAGCATTTGTGTCCATTTTCTTCTAATATTTTTTCAATTTCATACACAGGTTCTGGTTTATTTCTCTTAATTATTTCTAACAGCTGAGGTTTCGTCAACTCCTCTCCGTAGTGAATTTTATTTTGTGTCAACCATAATTGCATATCTTTCTTTATAGAATTAGTATTTGGTATTTTATTTACACAAATACGGTGATAAGGTGCATTATCCATTACTATTATTGATGGCTCTTGTAAATTAGACACAAGTTTTTCAATAACCCACTTTTTAAAGTTAGTACTATTCATGTCCTCATGATAGTCACCACTTTTTGTGTTAGACTTAAAAACTAGAAGAGCATTTTGGACAAATCCGGTATTTCCTCCCGCATGAACAATAATATATCTTTGCCCTTTTGATACAGGCTCTAACACTCCATCTACACCCTCACCTTGCCAGCATTTACCTGATGTATGCGATGAATGTATATAGGTTTCATCTAAATAAATTAGTGGCCGAGGCTGTGGAGATTTATAATTTTTTTCTACAGCATGCAAGTATTTTGCTCTCCAAGCTGCTACTTCATTGCGCTCCATGAACATTTTACGATTAGACTGCGACTTTTTAAAACGAAAACCTATTTTGTGGAGCAGCTTTCGTAGACTTTCTCTTTGTCCCGTGTAATTTATTTCTGTTTTTAAGACCTCTAAGAACTTCTTAACAGTCGGTAACTCGTTTTTATTAGAGTAAAATTCATGTACTTTCCTCCGGATAACTCCCATGTTAAAATCATCAACATGAATAAACCCACTTTGACGATTCCTCTCCTTGCCTTTTTGTACCAGCTTCTTCTGCAGCATGCCCTTCTTCAACTATTTTTGAAATTAGCCCTTGACTCACATCTGAAATATAGACAAAATTAATTAAGTATTTACATACTGTAGTTAAAATATTAAATGTAAGTATGAGTAATTATTTTTTTTGCGGCTCGCGTACAAATCGCGTCACGTAAGAAGAACGCTGGAAGGCGTGAAGTTCAGAGAATTTAGGCTAAGCCAAACGTAGGTACCTATGCGGGAGAGCCCCTCAGATTATTCCAGCGTTCTTTTTACGTGACGAGAACTATAGGTAGTTGAATCACTCAGCTTTTATATTTTTTAAGTCACAGTTACGTTAAAAAGTAATCAATGAAAAAAAAAATCGGGTAATTTACAAGAAGAAAGTAGTCAACACTAACCTGTAGCTGCCGTAATTCGTTTGTATACTTGATTAAATGGAATAATCGGAGCCTCCGCCCGAGCTTCTTCTTCAAAAAAGGCTTTGACCTTAAGAATGATGCTTCGCGCATCACTTTTAATCGCTTTCGGCATATTAAACTCTGAAAATCTAGAAATATCCCAACAGAAAACACAGAACACCCGAATGTAGTAGACACTGACAATCGAATGACAGTTCAACATGGCGGCCGTAGTTCCCATTTTCTCCATTCCACAGATAAGTTGGTAGGACTGTACTGGCGGCAGTGCATATTTAAAAAAAACATTCAACGTACGTAATATATTTTCAGTTGTCAATATAAAGCCAATTTCCATTTTGATAGATCACGTAATAAGACTAAAGCCCAAAGTAAGTATGCATAATTAAAACATTGTCTAAAAGCCGAAAAATTGTGTTTTAGGAAGTTCGGAGGACAGCACTCGTTCGACGAGGGTCTGATGGATCATTATTGCAACCACGCAGTGCACACATGCAAAGACATATCAAAATTTTTATTTCGTAATTTTTACAAAATAAAATATTTTTCAGCACCTTGGAGTTTTATTATACCTTGAATTGATGGAAATCCTCAACAGCTGGCAACATATTCCATAGACAAACGGCAAAAAATACTTCTATTTTTTGGACTTCCGTCCGTCAGTCGGTCAGTGCAATGTAGCCAGTCTTTCGAAATGTCATGTCAGTCAGCCATGTTTATTTCTATAGAATGTGTTTTGAAATGGTGGTAGTGATAAAAAACAACATATTAGTGGAAATATTTTCATAATTTTACTTGATAACAACTGTAGTGTTTTAGTGAATTTTCAATGTGTTTTTCTGTGTAAGTGTGGATTCTCTTGCCGTGAAAATGAATTGGGGTATTGAGCTTTGGGTAAGTGACTACAATGTTAGAATTCCATGTCGGTTGTCCATCAAATTGTAAATTGTCTATCTGCTGTTGTTAAAGAGTAAAAGTACGTAGAACATAAACTGACACGTACCGTTAGTTATTATCTAATCGACTTCAGATTGTCACACATGTTCATGTTCATTTTTTACGGGTATTTGCACTGATATTCTGAAGTAGAAAGTTTAGTGATAGTTTTGTCGAGTTCGCAATTAAATTATAATAAATTACAGAATTGTGATCCTGTACTTTTATATTATCTTGCATGATAGTTTTCTTTTTTTTTATAGATTAATATATTTAGAGATTTAATAGATTTTCTAACAACTGCACTTAAAATGAGTACTAAATACATTCTCATGTTTTGTAATGTAAGTAAGAGTGTGTTCTGTTTAAATCACCCACTTCTTGTTACTATATAACTTCTTTTTGCACTTGTTTATAAGGTATAAAAAGTTTGTCCAAGAAATAAATACTGACAATAAGTAACCCTTATAGCCCAACTAAAATAATATAAAAAGAAAAGAATTCTTAAAAGTCACTCCAGAATTAAAAGTTATATAAACCATTCTGTATATTTTGGTCTGTTTTCTCCATCTCAATGTAGCCATATACATATAGACCAAGGATTTAAATTTATGACCACTAAGATGTCCCTCTAACCATTTTCTTTTGCTGTATTAATAGTAAAAATTGATAATCAAGTTTTGAATTAAGTTGTTAATGAGAATGTTTTATTAACATTATATGTACCTATTTTATAAATGTTCTTTAAGCAATAATGTTCAGTAGGTAAGACTTCAGTAAATATCTAATAAGTTTACTAAACTGTTTTTAGATTTATTTTATACTAGTTGCATCCCAATTTATCACCCATGTAAGTTTCAACCCCATTAAAATATTTGGTTAAAAATTCCATGTTATACCTAGTTATAAATGAGTCATTCCATGTAACAGGTATTACAGGTTGTACACTTCTACTTGACAATTAATTAATGATGCAATAAGAAAACAGTTAACTTTTATGACCTTAACACCTTCCATCTAGGACTGTTTACCAGTATCTGTAATAAATTATACCATTACATTAGCCAAAACATTGAAACTATGTAGCTAAATAAATTCTTTACTTCATAGTCCACTTGTCCATTTATACTATTATTAGGATAGGATATAGTAGAATTCTCAACAATTGTAACTTATAATAAAATACTAACTGCTGTCTTCTAATTTTTGTATATATGCTAAAGTTTTCTCCCTTTGCAACATTTTAGTAATGAATATAATAACGTTTGTTTTATCAAGTAATTTGGTCAAAAGCGAGACAGTATTATTCATCTCTAATCTATCCCAAATGATAAATGAATAATTATGGTATTTTTAAATTTTCTAATGAATTTACTTAATTGCTTATAGTGATTCTTAATTGTTAGTCAGTCATGATGTGAAATCGTTATGACTGATTGGAGGTAACTAACTTAACTTTTGTGTATGTGGAATAATAAATTGTAGGAAAAAATAGAGGCAAGAACTTGATTATGATTCATACTGTGTCACCAAGCTATCATGCATTCAGTATGTTCAAAAGCCTTGTATTTCAGTGTCACAATATTGAGTTTTATTCCATCTTAATAACTGGGTCAGTGTTTGGATGTTATATGATATCATCTTGTGCCATGCCTCATACTTACAATATTAATTAATTTGGTACCAATAAATATAGAATATGTGAGCATTACATTATTCCTACACTTTTTCATTCTTTTTAATTCTTTTTATCAAAACGAATATATTTTCCATTATATAAGATTCAGCAGAGTAGAATAGGCCAAGTTCACTCTTACTGATATGTCGTAGAAAGTGACTAAAGTAAAATCTGTGCAAAGTCACCCACACAGAGAAGGAAAACTCTTACCCCTCATATTATTTATGGCGGGCCGTGACCTTGCACCTTGCAGTGGGGATGTAAATGGGCTGATGAAGAAGATATAAAATTCTCCTGACACCTTGTTTTTACTTGAACTTCTCCAAAACTTCTTAAATTCGTTAGACATGCTTAAATGGTAGTAATATAATAAATAGATAAAGACCTATTCAGTTTTTAATTATTATTAATATTACTACTATTTATGCGGATGAAACCTTGGGGAGCAGCTGGTTATAATAATATGTTAACTTTGCTGTCTTTAAGTAAGTATCTATGTCTTTAAGTATTAATATCTACACAATGGTATAGATTCCCTTGTTCAAAAACTAAACTATGTTTGTGTTCAATGCAAATGTTCAACAACAATAGGGTATTTTACTAAAAAAAATAATTAGTCCGTTAGTCAGATTTCCAAAAAATACTAGACACGTATTTTTCTTTTTTCATATAAACAAAATATTAAGACAACACAGTGCGTTGAAAAATCGTGTGATGTTACTGCACGCTACACTTTTTAGCAACCAGTGACGTCTCCAGCTACCACTCCTTATCTTTGATGTCTTTTATATTTGTTGATTTTTATTGTTTTGATAAAACAAAAAAATATGTGTCTAGTATTTTTTGTAAATCTGACTGACGGACTAATTCGTTTTTTTTTAGTCAAATACCCTATTGTTCTATTGAAAAAAAACTCACGTCAAATTACATAGAGCACTGACTAATTTGACAGAACTTAAGTAAAATAATATATCTTCTCCCCTTTTCTTAATGAACTAGCAAGGAAAACATGTGATTAGTTTGTTAAAAGGGAATCATTGTCCGCCAGTTATTTTCGACATTCTGGTTTATTATTATAGTTTCAACAGCATAGTAAGTATTAAATGCTACTGATTACTGAAAAGGTAACAAACATACCAATATCTAACAATGTAGTTTTCATACTTGGCCAGTTTGTTCTCAATCTGAAGCAAACAATGGGTATTGGTTGCAGGAATATGGTGTGTCTGTTCAGTATTGTGTGTTAATTATTTTGGCTGCATGTACGTCAGCAGGTCAAGCTATCCCTAACTGTCAGATATTTCCAATCAACCTTGAGCCTTAATGCTTTTGAGATAAAGTTGAAAATCTCATTAGGAAACCTGCCAGATTGTAGTAGCTTGATGTACTGTCATCTGTACATATTATAGAGACTCACAAGGTCTCATGTCTTCCTTTAAAATGTTTGCAAAGCAAATCCTAAACACTTCAATTGTGCTATTGACATGTGTACCCACTTATTAATTGATGTCAATTTCATTCAATATGTTGCCATTAAATAGTATCGAGCACATTGGGCATTATCTGACTGTACTTTGCTATAATGAACGGAAGTATGTACTTACAGTTACGTGCATACATATGTATCAAGGTCAAAATGTAAGAGTTTTAGACCTAGAATATTTGACTATTGTTTAACGCGATGTGTAATACGCGCAATTTTCGATCTCTGTTCTTAGGAAAAGCGCAAACACGCTGCGGTTTGGAATCGCAAAAAAAAAACGTTAATAGGGGTAGGGTGTCGACAAGCTGCCAAGTGTTTGAGTCGCTAATATATAGCGAAGATTGACATTAGGGTCATCGCACTCTGTACGCGTACAGCAACACTTTCGTGTCGCTGATAGTGTATCTATTTGGATCTATAAGTGTGCGAGAGTGGTCAGTGTTGGCAAGCTGCAAGGCCGGTGGCGGTCCGCATTCCGCTCGACTTGCTGCCTAGTTGTGAAATGGTCCATTCGTTGTACCTATCGTTATGTATTTACGTCAAGAGTCCATCCTCTTGATGTGCAAAAAGATCTTTCATATCTTTATAAAAAAAGTAAGAATTTAATATTTTGGCTACCTTTCGAGGTTGGTGCTAATTAGGTGGTATGTAACTACTTAAATAATACACGGATTAATTTTAGTAGCTCTTGAGAGAAATTTTTGTTAAATATTATCATTGTTATTTTAAGTAATTCCGAGCGGGCAAGAAAAAGACTTGCGAAATGCTTTTTTAAACATTAGTAGCTAACATAAAAAGTGAAATAGCGATAAATTGACATTACTTAGCGGTCGGTAGCCAGCATCATGTACAATTCAATTATATTGCTGTCCCTGAACTAGTTCGTAAGCGTTTTGTAACGCGACCTGGATAGAACGAATACAAGTATGGTATTAGCCCAGGGCTGTTTGATTTGTTTTGAAAAAAAAAAATGGGAAAAGAACTTGTCTATACCTTCCGTTCTTTGTAGGTATACGCACAGTTTAAAAGATTTTTTTTTTTTTACCAAAAATTGCGCTTCATATGTGCCTGGTTCCTGAAGGACCACTAAACAATCATTGAAATTTCTGCTAACACCAGGTTTTGGATTCTGCATTACGTCAATGTTTAACTTTATTGTTGCATATTTACTTAGTCATCTGGTCACGTATTCTGCTCGAATCATACGCTTTCGGTCTCAGATACTTTCGCCTTTGGGATATCTTTACCAATAATGTATGCGTTTTCTTTAAGATATTAAGTTACACAAAAAGCTTTCTATGAAAACCTGCAGTTAGGTTTCCGACTTTTTACAACGCGCGTCGCTCGATTGTATCAACTATCCGCAGTGCCTCTAAAGAGGTAGATACTTGTACCATTAGAACGTAATGCTAAATGTTATTACGTAAATATTAGCTTAGTACCAAACGTCCACATGCGCCTAGTTTAAAACAAGTATGCATGTTAACACGCGTTGCTTCGGTGTACTACGAGAGGTCCCTTCGCTATCTTCAGCTATTACTCATCTGATTATACGCTAGACATCAATCAGAATGTAGGTAAATAGGTACCCTTCGATTTCCACGTGTTGATATACAGTTACTTTGATTACTTCTACCATCATCTACTAAGTAAGCCTTCTTTTATGACCGATGATGAAGCAAATCTACATATTTCTAATAGTTACAGTTATTTATTTAAGTGAATGTAGTTTCAAATTCCTTTTTTATCGCGGTAGTATCACTAATAATTATTATTACTAAGACAAGCCGAGAGTGAAAATCTCTTCAATATTTACGCGTAGATTGTCGACCAATAATTTGATGTCATTACGTCCTTGGTACGAGCCGATGCGCTTGATTGGCTTCCATTGACACGTAGTTACTAGGGCACTAGATTGTTATGAGAAACTACGGCTAAATAAACATTTAAGAAATCATAGATTGAAATACATATATTGTATTAAAGGTTGCTCAGCAATAAGTAAATACCTACTTGTTTCTTAAACCATGATTGTCTCTAGCTCAGGATGTAACTACAAAGATACAGACTCAATACAAAATTGTCAATCATCCGGAAATCGTTTAAAGTTATCTGTAGACTGTGCAGACCTACAAAAACTTCAAATGCCAGACGCAGGAGTTGTATTGGCGCGATAAGTTTTTCCTTACAATATTTTTCCATTGAAAAGGAAAAAGAACTAGGTACCGACGTAGTTTGTTCCAAACATACTGTAACAGTGAATAGATTAATATAAAACTTCTATGTTTTACCTAATACTACCTACCCGATATTTTATCATTCAAGAACACATAACCTCTCACTCTTTCCTTATAATTTAATGTGATTTAATTAAAATAAGTTACTTTATTCTGTCATTTGTTAATCTGTATAGCGCAATCAGCCTATATTATCCACTTCTGGGAATTTTCTCTATAAGAGGGAGTGGCCCATAATTCACCATGCGGAACCAGGGCGGGTATATAAGTAGTAGAAGTCTAATATTTGGTTCTAGGGCATGTCTTATAATCATCATCATAATATATGATGTTTTTCTTTGCCGTTTGAGAGCAGTGATTATAAAGTAATTTCTACAAAGTGCTTGGAATTGACCTCATGACTTACAACTCTATAAGTCACGGTTATTACCAAAGGACCACCACTACTCTTAATACTATGTAAGTTGGCCAAAAAACTATTAAACACCAGAGTAATTGTGTATCATACTGCCAGTAGCAACGGGCTTCATTTTGACAGGTCGACGAGATTCAATGCGATGTTTACGTTGTTGAGCAAAGAAATTTTTCGAACTTATGAAGCAATGGACTAGCAATATGCTTCAAAATGATTCCAACCGATAGTAATAGTGTGTTACGCATTTAGCGTGCACTTCAATCGTGCAGTTGTTATTACTTAGCCAAAGGCCATAGAAATAACGTAAAATATCTACTGAAATCATTGTTAAGACTACAGCATTTTCCTCTTTCCAAACTCATTTCAAATTAAACGAGTTTTCGATTGTGGGCCGGCCAAAACGAAAAAAAGGAGCCTACCTATTATGGGTTTCTCGCTGGACGATGATGTCATCATAAAATAGCATATTGTTTACTACACCAAAACGTAAATTGTTTGACGACATGGAATGGACATTTAGACGCTGAACAAAAGGATATTGTATATTTTGAGGAGTCATTATTATCAGTAATCTGACCAAGTTCATTCGAACGTTAAAAAAAACAGTTAATACCAATCTCATCTTATAGAAATGTTAATTTTCTACTCGATACTCATTCGTAATTAAAGTATTTAACTGTTTTCGTGATCACACATATTATGATTTTATATTTTTATAACTCTCATAAAAGAATTTATAATTCTTCGATAGTAATTAATGATCGTCGTAAAAATGATGAAAGTGAAACCGTTAAACTCAAACCAATTTGTTTGATTCGTTCAAACATACGAAAACTTCTATCTATAAAGTTTTATAGAAGCCATCTCCGTTTTAAACTCGGCTAGAATATTGTTTAAATTCTACGTTCTATTTTTGTGCTCGCTTTAAATACAAGGTTTAAAAATGTAAGTTCAACTCTGAATCAGGGCGAGCCAGCATACCTGATAGTGCTATTTAATTGGATCGGGTTCGAATTATGTTTAGGTGTGACCTTTAGAAGCACTACCCTCAATAATCTTGATGGTTGCCACACCTGCGGTGTTCTATTTTATGAAGTTTATAGTGACATTTCAAGGTTTTTGGAGCTTTGTTGATGTTAGTTATCAAACCGGAATTGCTGACTAGATTGTGTCTTTATTTGATTGTGTCTTTACCTATATATTTCTGATCCATTGAATACAAGCTGCCATAACATATTGCGACGTAGGCGCGCGCACGACTCATTTGGCGTGTGGTAGCAGGTCCAGTCGCAAAGCCAGGCGTAGAACCGGTTCGACCAGAATAAGCAGGACCGCGCCAAATAATGGCTAAGTATAACGTGAATAAAGTCAAGCAAATAACAATTCTACAGAGAACATTATAAGGTTTCAAATAACTAAATTATGACAGACCCAACAGACATCAAGTAGTTTAAGCATCTTGCGAACTGTGTTATTTTTGAGATCCCTTATGTTCGAATCAAATGTATCCGCCCTCGTTACTACCGCTCTTTAAGTTTGTCCGTTGTTCTTTGATATGGATATCTTCCTCTATGTTGATTTTGCGATTTTTTTTTAAGATCTAATAGTAACCAGCTTGCTCACCCTTCAGCATAAATATTGACAATGTCATCGAATTATGTAACAGGAATTTATTATAACAAAATATCAATATTTAGCTTTTAAATTGAATGTAATTAATTGAAACAGAAATAAGGACATCCATAGAAGAACCAAAGTCTCCGACATAGCTTTTCGAGTTGCTAAAATTAAGTGGCAGTGGGCTCATTGCTCGTAGAAGACGCAGCGTAGGGAGGCTCCCAACAAGGTGGATCGATGACCTGGTGAAGGTCGCGGGAAGCCGATGGATGCGGGCAGCACACGACAGGTCATCGTGGAAAGCCTTTGGGGGAGGCCTTTGTCCAGCACTAGACCTCTATAGGCTCAGGAAGAATTGATTGAATTGTTATTTCAAATTCAGAACTATCACATATATAAATACCATTCATTTTATATGGATACCATCGGATGTTCACGGGCTGTTACATTCTACGCGAAAGTTAAAACACATGGAATTTGCACATTTCTAGAAAGTGTAACTAAATGTATCGGTTGAGATAATCTTCGATGTCGTGCTGAGTCGGGACGAGAATAATACCAAGCCTGAAACGCCATCCTCAGACACACAGTCAGTCGTAAATGTCACGACCTATAGAAGTTGCTATAACACACTTAGACATCAAATTACATAGCATTGCGTTGTTATTGTTGACGACGATAAACAGCAATAACTTGGGTTCTGTGGCGTAACTGAAGAATTAAATACTATACTTGACGAATGTATTGAAAGTTTCGTTTATGACGTAAGGACAACACGCGAAGTCCATGTTCCCACAGAAATGGAAATAATAACCTACGAATCAATAACCATGATGTTAGCAAGACCATGAGGAGAACAATACAAGTCGCGCATGAGGTGTGTTGGAGGTGAGAGACTGTAGTAATTAGGTGATGGAGCAATTATAGTTGATCCGGTAATCAGGCGCTCGCTTGCAAAGTGTGGTTCCGAAACTTAGGTGTGTAGTTGTATACGCAAGAAAAACTGGACTAGGAAGTGTTTTTAGATTTCATAAAAAAGGGTGTAGGCCCCCGACAAGGTTGACCGACGACCTAGTGAAGGTCGCGGGAAACCGCTGGACCGCTCGTCGTAGAGATCCTTGGGGGAGGTCTATGTCCAACAGTGGACATCTTTCGGCTGAAATAATGATGAAGGTGATGATGAAATAAAGACTGAGTGAATCTTATGATATAAAATTCGCGTGTCACAATGCCAGTTACCGTATTCCTCCGAAACGGCTTGACCTATTTTTATGGAACTTTATATATGCATGTTCAGTAGATTTAGCTTTGAAAAATACTCCTTAATAGTTTTCACCCCTCCACAATAAACCAGTTTGTTGGTGATATGTATTACTAAAATATTTGCAAGAAATAATGGCAAAATCACGTTATCCGGGTCAACTAGTAGTATTATAAAATTGATTACATAATGTCAACTTAGATACATATATTCCTAAATGCATCGCCAAAGTTCTGCTTTTCACCAATAGGGTATTACGCACTATGAAAAATAAAATCTAAATTTATGTTTTTATAGTTCATTTATGAAAAAACAAACGAAAAATATTAATTTCTATTCATAAAACTGCAAAATAAATTAAATATTTCAATTTGAAAATACAAGTTTTTTTATCTGTGCTTCGAATGTCAAAAACGCTGTACGCCATGTTTGCATTCGCTGTGACGTCACTGGACTTGTAAATAAACAACCTCGGTTTTTGTTGTACATGTCTACTGTGTAATTTATTAGATTAACGAAGTTTCTCACACCAATGATAAGGACTATAGCCACTAGAACTCATTATTTATTTCGAAAATATGTTTATTTCTTTCAGCGAAGCGTAATGTTTACATTTTACAATGCCCGTGACGCCACAGACATGGCGGCTTGAGAATTGGCGTTTTCGCGCCCAAATTTGAATTGTAAAATTAAAATACGTTTTTATGAAATAATTGGAATAAAAAAAAATGTATTTATATTTTTTTGTGGTATTTTATCAATAACAGATTAAATTAAAACACTTTTTGAATTAGACTGTAATACCCTATTGCCTCGTGATAGAGCATGAATTTATTTTATTGTACGGACGACAGTGTAGGTCAAGCTATCCGAAATTCTCAAATATTCTCAATCAACCTTGAGCTTTAATGCTTTAGAGGTAAAAGTTGAAAATCTAATAAAGAAATCAGACAGTTTGTAATAGCTTGATGTGTTGCTGTCTGTACAATGCAGCTATATGGCTACATTCGTTTGATGAGTTAAATAGTTTCTTTCTTATTTTGATTTGAACATTGTCATTCTAAAGGAATCTCTATGTACGTAGTTACTTATTAATGACGTATTTTGTCGGTCGCTGTGGTTTTGGTATGATAAATCTAAGCTTTGGAGCATAGATCATGCTCGTATGGCTTCAATACTTTCAATTATTATTACTTTGTAAAAAAACAAATACTGGCCCATTTATAGAAAACTGACATTTCTTTGAATCACGACTTTGAATCTATAATATTACAAACTTTTATTCTTTATTTTACACATTTTTTGGCCTAAAGTATTAAAACAATCTGAAATACGTCTCTATATAATATACATATAGAACGTCGACAGTCTCAAGACTAAAATCTTTGACCAGTGTGTGTTGCCAGTGATGACTTACGGAACTGAACCGTGAAACTCACAATGGGCCTCATACGAAGGCTCAGAGTCACACAAAGGGCAATGGAAAGAGCTATGCTCGGAGTTTCTCTGCGTGATCGAATCAGAAATGAGGAGATTCGCAGAAGAACCAAAGTCACCGACATAGCTCTGCGAGTCGCTAAACTGAAGTGGCAGTGGGCAGGGCACATTGCTCGTAGAACCGATGGCCGATGGGACAGTAAGGTTCTGGAGTGGCGGCCACGTACTTGAATACGCAGCGTAGGGCGTCAAGGCGGACCGATGACCTGGTGAAGGTCGCGGGAAGCCGATGGATGCGGGCAGCACAAGACTGGTCAGCGTGGAAAGCCTTGGGGGAGGCCTTTGTCCAGCAGTGGACATCCATAGGCTGAAGAAGAAGAAGATAATATATAGCAACATATATTGCTGAAAACCATTTTCATTGACTATATCACTAAGATTAAACGCAAGTAGATATATACAAATTTGACATTTCTGTAGGGGTAGACTATTCAAAAATCCTCGACATACATCACAAAAAGAATCCACTGTCTAGATTATTTTTACAGTAGTTTAGACTCTGATAATTCAATATTAATACTTCTTAAAAAAGTATATTGATATAGTGTGACAATTAGATATTGTTCTTTGACTAACCATCGATAACACTTTAAATTAAGTAATTTTATACCTCGATAGGAATTGGTGGCAAATTAATTTCTCACGCTAATGTTCGAGCAGAATTCGAAGGTCAATGTCTGTTTCACTGTAGTGACAATCGAATGATTCAAAACTGACCGTGAAGAAAACAGGCAGAGTATAGAGTACAGATACATTTTATACCGTGAGATTCAGTACCGTTAAAAATTGACAAAATTCTGAAAAGACTGCATGATGTGGTGTTTATACTGTTATGGTATGAAATTCCCATTATTTTTATATTAACGGAATATTGCCGTTGCGCACTAAAGAAAAGCAGTTCTTGCTAAACCGTTAGTGACGCATTGCACGATAAGCTTGAAGTAGGAAGTTTGAAACACGTGAACTAACGAGCTGGGTTAATCATACTTGTTAATAATACTTCGGGATATCTCGAAACATCATCTCGCAAGACAGATCGTGTTGCTTTCCTGTCTTCGATGTACTGGATATCTTTTGATTCATAAAGTTATGCATCTCAAACTTGATTAAAGCAGGTATTGCTGGCGACACGGTTGATGCAGTGACTGAGCGATCGATTGCTGCACTGCGTGTCGCGGGTTCAATGAAAAAATATGAATGTTTGTAAACGCACCCACGAGGAGTAATTACTAGTATGGGGCAATATTTTTTTAAAAAAGAAAAGTCCTGCTGTCGTAATTATAATATTGTATCTGCTGCGGAGTCTGAGAGTAGGCGGACATAATACAAGCGTTTTAAAAAAATGGATACAAATTATGTTTGTCGATTGAACGTAGTGTTAAATAGAAATAGGCACAACGAGCATGTGTGTGTCAGTGTATATCGTAATCGTAGAGCAGGATTTCTCCGCTTGGCACGTGGTAGTCAACGCACGATCCGGACCGCCTGCCGCACCTTTCATCAATAAGAGTTTCATCTGCTACAGCGCGCTTCTGTTTACATATGTGGCAACTGTTTCTACGTTCAAGTTCGAGGTTATTCACTTGCAGGTGCCGTGATCAACGAGCTCTTGTTATTTTTTTACGATAAAAACAATAAACTTATTCCATTTAGAAGTACTAGGCACATCGAACAACTTAAATTACACCGAAGGACGAATGCGATCACGTAGAAAAATTGCGGAAACGATATAACCATGTAGTGTTGCAGACTTAGTTCTTCACTACCAATTAGAACTGCATAAATGTGTTAATTAAAGCTTTGTTTTTGTAGCAGGCGAATAGGTAATTGTTGCGTAATTTAATGCACGCTACTCCTTAACAGGTAACGATTCACTCAAAACCATCATTGAAGTAATTAGCCAGTTATCAATGTCCATCAATATTGATACGCAATTATGTATTTGTTTGATACGCATTGTATTACACGTGTCATATAATTGAATGTTATGTTCAACTGTATTTTGATCTTTTTGATAATAACAATGATAAAATTTCACTATGTTAGATTAGTATCACTTGTTACCAGTTTATTATTTTATTCATCACCTGTGTTTTATTAAATTTTCATTCGGATAACAACATTTTTATGATCACAGTTATTTGGACTACTACAGAGTTCGTTATCGATCGTAACTGGATGCGAAGGGCCCGTCCTGCGCCCATTACTGGTGTTTACATAGCCATTAGCCTCTGGCATTAGATCGATTTCCTGTTGCTTCAATTCAGCCGGCGCGGCACTGTGGTACATTATGATGATTGCATGAACTCGAGTTCAAAAGAAACGACCCGAAGAATAAACATCTTTTATCTCCTATCAGTCAAACTGAATATTTTTATCGAATGTTTGAATACTAGCACGCTCAAGGAAACTATCGACATTCAATATCATTTCGTTGATCGTGAGAATTTTCGTTAGATAAACCATATCTGTTTGATTAGATAAAAGGTTATCTAATGTGGCTTTAGTGCACACTTTTTGTTGATTATGTGTTATTAACTCATCATAGGTTGATGTGGGTGCTATTTCGCACGAGTATTTCTCCATATTTACGATGCTGCAAGAGTTTAAAGATAGACGACCGGTTTGGCGCGTCTAGCACGGTGCAGTTGTTCAACGCATCGATATTGGTTCCACTTATTTACTCAATCTCGTGAGTCAACGTTTGTAATTGTAATCATCGTTGTTTTGTTCATAAATGCTCTCATCGATTTAATTTGCAAACTTCCTAATGCTTAGCAAATAGGTCATCATACTGGTCATAACAGAATATTCCACGGCAGCAAGGCCACGTTACTATAATACATACCGAGTACGTGCAGTCGTACAAGTATGATAGTTGTGGCAGTTCATTCTTATTCGCAACACCGGCTGCTATAAAGATATTATCGTTATAACGAATGCCTTTGAGTGCGTCGATCTTTTCCAGCGTCATGTTGCGTACAGAGTACTAGTCATGTGGCGACGTCTTATGTCCAGATTAAGCTTCTTATTCTGGTTAAATGAAAATTAGACGTTCAAAATAAAAACTCATAACGGTTTAGTTGTTGCTCTGAATATTTGAGTGCTTTTGGGTCTTTGTGCATAAAACGATACATGTTATTTTTTTATCAAGTATAATATTTTTTGCATAATCTATGAGTTGTTTAATCAACTTCTGATATAACAAGTGATGATAGTGAGCGAAAGTATCGAGGCGGAGGTGCGGCGGCCCGGACCTCCATCGCATAAGTGGGTGATATGCCGCGCTCCACAACTGCCGTCACACCTGACTCGCTTTCCGAGAAATTCTCATATTTATGATTTACAAACTCGGCCGTGATATCAAGCTGAGTTTAGCTACTCAGCTTAATTTAATGGACACGCATTGTTAACTACGATTTTTCTTGAAAATTGTTTTCAATATTACCTTCCACTATTGAAGTTTTAATGTACGAGTGTGGGTACTCTCACGTCACGCTTAACGGTTATAGTAGCCTCAATGACCTTGTGCATGTGGGCGGAGCTAAACGCCGTACTCCCGAATTCGTAAAATGCGCGCGGTGGCGCGCTAAACTAAAACGACAATCAAAGAATATCCAGAGATGCAGACAAGCCGCGTGTAGGTCGCGATTTGTGCCTACGATTTCAGACGGGGGTATGGATGCAAGACGATAAATATATATTTTGCATTGATAAATGGTAATATCGTACTATAATATATTTTTAGTATTTTTGATCAATGTTTAAATAAAATCAAGGAGTGCTCGTTACACAGTTTAATGGCCGATCGCAGACTGACAGACATTTGTAAAACAAGTACCCACACATTATAATATATCATAACATTAACATAAAAAATAATGGTAGATGGTAATATCTATCGATTCAACATATTTGAATTTTTTTTTACACTACTTTTCAGTATATAAGTATCATGTCTTTGCAGTGTCCTTGAATTAATTACTAATGCGAATAACATAAACGAGTTCATCGCGTTAACGTAAAACAAACGCGCACTAGGCACTTTGTGATATTTTTATTAAAAAAAAAAGTAGAACCACACTAGAAATTACTTTTATCGTGGGACACAAACAGCCAGACCCGGAACAACTACTTGTAGGACATGTTCTGAATATTTGTTCCGCGCGGGAATCGAACCCGCGATACGCAGCGCAACAGTCAATAGATTAACCGCTGCGCTAACCGTGCTTTATATAGAGGCCTTGAGATTACAAAGCGCGTAGTTTCGGCCGTTTTCCATAAAGAGATAGTACCCTATTTATACTGTGTCAGTGACGTCGGATTGAATGTACTTCGTCGTAATGAGGTTTCAAATAAAACACGAGTTATTTTAAAATGTGTAAATTTTAATTCTTCGATCCAATAAATAACATGCGAGATTATAGGCATATCTAAAGCTGCAGAAATTTCTTGCAGTTGAGAATGGCCACAGTCTATTTCTATTGTTCCTACAACTGCACAGCTGATATTGATTTCTGTAGGATGTGCAAAATGTTTCTATACACATACGGCATTTAAAAATAAATAGGGAATGTAGTCCCACTTGTCGTTCTCCAACAATATCCACAGATCCTAAACCACAGTCTATAATTCTCCGTGCTTGGCAATTTTCTTTAGTTCTGAATAAAAGTAAGCAATATTAATTATGCGTCGCCCTTCGATGAAACAAGCTTGAGATTTGTTGAAGTTTTGGTGATATTTTGAGCTAAAAAAGATATAACATACATTTTAATTAACCCTGGCAACACTGTTAGAGATTTTTGTCAAGGAATTAAGAATTTATCAAGAAAAAATAATTAAGAATTAACAAAAAATTAATTTTACAGGTATATGATATATTTGTAAACTAAAAATATAGGTTGTAGGACATGCAGGCATAATTTTACCTGAATGATGATGATGGAACTTGCGTCGTTTTTTTGTGCACATAGAAAAATATAATATTATCATTTTCGTGACGACATTCTGTATGGATGTCTGACCTAGAATCAACTGCGTTAGTGTTCGACCTAAAAAGCAAATTAAACTTTTAAGTTCTGTCGATTGGTTTCTTTCTCTTCTTTTCTGTAAGTCGAAAAATGTTATTACAATATTATTTGTGAAAACAGAATATATATATATATATATCCTACAGTATGTTAAGAAAACCCTGTCCGACCCGTGAAGGTGTTGTTAGGTATTGATAACTGATTCTACTAATGCATACAAAACCAGGCTAACTTGAAAAAAAAATTCCCCTAAAAAAATAAATATTATTTCGCAAAAAGAGGTAACTTAATAAATATGCGTTAAGCACCCTTCCGCGGGCGGCGGGCGGCAGGGCACGCGGCACGTGGTCGCATCGCGGTCGCTATTCGCTCATAATAATACCGGTGTTGTCACTTTTTAAAAATTACCAAATTTCGGGGAAGTTATTTCAAAATTCATTTGTATTGGTACTATGATGATTACGTAAAATTTTATATCATATTTGGTCATGTGTTTACTTAACCTTTATTATCCTTACGGGTCGGACAGGGTTTTCTTAACATACTGTATATATACGGACAAATCACACAGATTGAGCTAGCCCCAAAGTAAGTTCGAGACTTGTGTTATGGGATACTAACTCAACGATACTATATTTATAATAGATACATATATAGATAAACATCCAAGACCCAGGCCAATCAGGAAAAGATCGTTTTCCATCATGACCTGGCCGGGAATCGAACCCGCGGCCTCCACGTCGCAGGCAGGCGTGTTGACCGCTGCGCCACGGAGGACGTCAAAAAAATTTACTGATAACTGTGACATTCCAAGCCCGCCAGCCCGCGTCCATCGGCTTCGGCTACTTTAAACAATTACATATAGAAATAAAATATTTACAGGAAGAATCATTTAAAATAATCCAAGTAAGAGTTTTTATTACACATTTTTGCTAATATCGGAAAACCTAAAAGTCCTATCAACTCAAAACTTTTGTAAAACTGTTTTTACACCAAAACCTTTAATTGAGTCCTAATTTTTGGTTTATATCACCATAAACAAAAAATCACATTTTCAAGTTACGTAAATTTCTAATAAGATTTTTATTTTTAAATCTCCTTACAAACCTATAAATTATAATCTAAGTGCGAGTGTTTACTTACCTGAATAGAGTCTTCTATATTATCAGCGGATGTAGTTAGTCGGATTATTGCCTTTCAAGTCTAAAGATTTCTTTCTAGATTTCCTGGAACAATTCGTAATTGTTTAACTTCAATTGTAAAAGAAAAATGGTTACAAAAGCTAATAGTAATTATAAAGAAAAATACAGTAATATGTAGGTATAAATACAAGAGTATAGGTAGATAGATACTTACGCCACCAGACGCATCTTCAATTCTCATTTGCGAGCTAATCTATGAACGTACACTGACACGATTCGCTCGTAAATATTTGCACTCACACAGACAACCACGCGTAGTCGGCGATAGCCGGAGCAGAGCAGCAAGCGACACAACCCTCCCGTCTGAATGCTAACGCACGACTGCCGCCCGCGCCCGCGCAGAGCACCTCTAAGCCTATGTTTCAAAATAAGGATATTTTCTTGGCAAATGTTGATGGATTTAAATACGCTCTTGCAAATTTGTAGTACTTCTAACCACGAATTTTTCAGTGTAAAAATATTTCCACACATCAATGCCGTTTAGAAGTAATAACGAATATTAGCCAAAAATAGCGTTTTGGTAAATATTTTTTTAAGGCAAAAGGAAAAATCCTACGAAAAAATCATCTTTAGTAAATGTTGTACATGAATCAATAGACAAGATATATTTTTTTCAAATCTCAAAACCAAGCCGTTAATTAGAAATTAGCTTCCTAAAGTGACCATTTTACGCTACTAAATGAGACTAAGGCCCTTAATGTTTCAGTGAAAGGTTCCAGCGCAACTCTGCTGTTGAACATGTCAATAAATGTCTATAATATCTTTGTAGATAGATTCATACATTCACACTCACATTCCATAGTGCAGGTGAACGTTGATTTTAACTTTGTTGTTGTTCTCATCACGCTTCCTTGGAAGACTATAGCGCTTGTTAAACGGTAAACTGGACTGTACTATATCGTGTAGGTAGTTGTCGTACTAGGCGGGATTGAAGAAGTGATCTGCAGGATTACTGTCAGATTTACTGTTTGCTTTGAAGCTACACAGAATTTTACAATCTTTAGAAGTATAGAGCTGAAGAACATTGTAAATCAAGCCGTTTTATTCATAGTTATGATTTCCGTAATTTGATTGTCATTTACTTAACCTATCATTCATAATTAAATTAATTCTCTATACCAGTCTGCATTGATTGAATTTGAAATCTGAAAATGATATTTCCATGCAAATATGTATGTCGTGGTGGCCTAGTGGTTTAAACACCAGCCTCTCAAGTATGAGTGCGTGGGTTCGATTCCAGGTCAGGCAATAACCAATGTAACTTTTCGAAAATTATATTATGTACTTTCTAAGTATATCTTGGACACCATTGACTGAAGGTGAAGGAAAACATCTTGAGGAAACCTGAACTTTATAAGTCTGAAATCGCCAACCCGTATTGAGCAAGCGTGGTGATTACGCTCAATCCCTCTCTATATGAGAGGAGCCCTGTGCCCAGCAGTGGGACGATAAAAAGGTTGGTGATGATGATGATATGTCATTAGTAGAGCGCATCATAGAAAAGTTCCCCTTGCTCTTGTGAACAATTGTCTTGTGTTGGCGACTATGTGAATTCCCCATAAGGTTACGATTGCGCGCATTCCGTGTGAGAATTTGCCTTCGCACGATGTTGCCGACTCAACTCAACGCTTATCCGCGCAGCTGCTTACCAACAATATATTTTCAAGGTTCAATTGTGAAAGGAATCTACGTCAGATAAGAAACCGATTTTATTTGATTTTCGGTTTTTCTAACAGTTTTTATTTGTTCAAATAAGCACCAATACCATGTTGTACTTTATTGTTATCTTCTTTGATTACGTATAGCTTCAATGTACTACCACATCATAAAACACTTGTTTCCTATAGACAAGTTGAAAGGTTTAAATGCGTCACTTGTTCGTTACATGCTCTCATGTACTGTTTTGTGATTCAGTCGTCCGATGAATGCGTATTGCATCGATCGATGAATAGCCATAGAGTACTCACATTGAAAATATTACCTTATTGAAAAGAGTGTTTAATTTAAAACCCTAGTTTCTTTTTTAATCATGTTGACGTTGGGACAATCTATTTATTGCAGTTTAAACGCTTCTGTCCTATTTTATTGAACATATGGTCGCTTTTAGACTTTTTTATTATTATGTCATGTGCACGTGACATTATTCTAAAAAAAAAAATTGGTGCATGACACGTGCTTTAAATGAATTCACCGCGATCGGAAGCCCTTCCCTATAACAAGCCATATGTTACACTAAATACGATATTGTAGATAGCGGTGCCTTTTTTTAAACTACATAAATCTATTTTGTATTAAATCATCGTTTACCACTTCGTTTCTTCTGGAGTCGTTCTTATTTTCGCACTTATGTACTTATTATCTGCAACAGATGTATTATTTTATAATATAATTTACGCTTTTTAAATTGGTTTGTTTACTTCAGTATCTTTCAGAGGCGAGGGAACCTGCGTGTTACACATTTAGTCCACATTATTGTGAGCAGCGTCCATCGTTTAGGTTAACGCACTCTTGCTCATCCGATTCCTTGTGTATATTCTTCCGGGTTGATTTCATTTAGCGTATTTTTTATTTTTATCGGACCCTTCTCGGTACACAAAATACCGCATATCATGGGAACATTAGATTCAAATGCTTACGTTTATTCCTTACAGGCATTTATTTATCAACGACTCATTGTTTCACTCGGTCAATGATAACGCGTCTGCTTTATATTTTCTCGTGGGAAGTTTTGAGTACCTAGTACTTACATAATACAATATATGTACATACGCAAGTAGTTGATTCAAGAAACAATAAATCGCATAAGTATTTGAACCATCACCAGCTTTGATAAAGGTATTTTAATGAGGCATGCAATGTTTACTGCTCTTGCGGTTAATTTTAGCTTCGATTGTTCGTTAATCGCTCTATTCTGGCCACTTGAAATGCCGAACGTTTTTGCCAGTTCAGTCATCATAATAATACGGGCGCCGCTGAAACCAAAATAGCTACTCCGGCCAGTTTTCGGCAAAAGCTGACGTCATACGGGCCATTTGGACAATGTTACAGAACTGTTGTCTTATAGGTACATAGTTATAGTCTCGCTCGACATAGCCATAACAATATTTAAAGACGTTACGGTTTATTAAACTTTACATTCAAAATATGCGTATGGTGTACAACAATGAATTGATGAATGATAGCCGACTTCCTTCCTAAGGAGATGTTGGCTAGTTTTCGTATTATTATGAAGCGTAAAGTGGTGTCAGTGTGTACTCACGAACCTTAGCAACATGGTCGGACGATGCCATTACACCTGCTGCGGTTAGCCGACCCCTCTGACCGGTCTCGCGTCCGCTCTACTGTGAAATTATGCACATCTGCTCTTTACAACCTTTGTGATATTTAATTTTCAATTATATTTATGTGGCGTTCTGTACTCAAAGTCACGATTGAATACAACTCTCAAGGTCGTGAAAGTGCACTTTAGAACAATTTTGTTTTTATTGGCAAGTGCTTATTGATTTTGTTCTCTAACCCGTGTTTTAAACCCAGAACAGGAAACTGAATCAATGTGAACCCTTCGTCAGTTTCACCTCTAAATGATGTTTGTTCATTTGGATCCAGCGCTGAATTTGACTAATTCTAATGCTGGATATGCGATATTGATAGTGAAAGTGTTTACTTGGCTCAAATAACGATCTAGTGGGACTGGATTTCAATGTTGGTTTGAAATACTGGCTCAATGTAAATTACCCTTTATAAAGTAAGGAAAGTCAATAGAATACTTTATTAGTAAGTCGATTTGACATTTATAGTTATTTCGAGAATTATTCAACAAGTGGCTTCCTAACTATTTTAAGTTTTCGAAGTGAATTACGTCATTTTGTTGTATTGTAAACAAGAGTGCATGTCGATGGGAACTGAGGCCGTGGTTGATCGACCGGCGGGGGTCGGGTAAATATGTACGTTAGTGTAATTGCACTACTCACATTGAAACGTCAAGAACAGTGGCCTCTTGTGCTTGTCCGGCTTACTGGCGCCTCTCTGACGCACACCCGTATGCAGTACAACCGACAGCACATATTCCTGAGACCATTTTATCTCCTTTCCCTTGGTCTATCAAGTTTTCAAAACTAACAACAGCAAAAGAAACTGCAAGTATTCCATACAATATGCTAAGTGGAATTAACGTATATGTTTATTTTTTATGTTCTTGAAATCACCTCGATGGCTTACGTTTACTTCTCTCAACAATGCGCTTGCATTTTTTCACGAGAAAGCGGAAACGCGAGTGTCTCAACAATGGCTCAAGACTCGTGCTGTACCACATTCTGCGCCTGTACTGTATAATATTCCAAGAACTACAGATATTTAAGTTACTACAAATGACGAAGGGGCTCGTTTCGGGAACGTTTTTATTGACACAACGGAGAATTCTAAACAAACTGACGTAATGGACCAAACTATTACGAATTCGGGTGTTATTTAGCTAACCATTCAAGTAGTTGAAATTCACTCACCTGATTGTAGAATTATTCTATATTTATAAGAGTACATACGACAAGTGTTCTCGAAAATAATCGATACAGGTACCTACGCATTTCGTTTCCGTTCAAGTTCGCATTCTCCCTTAAACGAAGGGGTACAAAATCTTAGGGCCACTAATCCAATAACGCATCCCTCTCATAGGGGCGATCGTGTTGTCGTTTACATATTTACGATACTTTCTAGTATACTTGATTATATTCAAACTTCCCACAGTTTTCTGAATGAATGATAATACCGTTATTATCAGACAACCAATTACAAAAGCTTTAAAAAAACAAGTTTTCGAAATTGAAACATGATTAGTAGAATTAGCATCACAGAGTTGGATTTTATTGTAATTTATGGTCCCATTAGCACTCCTACTTTTAATTTTATTGCCCACAATTTTTCTGGGTTACCATTTCAGAAAGATCAGATTAGCCTATGGAATTCATAATGGAATAAATTCTCTTGGGACCCACCCTAATTCTTTCGCGATATACTAGCTGTACTATAATATTACGATATTGTTTATGTTAAAATAAAATATCATCGACAGCTACTATAATGTTCGTCCTATTGTAATGTTCGGAGAATAAACTTAATAACAGGAAACAGGCCCTTTTGTGTTTTAACAATGAGCAATAGAATGACAAAAACTTTTTTAGTATCCAGGCCTGCACAATGCACCCGCGAGCTGTCTTCGACCGCCTTCCCACGTACCTCTGCTGTAACTGGATGGATCGTAGACCATTGCAAACGTGTAATCATCTAAAGGACGAAAGTAATTATTTGTGCGTTTTGCGAAAAATGTGGACTAAAAATATGGTTCTTATTTCTAATCATTCACACACACATTCGTGCTGGACGATCTTTGGCTCTCTAAACTCATTTATACATACAAGGATAAAATGTTGTATTTTCCCAAAAATGTAGGCAAACATTTTTGAAGAAATACAAAATTTATTAGCAGTTTAACAGATAGCTATTATTAATTGTCATAGGCAGATGCGTAGAGCGACTGCGAATGAGTTCTTCAGCAGACAAGGACCAAAGAATAAATGATTGGTTCATTTATTGTTTGGTATGGGATCAAACTACATACAAATGACTAACTTTTCTCGCCGGTGGTCGGTCGGACTATTAAACTGTAGACAAGGATTATTTTGAAACTGCGATCTGCGTTTTCATTACACATTTTAGAAAACGTTGTAGACATGAATTCAAAACCGTCTGTAACCTTTCAGACTTCATGAACAACGGTATTATTTTGGAAATTTGTTTACAATACAATCGGTAGAGTGTAGATTACTTAAGTATTTTAAACGGTTGAGTTTTGTTTGAATATAATAACTACATATACATATAATGAGGTTTTTTATTCGAAACCTATTGCTTTGTTCTACTGGATTCATGAAAAAAGACTTTTTAAGGAGCCATTAGTTTTTTTTTTGTTTTTATTAACACAATAAAATTGTTTGTAATGGTCTGGCAAACTCAACTTGTAATATGGTAATAGTTAGGTTTTTGTGGTTATTGATTTTGTAACAAATCGATCGCTTATGTAATGGAGCAGCAGTTTGGCACAGTTTTGGTCGAAGCCGTTGCACCTCGCAGATCTCGTGTGCGACTTTCACAACTTACTGTTTTGTTACGCAGGCCTTGTCCGTGCATGCACCGTGACGATTCACTAACAAACGTTAATTCTCTTGTTTTCCACATTAACATCTTATGGTTGATGCCATATATTTCCACTTACTTAGTCAGTGCAATATTGTGTGAAAATATTAAATTGTTGCATCGTTATTAATGAGAAACGGTGTCCTCGTGTTACTTTCTACCGGCGCGAGAGCTGCTTTCCACCACTTTTACCACCAACACTGGGTTGGTCCCTTACACGCATGGTCAACATTCACATGAGATTCTGGTTCAAAGTGGGCCTCAACCACCGTTATTACTTACCTAACTGAAAAGTGACTGAAGGTTGCATTAACATTTCCCCATTCGTCTTAAAAATTTTGTCTTATGGACAAGTTCTGTTTGTTCGTCAAGTAGTCCAAAAATCATTATTGTCAGATGAACACTTTATATCTTAATCTTAGCTCAAGAAGTCTTGACCTAAAGACCATGCCTTTTACTAAGCAAGAGTCTGTACTTTATGTAAAGTAATTGAAAGGGCAACACCAATTGAATAAATGACCAATAATGTATTCAAATGACATAATACTCAACTTTTCCCCGAGGCTGTGTGGAATTTCGATAGCAAATTAATTTTCTTAGTGCATTGCATAAACGTGTAGACAACAAAAACAGAGTGTAGAAAGTACCAAAAGTTACGGCCATAAAAGATCGTACGTGCTCGTCGAATTTGAATTAAATAATGAAGGTGCTCGCTGGCCCGTAGTGATGGCACGTTTTGTTTAGTCTTTTGCAAGGTTTAAAATGTCGGTTCTTTTTATTCGTAACAGTATGGATTTTTTTTATTCTACAGAATTATCTAAATCCTTAAGTTTGCTAATAAAATCTACTCTCCTAAACTGTGCTATTACCTATATGTTTACGACTATAATGGTGAAATATCTAGGTACTTTCAAATTTAATATAGTGTAATTCATTTACGTAGGTGCAAACCTTAACCTAATTGAGTGATGAAATGTGTTGTTAATGGGAAATGAGACAAAAAGACCTATTCTTGTTCTATGATCTACTACTAAACCAGGATACTTTATGGAAAGAGTCAACAGTTTGTTAGTTGTGTAGTGAGTATTGTGCAAGTTAATTTATATTTTGTTAGTGAAAATGAAAGTGAAATTGTTACGTATGCGTTTAAGAACTTTGGGACGTGGCTTGCATTTATTTATGGAGAATGAATACCTTCATAAAATGAAAGCTCATAAGTTATGTTTAATGCATAAACCTACAAAGTTTTAATATAGGTTCTTTGACGATACAACATTTGGTTTAATAGGTTTTTATAATTTATTTTTTTGATAGTTTATTTTATATTTTGAGAATGTGAGAATGTTGTAGGCCTTGTAGACAATTTTCTTTTTTAGGTATGGTAATTGTTAGCAGGGCTACCTGTTCTGCCATAGTTATTAACACAGTAACGGAACAAAATGTAAAATCAAATTATTTTTAAAAGCGTAAGTAACTTCTCGACTTCTCTCCGTGGAAAACGACCATTCGGAACACCTAGCTTCTGACGTTTCATAAGTTCCTATTCTATTTTTAATTATGCCAAGTAAAGTAAAGCTGATGTCAACTATACTGCCAATGTCAAAAGATTGCATTAAAAAAAAGACATAGTCGATGCTACAGTGTACTTTATTTAGGACCTCGTAGGGTTAGTACGGGACGAAAACGAACAAAAAGATAAGATTATGTATTATTTCTTAGAACATTATGTAATATAAACAAATACGTATAATCTATAACATAATTCAAATACATGAATATTTCAGGACACAAATTATAATTTTATGTTATTTCGGATGAATATCACGTCAACTCATGAATCTTATGTACCTACATAAGATTCATTTCTTTTCTTTAACCTGAGATTTAATATACCTAAGTTATTTTTTTCGGGCAGTCTAATATTATTTTCAGTCCTATTAAAATTGTCCTCGAAGCCACAAAACATATTTAAATGCTTGTCGCAGAGTAATAAAATGTAAATAAATAGAATGGCGAGGCGAGACGCCAGGTTCTGGACTGGAAAGGACTGGGCATCAACATCAATGGCGAGTACATGACACACCTTCGGTTTGCTGATGATATCGTAGTCATGGCTGAGACCGCGGAGGACCTGAGTACAATGCTCGAAGACCTCAGCAGAGCCTCCGAGCGAGTCGGTCTTAAAATGAACATGGGCAAGACGAAAGTCATGTCTAATGCCCATGTTGTACCGACTCCTATAAAGATTGGAGACTCTGTTCTCGAAGTTGTTGACAGTTACGTGTACCTGGGACAAACTATCCAGTTAGGAAGGTCCAACTTCGAGAAAGAGGTCGATCGTCGAATCCAACTCGGCTGAGCTGCATTCGGGAAGCTACGAAAAATCTTCTCGTCCGAAATACCGCAGTGTCTCAAGACAAAAGTCTTCGACCAGTGTGTGTTGCCAGTGATGACATATGGAATTGAGACGTGGTCGCTAACAATGGGCCTTATAAGAAGGCTCAAAGTCACTCAAAGGGCAATGGAGAGGGCTATGCTTGGGGTTTCACTGCGCGATCGAATCAGGAATGAGGAGATCCGCAGAAGAACGAGAGTAACCGACATAGCCCGAAGAATTGCAACACTAAAGTGGCAGTGGGCTGGACACATTGCCCGTAGGACCGATGCCCGATGGGGCCGACGGGTTCTCGAGTGGCGACCACGCACCGGAAGACGTAGCGTGGGTAGGCCCCCGACAAGGTGGACCGACGACCTGGTGAAGGTCGCGGGAAACCGCTGGATGCGGGAGGCGCAGGACCGGTCGTCGTGGAGAACCTTGGGGGAGGCCTATGTCCAGCAGTGGACGTCTTTCGGCTGAAATGATGATGATGATGAAATAGAATGGAGATCTTCCGTAGCCTAGATTGATAACGCCGGAAATAGTAGGGCAAAAGTATGAGATAACGTTATTTATTTACTAAAACATAAGGCGACGACTATACAGTATGTTAAGAAAACCCTGTCCGACCTATAAGGATAATAGGGTCGATATCAAATTTCGAATTAAATTTACACTTTTTTGCATGATTTCTTAAATCCCCTTTTTTTAGGTAATTAATGGTATAAGCTCATTCTATGGTGTTATATTAGCACAAGTTAAATAAAATATTAATGATTTTTTAAATAGAACTATTGAAAAATTGAAATCAGAGTGACACGAATGAGTGATGTTGTTACACTAATGAAATTGTCTAAAACGCTAATGAGATTAGATGCCTACTAATGATAATATAATTAAAAATAAAACAAGTGTAATCACTCATTGTAATAATTTTGCGATGAACTCTATATGAATAAAACTAAAAAAATAAAACCAACCCAAATATATTAAATCAGTTTATTGTCTCATAACAATCATAAAAATATTATTTGGACGCACATAATTTCAATCTTCTTAGAAGGAACCTTAGGAATATAATGTATTATATTCGTTTAACAACAATCTTTAAACTTTTTAAGTTTTCCATATTTCAATCAATATTTTTGTATTTATACTATCCATAGTTTTGCTGATTTTGGCTTTGATTTCCTTTGGTTTTTTTAATCATTATTTATATAAAATTATCTTTTTCAATTTGCTTCCGACTTCTTTAATGATTTCTTTACCAGATATATTGTCTTAATCTTTCAATCAATCTTTGCATGTCTGTTGTTGATTCACAAACGCAAGAAATTCTTGTTGATGTTGTTGCCCAAATCCAAATGCCATTACTTCTGTTTGAGTTACCATGAATGACAGATTATCTCAAGAACCTTTAACTTTAGAAAATGGTGTAACATTCTCCTCTTCGCGAATTCGAGGACTTGGAGCTTTATTGGAGTGATATCGCTCAATATTTTAATTTTCTTATTAAGAGATATGATTTTAACATTACCAACTTCTGAATCAATTGCACTTTTGTATATTTTATGCAATTGCATGTGCTTGTCGTGCTTACAAATGGCGTCAACACACTCATAAAAACTCAAGATTTGAGAACTCCGATTCGTAGTTCCAAAGCACCTGGTGGACTAACTACTACTTTCCTGTATCTCAAAAATTCTTGAGAAAATTCTAAACCGGGCACTCAAGGGATTTTTAGAGAAATATAAAATCTTTGCTGATAATCAATACGGTTTTCGCTCCGGTTACTCTACCGAAGATGCCGTACTTGACTTGACAACAGCAATAACTAAAAACTTGGACAATAAAAACAAATGCCTATGTATATTTCTGGATCTCTCAAAAGCATTTGACACGGTCTCTGTTCCCATCCTACTTGCTAAATTGGAGAAACTAGGCATACGAGGAAATGCATTTAAAATAATTATGGACTATTTATCTAATAGGAAACAACAAGTTAGGTTTGGAAATATAGATAGCGATGAGGTTATAGTGTCCTATTGGGTTCCCCAAGGGATTATTTTAAGTCCGACCATTTTTCAGCTATACATTAATGAGCTCTGCCAAATCTCTCTTCCTAACACAAGCATCTATACGTACGCAGACGATACGCCAATTTTTGTCTGGGGACCGAACTGGAATGCTGTAAAGGAGATAGCTGAGTACTCCTTATCAAACATTATGAACTGGCTTATAAACAACCTGCTGACGTTAAACCTCTCCAAAACGCATTATGTTGCCTTCTCAATCAGGAAAATTAACTCCCCACCACAAGACTTCTCCATAACAGCCCATAGTTGTCTTTCTCAAGATGCCTGTAATTGCCAACAAATCGAGCGAGCCGAGTATGTCAAGTACCTGGGTGTATACATCGATGGTGGACTGAGGTGGGACAAACAGATAGAAACAGTTACCTCCAGGGTGAGGAGAATAATTCACATATTCAAAGTACTAAGAGACTGTCTCCCACTCGAGAAACTCAAACTCGTCTACCTAGCCCTCTGTCAGTCCATTATTCAGTATTGCATCCCGGTGGCGCCGGCAAGACACTCCTTCTGGGTCTGGAAAGAGCACAAAGAGCTGTGCTCAAAGTAATGACTAAGAAGCGGTATAGATACTCCACCGAACAACTATACGCAGACTGCAAAGTCCTAACAGTTCGACAGCTCTTTGTGCTAAAGTCCATCATGAGAAGACACCAAAAGATCCCTCCCCCCGATCCAAGCAGACGCAGCAGGAGGTTAGTATGTCCACGTACTCCTTGTAGGACCTCTTTTGCCAGTAAACAATTTAACAACATGAGCACTAAGTTATATAATGATATCCAAAAAGAACTAAACATCGCAGGATTAAACAGGCATAAACTTAAAACCAGCCTAACTAACTGGCTTCAAAATAAGAACTACACAAAAACAGAAGAGTTACTGACGCACATCACATAGAATTACCCATACATAAAAACACACGTTAGCATTACCTTCATAACACACAATTCAGATTTTTTTGTTTCGATTATTTTTCATAGTATTATTTTTTCGTAGTTAATCGTCATCGTCTCGTTTTTCGTAATTGTGACATTTCTTTCTTTTCCAAGAGGTGCTTTCGTTTTAAAGCTTTAACTTTGTTCAACAAGATTATGTTTTTAACTTATTTTGTCGATCTGTATCAGGTGCATCCAAAGGGTCGCCAATTTTATCATCAGCTGAGCATCAGTGATGACGTTTGGAATTTTACCCCACTTTTTCCATTGTATCTTTGCTCTTTTTTACCCTCTTTTCTATAAGCTTCTCTTTTTTTAGATCTTTCAGTGGCATATTTTTCGTTTTTAATTTGTTTATATTTTTCCCTCCTTGCTATTCTTCTTCTTTGTAATTCATCTTCACTCATACTTGTCTTATTCGGCATAATGCCCGAAAAAAATAATTTCGTAAATAACAGCCATTAATCATCATCATCTCAGCGTTAATCCCAGTCGCATCCGCAGCTTTTCCAGCTTTTGGAGTCTAAGGTCCGCTTTACCAGTCTAACTGCTGATTTTGGCAAACAGCAGTTAGAAGTGTAAATAACAGCCATTAAATCCTAACTTATAATAATTTAACAACTTTCGTAGATAAATAATCATGTAAATATGAGTATAACTGTGGATTTTCATCATATTACACAAAAAGAAGGAGAATTATAGGCGGAAAAGCTCTTTTCTTTAATTCATTATTATAATATTTCATTAGTGTTACATTCACTATCATTAGTGTTACTTGAGAAATTGACACAAATGACAGTAACACAAATGATATTTGGGACAAACTTAAAATTTTTAAGCTTGTAGACCTTTCTAGGCGGCAATCGAATACATTTAAAATATGCACGTTCCTGTTAGCTCTTAAAATTACTAGGTTATAAATATTTGATTAAAATACCTTTTGCAATTACACTTTAGACATGAATGAGTCGAGTTTTGTCCAAAGCACGGAAATTGGTAGAAATATGAATATCTCGCAAAAAATATGTAACGCACCACCACTCCGAAGACACGCTGCAAGGCCAATGACGATGTTTCGGCGTATGAGGTGAGGCGGAGTTCCAGGACCTCCATGGATTTAATATTATGACTGTATTAACTTAAGCTACACTAATGATAGTTAAACCTTGATTCATGTTTAAAACACTAGGATAAGAGTATTCTATTATCCACAAATGAAAAATGTATTCTACGTTTGAAGGCTTACACGTCATCATGATATAAAATATTAAATATATAGAATTTTTACGAGTAATTTCGTTTTTATACGACTTTATTTCAACGTAAACGGAAAAAGACCGCTATCATCTTAAGGTACTAAATTTTAAAGTTTTAGTTTTCTCGCAAATTGTACAATTTTGGGTATTGTTTTGTTTTGGAACGTAAAAAGGTAAATCAAGACTATGATATTAAAAAATAAAACAAAAACAATCGCAAAGAAAAATCAAATTTATTAGAGATGACAACATTTTTAGCTCTGTTTGAAATCGACCCAATAAAGGTTAGGTAAACACATGACCAAATATAATATAAAATTTTACGTAATCATCATAGTACCAATACAAATGAATTTTGAAATAATCTTTTTTTCCCGCGAATTAATTCCAACTTCCCCGAAATTTGGTAATTTTTAAAAAGTGACAACACCGGTATTATTATGAGCGAATAGCGATGCGACCACGTGCCGCGTGCCCTGCCGCCCGCCGCCTCCGCCGCCGCGCGCGTAAGGGTGGATAACGCAGATTTATTAAGTTACCTCTTTTTGCGAAATAATATTTATTTTTTTAGGTGTTTTTTTTTTAATTAGCCCGGTTTTGTATGCATTAGTAGAATCATTTATAGAAAACCTAACAACACCTTCACGGGTCGGACAGGGTTTTCTTAACATACTGTATAGAAAAAAATATTTGATAAAGACTTCTTTTGAGATACATTAGTGTATTGGACCAAGTAAAATATCATGTACTATTTTGGTATCAATTTATATTTATTTGTGTCTGAGCGGTTGTCTGGCCCAAGGCGAATGGTCGGGGGCGCGACATTGAGTCACGCAGGGTGACGCAGGCGGGGTGCGCGCCCCGACACCCCATGACGTCATCAATCGTGACTCATTCCTACCAATATAGGATCCGACCTCGCTTGGACCGAGTTTAGACTGCAAGTGAAATGTGAAACGTTCTGAAAGGAAGTCGTCAGGTTTTATTGTAATTTCACCCTTATAAGTTATTCTTGACGATAACGGCTTGCAATATTAAGAACGAAGCGGCGAAGTTTCACATAATTCTATCATTCAAACTCTCCAAACGTTAAATTAACGTATCGATTTGAGATCATGATCGTAAACTATTCAAAAATTAATTCTATTAGCTTTCTAAAAACCTTCATCAGTAAATTATTGCTTTGTTAGTTTCTAGAAACACGATTGCCCATTGATTTATTTAAAATTGATTATAATTATATAGGTATTATTCAAAACCACATTCTTTGGCGTTAGTAAGGCAGACAAAAGCATGTGACACATTTGTTATAGTTAACATAAAACCAAATTTGAACTGCGTCATCGGTCATTAGGATTCCCAACACATTTACAAATTAGTTTTAACATGATTGCGATAAAATTACAGTCATTAACTATGTAGGTTGACATTCTAATCTTAAAGAAACTCGTGCATACTTAGAGGTTTATGAACTTTTATAGATGTAATAAACTTTTAATTCAGCTTAGTGAATGTTGTTATTTAGCATACCGTAAAGATAAATGACCAAAAATCCAAATCGTATTAAATGTTTTACATACTTAAACCACAGAAATTAATGTTACAACCTAATGACGTATTTGTTTTTAATTTCAATCTTGATTAATTATACTAAAGTCTAACTGAGAACTGGTATTGGAAAGTGTAAGTATGAGTCGGCTGGAATTTGTCATATTACGCATATAAATTATGTCACCTCTCGTTACGCAAGTCCACCTCCACTTCAATTACATAAATAGTTGAAACCTGTATGCTGTGGGTGTACCAAAGGGCGCGGGTTCCTTGTGTAACTGGGGGGTTCCTTTTCTGTAAACTATACCTACAAAGCTGTATTTTTAATTTGACACGTGCCTCTTGAGGTACTAATTGTTTTAGCGTCGGTAGCGAGCGATATCGATAGTGGGGCTTATCACAATGGAGATTATTTAAGCTAGATGAGCAAATGCCAATAAATTTCGAATGTACGACGAAATATACATTTATATACCATAAATTTCCAGTATTAGTTGATGTCCCATTATACGAAAAGTCTATATAATGTGGGATCAGCTAAAACTCCATCCAGCGTGATAATATGTACTCCGCCTCTGTATATTTGTGTGCTCGTCCTTTGTTTTAGGTAAAGTACTGCATTTTCATAACACTTAGATTCTTAGTAACTGACTCGGTGGTTTAAACCAGTGTTCAAATAATGTTTTGTAATTAAGAACCTAATGGCTGCGTATGCTATTCGTGTTGGTGAATTTTAGATACTACATTATTGCCTTCGACACGCTAAGAGCAATAAGGGGTCATAAAGGGTGTATCTGACATCGACGCACAAACGAGTACCATGGATCCAGTACATGATTCTGAACCCCCCAGTGGTAGAATTTTTCGTCGGCTTTTTCATGATTAAAAAAAAATATATGTAATTTTTTTTCACTTTAGACCGTTCATAATTGCTATACTTTTATAACCCAATAAGATTTTAAAGTGAAAATTAGTTAATTCGCTAATTACACAAAAAAGCCCAATGAAAACAAACTCGAAAAATTATCTTATCAGCTGATTTAATAGAGTTCACATCAGAGATCAACGTCATACCTACAAACCCGCACGGCGGCACGCTTGCAACGTTCAAAGGCCGTTCCGACACTTTTTTTAAACATTGTTATTTCTGTAACCGTTCATTAACGACATAAATGACTATCGTAATTCTATTAGTGGCATGCGGTCTAGCCTTTAAGTTTGCGTTACGATGTCAGATACACCCTGTATGTAAGAAAAAAAAAAACTTACCGACGATCACAGCATCTGCCCATGACACTACCTCCAGGTTCGTGGCTAACAACCTCTTTTCATTTCTGGACGTTTTTATTTAATTTACCGCTTGGGTCCTAATGGCTCCATCTCTAACGAATTTTAAAATTTTATAAAGGAATAAATAATGTAGGAAATGTTGACTAGAACACTGTTCATATAAGAATGTTTTATACAGTAATAAAGTTGATAACCGCCGCTTATCTTCCCAAGTTATCAAAGTTCAAGCCGTTATTTTTGGTTTATCAAGATGATTGTTTTCGTATTACTCTTTAATCGTGCGCAAACAGTTTAAGCAGAGGGATCATTTAAACCGATTGGGTTGAGGTACCTCAACACATTCTGTCAAGTATGTCCTCATGTGTAGTTATGTACGATACTCATTTGAACTAATATATGTAAATAATCTCTACCTATTAAAATAAGGCCACACACAGTGAAGTGGAGGAAGATTATGGTGGCCTTTGCTCTGCAGTGGTACATTGCTGGGCTTTTAATAATAGTAAGAACTCAATATACTGTCAATTACGGAAGAATTTCATACATAATTTAATTCTATTTCATTCTAATATAGGTAAACCGTATTGTGATCCAAACCAACCATGATGTGATACACTGGTGATGAAGCTGAGTTATCCTTCATTTAATTATTATTAGTAGGACATTAATATTTTATTTGGCTTGAAATATTATGCCGGATAGTTAACAGTACCAAAGTTGACAATATGATTTGGGACGACCAAGAGATAAAGGTATTATGGTATAGTAGATATTGTGGCGTCCAAAACATCATTATGAAATCACGACTGGTTGAGTCATTGCAATGCGCGATCAATAATATCTCATAGAAATGTGTGAAACAATAGAATAATCATCCACTGTTGGACATACAAGTCTATTAGCTATGATATAAGTCGCCTTGAATAACTTTCACTTATCATCATTTCTTTCTTTATGAGCGGTATTAATAATGTTAAAAATATGCCAAGAACAATTCGTGTTCGTCCAATCAGTCAGTGGAAATACGGAACAGAAAGTAAACACGGAATTCACATTACTCATTTCCAATAACGATTAAAACGAAATAATTCCAGAATCATGCGAAATAAATAGCATAACTAAGCAAATGCTGCGACCATTCAACACTCACTGAAACCGTTTTCTTGAGTTATTTAAAATTAATTTGGTCATGTATTAACTTAACTTTTTATCTTATCAACATCTGACCCACTCGGTAACTGTGTGTGTACCAGTAAAATTTTGTTGAAATGTCGAGTTGTTTCGGCATGAAGCTCAGATAATGACCTACTTGCTGTACAGTGTCTCAAGTAAGTACATTTTAGACCAGTTTTGAGGGACTAATAATAGCCACAGATGCTGTAATTTACATGGTCGCCTAATGGGCCCAAGTGTTTTAAGGAAGTACTATCACACACATAAAATGTTATTTCGAGCAACATTATAATTGAATTTCTGTAAATTAATTTTGTATTTTAATCTATCTGTACTAATAATAAAGCTGAAGATTTTTTTTATGAAATTTCAGGCCACTATGCGTGGATTAAAAAACAATTGTTTGCATTAATTGATATGATCAAGTATGTTATACCGCGGTCGGGTCGTAACGAAGAATTCACACATGGAGCAGAGAAAAAAGCTAGTGCAAATATTTATAATCTAATTCACATTTGATTTAAAGTTTATGGTGACTCTGAACATGAGGTTAGTCACTGTACAGTAACCAATAGTCTAGCATATTAAGGTACTTAAATGTGCCATATAAAAGTTGTAATTCCCAATGACGTAAAAAACTCCTTATTACACAATTACTTAGTTAAGTATAAAACTGTAATATCATGAATTTACGCACAGCAAATCTGAGTCATGGTAAAATAATACATGATTAGGTATACAACGTGGCGCCACAATGGTGACATTAACTGAAAACACATATGTATAAGTGCATCACTTTTGGCTATCAAGAATTACTTATGCGGTTCTTAGTTTAAATATAACCTATTTAAAACAAGCTTTTATTTAAATGCGCTACAAAGAGGAAAACTAAGCTTAAAACTTTTACTGTTAACTTATAACATCATTTAACACTTGACACAATTTATATGATATAAAAGGTTGACGCGTGATTTACTTGTTTTTTTATTCAAAATTTTGAAATTATGTAAATATTATGAGTAGTTAAATATAGCTTTCATGTCATGTAAATTGTGAAAATGATCCCATTTAAATAAAAGCATGTTTTTAAAAAGATTTCACTTTTATTTTATTTTTGCTGTTTAGTTATCGCTGGAGTTTTCCTTCTAGACAGGTTACAAGTCAATGCTTAAATAAAAAGCAAAGAACTATGTTTTTTGTCAGCTAGTTGTTGGCTTTTTATATTCTGGGGAATAAATATCGCTCTTTGACAGTTTTTTTTCCTGACCGCGCAAGAGCAAAAACAGGGTTGTGCTTTTGTTTAGGAAACACATAATGTCAAAATGACAATATTTCTGTAAAAAGTTAGTGACAATAGGGATGTATCCAAGATATGAAAATCAAAAAAATAATTAGTCCGTCTTATAGATAATAAAAAAATTAAGACCCGTATTGTTATTTTGTCGAACTTACCAAAAACTAGTGAGATATAGCGTATTAAAGTTACGGAGTGGGGGCTAATTACGTCACACCGTGGTATATTTTGTAACACGGCGTGACGTCATGCGACATTTCAAATCAATATATCTTCTTAAGTATTTGAATGAACGAAAAAATAAAAAATACGTGTTCATTATTTTTTATAAATCTATCTGATGGACATTAAATATTTTTTTAGGATACAACCCAATTCCGCCCTAATGTATGTATTTATTTTATAAACTAGTTATCTACTAAGAATATGATGTAAATGTTTACATTTGCTTATTGTTAATTCCATAAACTTCACAATCTTATCTACTAGTGCGGCCGATGTTGTCAGATTAACAAACGATGAGTAATGAGTGCTAATCAGCAAAGGACAGGGCCAGGGCGTTCCTCAACTGTGACTCATCGACGGACGAGCATTCGATCAAACAAATCTGTTTTGCCGATGACCCAGACTGTTCCGGCATGACTCCGCCGTCCACACTTCCAATAAATGTTGACGAGTTCGAGACATACCGGAAGTAGGCATTGTGCAAAATGCATGAGAAACCTGACGAGGAGCGTCTCCCTGCATCAATAACATACGTGGAGCTATATACATTGAATCTTTAGCTCTTCACACGTCTGTTAAGGTATACGAGATATGATCTCGTAAACCATTCGTGTTAAATGATACACTTGCTGTGGTGTGTGTGACATTGGCATTCAGGTGAGACGTTTAGATACCTAGAACGCAAGGTCATTTGCCATACCTGTTAGCAGTAATATTGTATTGTTAACATCTAATATACCAAATGGTATGATTTTAAATTAATAAATAAATTTCTAAAAACTGTTACAGCCGGTTTTCGCAAAGTAGTCCACAGTCAGACAAGCTTAGCTCTTAAAATTCTAGAATATTTAAATAGTATTATGCAATAAATGCATTTTATAGAGGCTAGATAACAAGCTATGTAATATGTAATGATTACGGGTCAGATTAGTGTGCCAGACGTTGTTGATATTGTGTAGCTATGACAATATTTGGTTATCGCGTGAAGAGACATGCCAATTACTGAGTATTGATGGCATCGACCCTACCGCTGTTGAACACGAATGCCGTGACAAGTTCACTGACACACTCGCCTCGGTTGCCAAATGTGACATACCTACATTGTATGAGAATTAAACACAATTACTGTAAAATGTTTAAGTAAATAAGCCGAGACGTTAATCTCTTCGTCGCTGGTTATGATCTGCACGAACAAGTTTGTAATTTTAGATCTACTTAAATAAAACATTAACGTAAAAATAGTAACGTATGTAAATGACGGTTGAGAAGACTGATTCAAAATAGAAGATCAGTTTTAGGATCTTTTTATTAAATCTATTTAAATGTTAGTTATTACTACTAACTGGGCGTTACTAGCGCCCATAATTTCTCTTGTATAAGGCTCGGGCCTTTACAACTAGGGTTTAGACCTGATCGGTCCCGTGGAAATATCTGGATAAAAAATATCCTATATTCTAATCCTAGTTGTAAACCACCTGTGTGCTAAATTTTATTGTTCAGTAGTTATTAGTTTTTGCACGAAAGAGTAATAAACATATATCCATACAAACTTACATGTTTATAATAGATGAAAACTCCTTTTTTTTTTTTTTTAAAGAAAAGAACGTTTAACCACACTAGGAATTTCTCCTGTATCGTGGGTGCGTATACAAACATATAAACTCACATACACAAACATCGAGACCCGGATCAACTACTTGTAGCTCACACAAATATTTGTTCCGTGCGGGAAATGAACCCGTGACACGCAGCGCAACAGTCAATAGCTTAACCACCTTGCAGTCCTTCTACTTCGAATAACCCTTGATAGTTCCTACGGTAGGTTCTTTGTTCTTCTAATTTAGTACTAATAATAATTTATAACAATGGTTATTAATTATAAGTAATCATAAAAATATTTCAATGGATATGACAAATTGTCATGTATCGACTGTCAAATATGAATTTGAATCGTAGTAATTAGCCAAGGTAGTCGCTAGAACACGTGTCGGTAACCGCGCTGAGTGTGCCCCGCATACTGATGGCTGCGATCATGGTCTGAACATTGCGTGTGCGCATTCCTTGGCCCCGGCGCCGCCCACCAACCGCCTTTTTAAACCACACTCGTGTGTAGGACCAGTATTTCCAACGTTTCTCGATGATTTGCCATTTGCTCTCTGGTTCACGTATTTCTAAGATTCAAAAGACAAGGTGACCTTGGTGTTTAAAGATAGAACTGCTTTTATGGCCTTAAAAAGCTCAAACGACGAGGCTAATTTATGTAGTTTTGGCTAATACTTAAGTGTTCCTTTTCTATTGGTAAACTTGTCTCTCTCTCTTCGGAATTAGCAATTAATACACTAATTCATAAACATGTACAAACAGTACTTACTGCACCAGGCAATACGTACTTACTTTTCTAATTATTTAAATTACTTCAGTCATAATTTGTACTGTAATTTTATGATGCCAATGGTGGTATACGTTTCGCACTAAAACGTATGTTAAATGTATCACTGTTGGCACAAATCAGGTTCTCCCACGTCCAGTCAGGCCACTCTCGCACTGCTTTGCGGATTTGTGCGAAGTCGCTCCAGCATCAGGGTTAACGAACCGACCCACCACGAACCATTGTACAAGGTGTCTCAAAAGAAAGTTCACATTTAAATCTTTTTTTAAAAGAAAAATCTTAGCTTTATTGAAAAAATGTTTATTTTATATTAAAGTACACTGTTTGGGAATGTATTTTTTAAAAATAACATCGTCCAAATGTAAACCGTTGCGCTCTCGGCATTCATTTAGTCGGGCACTAAAATTGCCTATGACAGCTCGGCAGGTAGTCTCCGTGATGGCTGCCATTTCATGACGGATATTTTCTTTTAATTGTGCCAGGGAAGTCGGTTTATTAGCGTAAACTTTTGATTTGACATAACCCCACAGGAAAAAATCCATAGGCGTTAAATCGGGACTCCGTGGAGGCCAATTTATGTCACCTCGCCTGGAGATTAATTTGTTCGGAAAAATTTCTCGAACTCGAGGCAGAGATCTGTTGGACGTGTGTGAAGTTGCTCCATCCTGCTGGAACCATGTTCTTTGGTTGTAACTAGGAAAGTTTTGCAGTTGGGGTACGAAAAACTCGTCTAACATCTCCACATAACGCTCTGAATTCACTGTGAGTGTGCGTCCCCTTCCATCTTCAAAAAAGTAAGGGCCGATAATTCCTCGCGCCGACATCGCTGCCCATACGGTGACTTTGGGTGAATGTAGCGGTTTCTGATGTTTTTGTTTTGGGTTGGTTGCACTCCAGTAACGACAATTTTGCTTGTTTACATGCCCATTCAGGTGAAAATGGGCTTCATAGGAAAACAAGATGTTGGTGAACGTTGGAAAGCGCTCAATCATCTGATTTACAAAGGCAAGCCTCTGACCAGCATCTTGAGGCTTCAGTTCTTGCACTAACTGAATTTTGTACGGGTGCAGCTTTAAATCTTTGTGTAAAATGCGGCATCATGAAGATCTGTGCACATTTAAAGCAACAGCACGCTTCCGAATCGAGAGGTTTGGATCATCTCGAATAGACTGAGTAACACTGTCCACGTTTTCGGCTGTTCTTGATGTTCTTGGTCGCCCAGATTTTGGTTTCTCCAGAGTTGACCCAGTCTCTTCAAACTTCTCAACCCATTTTGCAATGAGACGAGTGCTAGGCGCATCATTTAAGTGACGAATATGTCGAATACTGCAGAATTTTCTACGCGCTACAGTCGCCGAATTACCGTTTTTGTAAAACTCACGTACGCACAACGCACGGTCCGCACCAGAGAAACGCTCCATAGCGACTAAATTCCCAAGAGCCAGACTACCGACTGACATACCCCCCGCGCCCCTCAGAATAGTTGCTTTCGCGTAATAAGATAAGCAAATGTGAACTTACTTTTGAGACACCTTGTATTTTATTTTTTTTGGCATGACTATTACAATACCTACGACAGCCACATACATTCATTTCTTAACTGTAAAAAGACATTGGTAATTTATTATTTATAAAATACACTTAAAACATTTTCACTCAATAACAGTAGATTACCACTTTCTGCATGTCAAGTTCACAAATATCAGATAAGATAACTTTTTAATTTGCTACGTAATTCGTGATCAATGATCGGCTATTCATTATTGGACGTTTAATTTAATATTTCGAAGGTAAAACGCTAATGACAGGTTTCTTAACACAACGGTATATTCCTTGGTCCGCATATGTAATAAACACCTTTATCTACGCTCTTTGCTATGGTATTCGGGCCTCACTGTTTCAACATATAGGTTGATGCCGTTAAGATATAGACATACATGCGAGAATTTTGAATTTGAAATTGTATTAAGAAAGATGCGGAAGAAAATTTAATTCTAATTTTTCAAAGGTACTCACGATACGTTCTATAAATATAGTGGAAGTGAGTTTTGTTTAACAAAAATTAAAATGTCCTACTAATGTAATAATCTAATATCCACACAAATAGTGCCAATGCCATATTTTAGTGAATACTTAGTTCCATTCTATTTCTCGAGTACTACGGTTGAGTTAACAATGAGAAAAAAATGGGTCAAAATAAGAATAAAATGAACTGGGTGACATTTTGCTTGCGAATGAAGACATAGATAAACACATTAATTTATTTCAATTTAGTTGGTTCAAAGCAGCGTACAATAGATTCTTCCTCGTCTGTTATTTCTTTATTGTCCCACTTCTCTTTTATTAATTCATCAACTTTTCAGACGGTTTGCTCTCTATACGGGGTCGAGATACTAAGTCGTCCCATCCCAGTGTTTAGAACTTTTGAATATACTTAAATGTTTGAAAGACACTGTCATGTCTAAAAATATTCTATCCACTTATTATGTTACATATGTGTGCCCACAAAACGTTCATTGCAACTGAGTAGTGTCGCTACGCATTCAATTAATGCTATTAAACGCCAAATATTATCACGTCCGTTATTTGTTTGAGTGTACAACATTGGAGTAGGTAATGATATATTACGTTGTTCACGAGTCATCATAATGCGATATTAATGAGGTGTGCAGGAATGAGCTTTGAAATTGGAGGTGTTTAAAGCAAGAGCAGTGTCATTGCACTTGGGATATGTAGCTGAAGAATCAAGGGCGACTGGGAAATACAGTCGCGTGCGCATCACAGCACGCGATCACTATAATATTGTCTGCTTGATCACCCTTGGTGGGAATGGGAAGGTCTTTAGCAAATTATGAAACTGGAATTTTCTGAATAATTTTCCCAAACGGCCATATTTTTTTAAAATAAAAATCAGAAAAAAAGAAAGGATTTTTTTAAAGGACTTTTCCCTAATTATTTTATAATTAATAATGAGGACGAATACCCATAGTTAAACAACAGCAGTTATCGGTATTACTTGCCAGTTTCCCGCTGCGATGGCCGGCTATCGCCACCCGTTTCCTCTGACTTTTGTGATCATTAGGTATTTCATTGTTTTGCTGTTCACGTTTTAAATAAAACGTAATTAATAAAAATATGACTAACTATACTATAAGCTAAATAATACCGTAATTATAATATTGTTTCTCTTTGTTCACAGGATCAGTATGATAACTTAGCCGCCCATACACATAAAGGAATTGATTTTTTAGATAAATATGGAAATTTCGTAAAGGAGCGATGTGCTATCGAACTAGAATATGCAGGAAAACTCAGGTGAATAAACTAAACAGAAAACGCTTTTTAATTAGATACAGCAAAAGATTTATTTTGATTTTCAAAACTATTTTACATTCATTCTTAAGGTGAAAGCGTCAGGGGCCCTCGAAATTCAAATTTACTTTCGTTTTGTGCTATTTGGGTCAGTATCAGGTTGCATGTTGATCTAAATATGTTTCACATCCGTAATATTTACTTATAGATTTGTAAAAAAAATAAAACTTATAACTGACTACCTTAGGGCATTCCTTGTCGGCCAAAAGTAGTAATGGCAAGATCAAAACAGCCTTTTGTGCGATGACGCAATGCAGGTATGCGTCCCCGATAAGACGTTTTAGTATTATCTTGCTGATACTATACATGTATATGTGTTATCTAAATTATCTTATAACAATAACAACTACTGATGCCTTTGCGATTATTACGCTAATTTTACATCGTGTTTTGTTTACATTTATTGTATACAATTCTTTTCTCTTACTTATTTTTTTTTGCTTTTGACAGGAGGCTTGTTAAAAACTATCAACCAAAACGGAAAGAAGAAGATGAATACCAGTAAGTATTTGAATTTTATTGCTTTTTGTGCCGGATAGGATATGAATCATGCAGTTTTTTCCAAGAACTCGGCGTCACAAATACTTGAAGTTTTCTTTAACAAGCACGTTGATTCATGTCTAATCTGAAACTTTATAATGCTAACGATAAAAAGAAAATTATACGTAACTCTAGAAATTGTACTGCAACATGTTTGATATACGATACGAGTAATGTCATGTTACCCTAAGGCAGTTTATCGGCAAACTGAATTTGGCACGCCAAATGTACAGCCAAGCATTTTACGGTCTTTTATAAATTTGGTGATGCTTAATTTATGTGGCTATAATATCGTTGATTGCACAATATTTTATGCACTTCAAAAATAGGACCTGTAGCCAATGTAACATCGCTTCGTAGCGAAGTGAAATCGAATACCAAACCAACTAATAACGAAAACAATTGACCACGTGACGCGATAAATCGAATATCGAATTCTTATCAAGGAACTTTTGTTTATCATGTCCTTTTCTGACGACTTTAACATTCCGATCCGTAAAAAACCCACCTTTTGAATACTTTCTAACAGTATCCGGAATGAGTCTTAACATGTCAAGGTTGCTTACACGACAGCCAAATATAATTAGATTATAATGTCCTCACTGCTGGAACATAGGCCTCTTCTCTGTGAGAAGTGGACCAAACTCCACCACCCATTGCGGGTTGGCGGATGTCACAAGTTTTTTGTCAGCTTTCTTACGATCTTATCCTTCACCACTTGGTGAACACGACTGCTTACTTGTATCACAATTTCACATTTGTTGTTTTCGCAACGATGTTGGGGTCACAATCTTAGTTTTACTGGATTCAACTAAATACTATTTAGTATTTGGCAGTCGATATGCGTTGCACCACTTAGCCACAAATCATTCATAGCCCCATGAAACTCACTGTAAGTTTGTTTACAGTTGTAACAACGAGTAACAATCATAAAATTTTCAGATATACGGCGTGTAAAGCATTTAAACATTTACTTCAAGAGTTAAACGATTTCGCGGGCCAGCGGGAAGTGGTCGCGGAAAACCTACAGTCCAATGTAGTACGAGAGTTGCATCTACTCGCCAAAGAGCTGCGAGAAGAAAGAAAGGTGAGGGAATCATTAATTTTGAACTAACTTTAGCAGATTGTTCTACTCTTTGGAAATGGACTTGAGCTGAAACCCTGACTGCTAAGCGTGAGCAGATACCAGCTCGAAGTCTCCCATTTTTGTCTATTGGCAATAATGGCGAGCCATTAATCATTGGGACTTAAACATAGATTGCAGTATATGACTACACTGTTGGTTAACTTCTACCTAAACTAAACAGATTAGGCAAACCAGTCTGATGCTGTTTTCGGATTCACTAATTGTTCTTCAATAACAGAAATGGGTGCTACGTTAAATACAACAAAGTATCCCACATAAAATACGCTATGCAGAAATTGTGCATTAATAATAACTAATGTTTATTAAGGAAAAATTGTAATTAACACGTAGGACGGCTGCTAGGATGATAAAAAATAGCATCAACTTACAGAATAACCATATGTTTGTTTTTATTCGGGATATGTCAACGGAAATAGTCACGTAGACATCTATGTCTATGCTGTAATTATCACCTGATGTTATCACCGTTCCAAGGATACACTTGATGAAGTAAATTTAGTTTGATGAAGGTTATCCTAATTTTAAATCGTATACATTTCATTGTACATCTAAAAACTTCTGAGTTCTGAGACGCCACAATACATTATGGCATGGCCGGTACCTTAACACAGGGCTTCTAAAAATAAACATGACTACATGGAGTTGCTTATAATTCAAAATCGAATCTTAGGATTAAAATCTATCTTGATTGTCTTCCTTGGAACTGTTTTGTTATTCATTTGATTATCCAATATTGTTTATAATTACAGCAACATTTAAACGAAGGTGCAAAACAAATGGGAGTGTTGAACTCATCGATAGGTTCTTTGGAGCGAGCGAGGAGATCTTATGAGAGAGCGGCCAGGGAATCGGAACGAGCACTGGAGACCTTCCAAAAGGCAGATGCTGACCTTAATCTGAGGTGATTATCTAATATACTACTTACTTCACTCCAACGATAATACTGACTTGACCCAGAAATACATAGTTCAGCTGATTAAACAGTGCGTAAAGTGTACAGCGAATTGTAAACGCCGTGGTAATCGAATTTTAATGCTGTGTTATTTCAATGTTAACATTGATTTCGTTGTTAACTGAATTCGTTCTGCGATTCTTTATATTTTTTCTCTTAGTCTTGATAAATAGTCCTATTTTGTCAGTGTGGGCGTAAGTTGGCAGCAAGAAAATATATTCTTGACCTCATAAACAATGACGCGTTGGCATAGGTTCAATACTTAATGCGGTACAATAGCAAGGGAAAACGTTATGGGGTTGAGATGCCACAATGTCTGAAGAACTCATGCCAATTTTTCTCATTGTATCTGAAATAAATAACCTGAAATATGTGACTAGAAGGGATTTAACTTGAATAGCTCACCATCCTCCACCACATTGTGGTCTGATGATAAACCTGTTGAAGACATATTTTTCTAACTAAAGACAGCAGGCAGCTTTATCGGCCCACTAAGCGTCTACTTAATTTGTCTGTCAATGAATACAACCATTCAAATACACATTGTCGGTACAGTTTCTCTTCGTCCTTTTAACTATATTTTATTCGCCTTTTAACGTAAATAACTTGAGTAACAATGATTTGAATCTTCTTTGATGAAATCACGAGTAAAACAAATGCCGGTCTCGAATAGTTCCTGGTACAGATGACAGCACATCAAGCTACTATAATCTGCCAGATTTCTTTATTAGATTTTCAACTTTATCTTTAAAATATTAAGCCTCGGTTGATTGGGAATATTTGACAGTTTGACAGTAGCTTGACCTGCTGTCGTCCGTACCATTTACATTTATTGTATGAAAAGTTGTTCCATTTTCAATATTTTTTTAAATTTCAATTGCAGTCGAGCAGAGGTGGAAAAACAGAAAGCCAATATGAAAATCCGGAGTCAAGCGTGCGAAGATGCAAAACAGGAATATATGGATCAATTGCGCAAAACAAACGAGGCCCAACGACAGCACTATGAGCAGCGACTGCCGCATGTCTTCAAGCAGTTACAGGCGAGTTACTACCTTTATTTTGTCATCTTCGCCCAGACGAATGCAGTCCAACTCAGGGCAGGCCTCTCTCAAGCATTAACAAAACGATCGGTCCTGTACTATCCCCCTTTCTTCAAACCTTATAATCTATAGTACACAATAGACTACCTTCACTATTTGTTTCTCTTTCCGATCTAAAGGTTGACTGTAAACTATAGCTCTTGGCGATAAGACCGCCCATAGTGTCAACCTTTGAAAAATCTTCAATTTTATGTTCCTTAATTTATATGGTGTACCTAATAAAGAGTATTCTACTCGATCCGGACGAAGCGTTTCGCCTCATCTTTTATACGACGAGGGAAACTTCGAGGGATTGGAACAATTTACCGGTGTTTCCGTTTGACTACAATTTAAGTGTCTTCAAGGCTAGATTGAATAGGATCTTAATAAACTAGCGCGCTTTACCATCAACGATTGCATCACTACTTATTATCAGGTGGCATTGCGGCCAAGCACTAGTTTATAATTATATAAAAAGAGAATATTATATGTATCAAAATGAATTCATTTTAGTATTAATACCGTGATCAGAAAAATCGGAAAACATTCTGATTATTTTATATTTTTTACGTCTAATACCGTTTAATAGTCTTGTTTTAATTCAATCATACATTCAACGCATTATAACCCTTTTAAATTGACACAACATGGTTTTTTTTTATCCAAAAGACCAAGAAACAGAAAAATATTTTTGTTTGACTAGATCACTAGACAGTGGCCCCGAGACCTTTGTTCACAAACTAAATTAAATTTAAGTTCAGTGCATATATTTCTTTATATTTCATTAAGAAGAGGACAGAAGATAATATGTTAGTTTAGACCTGTCAAATTGGTCTAATTTGACAGATCTCAATTGCGCCTGACGTAAATTGACGTATTTTTGGTCGCCATGTTTATAATCGCGTCTAATGTCTATGGAATATCTAATTTGACAGGAAATTAAAATGTTATCTTTTATCCTTTTCTTAATGAAATTAAAAGAAAAAGATCCACTGAACAAGAGAATCAGCGCCAGTGTCGAATAACAGAAGCGCTTTTAATTTTATACACCCATAAATTTACTAAGAGCTCTTTAATATGATTTTTGATATCTCACTTTTTTCAAATGATACAATCTGTGCGTGTATCGTGTATTATATTTTGTAAAAAAAAGTAACCCGCTCGACGACCTAAACCAATAAATTACGACGTTAATGATTTGTCGTCACGAAAGATAATGTACCATATTTGAATAAATAAACCAGTTTCTTTTTACAATTTATCACTTTTTTCTTTGATGTTAGGAGAAAATTATTTGTCTCGTTTAATTTTAATTCTTAAGTCAAGAAATTATAATCTGTTATGGTACTTTAACGTTGTAACCACTAGGCCACCACGAATATTCCAGCCCCTCAAGTATGAGTGTGTACTTTCTAAGTATATCTTGGACACCAAAGACTGATTATAAGGTGAAGGAAATCTTGAGGAAACCTGGACTTTAAGTCTGAAATCGCCAACCCGCATTGAGCAAGCGTGGTGATTACGCTCAATCCTTCTCTGCTTGAGAAGAGACCTGAAGAGAGCAGTGGGGCGATAAAAAGGTTGATGATGATGATGATGATGGTACTTTTAAATGCGTTGAATTACTGGTTGTACATGCTCACTTATTTTTTTTGTTATTATGATTATTTTTTGTCGTAATTTCCTTTCAGACGTAAATATGAGTCATTGTGTTAGCTTAAAGAAATTCAGTAAAATGTTGGGCCCAATAGTGCGACTATTTTGTATGGTGCATTCTGGCGTAACGCCAACTAGGTCGATTGGGAGAGACATGCATAAAACACGTCCACTATTCTCGTATAATTTTATACGGAAACGTGTTTATTATTATAACAAGTAATTTTCTTGTTTGCAGGACTTAGATGAGAAAAGGATAAAAAATATCAAGAACTTCATGTTAAGTTCAGTGGACGTGGAACGGAAGGTGTTTCCGATAATCATGCAGTGTCTCGATGGTATGGAGACTGCAGCCAATAGTATTAATGAAAAAGAGGTAAGATGAGTTTAGTTAGTTTGTTGTTTTATGATTTAATAGTAAGCATAATTCAAAATTAAGTCGTATCAGTTATTCAAATTAGGCTGAGAATCAGCACTTTTTAACGTCAAAAATTTGTATGACCTACATTTAGTTGTTTCGGGTCTGACTGTTTGTGTATGTGAGTTTATGTTTGTAAAAGCTACCACGATACAGGAGAAATTCCTAGTGTGGCGCAAAGTTTATCCAATTGAAACATTTAATTAATGTCTAATTGCTTATTAGATTATTATTAACTTGGACTAATTTATAACTTATAATGAAAAAGACTAGAGAATTTTTGTCACTATTTGTTTTTTCTCGGTGGTAGGCCATAACATCGGCCGTCGGCAGAAGTTGCCACCCACCAGACAAAGCCTTGCCGCCAAGTGATTTGTTGTGTTCCGGCATGATGTCTGGTGAAGCTGTGCGGAGGACGGGTCTGAACAGTTGTGTTGCGATGTGTGCCGGGTACGATGCGCCAAATGTTGTTGTGTTGGGAGTTTGGTCGTGGAGGGTCTTCAGATCAATCTCCCTTTGGCGCAGCATCGTCGGTCGTGTTGTTGGGTTTAACATTGGATCATCTTGCTCAACTGCCGTCTTCCTTCCTATTCGCTCAGTTTTTCTGAGTGAATAAGCACTTAATAAACTAGCGCGCTTTACCATCAACGATCGCAATACTGCTTACCATCACGCGGGATTGCGGTCAAGCGCTATTTTATAATTATTAAAAAAAAAAAAAATGTTACGAGTAACGACTATAAGCAAATGTGATATTGAAAAATTTAAAAATGAATTTTAGTATTATCTAACTCGGATTATTTAAGACTTGTGTCAAGTAGTGAAAACAGCACGAAGCTTCAGTAGATCATATTTCGAGACACGCATAGTCATGAGTTAAGTTAATAAGACAGCGATTCATACAGATTGTTTAATTTGAAACTCCAGTAAATTACATTCTTCTTCATATTGCGACGCATTTTGGTATTGATAATTCTAATAGCAATTATCCACACAATGCTATACACGAGGAATGAATATTGTATATTTTGTTTACTGGTAGCCATCTTTAAAGTTTACATAACATTAGAATTGGTGTCACACATTGCTTGGTTTGTTGATCAACGTAACGCTAACTAATAATAGATTTAAACTTAAGTGTCGTGATGATGATACATAGATGACTGTTTAATGATTCAAAGGAAATTGTTCATCAGCAGCATATTAAACATTTTATAAGGATCGTTAAACTAAGAAATGGGTTACAGTAATATGTAGTTACGGTGGATTTTATAGCCTTTCGAGATCAAACGACTTGGACCGACCTAAAAACTAGTGCCAATTAATTCTTGGCATCTGAATTTTTATACGTTTAAAAAAGCTACAAGTAAAGCCGAGTACTCACGAACTGTAACCGTTGCAGATACAGCAACATGTTTCACTTTCTCGTTACTGTAACCGAACGGACCCGCAGAATCGTCGTGAGCTCGCGGCGCGTCTCGGCTATTCCGCCGAAGGGATTGCTAGTGCAGTTATACGGTTACAAAAGTCGTATTTATTTACAAGCAAACGCTTAGGCATTCTCGAGTTCATTGCGAGCTTCTTTGTGTTAGCGGAAAAAGCCGAGAAGTTTCGAATCGCTGCGATCAGTTCGCATCGAACCACAACGGGCTCGCGAACTATGTCCTCACTTATAATGATTATAATTATACAAAATATGGTTACTGTATCTGCAACGGTAACAGTTACGACTCGTAGGCGAGTATCCGACTTTATGACATCTCACTTCATAATTTATTACTCGTATACGAGTACATACATATGTACTACGTACTTAGTGAACGTGGGCAGTGTGAAGTCTGCAAATGTAGTATAATATTCTGGAAACTAACATTAGTTTTATCAACATGTTGTGCTGACACCAATTAAATTGGATTATTCCACGAGAATGTTGAGAAAAAACAGAACATAAAATTAATATATATTGTAAACGCACCCACGATACAGCAGTAATTCCTAGTCTAGGGCAAGGTTTTCTAAAAAAAAAAATGCCTAAATAATATGTACTGTAAGCAAGTTCCCAGGAGGGTAATTGCGTAACAAACTATCAGTAGCAATCGCGTTTTATTTTGATAGTTCTACAACATTCATTGCGTTACTTACGTTGTTGAGCAAACAACTTTTTCTAACTTATGAAGCAATGGATTAGCAATATGCTTCGAAATGATTCCAACTGATAGTAATTAGTGTGTTACGCGATTAGGGTGCAGGTTTACTATAAAATAAGTTGAGATGACTTGTGTAGCTTGAAGTACTTCCTACCAGACCAAGGTTAAAATGTAACTGTTTGCACAGGTTATACAGAGTGGTGCTGACAATATGATAATAAATGTAAACACGAACAATGCTGTTTCATAGGAATAATTGTAAACCATCGAAAAAACTCAGCATCAAAAAAAAAAAAAAATTCAAACAAACTAAATCGCAAAACATTCCAAATGGAATAGAACATCCTTTAAAAATATTGGTTCACTGACCTTCGATAGGCCACAGCGCGATGCTCTAACGACTTGTTTTTTTCGCGCCATTATTATTAAAGTTTAGTACCACAGGATGCGGCGGTCATTAATCTGTAAGCGCTTCCTTATCAACATGTACATCATGTAGAAAATGTGAAAAATTAAAAGTAATTTCCTGTGACTAAACTAATGGACATATTTATATGATTTTTTATGGGTAGACTGAGAATGTGTTGAGGTATACGATGTTTAATTTATTGTCGTATTGTCATCACCACTTTGTATATGTTTCATTTACTAATGTAGTAAAGACTACGAAGGCGCATTCGTCGTCCTCGCTATATTGGTGACCCCGACGTGATCTAAGGCCGACGTGATAACGTGTTTAACGATCTGATACACGTGATTAGCACATTCCAGTGGCCTCCCACAAGCGGGTCTGACCACTGAGATTTCAAGACTATATGGACGTAGTTATGCAAAATGGATCCAACCCACAAAAACCGTTTTATGAGTTCTGTCATAAATGTCTAAAATCTACACATCAACTTTAGTATATGCAAAAAATATCAAAGCTGCAAAAAAGTACAGGAATATAACCATAATTTAAAAGAAAATTTAAATCTACTGTCATGTTATTTTAATACATAAATTTTACTTAAAAACTATTTACTCGAAAGCAAGTTTGCTAGCTGGATCATTTTTGCATAACTACGTACGTGAATATATTATATTCATGGTATTGTTACGTCACATTAGAAGAGTCCGTTCAGGATGGCGAGCAGCAGGCAGAACGAACCTAGATTGAGCTGCTCTCCCCCGCAATCTCCGTATAGTCAATATTTATCACGTCAGGGTCACCAATGTAGTGAAGACTAAGAACACGCACTCGTAGTCTTCACTACACTAATATTACTGTATGGACTCTGTGATCTGAAATAAAGAATTATCATTATGTTTCCAGGACACAAAATTAGTTATAGACAGGTATAAGTCAGGTTTCGTGCCACCCGAAGATTTCGCATTCGAGACGGCTTCGGGAGCTGATACAACGGACTCAGCGACGACCCACCATCACCCACACAATCACCTCACCGCGGCACGCGGCACAGTCTCCGGAAACAAGATTAAGAAGAGAGGAGGACTCCTTTCCATCTTCAGCTCCAATAAGGTGAGAGGAACATATTGATGCTTGCCTAGTGTGACAAGGACATATGCTTTGGGTTACTCTATCATGTTCATAAACTATGTTATAACCAGCTGGATAATCAATATAGGTATAATGTAGTCAATGGTGCAAAGTTATTATAGTCAATATTCTATGAAGACAGCATTGTTCCAATCGAGGTTCACACTTTTTTATATGAACTTAACTCATCTGTCTATACTGTTTAATAATATGCCGCACATGTGAGATCTAATGCTGACTTCATAATGTAGTTAAGATTATTATTATTATATTTGGTTACAGCTGTTATCTTATCCTATTCGAACATACGTTAAATATATATTATTTCGTCAGCAAATTATATGGTTATGGGGCTGTGTGCTTGAAATTATGTATGAGCTTCATATCAGCTTATTTGTCATGAATTTTTAAATAATTATTATTTCGTACTTGCATGGTATAATTTATTTATTCAATTTGTACAATAGGATTTGATGTTATATCATTTTTGTGTTTGTTTATTACATTTGTTCATTATTTATACAGCTGGTGTATAGTCATGAAACGTATTATAATGGAAATTGTAAACATAATGACTAAACGCCAGTGAGATTCTTATTTTATTTTTGGTATGTGTAAGTTGGAGGTACTAATTTATTTTTATTTTCAATCCCTGTTCGAATCCTACTTAACATGGGTACAAATAACAACCAATTGATAATTTGGCTGTCGGCGTCGGTGTCATGTCATATGTGGAAAAAGTAAGTTGTCCCGCTGTGATGGGGATGTAAGTCTTAAGCATGAGTCACTAGCTTTTGTTACTGTTGATAATCAACAAGTAATTATCAATAACACCGTCTTCAATAATGTTTTATACAAAACTTTTACTTTCTCTATTTCTGTCAGTCTGTTAATGTCATTTATAAACGTTATTTTATGATTCAAAAGGTGCCGCTGTCTATTATTAGTACTCATTATTCTGTCTTGTCATCGTGATTAGTTAGCTATAACTGAATATTTAATTATGAGAATAACTATCCCAAGATGTAAAATTTTATGATGTACAGTCCACGCCATGGCCGTGGTAATAATCGCCTTTATCGTTTTCGAATTATATGAGTTGATGAATGACGTAGAGGTTAATAAAACCACTGAAACTTCTACAAAACTTCATAAAATAACGTTAATAACTTTGAGACACGTTCCACTATACAGCAAACACTTTTATGTTGCGTGGTCTACACATCTACATAATCCCCCTTATTCATAAACGCTGCTTTATGTTAACTACTGATTAGATATTGTTTAAACATACATTTTAGATGTTTGCACGTCACTTAACTTTAATCATCATTTATGTATAAACCCCTTAAACTCTATAGTATTTCTTCATGAAGGATGACTTTAAAGTTAAGTGACGTTAAAAGGTCAAAAATGTATGGTTAAAGAATCGCTAATCACTAGTTAACTTTAAGCAGGGTTTATGAATAAGGGGGATAATCGCTTGTTGCGGCCAGTCGCGGTCGTCCGGAATGTTTCTACCCTTATGTTAATGTTATCTGTTTACCTCCCCCGTCCCGCGCGCGCCGCTAACGCTTGCAACAGAAGATTGTCGAGGCCTGCAACTCGATCAAGGTCAGTCCCGTGTGACTCGTGTGTCGTGGTGCATTCCGTAGTGTGTGATGAGATTGTTTATTGGTCTACTACTAGTAGCAATTGTTATTATGACGTCAGTATTAGTAACGTTGTCTGTTATAACAACGATGATGCCTGTGTTTTGATTGGAGTGTTGTGTTATGTGTTTTACATGTGAAGCATGTTCTGTAAGATATGATATTGATATAGTAGTCGAAGGCTGAGCTATGTTATGGTATGAATAAGGCACAATCGTAATGCTATATTGTTCCCAATGTGGGGGACAAAATCCTATTCAAGTAGGAGTGAACTCACATTTCGACGGGTCCCAAGAACAAAGTCCTATCTTCAATATTGCCTTGTTGCAGTGCGGAACATTAAAGTTACGCGAATCTATTAAAATGCAAAAAAAAAAGAAAATTAATAGACAATTATGGTAAAGGGTATTTATTTTCTTTCACCATAATTTTCTATTAATTTTATTTATTTTTTGCAACTTAATAGATTCGCGTAACTTCATTGCTTCGCACTGCAACTAGACAATTTTGTAGATGGGACTTTGTTCTTGGAACCCGTCGATTTCTTAGAATTGTTTGTCCCTTTTTTTTTTCTTCCGAAGGTGGAAAAATCCGCCTGGACTGTCCTCCGCTCGGGGACGCAGAGGGGTGTGCCAGACTCTTACCGACTAATAAACCACCTAAGGGTTCGTCATCTGCCTTTCCGGGGTACCGGGTCCTCCCAATTCTACGGTACAAGAATTGGTGGTCCTAGGATATGCTTTTGCTCACAATATTTTATTTCACCGTGTTGAGAGTGATGAAGGTGAAATTAGTTACACAATGAAAAGAGCGTGTCTTGATACTTACCCACGTTACCCACAGGTCGGAGCTATGCCACCCGGGGCACGGAGTATGTGTTATAATAGACACTTGAATTTTTTTAAAGAAATTTCTGTTCGTTTATCTTTAGCAAATAATTTTTGCATTGTCATTGCAGTCTGAGGCAAAATTCATAAACATTAAATCAATCGGTGTTGTCCAACTTTTGCGTGGAATTCCTCACAAATCTCTCGCAGTGGCACGATGTGAATTTTTTTTAAGAAACAGTAAAGCAATGAGTAATGCGATTCTTTCATGAGATGTACCAATAAACTTTCTCTTCGTCACACGGTTGGTTTGTATGCTTGTTCTAACTTACCATGCCTGCACGGCTACCATTGGTTTCAGCGCACACGCATCCTGTTTGCATGCCTATATTTGTAGAATAGATGTTGTGACTAAGTATTTGTGTAACGTTTATTATTCAATAGTAATATTTATTATGTAATTTAATATTTATTTAGATTTATAGCTATATGAATTAAACAAGGTCACTGGTAAGATTATTTGATTACATTTGACCGGAAAATGACGGTTTACCGGGAGTGTCGAGCAGTTAGCTACCGAGTCTGGTGGCATCGCGTATTCATAATAGAAATAAGTTTCAGGGTATATAGTTATCGTAGATTTGTTAAGCATGTTTATGAAAAATCTTTTCAAGGTCAAACACGACGTAAGGATATATTTACAGTTTTTATTTAGATATATGTATTTTTTTAAAGTTTTTGACGTGGGTGGTATTTTAGTGGAGTTAGCAAAGTTCGTGGTGTATGGTTGCATTTTGCACTGGCCAAAGAGTAAATACTGAATATTAATGCGTTTCTTTGCGTTACAGAATAACATGTCTATGGATGGAAAGGAGGATTATTCAGACTTGCCACCGAACCAGAAGAAAAAGAAACTTCAAGCAAAGGTAGCGGAGTTAAGTAAGCAGGTCAGTTATAAATTATCTTCAATAATTTTATTTCCACAATTTTTTTTTTAACTCATTGTCTCCCTTTTATACATCAATTATGATACCGAGATTATTTATTCTTTTTTTTTTTAATCTAATATATAAAATTCTCGTGTCACGGTATTCGAACTTAAACTCCTCCGAAACGGCTCGACCGATTTTGATGAAATTTTTTGTGCTTATCCGTTATCTATGAGAATCGGCCAACATCTATTTTATTTTATTTTTTTTCTAGGAAATTATTTATATGGCAAAACAACGTTTGCCGGTCAGCTAATAATTATATAATATTCATTTTAAGATCTTTAACAAAAAATATACACTAAGTATTATATATACCTACTCGTAGTTATTGGATGATATAGTATTTGGTAGGTGTGCTCCTTAAATCATAGGACAAATTATCCCATGGGATGGGGATATGGGAGGTCGGAGCAAACACAAAAAAATTCACGCAAAAAATAATAAAATAAAATATTCCCCTACAACCTTTAGTAATTAATTATTTAAATTAAATAATAATTTTCTCGATGATAGGCCATAACATCGGCCACCGGCAGAAGTTACCACCCACCAGACAAAGCCTAGCCCGCCAAGCGATTTGTCGTGTTCCGGCATGATGTCTGGTGAAGCCGTACGGAGGACGGGTCTCAGCAGTTGTGTTGCAATGTGTGCCGGGTACGATGCGCCTAATGTTTGGGAGTTTGGTCGTGGAGGGTCTTCAGATCAATCTCCCTTGGCGCAGCATCGTTGGTCGTGTTGTTGTGTTTAACATTGCATCACCTCGCTCAACTGCCGTCTTCCTTCCTAGTCGCTCACTTTTTCTGAGTGAATAGGCTCTTAATAAACTAGCGCGCTTTACCATCAACGATCGCATCACTGTTTACCATCAGGCGGGATTGCGATCAAGCGCTAGTTTATAATTATTAAAAAAAAATATACGATTTATAGTTTGCTAAAAGTAATACCCCAACTCGTTTTTCTTGCCCCAGAAAGTTACTCATTTGACAGCACAAGGAAAAGTATATTTAGCTTGTTACTTAAAAAAGTAAGAAATATTGCCATGCTAGGATATTACTTCAAGTGGTATTAACCTGTCATATCGTAAAACGTAAATCTACGTTCAAAATAAATGATCGTAGTCTGCCGAAGTTAAAAATTAACTTTCTGAGTAGAACTGAGTCTGAAATCAGTTTGAATGCATTCAATCATTCAGATTATGAACGTGTGAATCTAAAATGTCATTTAAGTATATAAACGGGCGGCATACGAGAGGTTAATACTGACATGCGGTAAAAACTCTGCCACTTTGCACGATCGGCGAGGCACACACGTAAACCAATCAAGGATGTAAAACCGAGTTTCCTTTAATCGATTCTAATTTATGTTTTCCTTTTATGCGTCAATCAACGATCCGAACGAATTATGCAGTTTATAAAATACACAGATACATACCTACCTACATAATATGTAAACTCATCGCGGTTCTAGCAAACTTCTTTCATTATAGTCCATTATTCCTTGAAATGACCTTCATAGTATCTGATCTCATCAAAACGTGAATTTTATTTTTTTAAGGTCTGACAGAGGTCATTTTTTGCCAAGTCTATTTTTTAATTTTAAGTTGGACACAACCTTAACCTATTGATGACATACACAATACAAAGACACACACATGTATATTTATGAGTGATGTAAATATTGTTAAGTAGTATTATATAGAGAATTTGGCACAATTCAACATGCAGAGGTCGAATAAAACCTTGTTTTTTGAAGTCGATTCCCTTTTTCGCTAAATTAAATTTAAGGCGGCGAAACTTAAATTAAGTTTAAAAATATTGGTTTACTTCTAAAAATTATTCGGCGCCTGATATAATTGACATACTTTTAGACGCTTTTCAATTGTCTATCAAGTATTTGATTGGTTTAAACTGGTTTTGATCTTCTGCCCTTTTCTTTGTGAAATAGAAAAAGAGAGAAAGATGTGCTGAACTTGAATTTAGCTTACTTTGTAAATAAGGAATCGGCGCCAAGGTTTTCCGATATCTTGTAACTATAGGAAACTTTTTTTTTAAATGATGATCTCTCGTCCATATTCTAATACAGACGTTTTTTTTTTTTTGCAGGTGGCTCAAGAACAAGCGGCAATGGAAGGTCTCATGAAAATGAAAGGAGTTTACGAAACGAGCCCCGCGCTCGGTGATCCCATGACTGTAGAAGGTAATTTGAAGATGTCATAGTAAAGCCGACGATATTAAGTATTATATAAATTGAATAGATACCAAATTAAAGGGGTTTGTGGTTAAGTAAAAGCAACTGCAAGGGTTGATCTGTCATGAGTCAGGGTCGCTGATTGTTTAAAAAGAAACCGTGGCTCTGGCCGTCGCACAGACAAGTGGAGGAACAGGGGTGGGTTGTAGTCCTGACACGCCCTTCCGCTCCGCCCAGAGCGGGAGAAGTCATTTGATGATTTCCCATCCCAAACAAAATAAAAAGGGGTGATCGGTCAGGTAACGTAACTCGTGCCGCGGTTGGTTCGTGGATGGTACAAGACACCTCTTTGTTAACTGTTGTAACTAACTTGTCAGACGGGACCAACGGTTCTTTGTTGGTCGTTACGCGTCGTAAACTTTTCTTATCGTGGTACCCAGTAACTGGGTGCGGAGGTCAGATAGGCATTTGTTCCATCTAAAATACTGGTACTTGGTTGATTCTCACATAGTTAGGAAAATGCTAGGCAGATGCTGATGATATTTAAATCATAAATGGACGTACTTATGCAAAATGGATCCAACCCACAAAAACCGTTTTTTGAGTTACTGACATAAATGTCTAAAATCTACACATCAACATATAGCCGCAAAAAAGAACAGGCAAATACCCATTATTTAAAAGGAAGTTTAAATCTACTGTGATGTTATTTTAATATACCTTTAAATTTTACTTCAAACTCTATTTTCTCAAAAGCAAGTTTGCTGGCTGGATCCTTTTTGCATAACTATGTCCGATTATCATTTTTTGACACTAATAAAGGGTGTATCTGACATCGACGCACAAACGAGTACCATGGATCCAGTACATGATTCTGAACCCCCCAGTGGTGGAATATTTCATCCGCTTTTTCATGATTAAAAAAAAAATGCAGTTTTTTTTCACTTTAGACCGTTCATAATTGCTTTAATTTTATAACCCAATAAGATTTTAAAGTAAACATTAATTAATTCGCTAATTACACAAAAAAGCGCAATGTGAACAAAACTCGAAAAACTATCTTATCAGCTTAATAGAGTTCACATCAGGGATCAACGTCATACCTACAAATCCGTAGGGTGGCACGCTTGCAACGTTCAAAAGCCGAGCCGACACTTTCTTTTAAACACAATGGATTCTGTAACCGTTCATTAACGACATAAATGACTATCATAATTTTATTAGTGGCATGTGGTCTAGCCTTTTCGCGAAGTTTGCGTTACGATTTCAGATACACCCTGATCTGAAATTTATAACGTTGTTAATATGCTATAACGTTGCAAATTGACGCAAGGTGTCAATTTACTCAACAATTAATTACCTGGCTGTACATATTTAATAGACCTTTTATGAATAATTTTGATATTACGTTTTCCTGGATCTCGAACAATCTAGAAACGAACTGAAATATACATAAATTAATTATTAGAGTCCTACCGCAAAACTCTTACATGATCATGGTTATTTAATCCTTTATTTTCCTCTTTTCTCAGATGAATTGTATATTAATTTGTTGCAAAATATATAATGTAGTTATGTATTATCACATTGTACAGACGACAGCACATAAAGCTATTACTTGTCAGTTTTTTTTATTAGATTTTGAACTTTATGTCTTAGAGATAAAGTTCAAAACATTAAGGCTGATTGATTGGGAATATTTGGCAGTTTCAAGTAGCTTAACCTGCTGTCATCCGTACTTATAGTTCTTCAAATATAAGAAGTGCATTTTGACACTTCTAACTTACTGAAAAATAGGGTTTGGGTTAAAAAAATTGATTACTACAATATCCGATTTATACGAGATATTGATTTCATTTCTTTGACATTTCTAATCGATTAAAGTTACAGATTTATTTATTTTATGACTGTAAATGTCTGAATTTTAGATGAAAGAAATTATCAAAATCTTTAGTCGTATCCTAACCTAAGCAACATTGTACTACATACAATGTTAAATATTATAAATTTTGCTTTATACATTATTAATTTTGAGTTTCGTAATTTTAACATAGATGACAATATATTAAAATTTTTCGTTCTCTGTTCGATACAGAAGTGTTTTAAAGGTAAATAAATGAAGAAAAGTATTGGATATAATTTTTTTTATTAATAACTACTACTACTGGTGCTGCAGGAATCGTCATCGTTGTCATTTAAATTAATTACTTTTTCAATATAATTGTCATAATGGACATCTCTGTCGAAATCGTCCATCATTTGGTTTTTCACTACGCGGATCCAATCGTCTTCTTTCAATAAATCCTCCGTTTTGTTTACACTGAACTTCTCAAGACTTGAACACGAGCGATTTTGCTTATAAAAACTTATTAAAACTATAGTAACTATATGTTTAATTTAAAATATGCGTTTTCGTTGACATTTAGAATTCAGTAAAAATCTAATTAAATAATAAAGGACGCTTTAATTGAAAACGAACGTTATTAGTAAGTTCGATTATTCGGTCATTTTTAACGATTATTGATATACAAGTGAATTTAAAGAGTCACAACACTACTGTTTCGTGACTTTGACACGACGTAGAGTAAAAATACTATTTATTGTCTACATTGGCTATACTGCTTTGTTTGAAAAACTTTTATGTGCTGTTTATGATTAAATAAAAAAAAAAAAAAAATACGTGGTTTTATGGAAGAAATAAATGTAATTTTTTTAATTTACGCATGTACAAAGTTGTGTTGTCATGAAAAGTATGAATCGTCAAATTGCACTTCTTACATTTGAACAGCTGTATCTTTAATTTTTTAATTAGTCTTATTGAAGTTGAAAAGGAATAAGTTTGATAAAGGCGTGCAAATGGCGTGTGCGAAGTAATAAATTATGTGAAAACGGTAAAATCAAGCTACCAATTAAAACGTTTATTGGATTCCATTAAACCAATAATTACACGATAAATGGTAATTTAAATTATATTCTTGTTCATGGTTATGTAGTTACTAGTAAGGCCCCGTGGTTTCACCCGCTTTCAAGTCTCGATCCCGAGAGAATATCAGAATAAAAGTATCCTATGGGATGTGGATAATCCTGGGGCCCTAGGCTGCTATTTCTATAAATTTGTCATTCCAACACGATTGCATTCTCAATGTGCTTAAAGTTCATAATCTGCGAAATTCATAATGATCGATCAATTCGAAAAATCAGTAAGTCATTTCGTAATAAAATTGCCGTATTGCCATTATTATAAAACCCGTTAGTAGAAATGATTTTTTTATTAATATGAAGTGGTGGTGGTGATTAACCACTGGAAAGTCATAATGACACCAAATTGTTATTAGATTACGAAACTTTTCAGAATCGATCATTATGAGATCACTGATTGACCATTCTGCTACTATTGTAGTAGTAGACTAAGGCAAAAATAGGTTTAACCAGGAGGTTAAACCTATTTGTGTGCCAAATTTCATCCAAACCCGTTCAGTAGTTTTTGTGTGAAAGAGTAACAAACATCCATATAAAGAGTGGTGCTGACAATATAGAACTAATCCTAAACCATAGAAAAAAACCTTTATATTGATTCACTGACCCTCCGATCAAATAAAAAAATAAATAAAAAAAAAAGCAAAAAATCTTTCGTACTTATGCGATCGTGGGGTACTTATAAGTTCTGTTTCCAATCAACGATTTCAATAGGTAACGATCGCCATTACCGCCATCAAACAACTCACCATTATTAAATTTCATCACTTTAGCACACTTCTATCAAATTTAGATTTTTCGTAAATAGCACTCATTTCTATGTTCTTTACCGCTTGTTCTCTTGAGAAGATTTAATAGTCTAGCCGCACATACTATCAGAAACTCAAGTGAGCTCGTAACTATAGGCCACAGTGAACTTTAGTTTTGAAATAAAGACAAACCAGACATCATAATTTTAAAACCCTGATTTAAAATTTCTCAGCCCATTATAACAAAGAATACGGGTAGTACAAGAAATAAAATTTGCAAATAACTCTTATTATCATGTCGCAAAGAAATTGTTCAGTACACAATACATTGGCACAACCTTGTACACTTTATATATACTGGCGCGTGTATACATACACCAATGAAATTACAGATTGCTTGACAAGAGAACATTCGGCCACGGAATCAAAATAAAAATAGTACGACTCACCGGATGATGGCAATTTCCCGCAAACACCTGCCACTTGGCAGTTGTCAACCGTTGCACACCAGACATCTCGGAGCTCTCATAAAACTCCATTACGTTACCACAAACGTTTTGGGTATTTTGACATCTTCTCATCGCCTGCAGAGTAGAGGCTCAAGTCTTGAAACCTTGGGCGTTCCGCAAAGCGCACGCAGCTCTGACTCCGCACCACACGCCATTGATGTGATTCACCAAGCAGCTAGAAGCGCGCTCCGCAAGCGCACTTTGCACGCTCCGCAAGCTCATCCGCAAGCCCACCGTGCGTGCTCCACAAGCGCACCCTGCGCGCTCCGCTAGCGCACCTTACGCGCTCCGCAAGCGCACTTCGCTCGCCAATCAACAGCCAGCACTGTCGCGCGCCAAGAATCAGTCAGCACTGTCGTGACAGCGCCGCGTCCAGCCGCACGTACACGCCTGCAGCACACTCCTGCAGCGCACCTTGCGCGGAGCGATCTCTGTGCCAGCAATTAAGCGCACCTCGTAACGTGACGTTTACTTCCAGCTTCACTGCCAGTACATCCAGCATTTACAGAAGCTCATACAAAGGCAATGAACAAATACCACACAAGTAATCGCACAAGTACTATAAAAATATTGGTAGAAAGTGACTGTTATTCTGTTCCTTGATTTATAACGAGATTGTGAGCAGTGTAGTTCTTTATCCAACTTCTGATGTCGGAGACAGAGACGGCAAAGCAGTAGGGTCGACATCATCTTGGTGTGGTGGTACAGGTTCCGTTTCGTAGGTGAGTTTTGAATTAAAGCACGACGTGTAGTTATACCCTCCAATCTTCATAATAACAATTTGAATAGGCAAACCGACAGTTTCGGTTCGGAGAAGTGCCTTGGTTCGCGTCTCGATGCAAAGTGACTGTTCGACGAACCCCACTTTCTAAAGCGACTCTGTCCATGTGCTGCCATCACAAAATAACGTCACAAGCGTTTGCCCCTCTACTATGTAAATCAAATCAGCAACTTCTATTAAAATTATATCGACGATCTCCGACAATGATTTTTTATGGGTAGACTGAGAATGTGTTGAGGTACGTGATGTTTAATTTACTGTCGTATTGTCAGTACCACTCTGTATACATACATTCATCCTTACTCCTCACAAACTTTCGCATTTATATTAATATTAGTAGATTTAGGAGGATAAACAAGGTCCGCGCTCTTATTGTTTTATTGAAATATGAAATAATTTTGCAAATTATGATTTCGCGTTTATTAAATTAACGTAATATAAGCTATAATAGCGAAACCGTAATTTATTTTGGACCGTAATGCACCACGCATTACCATGCCCGCGTGGTGGATTACGGCCCACTCCCTCTCACAGAAAGGTGGCTTTTTTATTATTGGTTCATTTTTCCAATCTTTAGGCACTAAATTTATCAACCTTTCAAAACGAAAGCAAAAATCATTTTGTTCCACAAAAAGACGAAATAAAATCTTTTTATACAACCAGGTCAATTAAACGAGTGCTGCGACAAGCTAAAGAAGCTTCGTGCTCAGCTGAATAAGTTCGAGGAGTTGCTGGCAGAGGCTAACAGTCAGATCGGCGCGCCGCCTTTACACCCCACCGCCAGGACCAACGGACAAGCGCCCACGCAGGCCACCAGGTAATACCGTTGGATTACACGTGGTAGAAGTCAATTTACAAAAAATACGGGTGGGGTAGGAAGAAACACTGCATAATGCTTCCATCTGATTTTGTCCTATGTTAAATCTTATGAATTTACGTCTCTGTCTCTTTTACTGTCGCTTTTTAGTTTCATAGACTATCAAGTCGCAACGATGCGAAAGAAGTTTTCACTTCAAAAAATAAATGTTTATTTTTGGATCATAAACACAAGGATACATAAAGGGAGGTATGATGTAGCTGCAATATTTAAAACTGTGTAGCAACTATAATATAAAAAATATACACAAACTTCAATGAAATATAAGGCATGCTGGCTTAAGGTATATGTTTTGAATAGTGAACTCCTTTTGTGTACTATTGAAACATTCAAGTTACTGTTGTAGTTTCTAAGGAAAAGGAACAATATATTTAGCATTATTAGTCCAGAGTGACATATGATGCTTTGTCTGTTTTGTACGATAGCGACAGAAGAATGCCTAATTTAAAACTTACAGTGCGTTTTGAATGACCTATTTTTATATTTAAACTGTTAACCAATTTCTTTTTTTGTTGTTTGAAATGTCATGCATATGAATACTGCACTCTTGCTGTGATGCGCACTCGCGCAAACGTTGCTTGCAACGTTTTCCCAGCAACACAAACATGTTGTTGCATGTTGTTATCAACGTTGCACAACTATCATTAACTATGATGGCGAAGATATTATAAAAACAACAACAAAAGTTTTCTTTAAAATATTGTGTTATGCGATTGGATGGAATAAAAAATGGTACTGGTGACTGCAAAAAATTCGTTCGAAAAACTGTTGTCATGGTACATTGTGGTGGCGACTTTTCCTCATTCTTCATCATACGTATAGACGTGTGATGAAAAATGAGGAAAAGTCGTAAGGAAAGTTTTAAGTATGAATGGTAATGACTATAATAGTAAATGACTAAAAATGTAGAAGAATTGTGTGAAAGATAATATGACTAAAAGGCTAGAAAAGGGATGACACATAACCATCCACGCTTACTTTGTTGATACCACTACGACCTGGACAAAGCGTTTCGACTTGTCGCTTATACCGCGTACATCGAGGGACAATTTGCCAGCGGCGGTGTCTCCAATTTAAATGCCTTGGCTAGAGTGAATAGGCTCTTAATAAACTAGCGCGCCTTACCATCAATGACTGGATCACTGCTTCTATAAGGCGGGATTGCGCTCAAGAACTAGTTTATAAAAATTATATATAAAAAAAAAAAATTGTACGACGATGTACGGCGAAGGAGTGTAGCGTAGTAGTGTAGCGTAGTAGTTGACGAGTCATAGAGAGGTATGGAAGAAAAACACAGGTTGCGCCGACCCAAACTAATTTTAGATGAGTAAGAGAATTAGATATTTTATTAACCAGTCATTATTTTCAGCATCGGCTCAAACAGCGAGTCTCTATCCCGGTCGGCATCGGAATCATCGGTGAGCACAGGCACAGGTACGGCGGGTCCAGGAGCGCGGGCGGCCGGCGGGTCACCCGAGTCCGGCCTTGGCGGCGAGCTCGCTACTGTCCATCATGACCACGACCACGCCAACGGCGACCACGACCAGGACGATAACGACCACGACAATGATCATGAGTCGGACTTTGATTATTATTATTGCGAGCCTGATCTACAGCCTGTGGGGTACTGCAAGGCGTTGTATGCTTTTGAAGGTGAGTTGAAATTGTTAGTGATATAACTTTATTGGTTGTAGTTATCGGAACGAATCTGAATTATCAGGATCGAGATTTGGGATTGATATATCATATTAATTTTAGTGTGAAGTATTTTTATTTAAGTAATCATCAATTTGTTAATTGATTGTCTTCTTTTCTCGTCTGATTTGATTTATCTTAGGGTCAATTCACACGTACCCAGGGGCGTGCACAAAGATTTCGGGTAGGGTATGCATGCATTCACTACCGAAATCTGTACTTTTACAACCATATTTTTTCTTTATACAAAAGCCGAATATAGTTTGTTCAGAATAAGCAACTGAATAGATTACAATAATTTTTACACTATGTATGTTATATTTTTTCCCAAATACATTTAGGCATGCTGCATGCAACAGCTGACGGAGGTCAACGCCTCGCGTGCCCACCTGATCGGCTGATCGGCGCGTGGACCATATTTTTCCTTTATTAACCGATTCGTCGTGACCACGGAATGCTAAATTTTGTTTACGTTAAAAAGCAGACGATATCGATTAACCTTTTCAAAATATTTCTATTCCTATCTCCCAGTCGCGTTGTGCCTTTCAATGTTTAATTTTAAATGTCTATTCAAACTAAACTTTATTCTACCTTTTCCAAAAATTTGGAACTTTAAACAAGAATCTAAATGTTTTTACGACGAATCATGTTTAGAGGGGGCTTTGTGAAAATTATTTAAATCTGAATATCCATAACCCCAAACATTTTTATTATCATGTTTTGAAAATAATACACACGGGAAACAAAATAATTCGTGTGTACACAGCCTGCTGCCTGCCTGTTGTAATTATCATAAACTTTTTATTAAAACAACGTGTGATATCACCTTTTTTGAGTTACATCCAAATCACGAACACAACGCCCTTTAATTTATATTTTTGCTCAAAACTTAATGTTGAAAAACCGTTTTAAGTTTATCTAAAATCAAATCTCACAGGTATAATTTTGCATATTTTAGTAAGAACTACGTATTAAAGTAAATAAACTTAATTCAATTCATTTTCACTTAAAACGAAAACAAACATCACAATTCACAATATGGCAACAAAAAATTGGAGTAATTTATCTTTGTAAAGCTAGTAAAATAAATAGGTATTTCAACGAAAAAAAATTATGCTATTTGTGATAGCTTCTAAACTTGGTCGGTTTGGGATATAAGCACTGCTTTTTCTGCCTTAAAACTGAATGAAATTCTATGGCCACACACGAAAAGTTTACGCACACAATCAAATAATTTTATTCACATACACGATCATTCTTGCTAATAAAGAAGCATATTTAGTTCGTGCCCACGTTCCGCGTACATTCTAAATTGTAATGTGTGTTAGCTAGTTTGCGCTAGCCCCAAAAGATGGCAGTATTACTGTTTTAGTGCAGTGTTTTAAGAACGTTTTTACTGTAGTATAAAAATTATATTATAATACGATTCGGGTGTTCCAAATTAGAATTATAAGGGTATGCAGTGCTTATATGCCTCTATGGAGCGCAAGCGCCTGCACGTACTACAACCACACCACCGTCACAACCACACCACAACCACGCGACGTGGTGGGGCGTATATTTTGTATTGAAAATGATTACTACAATTTACACGTACCACAGTTTGCCGTTGTTATTGACCACTTGTGTGCAACCACATCGCGACGGCAACGCCACTACCGGCGGCGGCACCGCGGCCATATCGCCACGTCTTATTTTTAATTAGACAAAGTCAACTGACGATTACTATGTTGTCAGTTTTTGATGAAATAAAAATATTGTTGTGACAAATTGAATGAAAGACAACGCAACCACATCGACATTTTGTCGGTACCACAAAGCAACTGCAAAAAGTTGCTGCGACACTATTCCCACGTGGTGTGGCTGTGGTACGTGTGAATTGACCATTAAAAAGATAAATGTCGTCGTTGTACAGTCAAAAGCATGTCCATTATAACAATTTCATTTTGACAACCGACGCGTTTACTTGTAGTTGAAAGCGGCTTTTCACCAGTTACAATTGACTGTACAGACAATCTATTGACACTTAATATTAAATTGATTGATTATTAGAGAATGCCTAAGGCATTAAATCCGCCTCTGTACAATTAATGTGCGAAAGAATAAAATATAAAATTGCAAATGAAATAAAAACAAATACTTTCTTTTCTCAGGAATCGGCAGCGGTTCCACAATGAAGATGGAGAGCGGCGAAAGACTGCTGGTGCTGGAGACAGATGCGGGCGATGGTTGGACGCGCGTGCGGCGTCACCACACGCGCGAGGAGGGCTTCGTGCCCACTACATACATCGCCACCACGCTTTACGCAGACGCTAACACGCACTAGCTGGTGAATATCATGATCAGTATTATAAGCGTTGCACAACACTACAAACATGGGGTAAACAATTAAAATTACAAAAACAGGGGTGGTTTACGGATATTTAGATAAGAAAGGGACGACGGAAGGGCTGACGGATGAGCGATTTACGCGCGTAGGCTTGCTAGATAGTTATAGGATATGAACTCAAAACTGCGATGCGACGCGATGCGAATTTGTAACTCAGAAAATTACGACATGAATTGCTGCGATGCGATTTCGTGCGGCAAGGCGTCTCCCAGGATGACCATTCCTTCGACGACAATCGTACTAAACGTATTTTTCGTACGTGACATGGATCGTAAAAAGAAGTGTGCACTTTTGTTATTGCTTAGGAAAATGAAACAAAGAAGTTGTTTAGTATAGTGCAGGAATGCGTGATGCGAATCAATTCGCAAGTTCTTGTGATGCGTAGAGGCAGCTTGCAGATTTTTGTGTACGAGCCCATACGCCAATACATTGTCGACACACGTCGCTGTTTTGAGTTCAAATGCGCGGCGTCACAATTTTTTTTTACCTTTATTACGCTAGGTAAATCGCCTTAACTGGATACGCTCTCATGTGACTCGCGGCGCACATAGTATTTGTAGGATCTATGCGGCCAAAATTATTTTAATGGTATACAAATCATCATCATCTTCTCAGCGTTAATACCAATCGCATCCGAAGCTATTTCAGCTTTAGAGTCTGGGGTTCGCTTTACCAGCCTAACTACTGATTTTGGCTAAACTTCGATTTGAATGGTATACAAATGACAGCCATAAATCAAAAACTTTTTAGTTCTTAACGTATACCTAAAAGTACATCAAGCTACTACAATCTGATAGATTTCCTCATTAGATTTTCGACTTTATCTCTAAAGCTTTACGGCTCAAGGTTGATTGGGAATATGTAACAGATTCGGGTAGCTTGTCCGTACATAAATATGGTAAAAACAAAAACCACATATAAAACGTAAGTATTTTGACTTTCGTCGTTGCTCTTTGATGAATTTTCTGATATATTGAATTCCGTAGATACAAACATGGCCAAAGTTACGGGTAGTTCCTGCTTTTCTTTTTTTTATATTTTGCATACTCACTAGCAAAGGATCTGAAGCAAGTAGAAGCCCATTATATGATTACAACTTTTCCTGGAAATTTTTCTTGAAGTAGTGGCGGTAACATTGCGGCCTTGTCGATTATTACTCCGACATGGACTAAATTCTTGTTGGCGTCCTACGATGCCAATCATAGGTGTAGCAAACAGTTTCTAAAGCATATTTTTCATATTTCACGGGACCAATTTGGAACCCGCTTGAAATTGCTTCTAGTATGACTTTTAGTCTGAAATCATCATCATTGTCAACCTTTTTAATCGTCCCACTGCTGGGCACAGGTCTCCTCTCAAACAGAGAAGGATTGAGCGTAATCACCACGCTTGCTCAATGCGGGTTGGCAATTAGCTCATAATTGAGGCCAGTTATTTCTGAGGCTAATTTTGGGTTTTCGAAGAACCTTCTGATTGTATTGCCATCATTTGTATTTCCAAAATTTAATTTAGGGAAATCTACTATTAAGCCTGTTTTAACGCGAAATCTTTTTGTATTTCTCTTTTTTTAGTTTGTTCTTCTAAAATCTAAATCTTTCGACATTCTTTCCCTGTATTTTTTTAAAAAGTTTGTATGCTAAATGATGGATGCTTTCAAAATTCTTAAAAATGTAGTTCTCTTTTGTAGTCCAATTTATTAAAATCTCTGTATGTTGCTTGATAAATGTAACATCTACTTGTGGACTTTATACCGGTCGCCGCATTGCAGACCTTTCTATCCACCATGGTCATAATAAAAGTGTTCTTAATAAAAAACTTTTCCCATTTATGTCAACTTGTGTTGCAACTAAAGCGCTAATAGCGCTTTCAACGTGTTTTATTCCCTCTTTAGTGACACCAGTTGCTTCTTTTATAAAACGGAATCTTATAGGAAAACAAAATTGCGTCGAAAATCAAAATAAAAATAAATAAATAATAATAATAAATCGTCGAAATCTTGCAGCATGTAGTATGATATCCTTGCCAAAAGAACAAAGTTCTTCAGTCTTTCACCTTTTGCTCCTCTCACATGCGTCTTCAAATGACTTCGATGGTCTTCGTGGTCGCTTTTGTGAAGTTTTTGCAATAGGTATTTCAAAAGTACCTTCTAGCTAAGAACAGTTGTATTTTATGAATTTGTTTTTTTTATAATATATAGCTTTGGACCACCTTTTTTATTTAAAATGGCTAAAACTTTGTTTCAATTTATTAGTTTGGTCTGCATATGATCTTCACCCAACATAACTTGATTCTTTAAATAATTCCATGCAGTCGAACAAGTATTGTCGGGTCACGATCGTTACTCCTGATGTACCTACTGAAAATAAAACGAAGATAAACTTTGTGTAAAATCAATAATACATATTTCCCATTTTATACGAAACTGCACTTAATAACTTTAAGTTCCAGAAACTATTTCTCCGGACATTTCCGGAAGTAAATTTGGTAGGAGTTTGAAGATAAAGGATCAAGTAATAACGTGCGTAAAAAGTCATAGCTCAATCTTTCCCGATACTTAAACAAAAACATTAGTAAAGAAAAAAGTATGATGAAAATCATGTAATTAAAATAAGTTTATTTATGATACAAAAAAGGTAGTTGGATATAATTGTTCATTACTTTGTTATTGTAGTTAATAAGTTGTCTATCAGAATCCCTCTCACTTTCAATTCGTAAGATCAACTATAAAACGATACTTTAAACATCTAATGTTCAAAAAAGTGCCGTACGAGTTCGATATCTATTCGTGGAACCCGTTTTTACGAATTTAATTATTACGTTTTTTGAATTTATTGCCGCGTAGATAGTGCAAATACCTGTATGTGCGGCATCCCGAGTTACTTTGTGCGTTTGTTCCAGACGATACGTCCCACACGCTCGCTTGCGGTAGTAAGCTGACGGTGGCGCCGCCGCGACTTGCTCGCGTCGCACGCGCAACCATTAAATGTTTTGTGGCCTATATACATAGTAACAAGTATTTTTGCTATAATTTATCGCATCGAAAATGTTCGCATTATTTTTTTATCGTGTTCTTTCTATTCCGATTGTTATTCTGGCGTAGGCCACCATTGAACAAAAACGGAAACATTCCATGATCTTATTTATTGTGTATATTGTTGGTTATATGGCGTACATATTTTCATGTATGAAGTATACCGTAATAGCGTAATGTTAATTGTAATGTGGTGTAACTCGTCTAGATCTTCATTGTGCCAGCTGTTAACGTAATAAGTTTATATTTCGTACTTATGATAGTTGTAATCTTGCTTTTATGTTATTTGCCATTGAGTATTTGAAATTATAGCAAAAATAGATAGTTTAGGTATTATGAAATGTGTAAAATATGTAAACTTAGACTTACTTGAAATGCTATCGACATTATAATGATTTATGGATAACGTGTAATATGGATTCTTGTGTCAACTGTCACATGTATTGTATTGTATAATACTTACTTTAATTGAATTTTATATAGGATAATATCTAATAAAACTAGCTAAAAGTCACGATTAGCCGATGTTATTTTCTGAATATACGCTGTTTGCGAGAACGTATATATAGTTCATGTATTTATATTTAGGTGAGATGACGTATGAGAGTGAAGCATACAATTTTTCTACAAATATAAAATTATGCGACAATTACAAGGATCTTTGATTTATTTCTGCCCTAAACCCGAACTACACAACATAGAATCGCAACACTTAAGTGGCAGTGGGCCGAGCACATTGCCCGTAGGACCGATGCCCGATGAGGTCGATAGGTTCTCGAGTGGCAGCCACGCACCGGAAGTTGCAGCGTAGGTAGGCCCCCGACAAGGTGGACTGACGACCTAGTGAAGGTCGTAATTTCAAACCGCTGGATGCGGGAGGCGCAGGACCGGTCGTCGTGGAGATTCTTGGGGGAGCCCTATGTCCAGCTATCGAGGTCTTTCGACTGAAATGATAATGAGGATGATGAAACCCGTACATGTCATACAACACGAATACCTACACGATTAAACCGAGGTCGCTGGCCTTGCTGTGACAAACTGCCATCCATTGTGTGAAGTTAAGAGGTACCTTTAGAAGTTTGAACTCGAGGCTTGACAAAAGAATAAAAAAAGGTCTGTTCGACCTTGGCATTAAGATTCCTATTCAGTAGAGAAGCCGAAAACGTTTTGGGAGATCTATTACAAACACTATCTACGACACCAATTTCTGCCTTTCTGACTGTAAAGTCCATTATATGTGTTAAACCTGAAGTTATACTAATGCCCCGTCTACACGCTCCGTCTTACCTGCTCACATGCCTGTGCAAACCAGTTTGCGCAGGTAAGCGCGTGTGTGTGGACGGCAAGACGGTAGCGCGCGCAGTCCCGAATGTTCCGTCTTTTTGTACAGTCATGATCATGAGTGCACAGGCCAGTAGGCCTAGTATGAGTTTTCAATACGAAACTCGATCGTTGGTATCGAGCGGGTTTGGCGCTCTCATTGGTTGAGAGTTCTTGCGACCTTGAAGCGGGCCAATCGCAGAGTCAAACGCGCTCGATATCGACGAACGAGTTTCGTAATGAAAACTCATACTAGGCCTACTGGACTGCGCAGGCAAGACGGAGCGTGTAGACGGGACTTAAGAAGTCAGAAGTATTCCGTGGGTTATGAACAAATGTAAAGGAACTGCAAAAAAGAGTTTTGGAAAGTATAAGGCCCTTGTACGACAGAACTTAAAATTTACAATTTTAAAATTTAAAGTCCGTATTGCTTAACCCTTTAACCGCCGACAACGTAATATTACGGGCTCTGAAATCTGTGCCCAAACTGCCAACACTCGTATAATTACGTTATTTTGTCTAATAAGTTCTTATAGTGTACAAACTCCATATATAATGTGTCAATTATAAGAAGTAGGGTATAATCGTTATTGTTATTGACATTTTTCAATGTTTTGAATGATAAATATTGTGAATTTTTAGATTTTAATACATCGTGATCACTGGTCTCCTTACCTGTATCGCCAATCACGTAATTTTACGAGTACTAGGGATGGGGCAAATTCCTAAAATATTTTATAGCTTGTCTAAGAATAAACAATGCTCTTTAGAAATTACTATCATTATTTGCAATGAAAGTGGGTACTTTCATCACAATATAACCATAGTGTTACTCTGATACAAAAATCTGTACACAATAAAATGTATTTAAGTTCAATATTGTTTAATTTTTACGACAAAAGTATAAAAATCTCTTTACGCGGTACGTCACTAGTGCAGACATTCGCCGGTCACCGTCACCGTATTATTACGTGCGGCCAAGGAGCTTCAAGGTTAAATCGCGCTGCATTGTGTGAGTTGCCTCACCGCAATCCCCGTCAAATCACGGGAAAGCTTTATCGCTCAGTGCAACTAGTGTTGTAGGCCATTTTCGTGTTTCGTGAAGACGAAGAGTTATTAAATATTTTGCAATCATGGATTGCGAAGCGACGACAGTTCTTAACATAGAAAGTGATGTTGATTTGATAAGTTTAATTTATTTTTTAAATCGATATTTTAATTTGACAAGTAATTGTGTTTGTTTGTAACATACCTACTAAGGTTCATCTTAGATACTAACGAAAATTTAAATGATACATTCATAGGCTGGAATTATTTAATATTTAGAAGGTACCTCGGTAGGTAGGTAATAACAGATTTTGTAGTGTTATTAAGATTAGGTATATAAGTACCTATATTTTTATAATAATGCCTCTATGTAAGTATGAGCAGTATAAAAGTAAATATTGTCGATATTGAGTATTCCCAACATTGTTCCAACTTATACCTAAAGTGACGTGGCGCTGGAGGTTCGTCAAAGGGATCAGTGACATGGCGGTTAAAGGGTTAAAACTAATGAAACGGAAAATATTTACTTGTGCAAATTGTAGTGACAAGTTTAGAATTTTGGCCTTCATAGTATACCTTTTATAAATAATAATAAAGCTAATATAAATAATAATTCTGGAGTGGCGGCCACGTACCGGAAGACGCAGCACAGGGAGGCCCCCAAGAAGGTGGACCGATGACCTCGTGAAGATCGCAGGAAGCCAATGGATGCAGGCAGCACAAGACCGGTCATTGTGGGGGGCCTTTGTCCAGCTGTGGACCTCTATAGACTTAAGAATAAGATTATTTTTTTATTTATTTAATTTCACAACAATATTCCAATGGTTTGTACCTACAACAGTAACTTTTCAACTAGGGGTTAGTTTATTGTATTAAATTACATTAATTGCGAGAGAATTGTATGTCATACAACTCGTACATATTATATGTATTTGTAATTTCCGTGATTACGCAATCCCTATAGATGCTTAGAAATTGAAAATCCGAAAATAAAGCACCGAACAGCGTAGTTTCCCACCATAAGACCAAAGGGCCCAAGAGAACGAAAAAAGAACAGTTACCCTAATCTACAAAATTACCAGAGTGGAAGAAAATAATTAAGTATTATTACGCCACCGTGAGTGCATAGGCCACACAAGCGCTACGAAGGAACGTTTGACATCCGATTGTGCAAGTACGGCGCTGAGTTCCTTTCTAATCGGGGCACCGACCTAGCGTAGCCGGTGGCCTTACACCACCACATGACCTTAATGCTTATAGGTTCAAAGTACTGATGCAACTTGCATTATTACGCACATAATAAACAATGTATGCATAGGCAAGAGACGGGTAGGTCAGACAACGATTGTGTACAGTATACGGGTCATCATCATCGTCGTCTACAGCTTGACTTCATCCACTGCTGGATTTATTTCTTTCTTGTACTTTCTTTCTTATACTATACTAGCTGAGGCCCGCGGTTTCATCCGCGTAGGTTTTGATTCTGTGGGAATATCGGGATAAGCCAATGCGTTATTCCTGGTTATAAATAGTGTGTATAAATTTCATCAAAATCTTTTCAGTCGTTTTTACGTGAAAGAGTAACAAACGTCCATCCAACCATAATCACAAACTTTCGCATTTATAATTTTAAGTAGGATTTTTCATGCCTGGTATTGGCGCTGATTCTCTTGTATACAAACTAAATTAATTTTAAATTAAATGCACCTTTTTCTTTATATTACATTAAGAAAAGGGTAGAAGATAACATTATAGTTTAATCCTGTCAAATTAAGTTACTCCATAGACGATTAGGTACAAGGTGTCTCAAAAGAAAGTTCACATTTAAATCTTTTTTTAAAAGAAAAGTCTTAGCTTTATTGAAAAAATGTTTATTTTATATTGAAGTACACTGTTTGGGAATTTATTTTTTAAAAATAACATCGTCCAAATGTAAACCGTTGCGCTCTCGGCATTCATTTAGTCGGGCACTAAAATTGCCTATGACAGCTCGGCAGGTAGTCTCCGTGATGGCTGCCATTTCATGACGGATATTTTCTTATAATTGTGCCAGGGAAGTCGGTTTATTAGCGTAAACTTTTGATTTGACATAACCCCACAGGAAAAAATCCATAGGCGTTAAATCGGGACTCCGTGGAGGCTAATTTATGTCACCTCGCCTGGAGATTAATTTGTTCGGAAAAATTTCTCGAACTCGAGGCAGAGATCTGTTGAACGTGTGTGAAGTTGCTCCATCCTGCTGGAACCATGTTCTTTGGTTGTAACTAGGAAAGTTTTGCAGTTGGGGTACGAAAAACTCGTCTAACATCTCCACATAACGCTCTGAATTCACTGTGAGTGTGCGTCCCCTTCCATCTTCAAAAAAGTAAGGGCCGATAATTCCTCGCGCCGACATCGCTGCCCATACGGTGACTTTGGGTGAATGTAGCGGTTTCTGATGTTTTTGTTTTGGGTTGGTTGCACTCCAGTAACGACAATTTTGCTTGTTTACATGCCCATTCAGGTGAAAATGGGCTTCATCGGAAAACAAGATGTTGGTGAACGTTGGAAAGCGCTCAATCATCTGATTTACAAAGGCAAGCCTCTGACCAGCATCTTGAGGCTTCAGTTCTTGCACTAACTGAATTTTGTACGGGTGCAGCTTTAAATCATTGTGTAAAATGCGGCATAATGAAGATCTGTGCACATTTAAAGCAACAGCACGCTTCCGAATCGAGAGGTTTGGATCATCTCGAATAGACTGAGTAACACTGTCCACGTTTTCGGCTGTTCTTGATGTTCTTGGTCGCCCAGATTTTGGTTTCTCCAGAGTTGACCCAGTCTCTTCAAACTTCTCAACCCATTTTACAATGAGACGAGTGCTAGGCGCATCATTTAAGTGACGAATATGTCGAATACTGCAGAATTTTCTACGCGCTACAGTCGCCGAATTACCGTTTTTGTAAAACTCACGTACGCACAACGCACGGTCCGCACCAGAGAAACGCTCCATAGCGACTAAATTCCCAAGAGCCAGACTACCGACTGACATACCCCCCGCGCCCCTCAGAATAGTTGCTTTCGCGTAATAAGATAAGCAAATGTGAACTTACTTTTGAGACACCTTGTATAAACATGGCGCACACCCAAAGTCAAAAGTCTGGAGCACAGGCGAACTACTGTCTGTTGCTGTGTAATGTTGCTTTGCAACAAAGCAACAGTAAAAGAGAAGCACGTAAATTCGTCCGTGTGTGGAGTACTGCAGCCATATTTGGGCTGGTGCTGCAAAATGTCACCTTGCTACTTTGGATTCAGTGGAGAGGCGTGCGAAGAGGATTATTGGCGACCCAGATTTAACTCAAAATGGTCTCCAAAGCATAGGCGTAGAGTATCCAGCCTTTTGATGTTCCATAGGATGCATTTTAGAGAGTGTGCGAGGGAATTGCATGATTTAATTCCCCCATCTCCGTTCCATTATCGGACGACCCGTCGTACGGCGAGTTTCCACCTGTAGCGCGTAGGTTGTGTCGCGTAATTAAAACTCAGATAAATCGAACTTTATGTATTGCACGAATGTAAAAGAGTACAATGTGTAAAATGACGCGATACAAGAGTGTGATCAAGGAATGGATATAATAATGATGTTGTATAATGATGTTGTACAATGATGTAGAATATGATAATAATGTGTCTTACAAGCTATGCACTCACTTAAATACTAACTATCTCTATACTAACTATCTCTAAATGATAGTGGGGTAACCAATAACGAATCAGCTTCCGTCCTGCGATGTCCACGCGGTGTTGCGTGCGTTCTTGATGCTGATTCGTTGATCGAGGCAGGCCACTGCGTATGACTGGTTAACGTAGAACGCGCGCCAATTCCGTCACGTGCTAGATGACTCGTTATGGTTTCCACGGACGTTGACCGTTGGCCCTGCAGATGTGTTCTGGGACGTGAGATTTATGAGAACCCTCGCTGCGGGAGTGGGACGCGCGCCATGACTTCCGCGATCCTCGTGTGATTAATAGTCGACCTTTTTGGTGTAATTTGTAAGAGGACATGTGTAGCCTTTGTACATCGCCACAATAGCGAACACGTGTGGCATTTGTACAATGCTACAGTACTCCCCCCTTTTTAGCAAAGCGTACGTAGCGTGCAGGCGTCTTGACGATCCTGCCTGATCTGGTACGTTGTTCCCTCGTATGCGGGTCTGGATGTAGGCTGGGTTGCTCATCTGTGGTAGCTGCAGGTGCTTGATTGGTCTCGCTGTTCGTATGCCTGGGATCATCTTCTGTGTTGATTGTGTACGCAGGTTTGAGGCGATCAATCGATATATTGCTAATTCGTCCTGGTAATTGGATTGTAAAATACTTTTCTTTACGTTCGATGATCTTGTATGGACCTTGGTATGGATGCTGCAGAGGTTTGCGGACGGTGTCATCGCGTAAAAACACGTGGCCACATGTTTGTAGGTCGTTGTGCACGAACATACATCGCTTATTTGCATGCGATTTGTATGTAGGTGTGAGCTTGGTGATAACTTCTTGCAGGTGATTGACGTAGTCGTGGTCCATTTTCGGTGTAGCTGGTGTTGGTGATATGAAATCGCCTGGTAGTCGTATTGCTTGACCGTAGGTGAGTTGCGCTGCGCTTGTGTTAGAGTCGGAGCGGATAGCGGCTCTGAGACCCATTAGAACAGCAGGCAATTCGTCGATCCATTTGTTGCTGTTTTCTAGCCTAGACATGAGTGCGGCTTTTAATGTCCTGTGCCAGCGTTCGACGATTCCGTTACTCTGCGGGTGGTATGCAGTAGTACGGGTTTTTTCTACACCGAGTAATTGAGCGAGGTCTCGGAAGAGTCTACTTTCAAACTGTCGTCCTTGATCGGTAGTGATTCTTATTGGACAACCGAAACGAGATATCCACACTTCGTAAAGTTTTCTTGCGACGATTTCAGCGGTTGTCTCTTGAAGTGGTACAGCTTCAGGCCATCGTGTGCACCGGTCGATCATCGTGAGCAAGTATTTGTGTCCACATGCTGACGTCGGTAGCGGTCCAACGATATCAACGTGAATATGTTGAAATCGTTCGCTCGGTGGGAATGTTGCGATGTCACTTTGATTGTGTCGCTGTACTTTGGAGAGCTGACACGAATTGCATGTCTTAGTCCACTGGCCGATGTCGGTATTCATTGAAGGCCAAAAGAATCGCTCTTGCATCAGCTTCCGTGTGGATCGTACTCCTGGGTGGCTTGGGCTGTGCACGGCATTGAAAGCTATGCGACGAAAATCAGCTGTTAAGTAGGGACGAACATGTGGCGTTGATGTTTCGCAGAATATTGGCTTGTTAGTACCCGGTAAAATGATTTTCCTGAGTTGTATGTTGGTCTGTTGAGACAATGTAGGGATACAACTGTCGTTTTCTTGAGCTTGAGATAACTCGTCGTAGTTGATGGGTGAGGGCACGTCGATAGTTTCGACGCGTGATAATGCATCTGCTACAACGTTTTGAGCTCCGCTCACGTGTCAAATATCAGTAGTGAACTCGCTGATAAACAGTAGCTGCCGAATTCGCCGTGGTGTGTTGTTATCGGACGGAGGCTTTCGAATTGCGTAAGTCAGCGGTTTATGGTCAGTGTAAATCACGAGTTCTTTGCCTTCAAACATCTTTCTGAAATGTTTTATTGCCATGTGTATTGATGAGAGCTCCCTATCGAAAGTGGAGTACTTCTTTTGTCTTTCCGAAAAATTTTTAGAAAAAAATCCGAGTGGCATCCATTGTTCTTTGTTTCGCCTTTGTTGTAGAGATGCCCCGGCGCAGGTAGCTGAGGCGTCCGAAAAAATAGCGATTTGGTCCTCTGGCGAACTGGATGGGTAAGACAATAAAGCAGCGTTTATTATGCTTTGTTTGCACAACTCAAAAGCTTTTGTCGATTGATTGTCCCACTTTACTTCCGTCTTGTCTCGTTTTTTTGAATTATGAAGGAATGCATTCAGCGGTGCCTGAATGCTTGCCGCATTTGGGACACTGTCTCGGTAAAAATTTATCATGCCCATAAATCTTCGTAAGTCTTGAATGGTTTTGGGTTTGGGGTACTCTGTGATTGCTTTGACTTTGTCTTGAAGTGGTTTGATTCCCTTGCTTGATACTTCATAACCTAGGAACTTGACGGTTTCGCTGCCGAAAACACACTTAGAGGGATTTATAGTGACACCATACGTGTCTAATCGGCGTAAAACTTCCTGCAGATCTCCGATGTGGCTTGCTTCATTTTCAGATGCAACGATAACATCGTCGATGAATGGGAACGCGTAGTCTATTCCGTTGAGTACTTCGTGTATGAATCGCTGGAATGTCTGTCCGGCGTTCTTGAGACCTGGGCACATTCGTGGAAATTCGAATAAACCGAATGGTGTAGTGATCGCTGTCTTCTCGATATCAGGTTCGAAGATAGGTACCTGAGAGTAAGCTCGGTTTAAATCGAGAGTGCTGAAGATTTTCTTGCCGTGAAGTAGGTAGGTAAAATCTTTGAGGCGTGGGACTGGATAGCGGTCGGGTTTGGTGACGTCATTGAGCCTTCTGTAGTCACCATAGATGCTTAAGTCGCCGTTTTTCTTAGGAACGACATGCAGCGGACTGGACCAAGGGCTTTTGCTTGGTCGGCAAATTCCTTGCTGCATCATGAGCTCGAATTCTTTCTTCACGGGCAGGTAGCGATGTGGAGGAAGAGGTCTGCTCTTGTTGAACACTGGTGGGCCAGTAGTTTCGATGTGATGTTCTACCCTGTGTTTGGGAGTATCCTTCATGCTTGATGGTCGCAGGATATCAGGAAACTTACTGAAGAGCTGGTGATACGGCTGTTCCATGTCGATACTTCGAACTGTAGGTTCGGCGGAGCGAATGACTGATGCTCTGACGGTCATGTTGGTAACTTTGTCGACGAGGCGTCGGCCGGCTATGTCGACAAGAAGTTGATGACGCTTCAGAAAGTCTGCACCGATGATGGGTTTGCTGACTGCAGCGACGATGAATTTCCAGGTGTACGGCCGTCGTAGGTTGAGATCCAGTTGTAGGGTTTTCTCTCCGTACGTTGGAATGATCGTGTTGTTTGCTGCGTACAAACAGAAATCGGTTTGCTTTGCTTTCCCGCCTTTTGTCCTCGGTATTACGGAAACGTTTGCGCCCGTATCAATTAGAAATGACAGACGCGAATTCCTATCAGTTATGAATAGGCGGTGATAAGTTTTGTTCGCGTCAGTTGCCGCCTCAACCGACGCAGGCGTTAGTTTTCCGACTGGGCACTGTTGTTGTTGAAGTTGTTGTTGAAGTTGCACGGGCGTGTACACTTACGCGCCTCCGTGCCGTACTTGCGATGGTAATAACAGATAAGTGATTTTTCTGAATACTTGCGGTTGCTATTATCGTTGCTTGTTGAACGCGATCTTGAACGCCGTCTGTCGAATGATCTGTGTGATCGTGGTCTGGATTCCTGCCTGTTCTTGAGTTCTGCCAGCTCCAGAGATAACTGCCTTATTTGATCGTGTAGGGCAGCCACATCGCTCGTGCGTGAAATCTGCGCGACCTGGTTAGGTTGCGCGATACTGTCCATTACACTGTCTGCTACTTGCGATAACTTTTCCAAGTCTGTAGTGTTGCTCACGGTGAGGACAGCACGTACTGAGGGTGGAAGTAGCCGGGTCCACATGATGCGCAGTGTACAGTCTGGTATTTTCTGTCCGGCTAGTTCCCGCATTTTTCGCAACAGCTGTGAGGGTTTCTGATCTCCGAGTTCCATCTCATCCATCAGCTTCTGCAGCTTTCGGCTCTCGGATTCCTCGTAGACGCTGATGAGTCGGGACTTCAGGGCTTCGTACTTGTTTTCAATGGGCGGGTTGGTTATAATATCACTTACTTGCTGAAGTGCGTCCAGGCCTAGTCGGGCGATAGCTGCTTGATAGCGCGCGTCATCACCTTGCCTCTGTGGCGCCATTACCGCTTCGAAGTGTGTAAACCATAGTCTGGGATACGCCGGCCAAAAATCAGACAGCCGTGCTTGTAGTGTGAGCGTGTCGACTTGCCCTCTTACCTGTGTTGTGTTGCTGGTCGCCATCCTGATTACTCTTCTGGTGTATCACGCAGCAATACCGTGAATATAGCCTCTTGAAATCCTAGTGGAGAGACCCGCTTGTGGGAAGCCACTAGAATGTGCTAATCACGAATATCGTCACGTCTGTCTTGATTCACGTCGCTTAGGTCACCACTGTAGCGCGTAGGTTGTGTCGCGTAATTAAAACTCAGATAAATCGAACTTTATGTATTGCACGAATGTAAAAGAGTACAATGTATTCGACGTGTAAAATGACGCGATACAAGAGTGTGATCAAGGAATGGATATAATAATGATGTTGTATAATGATGTTGTACAATGATGTAGAATATGATAATAATGTGTCTTACAAGCTATGCACTCACTTAAATACTAACTATCTCTATACTAACTATCTCTAAATGATAGTGGGGTAACCAATAACGAATCAGCTTCCGTCCTGCGATGTCCACGCGGTGTTGCGTGCGTTCTTGATGCTGATTCGTTGATCGAGGCAGGCCACTGCGTATGACTGGTTAACGTAGAACGCGCGCCAATTCCGTCACGTGCTAGATGACTCGTTATGGTTCCCACGGACGTTGACCGTTGGCCCTGCAGATGTGTTCTGGGACGTGAGATTTATGAGAACCCTCGCTGCGGGAGTGGGACGCGCGCCATGACTTCCGCGATCCTCGTGTGATTAATAGTCGACCTTTTTGGTGTAATTTGTAAGAGGACATGTGTAGCCTTTGTACATCGCCACAATAGCGAACACGTGTGGCATTTGTACAATGCTACACACCCTTAAGTTGTTGACACCGCAACGATCCGAACGAAGCGTTTCGCCTCGTCTTTTATACCGCTTATATCTAGGGACTGGAACAATTTGCCACCGGCGGTGTTTCCGTCCGACTACAATTTAAGTGTCTTCAAGGCTAGAGTGCATAGGCTCTTAATAAACTAGCGCGCTTTACCATCAACGATTGCATCACTGCTTACCATCAGACGGGATTGCGGTCAAGCGTTAGGTTATATTTTATATAAAAAAAAACGACAATTTACAAGGAGCGGACTGATTTCACAGGTCTAAACTAACATTTTATCTTCTGTACTTTTATTAATGAAATAGATAGAAAAATATGCATTTAACTTAAATTTAGTTTAGTTCATGAACAACGGAATCTGAGCCGTCAGGTGTTTTCTACCTGAACGAAGAGCTGTGCTGCTGGGGAGTTTGTTGCGCGTTGGTGAAGAGCGGCCGTTTTGTCGGGACTGTCTTTTGTAATTTTGACATGGATATATTTTTTTTCAACTTTGCCCCACACTAGGAATTTCTCCTGTATCGTGGGTGCGTTTAGAAATCATTAAAACGCACATACACACAGAGCAATAGGTACCAGGAACAACTACCTGTGGGCCATACAAATATTTGATCCGCGTGAGAGTCGAAGCGCTGTTATTTGGTAATGCTAGTGATTGACTCTACTTATTAACAGCACACTTCACCTAACTTTTCACGATGAGATTTTTACAGAATCACTGCAATACAGGCTGGTGTTTAGACTTATTTGAATAAATGACTCGAGTTTGATTTCTATCTTGTTCCGGTGAACGCTATATTCTGAATAGAATTATTAAAATTAAGACTGTCTAATTTGTTTAAATATATACACACTTAACATTAATTATCATTAATATGAGTGTTAGATAACAGATGGCGTTTTGTACATACATAGAAGGCGTTTTGTAAATACATCACTTTTGTGAATCGCGGTGGTGAGATTCTCCGGCGAGGGATGACCATCCCGGTACTTATGTAATAAATTGTCTTACTCTGGACCCTGGTTTTATTCCAGGCGTTCTATTTTTGGGACGTTGTACAAAGACAATATATTTTTTTTTAAATCTATCCACCTCATGCAAAGTTTCGGCTAACCTCAGATAGGTTAGCCGAAAGTTTGCCGAAAGGTGATTATTCAGGCTCTTAGGTTTTGGCGCAGAAACTTCATAGAAGATAAAATAAACTATTAGACTGTTGCCGAGGTTCGTACCCCACGGGGAGTGCCCTTAGTGCGTAGTAGTTTTAAGTGCCCCTGGCTGGAGGCTTTAAATTCATTTAAGGCAAGCACAGTATACTCCGGTTAAGCAATCACGGCCTCTACAAAAATTACAGTTAAAGAGTACCTAAAGTAAGTAAGCGATAAGACCATCCATTGTGGCAACCTTTGTAAAGTGCTCGTAATTTTGCCCTGTAATTTATATGGTGTACATAATAAAGAGTATTCTATTCTATTCTATTAACGTTCAAATTATGCTGGACATGATGTTTAACAACATGCATAGGTATTTGATATAGGTACGCTATTTCTCATTGGTATGAGCGGAAACTACACATCAGACGCTTACGTTTGCCTGGCCAACGATATTTTCAACTATAAGCCTACGAAGTCTGTTCCGTGTAAATAAATAAACAGTAAAAGCCTGCGTTTATTTTGTAGGAAGACATTTGTTGCTTAAATAAGTTATCAGCAAAACACTTTGAGCTTGAGTGTCCAACCTGTAACCATACAAGAAAGTTGTATTCACTTCGGCTCTGTAGTTCGCGTTAGGTATGATAGATGGCACTCACAAAACAGAGACTCAAACCCCAACCACGTAAATAATACAGAATTATTTATTTACGTAAATAAAGCACAGATAATTAATAATAATATAGATATCTACATAAAACTCTCTGCCTTTAAAAAACAACATTAATTAATTTGAATTTATACCTGATGCATGCAGTTAGTAAATAATATTAATTTCAAACAAATTAGGAAGGTAGCAATTAATTCATAAATTCACTACAATTCACCGTTAGAGATAGATTCTAGACTTCGTATTCGCTATTGTTAGAACGGTGGGAACTTGCATTATATATCTTTTTTACTGTAGATGGCGCTACGTGTTGTCCTTTGCGACCTACCCGTCTAATGTAATTGTTTCTATGACTATGCAATTTGTTAAAAATGCAATAAGTTGAACACACCGTGACTTATACTACTACTAAGGCTAAAGAAGTGGATTATGTATATAAAATAGGCAGAAATCGTCACAAACGATAAAGTAAAGAAGAAAGTTAGTTGGTTCTCATTATCTAGGACTGAAAAAGTATAAAATCATGCTACGCTGCATGATTTTACACCTTTCAATCCTAAATGATGAGAACCAACTTTTACATTTTCACTTCCAGTAACTAAAATACCTAGACATAAAGCATCACCAGTCGCCACAATATCCACACGTTTTGGAGAAATTTTGGCACAGCAACGTGACAAATAATTACTAGTTTCACTGGATCTGATTTCACGACAGTGACTATTGTTATTAAACAGCAGCTGTGCCCCAGAGTTCGTTCGCGTGCTTAATGCATCACATTGCGCGGCACCCTTACTACTTTTACTATACGAATGTACCTAGCCTAAGTTGCTCCATAAAAGATCACTCATGTGTAGGCCTAGTACCTATGAGTTTTAATTACGAGACTCGATTGTCGATATCGAGCGCGTTTGACTCATTGATTGGTCCGCTTCAACGTTGTAAGAAATCTCAACTAATCAGTAGGCCTAGTATGAGTTTTCATTACGAAACTCGATCGTTCGATATCGAGCGCGTTTGACTCAGCGATTGGCCCGCTTCAAGGTCGTAAGAACTCTCAACCAATGAGAGCGCCATACGCGCTCGATACGATCGAACGAGTTTCGTATTGAAAACTCATACTAGGCCTACAGAGCGCCAAACGCGCTCGATATCGACGATCGAGTCTCGTAATCAAAACTGGTGATAAAATCCAGCCAGCTAGTCATGGCACAATCGGTCCAGTCGTTACGGAGATTATCCGGAACAAACAGACAAAAATGTTAAAAGTTTTAGTGATAAGTAAAGTGTGCTTTCTTTGTTATTAGTCCGTATATGTATAAATATATATAAATCCGAAAGATTTAGTAAAAACCTGTTTTTTGGCATTAGAAAGAGACTAATCCTGCTATTTTGTTTAATCGTGTACATACAGAGTGTGTTCTGACTCGCTTTTTGGATATTGTATACTTGCATACACAGAGCGTCCTGCGTCTGTACAAACGACAAAGTTCATAAATATCGATTGATAAACTGATGTAATAGTTTCACGGCAAATTAATTAGCCAATTTATATTAAAAAAACAACTTCCCCCATCGTGTATGTTCGCATGAGACTCAAGGCATTGCGTTCGCTGCTCCATTGGCCGAGTGCACCGCCTTCCGTGTCTCGCCACGCAATCATTGCATAATTGGATTCGTTAACCATCAGACATTTACACGCATTAAACAACCATTGCGGGCCAGTTAGCTCCTTCATTCTCTAACATCCGTGCCTACTTGCCGATGTACAACAATTTCAGCGAGTTTAACTACTCAACTAGAAGTCCCGAGCCTAACGAGTTTTGCGGGAACTGCGGGTATACCATCCCGTGGTTGTGGATTGTGCAAATATTTAAATGGTTTTCCTGCTACGGCTGAAATAGCTTGGGATATTGTATAATAGCTATCCTGGGAGTGAAAAATTTGCAGCTATCGTAGGAATGTGCAATTTTGGAGAACATTATTGAGACAGATCGTTGGATTCTAATAAAACTATGGGAGTCTATAAATGGATTTTAAAATGTCATGTGATAAAGTAGGCCAAGTAAGTTATATAATCTGAACAAGTTCTTATTGAATGTGTTAAGGCACCTTAGTACGGCCTAGGTAAGTAATAAAGTGGTAGATATTACTTAAAAAAAAAACTGAGCCCTACCCTACCACAGACATCGTCATAAAAATATTTGAATTACCAACCGTGTTGTATAATGGCTCAATAAAAACTGTCTCTCAGGTTATGATTTAGTTAGGATTTAAGTAAAATGAAGTATCTGTGAAGTTGCGAAATTATGGTTTTTATTGTATGTAAGGCTCTTGAATGGCGATCACGTATCGGCAAGCGCTACGTCTGACACCCACCGACTAGGTGGTTGGATGACCTGACCAAAATCGCAGGGAAGCGCTGGATGTAGCCCGCGTTTAACCGGTCTTTTTGGAAATCTTTGGGGGAGGCGTATGCCCAGCAGAGGACTTCCTGTGGCTGACATGATGATGATGATGATTATATCTCACTGTTCTCTGAAGATCTTCTGCCGGTGGAAGATGATAAAAATCATCTGTCATCGTGTATACACCATATTTTATTTACCTATCTGTTATAATCTCGATAGCGAGCGGGAGCGTGGTGATTACGCTCAATCCTTCTCAGTATGAGAGGAGACCTGTGCCCAGCAGTGGGACGATTAAAAGGTTGATAATGATGATGATGATAATCTCGATTTCCAATTATAGCTGATTTCCATATTAAATTCGAACTACTTTTTTCAGAAAAGAGGCAGACAAGACAGGTAGCTTACCCAACATGTGTATTCCCCTATTAAATGAGATTCTCCATGTTCTAAAGAATTTCATCAGTTTAATCTAATATTCGATTGTACGATAACTGATAAGTTAAAAACTAAAACGAACCGTTTTAGTTTTTAACTTATCAGTTAAGTCAGCAAGCGCGTAGTTGTTGAAATAACGTATTATGTAACCCTTCCATCTGTTAAACCACTCCAACAGGTTTTCATTGCAGTACTACAGCTACGTGGACATGTGAAATGTTGGTAGTAAACGAGCCAGCATCCGTGGAGTGATTGAGATCACCAACGGATTGCCCAGACAATGAGTCGTTTGCTGCGGTAAGGTGGAGTTGTAGAATTGCTCACTGTTCGAAACCCATCTGTGAATTTCGTGCCACTACGCTCCGCGAACTCTCATCTCCACTTTATACGAATAAAAGACGAGATCACGAATAGGGTTAAGAGCTTTTGCTATAAAATTGTGCGCTGTTCAAGTTTGAATTGCGGGTAGTACGGAGGCGATAGTATCTATCCAGGTAGATTACAGACTCCACAAAATACGTACCTAGCATACATTGCCGGCATGCTGAATAAAAATGAATCAAATTAATTCATTTTCATTCAATATGATACTGTACCTATTCCTCCTCTTTCCTCACCAAGTTGAGTCTTGTCGTGGTTTGGGAAATCCATACTAAAATTATAAATTGCGAAAGTGTCTCTGTCTGTCTGTTTGTCCGGCTTTCACGCCAAAACTACTTTATCGATTGTAATGAAATTTGGTACACAGATAGTCTAAAGCCTGAGAAAGGACATAGGCTATATAACATCCCGCTATGACTAATAGGAGCAGAACAGTAACAAAAAATGTTGCGAAAACGGGAGCTAACGCGGACGTACTACATATTGCTCCCATTATTTTAACAGGCGCTTATTTTATATCAACTGAGTTTTTTTTTAATTTACGGGAACCACCGCGCGTTGTAAACTGAAGTCCACGCGGATGGAGTCGCGGGCAACAGCTAGTTCCACAGAGTAGGCAACTCGTTCATGGGTCAATGTATACACTTTTACAACAAGCTTCCCATGGACATTCGAAACTTACCCATTAAACGATTTAAAAACTAAATAAAGGCCAAACTTTGCAAGACGGGGCATTATAAAATCACAGATAATTTAGAAGACAAAATAGCTTGGGACTGAGCTGCTCGCTCTGTTAAGCATTGTTATTAAACAATATGCGTAATTATAAGGTAAATTATTGTAGGTAAACATTTTTATTTTTAAAGTCTGGACTAGAAAAAAAACAATGATCCCTGGGTTTTATTCGGCTATTTCTTCTCAGAGGTAGTCAGTTAGCAAATGCCGGCTTCATCTAGTTAAAAAAAAAAAAAAAACTTATGACGTGTAAAAGTGATCGGTGATCCTCCTTGCTTAATAAACGATTTCATTTAATTTCATTTCAAATATAAACCTAGCCACATCACCTACACAACAAGATCTATAGATAAGCAACGTTAGTGTTTCTTTATCCGAAACCTGAATATAGTTTGTTCAGAATAAGCAACTGAAACGATTTCTATAATTTTTACACCATGTTATATTTATTCCCAAATATAATTATTTGATAATGAAAAATGTTACGATGTGGGTACCGAGTACACAACACAGGTTACGCATCACGGTACATCATAGTGTCTTAGGGTCACCACCGCGCCGCGCAGCTGCAGGCAAGAGCGGGCGAGCGTTTTAAGTTTAGTGAATGTGAGATTATTTATAAGCCTTATCGACTGTAGATCGTTCTCAATTTTTTTTTAAGAACTTGATATCTAAGTACTTGTTGTAAGGCCTACATTGTGATTTTAATACGCTTTAAAAGCCAATTCCTAAGTATTTCTAAAAGAGGAACCGTGAAGTTCCTTGCCGGCTTGTCTTCATAGGAAACGGCCAATTGGTAGCGTGCACCTAGGGGAAGGCCGGGTAAAGTGAATACTCCGGTTAAAGCTAATACTGCCTACTACTTCTAAATGATTACTTTTTCTTTCAACATGCCACTACTATTGCGTTTGGCCATCTTGGTTTAATAGGTGGCAAACATCGAAATGCGTCCCGTTCGCAGAGTGAAGATTTGTGTTTTCGTAAATAAAATAGTGATTTTACGCGGTAAGTTCATTTATCAATTCTCCTGTATTACTAGTTCTTGATTTTTAGGAATCTCTTAATTCGGTAGCGTATCAAAGTAGGTTGTAGGTTGTAGTATATTTAACAGAAAATCAGAATTATTAGTTTTTGTATGAAATGTGTTAAACTCAAAACTTACCTAGACGGGCACAGTGAATAGGGCAAAGTGGACCATATCCACTTACATACAGTATGTTACGAAAACCCTGTCCGACCCACAAGGATAATAAGGGTTAGGTAAACAAATGACCAAATAAAATATAAAATTTTGCATAATCATCATAGTAACAATACTAATGAATTTTGAAATAATCTTTTTTACCAGCGAATTTACTGTAACTTCCCCAAAATTCGGGAAATTTAAAAAAGTGTAAACACCATTTTAGACCTTGAAACTGTCGGCGGCGTCAGTGTGTCTAGCCGCCGACGCGCAAAGGAATAATTAGAGCTGTACTAGTTTTTACGTAATATCGTTTTGTTTTTGTCGATACTAACTGCTCGAATGATTTGTTGTAAAAACGCAGATTACCTAATGGTAAAAGTACTTTTTTTGATTATCGATTAATTATTCATAACAATATTGTAACACAAGTACCTATTATTAGTAAATAGGAACTAGAAAGGTCTTATGAAATACGATTTTAGGAGAATATTTTAAACAATTTAAAGCATTTAAGTTCACCTGATTTAAGTTATGTGAAAGTTCTAAAATCTAAAGAATGCCATGCGATGTTGAATCGATGCGTGAAATTCTGAAATACAAAATTGATACCAAAAATCGATACGAGAAATATTTTGAATACTTTCACACCTCTAGTCAAAGGGCACCGCCGTGCAGTTAGAGTACCTATTTTTATGAAATAAAAATCATTTTTATTTTAAATTTATTAGTTTCGCGTAGACATTGAGTCCGTGTAGACGTATCGTTTATTGTGTGATCATAATAGTTTTCTAACGTAATGTAACCTGCTGATGGAAGGTACCTAGTAAAAATGCAATTGTGTTGTGTTGTGATCAGGTGTTGAACGATTCGGATGTGACTACTTCTTGGTCAATGTGGTTCCAGCATGACGGTGCCCCATCATATTTTTGCCGACCTGTACGTGAGTACCTCCACTATCAGTTCGGCGAGCAGTGGATTGGTAGGAGTGGACTAACGTTGTGAAACACCGTGCTAATCTCGTGGGACGGTGCCGGTATCGTTCTTAGTGAACGAAATATGGAACAACATTTCCGCCACAGCCATTGTGCTCATCGAATGAAATTCGAAGATACATTCGGAGGGTCAGACGACCTTCCTACTTAAAAAAAAGTTCTTTTCACGAGCTGCGTAAGTAGGTATCATTGTTTCTTTCTAGAGTCGATAAACGTGGTTAGACTACCAATACCTACATGCATGAGGTCAACTGAGGTCATGGCCTGTGCCTGTGTTGCCATGAAATTACTTATTTATTTTATTTAAGTTATTTATTTTTAAGGGGGTATTTTTTTTTTTAGTTTAGCCAGGTTATGTACGCATTAGTAGAATCAGCTAACGATACCTAACAACACCTTCACGGGTCGGACAGGGTTTTTGTAACATACTGTATACACTATCCGACAAAGACAAAAAACTGCTTAAAAGGTTAAACAGCCAGAGAAAATATAAGAATATTTTATGCGTTTCTTGCGGTGAAATGTATATTGAAGAAAACAAAAATGAAAATTGGATTCAATGTGACATTTGTCAACAATAGTGTTACAAAGATTATTCTGTTTTTGTCATGTATATACCTGAGACAAATGACAATCGTAATTTTCTAATTTTATGATCAAGTTTTCTAAGTTATTTCTTTGTTTTCAGAGATTGAATACGGGTATCCACTTTGCCCAAGTACTGTATCCGCTTTACCTGGGGTACCGGGCAAAACGAATACTTTCGTACTTTTTTAAATTTTAATTGCAGTTGATTATTGTTTAAATATTAATGGTAACTGATGTTCGTATTTATAAGAGCAATAAATAAAGACTAATTTGTGATCATTATTTTGTTTTTGTGTTGTATACCTATTCTGCTGTGACCTTAAATACCTTAAGGTATCCACTTTGACCGGCCCTCCCTATATATAACGTGTAACGAAATGGGTAGGTATATACATATCAAGGGCACGACTTATTTGGATGATGTCAAATTATATTGGAAATGAATCCTATCTCTATATGTTAGATAGTTGTGAGATAGACCATCGCCTGCGGTAGGATACTACCATAGCCTAGGTAACAGACACGCAGAACTACAGAAGAGATACATACCGACAACCTGGCCAAAAGTATTGAGCGCCCTAAAACTAAATGCTCATGTAAATTATTTTGATTTAAGAAATACTTAATACTAAAAATATGACATACATTTATAAATTGCTTTTGTTGAAACTCGGAGGTATCTGTAATCATGATTGCGCAAAGATTCCGGGGTATAAAATACTTTAGAATATTAAAACGTTTCATTAATGAAGGGAAATAATTGGCTCACAACTCTAACAAAGTGAAAGTCCACAAAATTCCCAGTTTCCCGGAGAATCCTAAACGAGGAGGAATTCCGGCGACACTGATGTCCTCATTACATCAACATAGTTATTCCGTAGTCTGGGGTAATTGTAGTTAATTATTTATCTTTACAAATGATAATACAGCAGGAAAATGTACTAAAACCTATCCTTTTCAAGTTGAAATGGAAAAGTCAGGAATAAATAATTTACAAGTATTTTTATAATAGTACCTATATTCTTGCCAAGCTCCATAAAGAACGGAGGTAAACAAACCACTTAGGGTTATCACAACTCACGTTTTATAAATCTCCTGTTATTTACATGATTATCGACTTTTACATGCTAACTATTTATTAACAATTTCTATTGCAGCATATTTCAATAGAATTACTAAAAAACCATTAAAAAGTCGACATTAATTTTACATGATAGCCCTACAAAAAAAGAAAGATGGATGAAATCGAGGTATTAAACACATTTTGTGGAATTCAACCAATGAATAAAGTTGAGGCATTTGTCAATACAATTTTGCGTATTTTAATTACTTTCAAATCAACTGCATAACACATGCATTGTAATACTTTCATGTATGGACTAAGTATAATATACAGTATGTTAAGAAAACCCTGTCCGATTCATAAGGATAATAAAGGTTAGGTAAACACATGACCAAATATAATATAAAATTTTACGTAATCATCATAGTACCAATACAAATGAATTTTGAAATAATCTTTTTTTCCCGCGAATTAATTCCAACTTCCCCGAAATTTGGTAATTTTTAAAAAAGTGACAACACCGGTATTATTATGATCGAATAGCGATGCGACCACGTGCCGCGTGCCCTGCCGCCCGCCGCCCGCGGAAGTGTGCTTAAGCACATTTATTAAGTTACCTCTTTTTGCGAAATAATATTTATTTTTTTAGGGGGATTTTTTTTTAAGATTAGATCGGTTTTGTATCCATTATTAGAATCAGTTATCGATACCTAACAACACCTTCACGGGTCGGACAGCGTTTTCTTAACATACTGTATATGTATCAAAAAATGTAACCTATTAGGAAATTGGCTTACATGTGTGTCATATTTCATTCAAATAGTTTAAGCGTTCTATGCAAATCATAAATATCTAAACAAATAAACTGTTTGCATTAGTAGCAAGTATTACTTTTACGAAAATCATCTATCTAGAAAAGGTTGTTAACATCTGTCTTTTAGGCGTAAACTACTCGTTGCCTAGCAGCGGTTTGTTTACCTCTATTCTTTATCGAAATTGGCCGACATATAATGAGATAGTTGAGTAGAGTTGTTAATGAATCTACAATAATTTGTTTAATAATTGTCATCAGTTTTTTTTTTTTTTTTGAAAGTTATAAACTAGCGCTTGACCGCAATCCCGCCTGATGGTAAGCAGTGCTGCGATCGTTGATGGTAAAGCGCGCTAGTTTATTAAGAGCCTATTCACTCAGAAAAACTGAGCGAATAGGAAGGAAGACGGTAGTTGAGCGAGGTGTTGCAATGTTAAACCCAACAACACGACCAACGATGCTGCGCCAAAGGGAGATTGATCTGAAGACCCTTCACGATCAAACTTCCAACACAACAACATTTGGCGCATCGTAACCGGCACACATTGCAATACAACTGCTCAGACCCGTCCTCCGTACGGCTTCACCAGACATCATGCCGGAACACGACAAATCGCTTGGCGGCAAGACTTTGTCTGGTGGGTGGTAACTTCTGCCGGCGGTCGATGTTATGGCCTACCACCGAGAAAAACTCATTATACTCAGTTTTAGCTTTTTCATAGAATAATAAGTACATAGAGTTAGTTATTTTTGTTCGTGCAATTATTATTTTATATCCTATACCTACTCGTCATCATCATCTCAGCATTAATGCCAGTCGCATCCGAAGCTTTCAGCTTTGGAGTCTGGGGTCCGCTTTACCAGTCTAACTGCTGATTTTTGGCTAAACTTCGAATCTGAAGACAATCGAAGCATTGCAGTTAGACCAATTGTTGGACTTTTAACATTAGATGTTCGTATGGCAACCGGGACCAACGGCTTAACGTGCTTTCCGAGGCACGACCAGACCAGTGCAAATATTCATGTGCATTCAAATATTTGCACTGAGCGGAGATCGAACCCGTTCCTCCATGGAGCTCCTTGGTGGCAGAGGCCGCGTTCGCTACCGCTTCCCCACGAGGCTGTTTTATCTTATACTATTCCACTATAAAAAGGATCTCTCCCAGGTCCAGGTCTCAGGTCTTGAAACTCTGCTCTCGCGCCACCATCAATCAGTCCTCGTGGGATGCGTCTAGCGGGATAATTGCATAAAACACTATTAATAGCAATGGCTTTCATTGTGACAGTTCTAGTACATTGTTCTGGCAATTCTCGTATATTAAGAATGATCACAGTCTGATCTCAGTCACGATCTGTCAAAAATACTCTAATTTCCCAACATTTTGACAAGTTTTTGACATTTTTTTGTCGCCAAGATGAGACTGCTCTTCAGATAATGAATTACTTTTTCGAGCATATAAAGGAAGCAATGGATTAAAAAAAATCTTCAAAATGTTTCAGTTTGAGATTTATACCGGTGCCTAAATTGTAATGATTTATTAAAAATACAATGGGGATATTTTAGTATTAAAAACTCTCCAAGTTTTGCTAACGAATTCTGTTACGGTAAGCTGGTAAGCTTACCTACCCCTAAAATATTTAATTATTTCTACGATAAAGAAAAAAAAAAAAAACGACTTCCAAAAAATACTACAAAGTGAAAAATAACTAATTTTGGAAGTCGGTGGCAAAAAATCAACATATAGCCAGTAGGTAGAATTAGCCAGTGTTTAAACTAGTCTGTTAAAAACACCGAATTACTCAGGGTGTAGGCATCTACTACGCAATTTTATCGCTAAGAGTGAAAGTTCCATTCAAATCCGCCCACATTGATTAGTCTGCCATAAATAAACTAATTAATTAGAGTCATAATTCTGTTCATTTTAAGTAGCAAATAAACTTGATTTTTTGTTATCGTAATCAAATATCCTAATTTTATTTATTTATAGGTACACAAACAGCTGCTGTGTATTAAAATACACTTAGTCAGGTTCTATGTATTGTCACTTACTAAAAACGTTTTTAAGAATGCTGATCGCTAAAAAGTTTATTGAATTCAAATTTAGAATTGTTTTTGAAAATAAAAATGTGTACCCACTTTATATAATTTTACCCATTTTTAAATACTTCTGGAGTGCCGCTAAAATTGGACCGTGTTGCATAATTATTATTGTGTTGCATCGTTGCGGTTATGCGCCTATTAAAATTTTTGAGGTAGGTACTAACACTAAGCTAACTAAAATTAAGCAGAAACCAAAACGTAAGTAGAAACTGTTGGCCCTTCAGATGGGGTTAAGTAGAACCACGGTGAAAAGGGTCTTAAATGAAGATTAAGGGCTTCGGGCATATCGAAGAAAAACAGGACATCGTTTGAATGTTCATTTAATGGACCGGAGACTTAAGAGATTTGTTGAAGCGGTACGCGGAAAAAATATATAGGGAAATTCTTTTTTCGGATAAAACAATTTTTACCGGCCTAGAACAAACAAAATGATAAGTGGTGCGGTCAGTGGTGAATAAGCGCGTAACCGTATTCCGCGTGTCATTTGCCATTTTGCATCCTCGCTCATGGTATGGTTAGGAGATTGTTATTGAAGTTTCACTGAGGTACACATTTTTGTGAGAAAGATGTAAAAACGAATGCAGTTGTGTATCATAATATAGTCCTGACAAACCCTACTTCTCATACCATATTCAACAACAGGCATTGGGTATTCTAAAAAGATTTAAAGAGACTGGCTGGCGGCGTGTGTAATCTACTTCAACCGGCTCGAAGTCTGGCCGTCCTCTAGTCCGCATTTGAGTTTATTAGATTACAAGTTATAGCAACACTTGGAAGAAAAGGTCTGTTTAAAGCCTCATCCTGATTTGGGGCCACGGCATCCTTGATTTAGGCACCCACCGAATTGTTTCTTTTATTAAAGAAAAAACTTTGCCCACACTTGGAATTTCTCCTGTATCGTGGGTGCGTTACATACTATATACTTAAACTCACATACACAAACAGTCAGACTCAGAACAACTAATTGTAAGCCATACAAATATTTGTTTTGTGCGGGGATCGAACCCGGGGCAACCGGCGCAGCAGTCGGTAGCTTAGCCACAGCACCAATCGTGTCGTCGTATACAATATGTAAAGAAAACCCTGTCCGATCCGTGAAGGTATTGTTAGGTATCGATAACTGATTCTACTAATGGATACACAGCCGGGCTAAACTTAAAAAAAAATCCCCCTAAAAAATAAATATTATTTCGCAAAAAGAGGTAACTTAATACATTTGCGGTAAACAACCCTTCCACGGGCGGCGGGCGGCAGGGCACGCGGCACGTGGTCGCATCTCTATTCGCTCATAATAATACCGGTGTTGTCACTTTTTTAAAAATTATCAAATTTCGGGGAAGTTGGAAGTAATTCGCGGGAAAAAAAGATTATGTCAAAATTCATTAGTATTATTTCTATGATGATTACGTAAAATTTTATATTATATTTGGTCAAGTGTTTACCGAACCTTTATTATCCTTACGGGTCGGACAGGGTTTTCTTTACATATTGTATATTGACATGGATCTTATTCGTGCTACGATAGACAGAATTGAAGGCCTGTATTTAAAATCGCAGAGGTCATTTCGAATAAAATTTATTATCATAAGAATCTACATTGTGTTAAGTTCATTTTGTTATATAAGTAGTTACATAATGAATAAGACTTGTCTCAAATATTTCATATTGAACATGTGACAGAATTTATGACCTGACTAGGAATGTCTACTTATGTAGATACAGGTAACAAACAGCCTCGAGCTTATAGAGTTGTCAATAACGGTTAGCCAGCAATTATAGAAATAGGTGATAGTAATGGTGGGTGGGGCATATAGCTCGTAGAGCCGATGGCCGATGGAACAGAAAGGCTTCTGAATGGCATCGACTAGGTATTCGGATGACTTGACTAAAATCGCTGGGAAGCGCTGGCTGCAGGCGACGTCCAACCATTCTTTTTGGAAACCTGGGAGAGGCCGCTGTTCAGCAGTGGACTTCATGTGACTGAGATGATGATGATGATAATGAATGGATGCGGTCTAAAATCGAGTTGCATGGCGTGCAATAGGAAAGAGGCCTATATACAGTGCAGGACTCCTATAGGCTGATTAATTATAAAGTACAAAAAGAATGTACTAATTATTGGTGACATAATAATAAAACTAAAGACTCTAGAATTTGAAAATTATAGCAAAATATTTTTTAAGCTCAAGATTATAACAAAAAGCAAAATAAAATTACAAGACAACCGTCGATGCCGACACCCTTATTTACAAACTAAACTAAAATTTATAAACTAAACTAAAATTTACAAACTAAACTAAAATTTACAAACTAAACTAAAATTTATAAACTAAACTAAAATTTACAAACTAAACTAAAATTTACAAACTAAACTAAAATTTATAAACTAAACTAAAATTTATAAACTAAACTAAAATTTACAAACTAAACTAAAATTTATAAACTAAACTAAAATTTATAAACTAAACTAAAATTTACAAACTAAACTAAAATTTACAAACTAAACTAAAATTTATAAACTAAACTAAAATTTATAAACTAAACTAAAATTTATAAACTAAACTAAAATTTATAAACTAAACTAAAATTTATAAACTAAACTAAAATTTACAAACTAAACTAAAATTTATAAACTAAACTAAAATTTACAGACTAAACTAAAATTTATAAACTAAACTAAAATTTATAAACTAAACTAAAATTTACAAACTAAACTAAAATTTATAAACTAAACTAAAATTTACAGACTAAACTAAAATTTATAAACTAAACTAAAATTTATAAACTAAACTAAAATTTACAAACTAAACTAAAATTTACAAACTAAACTAAAATTTATAAACTAAACTAAAATTTATAAACTAAACTAAAATTTATAAACTAAACTAAAATTTATAAACTAAACTAAAATTTATAAACTAAACTAAAATTTATAAACTAAACTAAAATTTATAAACTAAACTAAAATTTATAAACTAAACTAAAATTTACAAACTAAACTAAAATTTATAAACTAAACTAAAATTTACAAACTAAACTAAAATTTACAAACTAAACTAAAATTTATAAACTAAACTAAAATTTATAAACTAAACTAAAATTTATAAACTAAACTAAAATTTATAAACTAAACTAAAATTTATAAACTAAACTAAAATTTATAAACTAAACTAAAATTTATAAACTAAACTAAAATTTACAAACTAAACTAAAATTTATAAACTAAACTAAAATTTACAAACTAAACTAAAATTTATAAACTAAACTAAAATTTATAAACTAAACTAAAATTTACAAACTAAACTAAAATTTATAAACTAAACTAAAATTTACAAACTAAACTAAAATTTATAAACTAAACTAAAATTTACAAACTAAACTAAAATTTACAAACTAAACTAAAATTTATAAACTAAACTAAAATTTATAAACTAAACTAAAATTTACAAACTAAACTAAAATTTATAAACTAAACTAAAATTTATAAACTAAACTAAAATTTATAAACTAAACTAAAATTTACAAACTAAACTAAAATTTATAAACTAAACTAAAATTTATAAACTAAACTAAAATTTATAAACTAAACTAAAATTTACAAACTAAACTAAAATTTATAAACTAAACTAAAATTTATAAACTAAACTAAAATTATGTTCAGTGCATCTGAACGCTGAATCCTGAAACTGAAATCTGATTGCTGAACCTTGGACTAAACTGTCTTTGCATTGTGTAGATTCAATTTCCTAGTATTGTATAATTGCATGGAACACGCGTGAGCACGATCTACTTGCTGTAAAGCATCTATTTGTTGGGTTAGTCGTTTATTGACTTGATAGTGCTATAGCTGTTGAGAGTATGTCATGCTCACTCAAATGTCTCGCTGGTGGTGGCGTGTGTGTTGGGTAATGACCCAACACACACGCCACCTGAAGGGAACCTAATGAGGTTCCCTTCAATATGGTTCAGCTGAATGATGCTGATCCATACGTCATGTTCGTGAACGGACGCCGTCAGAGGGGACTGGTCATCTCTTAGCTGCTACGGCGTATTTTAAATTCTGAATTGTTGTTTTTTTTCCATAATGGACGCTCTCAGCGTACAATATATTTCTGCATCGTTCTCACACGATTGATTTCAAAATGAATGATGTAATCAAATATTTGTATCAATAGCTTGATAATTTAAAAGAGTGTCCATGGAGTTTCTTGCCCGTTCTTCTCCATAGGTACCTACTCTTTGGAATGGGCGACTAGCTTCACCTTACTGACTGACCGACCTTCTGACAATTCAAAAGTGCCTGTAACTGGTTTATTTGAAATAAATGCTTTGATTTTGATTTTGATCTTATTTTTTCTATTTTATTAAGAAAAGGACAGAAGATAAATATTAGTTTGGTACTGTTAAATTATTTGGCGCCCGACGTAATTTCATGTATACTTAGACGCCATGTTTTTAATCACGTCTAAACTGTCAATGGAATATCTTTTGACAGGCGTCAGGCGAGGACTAAGTGACAGGACTAAATCAGAAAGATTTAATTTTGTTTCCTTTTCTTAATGAAATAAAAGGAAAAAAATGCACTGGACTTAATATTTGTTTAATCTATCATGAAGGGAATTGGGACCAATGTTACAATTTTGCTCACTTAGGTAGGTATTTCAAATGACCGTTTTTTTTTTTAAATTCTTAAAGGTACTTAAATACTATTTGTGATAGCTAGCTGTAGGGATCTTATAAATCTATTCATTTTATGAAAATCCTGCGATGCCGGTCATAATCGGGGTTTAGATGCCTACAAACGATGAAATATTTCTTCCTGGTTCCGTTGGGATGAGATGTAAATAGGGTTTTCAGTCTAAATGTGGATGCCCATAAAAATAATGGAAAACCACGGGTAAGCTGGATGAATTGTAAGAAAGAAGATAATATAAACCAATAAGGGGGGTGAATGTGATAAAGCGTTCGCTGAGATCGATCGATGAATAAGACATGCTGTGCTGACCCCAAAATTGGGATAAGGGCTACATTATTGTCTACCGAATGAAGATGAAATAGAAAGCGCTGATGAATTACAATGAGGATGTGCAGAAAAGTTATTTAAACGGTTCGAAACACCCCTTTTAAGTTTTGTCGTACAAAAACACATCAAGAACTTTATAATATTTTTTTTTTTGTTTATTAAAGTATTCACAACCTGTATTTACAACCAGTTATTATAACATTTACTCCACTTTAAAGTGGGGGTGTTCAAAATGGCTGACTTGAAAACGTCTATTGCTTCTTCACCGAACTGGAACCTTTGACCGCGACGACTTTCCTTAATTTATGAGAGTATTGTGTCGTCTGGACGTGAATAAGGCTAGTGGTCCAGATGGTATACCAGCGATTGTTCTTAAGGCTTGTGCGCCTGAGTTGTCTCCTGTATTGACGCGCCTGTATCGCCTCTCATTTAGGACTGGTATAGTGCCCAAGTCCTGGAAGCTTGCCAACGTGCAGCCCGTGCCCAAAAAGGGTAGTCGTGCCGATCCTAACAACTATCGGCCGATTTCAATAACCTCCATACTCTGCAAGATTATGGAGCGTGTATTGAACTCGCGCCTCTTGGCATACCTGGAAGGTAACGATCTCCTCAGTGACCGACAGTACGGTTTTCGACGCAATCGGTCAACTGGGGACCTACTAGTGTATGCCACTCACTTGTGGGGCGAGGCCCTCGAGAAAAATGGGGAAGCGATTGCCGTCTCCCTTGATGTCTCGAGGGCCTTCGACCGGGTATGGCACGCTGGCCTTTTGAGTAAGCTTCCAGCGTACGGCATTTCCGCTGGCCTGACTGGCTGGGTAAAAGACTTCCTGACTGAAAGGTCCCTTCGAGTTGTTGTCGACGGATGTTCATCTGAGCCCATGTCGACCAATGCCGGTGTTCCTCAGGGGTCTGTTCTCTCTGCAACTCTGTTCCTGCTGCATATTAACGATTTGCTGATGCCCGGTATCTATGGGTATGCAGATGACAGCACAGTTGTGGAGAGATACCTGCCGGAAGCTCGGGCTAGTAAGGAAACTATCCGGTCCGAAAGAGAGGCCATGGTAGAGCGTGTGAGTGCTGCACTGCAGGCAGTCTCCGAATGGGGCAATGCCAATCTTGTAGCATTCAATGCCGCCAAAACACAGGCGTGTCTTTTCACCGCCAAAAGGAGCCCGTTTACCTTGGCTCCTACTTTTCAGAATGTATCCTTGGAGTGTACCGACCGCCTTCAGCTTTTGGGAGTTGAGATTTCCTCGGGCCTTAACTTTGGGCGGTTCATTGAGTCCAAGGCCAGGGTGGCTGCCAGAAAACTAGGCGTCATCGCGAAAGTCCGGCGGTACTTCACACCTGGGCAGCTTCTAATTTTATACAAAGCACAGGTCCGTTCGTGTGTGGAGTACTGCAGTCACATTTGGGCTGGTGCTGCGAAATGTCACCTTGCCACTTTGGACTCGGTGGAGAGGCGTGCGAAGAGGCTGATTGGCGACCCAGACTTAACTCGAAACGGTCTCCAAAGCCTGGAGCACAGGCGTAGAGTAGCCAGCCTTTCGGTCTTCTATAGGATGCATTCTGGTGAGTGTGCAAGGGAATTGCATGATTTAATTCCCCCATCTCCGTTCCATCATCTGACGACCCGTCGTACGGCGAGTTTCCACCCTTACGTTGTTGACACCACTGCGATCCGGACGAAGCGTTTTGCTTCCTCCTTTATACCGCGTACATCGAGGGACTGGAACAATTTGCCGGCGTCGGTGTTTCCGTCACATTACAATTTGAGTGTCTTCAAGGCTAGAGTGAATAGGCTCTTAATAAACTAGCGCGCTTTACCATCAACGATCGCATCACTGCTTACCATCAGGCGGGATTGCGGTCAAGCGCTGGTTTATAAATTATAAAAAAAAAAAAAAAAAAATTAAGGAAATGTAAAGAAATCTTTAGGACTTAGGTCACGACTGAATGGAGGATGATCACGAATTTCTACTTCTTCTGAACATTAGGATACCCACCCTGGAGTTCTAAAGACCAGCGTTTGGCAGTCCGCAGACCGATGTCTGTTTCATCACTAAACACAGATGTTAGCTCTTCAAAACACTGAAGCCGTGTCTTCTAAAAAATTATCTACGTCTATTTCCTTAGATTAAATTTAGTACATAACCTGACAGATTCCAATCGACGCTGTGACTAAATAATAGCATTACATAATCCTAATACTATCAATTACCTATTTTGAGATTCATAATTTAAACACATTCGAATATAGAACAGTTTCAAATTTTAAACTGCCAGGAAATATGGAAACGAACAATTTTGTTTCGTAATTCGCCCAACTGATTACTGACAATTACCCGCCGCCGCGCCGTCTCTGTTAATTTCACTGATAATTAAATTGATAATTGAATTTCATGTTTTTTGTTTACCGACACTTCCCGCAATTTTCAATAAGTGAGTATAATTGAATTCATTGTAAAAAACACAAAATATAATTTTGCTATTCAAATCTTGAATAAGGAATATAAGTATGTACTTGTTTATCTTTAAATGGGCTATATACGCCTTCAGAAATCACAAGAATCTTTAGTTATAGCAACCCCACGTGAAACTAAAACATCACATTAAATCTAACCACGTTTCGCCGGTAAGCCACCAGGCACCAGGTAGAGGAGCGGATTAGCTTCTCTCCTCCAGGAAAAAGGTCACACCTGTGGTAACATGCCACTCTCATAGCAAATGCGCATTATAGAGGATTACCTCCGCACGGTATGTAGGTACGAATCTGAAACAATACTTCGCAAACAAGAACCCCAGCCCAAGCTATAAATCAACTGGAAGACATACCGATAAACTAGAATATTAAAAGCTCATCAGAGTATCCGGAATAAAACCGAATTCATTGAATATTCTCTTGCTATTCGGCTTCTCGGCAACCGCAAACATTCCGGTAACGGTTAGGGTCTTTCGACATGATATTAATTCAAGACCCAGTAAAAGAATTCAATTCCTTTTGATTGAGTAATCCAAACCGTTATCGGGGTCACCTACTTCTTTAATACGATATTTCGAAAAGAAAACTTTTGTTTACTTCGAGAAAGAACTGACATCAGTGAGGCCCTACACACAGCACACACGGATTTTTTCCGTGAAAAACTACGGTTAAATAACCGTGTGTGGGCACGGTCGTCAGTTATAATATGGATCACTATAGAAGCTTGTTGATGGAGATTTTTTTCTACGGCTCGGTTTAAATGTTGTGTGTACGCACGGCTTGGGAATGTTGTATGGATGACTATGGAAGCTTGTTGACGGACACGTTTATCCCATAGTGGTGTAGAGGTTTAAGCGCCGTAACGTAAAAAATCGTGCAGTGTACAAAACGCCTAAAGGGTTGCTATTTATGCGACGGGTGGCACCGACGATGGTGTGTTCTTGTAATATATGAGTACTAATACGACTTTCCTCGCGCGGTGTGAATACTAAGGGCACATAATTTGTCAGGTCCCTAAATATTAGGCGCTCACGTCATCATCATGGTTCTTCGCTATTACAGCCTCACTCGCTTACACTTAATGAAACTGAAAGTGTCCAATTAGTTCTGTCGTAAGTAGAGGATGATTCTCAATCACATAAATTAAGTAGTATTTTTAAATGGCTTAAATTATTAGGTCGTGTAATTTTTAATAGAAAAGATGAGCTGCGTGTGCGCATAAAATCTCACATTGACATAATAGGTGGCAAATGTTAAGGCAATCCGTTGTAAGTGATATTAATTTGATGTAACACACTTTCATACCGGTTGGCGGGTGTTGGTCGGCGGCAGCGCAGTGTCCGCACGACCGTCGGCTCCAGCGCAGCACGCGCTCGACCTCTCCGCGCACCATTGAGTAAGCATCGCGAGTCGCTCTGCACCGGCAAACTCCTTCAACCAAAACTCGATAATTAACGCAGATACAGTGAATTGTAGTGACCATTTAAAATATTTGGTAAATATTTTAAGGGATATAAGGCCATCAAATTCAAGGTTCGTATTAATTTATATTATTGAAAACTGAGGATATCTTTTTTTTGTTTACGAAGCTAGAAGAGTTTTCAACTAAGTATGTGTTTAACTACGGACTATAAAACCTAATAAATAATTGTCAACGTATCGTTATCATTATCATCCGTAAGAGAAGTTCAGGTTATACAATGTCTCCTGGGCAAGGAGCGGCTCCAAACGACAATAGTCACTAGGCAATCGACTTGTAATATACCTAGAGCTAGAGTGAATAGTCACAGTTGCTATTAGGTAGGGAAGAAAGCGTCGTTATATAGGTACTTATGCAGAGGTCACCTACAAGAGTTTGTAGGTATACCTATATTGTGATTAACTCTGGCAAGTACACACGAAGCATTGATAGTAAAAAAAACATTTTACTAACAACACAAATCGACTTAGGGCTTAAGAACTGAAAAAGTAACACGTAACATAAAAGTCTAGTAGGTACTATTGCTAAATGACCGACATATCCACTTGTTGTAGTCGCAATTTTCACTAAAGCCATTAAGCTTTAATGCCAAATGGTCGGAAACGTAAGATGAACCAACTTACCTACCCGACAAGATCGCTGCAACCGAGCACAAGTTAATATAATCGTCCCAGTTACTGCTCTGTTAAGTACCACAAACACTCTAGGTGTGAAGCTGGATACTATTATCCGCCTCGATACAACTAAGTGTAAGTTAGTATAACATAAAAAAATTGGATAGAGGTATTTTCCATTATGGAATTCTAAAGAAAACCAATCCACTTAAATTCATTATCGCCGTCTGATAATGGGTCTATGCTAATCAGACAACGAAGTAAGTTACAAACAAGCTAAGCCCTCAATATCTTTAAAACGAATTCACAATTCCAATTTATCAATGTTCATGAAATGTGATCCATCTCAATTCGACGGAGAAACAGCCACACACGAAATACCACAGCTAAAAGTTTTGCTAACAATATATAGGTTATATAATAAAAGCCAAGTATTATATCTAAAAGTTACTATCAACTTTTTATATAAGTTTTGACTTTATTCTCCTGCGTCGACTTCGGAATATTGATAAAGGTTACACCAATAATATGCCCCATGTTTCCAGAGACTGTAAATAAAATAAATAAAATTTATGACTCAGAACGACGGTTATACCTTCAAGTTAAAAAAAAAAAAACGTAAGGGTAAATCCTGATAGGGGGGTTAAAATGCCAACCATGACTCCCTCCAGACCGCCATCCGTAAACAAAGCGACCCGCCACATTAAGCTCGATGTAAACAAAGAGTTTCAGAATCAATAAGTATTTATTCACATTACCAGCAGCCGAATTGTTTCAGCATTCAAAATCAAAATCATCAAAATCAAAATAAAAAGTCACTTATTCAAATTAGGCCGAGAATCAAAGCTTTTTGAACGTCAATATTACATAAGACAGTCCTCCCAAAACGCCCGCTCTTCGCCACTTCCTAGTGCTTTTGCTGGGAAGAACGCAGCACAGCTGTGTTCATTTAAAGAAAAAAAAAAAAAAACACGCAAACATTCGATGTGGATCTACATTATAATGAACACGTTGTTGAAAAGTGGGCAGTGTTTATCATAACTGACTTAATCATCGTGGCGGAATTCAGGCAATATTATTGCATCAACAACTTGCGTAAAGTGAAATAAAAAGAACCAGTCCTAAGTTACCGCTCCATTTCATACGATATACACTTACGATGAAAGTGGAAAAACATCGAACATTTGCCGCTTTACAGTCTTATACCCTTCGCAATATCGGATGCGCCTTGCTCTGCTCGAGCAGTCTCTCGTAGCGAATATCGCCGTTTGAACAACCGATAAAACGTCGGAAACAGGAGTCATCTCCATGAGTAAATAAGAGATCGTCGTCACAGACTCGCCTCTGAACTTTCACCGTTTGTTAGTTTTGCTCCTCCGACAAAGATGTCATGTTGCGTCACTAACAAGGCGCGTGCACACCTTTATATAAGTGTATAACATATTCCACAGTGAGCCTACATAGACGAGCGACGTTGTTAAAAGCTCCTTATCAGTTAATTTTGCAATTCAAGTTTCCTTCGACCGCGGTCATTTAAGTACTGCGGACAGGGAAAGGGTCGGTTTTTGTGTGAGCGATCGACCCTATTTCCAGCCGATCGTCCCGGGCCCCAGCAATGAATCACGCCCATTATGCTAGTTGCCAACTGATCGCAACTTAACAAACTGTACAGCAACTCCGCCCACAAACCACGATGATCCGAACTAGTTTAAAGTTTCCTATAAGTAGAACCTCCAAGGCGAAGACAGCGTAAAAGCATAAAAGAAAAGATTTATTCTGATACTCACGGAAATTGTTTATCAAACAAAGAAGGTACGAAGAACTTCGGTACGACCACTTACGACGGAACGACAACCAACTTAGGGTTTTAATTAAGGACTTAATTTTATACACAATATAGTGTGGTGTTTATTGCGTAGGTATATAACTTCTATTACGCTTTGCACCACCGTGTTCTCAATTCTAAGTAAATATACAAAGGCCTATTTGAAATTCACATAGAGTTGGAAATACCCAGATCTAGGTAGGATCAACGGGCCTAGGCCATGAGGCTAGGGCCCTTCATCTATACCTATGACATTAAGACAGCTCATAATCTTAAAACAGATACCTAAAAGTACGGTATGGTTGTCGCCAGAAGCATTACAATATGGCGTCAGAATTTCTTGTAACTTTTCATTAGGGATGATGATAAATTCATACTTACCTGGGGAAATCTGCACAGCTATCGTTTTTTACCTGTGAACATACCGAACTCGAGCATAACCTATGCAATATTTAAGCAGAGTCGTTTACCCTTTGCGAGTAGATTTTCTATTTTCGGAACTTGTATTTTTTTTCCACATTTCCTCTATTTATCTTTGTTGTATTCAGAATTCCGGCATGGCTTTCTGAAAATACTATTATATGTATTTAAAACTTCGAAAGCACGGGGTCAGGACTTTTAGAGTTTATAAAATGGATAAAACTGTTGTTATTATGTATTTTTCATTTGTGTATAAAACCCTTACAATTGCCATAAGTTATCATTGACATGCCATTTGCAAAAAAAGTTACAGAGCAGTATCTACTTACTTATTAGTAAGCAACATCAAAACTTCAAGTTGCAGCACATAATTGGTTTACAAAGTCCTCTGTCCAGTTTACAAAGGACTAATCTGAAAAGATTACAAGGTAAATTAAAGCGTCGGGTTCCGGATTGAAGACTTGTATAAGTTATTTGATTTAAACTTTGTAATTTTTCTTACAAAAGCATTAAGTCTTAAGCAAGATTATTGTTTATAATTCTACACAGAAAGTATTAGTTAAGTATTGCGTTGTTTAATAAATCTAAAAGTAGACGAGCGATATAAACCATTAGTGCGTCTATCAAATATTCGTTTATATCGCTACTGTAACTCGGGCCTCTATAAAGTAATGGTTCGTTCAGTCTTTTCTTACAGTGTTTTCTTAGCCGGATTAATAATCCGTGTCGGATGGCCGTGCCGGCGACGGCAAACGGTGCGGAGTAATCGTCTTATTTCCAAAATAGCTCGTTATCGTGTTCCGCAACTGCTTGGCGCACTTTCTCTGTGCTCTAATGATGAACAAATCCTAAAATGTGCCCATTTCCGTCTTTGTCCAACACAAGTGGATATGGGAACATGTAATTTTATATTTGGCTTTAATCATGTGATGTTTTTGTGACGTAAGAGAGTAATAACCGCGAAACTAGGTTAATGATCACCCCTCGTTCACACCATACCTATCTATGTATCGTAATAATATTATGTAGTAAATAGATACCTACACGTGAAACCGCGCGACTTCGATCCACGCGCTCGCTTGGCCTTTATTGCATGAACTCAATTGTCATGACTTCACAATTTATTCATTTTTGTAAGCCATTTGAGTTATGGCTTCGTTAATATAACCTGCTGGCTAAACCGCGTTTTAATGTCCACACAGCTTTTTTTCTGAAATAATTTAAGAGCTTTGGTAAAGAATTGCAAAGTGTCATATATAACTACCACAAATACCACGGTTGGAGCCCTCAAAAGTCCAAAAATTAGTCTAACTGCATTGCTTCGATATCGCCTTCGGGTTGTGGAGGTCAGACGAAAGTCGCTTCGCGGAAAATATCGAAGTTTAGCCAAAATCAGCAGTTAGACTGGTAAAGCAGACCCCAGACTCCAAAGCTGAAAAAGGTTCGGATGCGTCTGGGATTAACGAAGAGATGATGATGATATATCACCACCACAGTGGTACCGGCGAATGTACTGAATTTCTATGAATGGGAATGATAAGTCAACCAGCAAAAATGATGAATGTAGTAAGTGCAAAAATCGATTATGAAATAGATTTCTATTAGGTGTATATGGTTTTATAGAATCTGATCTAAGTTATTGAGATAGGCATTGTTTTAATTGACGATATCACAAATTCCTATAATTAACTGTCGACGGTATAAAGCTGTGAAATCAATACCATCGCATATCGCAATTGAATGATAAGCCTACCAGCATAAAACTTAAAACTATCCCACAAAACGGGCTCAATCAAAACTTTTCCATATTCCAACAATAATATCGTTTTCTTATAGCACTTATAAACTTTCAAATGGACCCCTTTTCGTAGTTCGTGTAAAGAAAATGTTAAGCATTTTCGTCAGTACAGTAAACAGCTGGAAGGGTCACAATATACATAAAAACGTAAGTAGAAAACTAAAAGGACGATACATTAACGGAGACTTTTATATGTGTCTCCAAATTGTACACAAGGACGATGAGGAAATATTTCCTTCCGGAGATGATTCTTTCAGAAATACTCGTAAAAATACAATCTGTATAGGCTGCAACGAACTGTGATGGATTTCGTGTTTTGTTGTTTGTAAATAACAGGATAGTGGAAATTACTAAACAGTTAGTTTATTTCTCATTTAACGACATCTTTTTCTTTATTTTGTGTGTCTTTTAGTCTGTGCTGAATAAATGTATTTTCTTTTTCTTCTTTTCTTAACGTTCCATAACCAAAGGGTGCCAATGGGACCGGGAGAGTAATTATGTCCACTATCAGTAGCAGTGGGTTTCACGTTGACAGTTCAACAAAATTCATTGCGTTATTTATGTTGTGGAGCAGACACATTTTTCGAATATATCGAGCAATGTATTAAAAGCAATATGTTTAAAATGATTTAAATTGTGAATAATAGTAATAGGATTAGCAACACCCTAATTGTGTAATTACATAATTAGGGTGCTCGTTATTAAGCCTCTGCTGTCCGTCTGTCCGACCGTCAGCCTGACAGTCAGCGGGCTGTATCTCATCAACTGTATTAGGTATACAGTTAGAATTTACAGTGTGTATTTCTATTGCCGTTATAACAAAAATCGTTATAAACAAAATAAAGTAAGTCTTTAAATACGACAAAAAAGTCATGATTGTTGTATGGGAAAGAAATATTAAATATTTTATTTTTAGTATTTATTGTTAGAGCGGCAACAGAAATACATAGGCTCTGAAAATTTCAACTGTCTAGCTATTGTGGTTCATGAGATACAGCCGTACGGACGAACAAACGGACAGCGAAGTCTCATGAATAGGGTTCCGTTTTACCTTTTAGGTACGGAACCCTAAAAATTAAGAGGGGGGTCTCTATTTAAGAAACGTGTTTTTTCACACAATATCTGACTCGCACTGGGCCGATTTTGTTTGTCTGTTTTTAACCGACTTCAAAAAGGAGGAGGTTACTCAATTCGACCGTATATATGCGTTTTTTTATGTTGTTCGTGGATAACTTCGTCGTTTATGAACCGATTTTGATAATTCTTGTTTTGTTGGAAAGAAGATATTTCCAAGGTAGTCCCGTGATAAGGATATCAGGATCTGATGATGGAAGACCAGAGAAATCAAGGGGAACTTTCAAAAATCGTAGGGGCTACTAGTGCATTTCTTAGAATTTTCATTAAGTATTTTAAAGCACTAAAATTTAATAAACTCCTCAACAATTCACAGCAGCTTCCTTGTGTTTCGGCTTGATTAATTTGTATTGATAAGAACTTTACATCTAGATGGGTTGTGACTGTCATAAGAACTCTGATGATGAAGACAAAGGCCAGGAACTCTTCAACGGTTTACAGTAGCTACTTTGTGTTTGGACTTAATTCATTTATATTGATGAGAACTTTGCAGCCATTGGGTTAAAATAATGGTCTGCAGTAAATCTGATGATGAAGACCATAGGCAGTTGAGGGAATTCTTCAAAATTACGGGTAAAATTTAAAGTAAACAAAAATTACGTGGTTTTTCAACTATAAAGGGTGTCTCTGACATCGACGCACAAACGAGTACCATGGATCCAGTACATGATTCTGAACACAGATATATTTCTGATATCTATGATTCTGAACCCCCCAGTGGCGGAATTTTTCGTCGGCTTTTTCATGATTTAAAAAAATATATATGTAGTTTTTTTCTCTTTAGACCGTTCATAATTGATATACTTTAATAACCCAATAAGATTTTAAAGTAAAAATTAATTAATTCGTTAATTACATAAAAAATCGCAATGAAAACAAAACTCAAAAAACTATCTTATCAGATGATTTAGTAGAGTTCACATCAGGAATCAACGTCATACCTACAAATCCGTACGGCGGCACGCTTGCAATGTTCAAAGGCCGAGCCGATACATTTTTTTAAACACTGTTATTTCTGTAACCGCTCATTAACCATATAAATGACTATCATAATTTTATTAGTGGCATGAGGTGTAGCCTTCTCGCGAAGTTTGCGTTACGATATCAGATACACCCTGTATTTGCGTCAGCTTCCAGTCTGACTGGATGCAATTGAATACATAGTACTTTTCACAACAAAAAAGTGTAAAATAAAAACTTTTTTCCAAAAAAAAAAAACAACCGGCTTCCAAAAACCGCTAAAAAATGAAAAATAACTAATTTCGGATGTCGGTGTCCTTCATAAAGTAACGCGTATTTTCATTATCGCTCGGTTTTCTTATAATTCTTTCCTTCTCTCCATCCTGCACTAATATCTATTTTATGAGTTTATAACACCTTTGATATTAATCGATTGAGATAGTTTTTGAGTTAAAATCCGCTGTTCTAACATATTTGATGTAGGCGAATTGTATTATTAACGATGTATGTAATTAATTGCTGTAGCAGGTAACATGTATGCCGCGTATTGTTTATATAATGTGAGCACACGATCATGTTATGTATACACCAGAGGTAGATGTACAACATTATTAAGTAACTTTTTTACTAGTTATTGAATAGATGAAGAGGGACGTCTGTGTAAGACGACTAACATTCCACGATGTACATCTTATACAGTTTAAGTATACATGAGATAATTAGAAGAAACTTGGAATTTATTGTATTTTTCTTATTTTTTTAAGTATAACAGCATTGTTCTAAGTCTTTTTGGCCTCGCCAGGATTTTTCTTTGAATAGGACAGACTTTTTTTTGCTTTTTGTTGGATGCAATATTGTTAGTTTCAAATGGTTCAATTTTATTGTTTCTTAATCCGTACGTGTCGCAAAAAATAACTTAATACTTCATTCTTTATTACTAGCCAATCTCTCGATGTACAATAATATATTTAGGTCCAGATCTACGTTTCCCGTACTTTGTTCTACCGTGACCCGGTTAATTACATACACATCCTTAGTGTCCAACGTAAGTTTTTGGACCCCAATTAAAATCATTATTAAGTAAAAAAAAAGAACTAAAACACAAATTTTGCTAATATGTAAGTATTATAGTACAATAATACACGAACGGGTGTCGGAAGGGCTACAAAGTGCATCCCTCCCGACCCCCGCGCTCTCCATAGAATACCTACAATTACAATACCTTCGCCGCCAATCCGCCCTTCGAGCGATCGTCATTGTCTCGTTAGTTAAGAAATTAAATCGACCTAGAACTTATTTAAAGTCGCAGCATTGCCTCCGTAATTTAAAAATTTTATTTCGGAAAAATAATAAATATCCATATAGTCTTAGTACAAGTAAAGCCTAATGTAAGTAATAAATTAACTAAAGTGGATCTGGACTCCCATCCACCTACGTAAGAGGGGCGAGTCCCACCGATCCGAAAACAAATTCAGGATGCCATTGGAGGAGAAGCGTAAGCGCGCCATCATGGAAGCACAAAGTTTCCGCATGATCGCGGCGAACCCGTTGACCCTCGCCTCCGCGAACATCCCTGACGCGCTACAGCGCCACGGCAACCCGGTATTTAGTGCCGGGTCTCGACCCACCGGATGGGAAGTGCTGGTCCAGACTGCGCTAATTCACAAGGCACACAGTCTGCGGTTCAAATAATTAACGTAGAGCCAATTTTATAGTTGACTTTTCTGCGTGCAAAGTCTAGCTAAAATCTTTGACAAAGATATGGTGATAAATTATTATATAATTTTATACGGCAACAACTTTCTACCTATATGTATAATGACATAAAGCCTTAGAGGCAATCCTTTCGGTTTTGCGAAGGAAATCTAGTAATATGAATACTTAGATAAGTTTCACATGACCTTGTGTAAAGGAAAAGGTGCCATCGGCGTTGTCATAGAAAGCGGGTAAGCGTTGCAAAACTGGAGTGACGACACTTCTTGCAGCGCAACTGATTCTGCAAAATGGTTTCTATTTGTATCATGTTTACATTTCGTGTTACCTACTATCTAGCACATTATCCCCTTTATTCATATACGTTGCTTAAAGTTAACTAATGATAAGTGACTATTTAAACATACAGTTTTGACGTTTTAACGTCATTTAACTTTATTCATCATCATCATCATCAAACTTTTTATCGTCCCACTGCTGGGCACAGGTCTCTTCTCATACAGAGAAGGATTGAGCGTAATCACCATGCTTGTTCAATGCCGTTTTGGCGATTTCAGATTTAAAGTCCAGGTTTCCTCAAGATGTTTTCCTTCACCTTCAGTCATTGGTATCTAAGATATACTTAGAAAGTACATTTATAACTTTAGAAAAGTTACATTGGTAGGTTACTTGCCTGATCTGGAATTGAACCCGCGCACTCATACTTGAGAGGTCGGTGTTTTAACCACTAGGCCACCACCCATCTTTTATGAATAAACACCATAGTGTTTAAGGGGTTTATTCATAAACGATGATTAAAGTTATGTGATGCGCAAACGTCAAAAATATATGGTTAAACAATCGCTAATCACTAGTTAACTTTAAGCAACGTTTATAAATAAAGATGTACATGTTGCATGCTGTTGTCTTCTGTAATTGAGGAACACACATAAAAGAGCTTTCCTCTATTTTGTATTTATCCCTGTAAATAAATAAATTAATTATTAGTACAGAAACTTATAGTTACGAGTAAAAATGTTTATAATATTATAATTATGTCTTTCAACATTTTTTTTGGTAAGTCAATTGTAGGATAAGTTTATTAATATTATTCTCCTATTTAAGAAGTACGATTATTGTAACTACATGGACCTTGCGTCCTCGTAAATTCCCTTTGTCTACCATCTAACTGCCTACTCCTGAGGGATCAGACCTTATGTAGGCATGTGTTAGGTGACAGGTGGCTTTAATTAAAAGCTGCCCTCCCTGATGTAAAGTATTTCTACCTAATTACTTTCGCTAAGTCTGTCACTGTCTTTATCTAAAAATAGTAACTATTCTAAATTATTAGTGAGTGGAATGAACTATAACTCTTATGGTAACGACCTATGAAAACCGACTCTTGTTAATCTTCTTTGTATACTCTTAGATTTTCTATGAGACCAACCCAGAATTAGAGAAAAAAAATCAGCTGATCCATTTACTTTTCTTCACACAACTCGATATAATTTATGTATCAAGTAGTGATTAATTCTTAATGAATTACTAATTCATTCGTACATGTCTAAGTCACTGGACTCCGATTCTCACTCCAAAGCGGCTGGACCGATTTTGAAGAAAATTTGTTGTGTGTTTGAGTGGGCCCCCAGACGGTTTAGAGTTATAATTGAACCCGAAAAGTGCCCTTACGATGGATTTCTAGGAAACAGGACATATGTCCAGTCAGCTAGGTAGATTATGTATACATATTTGGAAACAAAAAATCGTAGCCTGATTATGCTCATCGAGAGAAGATGTCGATAGCTATAAGCGTTAAGAATTAAGAAGGGCGATATGTGCTGCAACTATGTTGAACGAGAAATCACTGAAATAAAATCACTGTAGTCCTCATTGCTCTCAATACAGTGACGGAAATATCGCGAGGAAACCATTACATCGAAGAACCAGAAGAATGTAAAATCTACCAACCTACGCCGAGAAGAAGCCCACCAGACTGAACAAACATTACAAGCTGATTAAGTCCCGGTGACGTGACTATGTGGCATAGTCATTCATGTATTACTTACGTATGTTATATTTGTAAGTAACATCGTTCAAATTCCGTGTAGGAAGGCGCGTGTTTAAACATTCACAAATATGAGATGAAGTATGCCAGTAAGCCTTTTGATATATTATTCACAAAAGCGATCATGACATTCGGCTTAAATAGAAGACGGTTTCTGTACAATTAATTATATCAAGGGGATCCTCTTTTCATACACAATGGCTTCGTAAAGTTAGTTAACATTTTTCCATTTCAGCTGTGATGTCAGATTAAGATTTAAATAAAATAAATCAGGTACTACTAAGGGCTAAGTTTTTATTGTAAGTCGTAGGTAGTTGAATTTATCTTTTTCAGGTGGATAGAGAGTAGAGTGGCCTTTGCCTAGCAGTGGGAAGTTAATAAATAAAAAAAGTTGAATATGTCAATAGAAACGTCAACTTCAACTCTTGATCAATGGCTCCTATGGAATAGATACCAAAATTTTGCCAATAACACGTGTAACAAATTATAGTAACTCTTCGAAAATTTTATTTCACAATAATGGCGGATATCGCGAATGACAGTCGAAAAAGACGGTCGTGTGAACCGTCTACGAGGGCGGTTTGAGGCAAAGTCATGATGTGGCCACTATGCTGCGATATTTCAATATTCTTTATGAATTATTTACTGAATGCACTTTTTACTACATAAATCACGCGCCTTTATTCAGTAAACGACACTCCGTAGAGTAGTAAACGTCATTCAAAACTCCCTCAATAGAAACGTTAGCAGTTAAAATATTTGTTCACTAGAATTTTAAACTAAATAACGTGTCACTATTGAAGTGGAAAAATGTCAACTAACATTGGAAGCTACTGTAATTATTTGCGAAGAAATTAACTCAATGTTATTGTAGGTGTATAACTAAATAGTGGTCGATTTTATTAAAATGGATAAAAAATACGATTTGTAGTATTTGTACGCCGAATTCATCTAACCTTATTCTGCCAATCGGATTAGCGGAATTCGAAATTTGACCGGTAATCCTGAACAGAAGCGGCGTAAGGCGTGGGCGACGTGGGCCACCGCTTACGGCCTCGCGCCTTCAAATATTTGTAGGCATTGCTTCAAAGCAAGAAAAAAAAAAAGATATACTGCAGCCACATTTGGGCTGGTGCTGCTAAGTGTCACCTAGCTACTTTGGATTCAGTGGAGAGGCGTGCGAAGAGGCTGATTGGTGACCCTGATTTAACTCGAGTTGGTCTCCAAAGCCTAGAGCACAGACGTATAATAGCCAGCCTTTCGGTGTTCTATAGGATACATTCTGGGGAGTGTGCGAGGGAATTGCACGATTTAATTCCCCCATCTCCGTTCCACCATCGGACGACCCGTCGTACGGCGAGTTTCCACCCCTATGTTGTTAACACCTCTACGATCCGGACGAAGCGTTTCGCCTCCTCCTTTATACCGCGTACATCGAGGGACTGGAACAATCTGCCGGCGGCGGTGTTTCCGTCGGACTACAATTTGAGTGTCTTCAAGGCTAGAGTGAATAGGCTCTTAATAAACTAGTGCGCTTTACCATCAACGATTGCGTCACTGCTTACCATCGGGCAGAATTGCGATCAAGCGCTGGTTTATACTTTAATAAAAAAAAAAATATATATAAATTAATTTGGAATTTTTATTAATTAATTTAAAAAAAAATATAAAAAATTTAAAAAAAATTTGGGATATTTTTTTAAATATTCAGCCATAATCAGACACAGAATTAAGCAACAACATGGTTTAAGTGACGAACATTATACTTTGCCGCAATATCCCTTTAAAAATAACCACTAAATCAAAAAATCTGAAACTGTCAACATTTTAAAATATGTTTACATGATATTTAACCGATGCATAAATCAATTTATTGGTATTGTCATCTCCACCTAACAATACGACCTTTAATTTTTCATTAATTTTAATCTAATTTGTATTTTTATCAATTAAAACTTGAGAGTGTTAATTATTTTGTTTTTTTTTTATTACAGGGCCTCGCGAACTTTGTCTTGCCCACATCAAATTTAGGTCTTGCCCCGCCTCTGATCCTGAATAACGTAATAGTTTAACGAGATATCAATATTGATGGGTAGGTACTCTTCCTATTAGCCGGCTACATTGCACTACTGAGTAAAGATCGTAAGAGTTCAATATACCAATTTATTTTGGCTTCATCGGCTACTCGAAATCTTTCCATAGTTTGAGACCAAACAAGAAATTTATTTCAACTTACTTCGTTAAATATATCCACACAGCTTTGCATCATCAACCTTTTTTCATCGTCCCACTGCTGGGCACAGGTCTCCTCTCATACAAAGAACGATTGAGCGTAATCACCACGCTTGCTCAATGCGGTTCAAAGTTCAGGTTGCCTCAAGACGTTTTCCCTCATCTTGTAATCAGTCATTGGTGTCCAAGATATACTTAGGAAGTACATATATAACTTAGAAAAGTTACATTGGTACTTGCCTGACCTGGAATCGAACCCGCACACTCATACTTGAGAGGCTGGTGTTTTAACCACTAGGCCACCACGTCTGTTCAACCTACCAACCTACCTACCTATGATGTAATCTAATTAGTCCTCTACATTTTCCTCACAGTTCTATCTTTTGCGATTGCCCGCCAGTCCTTACTGTAGCAGTCAAGCTCCCACTGTCTTTGCCTTTTTTTTTAAATTATAAACTAGCGCTTGACCGCAATCCCGCCTTGGTCTGCCGCGGCTCTCTGAAGTGTCTTATTTTTTTAAAAAAGGTAAAAGGTAGCAGAACACGCACAGATTGCGAAAATCGTCCTGTATATGACAAAGCGAAAATGGACAAGAAATTCTCCGATAAACGGCAGGCAAGCTAAGATGGATTAGTAGGGTTCGTCGTGTACAAATGTTTATGCTTATGTACTAAACATCTTCATTTCTTTATTCAGTATGGAGATAATTCGAGCGACAACAAGATAATGAGGATACTTTCGTTTAAAAATGCCCCGAGAATAAATTCTCTAGTGCGTAGGTAAAACAAAAAGTAAGATAGATAATTTATACAATGTCTGACATGAAATATTAAGTTGAACGTTAAAGTAAATTGCTAAAGCTACGGTTTCAGCGGCAGCCGCCACTTAGCGGCAACAGCGAAGGCTGTCATGAAAATGATAGCAACGGGACTTCACTGTGCGTTGTCAAAAAAACACGCCTTTCTAGGGAAACATACCAACTTATTTTCCATGTGACGGCTCACACGACGGATCACAAACAAACAGAGAAAGTCATCAAACTGGTATATATCCCTACGTCCATACCAAGTTTTAATTATTAAAATCTAATGAGGAGTACTTAGTGAGCACAAACCGCTAAGTAATATTTTGAATTAATTAATGGGTAATTTTCAAACCATTCATGAAAAACTTCAATGTGAACAACCCTACAGTTTTAGGAACCATCATGAAACATTAATTTATCTGGCTAAGTCCAGTTTAAACCTGGCTGGGTTTTATTGATTAACACTGGTTCCATCCATAATTAAGACTAATATAATTATTATTCAAGTTCGTAGGTAAGGCTTGCTTTACCACTTTTAATAAAGGAATTTGTTGCTAGTTAGAATTTGGTTTTGGTCAGTTAGTAAGCTTATTCCTACCTCCTACGAATATTAAAAAAGCAATAGTTTGTGAGGATGTATGTAGGGATGGATATGTGTTGCTGTTTCATGCAAATATTAAACGGCTTTGGTTGAACTTTGGCACACAGATGGTTTGTAACCCAGTAATGGCGCGGGGTGTAGCTAGTACACCATAAGCATTTTTTAATTTCCGTATGAGATAACATGCATATAGTCAGTATATAATGTGCTCATTGCTTAAACATAGGCCGCCTTTCTTTGAGAGGGATAAAATCCAACATCGGTTTCATCACGATATCTTTTTTTACCTTTTTGAGAGCAGTAGGGATTAAATTATTTACACAAAGTAAAGCTTGTGCCTCTTTTCGAGCCCCCGATTTAGGATTCCAAAGTCAAGTCCATCAATCAACACTGGTATCACGTGATATTCTGTATGTACCAGAACGAGATACTTAACTGCCTTAATCCCTTCGTTGTGTCCAATCACAACTATAGTTTCCTTCAATTGTTTTATCAAAATTCCTGTTTACAAAATTGCATCCGATGCAAATAATATTTGTGTGCAATTATATATTGCCTTATTGAGTCTCAGCAATGTTGACACCAGATGGTCTGTTCTGAAACAGATAAGCGATGGTATTGGGACTCGATCAAATTGTGTCAGTTTGTAATTATCACAGCCCTTGATTGTTGTAATCTCTGATTGATTAAATTAATAACTAATCTGAAGAGTTTAGGCAGATTATCTCAGAATAATCAAGGAGCTTTACTACAAACTATTTCTAGTAAAGCTCCTTGGTTTATTATTTGGGAAAATATACCTCTCTAATAACCACTTTTTCAATTGTAGATTGTTCTTCTGCTATGTCGGGACTTGTGGCTAAAAATAAGATTCGCATGGGTCGATCTTTAAGGTGAAGCAACGCTTCTCGAGGTGAATCCATAAATGGGTGACCATCCATAACATACGGAGGCCCCATCATGTCCCAGATTCCTATCTGGCCTCATGATGGGCGCTCGCCAAGCACGTGGTTGTGGTAGTCAGAAACCCGAACCTCTGAAAAGTCTTGCCAAGGGGTATCGAGTAATTGGGTTGCGAAAACTAGATAGGCAGTCGCCCCGTGTATGATATTGATTTCCTACTTTATCCGGTTAGATTGGAAGCTGACTCCAACATTATTTGCGAATAGCTTGGCAGATGGATTGGTTGTTGGCGGAATTGTGGGCAGCGAGGTTTCAAACCTTCGTCTTTAATATTGACGGAGTCGTAATTCTCTTGACCCATACGTATATATGTCGATCGCCTCCACTGATAGAGTTTGTCAACCAGTAATACGAACTAAACGAAATATTTTTTCCTAGAATCACATTACATTACAAAATAAAGTTCAAAACATTCATCATTAAACTCGGGTTACACTCAAACAGATTTGGCACAGATTTCACCACAACACGATTCTCAATTCCCCGTTTTCGCACTCAAAGTCGTGCCAAACCACTAAGTAGATTTACAGAGATAAAGTTTACAAAACTTATGTGCCCGACTGACGATAATCGTTTGTTTCAAACGCTAATCTCGACTGCCTAAAGATGGCTATAAACGAGTAGAACATTTACTTGTAATATAATCTTGAACAGCTGTTTCGTATTCCTTTACGAACAAAACAATGAAAACGCCGCTCAACGTTGTGTTATAACTTAAAAGAGCGATTTTGTGTATCAACTCATCAAGCTTGCACATCCGATATTTCAATGAAGAATAAACGCAACATAGAAAGGAAAGTTACAGGTGAATACCTCGCGTTGAACATTACTTCAAATACAAAATGTATTTGTGAAAAAATTATTTGCTCTGAGTACCGTGTACACAATACATGGAAATGCTTGTTAAAATTGAACTTTCGCTTGTATTGTACCATTCGTAAGAACGTTATATTATAATTATGGAAATACTCGAGAAATTTCTCTCAATCTCTCGTGCATACTTATTTTTAGAAATAATTTTATTTAATAAAGAAAAACAGACGTACGATCTCGCAAGTGTTGTTTTACAGTCTGATAAATTAACCAATCTGTACTAAAATAATCCTGATACTTGAAATAAAGTAAAATTATTTAATAAGATGTTAAAATACTCAAACAAAGATACATCCGTACATGGCATCGTATCTACTCTAACGTTACTCGAGCCTTGATGTTCAACGGGGTTCGTGGTAGTAGGAACATGAGTTTCAGCTTAGCTGCAAACATTCACCGCAATAACACGATGAATTCAATTCGCAATTTGCATAAGTTGCAGTTCTGTAGAACACGTACACGTACGTCGTGATGGCATACAAGTTACGAGGGAGTACTTGTAACATTCAACTCAATTGAGTGCACTGGTTTATACGATAATAACTAAATGAAAACACAAACTCTTGCTTATTCTACAGAAATGTGTTTCAAATCAAGATAATACGCTTTCTTTCTTAGATTACTTATTTTATCTTATATATTACCGACTGTCTGTTGACATAATGAAGTCAATGGTGGCTGTCGATGAAAACGTAAAAAAGAAGAAAGTTTTAGGCCTCTGTCATGCATAGGATCTTAGTATTATGGTGATGTTTTGCATGAATGTGACGGTTTTCCTCAACATGTTATATTAGGTCCTTACATATGAAATTGGCGTTTTGTCGTACTGGTCGTACCACTTTGATCTCAAATATCTCCTCTTTGGTTTATAAATCCAAATTCAAATTTAGCTATTTACTCATCAATTTGTGTCTCGAAAACTGTATTTCTTTTGTTATTTTTTTTTTTGGTTTTTTCTCTGCGTCTTTGAGTTTACAAAATGGAAAATTTTAAATTTCGCGTTATTTACGAGTTCTGTCGTGGCACCAGTGCTGCAGAAACGGCTCGAAGAATTAATGATGTGTATGGCTGTGGTGTCGCTAGAGAAAGCACAGTGCGTTTGGCTCTAACGTTTTCGTTCTGGAAATTTCAACCTACATAACAATCCTCGTGGACGGCCGGATACCAATGTCGACAATAAAGAATTGAAGGCTATTGTGGAAACGGATCCATCGCAAACTAAGTCCGAGTTAGCTGCAGGCTGCGGTGTTGGTGATAAAACTGTTTTAATCCATTTGAAATAAATTGGGAAGATAAGAAAGCTCGAAAAGGGAACTTCATGAATTGAGTGAAGCAAACCTGCTGGGTTACATTACTGAATCGGCGCAATAATGAAGGGATTTTAAATTGAATCATTACCTATGATGAAAAGTGGATACTGTACATTCTACAACAATAGGAAGCGCACACCGCAATGGCTGGACCCCGGTGAACCATCCAAATTCGGCCCCAAGAGAAAATTTACTAGAAAAAATTTATTGGTCAGCGTTTGGTGGATTAGTGCTGATGTGGTGCACTACAGCTTCCTTAAATCTGGCTAGACGACGCTTCCTTAAATGTTTTTTTTTAGAAAAGGCATAAACGAACTATCTATGAGATGGCAGAAGTGCATACATTGCAATGGATCAAAATATATTATATTAAAAACATAAACGACTTTTATTCCTCCCATGCAAAACGCCAATTTCATATGTAAGGACTTAATACTTTTTATGTGTTTGTGTTCTTTTTCGCCTACCGTAAATAAAAATATTTTCTTTCTTTTTTATATTATCTCCATCAAGGTACAGGACTAACTGCGTAGTTTGGAACTCACTGGCAACTAACATTGATGTAGCCTAGCTATAGGTTTTCAGCCAATTATGCTATTTTATTTATGATTCAGCTGTGTATATCTGTATAATAATGATAAACAAGTTATATTTATATCTCTCTCCCTATTATTTGGGATCTTTTCTTCCATTCCTGACCTCTATCAGTTGTTATTTAGTATTAATCTTTTATGATCTCTTAGAGATCATCATGCTGAAACTTGCATATTTAAAATTATCCTTTCTGTTCAGCTGATTTCTTTTCGGCTCAGCTCTGTTAGAAAATTGTTCAGGTAAAAACTTTATTTCTTTTGCAATATTTTTATGTGCATGGGATTCTAAATTAACGTCGTTATTCTTGTCTGTCTGTGAGTCCGTTGTTAATCTTTTATAACGGATGATGATGCGGATTTCAACATCACTTAGAGAGTGAATTCCTGAATATTTGTATGTATGATACATTAATGTTAAATAGGCTAAGAAAACCTCGATGTTTTGCAAAGTCCTACACTTCGTATGACGGAAAATTGCCCGTGATCGTCCTACATTTCTATACCAGCACCCTAATTGGGCACGTAAGACACTATTACTATGAGATGGAATCATTTTGATGCACATTGTTAATCCATTACTCCATGTGTTCGAAAATGTGTCTGCTGAACAATGTAAATAACGCAATGAATGTTGTTGAATTGTCAAAATGAAGCCTTATTGCTACTAATAGTGTGTTACGCAATTGGGTTGTATCCTAAAAAAATATTTAATTTTCATCAGATAGGTTTATAAAAAATATTGAAGACGTATTTTAAATTTTTTCTTTCATTCAAATACTTAGGAAGATATATTGATTTGAAATGTCGCATGACGTCACGTCGTGGTACAAAATATACCACGGCGTGGCGTAATTAGCCTCCACTCCGTAACTTTAATACGCTATATCTCAGTAGTTTTTGGTAATTTCGACAAAATAAAAAATACGGGTCTCAATTTTTTTTATTAACATTAAGATGAACTAATTATTTTTTTGATTTTCTTACCTTGGATACATGTTATTACCCTGCTGGTCACATGTCTGACACAGGTATTGTTACAATAAGTTCAACAGAAATGAAGGTGGATTTCGTCAAGTTCTAACAAACATTATTAAAGGCCGTATAGCCATTGAAATTCAAAAGTTAGGCGCCTTTGTGTGTGGCGTCTTTGATCTATTTATTCGTACATACAAAACCGTATTGTTAGTTACTGTATGCTATGTCCTTCTAGATAAGTTTGTAGTCACTGTGTGTAAGGCTTATTGTGTGTTTATCTCTGAAATTCTTGTGATAAAAGCAAGTAAAAGATAACAACGGCAACAATATTTAAAGAGAAAAAAGTAAACACTTTTGGCAAGTATATAAGTTTTCACTCAAAGAGACAAAATACAAACCGATTACCGTCACGATCCAGCTTTATATGTACCCACTCACCCACTGAATCGTCGTGGGAAATCTAAAAGGAAAACAAGTATAAAGAAAGCTCCTTTTCGTTAAATATTCATATTTTAATAACATAGGTAAACTCCTTTGGATTTCAAATTCTTCTCCCATCTCACTGGTAACAATTCCAAATTTCACACAACCAAGTCAGTCGAGATTAATCCTGACTTACGAGTTGTGTGTTGTAAGTTCGAACCCAGGTAGGTACTTTGTGGAAGTTATTTCATCATAACTGCTCCCAAAATGACGAAGGAAGACATCATGAGGACTCGATGAGTGAATTTACACGCGGTAGAAGTAAAACCTTCAAAAATTTTGGTTTCAAGATAATGAGACAAATATATAATGCTTCCTATCTCATTTTCTCCCACATTAAACCTTATCAAAAGTATCTGTCTCTTTTTGCCTGTCGCTTTTTCGTTTCTTCGAATTTCAAATTACAACTATGGTAAAGAAGTTTTCTCTGCAAAATTCGAAGACATGGCCCTGAGTCCGCGTTGTTACGATCCATGCCCTATTACGGAGAGGACGCCTATGTCATCAATCTGGCTTCTCATCCCATCAATCATCAAAAAGTAACTATGTATAATGTAAAACACTATACATACATAGTTTCTAGAAATGAAAACCACAGAAGGACATAGCATGATCTCTGACCTTCACAACCGACACACCTTAGTAGATCTCGTGAAAGAGACGCGAAAAATATATTACCGACACTTAATCTGATCCATTTGTAGTTTCACAGTTGGCTGGCGATTAAGCGCCTCACTGGCGGATATCACGCGTCAGATATACCCAAAGTAATGACATGAGACCTTTCCCTGTTTGAAAAATCAGTCACGTCGATCCTTGATGTTGTACAAGACCTTTTTGGATCTTTTTTGGTATGACAGGATTATTACTGTTGTTCTATCTTTCTGTACCTATTTATTCATTGCGATTCCTTCAATCACTTGAGGTGGGAGCATTAATTACGTGGGTTAACTATTGTGTTGTGATTTATGGAGCTCTTGGGTTTGTTTTGATTGGGAAGCTTATTTAATCTGTGCACAATGACGACGGTGAACGAATGATTTTGATTATGATTCGGTTATGCAAGTTTGTAAGGATAAATAATGATTATGTTAATAAAACCGACCAAGTTCAAGTCAGATATGCGTACGAAGGGTTCCCTAATTTTATCTATAACAACTTTTTGTTAACTGCCCAGCCGGTCAAGCTGGTAACAGACAGACAAGCAGACAGTGGAGCCTAATTAATAGGGTCTCGTTGTTATCCTTTGGGTACGAACTCCTTATAATTAGGTAAGTGTGCATGCCAGAGAAATTGACACCCAAACTGATTTTTTGAACTCAGCACATAATTCCAGACGTAGAAAGAGGTTGGAAGATTTAGACTACTTCATAGATCAAATGAAAATATCATGCCTTATTATGACGCTTGATGTATGTTAGTTGTAGAAACCTTTTAGGTATCCAACATCTGACCTCTATGCCAACTGTAAAGTCCTAACAGTACGGCAGCTGTTTGTATTCAAGACAATAATGAGGATACACAAGTCCATTCCACCCCCGGACCGCACCAAACGCATTCAAGTCTTACCCAACACCCAGCACAGAACCACTTTCGCTCGACACCAGTTCTATATTCTTGGTTACTATTTGTATAGAAAAATTAATAATCAACTAAAAATAATGGATCTCAATTCTCACAACCTAAAAAACAAACTGACTGAATGGCTAATACAAAAAGACTACTCATTCACGGAGTCCTTACTTACATTTGTGGAATAATCCCAATAACCTATAGACTTCCTGGTCCATGCTCCATACAAGTACACTTATTTATCTACCAATAAGCCCTTTCCCTGCATACTCACACTGTCTCGCTCACACGCAGCCTTAAAAGTACATTCACTCTCAAATACTCACCACTCATACTCTTACACATCATACAATACATGCACTCTCTCTCATATCTACACTCAAACAACGTACACACCAGAACACATATAAGTCTCACATATGTCTTACCTTGTTTGGCTGCTTAATCAGGAATATCACGGAACGGAATCGCTTTCAACCTACACAATACAATAATATCCACTCTTTAAGTGTTATCCACCTTTGTACATACATACATTCACTTCATCATTATTCACTACACCACAAACACTTCCTAAACATAATCAATCACCAAACACTCACTCTTACTCCATTCAATCTCACTCTTCACCATCTCATTCTCACACTTTAATGTTTATAGTTTTAAAGTCACTAGCTCAAAATTCATTGCATTATAATTATAGCATACCCTGTAACTGGACACTGCCCCCTAAGATACAGGCCTAGCCTAGTTTAGGGGACAGGGATAAACCTATTTGTAACTACCTTTTGTAATGCAGTTTTATTGTATACGATAAGTGGAAAATGTATTTTTTTTGTCACAATAAATATTATTATTATTATTATTATTCCTTTATTTCACTGTATATACATATAAATTACATTTTTAAATATTTCTATATAAACAACACATAAAAAACATTTAAAAATATAAAAAATAGTAGCCCACCGGCATCGGGAACAGGGTCCAAGCTACCGGCGGTCAGGGCTCCAGAGAGAGGAACTTCCTGACAATGCGAGCCGTGTCTAGAAGTACAGCTTTCTGAATCAAGCCTTTGATCCAGCTGCCTAACGAGAGCCTCTTGAGGTGTTGGTCGAGGCTCTTGGCTATTAAGCCATTGGCTGTCACGACTATCGGTACAATGATTGCTGAATCCACCTCCCACATGTCGACAACCTCGTGAGCCAAGTCAAGATACTTGATTTGTTTATCTTTCTCGGCTTTCACGAGGTTCTCATCATGCGGGATGGTTATGTCAACAATCATTGCACGCCGCTCTGATCGATCCACCATCACTATATCAGGCTTATTGGCAACAATAGTCCTGTCAGTGATGATGGATCGATCCCAGTACAATGTGATATGGCCATTTTCGAGAACTGGGTCGGGCATATACCTGTAGTACGGCACCTCCGATTCCACAAGGTTGTATTTGAGAGCAAGTTGCTGATGAATTATCCTGGCTACAAGGTTATGTCTATGCAAGTACTCTCCGTTAGCTAGACGAGAACACCCAGAGATTATATGCCTTATTGATTCCCCCGGCCGGTGACATGCCCGACAGATGTCAAGTGTGCCGTCTTTCACAATAAATCTCCGGTAATTGTTCGTAATCATAACTTCGTCCATAATTGCACATACAAAACCTTCGGTTTCCCCAAAGAGGTCACCGAATCGTAGCCAGGCCACGGACGCTTGTAAATCTACATCAGGCCCGTGTAGGGCTCTGAAAAAGCGTCCGTGAAGCTCCTTGTTCTTCCATACCTCCATGCGATCATTGGTGTCAAGCACTACTGGTTTACGCCAGTTCTCTTTAGCCAAGGAGAGCGGAGTGAGGCCCTTGTCAACCGCGACCACATCTCGATGCATCCCCACGTCGGTTTCTAGAAAATATTCCCTGAGACTGCATACCTCGCGATTGTGGAGGGTCTTAGCGTTTAAAAAGCCACGACCTCCACATTTTCGCGGGATATACAGCCTCATAACCGATGATCGTGGGTGATGCAATCGATTTGCAGTCAGCAGCGTGCGGACCCTCTGATCCAGGGCGTCAAGTTCGGTTTGAGTCCATTTGAGTATGCCGAAAGAGTACATCAATACCGGCATGACCCAACCGTTGAAAGCGCGCACCTTGTTTCCGCCTGATAGAAGACTATTAAGTACTTTTTTCAGGCGGCCAAAGAAGCGTTCCTTCAACGATTGCTTCATGTCAGTAACATTGATGCCCAACGCTTCCGACATACCCAAATACTTATAGGTTTCGGATGCGGAGAGGGCTCTAAGGTTTATGGAACTCGTGAGTTGGGTTCCCACGGATTCCATAATCTCTCCTCGCTTTACATGCATGACCGCACATTTGTCCACACCAAATTCCATCCTAATGGAGCTACTGAAAGTTTCAGTAATTTTCAGTAGCTCCTTCAGTTGTGAATTGTTGGGAGCAAAAAGTTTCAGATCATCCATGTAAAGGAGGTGCGATATAACCTGACCACCTCTCCTCAACCGGTAGCCTAGACCTGAATCCTCCAATAGTGTGCTCAGAGGATTCAATGCTAAGCAAAACCAAAGCGGACTCAAACTGTCGCCCTGAAATATACCTCGCTCGATCCTTATCGGTTCGCTATTCCTCTGAATATTTCGACATCCTGGATAGCGAAGGACTGTCCTCCATTGCCCCATACACGTCATCAGGAAGGTGCGTAGAGTTGTATCCACTTTATACAACTCCAGCACCCGCATGAGCCATGTATGTGGCACTGAGTCATAGGCCTTCTTATAATCTATCCAACATGTCGAAAGATCCTTTCGGGAACGACGAACTTGTTGGCTAATGGCCACATCAATGAGGAGTAGCTCCTTAGTACCACGGGACCCGCTCCTACATCCATTTTGAGAGGCAGACATGATGGCGTTGCTGTCAATATGTTTATTAATTTTAGTTTTCAAAATGGATGTAAGAACTTTATAGACCGTCGGTAAACAGGTGATCGGCCTATAATTTTTGGGTTCCGCGGTGCTACCTGATTTATGGAGCAGGTGGGTTATTCCAGTAGTTAGGAACTGAGGTAACGAACCAGACACTAAAGCAGTCTGGAATTGAGATGCCAAGCGAGCGTGCGACCTTGGAAACCATTTTATCCAAAAGTTATGCAGTCCGTCCGGTCCTGGAGATTTCCAGTTAGGTAACGGACGGACTGCATGAGCTACATCTTGGGGGCAGATGGTAATAGCCCCCATTTCAGGTATTGGATCGCAGGCTCGCTCGACATCCCGAGCCCAGTCACCTTCAGTGTGACTGACAGGCACCGACCAGATACTGCGCCAGAATGAACACATGGCTTCATCATCCGGTAGGCACGTGTCAGCCACACCTTGTTCTGGTCGTTCCCAGTCCCTATAAACCCACCTTTGATTGCTCTGGAAGGTGCGATTCTGGGTGTATCGTTCTACTCGTCGTTTATATCGACGGATACGGTTCGCCCATGCATACACTTTCTGCTTCAGGAAGTCGATGCGCTCCGTGACACGGGCCATATAATTCTCAGGGCTGGTATTTGTATCTGAGAATGCCCGCCTCACAAAGCGCATCACTCTAGGACGAGTATTACCCTCCCTGAAGCAGATTAGTTTACCGATGAGTGCTCTGGCCCCACCAATACGACGTTCAATCCTGTACTGCCAAGCTGGTACTACTGGTTTCGGTCGTGTAGCTCTGGAGTCATTGTGAAATTTGACATGAGCTACACGACAAGCTGCTACAGCTGCGCAGTACAGGATTGAATGAGTATCAGTGAGGTCCTCACAGGTATCAAAATAATTTGATAACTGCGCATCCAGAGCAGCCATCAGCGCCCTATTTCTGTTATGCATGGGCAAACGTGGCAGGCGTGGTCTAACTTCTGCCGACATGTAACGGTATTCCCGAATCGCAACCTCCAAAGCATTCCTTAATTCCTCATTGCACTGGGTACTTACATTTGTAGCCCTATCATTACTCCCCTCGTCAGTATAGTTTGTTGACTGCGGTGGTATCTCCGCAGTCTGCGACTGGTGAGCGATGACACGGCTACTCTGCATTTCAGTTCGCAGGCGATCAAGCACAGTATCATCCAACATATGATTACGCTGGATAACCCGTACCTGATCCGACAGTCGTTGTGCCGAAACGTTGACAGCTGGTTCAAGCACCTGAAACAGAGAGAGCATTCGAACACGGTACGCGGTCAGGTTGTTTCCTCCCTCTGTAGCCCCATAGTATGAGCGCATGACATTTTCGTTGATGGATTGTGTCCATCTCATGCGCTGCACACTTCCGCCGGGAGCTGGGACCCTGTCAGAAGCCGATGGGCCTCGAGGTCCTAAGCGATCCGGCGGCCGGCGTCCTCCCCGTCGGCGAACAGGTGGTGGCGTCGTCGGCGGAGAGAAGTACTCGTCGCTCGAGCTCGACGCAACTGCCGCGGCCGGGGTCATCACAGCACTTACAGTGGGGCTGGAGACCGGCGGCGGCGAGGCGGAGCTGAGCAACGAGTCCGGAGATGGTGGGCGTGCACGTTGTCTCGCGGCAGATCTTGTCAACATTGCATATCCATTATTCATATAAAATCCATATTAAATATTTTTCTTTTCTCGTTTTTGTCCACGGTGACATGACAAATGTCAGCTCCAACGGTACGGTTTTGTTCCACTAGAAAACTTCTCCATTGTGTACAGAGACTTTTTTAAGTAAATTTTAAATTATTTTAGATATGGGCTTGGGTTTTCTGTTAAAAATTTCACAATAGGGAAAAGAAAAAACTGATTTAAAATATTAAATATGATACTGATGAAAATATGATGTTGACGTTTACTGTGTTGCCATAATTTTAATTATAATAATAATAATCTTTATTATTATTTCGTTTATTTATATATATATACATATTAATTTACATTTTTAAATATTTATAAAAAACATAAAAACATTTAAAAATATAAAAAGTAGTGTTCCACCGATGGCGGGAGCGGGGTCCAAGCTACCGGTGGTTAGAGCTCCAGAGACAGGAACCTCCTCACGATGCGGGCCGTATCGAGGAGTACTGCCTTTTGAATCTGGCCTTTGATCCAACTGCCTAACGAGAGCCTCAATAGATGTTGGTCGAGGCTCTTGGCTATCAAACCATTGGCCGATACGACAATCGGTACAATGACTGCCGAGTTCACATTCCACATGTCAACAATCTCGTGCGCCAAGTCGAGATATTTAATTTGTTTTTCTTTCTCAGCTTTCACGAGATTCCCGTCATGTGGAATGGTAACATCGATAATCATTGCAAGGCGCGCTAATCGATCTATCACCACTATATCAGGCTTATTGGAAACAATAGTCCTGTCAGTAATGATAGACCGATCCCAGTATAACGTGACATGGCCATTTTCAAGAACTGGGTCGGGCACATACTTATAATACGGTACCTCAGAATCCACAAGTTTATATTTCAAAGCAAGTTGCTGGTGGATAATCCTAGCTACTTGGTTATGTCTGTGCAAATACTCGCCGTTAGCTAAACGAGAACAACCAGAGATAATGTGTCTGATGGACTCACCCGGGTGGTGACATGCCCGACACACGTCAACCGTCCCGTCCTTCATAATATATCTCCGGTAGTTATTCGTCAAGATAACTTCGTCCATAATTGCACAGACGAAACCTTCAGTTTCCCCGAAAAGGTCACCGAATCGTAGCCAGGATACGGAAGCTAAGAAGTCAACATCGGGCTCATGAAGAGCCCGATAAAATCGCCCGTGAAGTTCCTTGCTTTGCCATATCATCTTGCGGTCATCAGTGGTAAGTATTATAGGTTTGTGCCAGTTCTCTTTCGCCATGGATAGCGGAGTAAGCCCCTTGTCTACTGTGACCACATCAAGATGCATACCCACTACGGTTTTTAAAAAATGTTCTCTGAGACTGCATACCTCTCGGTTGTGGAGGGTCTTCGCATTTAAAAAGCCTCGACCCCCGCACTTCCGCGGAATATACAGTCTCATCACCGATGATCGTGGGTGATGCATCCTGTTTGCTGTCAGCAGTGTACGGACCCTTCTATCCAGGGCGTCGAGTTCGGTCTGAGTCCATTTAAGTATGCCGAAAGAGTACATCAAAACCGGCATGACCCACCCGTTGAAGGCGCGCACCTTATTTCCGCCCGAAAGAAGACTATTTAATACCTTCCTCAGGCGACCAAAGAAGCGCTCCTTCAACGATTGCTTCATGTCAGCATCATTGATACCTAACGCTTCCGACATACCTAAATATTTATAGCTCTCGAATGAGGAGAGGGATCTAAGGTGTATGGAATCCGGGAGTGTAATTCCCTCGGATTCCATAATCTGCCCTCGCTTTACATGCATGACTGCACATTTATCCACGCCAAATTCCATTTTGATGCCGCTACTAAAAGTTTCTGTTACATTCAGTAGCTTCATCAGATGCAATTTATTGGGGGCAAAGAGTTTCAAATCATCCATGTAGAGAAGGTGAGATATGACCTGACCGCCTCTCTTCAATCGATAACCTAGACCTGAATCCTCCAGCAGTGTGCTTAGAGGATTCAGAGCTAAGCAGAACCATAGTGGACTCAGACTGTCGCCCTGGAATATTCCCCGCTTAATCCATACAGGTTCATCATTCCTCTGGATCTGTCGACTCCCTGGATAGCGAAGGACTGTCTTCCATTGCCCCATACACGACTTAAGGAAAGTGCGTAGAGTTGCATTTATCTTGTACAACTCCAGCACCTTCATAAGCCATGTATGTGGCACCGAATCGTAGGCCTTCTTATAATCTATCCAGCAGGTGGAGAGATCCTTGCGGGATCGACGAACCTGTTGGCTGATGGCCATGTCTACGAGGAGTAGCTCCTTAGTACCACGGGACCCGCTCCTACATCCATTTTGAGAGACAGACATGATGGAGTTACTGTCAAGATGATTGTTTATTTTAGTTTTCAAAATGGATGTAAGAACTTTATAGACCGTTGGTAAACAGGTGATCGGCCTATAATTTTTGGGTTCCGCGGTACTACCTGATTTATGGAGCAGGTGGGTAATTCCAGTTGTTAAGAACTGGGGTAGCGAACCAGACTCTAAGGATGACTGGAATTGAGATGCCAAACAAGTGTGTGAACTACTTAACCATTTTAACCAAAAGTTATGCAGCCCGTCCGGTCCCGGTGATTTCCAGTTCGGTAACGAACGGACTGCTGTGGCTACGTCTGATGGTGTTATCAAAATAGTATCCATTTCTGGTAAGTTTTCACACCCTTGTTCAACATCCTGCATCCAGTCACCCTCAGTGTGACAAACGGATACCGACCATATACCGCGCCAGAATGCACTTGTGGTGGCATCATCCGGGCGGTACACGTCAGCCTCGTTTTGTTCTGGTCGCTCCCAAGCTTTGTATACCCACCTCTCATCGCTCTGGAACATGCGATTCTGCGTATATCGATCCACTCGCCGCTTATACCGCCGAATACGGCTCGCCCATGCACAAACTTTCTGCTTCAGGAAGTCGATGCGCTCTGTGACATTATTTATGTATTCTCGAGGGCTGATACCAGTCCCCGAGAATGCCTGTCTCACAAAGCGCATCACTCGTGGTCTAGTATTGCCCTCCCTGAAGCAGTATAGTTTGCCGATGAGTACCCTGGTCCCATCGACACGACGCTCGATTCTGCGTTGCCAGGCTGGTACGGCTGGTTTTGGTCGACTAGCTTCGTCACAATTTGGGAACTTGACTTTGGCTAATCGACATGCCGCTACAGCCGCGCAATACAGGATCGAGTGTGTATCAATGAGATCCTCGCTGCTCTCGAAGAAATTCTTGAGCTGCGAGTCCAAAGCACACACCAGCGCCCTATTTTTTTTGTGCATAGGTAGCCGTGGTAACCGGGGTCTAAGGTTGGTCGGGGTGGATCTATAGTCGCGGAACGCATCCTCCAGTGCGCTCCTCAGTCGGTCGTTATACTGGCTACTTACTGTTTCAACCCTATCATCCTCTTCTTCGACACGATTGGACCGCGGCGGAACAGCATCAATAATTGACGCTTGTGCCGCGGTCTGTGTCAGAGTCGGGGCGATTTGGTTGCTCAGTACCTCTGAGCGCAGCCTATCAAGTGCGATGTCGTCCAACCTGTGATTGCGTTGGATGACCCGCACCTGATCCGACAGTCGTTGGGCCGAGACGTTGACAGCTGGTTCCAGTGCCTGAAACAAAGACAGCATCCTTTCACGGTACGCAGTGAGGTTAGTTCCCCCCTCTGTAGCCCCGTAATATGCGCGCATGACGTTCTCATTCATTGTTTGAGACCATCTCATGCGCTGCACACAACCACCGGCAGCGGGGACCCGGCTCGGGGCCGGATGGCCCCTAAGTCCCAAGCTCGTCGGCGGCCGGCCTCTCCCCTGCCGACGTACAGGTGTTGGCGACGTCGGCGGAGAGAAATACTCGTCGCTCGAGCTCGACGCAACTACCGCGGCCGGTGTCATCACAGCATTCACAATGGGGCTGGAGACCGGCGGCGGCGAGGCGGAGCTGAGCGACGAGTCCGGAGGTGGTGGGCGTGCTCTTCGTGTGGCTGCTCGTGTCAACATCTTCATACTTTTCACATCTTTATTGTATAATATAGGATTTTGCAGGTGACATGACAGATGTCACTGATTTTCTATTTGTTGATGCATGCTTTCTTTTCATTTTAACGTCTTTGATTTATAAATAAGGTATTTTAAAAATTTGGTTTTGAATGCCACTTGTATATAAATATGTAAAATGCTTGTAATAATTTTATAATTAAATTCAAATATGAAAAGCTATAAAAAGAGATGTTGACATTGTCGTTGGTGTTGCCAGTTTTATTATTATTATTATTATGTAGTTTGAAACACCCTATATGCGAGCGCAGTCCGAGTCTTGCGGTCCAAGGACACACGAAATAGAGCGGAGACATCTTTACTACAGTTCATTCTGCCTAACTTAAAAATCTATACTATTAGTATAGATTACTAAAGCTTGAAGAGTTTGTTTGTTTGAACGTGCTAATCTCAGGAACTACTGGTCTGATTTGAAAAAATATTTTCGCGTTGGATAGCTCATTAACTTAAGAAGGCTTTAGGCTATATAACATCACGCTGCGACCAATAGGAGCGGAACATATAAAAAAACATATCGAACCTATGCGGGTGAAACCGCGAGGCGTAGCCAGTTAATAATTATTTTAAATATTTTCAAAAATCTATTTTCTTTTTAATATGAATGAAACTCCACGGTATCTACAGCCTGGCATACGTAGTGATGGCGCTATTTTGAATGATGACCATAGCGTGAGTCCAACACGTTATTATAATTATGACCAAACCTCGTAGTCTAACTGTTTGTATTCGGTTTAAAAAATTATCTTTAATAACCGAACAAAAATAATTTTTGACGCTTTTGGTTACAATCATATTATGTGCTCAATCAATGGTTTATACAGAAACATGTCGATTGTCAAGTTATATGTACTTTCTAAGTACCTATATCTTTGACACCAATGACTGATTACAAGGTGAAGGAAAACATCTTGACGAAACCTGGACTTTAAGTCTGAAACTGCCAACCCGCATTGCTCAATGCGAAATGAGCCTGCTCTTGAGATTGCTCAATGAGAAGGAGACCTGGTGCCCAGCAGTGGGACGGTAAAAAGGTTGATGATAATGTTGAGTGTCGAAGTACTTGGCACCTATATACCTAGTTATACAGACATCAAGTTACTACAATTTGTCTGATCCTTACTAATATTATAGGAGAGTGAGTTTGTTGGTTTGTTCCGCTTTCACGCCATAACTACTGAACCGATTGTTTTGAAATTTTGCAGACGTAAAGTTAGAACTCCGGATTAAATAATAGGGTACTTATTATCCTGGAAAAACATGATGTTCCCGAGGCAAATCAAAAAGCGCGATATAACCGAATTCCACCCGGGCGGAAAGCTAGTTTCTTATAAAAGATTTTACGTTTTATCAAACAAAAAGCAATAAGGTTCAAGATTAATTGGGAAAACTTGACATTTTATGGTAGCTTGACCTTCTGGCGTTTGTACTATCAAAACGTTTAAAAAGTGTCGTAGAGATACTATTGAGACGATACCATAAAAACCCTTCTCTGACAACGATGCCCGTTCAGTATTTACTTATTCGTCGATCAATCAGATCAAAATATTGATATTCTACCGCATCTGTTTACTTTGGGAGCCGACCCCAATAAGCTCGGCAAAAGGCCTGGCTTGATGATATTGATTGATCAATATCAAATAACGCGTGCCAGGAAAAGCGAAAAAAGGGCTACGACATTGTTTTATTTTCATTAAACAAAAATAAATTGAATACCTACTACTCCAAACAATCGTAAAGGAGGGTATTTTACCAATTGAATCATGTTCAAGAGCAGTCACTGTCAATATTCCAAAACAATACTGACATTGACAGCTCTTAATCACGGTTTAGAGTGCTGATCACGTTCATTTTCATTGGTGAAATTTGGCCTGAGTTATTCGAATTTAAACACTGACTTGGTTACACGGCTATAGAGGCAGACATATGATTGATTTATTAATGTTGTTACAAAAAACAATGAAAGTCATGCGAACACGAGCTTCAAATGTGATATAACGATAGACGTTATTATCGTATTTAAAATTATTTCCACTTCGCTGACAGTAAGACAATCGATGGCCAATCAGTATCGTTATGGACGTATCGATTGTCAATCGATAATTAGCCAACAAAAACATTCAATTGACTGAATTCAAAACATCTGATAGATACATTGATAATGAAAACAAAAATAAACTAACTGCTCACGTAAATCTATTTGAGATTAAATAATGTTCGACTTTTAAAGTGTTAGTGTAAGCTTATTTACACTTGGTTTTGCGCTAAGACGGGCGTGTGTGTTTAAGTATACGAGTATGTTAGAGTTGTTTGTTGACTGGCCTAAGTGTAAACTATTTTCACTGGCTTTTTATATCACTTGGCTCACACGATCACGGCCCAAGGGTGTAATGGAGACATATAGTGCTTTCAGATGTCTATTATCATATAACTGAACAATGTTTAGACCGCGGCCCTGATGTGGTAACTGATTCGGGAAGAAGTTATTTTATCCTTAAAAACTTCTCACATTGCACGAGACTAGTATGAAACTAGTTGAAACTTTGTCACTTTTTGTCATCCCATTTAAAGTTTGAATTGTTAAAATTTTAGGGTATTTGCCGGAACTTTCTCTAATGGTACAGTCCTGTTGTATGTATGTGTAAATATGTCTGAAATTGGGCGCGTTTCTTTCTCATCGTCATATTCAGAACAAAATTCCTATATTTTCGATCCTTTGATGCTGGCTTTAATTAAACGCCAAAAGAAGTAATATCCAATTGGCGTTCACTGAAATGCAAAATCGGTTGAACAATTGGCTTGCATAAATTCCAGACAATATCGAATGAGCGTATTATTCAATTGTGGAGAATGCATTGTGGTGGCGACATCCGACAGCGGTGCTGCGAACCACAGATAGCCTGCTTCTGAAGCGGAAAGCACACTATCCAGCTATCTAGGTCATCCCTACATCAGATACGCACTCACGATAAGCCGCAATCACGCGAATGACCACAAAATTATTCTCTTCCTACAGCCTATATGTATTATCGATAGTATACCTCTATGGTGTAAGTTTACATAATATAGTTAGTTACCTATTGCTTCCTAAAGCTGGGTGCTACTTGTTATTACGGTAGGCAGATAGAAAGAACACCTGTCGGTTTGGTAGGTGTTGCTGCCCTAGTCACTGATGGTCATGTTACATACGATCTGTTTTAATATCATTGTTAAGTATAAAAAAGGGCCCAAAATGGAATGGTTTGAGAAAAGTTTAATGAATGGTAAGAGACATTTCGCTCGCTTCAGCGGTCAACACGCCTAACTGCGACGAGGAGGCCCCGGGTTCGATCCCCGGCCAGGTCATGATGGAAAACGATCTTTTCCTGATTGGCCTGGGTCTTGGATGTTTATCTATATATATGTATCTATTATAAATATAGTATCGTTGAGTTAGTATCCCATAACACAAGTCTCGAACTTACTTTGAGGCTAGCTCAATCTGTGTGATTTGTCCGTATATATTTATTTATTTATATGCTATATTACATCCAATATTCCGAGAGTTAAAAAAATCTAAGATAGTGGACTACAATTAATATTTTACGTTACCTGTCGGATTTTAGGTAGTTTTCGGTAATCCGCTCTTCATTATTTACCTAGGAAATTGAGTATCTTTTACTATCTTTTCGCTTAATTATATTTTGTAGGTACTTGCCTACACAGAAACCACTCCCATGTCAAATATCTCCCATATATTCCATCCAAAGGATAAAATTTAAAAAGTAAAAGATCACTCTTAGCGATAAGACTGCCCATTGTGTCACGTTTTAATTATTAATGTATGTGGTTTATATAATTAAAGAATTATTATATACATATCTTATAGACGGACCATAACTAATGAAATAACCTACGTTGTACACAATAAAATACGGTTTTACTCGGTGGTAGGCCATAACATCGGCTGCCGGCAGAAGTTACCACCCACCAGACAAAATCTTGCCACCAAGCGATTCGTCGTGTTCCGGTATGATGTCTGGTGAAGCCGTACGGAGGACGGGTCCTAGCAGTTGTGTTGCGATGTGTGCCGGGTACGATGCGCTAAATATTATTGTGTCGGGAGTATGGTCGTGGAGGGTCTCCAGATCAGTCTCCCTCTGGGTTAATCATTGCATCACCTCGCTCAACTGCCGTCTTCCTTCCTTCATTCACTTAGTTTTTTGAGTGAATGGGCTTATTCAACTAGCGCGCTTTACCATCAAAGATTGCATCACTGCTTACCATCAAGCAGATTGCGATCAAGCACTAGTTTATAAGTTAAAAAAAGTACATCGCAGAAAAATTTTAATGTTAAAAATAATAATGTTAATTTTTAATGAATAATTAGTGAAAATGCGTTCCACTGACCACATTGGCAGTTAGTGAGCGTTGCACAATTCATTGCATAAAATAATCGGCATCAAAACGCGCGCATCTATTTTGTGTGCGATGTTCACTGGACTGTTACAGCAACTTTATTTAGACAAACAGTCTGCTTATGACCTATTGTTTATCGAGGTTTCAATTAAAATAGACGCGAAAGCGCTTTGTTACTTTTTTTTTGTTTGCATAATAGCGTAAATCAAAAGCACTTTAGATCACATGAGATATCGAATAACTCGTTTTAAACTCGAATACACCCACGTTATTTCATAATACTCTTGTTGCAAATACGTGAATGTTATGTTGTGTTCTTAATTAGAAGCTTTATTTGTTTGTTTTGATTAATGTTAACCCATTGTTTAAGCATTCATTCATACATAGCGATATGCCAAAATGTATTTCTTGTGCGGTTCTCCGTAGCGAATATGTACATGTCTATGAATGTGTGTGTATCCAACAAACGCTGTATCTACATGTGTAAAAAAAAATCTTTGTTTATCTATACCTAATAATATATAAAACTGAAGAGTTTGTTTGTTTGAACGTGCTAATCTCAGGAACTACTGGTTCGATTTGAAAAATTCTTTTTGAGTTGGATAGCCCATTAATCTAAGAAGGCCTAAGGCTTTATAACAACACGCTGCAAACTAAAGGAGCGGAGTATAGAAAAAATTAAAATTATAGGGGAACATGTGCAACAGTGGATCACGGGGAACAGTGAATCATTTGTAAAAACTCTGTGTATATTATACTCACGCAAACACGCGTCGGCTTCACTAACCCTATCCCCTACCCCGCGCCACCCGTACATGTCCTCGTCACTGAGTCACAACGGGAGGACACGCGACGACGCATCAGTCAGGGGGTAAGTACGAAAAAAATAATTTACGTAATGTTTGAAATTACTTTGGCTTAAAGTTATTTAGATTTTTCATAGTCTTTGCATATTTTTCTTTAGCATGTTTATCTAATTGTATAAAATTATATAAAGTGGTGTGATATGAGCGATTTATATTTTTCTAAAATTATTATTTCCGTTATGAGTAAATGGGTTACAGTGAATCATGTGATAATGGGGTTCGTTGGATCATGATCCACTGTTCCCCGAAAAGGTTTGAGTTATAAAGTATTCTTATTTATTTACAGGTCAACATGCCGCAAGATAGATAGAGGAAGACTGATATTAGTCTACATATAGAAGAACAAATGCGCAACGCTTTATATGTATAAAGCGTTGCGAATTAGTAGAGCCGTTTCAAAATTAACCAATTCAAGGTTAAGGGTTCCAAAAATCGGTTTTTCACAGATTTCTCAATTCCTATGCTCCATACTTAATTACTCTTGAAAGAAAGGTTATAGAGCGTAAAATTCTCTACAAGTTAGTTATGAAACATATTTTTATACATCGTATCGTTTTTGAGATAGAGGGTGGAGAGTACGCAAGGACGACAGTATGGTAGTCACATAAAGGCAGGAATGCCATACTAATGTTTCAACTTTTAGAGCCTAAACCATTCAACCTAGAAACATGAAACTTGATTAGTAGATACGTTATGAAAAGTAGACATCAACCAAATACAATATTTTTAGGAGCTCTTCCCTCAAAAGGGATAAATGGAGAAAAAATATAGCTTTACAATCAAAGTGTTTTTATAAGTCACTCTTATTCGTTTTTACCCTTATAGGAGGCCGGAGTCCGAAACAAACGTCTTTTGTAAGAGTCTACATCGTTTAAGGTATTTACTGACCAAACTTCATCTTTCTAGGTTAAGTGGTTTAGGTTTTCACAAATTTCTCAATTCCTATGAATTGAGAAATTTGTGAAAAACCGATTTTTGGGACCTTTGACCTTGAATATCTCGCGACGCGGACATGAGATGATATGAGACTTTTGAAAGAACGTATAGAATGGCAAAACGAAGTTGTGTGCACAATTTATTGTGATTTTTAAACTGAAACTGATTCAAGAAATGACTGATAATTGTATTTAATTTGTAATAAACAAAGAGTTTCGCTAATAAAATCTGTGTTTTTGATTTTAAACACTCATGATTCATAATACTATCTTAGATCCACTGTGACCCAAATTCGGATCCACTGTGGCCCATGAATGGGGCCACAATGGATCAATTCGATGTATGGGAAAAAGAAATCATATAAAATAAACCAAACTGTGAAAGAGGCATTTGAAAAAGAAAAATCGAATATTGAACATACGTTCTTACATTGAATTAAAAACTTCAGTTAATAAAGCAGAAATGAAACCGGAAACGCCTTTCAAAAAAAAAGTGATCCACTGAGCCCCATGTTCCCCTACTGTATATTTTAGCGTTAAAATAAAATGTTGAAATAACTAACTTATGCGAATGAAGTCGCGAGTGGCCGTTAGTTTTTGATAAAACTATAACAATCGAAATGATCGCCATAACCAATATCTCTAAAGCTGAAGAGTTTGTTTGAACGCGCTTATCTCAGGAACTACTGGTCTGGGCACGCCACAATAGCGGCGGGAAGTACCCTCTTTGAGGAGTGGCTAGAGAGGCGCCACGGCGCCCTCATTTCCGCCTGACGCAGGTCCTCACCGGACACGGTTGTTTCGGGAGGTTCCTGTGCCGTATTAGGCGGGAGGAAACGCCAGGGTGTTACCATTGTGTGGATCGCCCTGAGGACACGGTGGAGCATACGGTGGACAGGCCGTCATCTCCTTCGGCGAAGCAGTGATGCTGGCAAAGGAGTAGGCGGAGCGCGTGAGGCAACGGAAATCCCATCGCTTTCACGCCACTAGCCGCTGCAGGAGACGCCCTGGTTGGGAGACGATACCAAACTCCCAGCCACCGTAGGCGCGGGCCTGCGGGCGGTGGGCAGTGGGCCACTCGCCGCCCGGTAAGGACCAGGCCCGAGTCGACGGCGCGTCGTGTTTCACGCGCGCCTCAAAGAGATGTCAGCACATCGTGACGGGGTCCACGAAGATCGATGCCTCCTGGGTCAGGTTTGCGGGTTGGTTAAACAAGAAACCGTGGCCCTGGCCGTCGCACAGGCAAGCGAAGAAACACGGGTGGGTTTTAGTCAGTAAAAGTCTGACACGCCCTTCCGCTCCGCCCAGAGCGGGAGAAGTCATTTGATGATTTCCCATTCCAACAAAAACAAAAAGGAAGTAACGGTCCGATTCTGATTTCACATTCTTATTGCGTTGGATAGTCTATTAAGCCATGAAGGTTTTAAGCTATGAAACATCACAATGCGACCAACAGGAGCGGAGCGTATCAAAACTTTAAAATGTATGCTATATATTATGCATACGTATTATGATATATCTATAAGTGTAATAATGTATCTATAGAAATCGACTCTTTTGGGGTTAAAATAAAATGTTCAAATAACTAACTCCACGTGAACGAAGTCGCAGGCTAGTGTATGATAAATTGATTATTTGTAACCTGTGAACGAATACGTTTACTACGAAGTGTTGCTGCTCAAGTAACTCTGTAGAGTACTATCTCGTAACTCTTCATTGTCTTCTTCTTCAGCCTATGGATGTCCACTGCTGAACAAAGGCCTCTTCCAAGGCTTTCCACGCTGACCGGTCTTGTGCTGCCCGCATCCATCGGCTTCCCGCGACCTTCACCAGGTCATCAGTCCACCTTGTTGGGGGCCTCCCTACGCTGCGTCTTCCAGTACGTGGCTGCCACTCCAGAACCTTACTGCCCCATCGGCCATCGGTTCTATGAGCAATGTGCCCTGCATACTGCCACTTAAGTTTAGCGACTCGCAGAGCTATGTTGGTGACTTTGGTTCTTCTGCGGATCTCCTCATTTCTGATTCGATCACGCAGAGAAGCTCCGAGCATAGCTCTTTCCATTGCCCTTTGTGTGACTCTGAGCCTTCGTATGAAGCCCATTGTGAGCGACCACGTTTCAGTTCCGTAAGTCATCACTGGCTACACGCACTGGTCAAAGACTCATTTCAAGATTAATTGTCTACTGTCATTCGAACTGAAAACTCTGGCAGTTCTTAAAGAATATGAAAGCAAATCCCTGTCGGAAATTGTTTTGCCGGACCATTTAATAAGTAAGCAAGCTTTTGTAAATAAAGACTTAATTTCTTAATTAAGAACAAACTCTTTCTTTTCACTCAGGGAAATTGTTGTGACAAGTATATTTTAAATTGGAAATGATAAGAAAACAAAATAAAATTATTAATTCACCTAAGAAATTCAATAAATGGTTCATTGTAATGATTACTGACCAAAGTAAAGTGAAGTAAGTCAATCAAAGTACAAAATTGTATTTTTTTTCCATTAATACCGACGATTTTCCTACAGCAAATTGTTTTCGAAACGATTTTTTACACTTTTTTTGGATATTATTTGGGTTGTAAGATATTATTTGTAATGGTCAGTAATCATTACATTGAAAACTATGGCAATTCAAATTAATTGTATGTTCAATTGTTCACATTGTTTACTTAAACCGAACGCACGTGGACCACTCAAACATGAATTACGTATTCACCAGCAGTCTCCATGTTTTTGCAAAAAAGTATATTCAATAGACTCTAATTGCCTTCGGTTTGGCTCGCTTTTGTGTTGTTAATCAACGCACTGCGATTGTTCAAACCCCATTGTCCTCTTGTTTGTTCGACCCTTGCCTTTATTACGACATTTTTGTGAAGACAATCCTGTCAGGAAAATATTGTAATAACAGAATGAGAAAATATATGTCGCTATCTGACATAGAACGTAATAAATGCTTATTTCAAGAATTAATTTGGTTGAGGCGGTTGCGGTTTGGTCGATTCTAGTAATTTGGGCAGATGCTGGAGTTTGTGACGTCATGATCCAACAGAAGCCTTCGAAATATAGAATAATAGGAATTTAGATATATTTTTATAATTCTATATTCGCTTTACTTGTGGCAACCAAGTCTACAATAAACACACTGTGAATGTGTGCGTGGAGCCGAGAATTGTTAGCACATAACACACTCTTGCACACACACAAATACACACTTACGACTTCGCTATTGCCACGAAAATTACCGAGAGCTCCCTTGCTTCCACACACACTCATATGTTCGTACCATGGGGGGGGGGGGGGGGGGATCTCGCGGAACACGTATGAACTTATGAACTTCCCAGATTACTAAACAAAAAATAAATGTATAAATGAGGACTATTCTCTACTGACAAAAAGTACGGTGTAATTGCCAAAAAACCGTGTCTGACTATGGCGCACAAAGATTTCACACTCGAAAAATTTGACTTGCCCCCCCAAGGCCGGACTTGCCCACCCCTAGGCCTGACTTGCCCTCCCCTAGGCCAGAAGCTGGGTACGCCCATGCACACTCACATAGTGTTTGTGGACTCGGTAATCAGAAGTAAAGAGCGCGACATTTCGTGATATAAGAATATTACACTAATCTGTAAATTGTGGAGGTAGGCATGGTAATAGACCAAGAAACGTCACTGTATTCGACTCAAGTCCGATCGTAATAACTTTATTAACAGCGAGAGTCAATATTAAATATTCAGGAAATGTCCGTGTAACACAATTTTCCAATAAAATGTTGACAATATTTTAATTTGGTCGGAAACCAAATTATGTCGGTTGTCGTATTTGCCCAATAAAAAAGGGCTTGTTTGTCGTTGAATTATACTTTGTTTGGCAGCTCGAAAAATGGTGAGACGTATTTGTGAAGTGGCATCAAAGTAATGCTTGAAAGGAGAGACACATTTTTCTTATCGCTGATTCGGAATTTTCTTTGTGCTCACAGTGTTCATTGAGAGCCTGTTCCTTAAAAATTTTGGCGTTGGGTAGGGACATTTTATTCTCTGGATGTGTTCCATCTTTCATTATATCCCGGTAATATGAATATCGTAGATATGGAACAGCTGTACCAATAATGTATTGTATATTCAATGGATGGAAGACATTGAAATGAGTAGATAAAAGGGAAATTTAAAAATTTCCCGTTTAGTCGTTTTTCATAAAAAAGGCTTTGCAAAATGACCCAATATTTAAACTAGGTTTGTTAAATGTGCTGCAGTGCCTAGGGATTATGTCATGTAAAAAATATCTTCATTTTCAGAATGCTGAAATGGAGAACGAATATTTTACAATTGATGAAAATTTGTTGGAATAATTCATTATTTTAATTTGTATTTTCTTGTTTCAGGTATTGCAGTATGGCGAATTTGTGATTAATATTCAAGCACTGCTGTGTTTAACGGATGGTTTTGTGATAATCCAAAGATGTGCGTACAAACATATAATTCAAGAACGATGTTTATTGCAACGATATTAGTGTTAGTGAGTGTTGTGGGTGCAAATGTGAACACTACTAGTGTGTCGGGTGCATCGCGCATGGCGTGGATGAAGTCCCTGCTAGACCATCACAACTGGATGCAGTACATCAGCAACGGCAGCCTGACTTTGCCTTTGAACTGTGAAACAGATCTGAGGACATATCTGACGGCGCTCAACGACGGACAGCTATGGGCTTCGAAAAGTAAGTCAATCAAAGTACAAAATTGTATTTTTTTTTCCATTAATACCGACGATTTTCCTACAGCAAATCATTTTCGAAACTTTTTTTTACACTTTTGTAGGATATTATTTGGGTTGTAAGGTATTATTTGTAATGGTCAGTAATCATTACATTTGTAACTTATGAACTAACCAATTAAAAGTAATTGCTCTATGAACGTTAATCGTTTCTACTTACTTTTATAATGACTGCGGTATGCTTGGCAGTTGCAGCTCCTCATTAGAGTTGCATAAGCATCAGATAAGAGCAGTAAAGAAAGCACTTGGAAGTGGCCGCAGCCCGCGCCTATAATATGCTTCAACTAGGTCACAGGCAATGCATATCTTACAAGTTTCATACGAAATGCCAGCGCCAAAATTACCCTTTTAAATATTTTGGGCAAGGTAAAACATGCTCAGTAATTTCAGAGTAGACGTTTCTCAACTTACTTTCGCATCAATCTTTGCGTATTATCATAGATATAGAACCATTTCTAAAATCCCTTAATTGCAGCCACAATTTGCTAATAACGGCGCCAAATCCGAAAGTAATAGGGTATAATCTCGTTCACTGCGGTCGGTTTTAATACCGCGATAAGGACCTCTCTGACAGAACATTTCAGGAAACGTCAGGGTATTCTGTTTATAGTGAGTAGGTACGTCGATTTATCCCGAATCGAAACAGCCTCCAATGTCTAGGCGCAGGCGCCACGTTTTCATTCACATCACATCCGATCATTATTGTCCGTTCATCCTCACCAATCATGCATAAATGTATTCTGGAATAAATCTAAAATGTATTAATATTAAACAGACGGCAAATGTTTATTGGAATTTTTAGGGGAATATTTTGATCATCTAGTGAGCCTGCTTGAACGACATGCAACAGCTTAAACAAGTTGAACTTATGCTACATTTCCTTGTGTTCAATAGATTATTAGCTGTGAGATAATTTTCCTGGGCTGCCATTTCCAGCCACCCTTCGTAACCCGTAAGTCGTAAATATCCTCCGACCTCTTGAATCTTCACTGAACGTGACCGAAATGAGAATCATATCTTCTCGGTCACTGTTTGATTCTAATATCATTTATCACTGCTTCATAGTTTCACATCACATTCTTGACTGGCTTCATTCATCTTGTGTCTCATCTTGAAGGTAATAGGGCAAGCAAACTTTCGTTCGCACCGAATGATTCATTATCTATTTCGAAACTTATATACTATCACACGTAGAAGTCCCCTTCCACCTTAAAGACTTCTGTCGCCTACGCTAAACCGACCACACACACTGGCGCATTATTTTATATCCGTGTGTGTTATATTTCAACAAATCAACCGCATGCTGTGTAGTATTTCTACGAAGAATTAAAGATGTAGTCTATGCTAGACAAGGAAAACAATATTAGCAAACCGTTTTTTTTATCGCACTATTCGTTTTTCTCCAAGTTACTAACTTCAACTAAAGTAACGAAATGCAAAATTTCGTTACTTTAGTTGAAGTTAGCGGCCGCACTTAACAATGGTGCTATCAAATACGTGCGATTGTGGGTTCGAATCCTAATTAAAACAAAACCTTTTTGTTGTTTCATATAATTTAAAATTATGATAATTGATTTGTATTTTAAAGTAAAAATGTTTGCAAATAATATTTAAACGGATAGGACAATTTACTGAATATTTATATCAAAAAAGGTTTTTATTATATGTTTTAGTTTACTATAGATGTAGGTAATCAGACAGCCTCCGTGGCGAAGCGGTAGCGAACGCGGCCGTTGAGCAAGGAGGCGCGGATTTAATTCCCGCACAGTGCAAATATTTGTATGAATGAATGTGAATATTGGCACTGCTCTGGTAGAAAATGTGAATATTGAAAAATAATTTCCTGTGACTAAACTAATGGACATATTTATATGATGTTTTATGGGTAGACTGAGAATATGTTGAGGTACACGATGTTTAATTTATTGTCGTATTGTCGTCACCACTTTGTATATTACCTATTAGGTGTATATGTGTTACACTTATACTAATAAATTAAACGGACGTTGATATGGCAGCATATTAATATTTTATATAGAATATTATTAATATTTTATAATCCCTGACAAACTTATGATATTGTTCTGCTAAAAATATGAAATTTTTTTTTTTTTGGTTGTTAGATATGAAAATGATAATACCAACAACAGCTAAGTAATATTATTTGAGTTATTGTAGCTAATAGGTGGTGGAATATTTTATGTGAACTAGTGATTCACTTTGTTTCAAATCTACCCTCATCTTTTTATAATGACTCTAATATAGAAAAAATATTAAAAGAAAGTATCATCGTTAAGTTGCGGATCGGAATTTTTAAATATTTTTGTTGTCAGCATTCATACCTCACCAATAAACATAAAAAAAAAAAATAGTAAGTTATTAGATTTAAACTCGAACCACCTTGAATGCTAATCATGGCGAGGACCGCTTAGCCATTCGGACACTTACTGCGAGCGCTGAAATTAGTAAGCAGTACCTAACAATCATAAGCGGGCAGCAAGTTATCAAACTGTATGAGTTTTGTGAGATTGTAACTCAACTTTTGGTCGTGATAGTACAACACAACAGATTTTTTTTTTTTCAACTTGTAATAAAAAGTTCTAATTACTTCAATATAGCTTTTAACTTATAATCTTTAATTATAAGCTTAAATCTTATAAACGATATTCGATGTTTGAAAAAAATATTTGATTACTTTCTGCCCGCGACATCGTCCGCATGAAAGTTCTTGATCCCCGACTTATCTGGTCGTATCCTGACCGTACTATTAATTCGTTTACCTGTGTTCTTTCCGAGTTGTTTTTATTTTCGTTTGGCTCCTGAGGGTCTGATGTTAAACTGATAAAATGAAAAAAATCATTAGCTCCAAAGAATAGCCCGTTCGAATAAACCAACATTTTTTTTTGCACGAAATATCATGTAGCACCCACTCCAATTCTAGTTGGTTGCTCTGCACTCGAAGTAGCCAGTGTGTGTGCCAGTGAAGACTTACGAAACTGAAACGTGGTCGCTAACAATGGGCCTCATACGAAGGCTCAGGGTCACACAAAGGGCAATGGAAAGAGCTATGCTCGGAGTTTCTCTGCGTGATCGAATCAGAAATGAGGAGATCCGCAGAAGAACCAAAGTCACCGACATAGCTCTGCGAGTCGCTAAACTTAAGTGGCAGTGGGCAGGACACATTGCTCGTAGAACCGATGGCCGATGGGGCAGTAAGGTTCTGGAGTGGCGGCCACGTACTGGAAGACGCAGCGTAGGGAGGCCCCCAACAAGGTGGACCGATGTCCTAGTGAAGGTCGCGGGAAGACGATGGATGCGGGCAGCACAAGACCGGCTAGCGTGGAAAGCCTTGGGGGAGGGCTTTGTCCAGCAGTGGACATCCATAGGCTGAAGAAGAAGAAATATCATCAAATGGCTTCCCGCTCTGGATGGAACGGAAGGGCGTGTCAGACTTATATTGGATACAACCCACCCGTATCATTTGCCTGTACGCCATGAGCTACGGTATTTCTTCCAAACAACCCGTTCCAGTCAACAAGCCCTTCAGTTTTATTATTATTGTAGAAATTCACGTGAGATACAATGGCTTTTTAATTGATTCTGTAATTACGAACGCAAAGCGGCTAAATTCTCTATATACATACATATATACGTATTATACGCACCCACATAACCACTATTACCAAAATTCATTACCGGTTGTAGGCAAGGACATACTTAGTATATCAGCTATGGGCTTATCCACTTATAAATGAGCTTTCAAGCAATGAATATGGAAAAGCAATAACATAACGAACATATGTGTACTGTAATTGTAATCTCAAATACAAGCAGTGGAATAATTTTATTTCAGAGCTTACCTACTGTTACTGAGCTTTAATTTAAATACTTATTTTATCTGGATGTTTGTGTATTATGTGAGTTATATGTTTGTAAACGCACTCACGATACAGGAGAAATTCCTAATGTGGGGCAACGTTTGTTTAGTTAGATAGCTAAAAATTAAAAAAAAAAATATGTAGGTACAGTTGAGAATCATCATTATCATAATCCCAGTCGCATCCGTAGCTTTTCCAGCTTTGGAGTCTGGGGCCCGCTTTACCAGCCTAACTGCTGATTTTGGCTAAACTTGGATATTTTCACAACCCGAAGGCGATATCGAAGCATTGCAGTTAGACCAATTGTTGCACTTTTGAGGGCTCGAGCAACCCGTAACGACTGCCATTAGCGCTACGCCACGGAGGCCGTCAAGTACATATACAGTTGAGAATAATGAAGTTAATCTGTTTCTTTACTGAAATACAATAAAATGGATAAGAACAGATAGATACGAGAGCAGCCGTGGTCTAGCGATGCTTTACATTGTGTAAATCAGTTCATCATCACTGTTCTCAAAAAGCTGAAGGAAAACATCGTTAGGAAACCTCCATTTAACTAGAGCCAAAACTTCGGAGACATGTGTCATCTACCACCCCGCACTGGGCCCGCGTGGTAGATTACGGCCCACTCCCTCTCGCCGAGAAGAGGCCTAGGAGTACCAGGAGTGCAAAGATCATAGACTGATTATGTGCAGATACGACATCGGTAGTATTGAGTGCAAAGTACTGTTTATTTCTTAAGAAATTTCTTACAATAGACTTAAAAAGACCAAAAAGAGAAAAGAATTGAGAATTTGATTATTATTTGTATATATTTATATCATCATTCATTCATCAACAACCTTTTTTATCGTCCCACTGCTGGGCACAGGTCTCCTCTCATACAGAGAAGGATTGAGCGTAATCACCACGCTTGCTCAATGCGGGTTGGCGATTTCAGACTTAAAGTCCAGGTTTCCTCAAGATGTTTTCCTTCACCTTCAGTCATTGGTGTCCAAGATATATATTGGTGTATAAGAAAAGTTACTTGCCTGACCTGGAATCGAACCCGCGCACTCATACTTGAGAGGCTGGTGTTTTAACCACTAGGCCACCACTACTATATTTATATATTTTAGTATTATGTATTTATTTAAGTATAGTTATATAATTATTTTTGGTTTTATGTTTAGGTATATTTAATATTCTTACTTTTATACTTATCATATTCATATTTTATATCCTCCTTGTTCTTACACACTATTGTCTACATTTCTGTTTTACTTCTCCTTTTGTACTCACGCACGATCTTAATCTTAATTTTGATTTTTTTGATCTTAATTTTGTCCTATCTTTATTTATTTTATTGTGTGTACATAAATAATAAAATAAATAAATAAATAATGTCTCTTCAGAATCTTATAAATAATATTCTCCGTAGAAGCATACATAAAACAGAGTAAATTAACACGCATGTATTGCGAAAACAGTCTATAAGTATGAATATATGTCCAATATTCTGTCGCTAGGTTATTTTAGCATCAAAGGAGATTCACTACGGAAACAATACTGGTGCAATATTGCTATTGGATGCCATCTATTCAAATGCTAGTAGATTAAATTTTCAGTGTTTTCAGTTTAATTGTATTTGCGGCGGCAGAAACGTGATTGAACGGGTTGCTGAGAGGTTTTCACGCTAACGTTAACAATGAATGACCTAAATTTTATCAATTTACAAAATTCTAGTTGGTAGGTACTACAGTTATACCGCAGTTTTAAAAACTATGAACAGTATAAATAAAATGTTACCTATATCATATACTTATGTAGTGTGTATTACTTAATAACTATTTCTATATTTAAACGTCCATTAAAAGAGCATTACCTTTCTTCTATACTGTGACAATTTGTTTATTATGTAAATATTTATATATTTTAGTATTATGTATTTATTTAAGTGATTATTTCTGTTTTACTTCTCCTTTCGCAGGTCTGCTGGAAGAAATTTCTTATGAAATAAGCAGCACCTTTGTACTGAGATCTTAATTTTGTCATATATTATAGGATTGCGGTCAAGCGCTGGTTTATACTTTAATAAAAAAAAAAAAATATCCCTATGTATTTTATTGTGTATACATAAATAATAAAATAAATAAATAACCTAACAAACAATAATTTGGTAACGGGAGATTATATAAACAGAATTCGTCTGAGGGGGAAAAGAGACGCCACTCAGAGTCTGGACTGTTAATTGAGTGCCAATCATTTACAGGGAATCTTTGGATTCCAATCATTCGGTCAATTCGTGACGTTGCTAGACTGCTAGTTCCTTCTGGTAAGAAATTCCAATAAATTTTCTACTTTCGTAACAGCACTAGCCAATGATTAGAGAGTTGAGATTTACGTCTATTGTTATAGTTAAGAGGGTGGTAAATAACGTGTAAATTCGGGTTATCTCTAGCCTCCAGCACTGTGCTTGAGCAAACATTATTTATGACAGCAAATTCTCGACGCCCATCGCGATAAATGTTGCGATTCTAATAAACAATTCTTTTATAAAAATGCAGCAATGAGTATAAAACATTATAGACTGGTTGACGTAGAACGAATTTTTTTAGAGACTTTAGATAATATATCTTAGCGATTTTAAATCTGCATTCTCCATCTGCTCCCTTCAGTGCATTTACCAGGCAGTAAAAAGTATAATAAATTATAGAGGGAAGTGGGAGAATCGCTTATGTCATATTACAATTATAGCGGGAAAAGATTTATTTAACTGAAATCACGATATTACTATTTTAGTTAACTGAAATCACGATATTATTCGATCACATAAATTGTTGTAAACTTTTTCATTTTTAATGTCTGGACTTGAAAAAAGGTGATGATCCTTGAGTTTGTTTCGGCTTTTCTTCTCAGAGGTAGTCAGTTATGAAATGCCGGCTTCATCTAGTTTAAAAAATATGATGTGTAAAAGTGATCAGTGATCGTAGGATCACGTCATATTTTTTATTTATTTATTTTAACAATGCACAACTATTCTCACAGGTGAACCTAATACAATAGTGTAAGACTTATAATAGTCTGTAACCGCTAATTAAAAACATCTACAAATAATTATACATATTACGCACAAATGTCTTCTAATTTGCAATAAGCAGCCCGTGTGAAAACTCAAGAGTACAGCTAAAGATGTCGACTTGTTGTCACACCGTATTGAGCGCGCGCAACGCACGCGTAAACGGCGCGTGCTGCAGCAGGTTGGTACGCGCGGGTGGCACCCACAGCAGCGGGGGCCGCCGCTGTCTCCCCACGTACCTATCAGGCACAAACAAGCCAACCGACTGCAGATTACCTGGGTTGTGTATTTCACCACGCATAACCTTTAATAGGTAAGTAGCGAGAGCTACTTCTCTCCTCACTTCTAATTTATAGTAGCCTACCATGCCAAGTAAAGACAAAGTAGTATACAACAGTGGATATCCCGGTTACACACCATACTGTTTTAAATACAGGAACCCAACAAATTAAGCATGATTTAACTTTAGTGAGTATTTCACAGATCTGTCTATCACGGTTATTAATTTAACCCACTTAGACTGCTTTAGTGAGTTTATTGTGCAAGTAGTTCCACAGAAAACGTTTTCATTTCATTTCATTTTGAACCGAGGTAAATGAAGTTAAATGAGTATGCTCAGACAAATGAATGGCCCAGGTGAGGCTGCAGCACCGTTCGCGCAGATGTATGTACAACTATCTGGAAATAATGTTCATTGTGTGGTCTGGCTGCGAACATCTCGTTTATTCAACACGATTGTCTGTTTGTGTACCTACTGTTGAACAATGCGCAATACGAATCTCGGTAAATTAACATATCCCTATAAATTACCTTATTTCACAATCGGGCGGGCGGTAAATCGAGAAACACAGGGCAATTAAGGTCTTGGCATCATGGCGTATACCGTTTTACCCATAAGTTACGTGATCTGCATCTTACTGAATTATTAAGTAAGCAAGTGTAGTGAGCAATAAAATACACTGATATTTATAAATAAACAATTACACTCAATTTTTTACCTCTATAGTTGAGTACACTCACTATCTTTTTTTCTATACAATATGTTAAGAAAACCCCGTCCGACCCATAAGGACAATAAAGGTTAGGTAAACACATGACCTAATAAAATATGAAATTTTACATAATCATCATAGTAACAATACTAATGAATTTTGAAATAATCATTTTTTTCGCGAATTAATTCCAACTTCCCAAAATTTGGTAATTTATAAAAACTATTATTACACCATTTTCAAAGATATTATTATGAGCGATGCGACCGCGTGCCGCGTACCCTGCCCCTCTTCATCCGCGCGTGTATTGCCTATCGCACATGTATTAAATTACCGCCTTATGCGAAATAATATTTATTTTTAGGGGGACTTTTATTAAGTTTAGACCGGCTTTGTAGGCATTAGTAGAATCATTTATCGATACCTAACAATACCTTCATGGATCGGACAGTGGTTTTTTTTGCATATAGCATATGTTTTTGTTCATTTCTGTCACGAGAAGAAGCCACTAAAATGCCGTTTCTTGTGAAGACGGAAGCCGATACCATGAGATCTATAAATATTAATGCAATGGTCCCATTATATTGTTATAGTACCCCAAACATACTTCACAATTAGAAAAAAAAGAAAGATAAGGAAACAAAACGAGCATTTGAAAGATTTATGAAACCTTTTCGAGTTTTGTTTACTCGCAAGACACGAATATGATTATTTTCGCCGAAAATAAACCGCTTTTCCGAACATTTGGCTCCATAAATCAGGAAACTTGACTTATTGTGAACTTAACTTGCGCCCACCTGAAACTTTCCTCATTGAAGACAGCTTGTATTGACAAAGAAACAAAGCTCTACTGAAACTAAGGGAATATACTTGTGAATTTGTGGATAAACTTTTTAAAAGTCCCGTGAAAAAGTTGATATGGGCGTTGAACTTTTAGACGTATGAGCAAAAGGGTGTAAACTTCACTCATCCTCTATATAGAAAAAGGAGGATCCTACGATCTGACCCGTGCTCTGTCTGGTAGATTTAGAATGTTGTAAGTATGCAAACTCTGCTTGCAAGATGCAAGAACTGACGACGAAGTGTGACGTTAGTATGAAGCGTTGTTCGTATGACTACTGCATACCGCAGCTTTATCGTTTTGCTGGTCTTTACTGTAATATTTTAATCGGTTTAAGATCTGCAGGGTAACTGCATAACATACTATGAATAGCAATGGGATTGTTTTTACAGTTGAACAAAATTCATTGCGTCATTTACGTTGCTGCGCAAACACATTTTTCGAACATATGGAGAAATGGATTAGCAATTAGCTTCAAAATGATTCCAATTGCGAGTACAACCGTGTTACGCAATTAGGGTGCCAAACTTAATGTGGAAAGAGATATCTTGTTGTTTATGAACCTAATAATGAAATTTAAGTATACAGTAATAACCGCACTTAAAGTCAAGTTCATAAGGAGAAGCTTGCGCATTATGGCTAGGAATCGCAGTCTTCGGAAGTTACCATCAGTATAGTAATCATCATCATCTTGGAGCCCGGGGTCCGATTTCCTACTTATACGCCTCCATTTCGCACGGTTTCTGGTATCCCGTGGTGTGATTGTTGGCACGCATGCCATCTTTTACAACGTCAAGCCATCACTTCTTTGGTCTACCCCGCTTGTTCCAGCCCGGCGGAGGCGCCATGGCAATACATTTGATACCCATATATACACGGTTATCGTAAGACGTGACCATACCAGCGAAGGCGACTCTCTTGCAGTTTGTCTACTATGTCACGGACACAGAGACTGCCACGGATGCGGGAGTTCCTGATGCGGTCTTTCCGCGTAACTCCACACATCTACCGCAGTATATTCATCTCCGTGACACGTAGCTCCTGCTTGTGTCGCTCAAGCACAGGCCACGCCTCACTGCCATACAGAAGAACAGGTCTAATAGACCTGTTAAGTAAGCTTAACCGGCATTTTTGGGTCACAAATGACACCTATTACCTCACGCCATTTTGCCCAAGCTGCAGAAATGTGTGACGCGTGGAGCACAGACCCCAAGTATTTTAATTGGTGTGTACACTTGATCATGTCTCCGTCTATGCACACAGACATAGGGTCTGTCGTGTTGCTATCCATGTACACCGTCTTCGCCACATTGAGTTTAAGACCTCCGTTCTCAAGCGAGTTCTTCTATGTATTCACCCGCCGCACCAACCATTCCCTGTCGGCGTCTGCCAGCGTGATATCATCAGCATAGTATACTGCGGTATCAGCATAGAATAGTAATGTATGCAATGCGTAATAAATTGAGCAGCCGCGGTAACGGCCACGACTTACATACGAGTTGTAGGTGACATAGGTCGTAGGTACGAACCTAAACAGGCGCTCTATATTGGTAGGTTGTCTGTAAAAGATCGCTCTTAGCGATAAGACCGCCCATTGTGTCACCCTTTGTAAAATATTTTTATTTATGTTCTGTAATCTATATGGTGTACATAATAAAGAGTATTCTATTCTATTCTATTCTATTCTATATTGCGAAAACTATTTTTTACCACTGCTCTCAAAACGACGAACGAAAACTTCGTGAGAAAACTGTCTTGGAAACAAAAACTAGAAAACATGACAACTACCCACCCACACTGAGCCTACGTGGTGGATTACGGCCCAGTGCCTCTTACCGAGAGCCCGTGTCCTAGTGAGAACGTTATAGGCTGATTATTATCATCATCAACCTTTTAATGGTCCCACTGCTGGGCACAGGTTTCCTCTCATACAGAGAAGGATTGAGCGTAATCATCACGCTTGCTCAATGCGGGTTGGCGATTTCAGACTTAAAGTCCAGGTTTCCTCAAGATGCTTTCCTTCACCTTGTAATCATTCAATAGTGTCCAAGATATACTTAAAAAGTACATATAACTTAGAAAAGTTACATTGGTACTTGCCTGACCTGGAATCGAACCCGCACACTCATACTTGAGAGGCTGGTGTTTTAACCACTAGGCCACCACGACTTACTCGTATGCTGATTATGCGAATTATTAAAGTACTATGTACTATGGTTCCCACAAATCGGAACATGCCATGATCTCTGACCGTCACAAGTCGATCCGCCTGAGTAAATCTCGTGAAAGTGACGCGATGTCAGTATTACATATTATTGTATGTACTATTTATAGTTTTGCAATCGACTGCCGATTAAAAAAACGAGGTACTAGGTGCGTTTGTAAAATGTGCTCATTATGGACCAATTTTTTAAACTTAAGATGCTCATGTGCGGCACGGAATTACTGCCAACTTATTATCATTTTTTATAATCGCATTTTAAATGCCAATAATTTCACATGCATATTCCAAGTCAGTCTTTGGACGCTTTTTCACAGACGATTATCGTGGAATGTCGGATTGGAAAATGTATCCCAAGCACTTTAAATATTCCCATAAGGACAAGGCGGACATAAAACATCTATACGAATATATAAAGCTGAAGAGTTTGTTTGTTTGTTTGACGCTAATCTCAGGAACTACTGGCCCGATTTGAGAAAAATATTTTTGCGTTGGATAGCTCATTAATCCAGGAAGGCTTTGGGCTATATAACATCACGCTGCCATCAATAGGAGCAGAGCATATAAAAAAACATATCAAAACCACAGTGCGTTGAAAACTCGTGTGACGTCACTGCGCGCTACACTTTTTAGCAACGAGTGACGTCACCAGCCACCACTCCTGATCTTTGATGCCTTTTATATTTGTAAATTTTTATTGATTTGATAAAACAAAATATAGGTACGTATCCAATATTTTTCTATAATCTGAATGACGGACTAAATATAATCTTTTTTTTTTTACCCATGAAACATCCCTATTACTGGTTTTTTTTGAGTGAATTGGCTTAATAAACTAGCGCGCTTTACCATCAAAGATTGCATCTCTGTTTTTATTATTTTGAATTATATATAATTATTAAAAGAAAGAACACCGTCTGCAGTAAGCTACTACGTTCCAACGCGCGTACAATTACGGAAGAGAGGATTTATCGTGATATTGGAAAGTAATGTGATGCCTAACGTATAGTTATTGCCCTATGTAGTGTGGTGACACGTAATTTGTTGGGATAAACTACACGGAGTACCTACACAATCACAGAATTCATTATAGTAGGTAAAACTAGCCAGGTCAAAAGATAAGGTTCAATAGAACATAAGTTATTTGCTGTCTGTTAATAATTCTATATTGAAAAGACTATTAAAATTTAATTCTGCGCCCCACGGTTTCACCCGCGTATGTCTAGATAAGTTTTTTTTTAATATGTTCCCGTACCCCGTGTGGTACCGGGCTTAGAATAGTACCAACCCATATCCTTCCGTGGGTGTCGTAAGAGGCGACTAAGGGAACTCTCTCACCAGGGAAGCGGGCAGCAGCGCTTCTTCTGTGGAATATCAAATCCTGCGATCCCCAACCCGCTTGCCAAGCGTGGGGATTATGGCAAACCCCCCCCATAATGTTGCACACGACTAAGCCAAGGCCCCTAGTCCCCGGCAGCTCCGCTATTCCTGGTCATTGTGGTAGCGGCCAAGGTAACGGCGGGGCAAGGGGTGCGAAGAATCTCCGGAAGAGATCCGGCTACCACAAACAACGACGGATCGACCTGGCAACACTGAACGTGCGCACACTGCGGACCGACGAGAGGGTTATTGAACTGGAGGAAGAATTGAGCAGGTTACGATGGGGTGTCCTGGGATTATCTGAAGTCCGAAGAGAGGGTGAGGACTCGATAATCCTTAAATCCGGTAACTTGCTCTATTTCCGGGAGGGCGATCATCAGTCCCAAGGTGGTGTCGGGTTCCTCGTCCACAGGTCCCTTGTGGACAATGTAGTGAAGATCGAGAGTGTGTCGACCAGGGTGGCGTTCCTGGTACTCAGAATAACCAAACGGTATTCGCTGAAGGTCATTCAGGTATACGCCCCGACCTCGACACACTCCGACGATGATGTAGAGACTATGTATGAGGACATCTCTAAAGCCATACATAGCTCAAAAACTCACTACAGCGTTATCATGGGGGACTTCAACGCTAAACTGGGAAAACGGAGCGGTGAGGAGCTCGGACTGGGAAATTTTGGATTTGGGCGTCGGAACTACCGAGGCCACATGTTGGCTGGCTTCATGGAGAGGGAGGGACTCTTTATGATGAACTCCTTCTTCAGGAAGCGTGAACAGCGGAAGTGGACTTGGATCAGTCCCGACGGGGTCACTAAGAACGAGATAGACTTCATTATGACGACAAAAAGGCACTGGCACTATTCAATGATGTCTCAGTGATCAACTCGCTCAAATGCGGCAGCGATCATCGTATGGTCAGAGGCACATTGAATCTGAACATAGTGTCCGAAAGATCTCGCCTGATGAAGTCTACGCTCCGGCCAGCACCCATCCAGATCCATAACTCCGAAGGTTTCCAGCTCGAGCTCCAAAATCGCTTCGAATGCCTAAGTGGTGACGTGGACGAATACAATGACGGGTTTGTAGAAGCTGTCCGTATGGTCGGGACCAAGTATTTTAAGACCCGCCGTACAAATAGAACTAAAAAGCTCTCGGACTACACTCTCGAGCTCATGGAGGATAGACGTGAGATGGTTTTGCGTTCGTCAAGTGATGCTTGCAGATACCGGCAGCTCAATAAGCAGATCTCAAAGTCTGTGAAGCGCGACCTACGTCGGTATAATACCGAGCGTATAACGGAGGCCATAGAGCGAAACAGAGGCTCTAAAGTTTTCACTAGGGATCTGACTATTGGGCATAGCCGGCTAAGCAAGCTGAAGACTGACGACGGCAGGATCATAACGTCCGGGCCCGAGCTTTTGAGGGAAGTCGAGAATTTCTATGGACAGCTCTACACTTCGACGACAAAACCCGCATTAAATCTTGCTGAAGACCCTAGAGCAAGATTAACCCGACACTACACCGAAGATATCCCGGACGTCAGCCTGCAGGAGATTCGATTGGCTCTGAAACAACTTAAAAACAACAAGGCGCCGGGCGATGACGGAATAACGGCAGAGCTACTGAAGGCGGGTGGTGAACCGATCCTTAGGGCCCTTCAGAAGTTATTTAATTCCGTCATAGTCAAGGGAAAAACGCCACAGGCATGGCACAGAAGTGTGGTGGTACTCTTTTTCAAAAAGGGTGACAACACCCTTTTGAAAAACTACAGACCCATCTCACTTCTGAGTCATGTCTATAAGTTGTTTTCGAGAGTCCTCACGAATCGTCTCGCCTGCAGGTTTGACGACTTCCAGCCACCCGAACAAGCCGGTTTCCGAAAGGGCTTCAGCATAGTAGACCACATACATACGCTACGGCAGGTTATACAGAAGACCGAGGAGTATAACCTACCCCTTTGCTTGGCGTTTGTGGACTACGAAAAAGCCTTTGATTCGATCGAGACCTGGGCTGTACTGCAGTCTCTCCAGCGGTGCCAAGTAGACTCTCGGTATATTGAAGCGCTGAAGGGTTTGTACGAAAACGCCACCATGTCAGTCCGAATACAGGACCAGACCTCGAAACCAATACCTCTCCAGCGTGGTGTCAGACAGGGAGATGTTATCTCCCCGAAATTGTTCACCGCTGCATTGGAGGATGTCTTCAAGGTTCTGGACTGGAAAGGACTGGGCATCAACATCAATGGCGAGTACATGATACACCTTCGGTTTGCTGATGATATCGTAGTCATGGCTGAGACCGCGGAGGACCTAAGTACAATGCTCGAAGACCTCAGCAGAGCCTCCGAGCGAGTCGGTCTTAAAATGAACATGGGCAAGACGAAAGTCATGTCTAATGCCCATGTTGTACCGACTCCTATAAAGATTGGAGACTCTGTTCTCGAAATTGTTGACAGTTACGTGTACCTGAGACAAACTATCCAGTTAGGAAGGTCCAACTTCGAGAAAGAGGTCAATCGTCGAATCCAACTCGGCTGGGCTGCTTTCGGGAAGCTACGAAGAATCTTCTCGTCCGAAATACCGCAGTGTCTCAAGACAAAAGTCTTCGACCAGTGTGTGTTGCCAGTGATGACATATGGAATTGAGACGTGGTCGCTAACAATGGGCCTTATAAGAAGGCTCAAAGTCACTCAAAGGGCAATGGAGAGGGCTATGCTTGGGATTTCACTGCGCGATCGAATCAGGAATGAGGAGATCCGCAGAAGAACGAGAGTAACCGACATAGCCCGAAGAATTGCAACACTAAAGTGGCAGTGGGCTGGACACATTGCCCGTAGGACCGATGCCCGATGGGGCCGACGAGTTCTCGAGTGGCGACCACGCACCGGAAGACGTAGCGTGGGTAGGCCCCCGACAAGGTGGACCGACGACCTGGTGAAGGTCGCGGGAAACCGCTGGATGCGGGAGGCGCAGAACCGGTCGTCGTGGAGAACCTTGGGGGAGGCCTATGTCCAGCAGTGGACGTCTTTCGGCTGAAATGATGATGATGATGATGATGTAGCATGCAGATACACAATAGGTAAAACGATAAAAAATCAAAAACCAAAGTGTGGGTAGTTACAACGGCAAGTTACAAGTTAATACGGCTGGCCAATTAGAAACCAAGGTACCCTCTTATGTACTGATTATTTACTTTTTGAGCAAATTATTGTGTAGATTAGCGCGTTCAAACAAACAAACAAACAAACTCTTCAGCTTTATACAATACTAGCGGCCGCCAGCGATTTCGTTCGCGTGGTTTAGTAATGCTCCGCTCCTATTGGTTGCAGCGTGATGTTATATAGCCTAAAGCCTTCCTGGATTAATGAGCTATCCAACGCTAAAAGAATTTCACAAACCGGACCAGGAGTTCCTGAGATTAGCGCGTTAAAACAAACAAACTCTTTAGCTTTATATATTAAATATAGATGTAAAGAAAACCCTGTCCGATCCGTGAAGGTATTGTTAGGTATCGTTAACTGATTCTAATAATGCGTACAAAGCCGGCTAAACTTAAAAAAAATCCCCCGAAAAAAATTAATATTTTCTATCATCTCTTTTGGATAAACCACAATAACATTTTTTTGTCATTACTTTTTACGACAAATACCACCTAATTTACGAAGCGTTTTAAACCAATACAGCATTGATCCTTATCCAATCTATATTAAATTAATCATGTATTTTAGGTATTAAACCTTAAATACATTGTTGATTTAATATAAATCTATATCGCCCTTTACAGCATGTGATTTAAATGAATATTTTCTAAGATATTACAGATTAACTTTTCGGCCGCGGTTTCGCCCGCGTGGAATTCGGTTATATAGCGGTTTTTAGATTTCTCTAGTACTATGTACCTACTGGTATGAAGCTAACAATACTTTCGTTTTCCCTCGGGATTAGCAAATTTTTCCCGGATAAAAAGTACGCTATTATTTAATTCGGACTTCTAACTTTACGTCAGCAAAATTTCCAGCCTATTCTGTTATAGGCTGTGCTAAAATTATAAATCGGAAAGTGAGTTTGTTTGTTTGTTCCGCTTTCACGCCGTAACTACTGAACCGATTGCTTTGAAATGTTATATATTATGTTAGTAAGATATTAGTAAGGGTTTAAAAATTGCGGGGCGTAGCGTTTAGGGCGCGGCGGCACCGACCGGCAACTTTTTATAAAACGTTTACAGTTTTTCTGTAGTGTATTAAGTATCAGCATTGCACCCGTGAGAAGCCGGCGTAGTCCTGGTGATCTATATATCAGTCAGTCATAAAAATAACAATTTTTGGACGTTATTATCTAAATAACCGTTTGAGCTAGTTTCAGTTACCACCCACCAGACAAAGCCTTGCCGCCAAGCGATTTGTCGTGTTCCGGCATGATGTCTGGTGAAGCCGTACCGAGGACGGGTCTGAGCAGTTGTGTTGCAATGTGTGCCGGGTACGATGCGCCTAATGTTGTTGTGTTGGGAGTTTGGTCGTGGAGGGTCTTTAGATCAATCTCCTTTTGGCGCAGCATCGTTGGTCGTGTTGTTGGGTTTAACATTGCATCACCTCGCCCAACTGCCGTCTTCCTTCCTATTCGCTCAGTTTTTCTGAGTGAATAGGCTCTTAATAAACTAGCGCGCTTTACCATCAACGTTCGCATCACTGCTTACCATCAGGAGGGATTGCGGTCAAGCGCTAGTTTATAATTATTAAAAAAAAAATGCTACCTCTATGAAATTTCGATTACTAGTTTATCTAGGGGATCTCAAAATATATACGCTAAGCATGGTGCGTTTAAGTTAAATAGATTTTGATTAGGAAGGGGTCAAAAGTGGCTCCAAATGGTACGTGTAAACATACACACGATGTTGCTCGCCAACTTAAACTTAGATGACACGTGTCGCGTGTCTAGATCAAAGTTTCTATTTTATTGTTCTTGAAATAGAATACAATTCACAGAAGTACCTAAAATTCAAATAAATGCTACTCCTTTAACATATTACCAGGAAAAATTTCCAGGGCATTGATTTATATCTACCAACTTGTTGAAATAGGACAAAGAAACAGAACAAGCCCTGTATAAAACCGAATAGAAATGTTTAACTTGTGTAAATGTAAGAAACAAATACAACGGGAATCTCTTCATTGTTTTAGTGCCTAGTAAACACGCTTTGATTCTCAGTTGAGCGTAAAGTTAAATTATCTTGTAAGTTATAGGTATTATGGTAGCATAAGTTTTTATGGATTCATAATATTAAAGTGTTTGTTAATGTACCGACTTTGTTTGTGTGGATATTTGAATTAACAAGTTGTAGGATGACTAAGTTTATCATACAGGAGTACCTACTATTTTGTCACAAATGTCAGAATAATTAGTGGTACTTGTGATATGGAATATTAAAGCCAAGTTAACTAGTGTAAATGTTTAGGAAAACGATCTTAGATGACAATTCTTGCTAAGTTTCAACTGAAGCTAAAATACGCAATAACGGTGACGGGAATTTTTAGCGAAACGTTGACACTAACATATAATTATATACATATACAGACACTATAACATACAGTGACAGATTATATTGCTTAGTTAGATCCCGCTGGATGTGTCTCTGTAAAGCAATAAAATCCTATAGTCTGTTGTTCCCTCTGCTACGTCTAATTAATGATTCCGAGGCACGTACATGTTTACCGACTATGTTCGCACGAAGCTTTGTTTGAAGTTGTGCGGTTTCAGGCGGCAACGTCCCGATGTGTAATTTATTTACAGTCAACCTTTGTCGTAGTCTCGTTCTGGGTACTTGTACTTGTGACGCAACCCTTCTCGCTGGTTCACGGCCTATGCTCACCTTTATGCAATTATTTACCTGCGAACTGCGCCAGAGGACACTTCGCTTTAAAAGAAGATTAGTTTTTTAATTTACGTCCCTTTGTGCCAGATACGAGAAAACTTTGGACGTAAATAACTAAGCAGTTTATATAAATATTCATTTGTTTTAAGAGGTCATCATTTGCATTTTTTTTAAAGTTATATTGGAGGAAGTTTTGGAGACTTTAATTTTCTATCCTTTATTTTCTCTTGCACTACAGTGCTAAACAGTAGGTAAATTAATGTTTTAAGAAGTTATAAAGTCTTTAAGGAGAATGAAGAACATAAATAATTAGTTAATATTTAATTGGTTTCGTGACTGGTGCTCAACATGCGATTGTGATCAACCAATTGATGTCCAAAAATAAAATAAATAAAGTATACCCGTCGACTTGAAAACCTTCTTCGTTATTTTTCATTGGTTAATAAGTTTTTTTTTCATTTCTCATACTCGGGAAGTAGTGCTGTTTTGATCTAATTATTGGGTGGAAATTCTGAAAAAAAAAAAAATCATACAAATTACTTGGCTTCTATTAAAAAAAAAAAAACTAAAAAAGAATGCTGCGGCCATGTTAGTTTCTAAACAGCCAGTGTGAACTTCTTAGAGCGGGAGAAGTCGTAACAATTACGCCATGAGTTCCATATTTAAAATTCAAAAATTCGACACAAATTGGCGGGATACTAATCTGTGATGAAATTCAAAAAAATGTTTAAATAAACAACTAGATTTATTTTCCTAATATTTGAAATGAAAAGTAGTGTTTAACACGGGTATAAGAATCAATTCCTACTCGAACTATAGCCGACCCCTTGTTGCGCTCGGTCGTCTAAATACCACGGGAATTGATTCTGTCGACTCTAGGTTAACGATCTTCTAAACCGCTGTACACAATAATTTTATTGTGTGCTGGTGTTTGGTAGTAAATGTTATTTGCAAAGGAGGCATGCCAGCAAGATAAATGCTGTGGAAATGAGTTTCTTGTATGTGGTGTGACTGAAAAGGATAAATTGAGGAATTATGTGGAGAACACGTTACGGTTTAAAAGAAACTGGAGAGATAAGAGCGTAAAAGATTATGTTTAGACGTTCTGGCCTTGAGGGGATGAATGAAATGCGAGAACAAAAGGTTTAAAATGGAAACACTGGTTCCCTAGAAGGACATGTAGTGTTCTTTCAGAAAGGTCAGGTTAGTAATACTGGCAACCGGCGTGCTTATATGACATACGTATGAAGGTGAACGAAACAAAAGAAGTATTTAATAATCTTAGCAGGTGCAGGCGATCAGAGCAACTGCGTCGTGTGGCAATTCTCATAATAAATTTAAAAAATTTTCACAATCTGATCTAATGCTCAATCTGTCAAAATTACCTTTCTTTTTACCATAAAATTTATGACAAATTTCAGAAATTTCTTTGTCGCCGAAATGAGATTGCGATTAGATTTTAAACATTTTATATTACATGAATTGGCCTTCTGGAGTTATACTTACATCCATGACAAAAAGGCATGATTTTGTGTATGTATGTTATAATATTTACAGAAATGGTAAACTTTTTCACGTTATTAGAAATTTGTTTTCAGTTACCTGATATCAAACCTTAAGGTAGGTAAGTATTCCTCACCGGACACCGTTGTTTCGGGAGGTTCCTGTTCCGTATAAGGCGGGAGGAAACGCTAGGGTGTCACCATTGTGTGGACCGCCCTGAGGACAAGGTGGAGGTCTGCCCTGCTTGGGTAGAGCACCGCCGTGTCCTCGTAGCGGCGATCGGCGGCGATCTCTCGCGTCCCACCCTGGTCCAGGCCAAGGTCCGGAGCGAGAGTGCATGGCAGGCAGTCACCTCCTTCTGCGATGCAGTGATGCTGGCAAAGGAGGAGGCGGAGCACGCGTAGCTGCGGGAATCCCAGCGCTCTCACGCCACTAGCCGCCGCAGGAGACACCCTAGTCGGGAGACGACATTAAACTCCCAGCCACCGTAGGCGCGGGCCGTATATCACAATCTCTATGGCTCAACCCTATTTTTAGAAAAAATCTTTTAACACCTGTTCAATAAGTTACGTCTCAGGAGTGGTTTGTATTTCGTAATAATGTTATTATTTTAGTTAAGTAGTCATTCTCTCGTTGAAATTGATTTAATACTTGCTAATACAAAGATCCGTTATATCCTTTCTAATAACACGCTGGCTTTCTCTGTTTGAACTTACAAATCTATCGACTACATTCACAATATCCGTCAATATTTAAACAGATCGCAATAAGAAACGTCTCTCAATGAGTAATATATTTGCGGAATAAACATTACACATTTAGAAGTGTTTGAACTTCAATTAACATAAGATTTCCTTTCGTTTTTTAATAACAGTTATGTTACGTCAACAATGATGTCTATTGCCTGTTGTAAAAACAAAATATCAGTGATATGGCCTCCATTTCCCATCAAGATAATTACGTAACAGTATAAATGGCTATCATTTTAAGCAGTTCAACAATATTCAAGCGTTATTTGCGTTGTTGATCAAAATGATTCAAATTGTGATCGAAAGTTTGTTACGTTATTATGTACAGTGCTGTATTAAGTTGATATCCATTTACAATACATCTACTTACCTAATTACATCCGCTTAAATGTTCTGAACTGCGGTCAATCTTATTAACGTTATAGTGAGAGTTCTTAACTGTCCACAGGGGTGCGGACGTGCGAGTTACATTACTTATATAATACACGAACTAGTTTAGGTACTCGTATATATCCAGTTATGAATGAAATTATAAGAGCGACCTACTTGGCGCATATTTCATTGAGATGATCATGTTTGCGAGATGTAGCGCGGCGTGCCCCTGCATCTCTCCCGCGCTTCAACTTGATGCACCACCGAGTTTGTTCCACATGGAACCTGCCAAAATGTTGTTCAGAATTTAATGTGCTTAAAATACGTCGTTTCTGAAATACAGAAACGACGTACTTTGTACGTGATTAGAATGTATTTGTTCTATCCGTTATTCTTGTCACGGCACACAGCTGTCAAACTATAAGCGGAAAATAGAGACGGAACTATATCTAAGCTAAAGCTTGAATATAACGTTTATAGTTCTCAGCCTAAGATTCTGCAAACCGAAATGCTATTTTAATGTTTGTCAATGGGATTCCCATTAAGTGGTCATTCACTCAATGATTACTTAATCGAAAGCGCGGTAATTTCTTAGCTATTTAAGCTCGCATTAGTGTCGGTGTTTGGTCCATTGTGTCACAGAGAAAATACGTCACCTGTACAGGAGCAAAATTCCTGGCAAAACTTTATAGATATGGGCGTACGCAGCTACTCGTCTAGGGTTGCAAGTCAGGCCTAGGAGAGGCAATAAATTTTTTTTAGAGTAAGTCATCTTTGTGCGCTATGTTCACAGATGTTACGTTATATAAATTGATGTCTGTGTAGTTTTAACTGTTAATTTAATTTGACTAGGATTTTAACTAAGATACATGAAATATTAGTACATAATACACAAACACTTCTAAACCGACTCCTGTATAACGCAACTACGAAGCGTGTTTTTAAATGTTTTTCTCTCGCGTGGAGTTATACGCCAGACACAAAGAGAACACCTTGTTAATGTCTGAATAATGCAAACTGTTCCATCACGTGTCTCGGCTATGTGTACATAATTTCCGTACAGTTCGTTAATTCCTTCGTTCTCTATGTCGCTTTTCTTCAGTTATTTTCTGCAAAATTCGTGTAATTTTAAATGCTGTTGTTGGCGTTTTTATGTGACTGTTTTTGGGTTCATTCAGTCTTGATTAAAAACTTGCAATTCACTAATAATAATTCCCTTGAGAAGCTTGAGTTTTATATTTACTCTAATACGTAAATACGAACGTATTTCCAAACTACAAAATATTATAAATGCTTCCTGTTTGCTACCCATTCACGTCCTAACGACTGAACAGATTTCTATGAAATTTTAAGAACAGACAGACCTGGGCTGGTCTTTTGTTTTCATATCACTGTAAATAGGACTATTTTAGGGCAATGACTCTCAATTAAAAGTTTGCAAGTTACTATTGCTCTGAAAAGCTTATACACGTGACAGCTGTTTTATATGCCATCTCGTTAGTTGACCTTGAGAGGTCGTGACCACTTAACCAGACTATCCTGTAGCTGCCTTATATGAGTTTAAAGCCTCCAGTCAGGGGCAACTAAAACTAAGCGACTACACGCTAAGGGCACCCCTTGTGCAGGGGTTCGAACCTCGGCTTAGAGTGTCGCTGGAGAGAACAGCAAGGGACGGCTGAATCGAAATTTCGTAACAGCTGTAGTTATAAGTAGGTTATTCACTTAGATCCCTGTAACTACACTAGTAATGTAGCTGGTTTAACATTCAGTGGTAGTTAAGTCGGCGAGTGTTTGGCTCAAGCTGTTGCATGTTGTAATGTAACCGGTTATGTTCACGAACAATCAGTGAAATTGTAACACAAATGTATTCATTTAAAACAAATATTGCTTGCTTATAGAGGAAATACATAAATTATAATGATGGAAATATGGGCGTTTGTAACTCAAACCCTAAGACAGACAGGCCAAAATTAATTTGCAAATTCCCATCTAGTCAGGATTAAGCGGCCATTGCATAATATTATTAGGTAGCGAACCACATTATAAGCATGGATTTGAATACACAACTAGAGCGGAAATTACTCATATATTTCAGAGATATGCAATTTTCTATGTAGGCAGGCAGTAGGCATAGTAATATTATGTAATAATTTAATTAAAATACAAAGAATAGAGATTATTGTTTGTTATAGAGACGAGCCTCAGCAAGCGGTGTTATTGAGAAACGTGTGCGCACCGGCTAGTGACGTAAGGTGCGCGCAGCCGACAGCGCTGTGGCCGCGCAAAGCCAAACTCTTGCGCAAAATACGCCTCATAACGTATAAATCGCAAATTTCATAAGTAACCCGTGAAAGTAAGCGATTCATTTCACTTGCACGCACCACTGTGGCGTATCAACGGGTCTTGTTAAACATGCCACGCTAGTGGTGACATAATCTATATAAATCTCACTCCATCTGCTGGCTAACGGCTGTATTTGTATTTTATGTTAATGTTACGATTATTGTTTTTGCTATTTGCGTTTCAAATGGCACGTCTGTGGCTTTCTCTTTGATAACTGCTGTCGGTTTCCGTGTTAGTCTTCCTCTGTTTTTTTTTTTTTTTTGGGAAAATGAATGCAGGATCGATATTTCGGTTCGAACAAGGGGGTCTAACTATGCTGTGCACATTGTCCGTAGTTTTGGCCGAAGCACCAGGGCATTCCTAGTTCTTATTACTAATATGTACTTATTATCTTGATGTGTTTTTGCCTGTTGAAATGACAATTGTTTAGGTGGATCAAATACTTTTAAAGGCTCATATCTTCGTTGATGGACATTAGACATAGAATATGGTTGGTTTATTGCCTACAGTAACTATAGAGATCCTGTCAGAACTCGGATGCAGTAACACTATCCGCCTTTTCTCTTCTCTTCGGTAAGCTGTGACAAAGCGATTATGCTCTGCTTACCACTCCGAGAGGCGTAAGAATGACGGCTATGTTATGAAATTAATTGCTTGTTGCATGAGGAAAATTGACGCTGTTATTTCCTGACGAATATCTTAAGCAAGGTCCGGTTGAGAAATTATTATTAGTGGTATCGAAATGTTAATATAAAAAACGAATATGGGTCTAACATTATGCATACAGATCCGACAAAGTTAATGATGAGGTAACCTGACTCACGCGCAAATTTGTCTTTTTCCACTGCTCAAAACTTAGTTGATATTCTATATCTAGCTACTCTTTGCTTGTTAGCTTATGTCGAGCAGCTTTATCCTGAGTGCCATGTTAAAAATTAATTTTCGAGAGTAATGGCTATCCATTGAGTGCTCACTTATTGAATCGCTTTAAGGTTATATTAGAAAGCGATCAATGGAAGCAGTAGCAACGCATGTATAATTAGTATGGCGGAATCGATTTAGCGCCATAACTTTCGTAGATAGGTACATTGTACAGTCTAATAGGGTTATAAGTCATCCATATTTAGACAATATCGAGTACAGCCTGCCTAACATTATTCTATCTAAACGACATGTTCTGGCTGAGATAAGTCGTTTTATATTAGCTTACTAAATAAGCTGTAGAGGTATGGAGAACAGAGAGTAAACTTCACTTATTCTCCATGTCATGATGGCCTAGTGGTTAAAACACCAGCCTGTCAAGTATGGGTCAGGTCAGGCAAGTACCAATGTAACTTTTCTAAATTTATATGTACTTTCTAAGTATAACTTGGACACCAATGTTTGAAGGTGAAGGAAAACATCTTGAGGAAACCTGGACTTTTAGGCTGAAATCGCCAATCCGTATTGAGCAAGCGTGGTGATTACGCTCAATCCTTCTCTGTATGAGAGGAGCTGTGCCCAGCAGTGGGACGATAAACAGGTTGATGATGATGATTTTCCATAGAAAAGGGAGGATCCTTCGACCAGACGGGTGTTGTCTGCTGGGCACTTGGACGACGTTTGAAGTTGGCAAGTTGTATGTATGATAATTGTACGGTAAACTCTGTTTGCGAGATGTGGAATTCGTGTGACGTCAGTTCTATGTTCTATGTTATTGGTTCGGTTTCCGCACTCAGTCCCTTCAGCGGACCATTGTGCGTGGACCATGGCGGCCTTTGGCGGATTATTCCAGCCAGCCCACCTCCCTCCAAAAGCTCATCAGGTCTCCTAGCCTGTTGAGAACATCTGTGTAACATCTTGGTGCTCCTATGAATTTGTTTCTTATTTGGGTTACGCCTGTACACTCGAAGAGTACATGCGCAACTGTTTCGTCAGCCTCTATGCAGGCTCTGCACAGAGGGCTGTCCGTTACACCTATTGTGTGGAGATGCTTATTCAGCAGGCAGTGGCCCGTGATGATCCCCGTCATCAATCGTAGGGTTTTCCTATCCAGGCGCAACAGCCTTTTGGTTAGCTTGCCATCTAGGGATGGCAGAGCCTCCTTGGACTGCCTGCAGCCCGGTGACGAGGACCACCAAATCTCCGCTTGTTCGTAGGTATACCTTTGTAGCCATCTTCGTATTTGAATGAAGGGGATAGGCACAATGGGCTCCGGTCCGCTGACCAACGCGCTGGATGCCCTTCTGGCCAGCTCGTCAGCTGCGTCATTACCCAGTGAACCGCTGTGGCCCTTTATCCATTGCAGTGCCACGGTATTGCGGTCTGGTGCAGCTATCCGTTCCAGTGCATCGTGGCACTCAAGTACCAGACTTGATGTGATGCATCCCTGTTTTAGGGATTGGAGGACGGAAGCACTGTCAGTGAGTATGCGGATGCGCGTGTCCGCAACTCTCCTGGCTTTTATGGCTAGGGCTGCAAGGGTAATGCCCACACACTCTGCTTGGTAGACCGTGTTGAGCATCCCTAGCGATCTGGATATATTTATGTTGAGGTCCTGCGAGAACACCCCGACGCCCGTTCCCTGGTCGGTTTTTGATCCGTCGGTGTATACTCTCAGCTCCTCCGGACCTGAGTAATCGCACTGCTCTTCCTCAAGTACTATCTGATAGTGCTTTTGAAAGCAGTATTGCTTTGGTACCCTGTCATTGGGTGCTTGTATCATTGGTTGCCTTTTGATTGCATCTAGCATTAGGCGCGTATGTTTGACCCTGGAGTCTTTGCTCAGGGTTCCTGATAGGTGGAGTCTGAAGGCAGCCAGTGTTGCTTCCTCCCTCACAACCAGGTGAAGGGGGGGCAGTCCTAACATCGCCTGCAGGGCGGCTGTAGGCGTGGTACTCATGCAACTGGTGATTGCCACACACGCCAACCGTTGTAGTTTTTCGAGGTCCTTTTGGGCTGTGCTCAGACTAGTTCTTGGCCACCAGACTAGTGAGCCGTATGTAATAATTGGCCGGATGATTGTGGTATAAAGCCAGTGAGTGACCTTGGGGCTAATCCCCCAGTTTTTACCAAGCATCCGCTTGCATTGCCACATTGCTATGCTGGCTTTTGTTGTGATGTAGTTGGTATGTTTCGCCCAATTCAGCTGTTTGTCCAGGTACATGCCTAGGTATTTTGTTTCAGCAGATAGGCTTAGGGTGGTGCCAAAGAATCTTGGCAGATTTAGCGGTGTGAGCTTTCTCTTTTTTGTGAAGAGGATCAGCTCGGTTTTAGTGGGGTTCACAGATAGTTGGTGTGTATCGCACCAATTTTCTACGATTTTCAGGGCCTGGTGCATTAGATTGCACAGGGTGTTTTCATGCATACCGTTTATTATTATTGTTATGTCGTCGGCATAACCCACGGTATAGTAACCTTTGTCATTTAGTGTTTTTATTAGGCTGTCTACTACCAGATTCCATAGTAACGGCGAGAGAACGCCTCCTTGCGGACATCCCTTCGCCACGATGGCCCTTGTAGTGTCGTTCACGGTAACTTGCACGGCTCTTTGGCCGAGCATGTTAGCGATCCAGCCTCTCAGTGACGGGTTTATGGTATGCCTGTTCAAGGCAGTGCTAATGCTTGTGAAGGTGGTCTTGTCAAAGGCGCCTTCGATGTCAATGAAGACGGCTAGTGCTGAGCATTTGTGATCCACGGCGCATTCAATCTTGGATATTACGCTGTGCAGCGCAGATTCTGTTGATTTGCCTGTGGAGTACGCATGCTGTTGTCTGTGGAGTGGCTTTGCCTGGAGAGGTCCGTCGCGGATGTACCGGTCGCAGATTCTCTCTAGGGTTTTTAATAAGAAGGATGTGAGGCTTATGGGTCGGTATGATTTGGGTAGTGTGTAGTCCGATTTGCCAGGCTTAGGTATGAAGATAACCTTCACTTCCCGCCATGCAAGGGGTATGTATCTGTACGCTATGCATGCCTGAAAGATGTTTACTAGGCATGGAGCGATGTGCACCAAACCCCATTGTAGTAGGGCTGGGAAGATGCCATCCAACCCCGCGGACTTGTATGGCTTGAAGGTGTTGATAGCCCACTTTAATCGGTCTTCTGTTATTAATTTGTAGGCATTGGACCAGTCTTGCTCTGTCGGAGTCCATTTTGGTGCAGCCTCCCAGGTCCTGTCCTCCAGGAGTTTGCAGTCCGGGAAGTGTGTTTCCAGGAGGACTCTGCTGGTTTCCTGATCCGTTGTTGTGTATGTGCCATCGGGTTTTTTCAGCGCTCCAAGGGTTCGGTCCTGATCGATTGATAGGATTTTCCTTACCCTTGCGGCTTCGTTGTTTTCCTCTATAGACTCACAGAATTTCCGCCACGCTGTTCTTCTGGCGGTTCTGATTTGTTTCTTGTAGGTGTACTGGGTTTTTTTGTAAGTTTCCCAGTCTTCTGTGAGCCTACTATTTTTTGCTCTGTTGAAGTGCTTTCGTAGTGTTTGACGTAGCTTACCGAGCTCGGGATTCCACCACGGATTTCGCTTGCTGTTGGCTCGCGGTGTCCTTAATTTACAGCAGGCGTGGTAAGCTTCTATTATGTATTCTGAGAGCTTTGTTGCGGTGTATTCTAGCTGTGCAATTGTTATTATGTTTGTTTGTGACAAGTGCCTAGCTAGTAGGGCAGCTAGAAGGCGCTTGTAGCCGGGCACGTCGGTACGCCTCGGGTTACGCTTCGGTGCGGGCTTACTCACGTTAGTGGTCAGTGTAAAGCGGATTCTTCTATGGTCTGAGCAAGAAGGTTCGCCCGACACATGCCAATTCGTGATAAGGCTCGCAGCATTTTCCGAAGCGAGTGTTAAATCTATGATGGTTTGTCCTCGGACTGTAACCCAAGTGGGTTCAGAGCCTCGGTTTATAATGTTGAGGTTAGTTGAGAACAAATAAGTGGATAATACCTCTCCTCTGGGGTTTGTTGTCTCGCTGCCCCAAAGTGGGTGATGGGCATTCGAGTCAGTGCAGATGACCAGGTCTAGCCCAGCGTCCTCGCAGTGCTGCACTAGGTCGGCCATCTCCTTCGGCGGGCAGTTTGTGTCTTCACCCGGCATGTACACCGAGGCCAGTATGATGTCTCCGGTGTCACCTATGGTCCCAAGCCTGACAGCTGTCAGGTCTCTGGAACAGAATTGGGTGAGTAGTGTGGTGGGGGTATCTTTGGGTGCGTAGACGCAGGTTCTGGGTTTATCCGTGTTATGTGTGTTAAGTATTAACTTACCTCCGAAGTTGCTGAGGCCACATATTCTGTTGTTCCTGATCCACGGCTCTTGGATCAGTGCGATGGTGTTGGGCTTAACCTCCAGCGCTCTGCGTAAGCTAGCCGTGGCAGTCTGGCTGTGCTGGAGGTTAGCTTGTATAATGTTGAGTGGCGTTGGCGATGATGAGTGGGGTGGGGTGTTAGTCGGTGTCCGGTCCATCGGAACATCCTTCCCCCACCCCATCCCTGTACGCACTAAGTGGGTCTTCCGGTGATGCCAGGAGCTGTATGGCCCGGTCAGGAGATGTGAGCGTAGATGACCCGGCTTCCCGTTCGTCAGCCATCGCTGCTCGGGCCATCTCCTCCTCCAGTTGGGCAATGTCCAAGTTGTTGTCTTGTGAGTCCGTCGGTACTGTCTGTGTCTCACTCGTAGGGTCTGAATTGCTGTCGGAGGGCTGGGTGCGGGGCCAGAAGCGCACGTATATCGACCCCAGGAGGTACGATACCCGCCGCTCCCGAGCCAGGACCTTTTCCACGTCCTCCGGTGGCACACCCAGGGTCAAGTAAGACCCATAGTTGTCTCCACCGACGGTGGTTGCCCTGTATAGTGACCACTGCGCCATGTTGTACCACTTGTTCTGACGGATCAGAGTTCTGTGGAGCCTCCGCATGTCTCCCGTGTAACGGGGGACAAAGAGGGAGGCCTTAACACGGGTGGGCACATCCGACTGCTTCAGTACCGTCAGTTTAGTGTCTGAGTCTGGGAGATTCAATCGGGGCACGTTTTTAGTCAGCCAGGTCAAGGCGTCGTCGTCCTCGCACCACACCTGTACTGTGCCGTCCACTACCCGTGGGTATCCGCGGAAGGCAGGGAGTTCCGTGGTGGGGTCGTCGTCGTCGAATAGGAGCAGGTTTTCCAGTCCTGCCTTGACCTGTTCGGCTTCCTCTGGAGTTAGGTCTCTCGAGGGGGGGGAGCAACAAATTGCCACGGCGAGACGCGCAGGAATGTCCTTAGTGGCCCGCGCGTAGCTCTTTGCTTCTCCCTGGTCGGAGTGGATCCTCGCACGTTTTGCATCCCCCTGAAGCGTACCCGGTGAGGCCGAGTCGTTTGGGCGCTCTCTCTTCGACGAGCCCGTACCGCTTGGTCCAGGCTGCGTCGCAGAGGCGTCCGTTAGGGTGGTAGGCTTTTTGTGCGAGGATCCGCCCCGTTTCCCTCTGGTCTTTTTGGTTTTTGGTCTGTCCGTTGGCAAGGATCGGCTTACGACCCCGGCTGGCTCCGCCTCATATGAGGGCTTTTCGCGCGGGGTTGCCCCCTCGCGTACTTGCCCCTGGGCTCGTGGTTCCGCGTCCGGCCTCTTTTCGCGCTGGGTTGCCCCTTCGCGTACTTGCGGCCGGTCGCTTGGTCCCACGTCAGGCCGCTTTTCGCGCTGAGTTGCCTCTTCGCGTACTTGCGGCCTTCCCACCTTTTCGGCGTCCGATTGTGCTCCGCGCTGGCTCATGCCTTCGCGGATTTTGCGCTTTCGGTCGCCTACTTTCCTCCCCCGGCTAGCAGGCTTTCCGCGCTTGGGTAGCAGGCGTAGGCCTTCCGCCGGGCGAGTGGTTGAGCCGCCAGGTTCGCTCACCTTTCCAGACGCCGTCTGCGTATCTGTCAGTTTCGGGTTGGTGGCACTGTTCTTCACGATGCTCTGATTCCAGAGGTTCGTGGAGGGCGCACATCCTGTGTCAAGTGTTGGCGCGTGTGTCGCTGCCGGGATGGTGCTAGAGGGCGCGTTGGTCGCTGCCTGTGTTATGGGCGCTAAAGCTGCCGGCCGTGCTGAAGTGCACGGCGAACTGATGCAAAATGTAGCCCCCCCCAGAGTACGTTGGGGGCTGACCGCCGTGGCGGTGTGGGATTCCCCGGCTTGGCCGGGACCCACCTGGGTAGCGTGTGACGTCAGTATGACGCGTTGTTTATTTTTGGCGTTTGTAGGTACTGCTACATCACTCCCCTCCGGAGACCGGAGGTCGATAGTGGTAAGAATACCTATTCTTTCTTGCGATTAAACGTACGAACGATTTAAACGAAAAATACCTAGAAATTTGCCTTTGAACTTAGTTTGAATACTAGCTGCCTTTATTTTGTCAATATTATTAGATCTCATTAAAAGTACCCACTAAATATTAAATAAATAATTGTGGTTCGTGCCTCAAACTGGCTTAACCTGAGCGGACCCAACATTCGTTATTTTGAACATGAAGACACGAAATGACGGCGTGCATCTAACACCACGCATTGCAGTATGTAGTGTCGATGTTGCCTCACCGCGACCGCACTGCGACCAAATGGTGTAAGCCAATCGGTCAATTAACAGGATTTTGCCCAATATTTCGCCACACGTTAGAGTCAATCCTTTGTAATGAAATATTTAATAGCGGCATGCGGGCAAGTGGAACGGATGTATGGATACAGTAATGTTTGTAGGTCCCTAGAAAGAATGAGTGTAAGCTTAATTAGCTAAGATGTGGGTATTTTTGATAATATCCTATCTAGTATGTAACAATGAACACAATGCAATTGTATTGTAATATTATTTAAGAAGCAAATTGAAATAGTAATTATTATTAAAATTATAGTCGATTATTTAATTGTATCGAATCAAAGTTTAGGATGACAACACTGTATGACATTATTCGATGTATTCAAATCGAGGTAAAATGGAGGCATTGGCCATTTGACTGCGGAAACGATCACTTGTTATAAAATAAATCCGCTAATATTATCATAATCTTCGTTTAATTTGGGAGATAAAGAGTAGATCTTTTATCTCAGAAGTGGCATTATTCAGTTACGCCTACAATTTTGAAGCAATATTCTCAAACAACGTGTCCACGTGTTGCCACGCGTTTTCACCTTTTACCTGGTAACAATGGATAGAACTAGAGATAATCGCAAGAGCAATACGCGTAAACGTCGCCGTGACCGGAGCAGAGAAAAACGAACGAGAACTACGCATAAACGGAAGCAACGAAGGCAGCGTTCGAGCAATCGTGATTCTACGTTGGAATCTCTCCGTAGTGAAGATCGCAGTTCCCATGAGCAGAGTATGAGGCGCCGTCACCAACCGAACCGGAGTCGCAGTCGGAGTAGCAGCTACGAGCAGCGTCGGGACCTGGACGGGAGCCGCAGTAGGCGAGGCAGCAGTGAGCGAAATCGCAGTAGGCGCTTAGAATCCAGCATCAAGCAACACACACCCCCAATTCCCGGGTACGTGAGTAACACCAATGTTCTTAACAATGACACGCAAGCGTTTTTGGTTACTTTAGTGGAAACTTTGACCAAAAGTCGACCTGAGGGCAACAAATTTCCTATGCTAGGCAATGTGATTCCAGATTTTGACCCTATGGTAAAGAGTCAGACTATTGTAATGTGGATCAATAAAGTTGAGGAATGTGCTAGGCTCTATGGTTGGGGCGACGATCAAATAGTACATTACGCTCTGCCTAAACTGTCAGGGATTGCCAAAACGTGGTACGAGGCTCTGCCATCAATGTCGTATTTATGGTCAGAGTGGAAGGACAAATTGAAGCAGTCATTCCCGAGTAGTGAAGACTATGCTGAATTATTAACCGAAATGTTGTCAAAACGTGTGAAGTTTAATGATTCGCTAGAACATTATTATTATGAAAAAATTAATCTACTAAATCGATGCGAAATACAAGGTAAACGTGCGGTAGATTGCTTACTATATGGGATTGAGGATCGGTCATTAAGATTAGGCGCTAAAGCAGCAAAATGTCAGGAGCCCGAGCAAGTTCTGGTATATCTTCAATCTATCAAGCAACATATTCGTGATCCAGATAGGTCGAGGGTAAATTACGATAGACGTAACAACACTACTTTTTTAGTATCTAGTAATAGCTCTAAGCAGATTGGTAATAACAGCGAAGCTAAGACTTCGAAGCCATACAATAATGCGTCAATTGTATGCTTTAACTGCAACGAACATGGGCATTTCAGTTCTAAATGCACAAAAAAGATATTGAAGTGTAACGTTTGTTCTAAATTAGGCCATTTGTCAATTAACTGTCCCAGATTACCCTCTGACTCGGCTAATAAAATATATAGACCGAAAGAAAAAGATGTGATGCGCATTGAAACCAATAATACTAATGATTTTTAATATCTGATTAATCTGAAACTCAACGGTAGAGTTATTTAAGGCTATGTGGATTTGGGTAGCCAATGCACGCTGATTCGTCATAGTGAGGCTGTTAGGAGGGGAATCACGTGGACTGAAAACAACTTGCCGCCTATAAAATTTATAGGAGGGAGTATAGTAATACCAGTGGGTGTTTCAAGCGTTATTATTGAAATTCAAGGTATTATAGAGAAAGTCAACGCATACATCGTTATTGATAGCGTTATTAAATATTCAGTTTTAATTGGACATAGCTTCACAGAAAAACCAGGTATAGCTATAACGAAAACTACCCACTCGTTAATATTTAGTCGTGAACAACCAGTCAAATTACCACTGAGTTTAAAAACCGATATTGTGATACTCCCTAAGGATACGCTCATTACACGAGTGATCTGTACCAGTAATATTTCTGATATCAATTTATTAGATTTTGAAAATGCTGAGACTAAGTCTGCTTTCAATTATGGCAAACAGCTTAGTCAAAGTGAGATTAATCGATTGAAAGAATTGCTCAAAAGGTATGAAACATGTTTTTCAGACAACTTAAAAGACCTGGGATTAACTAATGTAGTTCAGATGGAAATTGAATTGAGTGATTCGCAGCCAGTAGTTTACCGCCCATATAGACTCTCCTTTCCGGAGCGTAAACAGGTTCAGACTATGGTAAAGGAAATGATCGATGCAGGCATAGTATGCGAGTCAAACTCGCTTTACGCTAGCCCAGTTTTATTGGTAAGGAAAAAGACTGGCGAAAGTAGAATATGTGTTGATTATCGTGTATTAAATAGTAACACAAAAAAGGAACACTATCCATTACCTTTAATTGATGATCAACTTGCCAGGCTAGCTGGCAATTGCTTATTTGTAAGTTTAGACCTTGCATCTGGCTACTATCAGAGGCAAAATCTCAAGACAAGACAGCATTTGTTACTCCTGATGGGCAATATCAGTTTAAACGCATGCCTTTTGATCTAGCAAATGCTCCTTCGATCTTTCAACGAGCAATGAGTAAAATACTGTCGAAAGTCGGTTATACGGTCGTTTATATGGACGACGTATTGATTCCTTCCCCAACATTTGACCAGGGAATGAGACGGCTAGAGGAGGTACTTCAGCTAATAAAAGACGCAGGTCTTACGCTGAAGTTGAAAAAATGTAGTTTTTTTTGTACTGAGCTAGACTTCCTAGGATTCCATGTTAGCGGTGAGGGGATACGTCAAGGGAAACTCAAAACATTATCTATAGAAAATTTCCCAATACCCCGGAACGTTCACGATATCAGGCGATTTATCGGCCTGACTAGCTTTTTCCGGAGGTTTGTTAAAGACTTCGCTTTTATTGCCCGTCCACTAACAGATCTCTTAAAATCTAAATTCAAATGGAAATGGACAGCGGAGGAGGCGGAGTCGTTTAGAGTTTTGAAGGCAAGATTAGTTCAACGTCCTATATTAGCTTTATACAATCCTAATTTAGAAACCGAAATTCATATGGATGCGTCGAAGCTAGGTATTGCGGGGATTCTCCTACAGCGAGGTACTGACGGTTTACTTAGGCCAGTGGCGTACTACAGCCGTAAAACTACGGTAGACGAGCAAAAATTTCATTCCTTTGAGTTGGAAACTCTAGCGGTAGTCGCAACTTTAAAACGATTCAGAGTCTATTTACTAGGGCTAAGATTTAAAATAGTCACCGATTGTAACGCACTTCGTACTACCTTAACTAAGAGAGACCTTGTGCCACTAATTTTGTACAGACAGAGTTCGCGAATGGCTCACGTAGATGCTCTCAGCCGTGCCCTGTGGGTGAACCTACTGATATCGATACCGAGCATGTTTTGATGTTCAACACATAGACGTTCATGATTGGATCGCTACTGTACAGGGTGATGATAGCGAAATAAAACGTATAAAAGACATCTTAGAAGATGACACGACTAAGTTTGTAGCTGACATACGTAAGAATTACATGTTGAAGGGCAGTCATGTATATAAAATCTTAGACGAAGGATTACGATGGGTAGTTCCGAGGGGTTGTAGGTGGCAAGTGCTGCGCATGAACCATGATGAGGTAGGTCATTTTGGCTTCGAAAAAACGTTAAGTCGTATCAGGAGCATATTTTGGTTTCCAAAAATGCGTAGATTCACCATGAAATACGTCTCAGTCTGTTTGGAGTGTGCGCATCATAAAGCACCTGGCGACCCCAAAGAGGGAGTGATTCATCCAATACCCAAATTGGAGAAACCATTCCATACACTTCATGCTGATCATCTAGGCCCATTCATTCGCTCTAGGAGAGGCAACACGTATTTGCTTGTTATTATAGATGCTTTTACGAAATTTGTCAATATACGAGCTGTTGAAGATACTAAGAAGGCTAGGGCTATTAAGACATTCAAGGAACATTTCAGTTATTTTGGTGTTCCTTCTCGTCTTATAATAGATCGTGGCTCTTGTTTCACGAGCGCAAAATTTAAGTTTTATGGACCAATTAAAAATAAATCATATTTTGAATGCAGTAGCTACTCCAAGAGCTAATGGACAGGTTGAAAGATTTAACAGAACGATAACTGATGCCCTGAGTTTAAATGTCAAGACGTAAATGACAACTTATGGGACGAATAGATTGGTGACGTACAATTAGGTATTAATACCACTATTAATAAATCAACAGGGAAGAGTCCCTCTGACCTGTTGTTTGGTTGCAGATTGATGAACGCATCAGAGAATTTATTGAGTGATGTAATCGCCGAAACAACTGAACGAATCGATGGTGATGCCTTACTAAAACTGAGGTCGAATGCTAGGAAAAGGATAGAAAAACAACAGAATTATGCTAAAAAACAATTCGATAAGCGTAGGAAGAGTCGGGCTATATATAATGTAGGTGATTTGGTCAGGGTAGAGAGGACAGTTATAGGCAAAGATAATATAGGAAAATAGCACAAACTCCTCCCCAAATTTCAAGGTCCCTATCGAATCCTCAAAATATTACCTAATGATAGATTTCTTATCGAAGATACCCCTATAACAGGAAAGGGTAACAAGAGGTATGAAAATGTTGTCGCGCTAGATAAAATTCATCCCTAGATGAATTTTAAAGGTTACACCAGTGAGAGCTCTGATAGTGATCATAGTGAAACTACAGAAATAGAAATAGAGAAAGAGTGATGTATTACTCTATGTAGTAGGTAGTAACGATATTATTATTACATTTGGGGCACTATAATAATATACTAAATTACAAGAATTAATCAAGTTGTCTGATGGAAATGAGTAGGAATTGCGTGTCATTATTAAGGTCTATATATATACATATATGAGCAATCAGTGCAGATAATGAATGGCATTAAGAAATTGATGTCGCACGTATGATTGCAAGATAGTGAGTAAGATGTGAGCACAATTTGTCACAGAGGTCAGTGCAGATTATGAATGGTGCCAAGATAACGGTGCCGCACAGTTGACCAAAGATCGTGATAGATTGTGCAAGATAGTGAGTAAGATTATACAATGTGAGCACAATTTGTCATAGAGGTCAGTGCAGATTATGAATGGTACCAAGATAACGGTGCCGCACAGTAGACCAAAGATCGTGACAGACTGTGCAAGACTTGCAGATTTTGATGAAGATTTATGACTTTGTTATAAACCATAAGTTAAACTCAGATGTAACATAATAATATACGTAGACTTTGAAATTTTGATTGTGATGAGAATTTATAACAGAGTTTGTGAAAAATATATAGTACGCAACTGTAACGAAATTACCTTATCATAAGAATTATTATATAAGAATCAAATTAGCTATAGAAGTATGTCCGATGATAGTCTTTATTTAGTCTTAATTTGTTTTTTTTTTTGTGTTTATACTTATCTTTATATTAAATATTTTACACCAAACAAGTGAGAGGACTCACTTACACAGGATGGCCGAGCTGTAAGCTTAATTAGCTAAGATGTGGGTATTTTTGATAATATCCTATCTAGTATGTAACAATGAACACAATGCAATTGTATTGTAATATTATTTAAGAAGCAAATTGAAATAGTAATTATTATTAAAATTATAGTCGATTATTTAATTGTATCGAATCAAAGTTTAGGATGACAACACTGTATGACATTATTCGATGTATTCAAATCGAGGTAAAATGGAGGCATTGGCCATTTGACTGCGGAAACGATCACTTGTTATAAAATAAATCCGCTAATATTATCATAATCTTCGTTTAATTTGGGAGATAAAGAGTAGATCTTTTATGAGTGAGTTATTGGTCAACTTTATTTTCGTTGCGGCTGAGTGTATTGTTCTCCAGTGAATATTCGTGTTTTTGCAACGAATGTGGCTAACTGATGATAAAATAACATAACGAATATTTTTCAATATCCCAGCTATAGTATTCGTGCTAATAACTTACCCCCTTATTCATAAATACTGCCTAAAGTTAACTAGTGATTACCGATTCTTTAATCATGCATTTTTGACCTTTTAACGTCACTTAACTTAAATCATTCTTTATGAATAAACACCACAGTGTTTAAGGGGTTTATTCGTAAACGATGACTAAAGTTAAGTGACGTTAAAGGGTTATAATGTATGTTTAAAGAATCGCTAATCATTAGTTAACTATAAGCAGCATTTATGAATAAGGGGGTTAATGTTAGGTTTAAAAACGAAGGTCCATTTTAAATAGTTTTTTTTAAATATCATTATAAACTAGTTCTTGACCGCAATCCCGCCTGATGGTAAGCAGTGATGCAACCGTTGATGTTAAAGTGCGATAGTTTATTAAGATCCTTTTCACTCTAGCAATTGTAGTCAGGAAACACCACCGCTGGCAAGCAACAACTTAGGGGTGGAAACTCGCCGTACGACGAGTCGTCCGATGATGGATCGGAGATGGGGGAATAAGTCATGCAATTCCCTCGCACACTCTCCAAAATGCATCCTATAGAAACTACTCCTCCTCCTACTACTACATCCTACTCTAATTTACTGTGTGATTTAAATAATCCCACAAATCACTCACGCTCCCTTTTTCTCGTTACCAAAATATTTATATAATATGTGTATATATCTGTACTTCAAAATATTTGTTTAGGAGTAAACCGTTTTTGCACCGATTTGTCAACCCTTGAATAATTTGTGAAACAGGGAAACGCACAAAGTAATAAATAACATTATAATCAAAATGTCAAATTGAAGTGTCATTCACGTCGCCACAAAAGATCCGTTGTTCGCGACGCGTTATTTTCGAATATATTATTATATTGTATTCTTGTATAACGTAACAAAACCTCTTCGTAATGAACGATTATATTTTTCTGCTGTTCCAAAAATAGGGTTATCAAATCTCTGAACCATTGTTATATGCCTCTATTCAATTCAAAGCATTTACAGACTTTTTGAATTGTCAAGCGGCCGTCCAGTTAGAGACATGAAAATAGTTGCCCATTCCAAAGCTTAGTATATATATATATATATATATATATATATATATTTTTGGGACAAAACCCGCCACACTTTTTTCCACCCACTGCAACTCCTGAAAGCCAGAATCAACAGTGGAGACCGCCAGAAAAACGCCAAGCAATGAAGCTCGACGAGTCTCGGAGAAACGATTCAACTGTCTTGGGTCCCGCAACGAAATTAATCAGAAAAGAATAGCGGAGAAGTAAGAAAAAAGATATTTTTCCACAAAGCTTAGTATATAGATGCATATGGAGAAGAATGGGTAAAAAAAAACAACGCTTTTTTTAAATCAAAAACTATCCTTGTTGCAAAATATAAAGCCATTTTCCCAGTTTATTCCATGTATGCTACAAATGGACTCGTATTTCCGTATTTTTTGTTTGATTGCCTGTGGAATACCGAAAGCTTTTAGAAAGCTCCACTATGTTTTATTATTATCGAGCACGCTGGCGTCATTTTATTTAAATGAAGTGGATCTTATATTCGCTATACACATATTTATCCCTAGTATAATTCATATATGTGTATGAAGTCACAACGCCAAAATATAATTTATTAAAGCATTTTTACGCCACGTCGTCGCCACCGTACGGAATTTTTACGAAGACAGCGATCCTCTGACGCGGGAGATGTTTCATTACTTACGTCATAACTATGAGAAAAATATTCAAACAAGTGCAGAATTGACCGCAAAGTGGGACGTTGAACGACCGTGACTGCAGGTGCATGCGACGCGAAGCCGCGGCGCCCGCGCCGACCATGCCCGGTGACGGTCGGCGACGCTTCCACGCTTGGCATTAATTACAGGCTTGGGCAACAAATGTACATAAAGAAGGCTTCAAACCAAATACCCTGTTTTCCTTGTTTCCCCACTAAATGTGAATGTTTCCGACATTGACAAGGGTTCCTTAAATATGTAACATGCGACCTTTTTATGAGACAAATGTGTGCACGATTTTAAGGCCTGGCCTGCTTGCCAGATGGACCATATAGAATTTGACCGCAAAAGGGACATGGAGCCGTTTAGGTATTGGCGGAAAAAGAGATTTCAATGCAAACCTAAAATTCATGACATTCGGAGTGTGTACTTCAAAAGGTTCTTACGGATCCCCTTACCACGATGGCTCACTGCCATCTTTTTTCAGTAATTCGAGTATTCAAAAACGTCCAAAACACTTTAATCCGTTCCAGTTTCTATTTTGTGGCATTTATTTTGTGTCTTTTATAGGAATGATGATCGCTACGCAAATTTAACTGAAAATAAACGATATAATTTGCCTAAAGTAACTAATTCAAACGATACAAATCATTCACGTGCCAATATACTCATTTGAATACCGTGGACAGAGAGATAGGTTTAGATTAAATGTCAATTGGATACTATTCCCTGATCAGTATTGTGTCTACGGTAGAATCTATTTCAAACTGATGTTAATACAAGTTTTTTTTTTTTTTTTTTTAATAATTATATACTAGCACTTGACCGCATTCCCGCCTGATGGTAAGCAGTGATGCGATCGTTGATGGTAAAGCGCGCTAGTTTATTAAGAGCATATTCACTCCGAAAAACTGAGCGAATAGGAAGGAACACGGCAGTTGAGCGAGGTGATGCAATGTTAAACCCAACAACACGACCAACGATGCTGCGCCAAAGGGAGATTGATCTGAAGACCCTCCACGACCAAACTCCCAACACAACAACATTAGGCGCATCGTACCCGGCACACATTGCAACACAACTGCTCAGACAAAAATCAAGATTATTCTGATAGTAATTAACTTGATTTTAGAGTTAAAATTGTAGCGTTAACTGAAGTAATTATGTAGGAGTTAAAGTATTTTTTCCATAACCTATAAATGCTGTTGCTATTAGTAAAATTAAAATAATTACTACTATTATTCAAATATATTTTAAATTAAAAGATTCATAATAAATATCTTGTCCAATATGTAAATAAAAACAGACAAACTCATGACTGTTTACATTTTTGGTAAATAAGTCATTAATTTCACGATTCTAGATTAGCTATGTAGGATTCTTAATTAACTCCAACGACGAAGCAAATAGATGGAGCAGTGTACGGATAATTCTAGATATTGGATTACTCCATTCATACTGTTATGGGTTGTAGATATAATTCCGGATATAGTGAGCGTCTGGCTTGTTACGACTCCTGTGGTTATCTATGTCAAACCACAGATAACTCAGTTCAAGCTTACATATGTATCAATTTACAAAGTAATCAATATTTGGATACTTTAATGAATATATGTATTGTAAGGTTCACAGTATATCCAATCTCGTGTGATTCGTATAATCGGTTACAATAACAACTGCCGATGCATTTTGTAAAAATCTTACTTGAAATGAGCTGTTAGTAGCTAATTCTTAACATAAGTGGGAATGCCAATTAACTCAATTCACCTAAGATTCATCAGACTTTTGACAACCTCTGTAGCGTAGCGGTAGCAAACGCGGCCGCTGCGCAAGGAGGCGCGGTTTTGATCCCTGCGCAGTGCAAATATTTGTATGCATGAATATGAATATTTGCACTGGTCTGGTCGTGACTCGGAAAGCACGTTAAGCCGTTGGTCTCGGTTGCCATACGAATATCTAATGGTAGTCGTTATGGGTTGTTGGAGCCCTCAAAAGTCCAACAATTGGTCTAACTGCAATGCTCCGATATCGCATTCGGGTTGTGGAGGTCAGACGGCAGTCGCTTCACGGAAAATATCGAAGTTTAGCCAAAATCAGCAGTTAGACTGGTAAAGCGGACCCCAGACTCCAAAGCTGAAAAGCTGCGGATGCGACTGGGAACGCTGAGATGATGATGATGTTGATGATGGTGATAACCTAAGATTCATCACGTTGAGATACTTACAGAATCGTACTGCTGGTCGTCGACACCAAACCTTTTGTTTTGCACTAGTTCTACCAACAACCAACAGCAAACTGGCTATTGCTTTAAGAGAATAAGGACATAAAGAAATCCGCGAATATGCTTCGAAAACCAATGGTATCTTGTTTGATATCAAAACCTTCGAGAAAATTGTTTGCCTTTAGTTGACAATAAAATAGTAAGTTCGATGAGTTTTATTTTCTTTGTGACTTTGATAAATCGAACGCCACATTCACGATAGAAACCAAAAAAATATTTCGAGTAATTATTGGACCTTACATGAAATATTTCGGGATGGTGCCGTCAAAGAAACAATCCATTAAAATGTAAGGTATTACCAAATGTTTGATGATACTGCTTTTCTCTAAATGTTCTTGATATTGAATGTAAGTATTATTGAAATAAGTATACGAAAAAAGTAAAAGATTACTTTTTTTCATATACGTACATTCGTACAGTCTGTAATTATACAAATTCTAACTTTAAATTTACTAAGTCAGAATTACTTCTGCAATCGACTTTGTCATGTTGACAATGTTTATTACTATGCAGCTACCATCAATCTGGGTAACTTTGACAGATTAATGCGGTATTTTATACAATATTTTATCATTTTAATTATATTACACGAATGTATTTAATTTGTTAATGCTCTCATAAAACTTTTCACCCGTAAAGATTAATGAACTTATCTAAAAGCTCATCTGTCCATAAAAAAAAACCTGATTTTCTAGTTTGTCTAAGTTACTGTCATTACATGGGTAACTTTGATATACATTGATAGAAAAGCAGTAATAATATTTTGAATTAATTTGGGTAACAGTGGTTTATGTTTTTCTTATAAATGGATTAACTGACGAAATAAAACTATTAATGGTCCCACTGTCAATGTTATTCGAAGTTATCGAAGTTACACAGATTGACCGTATCATTTTCCTCTAGCAAATTAAAAATCAAAGTATTGTTACTAATTATAAAACTAACATAGGCATAATTACTGACGAACTATACTTAGTTACAATAAATAAAGTTTCGAATCACAGGGTGCTTAACACGCAATATCATAATATCCAGCGCATCCAATAAAAACACAAAATTTTAGTTATTAAGCATTGTCATCAATATCACAAGAAACTAAAACAAGAGTTGTGTTATACTGGAGTCACTCCGTGCTTTGTTTAGCATTAAAACAATGACTCGCTCCCAGCTTATAGATATACAGAGTTACCGCTATATTCATTCAGATATCTCATCCAAAAGTGGAATATCGCACCGTATTCATATATAAAAATGTTCTCTAGAATTGGTTTTGCATGATTTAATATCTCTAGCCTTGTTTTATAGCCATCGTACGTATCTAATTTAACGTTCTTCGCTACTGCACCTGCGATACATTTGTAGTTTCCGTAGTCGTAAAAGTGTCCGTAATAGAATTGAAACTTTAGACCCTCGCGCCGGCTGCTGTAACCTCGAAGTAAAACAGTATAAAGCAGAAATCATAGCTATGGTTTAATGACATAACACAAAATAATGCTTTTGTAGCCTGGCTTCATAGTGTAAATGAATGAACATTTTCAGAGCATTTTCTGAACTTTGTCGACAATACAAAATATTGTGTGGAAAATGTGTGGACAACATGTAAGTCCTTTAACAAAAGGCGCTTCACTACGGAAGTTATATATACACTGAAGGCATGGATAATAACACCACCTGCGGGGCTTATATAAAGAGGGTAATATTTCACTGAATTATTAAGTGTGAAGGCTATAAATCAGAGGAATTCTGCAGCGGCCGAGACCTAACTTGGGATCAGGCTGCAGAACGCCGGGTATCCGGCCACCCGGCTCACTACTCTGTCGGAAGCTGTGGAACTAATCTAATCGAGAATCTAAACAAATATAGCCAACTATAACGACCGTGTTTATTTGAGCTCAACAACAGCTTTATTATATTTACGAATCCAAAGTTAACTTTGATGTCAGTTGTAAGTAGATTACAGGATTTTATAAAGCCTTATAGGTAGGTAAGGTATTTTTAGCTCTATTATTCTCAATGCTATTTAACCGGGAGCTTGAATAATTCCACATTCCTTTCGAACACAAACAAAGGGAAGGACAGAAAAAGGCAATATTTCTTATGATTGAGGTCAGCCGCGCATAATGGCAGAATTAAGAATTTATAAAAGGATCTTCTTCCCCTAATTCTTGGGATTAAGCAAATTACATCGTCTTAAATGAAAACTTCGATGAGATCGCTTCACTTTCTGTTGAAACGTCGTAACTTTCACGTTTTCCTCCTTTCTTTAGACAATTTCTATTAATATATAAGAAGAAAACCCACTAAGTTGAAAAACGAAAACAAGGAGGGTTGATCTTAATTTATTGCAAATTGAATTTGATTTGTTAATGTCTTGGTCGCCGTTCTGCTTGTTTTGTCTATAAGAATGTACGGAGATAAGCAGTTTGTCTAGGCTACCGCTGTTTCACAAGCTTAGTTTAACAATATTACATATTAGTTTGCCTTTCTATTCAGATTTGCACTGTAAAGCCGAGATGGGAAGAATTAAATATCTAACTAAAACTTTGCTGTTCGATTGTTTAAATGCTGATTTTTCTATCGCCACTGATATGTTGACGTTTGACAGATTTTGTATGGAAGGGCTGTCAAAAATTCAAAGTTATTCCTCAGATAAAATGAAAAAAAGAACACTGGAAATATTAGTCCTTAGTGATTTTGCCTAATTATGTTCTGGATATAAAAAAGTCAAACAAGGCTTTATTGTTTGAAAATAAAGCGTTCTCTAAAGAATTAGTTTCCATTCCCCTGTCTGTTAATATGTAAATGAAGCTAATTGTCATTCTGATACAATTCCTATTATTATGACAATGGCGCCGATTCTCTTGTTTACAAACTAAACTAATTTTAAGTTAATTGCATCTTTTTCTTTCTATTTTATTAGGAAAAGGTTAGAAGATAACATGTTAGTATAGTTCTGTCAAATTAAGATACTCCATAGACATTTTAGACGCGATTAAGAACATGGCGACTAATCTACGTCAATTTGCGTTAGACCTGGACTAATTTGACAGGACTAAACTAATATTTATACTAAGCTTAAATTTAGTTTCTGGGCCAATGTAATTGCCGTCGACTTTGGTTGCTGTTTAAAATGATCAAATCGCAATAAATTCTCTATACTTTGGCTTTATTTGAATCCTATCTCTGGTGTAAATTCACATTATAAACGGCTCGGCAGTCTATGCACTTAGAAGAGCGAAAGGGACGAATTTCGTCTTTCAGGATATATCAAATGTGCGACGATGTCGAGTCTCTTTAATTGGATGTTATCAAATATACAGTATGTTACGAAAACCCTGTCCGACCCACAAGGATAATAAGGGTTAGGTAAACAAATGACCAAATAAAATATAAAATTTTGCATAATCATCATAGTAACAATACTAATGAATTTTGAAATAATCTTTTTTACCAGCGAATTTACTGTAACTTCCCCAAAATTCGGGAAATTTAAAAAAGTGTAAACACCATTTTAGACCTTATAATTGTCGGCTTTCTTTTGATTATTTTTTTAGGTTCTTTAGCGGCGTCAGTGTGTCTAGCCGCCGACGGCGGCAAAGGAATAATTAGAGCTGTGCTAGTTTATGCGTAAAAACGTTTTGTTTTTGTAGCTATTATTCGAAACTGTACCTGGCCGAATGATTTGTTGTAAAAACACAGATTACCTAATGGTAAAAGTACTTTTTTTGATTATCGATTAATTACTCATAACAATATTGTAACACAAGTACCTATTATTAGTAAATAGGAACTAGAAAGGTCTTATGAAATACGATTTTAGGAGAATATTATAAAGAATGTAAAGCATTTAAGTTCACCTGATTTAAGTTATGTGAAAGTTCTAAAATCTAAAGAATGCCATGCGATGTTGAATCGATGCGTGAAATTCTGAAATACAAAATTGATACCAAAAATCGATACGAGAAATATTTTGAATACTTTCACACCTCTAGTCAAAGGGCACCGCCGTGCAGTTAGAGTACCTATTTTTATGAAATAAAAATCATTTTTATTTTAAATTTATTAGTTTCGCGTAGACATCGCGTCCGTGTAGACGTATCGTTTATTGTGTGATCATATAGTTTTCTAACGTAATGTAACCTGCTGATGGAAGGTACCTAGTGAAACTGCAATTGTGTTGTGTTGTGATCAGGTGTTGAACGATTCGGATGTGACTACTTCTTGGTCAATGTGGTTTCAGCATGACGGTGCCCCACCATATTTTTGCCGACCTGTACGTGAGTACCTCCACTATCAGTTCGGCGAGCAGTGGATTGGTAGGAGTGGACTAACGTTGTGAAACACCGTGCTAATCTCGTGGGACGGTGCCAGCCGGTATCGTTCTTAGTGAACGAAATATGGAACAACATCTCCGCCACAGCCATTGTGCTCATCGAATGAAATTCGAAGATACATTCGGAGGGTCAGGCGACCTTCCTACTTAAAAAAAAGTTCTTTTCACGAGCTGCCTAAGTAGGTATCATTGTTTCTTTCTAGAGTCGATAAACGTGGTTAGACTACCAATACCTACATGCATGAGGTCAACTGAGGTCATGACCTGTGCCTGTGTTGCCATGAAATTACCTATTTATTTTATTTAAGTTATTTATTTTTAAGGGGGTATTTTTTTTTTTAGTTTAGCCAGGTTATGTACGCATTAGTAGAATCAGCTAACGATACCTAACAACACCTTCACGGGTCGGACAGGGTTTTTGTAACATACTGTATAATAAAAACAAAAATAAATTACTATTTACGATTGTTCATTAAATTTTATAATATAATAATTACTGGAATAAAGGGTGATTATGAATAAGTCTTGATTATTACCTACATATATGTACCTATTAATCAGCCTTGGTATTATAATAATTTAATGACATAACGATATGTGTCATTGCTGGAACAAAATCCTATACTTTTGACTAAGATATTATATTAAGAGGGAACTCTAGTGGTATTTTCTCTATACAAACGTATTCCGCTGTTTTCTTCGTGGATAATGTTTTTAGAGCAATAATTTTTTTTTTCTACAATTTCACACTGTGATTTTACGTGCCCCTATCATTTGATTTTTCCGAAACTTAATTAATAAAAGAAATACGATACTTCAAAATCGTGAAAACTAACCCATTTTTACCGTAATGTTCAGATGACTATTAATTAGACAAACGTGAAAAGTTTTTGATAAAAAAGAATATAATAGAAGCATAGGTATACTTTTCTTCTAAATTAAAAAATAATTGAAATCTGTCGTGTTTTGAAAAAGAAAACAGCGGAATACGAAACGACTTTTGGTCAACGTTTTTGTAGGTAGAATCAGTCTGAGCTGCAAATGTCTTTTTCGCACTTTACCGGGATAGGTTAGAAGCAGTAATAGTTTCTTCAAATACCTATTTTCCAAATTCCTCGGCACTAAAGTCCCCTCTTAAGTACGACTTTATGTTCAACGGATCATGTTAAAGTTACTATTATAAACTTCACGGTTTTAAAAACTAGGTACATAAGTTATCCAAAGTAAAAAAGCAACCAACATAATGGTTAAAAAATTAACAAAGTTTAAAAAAAAACTGACTGGGAATTCTAAAAATACCTGGATTCGATTGTTGTAGTACGTAGTTAGTACTTATTTTCGGTAACATTAATTAATACTAAAAATATACATTTATTTCATATTTTGCTACCTACATAATATCTTATTACACAGCGCTTTTCCTCAGTGAGAGAACAAAGTAGAATGTCAATAACCTGCCAGTTACAAGCGTCATCGTCATACAGATTTTTCTGAAGTAGGTAAATTAACACTTTACTAACCTCCAAATTAATCCTTCTTGTCACACGACATCACACAATGTGTTGAAGCAATTTTCGACCGTATAGAATTATGGAACACTTTGAAGCGAGTTATATTCTGAAATACGTCAAAGTTAGTACCTAAAAGCGTCATGTAGACCACGAGGTATAAACACATCATAGGAAATAGTTTGAGCATATTATGTTGCACACAGTGTGAAGTAATTTCAGTCTATACCTAGTTGTACTTGAATATGCAGAATAATAAGATTATTCTGTTTGTATTTTTGAGGTTCAAATAGGGAATCTCTAGTCAGTAGATAAATATGGTTAAAACGCATACTGCATGAGATGGGAAAATTAAACAATACGAGTGGCCTGCGCGCGCTCTTAAAGCGAGCGTCTCCTCACCGCGAATTTTTTTTTTGGCAAAATTTATGATTGATCCTCCAATAAATTCTGTCTGATACCATTTGTCAAGTTTGCTTGCGTTAAGGGGAGAAAAAAGGATATATAACAGAAATAATATATATGATTGTAGAGGTACCTACAAACGCCACATGGAACAACGCGTCATACTGACGTCACACGAATTCTACATCTCATAAGCAGAATTTACCGTGCAGTTAACATACATACAACTTTCCAAAATCAACCGTCGGGCAAGTGCCCGCCAGACATAACACCCGGCTGGTCGGAGAATCCTCCCTTTTCTATAGAGGATGAGTGAACTTTACTCCCTGTTCCTCATATCTCTAAAATCATATTTCACCTTAGCCGAAATTTGAACCGGATCAGAATACATCATTAGATATCACCACCTGTAGCGGTCCACTTCTGTACATTTGCCTCTTTTAATGCACGCCATTCAATTCCATTTTCGGCAACTCAGATCCAGCTTCTACCAGCCATATTGCGAAGGTTCTACCTACCACTTTAGGCCAGGGTGAGGAATACCCCGAATCAGGGTTAAAAACAGAAAAAGTATCGATCAAGTTGAAATGTTTTCAACTGTATCATACAAAGTGGATCATTCAAATGGAACACACATTCTATCATAATTCGAGGACTTTAAATGATATTCCTAATCCATTACTTTATATGTTTAAAAAGTACTACTGATCATCCACGTAAATAATGGAACGAATGAGGCTAAACTGTAAAAAAGGAAAAATATGCAATCGATTTTCTAATCAAATTTTTCTCTATTTCCAGTATTCGACGCGTCAGGACACTACACACCTAACGTGTTGTTTGGCAACGAGTACTGGCTGGGCTCGCAGAACGCTTGTCGCGACCTGCAGCTGACCGAGTACTATGCGCATACGCCGCCCTTCCCCACCACCTTCTATGTTGCCAAGATCAACCTCACTGTGGACAACGATCATCTGCCGCAGGTATAATTATATTTGGCTTAATTCATTTATTGTAGCTTTTTTAAAAGCTCATCCAAGAAGCAAGTTGTAATAATTATTCTAGTAGCAAGAAACTATTGGAGAGGAAAGCGTATAGAATATTGTGGAGAATAGTGTGTGTGTGTGCCTTCGTGGAGTTCCAATAATATACTTGTGTTATTTAGTTATCAAAGATAATGTAAGTTATGATTGTGGGAAATAAAAGGGCTTTATTGTTATTATGTACTGTATGTATTTGGTAATTGAGACATATGTTTTGTACCGGCTAGTGACTAGTGCCGGCGGCCGATATTATGGCCTACCACCGGCCATAATATCGGCCGCCGGCACTAGTTACCACAATCAGACAAAGTCTTGCCGCCAAGCGAATCGTCGTGTTCCGGCATGATGTCTGGTGAAGCCGAACGGAGGACTGGTCTGAGCAATTGTGTTACGATGCGTGCCGGGTACGATGTCCCAAATGTTATTGTGTCGGGAGTTTGGTCGTGGAGGGTCTCCAGATCAGTCTCCCTCTGGCGCAGCATCGTTGGTCGTGCTGTTGGGTTTAACATTGCATCAACTCGCTCAACTGCCGTTTTCCTTCCTATTCACTAAGTTTTTTAAGTGAATAGGCTTAGTTAACGCGCTTTACCATCAACGATTGCATTACTACTTACCATCAGGCGGGATTGCAGTCCAGCACTAGTTTATAATAATAAAAAAAAAAAAAAATTGTGTCTTTTGTAGAAAAACTAGGTATCTGATCGATTATGTTGACGAAATCATATTTTTCTTGCACCAAAAGAATTTCTTACTTACAGAATTCTCTTGGTTATTTACTTATATATAGGTACTTTAATGTACACCATATATATATAGAGCTTAAAAATAAATTCAACACTATAAATTATAGAATGGGAGGCTTTTTCGCTAATGCAATCTTTTCCAGGCAACCTTAGAATGGACAGAGATTGTCCTGGACATTAAATGGGATTGTCGTTGGAGATGTCTATCTATTTTAGTGTATGGTATGTACCATACACTAAAATAGATACACATATACATACATAAATAAACACATACATACTGCACATATATTGGTAAGCAAAGTACATAATCAGACAAGGGTTAAAAATAACAAGTTCACGACGACAAGTACAATTCTTTCACGAGTCGTTACAGCCTTGAGAGGTCAAGGCTGTAACGACGGCGCGCGTTTTATTTCTACTGGTAATGCACATTCCAGAAAAGAGGGGCATCTTCCACAGTAACATGACTTAGGTATGAAGAAATGCTGTGAAATCCATATCTAAGCTTATATTTGTGCATATGTTACCTACCTTTCTTTTTATTTGAAAGTTTTTAAGAAGACTTTACCCGCTGCTAGTCATAGGCCTATTTTTCAAATGCCAATAATCCCCACGCTTCTGTGCCAGCCTCATCTAGATTTTCCTTGCAATAGCAATGATATCGTCTGTCCAATTTGCCGCCGGCCACCGATATCTCGTTTACCAGTCCTTAAACGCCACTCTGTCACAGCGTTAATCCATCTGCCATCACAGGGCACTGCCCTAATTTTCCATGACACAATGAACGAAACCGCGCGAAATCAACTCGAGATTGGCGGGATTAGTTTAGGAATTGACGTGGTTTTGAAGAAAGGAATCGTCTAGTGGTCATGGTGAATTAGGGCTTAGGTCTACTGACCATTGAATTTTTAGTGGGCTTATGCCCATACAGTGTACACGGTCTAATGTACGCTCATCCTTCATAGAGAAGGGAGGGTCCTTGGACCAGACGGATGTTGAGTCTAGCGGGCACTTGCCCAACAGTTGATGTTGGGCAAGTGTTGTTGTGTGTTGTGGTGAAAACTTTACATAATCATTATATGTAGTAACAATACTAATGAATATTGAAATAATCTTTTATTTTCACGAATTAATTCCAACTTCCCCAAAATTTGGTATTTTTTAAAAAAGTGACAACACCTTTTTAGACATTATTATTATGAGTGATGTGACCACGTGCCGCGTGCCCTGCCCCCCTTTGCCCACGCATGTATTGCCTACCGCACATGTATTAAATTACTTCGCTTTTGCGAGATAATATTTATTTTTTAGGGGGATTTTTTTTTAAATTTAGCCCGGCTTTTTAGGCATTAGTAGAATCAGTTATCGATACCTAACAATACCTTCACGGATCAGACAGGGTTTTCTTTACATATTGTATAATTATGCTAGTTGCAACGTATACTTACGAGATGCAGGGTTTGTGTGACGTCAGTAAGAAGCGTTGTTTGCATGTGGCGTTTGTAGAAACCGCAAGATAATCTATAATACGCTCTCGGACTTTGAAGACATTCGTACCACCCACCAGACAAACTCTTGCCGCCAAGCGATTCGTCGTGTTCCGGCATGATGTTTGGTGAAGCCGTACGGAGGACGGGTCTGATCAGTTGTGTTGCGATGCGAGCCGGGTACGATGCACCAAATGATGCTTTGTCGGGAGTTTGGTCGTGGAGGGTCTTCAGATCAATCTCCCTCTGGCGCAGCTTCGTTTGTTTGTCGTGTTGTCGGATTTAACATTGCATCATCTCGCTCAACTGCCGTCTTCCTTCCTATTCACTAAGTCTTTTAAGTGAATAGGCTTAATAAACTAGCGCGCTTTACCATCAACGATTACATCACTGGTTACCATCAGGCGGGATTGCAGTCGAGCCCTAGTTTATAATTATTAAAAAGAAAAAACGAATGTATTACTTACTGTTTTTAAATCTTTAAAGACATTTGATAGGTAGTATTTAGTTATACTTAGTGGAGTTAAGTATTTGTTTTAATTCTAAAATAGGATAGGTACTTGTCTTCTTCATCTCAGCGTTAATACCAGTCGTATCCGAAGCTTTTCAGCTTCTGGAATCTAGGGTCCGCTTTACCAGTCTAACTGCTCATTTTGGCTAAACTTCGATATTTTCCATGAAGCGACTGCCGTCTGACCTTCACATCGAAGCATTGCAGTTGGACCAATTGTAGGACTTTTGAGGGCTCCAACAACCTGTAACGACAGCCATTAGATGTTCGTATGGCAACCGGGACCAACGGCTTAACGTGCTTTCCGAGGCACGACCAGACCAGGGCAAATATTCATATTCATGCATGCAAATATTTGCACTGCAAGGAGAGGTACTAGTCTTGTGTGACTTAAAACGCAGAAGATTTTTTTTTTTTTTTAAATCGTTGCCGTATTAAGAATTTCTCCTGTAACGAAGGTGCGCAAGTTACACATATTTATACTCACATACACATACACAAGAGAAACGAAAAGAAATATTTTTTTAACATGTTTTAAATAAAGTACTTGCTTATGTAAATTTATCTGAACTGTCACGCTGTTACAACATTTCGAATATTTCATCAGCTATCACTTTCTATTTGATAGAAGATGTGAATGATTGTGTGAAGTTCGAACTTTCCCTCCACCACTTTCCATGACAATTCAATCAGAATTACGTGATTTCTATCACTGTTTATATAACTTCTAAAGGTTAATCATGCAGACCTATGTATGTGCACAGTGGAAATATTTTTTATAAATCTACTTTGTCTGACAGTTTTACATTTTTGGTTTGTAGCTTATATTATACTTTTTGTTTTAATAATTATAAACTAGCGCTTGACCGCAAGCCCGCCTGACGGTAAGCAGTGATGCGATCGTTGATGGTAAAGCGCGCTAGTTTATTAAGAGCCTATTCATTCAGAAAACATGAGCGAATAGGAAGGAAGACGGCAGTTGAGCGAGGTAACGACCAACGATGCTGCGCCAAAGGGAGATTGATCTGAAGACCCTCCACGACCAAACTCCCAACACAACAACATTAGGCGCATCGTACCCGGCACACATCGCAACACAACTGCTCAGACCCGTCCTCCGTACGGCTTCACCAGACATCATGCCGGAACACGACAAATCGCTTGACGGCAAGACTTTGTCTGGTGGGTGGTAACTTCTGCCGGCGGCCGATGTTATGGCCTACCACCGAGACTACTTACCTACTCACCACTTACCAATTTATTACTTAAATGAACTTATTTTATTTTGGAAACTAGCCGTCCCCATTAGTTATTTTGCTACTTCGTGTGAATGTCGGTAAATTAATAGGTTTTTAGGTTTTATTTTGCGCGGAACTTAGACATATCTTTGACTAGACTATTGGTCAGTTATTGTCCTGTCAAAATCCGGAACAAATTACAAATCTACAGGATTAAATTTTTTAAAATATATGTGATATATATGTATATGTGTGTTTCTTTTTTTTTGTATATGACACTAGTTGCGCCTCGCGGTTTCACCCATTTTGTTTTTTATATACCCCGCTCATATTGGTCGCAGCGTGATGTTATATAGCCTAATCTTCCTGGATTAATGGGACATACAACGCAAAAGAATTTTTCAAATCGGACCAGTAGTTCATGAGATTAGCGCGTTCAAACAAACAAACTCTTCAGCTTTATATATTAGTATAGATTACAAACAGATATTTCAATTGATTTTTTTTTAATAAAAACAATCCTCTCACTACAAATTACTCCTATATCGTGGATGCGTTTACAAACAGTCAAACCCGGTACATCTACCTGTAGGCAACACAAATATTTTTTCCTTGCGGCATTCGAATCCACGGCAAGCAGCGCATCAGTCACTGCGCACTGCGCCAAGCGTGTTTTCATAACAACGGTGGCCGCAATCTAACTATAGGTCATAAAAAATGATTGACAAAAACCCAATAACAACTCAGCCAAACAAACAGCAGTAAATAAACTTCAAGCAGTTATCGTAAACGCATCGCCCTTCAATCCCGATATTATCATGGTGTGGACGCAAACAAGATAAATAGCTGCCACACAACAACTACTAATAAACGGGATTTAAGACCGGTTCATTCACACGGGTGATTAAAGTAACATTTTTACGTTAAATATTATTGATTACGTCCCTACTCAGTTATCATCATCATCTTAGCGTTTATCCCGCCCCCTAATCGGCGAACACATTTTTGTCAAATGATAGCGACTAGTTGGGATCGTTTGGACCGAACGGACCAATGGGCGGTCGGAATGATCCCAACTGATGCCAACTAGTCGTAATCATTTGACAAAAATGTGTTCGCTGATTAGGGGGGCGGTTACATCCGCGGCCCGGTCCGGAGCCCGGAGTGCGCTAAAGTAAAAATACGTCCCTACTCAGTGTAAGGGGTTATTTCAAGTCCACTTGACGCAGTCCTACGGGCAATGTGTCCAACCCACTGCCACTTTAGTGTTGCAATTCTTCGGGCTATGTCGGTTACTCTCGTTCGTCCGATGCCCGATGGGGCCGACGGGTTCTCGAGTGGCGACCACGCACCGGAAGACGTAGCGTGGGTAGGCCCCCGACAAGGTGGACCGACGACCTGGTGAGGGTCGCGGGAAACCGCTAGATGCGGGAGGCGCAGGACCGGTCGTCGTGGAGAACCTTGGGGGAGGCCTATGTCCAGCAGTGGACGTCTTTCGGCTGAAATGATGATCCTGATGACGATGACGCAGTCTACACGTCAAAAATGGCGCTAACTCACGTCAAATCATAAAAGCTTTGTTTCAAATGACTTTTATTTTTTTCATTTATTTATTTGGCTCAGGCAACAAAAGCCCATGATAAAATATAATACCTAATACTATATTATAACATACAACAAAAGCAAATATGAAATACAATACAAATTAAACTTTATCAAATCAATATAAAACAAAACTCATACGCGATTTTTTATTTAACCATGAGCCCATGTGTACGGGTCAATCACCGTACAACTTACATCTAACAATTACGATTACGTCCTCGTTATTAATTAACGTACATATGTTAGGTACCTTAGTAATTTTTTGATGCAACCGGCCATCATTTGACTTACGGCAATGCCATAATTTTGTAATTCTAATTAGAAACTCGCATACCTCAAAAATGCCGCTAACGCTACGTTAGCGCCATGTTTGACGTACACGCTTGCGACAAGTTCACACGAAACAAACCTAATTCGCCCCTACATCAGGCTCAGGCAAGTTTCATATAAAAGTTTTAGGTACTGCCTCGCTGCGGAAGTTTCTTTGTCTATGCGGTGATTGTTAATTTGCTACGTTCTTATTCCCAGCACAGCACTATGTAATTGTGGGGAAAATCATCAGCACATTAATTGTGTAACATGTAACACATTATTACTATAACTTTGAACCATATTGCTAATCCATTACGTCATACTTTCGAAAAATGTGACTGCTCAACAACACAAATGACTCAATGAAAGTTGCTGAACTGTCAAAATGGAACCCATTGCTACTGATAGTGCAGCTACTATGAAACTGTAATGACATAATGGCCCCGATTCACTTGTTCACAAACTAAATTACGTTTAAATTCAGTGCATCTTCTTCTTTGTATTTCATTAAGAAAAGGACAGAAGACAATTGCTCCTGACGTAAATTGGCATATTTTTGGTCGCCATTTTTATAATCACGTTTAAACTGTCTATGGCGTATCTTAATTTGACAGAATTAAACTAAAATGTTATCTTCTATCCTTTTCATTGCGTGCATTTCCAAATTATAATAATTAATCTCATATTATTTATACTCAGTGGAGATGATAATAAATATTTATTTCTGTATGTAACTACATATTATAATAAGTTATAAGACTTATTAACTAACTATACAAATAAATACAAAAACAAAAGGACATTACAGCGTCGAATTGGGTATTCGTCCGCGTCGCTGTTATCCGGAAACGTGCCCAAAATACTAAAAACTTTACAAAGTATCTAATTAATGACGTTTCCAGTCGACGAAGAAAAATCAATTAATTACTTACTCCATTAACTATGCTTAGTCGGCTTATTGGCGAAACCCATAGACAGGACCCATCAATAACTATACTATTTATAATGTAGATGTAAATGGGTTGAAAAAAAAATCGCTCTGAGAAGGTAGCTCTTAGCGATAAGACCGCGGTCCTTTGGATTGTGTAGACTTTCGATATTATTGTCTGTAATTTATATGGTGCACATAATAAAGAAATGTTCTATTCTATTAATATATATTCCATGCCATGATGATGTTTGGGATTTAGGAAATTCGTTCTTTTAAAATTTAACGTTATTTTTCGTATATGCGAAACCCGAAACACGTGTCCAGTATTTTTATATACTTAATAAATAAAATTTCAAAATATATTATGAAAAATCACAAAGTTATGAGCTTGTTATGTGACCTGCTTGTCCTAACAAAAATATTGTCAACGTGCCGTTCGCCCGCCCGCGCCTGTAGCGGCGCGGCGCGGGGTGTCTCCTAGTACTATTATCTACAGATAGCTATGTTGTGCACTCGGTAACCACACTGCATGTATTTGGGTAAAAATATAACATGGTTTCAAAATGATCGGAATAGATTCAGTTGCTTATTCTGAACAAACTATATTCAGTTTTCGTAGGTATAAAGTATAAATAACGCTGTGTAAAATGCTTTCCACTGAAATAGTAAAACAAATGGAACTCATCAAACTATCACTAGGCAATCCTCTCAACTTGGGATTCAATAATAATGGTACCCTTTCTAGTCCATTATATCCTACTAGCGCCTGATACATGGTGATCATTGGCAGGGGCTCAGGACCCTTCTTCCTTAAATGAACTACGGTCGACGTGGGTCTCGCAGGGATCCCGTGAGAGATCGGAGACTTCTCTGAGGGCGCAGGCCTGAGGCTGGGTTTGTTTGTATTTGTAGGAGGGGCTAAGGACTTCGTAGTCATGGTCTGTTGTGAACTCGTCGATGTTAGAGTATGTGGTTGGAGACTGTTTGAGATTCAAGTTGTTAAGTTCTGAGACGAGGGGTGACAGTTTTGGTGGATGATCCGGTGCTCGCAACCAGCAATGTAATGAAATTTATCTTACGTAAGGCTCTGCCTAGCCGTTCTCAAATATGCTGGGGTCGGATTCAAGTTTAACCATGTAGCAAAATATTAGTATTCCAGTTACTGGGAAAAACGAAACCCCTGAGATCGATTGAGTTGCTATAAAGATCATATGAAGAAAAAATATAGTTATATATGCATTAGGATTGCCAGTGTTGCGCTTGTTTGCTAACTACTACAAAGTATTAGATCGGAAACGTTATGTTGCCATGCGTTTGCCATTTAATACACTAGATAGAGCATTCACTACGATCTATACTAACGATAGCTGCAAGGCATTGTAGGAGGTTTTCCCAGAACCACTAAATTCGGGTCAATTCACCTTCGGTAAATCAAGGCAACGAACCTTTAAGCCATGATATGAATTTATATGACTATAATAAACGTTAACTTGAACTACTTTCGATGGGTAACGTACTTACGTGGGTGCGCAATTTAATAAAAAATGATGTCCGATTGAGGCAGTATTACCAATATTTAAAGAGGAAGCTGGCCGAATCATGTCTGCGGTAACAAAACCTTGACTACTCTCTAACTGCTGAAGCCAATAACCTATTAACAGGTAGTCAGCATAATTACAACTGTCAGTATAATATAAAGAATGAAATAAAATTGTATTTAATAGCATTACAGCATAATAAATACACCTTAAAATTAGAAAATAAAGATTATAATGCCAAGAGCTTCAGCTCAGCATGATGTCAGATGACAACACGAATAGGGTATTTGACTAAAAAAAATTAATTGGTCCGTCAGTCACATTTCCAAAAAATACTACTTAGACAAGTATTTTTTCTTTTTTCATATAAACAAAAAATTAAGACGACACAGTGCGTTGAAAACTCGTGTGACGTCACTGCACGCTACACTTTTTAGCGACCAGTGACATCACCAGCCACCACCCTGATCTTTGATGCCTTTTATACTTGTCAATTTTTATTGTTTTGAAACAAAAAATACGTATCTAGTATTTTTTGGAAATCTGACTGACGGACTAATTAGTTTTTTTAGTCAAATACCCTGTTGCTAAAACCCGCGAATGCCTTACGACAAACACAGATATTTATTTATTTATTTATTCATTAAGCATGGAGGACTTACAGCTAAACAAATCAGTTAAGAAACAGTAAGATGGACTGACAGCCAATAACAAGTCCTCACTTATAAATTACAGATTATTAAAAGCATCCTATGGACACTAGGTAAGTGAGTACGCGAATAACAAAAACATAAATTTTTAATTGATTAAATGAAAAAGTTACGGCTTAAGCACCTCCTAGCCAAGGACACACTACTCAAAAATGGATCTATATCATGCTGCTTACACAACTTGTTTAAATTTCTGCTTGCACGCACTATATATGAATTCTGACGATAATTCGTTGAGGATAATGGCACACGCAAAGGCGGATTAAATCTTTTTGACTTCACTTAGATGTATTTACAACCATACAGTCTATCTAAGATTCAGTGTCATTTCATCACGAAAACATAGGTGAAGTATTTAGTTGGTTGTTAATAGTGCCAATCCCTAACAATCAGGTGAAATGATAGCTCACCAAATAACAGACAGATCGCTCTACTAATATAGTCTATTTTAAAACTAAAGAAAGAGATTTTTATACTTCCAGTATGACGTAAATTGGTGATGATTGGTAATTGGGTTCAGCCGTGAGCCTGTCAGGGAATATAGGGGCCCATTAGTTAGTGGTTTATACGTTAAAACAAGTGACAAAATAAAACTTTAAGTTGTACATTCTTAGTTCTCTCTATTTGGTGTATGTTTTAGTCTGTGCTCTATTAATGTATTTCAACTACGGATTTGGATTTTGTGTTTATGGAATAGTTTGCTTTGAAGCGAAAATCAACCCTTCATTGACCCTTTTCAAGTCATCATCATCTCACCATTAATCCCAGTCGCATCCGAAGCTTTTCAGCTTTGGAGCCTGGGGTCCGCTTTACCAGTCTAACTGCTCATTTTGGCTAAACTTCGATATATTCCGTGAAGCGACTGCCGTGACCTCCACAACCCGAAGGCGATACTGAAGCATTGCAGTTAGGCCAATTGTTGGATTTTTGAGGGCTCCTACAACCCGTAACGACGGCCACAAGATGTTCGTATGGCAACCGGGACCATCGGCTTAACGTGCTTTCCGAGGCACACCAGACCAGTGCAAACACTTATATTCATCCATAAAAGTATTTGCAGCGGCTTCGTTCGCTACCACGGAAGCTGTCAAAACTGTCACTGACAAGTTTAGAACTTTGCTTATCCTTTTCAAGTGTAGGGCTTAGATTAAGATTACAATTATATGTCGTTAATGTCCCACTACTGGAAAGAGGCCTCCCTACGATTTTTCTACCTCTCTCTGTCTAGAACTGCCAAGAACCATTTTTATGATAGGAATCTGGCTTATTCCGCCATCTCAGTCTGGGCCAGCTATGATATCGTTTGCCATTAAGCGAGACTCATTGCGTCGTAAGTTTAGCTCATCGAATGTGTGACAAGCGTGGCATCATTCCAAATGACATATTTAGTTATTCTAGTGATGCAAATAATCACAGTAGAATTCCGATACACTGAATCAAATAAAACCGGAGGTATTTTGGATAATCGATTTCAAATATTGATAATTAAAGATTTTTTTTTTAATTGTACTTACTGTAAAATGGTAAGTTTATGGGTTATACATGTTTTGTTGAGATAAATGATACTTATATAAAAAACGAGTTATAACGATAATGAATTATGTAATTTCTTACTGCATACACTATCCCGCAAGTGTATGCAGTAGGTAAGTGCCGGGTAGTGTGCCTGTATTCAAACGAATCGGAGGTGGTATTATTATTTCTTTATTTTTTGTCTTCGCACGGTTTGTGCATTTAGCCAATGTCACGTAATTATGAATTATCCATGTCGAAAAAGACGGCCGCGTGACCCGTCTTACGAGTGAGGTTTGGGACAAAGTCAAGATGTGGCCACTATGCAGCGATATTTCACTGTTCTTTATGAACTATTTACTAAATGCACTTTTTACTACATAAATCACGCACTTTTATTTAGTAAACAACACTATAAATAATTTTAAAAGTCCAATGAAAAACGAGCGTGACATTCAGCTTGACTTTCCCGCCAAAATTCCTCATCGGAGGTGGTAATAAACTTGTCGTAAAATTGCGACGTAAAAATATTTTTAAATTGGTAAATGTAGTTGAGACGATTGAGTCCGGATAATCGGATGTTCGGATAATCGGGATTGTACTGTAATACATTCATTTTTTAATGTTCGACTTGACCATTTGCTCATTTTAATTCTATCTACCTAAGTAACTTTTACTAAAGTATACATATGAGAAGGTAATATGCACAATGGTCTACTTGAAGGACTAAGGGCGGAAACCAAACCCGTAACATAGAACATAGAAGGTAATATACCTTTATAGATTAATGATGGCCAGAAAGTTTTCATCCCCTGGGAGGCGCGAGGCGTGGATGAATCAACATTTATTATAGGGGGATATGAAACTTGGACACGTAACGTATCTTCACTATTAAATATTAAGAGGGTATTAAAGTTTGTATACATATAGGTCTGTTTATTTCATTTTTATGTTCCCGATAAGTTATACCTTGTTAAAAAAACGGTGGCTATAAAATTCAGCATTTCTATTGTAAAATTATCCCGTTAAGCAGCTTCTGCCCCCAACTTCAATCACGTGAAATTTTATGCTCCCCCAATCCACTATCTTTACTTTTTTTTTTTTAATAATTATAAACTAGCGCTTGACCGCAATCCCGCCTGATGGTAAGCAGTGATGCGATCGTTGATGGTAAAGCGCGCTAGTTTATTAAGAGCCTATTCACTCAGAAAATTGAGCGAATAGGAAGGAAGACGCCAGTTGAGCGAGGTGATGCAATGTTAAACCCAACAACAGGACCAACGATGCTGCGCCAAAGGGAGATTGATCTGAAGACCCTCCACGACCAAACTCCCAACACAACAACATTTGGCGCATCGTACCCGGCACACATCGCAACACAACTGCTCAGACCCGTCCTCCGTACGGCTTCACCAGACATCCTACGCTCCCCCAATTACTATCACTAATCGTCGCATCGCATCACTTTCCCGCGCTGATACTTCGCTCCTAAGGGCCCAAACATGTGTACCATGTTTTAAATAATCCCAAGCCTTCCTCAATAATTGAGCAACTAAACGCGAAAACAAACATTCAAATCCAACTACATAGTAGGTAGTTTACTGCGTTGAAACAACCAAACAAAAAAAAAAAACTCTTCAGCTGTGTTACTGATTATTAGTATAAATATTTACACAATCATTAGGTATATTATTACTGACACCAGTGTAAATCGATAGTAATTTAGGTGTTGTTGCAACATTAGGCCACAATTCTAATAATGATACGATGTCGAAGCCTGTCAAAATATGATGGCTAATGACCGTTATGATAATATAGGTACCTAATATCCAGATATTAAAGTCCAGTTTGTGTCATTTTGTTACAGACCTGTTATTAAAATGCCACACAGTTAAATACACGGCTAGTTCATAGCTATTCTGTTAAATTCTGCTACTATTCTGTTAAATTACATTGTAAACAAATTGTGGCAGTATCTGTCATTAGATTTTCAGTTCTCGGTGTTGAGCTGAACGTTGAGAATCCAAGAGAGCGCAACCCAACGCGTCAAAACACAAAAACTATTGGATTTTGTACTCATAGCACTTAACAGTGCTTTTAACATAGCTGGGCACTGTTATTCAAATACATAGTTGACTTCGTTAATCGTTAATCCGCTACAAAAAAAAGTTAGCGTCGATAAACGTTAAAGCGATAAATTTCGGAAGAATGAACGCAAGTTAACGTTAATCGTTAATCCGTTTTTCTGAGTGAATAGGTTCTTAATAAACTAGCGCGCTTTACCATCAACGATCGCATCACTGCTTACCATCAGGCGGGATTGCGGTCAAGCGCTAGTTTATAATTATAAAGAAAAAAAAAAGTAAAATTGCATTTTTATTGCGTTGCGTTAGTGAACTTATAAAACTTGTTGGTTTAGGTTCTGAAAGTTAACAGGTTAGAAATAAAACAAAATACCTACTTGTAAAATGCAAATGTGTAATTTAATTGTCGAGCATAAGGTGCATATTCTTGAGTATCCCCTTCATGAACATTAACATGTCGAAGTTCTCATCTAAAAGAGAGGCTCTTTTTGATGTTAAAATGTCTTTACCCGGTCTTTCTCGGTGGTAGGCCTCACCATCGGCCGCCGGCGTAGTTACCACCCACCAGACAAAGTCATGCCGCCAAGCGATTCGTCGTGTTCCGGCATGATGTCTGGTGAAGCCGTTTGGAGGGCGGGTCTGAGCAGTTGTGTTGCGATGTATGCCGGGTACGATGCGCCAATTGTTGTCGTGTCGGGAGTTTGGTCGTGGAGGGTAGCGGGATCCGAAGCACGGTTTTCCGCTGGCCGACCGCAGGTAGTTGGGGGCCCAAGTAGTGTGCCAGCCACATATGAAAGGCTGCCCCGCCAACTACGAAAAATCCCAGGGTGGCCCCATCGTGCCGGTTGGCGACCGGACGAGAGGACCCGATGGCGATCCCTGGGGGGGTTCGGGCGTCCCCGCAGTCTCCAGATCAATCTCCCTCTGGCCCGGCATCGTTGGTCGCATTGTTGGGATTAACATTGCATCACCTCACTCAACTGCCGTCTTTCTTCCTATTCACTCATTTTTTTTTTTTCAAATTAAGAAGTCAAATAAGAAAAGTAGGTGTGTACAGCGGGCGCACGTCCTCTCTTTCAAAGTGCACCTCTCTAATATTCGAGGTCTGCACTCCAATCTCATTGCAGTACATCACCACCTTGAGACTGAGAAGCCCCATCTACTTTTCTTGACGGAGACCCAGATCAGATGTCCGTCTGATGCGGCATACCTCAACTACCCGGGATACGCATTGGAGCACCATTTCCTGCAGCGTGCCGGGGTCTGTGTGTATGTCCGCAATGACATTTGTTGCCGGCGCCTCCGTCACCTCGAAGACCCTCATTTCTCGTCCCTATGGCTGTTGGTTGACACTGGTGTGGACAAAATTGTTTACACTTGTGTCTACCGATCGCACAGCGGTGATCAGGAGACAACTCGTTTATTTGACCACCTCAGTGAGGCTGCTGACAATGCACTGCAGCGGCACCCTGACGCACACTTCGTCGCTCTGGGGGACTTCAATGCCTGCCATCAGGACTGGCTTTTCCCGTACCAGAGGACCGACCACGCTGGGAGAGAAGCGCGAAACTTCGCGCTTTCAATGGGCCTTTCCCAGCTGGTAAAGCAAGCGACTAGGGTGCCTGATGTAGTTGGTCATACTGCAAATTGTCTGGACCTTCTGCTGACCACTGATCCGGACAGGTGTGTTGTAACAGTTTCCTCACCGTTGGGAACTTCAGACCACTGTCTGGTGAAGTCTGTGTCGACCTTCTCCCCACCAGATCACGACTCTCGTGGTGAACGGCGAATGTGGCGATACAGGTCAGCAGACTGGGATGAGATGCGCCATTTCTTTGCGTCTTATCCTTGGCAGCAGGTCTGCTTCTCTTCTAGCAATCCGTCGAGCTGTGCGGATGCTATAACCGATGTGGTGCGTCAAGCTATGGAATATTTTATTCCCTATAATGACGTGCCCGTCGGTGGCTCGGCTCGCCCATGGTTCAATGCCGATTGTGCCCAAGCCGAACAGCGTAAGCACACGGCATTTCTCACCTGGGTTGACGCTCGTGACCGCGGAGCTCCGGATCTAAGCTCAAAGAAGAGAGCCTTTAACCGTGCTGCCAAGTCCTACAAAAAGGTACTAAAGAAGGCTCGCTTCGACCGTATTACCCATATTGGCAACAAGTTATCTGCGCAGCCTTCCGGTAGCAGATCTTTTTGGTCCCTTGCCAAATCGGTCGAGGCGAACTTCTGTCGGCCCTCACTGCCTCCGCTGGTTAGGCCTGATGGAACACTGGCTCATACGGCGAGAGAGAAAGCAGGTCTCTTTGCATCTCTCTTTGCCCATAATTCGCGTCTTGATACTGGCAGTGCTACTCCACCTATTTTACCCCATTGCGGTACTTCAATGCCTGAGGTTCGCATTCGGAACAAGGGGGTTCTGAGAGCACTGTGTCGTCTGGACGTGAATAAGGCTAGTGGTCCGGATGGTATACCAGCGATTGTTCTAAAAGCATGTGCGCCCGAGTTGTCTCCTGTATTGACACGCTTGTACCGCCTCTCATTTGGGACTGGTATAGTGCCCAAGTCCTGGAAGCTTGCCAACGTGCAGCCCGTGCCCAAAAAGGGTAGTCGTGCCGATCCTAACAACTATCGGCCGATTTCGATCACCTCCATACTTTGCAAAATTATGGAGCGTGTATTAAACTCGCGCCTCTTGGCATACCTGGAAGGTAACGATCTCCTCAGTGACCGACAGTACGGGTTTCGCCGCAATCGGTCAACTGGGGACCTACTAGTGTATGCCACTCACTTGTGGGGCGAGGCCCTCGAGAGAAATGGGGAAGCGATTGCTGTCTCCCTTGATGTCTCGAAGGCCTTCGACCGGGTATGGCACGCTGGCCTTTTGAGTAAGCTTCCAGCGTACGGCATTTCCCCTAGCCTGACTGGCTGGGTAAAAGACTTCCTGACTGAACGGTCCCTCCGAGTTGTTGTCGACGGATGCTCATCTGAGCCCATGTCGACTAATGCCGGTGTTCCTCAGGGGTCTGTTCTCTCTGCAACTCTGTTTCTGCTGCATATTAACGATCTGCTGATGCCCGGTATCTATAGGTATGCAGATGACAGCACAGTTGTGGAGAGATACCTGCCGGATGCTCGGGCTAGTAGGGAATCAATCCGGTCCGAAAGAGAGGCCATGGTAGAGCGAACGAGTGTTGCACTTCAGGCAGTCTCCGAATGGGGCAATGCCAATCTTGTAGCATTCAATGCCGCCAAAACGCAGGCGTGTCTCTTCACCGCCAAAAGGAGCCCGTTCACCTTGGCTCCTACTTTTCGGAATGTATCCTTGGAGTGTACCGACCGCCTTCAGCTTTTGGGTGTTGAGATTTCCTCGAACCTAAACTTTGGGCGGTTCATTGAGTCCAAGGCCAAGGTGGCTGCCAGAAAACTTGGTGTAATCGCAAAGGTCCGGCAGTACTTCACACCAGGGCAGCTTCTAATGTTGTACAAAGCACAGGTCCGTTCGTGTGTGGAGTACTGCAGCCACATTTGGGCTGGTGCTGCTAAGTGTCACCTGGCCACTTTGGATTCAGTGGAGAGGCGTGCGAAGAGGCTGATTGGTGACCCTGATTTGACTCGAGTTGGTCTCCAAAGCCTAGAGCACAGGCGTAGAGTAGCCAGCCTTTCGGTGTTCTATAGGATACATTCTGGGGAGTGTGCGAGGGAATTGCACGATTTAATTCCCCCATCTCCGTTCCACCATCGGACGACCCGTCGTACGGCGAGTTTCCACCCTTATGTTGTTAACACCTCAACGATCCGGACGAAGCGTTTCGCCTCGTCCTTTATACCGCGTACATCGAGGGACTGGAACAATCTGCCGGCGGCGGTGTTTCCGTCGGACTATAATTTGAGTGTCTTCAAGGCTAGAGTGAATAGGCTCTTAATAAACTAGTGCGCTTTACCATCAACGATTGCGTCACTGCTTACCATCAGGCGGGATTGCGGTCAAGCGCTGGTTTATATTTTAATAAAAAAAAAAAAAAAAAAAAACCCGTGGAAAACAGTTATTGAATTGATTTATGAATATCTGTTCCCCGAAGAATGGAGCATCGTTGAACGAGTCTTTTGATTCCATGTCCAGCCACATTTTAACTAGACATTGCGCTTTACTCTGTAAATATTAAAGAGCTCTTTGGTTTTCTTTAGTCTGAGAACTGAAAAAGTTTTCCTCGTCGTCATCGTTGTTACTCGCATTGCTCCCACCGCCACTTAAACTATCTCTGTCTTTCTAGTTTTCCACTGCTTCTTGTCGTAAGGCATCTTCTACCTTTTTTTCCATGCACTTTTTTACTGCATCCACTCTACTGCTGTCATACGTTTCCAGCCATATCAACCGGAACTTTGGGTGAATGCGCCGCGCCGTGGTGCCGTGCGGTAAATAGTAGGCATTGGATTAACAATTAACGGACTTCTGCATATTAACGGAAGTTAAGGTGTCCGTTAACATTTTTAAAAGTTAAGTTAAAAGTTAAACCGTTAATTAAAATGTTAACTACGATAATTAACGATTAACAGATTAACGAGTTAATGCCCAGCTATGCTTTGTAAATTGCGTTTTTTATCTGTTATGTGACAAAACAAAACAAACCACATAACAATGTTTTCGTGTTAGCTTCAACAGGCTAAACTGAGTGGGTATACTAATTGTGATACAATTTTCATACTAACACTCACTTATTTGCATTCATTTCTGCAGAATGATTTTTTGTTTGTTTGTTTTTTTAAAAACGTTGCCCCACACTAGGAATTTCTCCTGTGTCGTGGATGCGTTTACAAACATATACATTCACATACACAAACATCCAGACCCGGAACAAACCACTTGTAGGTCATACAAATATTTGTTCCGTGCGGGAATCGAACCCGCGACACACAGCGTAGCAGTCACCGTGTAGTCAAATCACACATCACCTATCAGCAATAAGTAAGCATTATATTTGTCAGGCGCTGTTGTGATTATTTTCCTTAGGACGCAGCTTTTCAAAAGCTTAATATAACCACTCCTATTCTTGCCTCCCCTTTTCAGTACATTGTGATGCATCTAACTACGGTATAGACGGTCATAGACCGCCATTTTCTATCATTCTATATTTAAAACTTAGAATAAAGTCCGTTAACACTCTGATCAATATGTAGGGTGAGCTTGAGCGTGTTCCAATAGCGAAAACCCATACATTAGTTATAGTTTGCGTTCCTACGGGGTGTAATTATAGCAAGGAAAATTAATCGCTACTGCCACACTAAAAGCGATACGGGGATGCTTTCGAACAGACAAAAACTCACGGCTTGTTCCATTCGGCAGAAATTACAGAACACCACCTGCTACCTCTTTTTCCTATTCTAAGAAAAAATAGAAAACAACCTACCAGCCTGTTACCAACATAAAAACATGTTAAAATTAACAGCTTAGCGTATGTTAAATACGCTAAGCTGTTAAGTTTAACATGTTTTCAACATGTTACGTTGTTGTGTTGTTGTTAGCTACGTGTAAAACGACCTTTTACGCCGTTGGATTGTCTTAAATACCTACTTAAACAAAACATCGCCGGAAAGCTCGTAGACTCGAAAAGAAAAATCCAGAGCATTAGTTTACGACACATCTGCGGAACGTACGCCGAAAGTTCGGCTAAATACGCTCGCAGTGTATTTCAGGTACTCTATGACACATCAGCAGAAATTATGCTGCGTTCGGCGTAGGGCCTAACCTTCCTACGGGCAATTTTTTCAGCTAAAGTATTTTGCATAGCAAGCGACACATCACGCGATGCGTTGCGCGACCGACAGTTCGGCGGGCCTAGATGAACGTTCGGCGTGTGTTGTTCTTCGCGTGCGTGGCGGTAGCCTCTCAGTAAGCCCTCTATAATAGCTAATATTCTAATTAAATCCATTTATCTGGGCAATTCAGGTACCTGCGTCACAAAAACCGCACACCATAAAGTGTCGCTACAGACAGACTGACGATGACGCCACGTAACTTTCCGTCGCGTAGCGTGCTGCATAAGATGCCGCGTTTTGACCGTTTGGTTTGTCATAATTTATAAATATTTGCGTTGTTTATTTATGTCAACAAAACTTAGGCCTTTCATTTTCTTTGCAACTCCGCAACTACCTCACAAAATTGAATGAAATAGTTATGAGTGACTCTTCTGATACCTTTCTCATCATTGGTGACTTTAATAGGAGCGGTATTACCTGGGTCCCGTCTGACAATCTATCGCTCGTCCCAATGAACCCGAATGGTCCTGACGAAGTTTTAATATGTGATGAACTATGCACCCTAGATTTTGGTCAATACAATAGTGTTCTTAATAAGTATGGTAAAATTTTAGATTTGGTACTTTCAAACCAATTAGTTAAGGTAGTTGAATGTTCAAGTCCGCTGGTTCCCATTGATGCCTACCATCCAGCACTATTAATTAATATGGATTTCGTTGAAGCTCCTTCATTAGAGTGCGCGCCACGGACGCAATATTTATTCGACAAAGGCGATTATGAGTCTATAAACAATGAGATATCTGCGATTGACTGGGAATCCGAGTTTGCGACACGATCAATTGATGAATCATTACACTTTTTCAATCAATTTATTCTCAAATTACACACAAAGTACATTCCACATAAATTAAGTCATAACAAAACATATCCAACTTGGTACAATTCGACATTAATTAAAACAATTAAAGAAAAATACAAATATTTTAAAAAATTTAAGACATAAGGTAATTTAGCTGATGAGTCAACATTTAAGCTCCTTCGTGAAAGGGTAAAGATATTAGAATCGCAATGTTATGTAAACTATTTGAACTTGACTGAAAAATCTATTAAAGAAAACCCTAAATATTTCTGGACCTTCGTTAAAAAACGACACAATTCGAATGCAGTTCCGAGCACCTTAAACTACAATAACGAGACGTTGCGTACCGGAGACACGATATGTGAAGCGTTTTCTACATACTTTCACTCTACATTTCTAGATACTAGCCCTAATTGTGGAATTCCTTCACCCCCTGTTCTTACTGAATCGTCTGGCCTATCTGATTTGTGTAGCATTGTAATTAACGTTGAGGAGGTTTCTAACTTGCTTCGCAAGTTGGATACTTCTAAAGCTGCTGGCCCAGATAATATTTCATCCAAATTTCTTATACGATGTTCGAGTACGATTGCCCACCCTATATCGATTCTCTTCAAGAAATCCTTAGATACTTCTGTTGTTCCTGAGCTTTGGAAATCAGCTTTCATAACGCCAATTTACAAGAAAGGAGTCAAAACCGAAATTGTTAACTATAGGCCGATATCCAAGCTTTGTATTGTGGCTAAGATATTCGAAAGGATTATCTATAACCAGGTATATAGTGCTCTTATAAATTCGCTTAGTTCCCTTCAACATGGTTTTTTGAAAGGAAGGTCTACAGTCACCAATTTGGTTCTATTCAATGATTTTATTACTGATGCCATGGATAATGGTGGGCAGGTTGATGTCGTTTATACTGATTATAGTAAAGCTTTTGATCGGATCGATCATGAGATCTTACTATCCAAGTTATATGGTATAGGAATACGAGGTGATTTACTCAGGTGGTTTTCTTCGTATCTGGAAAACAGGTCCCAGGCAGTAGTTTTAAGCAATTATATGTCCAGTTGGGTGCCTGTCACCAGTGGAGTCCCCCAGGGTTCATTGCTAGGTCCATTACTTTTCATTATTTATATTAACGACATCAACTCTTGCTTGACTTCATCCAAACTGCTGTGTTTTGCTGATGACATGAAGATCTATGCCACAATATCATCACATGCGGACGTAATTGCACTTCAGGATGATTTACGTCGTCTGGAGGCTTATTGTCGTGTAAACAAGCTTGATCTTAACCCCTCTAAATGTTCGGTTCTGACATATTCCCGAAAGCGCACAGTCATACCATCATCGTATTTCTTAGGTGATCAAGCGCTACCTAGGACGAATTGTATCCGTGATCTGGGTGTATATCATGATTCTAAGCTTACATTTGAAGTTCATGTTGATGCCATAGTCGCTAAAGCATCTAAAGCCCTAGGTTTCATAATGCGGCTGTCTAAGTGCTTCACTCAGGCTAAAACCTTGAAAATTCTTTACTGTAGTTTTGTTAGAAGCCACTTGGAATATGCTTGTGAAATCTGGAATCCTTGTTATCACAAGTATATTGATCGTATCGAGAGCATCCAGAAAAGATTTATCAAGTATTTGTGTTATCACCAGAAAGTGCCCTACCGGTCTGAAGATTACCTCAAACTCTGTAAAAGGTATCATATATTACCCCTAATTAATCGGCGAGCAATATCTGACTGTATTACATTATTTAAAATTTTCAATAACTCTATTAATAGTTCCGATATTCTATCAAAATTCTATTTTAACGTTCCCGGAAGGTCAAAGCGATGGAATGCACCTTTGCGTGTTCCATTAACCTCTACAAATTACAGACAAAATTCTTTTACAGTGCGAGCAAGTAGAACCTTTAATGACATGTGTAAGCGGCACGATTTCGATCCCTTTTTAACGAATGTCTCCTCGGCCAGAAAATGCATGAGCCGTAGCTTTTTTGATTGAGACTTTTACGTATGTTGGGACTTTTTTTTATCATTGTTATCATTGTTAGCTGGCATGTTGTATTGCTTGCTGTTTTTATTTTTGTAGTGTTTGCTTTTTTTTTTAATATTTATAATCTAGGTAGCTGTGTTGTGTTGTCCACACTATCTCTGTACAATGTTTTTTATAAGTGATGACTTATAATTGGCTGACAGTCTTACATACATTTTTTTTATTCTGTTTGTTTTAGCTGTAAGTTGTCCATAGTTAGTAAATAAATAAATAAATAAATAAATAACAACTGAATAATGCGACTGACACTTCAGCCGCTGAGCTTTCGGCGCAGTACGTTCCGCAGATGTGTAGCGACCCTAAAGGCGGTCCCTCACTTCAGCATTCACTCGTAACTTCTTTTTAAATGTGCTAAGTAAATACCTACACTTTTATTTTTGCTTTATTTACTACTCTTACATTGTATTATTATTGTTAGGAATATCTGCATGCTTCGTCATTTTTAAACTGGTAATTTATTAATGATAATTTTTATGTTATAAGTTAAATCTCATGTAAATGTCGTGTGTTGAGTCTCATGCCTTATGTTCATTTTTGAGAAATAAAATATATTATCTCAACCTATGTACGTAAGCTGTACTTGCCTTATTCTTTTATGTATCTATTTCTTATAATTAAATGACAAACAACAAAAGTATTTTATGTTTTTTTTTTGTCTTAATCTGCGAGATTATACATTACTTACCAGTAGCCATAGCTCACATTTTGATAGTTCGACAATATTCATTGCGTTTTTTGCGATGAAATTTTCCGTACCTAAGAAATAATGGCTTATGAATAGCCTTCAAAACAATTCAGATAAGAGCTTTGAAAGTCTTTTACGTAATTGGTCCAGTCAAATTAACTTAATTTATTTCTATCTGTCTATCTTGCTGATTTCAATTATTTCTTTATATACCGCGTTCTTAATACAGCTGCACTCGTATATGTCATATCCTAACATTTTTTTTTTCTTATTTTTTAAGGAGGGTTTTAATCTATAGAGATTATGCCACCCTCATTTTTACAATTCAACCTTACTACTACACAACTAAAACTTATCTTACATTGCCTCTGCGATGAATATTTACGAGCTTGTACAGCATCCTGGCTGCTTCCGAACTAGGAGCAGCAAGAATGCTGTTACATAACCCAGTTTCGCACATACTGTACCTAAACTTAGTAAGGAATATAGGTACTAACTACTGTGAAATGTGATGCCATTTATCCATTTAGAAATTCAGTTAGGTACCCAATTTTATACAAAATATAAACGTATCTTGATAAGAAAAAGGAAATATCGGTTTTTACTAAGGAAGTGGTGGTATATTACATTTGAATTTCATTAAATTTATTACTAAACGGAGAAAACAAAATACGTGAACAATCAATACTCAAAGTTTTTTCACGGGAATCAAAAGTTAAGAAATAATTATCCTAAATATCGAAAAAAAAGCGTGGTACCTATAAACAGTTAACTCGCGGGTTACTTACAAAGCCAATAGATTCATCAATTACAGGCGAACACTTTCGGCTAAGAAGCGTCCATAAAGGCGAAAACTAGCGATGGGAACCACCAGCTGTCGGCTGTTTCCATACAGTCGACAGTCGTACACAAATGCAAACAGTGTGAAATCATTGAAATGCAATGTAATAGTGTGTTTTTTTTTTACGATGACTGACATTCATTACGTATAGCGAGCTAATGCAAAAGTCACCCGGTGAGTGCATTGAGCAACCCTGGTCGCAAATTGGTCCAAACAAATTGGATGAGAGTTTAGCGCTAAAAAATTGTGCGGAATTAATGTACTTGTTACTTTTGAGATAAACAAACTTGATACGACAATCTCAATATTTTTTCTTCAAATCAAATCTCAAATTATTTTCGCACTTGAAAACGACAAGTTAGGGTATGGCGTGGTATTACATCAAAATTGCTCCACATAACAAACTATGGTGCAGTACTGGGATGAATAGTACTATTTTTTTTTTTTATCGAATAAGATGTATCTATACAAAAAAAAAAAAAACGAGTGTGCTTATGACCACACGACTGAAGTGAAACTTCTTTCGCTCCATCTGTATGTGTGTACAATATATACATGTATACACATATACATATATTAATTTTCTATAAATATTTAAATTTATTTCATGGTTTCATCGGTAAATTAATATTTTTGCATAGATCTTCTATTTTTATTGAAAAAAAAAAAAAAAACTCCTTGTAGACCTTGTAGTACCAAGCTCGCGCCACGGGCGCCTCTGTTCTTATATCCCCCACTTAACTTCCGTTCGCCTTGCCCGATCACTTTTCGTAACGCTTACGTCACGCGTTCGCCAGCTTACTCCCCAAGTCAAGCGTGCGTAAAGAAGTTTCACTTCAAAAACAATATATAAATAGCGAACGGCTCGTTAACTGGCTATTTTACTAAGGCAATTACATAATTCGACCCAGGTAGGTATACACTATGTAACAAAAACCCTGTTGTTCCTTTCAGGGACATATAATTTTACCTACAAGCACATCATTAATGAAGTCATAATTAGAAAACAGTAATCATTGTCTAGTCGAGGGGTCACAATCAACCTATCCTATCAAACCTATTAAAACAGACAAATTCGATTTTTTTTTAGAATATCTGATTTTGAAATTGGCGGGAACGTTCTACTTATGTCTAGTTTCTATGCAGAATTGCAAAGCTAAGAAATCAGTTACAGATTATAAATATTAATAATTAAACATTTATTCTAATTATTTTTGTTGAACAATTTTTATAAATTACTTGCTTTATTACGTCTGTATGGCCGATTCTTAAAATGTAGGTTGAAGGAACAACAGGGTTTTTGTTACATATTGTATAATGGATAATATTTAAAACTCTCATTTTATTTTTAATAGGTGCTCCGGAATTGTTACATTTGCTGTTTTAATGTTGTTTCCAAGTTTTATGACGTACGTTGAAAGAAAAATAAAGTCGTTACAGTTACTTCTCCTATTGCTTAACTTTATAAATAACCAAACTGGTGTTGAGGTTTTAGTGTTTGAACGTGATTAATCCCAGCTTCTGTTGGTATACCTAATAATAAAACGTTTCAGGAGTTTTCGCTCCCGAACGGAATATTAATGACGGCCAGGTAATATTTTTTTAAACAGTATTATCCTCCTGACCGCATTTCGGTCACGGCGACCAAACTTTACGGAGATTAGCCAGGTACGCAGCTACGTAGACGATATTATTACATTGCATAAGTGTGCGCGCATATAGTTACACTGCCTCTTCTCTCATTTGAATCATCAGTGTAATTACATTTTGTCAGTTCAACAACATTCATTGCGTTATTTTCGTTGTTGGGCAGACACAATATGTTTCGAACATATGAAGTAATGGATTAGCATAATGGTTCAAAATGATTAAAATTGAGTGATAGTATAAACGTGTTGAGTTTTTGGCGGGAAAGTCAAGCTGAGTGTCACGCTCATTTTTCATTGGACTTTTAAAATTATTTATAGTGTTGTTTACTAAATAAAAGTGCGTGATTTATGTAGTAAAAAGTGCATTCAGTAAATAATTCATAAAGAACAGTGAAATATCGCAACATAGTGGCCACATCATGACTTTCTCCCAAACCTCCATCGTAAGACGAGTCACGCGGCTGTCTTTTTCTACATGAACAATTCATTACGTGACATTGGCTACATGCAGAAATCGTGCCAAGCCATAAAAGAAAGAAAAAATAAATAAAAAAAAACGTGTTATGCAATTAGCGTCGCTAGGAACAACATCAATGTGTTTTAATGCAACGTATGTAGTTACCTTTACCGTAGATTACCTTTTGTTAAGTATAGGCCTTTTTTACTAATCTCCATCTTTTCCAAATATAGAGCAGACTTATGCTGGTCGGCGAGTGCGTGCCCGCATCCTGCGATAAAAGTGCGATGACCTCGCTGCTAGGTGCTGCTGAAGGCGCCGCCGCTGCGCAGGCTTCGAAAGCCGGCCTGGCTGCATCTTTTACCACCCTCCACGTGCGACCCGTACCTGGAGACTACGATCTCTTCGCTGACCCCAAGCTGCAGATATTAGGGTAAGATGCTGTAGATTGTTTAATTAAACTGTACTCGAGTAACGGCCTAATAGGTCTTACTATTATGCCTTATTATAGCCGTGTTATGGTCATAAGACTGACTTTACACCATAGCTGTGACAGGAATCCTAGTAATATTATAAATGCGATAGTACGGACGACAGCAGGTCAAGCTACCCAAACTGTCAGATATTTCCAATCAACCTTGAGCCTTAATGCTTTAGCCAAAAAATTGAAGATCTAATAAAGAAATTTGACAGATTGCAGTAACTTGATGTGCTGTCGTCTGTACGTATGTATGGATATAGGCTATATCCACGAGTAGCACATAGTATTCTTTTTATGCCGATGTTCCCACGGAAACGAAACTTACTCGGGTGAACCCCGGGGTACAGCTAGTTTAGTATATAAACAAGAGCTTTAGTATATAAATAGTCTACAGTTGAGTAAGGTCCTTTTTGGAACCAAACAAAAGATGGAGTTGGCACATAGAAAGTTGCTGGCCTTGCGGTATTATTTAGTTAATGTTTAGTGAACTGTGTCCTACCTCTGCCAACAAGCCTGACGTACTTGACACGAAATTACAATAATAATAATAGTTATAATAAAAGTAAATGAATGTTAATTAATTTGAGATACATTTGTGGTCTACAGATCAATCCAGCATCGTTGGTCATGATGTTGGGTTTAACATTGCACCACCATCAACTGCCGTCTTCCTATTCACTCGTTTTTGTTTGAGTGAAAAGGCTCTTAATAACTAGCGCGCTTTACCATCAACGATTGCATCACTGCTGCAGGCGGGATTGCAGTCAAGCACTAGTTTATAATTATTAAAAAAAATACATTCATTTTCATTTAGAATTACTGAATTTTGCAAGAGCTATTTATAATCTGCATCTGTTTAAACCCCCATGGTTTTAACTCCAATACTTACATTCATGTTTTGATGTTCATTATTTCATAATCACTTTGTAAAAACTATTTTTATTTATGACTGCATGAACTTGTAACGCCGCAAAATGTACCGAATATTAGGAATGTTTTAAGTACACAAAAATTACTGCTACAAAACAGTATCTTATTTCCATTTATGCATAACCTAAGTAGGTTCATTTTCAAATAAGACGACAGGTTGATTTACTATGTTAAACTAATTAATAAATTCACTGCGTGTGACGTATCTATTATGTAAATCACTGATGAAAGCCGGGAATTCATTATCTCGTCACCGTTCAAGGATGTACAGCTCCGAAAAAATACTTAATTTATGACAGGGAAAGTTACTTAATTCGAAATTCAAATAAAAGTAAATATCGATCACAGATAACGGCATTTTTTTTTTTGTTTTATAAAAGCATTGTGTTCGATTGATTTAAATTTTTAATTCGGCTTAAAAAATGTTGGAACATAATAAACTCCAATTTATTACAAAATGGATAGTGTATATCCCAATATTTCTACGCATAAATCAAATGCACGCCAACAAAATACAATACTTATGTATGTCATGGTTGTATTTAAATAATTCCGAATGCAACCAACCATTTCGTTCGCACGCATAAATTATGTAATTATTAAATGAAACATCAATGTTAATGAGTGAGAGACATGTTAATACAAAACATGCATTTAACACAAATATATATGTAGTACGTTTAACATATTGTGTTAAATGTATTTCGGCACTGCAGTATCTACACGTTTGTTTATGAAATAAAGCATCCTCTTTTGAGTACCTGTGGAAACCTTTGCTGGCTTGTAAATGTTAGTTTTGAAAAAAATTGCATTCGATATTGTGAAATTTTAAAGGTTGTTTATCCTTTCATGATTTTGTAGTTTTTCTTACTCCTGAATTATGTGAGCAAGTTTAGGATTATGTTATGATTACTCAGAAATAAGGACATGATGACTAAGTTATCCTAATAAATTCTGGATTACGTATTTTAGTTTTAACCCACAGGCACAGATACCTACAATTAAAAAAATAATGTTTAGAATGTAATGAATTAATAAAGAAATGAATCATGTATTCAATTCAAAGTCTATTATCAAATACAGTGTCTCAGTTAAGGTCAGAACTATCATTACTTAATAACTGTAACACAACTATGTAAGCAATACAACAAGTTAGCCAAGACAACCAACTTAGACATTTGTGAACCTCTTGCAAAGTCTAAAAAGTATCTCAAAGAAATAACTAGTTATTAGTTTTTGATGTTTATTTTGATCTTAATCAAGGCTTTGATGTTGTTCATGTACGTATTTAGTTTGTTCTATATATGTTACCGAATATGTTTTTTTTTTATTTTATCATTATTATTTTAAACTTTTAATTTCGTTTGCGAAGTTTAGTTTGTTAGTGAAGGAGTACACCTTCGCGATAATATTGTCATCCATTTTTACTTTTTTCATTATTAGTGTATATCCTTTGTTGGAGATCCTAAATAAATAAAGAGATTGTCAGACAAAGCAAGCAATCTCTTTACAAAAACTGATACTGAAACGTCTGAGACGAAGATGTATTATCCACATGAGCCATTTAGCATTTAGCTGAGAGATCCCTGTACTAACAAATATTACGATCGCGTATATTTAGCCACGCATATACCATAAGAAGAAACGAAGGCACTAACTCACTTTTTGGTCTTAAAAATACTTTCAACTTGGAATGGCAAGCAATTATATTTTTGTGTACTGTAAACACTAGTCTCATAGTTGTTATTCCTTATTTAAATAAATATTTGCGCTAAAGTGTAATGTTGCCAAAATACCAGCTGTTGTTAAACAAGGCTCTGAACAAGTGCCAAGAATCTCGTTAAAGTCTCCCTCTGCCGCAGCTATGCTTGCTTGATAACAAGTGTTTGGAAGCTGTTAAGTTTTAAATCATGTTAAGAGTTTTACCACTAGCAATATTATTAAAGATTTTGTGAGAAATTCAATAAAATTCAACTACTTACCTACAAAACTTTTTGAATATAATAATAATAATAAAGCTTGTTTATTCCATGCAAGTACATATTAATTAAATAAAAACTTGTAACAAAGATTAATGCATGGACCCCGTTCGGGTAAAAGCCTCCCCCAAGGAATGCCATTCTTCTCTATCCTTAGCTCTTTCCAGCCACTCTTCACCTGCGCATGCTACGATTTCGTCTGCCCATCTGGTTCTCGGGCGGCCTCTTGATCTGGTGCCTTTTGGCCCGGGCCACTTTACCGACCGTAAAGTCCATCTGTCGTCCTCGTACCGTGCCACGTGACCTGCCCACTTCCATTTAGCTTTCATTGCAAAAGTTAAGGCATCACATACTTTAGTCTTTTTTCGAATGTCTACGTTCTTTACCTTATCTTTCAGTTTAATACCTAGGCAACTTCTCTCCATTCTTCTCTGAGTAGTCTGAATCTTGTTCCTGGTTTTGAGATCAAAAGTCCAAGTTTGGCATCCATAGGTAAGGCAAGGTAGCAAACCTGTGTCCATGACAATTTTTTTGAGTGGAAGCGGAAGTTTAGATTTTAGTATTTCCTTATGATGCCAGAACTTGTTCCAGGTAATCGCCACTCTACGTGTCAAGTGTTTGGAAGCTGTTAAGTTTTAAATCAAGTTAAGAGTTTTACCGCTAGCAATATTATTAAAGATTTTGTGAGAAATTCAATAAAATTCAACTACTTACCTACAAAACTTTTTGAATATACCTACGAGATAAGGTTTGATGTACGAGTTTCTATACAGGGTGTATCTGACATCGTAACGCAAATTTCGCGAAAAGGCTACACCGCATGCCACTAACAAAATTATGATAGTCATTTATGTCGCTAATGAGCGGTTACAGAAATAGCAGTGTTTAAAAAAGTGTCGGCTCATCTTTTGAACGTTGCAAGCATGCCGCCGTGCGTGTTTGTGGGTATGACGTTGACCCCTGATGCGAACTCTATTAAATCAGCTGTTAGGATAGTTTTTCTAGTATTGTTCTCATTGCGCATTTTTGTGTAATTAACGAATTAATTAATTTTTACTTTAAAATCTTATTGGGTTATAAAAGTATAGCAATCATGAACGGTCTAAAGTGAAAAAAACTGCATATTATTTTTTTTTTATCTGGAAAAAGCCGACACAAAATTCCACCATTGGGGGGTCTAGAATCATGTACTGGCTCCATGGAACTCGTTTGTGCGTCGATGTCAGATTCACCCTTTATATTTACGTATGCTGTTTATAAGAATGATATCTTGTTGCAGAGCCGTGGTGGTCCTGGTGGGAATCCTGATGTTCTTCGCGTCCCTGTACGAGGGCTACCTGGAGCGCAAATACCGGCTGATGAAGGGCGACGACCTCGAAGTGGCAACCGACGTCAACCATAAGCAACCTGTTGGTACTTTCGTTTATACTATCCTTAATTTTAACAGTATACCTCCGAATCAGGGCGTTAGTGAGAATCCATCTAACATTAAGAATGAACCTGTCATACAGGTGGCAAGTGTAAGTGGAAGATACGACGCTCTGCTCTTCTAATCAATGTAGCTAGCGTATCTGCACTTTGGGCGCGACCTACATTTGGCAGTGCATTGACACAGACGTATTGCATTATTCTATGCATTTCATGTAAATTACTTTCAGTGTTCAATTAGACGTGGTTTGAATCGGACAACTTGCATTTTTTATTTAGATTCATCCCGTTGAGCATTCACTGACATTTTCTGCATTTAAGTTTAAGTTTGACATTTTAAATCTGCATTGACATTACTTATGTTAGGGAAGCACCACAATGGATTACCTATTTGGCTTCAGAATCATGCCAATTGATAGTAATAGAGTGTTCCGTAATCAGGGTGCCATACTGTAAGTCATGTTGTAGCTGATAGCAATAAATTAAGACGAACCTTCAAACATCGTGACAGCAAGGAAATACATTGTCCCCGATTCACAGAGGTGTTTCATTAAACTTAAGTACCGGGTGATTGAGCATGGCCTGTAACAACCACTCACGCTCGACCGAGGTCGAATGATCGGTGAATTTTTCATTTTCAGCCCACAGTTCCATAAAAGTTAATTTGAACTACGCCCAACAACAAATGTGACCTAATGACATTGTTTGGTCCATGAACGAACAGTAACGGAACATTTATTATTAAAACGCAAAGTGCTGTACCCACTCAAATATTAAAACATCCAATTTGTTAACAGGAATTATTCAATTCTATAAAAGTGATTTTTAAAACTTTATTTGCAATTATTTTACTGTTACTTGCTAAACAGAACCGCAGTTCAGTTCTATGTTCTTTTAAGTTGTTACTTTCTTCTACATAGTGTAACTAAAGCAAAACCTAATGTTATATTAACTTAAGTACCATTTAATATAAAAATATTTTTTAGTTAATAGGAAGCAGTAGTGGGCAGTAGTGGGCACTAGTGGCAATGGAAAGAGCTATGCTCGGAGTTTCTCTGCGTGATCGAATCAGAAATGAGGAGATCCGCAGAAGAACCAAAGTCACCGACATAGCTCTGCGAATCGCTAAACTGAAGTGGCAGTGGGCAGGGCACATTGCTCGTAGAACCGATGGCCGATGAGGCAGTAAGATTCTGGAGTGGCGGCCACGTACTTGAAGACGCAGCGTAGGGAGGCCCCCAACAAGGTGGACCGATGACCTGGTGAAGGTCGCGGGAAGCCGATGGATGCGGGCAGCACAAGACGGGTCAGCGTGGAAAGCCTTGGGGGAGGCCTTTGTCCAACAGTGGACATCCATAGGCTGAAGAAGAAGAAGTGGGCTAGTGCCGCTAGTGGTATCAGCCGCGACTTACAAGTTGTAGGTCGTAGCATCGAACCCTGTCAGGCGCTTTATTTTGTGTAAATTATTTCATCACCGCTGCTTTCAAACGGTAAAGGAAAACATCATGAGGTAACCGGCATGTCTTAGAACCAAAAAAATATCTATGACATGAGACCAACCCGTATTGGGCTAGCGTGGTAGATTACGGCCCACTCCCTTTCACCGCGCAGAGGCCTGTGTCCCATTAGTGGGAACATTATAGGCTGATTAAGTTATCATCATCATCATCATCCCACTGTTGGGCACAGTAGGCCTAGTATGAGTTTTCATTACGAAACTCGTTCGACGATATCGAGCGCGTTTGACTCAGCGATTGGCCCGCTTCAAGGTCGTAAGAACTCTCAACCAATGAGAGCGCCAAACGCGCTCGATACGATCGAACGAGTTTCGTATTGAAAACTCATACTAGGCCTACAGGTCTCCTCTCATACAGAGAAGGATTGAGCGTTAGCACCACGCTTGCTCAATGCGGGTTGGCGATTTCAGACTTAAAGTCCAGGTTTCCTCAAGATGTTTTCCTTCACCTTCAGTCATTGGTGTCCAAGATATACTTAGAAAGTACATATAACTTTAGAAAAGTTACATTGGTACTTGCCTGAAATGGAATCGAACCCGCGCACTCATACTTGAGAGGCTGGTGTTTTAACCACTAGGCCACCATGACTAAGTAATGTTAAGTTATGTTTTTTTTTTTTTTTTTTTTTATTTTAAAATGAGTACTACGTCTGCGGACATGGTCGTCCGCACTCTTTTTTATAGGTTTCTTTTATTTACTTGTTTTATTATTTTATTTAACTCAGGCGGGGACACCCCATCACAACTGGGCCCGCTGAGGAACTACATTTACCTTAAAAACTATGAGTCCATTAATTAACTTAAATTAGGTTACAAAAGTATATATTACTATTTTTGTTCTTTTATATGTTTTTTTTTTATATTTTTATATTGATTTTTTATTTGATTTTTATATATTTTTTTTTTTTTTTTTTTTTTTTATTTATTAATATATATATATATATATATATATTTTTTTTTTTTTTTTTTTTATATTACATTCCCTTATTTGCTATTGTTTAGTCTAACACTATTTTATTTTCTATAGCTATAACTTATTTATAGTCCTTAACCTACGCCTCACCTCGACACCCGTACAGTCCCAGAGGGGTACACGGGTGCCGAGGCGAGGCGCTATTTTATAACATTATGGTTATCTATATAGTAGTTACTTTATGTTAATTAATATATCTAGTTCCTTATCTCTACCCGCGCCCCGACACCCGTGCCCTCCCAGGGGGATACACGGGTGCCAGGGCGCGGTGCTTACTATTATTAATGTAGTTGTTTTATTTTACAGTTATCTGATACTTGAATTTTTCCCACAATCACTCTTTTATGATTAAGATAGTTATTAACTGTTGTCATTATCATCACGCTTCTGAGCCACTCTTTTCCCCGCTAAGGGCCCTCACCGCCCCCATCAGGCCGCCCACTACTGCCACGTCCCTGTTGTGCATGGCCATCTTAAGATTGTAATCGATGACCATTTTGGCGGACGCATCCATCGCTTTACGGGCGAAGCGCCCTATGGCGTCGTCGGTGTCGTCCGAGTAGTAGACACAGGTTACCCTGTGTCTTGACACCGCGACTACCGCGTGGGGAACGCTTTCATGTAAGCGGAGCCGCTGGGTTCTGGTGTTTACTATGACGACGCTGTCGTAGGTCAGTCCCTGGGCCTCGTGAATGGTCAGGATGCGCGACCCTTCGCCCGAGCCGTACCCCTGGTCGGCGAGGGAGGATTTCTCCCCCTGCGTGTGGACCAGGAATAGGGTGTTTTCGGCGGTTGCCGGTATTTGCGCACCCGTGAACGCTGCGACGCTCAAGGAGTGGACCCGCGACAGCGACGTCATAGAGGAGTAGGTTCCCGGATATACCTCGCTGAGGGAAAATGGTACGTCCATGGGGTTCCGGTGCGTGCATAGGAGGTCCCGGGTGACGCTAGCCACCAGATTTGGGCGGGTGTACTTCAGCTCGAAGAGGTTCTCCCTGTCCAAATATGGCAGCTGATTCACGTCGCCGATGAGAACGACTTCGCTCGCTCCAGACAGCCTAACTGCCATCACTATAGCCCCAAAGTGGTTCATTAGGGCTTCGTCGACCATTAGGCGACGGCATCTATCCCTGTTTCTGAACCCGTTTACTAAAATTGAGGCCATTGTGCGCACCCTAGTTCTAGCTCGAGGGCCGTAACGGCTCTCCAGCTGTCCCTTCAGTTGCTTGGCAGCTTCGGCTGTCGTGGTTGCCACAAAGTCGCTCCCCTCGTCGAAGCGACCTATCACCCAGGTTGACTTCCCGCAACCCGGCACCCCGTTTACCCACTCGATGCTGGGTATCGCCCAGTGCACCCCCGACTCCAGGTCTCCCGAAACGGATTTTGCCTTTTCGAGAACCCTTTCGTCCAGCATGATTCTGGTGCACTTCGCGACAATGTTAAGTTATGTTATGTAATATTTAATAGGAATGGTCAACCATCGTGAATACGTCGTGAGGAAACCGGCAAGTCCAAGAAATAAAATAAACAATCGAAGAAACTTCTATGTGATATCTACACTAGTGATGGAAAACAGGCTTATGTAAAAATGTAGTTTAAAAAACTGAAAAGCATGCTTTTAAAGAATATCAAACTCATAAGTTAACAATAATTTTAAAAAAAGCGCGAGGCGCTTAATATACAAAAATTATGGCACAAAGCGCCTCACGCTTTTTTAAAAAATATTTTTAACTTTTTAGTTTGATATTCTTTAAAAGCATGTTTTTTTTTTAGTGTTTTAAACTATATTTATTTTCAACTGTTTAGTTCAATATTCTTTTTAAAAAAATGAACGAACGGGCGTATTGAAAACGGTGGGACATTTTACAGTAATGAGCCGCCCACTCGTAGTCAAAAGACTTAGAGACGGACAAACAAACAAACAAGCAAGCAAGCAAACATACATACAAGTGAAGCTAATAAAAAGCATGTAAAAGCAGTCGGAATAGCATAAGTTTATAATGGAAATATACAGCCATATAATATAATACATACCCATTGAAGTCGAAAATAATCGTTTCGATTAACCAGGGTATCACGCCAAGTGACTGGATGATTGGACCTTTTGTGCCATTCAATGTTTTCTCCACATTTTTCATTCCCAGCAGCCGACTTTAATATCCAATTAATAAGCGGGTTTAAACTCTCCGTTATTGAAGTATAGCAGAAATTAATAACGAACATCCAATTATGTTGATAAACCTATCTGTTCACTGTCTCATATTTATTTAGTAGATCAAATAAAGGTTAGGTTAAAATTATAATTGCTTTTAAATTAAGTTGAGGAGAATGGTTTTAATAACATCATGTTGTTAAAATCGGAAAAGTTCCTTATCAGTGTTAATGGGTCCATTATCAAATCTCAAATCATCTCATCGCGAAAGGCTACCGATGTGGCGCAAGGGGCAGAACGTGGACATGCGATTAACGAGCTTGATAAGAACGGGAGAGGCTTTAATGGATGTCCCAGCTTGATTTTGTTTACTTTTAGTAAAGAGTTACGATATTCCAACACTGTGAATTCAATGGAATATCAGTTTAATTAAAACGACCAAACATTTTTATCTTTTTATTTGAATTGGCCTTAATGAAAAACTCAATTTAGCACCAAACAGACGGAAAGTTTTTCTGACTGTGAACAATTATCAAGTACCTATCAAAGGATTTCTATAGTTGGTTATCATTTTTTTCCAAACGAATAATTATGTGAAAAGGGTCCGAGGCTCTTCTATTGTTCGTAGCCAATGAGTACTTCTGACGTCACGATATTTGCAGGCCAACAACAATGTGCCGGTTGCCGATGGGAAGCCAGTGAGCGCAGACAATGGCTATAGGGACATTCGACGGGAACCTTGTGGTGAGTATCTAAAGCGCGTTATGTGGAGAGACCCACTACATACACATACGAGTATACTAGATATGTAAATACCTACTAGCTTCTTAAATTGTGTTTGAAGATGTTATATCGCTAAGGAATATCTGATAATAATAATGAAGTTAATAAAAAAATATACAGATCTTTTAAAAGGCCCCAAACAAAAGAAACACAGACAATTACCCTAAGATGATTTTCCAATCCGATTGTTTTTTCTTTCTTCCAAATAAACGAGAATATATTAAAAATAATGAACCTAAAACCTTATAGGAAAGTTCCCAAAAGATAATTACCATATTTGAGAACCACTGCAAAGAAAATATTTTAAGAACTGACGAAACTTTCAATTTTGTTCGTGTATAAAAAACCTGCCAATTCTTCATGGTTATGAAAATGAAGTCAGAGCCGACAATTAAGAAGTTTGAAGTCGTGAGGCCAAGGAATACAATCGCTGGGAGGCATAACTTTAGGAACAGCTCGTAAATTACGACAGTGGGTTTTGTATTTAGCATCCTACACATTTAACTCGAAATTTGAGAATTTAATTTAATTAATTTCACTTTTGCACATCTTAATAGTATCAAAGTAGAATTTCCTAGGACCCAGAAAGTCGGTAAGGTTATAGTCGCTTGCGTAATAAGTTGAACACAGTAATCATTTCCACGGATAGGGAATAAGGGAGTTTACATTCAGTGATTAAACCAGCAATACCCACGAAATGTAATAGATGATGTAAGAGTACCACGGAGAACATAATATACGGGATATGAAACATAACTAATTGTCATTCGCAGTGCTAATAGAATGTTAAGTAACCCTAATGTTGTGGCTATATGTCTGTGCTAAGTAAGTTATACAAGTCAGGGGAACATTAAACTGACGGTGACGGTATCTCCCCGGAGGCAACCGTCACTTAGTGAGAATTAGACTACATTTTAGCTAATGTGACGTGTCAGTAGCTAGGTATACGTAACAGTATCATTCCACCTACAAGTATATCATCTACTGTAGTAAAAACTCTAAAGTAATTACTGGGATTTACGGCCTCCATTTAACGATTTCTCCAAACCCTCAAATCCTTTTCCAGATTTTATAATATTGCGTCACTGTGAAACAATTTTATCCAATTGAGTTACGATCTATTGTTTGTATGGGAAATCTATACAATATAGCAAAGTGAAATAGCCGATTCAATAAATCGAAAACAAGAATCGAACCAACTTCTTTGTTCCAGGGAAAACGTTCTCAGAGAACTTTGAAGTTCCTTTAGTAAAACTTATCTTTGTTTTGATTCAAGTTTTCCTTTTCTGTATTCAGGAGTTTGGTCGGAGGTGCTGTTATCGTTCTCCATCTTGTCAAATGGGCGGACGATCCTCAGCACGGACCTGCCCAACGATGGGGCCCTCACATGTCTCCACGGAATGAGGTACGTTTCTTTTATTATGGAACTTTTTTCGGCTCGTATCAGCTTATGTGAATATATGAATATAAATATATGTTCCCAATCATTTTGTTTTACGTCAGTGTCTCTGGTTTCTATATCGATCGGCTCTAAATGAACTCTCGTCCAAAGTGCCCGTTGATCTAAAGTATTGTACTAAAGCTTGATTGGAGTTTTTTTTGTTCTGTTGTTTAGTTTTACTCGCTTATGATTGGTTTTGCCAAAGTAAACAGCTACCAAATGGGAAACTCGTAAACTTAGTAAATAACTGTAGAACCACAATAGAAGCATTGCTATTTGTGTATCCAATCGATACATTTTATAGACGTAGGAGTTCTCAGCTTTATTCCGAGACGGGTAACGAAAGTTAATCAAACTTTACAAATTACTAACACTTTAATGGTCAGTAGTTAAGTATACTGAGTATATTATTAGGGTACTGACCGTCAGTGTTCGTAAGTCTAAACTAGCTTTTGCTCTCAGCTTCGCCCGCTTGATTGTCAAAAAATATCTCACGCGAAAGTGTGTAGTACTACCGGGATTAAAAGTACCCTATATGACAATTCAGGTTATTATATGCGTGTCAAATAATGATGGTGATAACCTCCTTACCTATGAAATGGACGTACGTACCGAGGACAGGCCGAAGCAGTTGTGTTGCAATGTGTGCTGGGTACGATGCGTCAAATGTTGTTGTGTCGGGAGTTTAGTCGTGGAGGGTCTCCAGATCAATCTCCCTCGGGCTCAGCATCGTTGGTCGTGTTGTTGGGTTTATCATTGCATCACCTTGCTCAACTTCCTTCCTCTCACTTCTTCATTTACTCAAAAAAAAAAAAACTGAGTGAATAGGCTCTTAATAAACTAGCATGCTTTACTATCAACGATTGCATCACTGCTTACCATCACTAGTATATAATTATAAAAGAACAGAAGACAAAAATTATAACATTGAAATATGTCCAAAACCGTTGTGAATTCACCTCACACGCCATAGCCGTGTTTTCTGATTTACTTAAGAATCATGGCGCCCTTATTTAAAATACAGATGTGTCTTTCAGCACATATGTCGTCGTATGAGTTACCGACAGAAATCTGCTCGGATTTTCGACGCCACATTTCATCGAAGCACGTTTCAAATAAAATATGTTACACGTACGTTTTGATAGAATGGAATGTCCAAAGCAATCAAAAGGCAGAGAAGCAATCAAAGGCATATTGGCCTTGCGTGACAGGTATGAAAACTTGAGGCGCCGGCGCTCATAATGTTAGTATTATATATATGCTATAGTAAAAAAGCGCAGTTATTTCAAGTTAAACAAATCAACTTTATTTCAATGTTAATTAGGTTGATTTTAAAGTGACTATTAAAAATTTGTAAATATGTTTTGTTATAAATAACTTGTAGTGTAAATTGATCTTTAGGTGTTTTGTAGGAATAAAGATAGAAAATTTAATCACAAAGTTATGCTTGTTACCTGGTTGTCCCAAGAAATATTATCAATGCACCGTTCGCCCACTCGCGACTTGTACCACCGATCTGCCGTGTACAGTGTGCTCGGTAACTACTCTGCAAGAATTTGGGATAAATTATAACATGATGTAAAAATATTGGAATCGTTTTGTTTTTTTTTTTTTTAATAATTTTAAGAAGCGCTTGACCGCAATCCCGCCTGATGGTAAGCAGTAATGCGATCGTTGATGGTAAAGCGCGCTAGTTTATTAAGAGCCTATTCACACAGAAAAACTGAGTGAATAGGAAGGAAGACGGCAGTTGAGCGAGGTGATGCAATGTTAAACCCAACAACACGACCAACGATGCTGCGCCAAAGGAAGATTGATCTGAAGACCCTCCACAACCAAACTCCCAACACAACAACATTAGGCGCATCGTACCCGGCACACATCGCAACACAACTGCTCAGACCCGTCCTCCGTACGGCTTCACCAGACATCATGCTGGAACACGACAAATCGCTTGGCGGCAAGGCTTTGTCTGGTGGGTGGTAACTTCTGCCGGCGGCCGATGTTATTCTGAATATACTATATTCAGGTCTTGTATAAAGAAAAATAAACCAAAATTGTTATTAAGTAAAATAATATAGTCACTAATACATATTTATGTAATTTATTCTGTCATCAATTCAATTAATTATTCACTATAAGCTTTCACTAGTCACTACTTTAACATGAGTAAAACCTTTTAAGCATAATTCTATAACTTTAGAGACGAAATAGGTTTTAGTTAATTAGTAGGTGAGTACGGAACATAGATAACTAAGTAGGATATGAAAAAAGGATGTTTCGATATTATTTGCTATATAATTTCTTGTCCTATTACATTTTTTGTAGAAAAGACACTTCAGTCTCCAATAAATTCATTCATTCCTTCATTCACTTGACAGCCTCCGTGGCGTAGCGGTATCGAACCCGGCCGTTGCGCATGGAGGCGTGAGCTCAATCCCCGCACAGTGCTAATATTTGTATGCATGAATATGAATATTTGCACTGGTCTGGTCGTACCTCGGAAAGCACGTTAAGCCGTTGGTCCCGGTTGCCATACGAACATCTAGTGGCAGTCGTTACGGGTTGTTGGAGCCCTCAAAAGTCTAACAATTGGTCTAACTGCAATGCTTCGATATCGCCTTCGGGTTGTGGAGGTCAGACGGCAGTCGCTTCACGAAAAATATCGAAGTTTAGCCAAAATCAGCAGATGGACTGGTAAAGCGGACCCCAGACTCCAAAGCTGAAAAAGCTACGGATGTAACTGGGATAAACGCTGAGATGGTGATGATTCGTTCATTCATTTTTGAATCATTCATTTAAAGTTCTTCTATATGAATTAAAAAAAAATAATGGAGTTTTAGCGGGAAAGTTAAGCTGAGTGTCACGCTCATTTTTCAATGGACTTTTAAGTTATTTATAGTGTTGTTTACTAAATAATAGTGCGTGATTTACACGGAATAGAGATGGTGATTTATGTAGTTAAAAGGGCATTCAGTAAATAATTCATAAAGAACATTGAGATTTCGCAGCATAGTGACCTCATCATGACTTTGCCTCAAACCTCCCCCATAAACGTTCACGCGGCCATCTTTTTCGACACGAATGAAAATTCATTACGTGACATTGGCTAAATGCACAAACCATGCGAAGGCAAAGAAGAATGAAATATACATAGTTCCTAATAATTCCAACACGTGACATTGGCTAAAAAAAAAGTTCTAAAATACTACAGTTAACTTGCTTCAACTTACTCCTTGTTCTTTCATTAGAATCCATTGAACCGTTTTTGTTCAAATCTTGTTCCTATGTGATCCTAACGGACGACTCCTATACTTGACACAATTTTAGATCTATTAAGGTTTTGGTATGAATGTTTTAACATTCCACATTTCCAGGTTCATGTCAGTGATCTGGGTAATAATGGTGCATACGTACCTGACCATTTTCTACGTGGCTGACAACAAGACCATGCGCGTTATCACCGAGAGGAACTTCTGGTATCAGTCTGTCGGGAACGCCTCCTATTGTGTCGACACCTTCTTCGTTATCAGGTCAGTTATTGAATTTATTTTCTTCGTGTTCTGTATTAGTCTTATATTGTTTTGAAGCCTGGCATATTAATGGATGAGCAATTGGTTGCTCTTTAGATGGAGGTAGAGTTACTTGCATATTCTGGGCGACGAAAACAATTTTATTTATTTGTAAAATTTATCGACGAAGTGTCTTTAATTTGTCTTTTCGAACTATTCCTCAGTTTAGATAAAATAAAAAAAAAATAATTCGAAAGACCGCTTTGATTTTTATGATTTCAAAAATGATGATTGATTGATGTAGATTGTAGATCATAGATAAATAATGGGACACTTTAGCAACGATATGAGCCGACACGAATACGATGTGTAAACAACATTATTTTTTGTTTATTCGAAACCCAAAAAACGTGTCCAGTATTTTTGAGTAGGTAAAGAATCTATATACAAAATTTCAAAAAGATATAATGAAAAACCACAAAGTTATGCTGAATAGCTTGCTATTCTACTTGGTTGAATAGCAAGGTTGTCCCAATGAAAATATGGTCAAAGCTCGGCACGGGTGGGCGCGGTGCATCGACCTCTGGCGTCAGCTGTGGCGTGCGGCCCAAGTACTATAATCTATCGTAACCACTCTGCAGCAATTTATAAATGTATTTGGGAAACCATATACCATGATGTAAAAATGATTGGAAACCATTCAGTTGCTTATTCTGAACAAACTATATTCAGGTTTGGCATATACAAAAAATAACGTTATATACGTCGGAGTCCATCGTTTGACTATTCGAAACGCCAGCACCATCTTGTGGCGTTCGACTGAGGCTTGAGTACGTTATGGTGGAGGCAAGCAACAACTACAAGAGCGGTGTGGGCAGAGCGCTCTCGATAATCGAATCATTGGACATCGAACGAATATGTGAGAGCATCGTAAATCAATGACCGATTTTAAACTGTTTATTGTGATACACACTTATTCATCGTCATCATTATGATGGAAATATTGATATGTACAAGATATGTTTATAATTTTTACGGTTATCTACGTAATTTAAAAACGCTCAATATGTATTATAACAATGTATACAATGGCTTTGAGTAGAATAGAAAGTCAACAATTTTAATATAAACTAATTAGTCCGTCAGTCAGATTTCCAAAAAATACTAGACACGTATTGGACATCAGCCGGAACACGACAAATCGCCCCCCAAAAATACAGAAACTCACAAAATTCGCTCTGATGTTGAGTTTATATATTATGTATATCATTTTAAATTTCGTATATAAACTTTTTGATTTTCCAAACCGATATTTAAACCTCTGGGAATTCGAAATAATTGCTATAACATTCCATTAAAGTCGGTACAAAGCTTTAGTTGCCGATTTCTAAAAGTATAGGTTTGTTGAACTTTCTTTTAAGTGGGAAGATTGTCCTCTTGACCTACGGAAATTTTAAGTCTGTGTATTAATGTAAACCTACCAAAATTCAACTTGTTACGATGACCCACGGGACTGACCGTTCCCACATTTGTGCTTCAAAAAGATTTAATTACGATTAAATACAAATTCAAATTTGATTAACGATTAGCGAGCTTACATCTAAGCGATGGAACCCTTATCCACTTTGATATTCATCAGACTGTTTGACCGTCAAATCCAATTACGTCCGAAACTCTGAAAGTACTGCAAACGCCTTTCGTTGTCAATTTACCATAGTTACAGGGCCGGTCACTTGTTTTCAAGAGGTAAAAACATACATTTCGAGTCTCATAAAACTATTTTATTCATTCACCTGTAAGGTTTGTATAGCTCTACTAGAGTTGACATTAATTTTTTTGACGTTTATGTACGGCGTCCGTTCCATATTCAAATACGCCGAGGACATGACAATCTTCATTACTATTTTAGATACACGTAAAAGAACAAGGGAACAGCAAAATTGCGTCGTGTATCTTTACCTGAATCTATATTTATATTTATGATAGACAAAGCTCCATCAAAAAACGAGCAATAACACAATTGTTATAACAATACCCAATTTATTTGGGCAGCTTGAGCGGTTTCATTTTCCTCCTTTTGTGTTTGACAGCCCTAGTAAGACCGGGAGCACAGGAATAACTTCGTACGTATTATAAGACGGGTGTAAATCAAATTAATGTGGTTCACTTGGGCGATGTAATCAAGTAGATTAGTTATTTATATTAGCTACAAAAGTGAATCCGATTAAAGGGACAAAGGGATGCTTAGCGACGGGCAACTTCAGGCTTGAATTATTATGATCGCGAGTAAAGTCTGCCGTGTAGATATGCATTATTACTTGATGTAAAAGTTTAATCTTTAGACCAAGCTTGTTAGAAAATTATTATAACATATATCCTTTGTTATCTGAGGCAATAACTATATTTTATAAATTTTTTGAGGTTATCATGGAAGGCCACCAGGGAATGACCTAAAAGGGTCACGATAGAGCTTAATAGTTATCAATTTCTTTTATACAGCCTCTCAGTATCCTTTGTTATATCAACTGTCTAACTCGTATTAACTGGATCAGTAACATAAGTCTACAATAAACCAATAATACGAAAATAAATTTGTTTGGACAGTAATAATATAATTATTCTGATTCATTTTGGGTGACCTGTACTGACTAGAGACTATAACGTTGATTATTTTATAATTTTAATAACCCATTAGTAAATAAATATGACAACTTTTATAAGATGATTTTTTTAATTGTATAGTTCCATTATTTTGTACGTGACCGTGTTTGACCTTAATATTATATATCACCTTATTGCACATTTTATGCACACACATGTTTAAGTAATCTTATCTTAACCTACTCTCATTTGTTACAGTGGGATACTCGTCACGATTCTATTCTTACGAACAGAAGACAAAAAGGTCGCAAAAACTGAGCAGCAAGACAAACAGGACATCAACAAGAATCTTAATGGCTTCAGTAATTCAGCACTCTCCATCTCTGTGATAAGCCAACAATCTTTTAAGGAGGATTTATTGAACAAGCCGAAAAGCAGCGTTTACTCCATAGCAGAATTAGTAGCTATGATCAAGTCTTTCTTCATTTTAATTTCTTATCGATTAGTCAGACTTACCCCAGCTTACGGTTTTGTGATTGGTCTAAATGAGATTGCTCTTAGGTATACGCACGATAGATCAGTATTCGAACCAGCAATTTTCGACCATATTACATGCGATAAGTACTGGTGGCGCAACCTGCTGTACATCAACAACCTGTACCCTCAACGCGATATGTGTATGGTGTGGTCATGGTATATGGCCAACGACACCCAATTCTATGTCGTTGGAATTATACTGCTACTCATATCTGTGAAGTAAGTGTTAATTTTAAAATATGAAAATCCGAAAGTGAAAAGCACATTTTCCCTGGTTTCCGCATTACCTAATGTCATGTACCGAAATGTATAATTTCTTGTTCAAACTCTCTGCTTATTTCCATGGACATCCTTTTCTCAAAGTATAAAAGTTTGTTTACTGAATTCTTACAAGTTGCCTGAGGAACTATTAAGCCGATTTATGTTATGAATTCTTTTGTTGAATCTTGGAACGGTATTCAGGCACCGCGGTCCTAATGTAATACACTTTATTCAACGAGTTAGCTACCTACTTTTCTTTGCTAACTTTGCGTATCGTATTTTCATATCTTTGTTTTATTTGTTGGTCTTATTTCTTGTGGGTGTAGTATATTATACAGTCTAATATTTATATTTTCAGGCATCCTAAGGCCGCGATGATTTCGTTAGGGTTGCTAATGGTGAGTTCATGGGCAACCACCATCTACATATCAGTGTGGCACCAGTATAAGGCGCGGATACAGGAGCCATTCGAGATGTTCGACCCACTGTACGACAAGCCTTGGTCGAGGATAGGACCCTATCTAGTCGGTAAGAGGCTTAAACATTATAATATCACAAAGATAAAGTCAAATCCAATTATAGAGGGGAAACTAGAATAAAAATCAGTTCGTGCTCGTCGATCTTAATAAAACTTGGACGAGATTATGAATAGACTGTGATGGATGAATCTTGTAGCAAGAAGTAATTAACAGTTGACTAAGTATTCCGATCCCTGGCAAAGTTACGCATGTTCCGTCATCTTAACTTAGCTGAGGTTTTTTATTGTATTTGTATCGGCGAAGCTCTCAGCCACTGTCTAAAGCAATTTCAACTTTGATAAATTATGAAGAGCGGGTGAAATTGGATGACGGGCTACTTCTTATAAATGTATTCTTACGTCATCCTTTTTATTATTAAGTGTTTTATAAACACTCACGAATTAACATTTATAAAGAATATTTCAACTTTTCATGGATAATTTTATCTTTTTAATGTACCTAACTTACTAAATTGTCTAGGCCCTTGTTTATTTTAAAACTATTTCGGGATATATATTATCACAAAATAGGTTCCGTGTTTCCTCCTGTTCACTTAATAAACTAGCGCGCTTTACCATCAACGATTGCATCACTGCTTACGATCAGGCGGGATTGCATTCGAGCACTAGTTTATAATTATATAAAAATAAAGGTGTCACTCGCGAAAGCATCCATCGCATTGCGTAAAGTTACTAATTATATTTAAACTGTCAATAAATATGTATAATTTAACATAATATCAATAACTTATTAGACAACTTTCATTTCCCTGTTGTTGACATTATTAAATTTCTATCTCGAAAACATAGCAAGCATAGCTTTTGCGAAATGTTCATTGTGAGACTTCATTTGTTCACCTAACGTGGAACATTGATTCAACATTGTGTTAGGTATGCACTTTGAATTCACGAAACAATGGAGTTGAATTGAAAAGTGCGTATTAAAATAGGTCATAATGGAAGGCTGAACTAGCAGTATGCAATAAAATAAAAATTCTATTAAAAATTATGTGGGTCGATACAAGCCGACCGTACCGAGATCGCGCGGAATGCTCGACGCGCGGCTGATTGCGTAGCCCTTCCAAATTCGCCACCTCGCGTAATCCCCAAAAATGGGCCTTTAACTGAGATTTTATCGATCCTACCAGAAAGCTATATGCTCACTACATTTCGGTTTCGTTTCGCTGGTCAGTGATGGAATCATGAACTCGTTCCACAAAGCGTAAATGGTAGACTGAACAACCCGATAACTTCGCTCACTGCTCCGTCCGTTTCACACTATTCGAGTACGTACCCAATGTGAACATTGATTGTTATCAATAGAACCCTTTTCTTGAGCAATTTGCATGAGAACAAACGTCCTTTATATTTCGTCATTTTCTATTCAACAGAAACTGTGTGTATGTGTGTCTTGAGGTTTGGTTATTCAATTATGTATATTGTGATTTGATTTACAATTTCCTGCTGAATGATCAAAATACATGAGCGTCCTCTTGAATATTTTATTTGAGGACGCTCCTTGGACCTGATTTATACAGACATATAACATACCTTGAACAGCACTGTCTGGAAGGTTTGAAAGTAGAACGTGGGTGTAAAAATAACAAGAGCAACACAAGTCAGTCTGACGCGAGCGAGCCGAGGTCGTTGAAAAATTTATTACTTTGTTACTATCGGAAGAAAGTACCTACGGCTGCCTATCATTCTCAACTGTCTCATCAGCGGGATTTATTCCGCTCATGTTATATACAACATATGCGTGAATATATGATCAAAACAATTCTGTATGACTTCCGATTGTAATATCCATGGAGCGCCAATTTATAAATATTTACATATATTACTGTGTCAGTTTTGAAGTGCTGTATTTGATTTTCTCATAAAAAACATATATTCCAATGTTTTGAAATAAATGGCTGGGATAAGATTAGGTGGAGAAAATTAACATACGATGAACCTTCTGGAGGAATATAAAGAGACCTGTTTTTTTTTGCAGGCATGGTGGTGGGATGGTACTTACACAAGACTAGGTGCCAGTTGAGGCTGCCATACTGGGTGGTAGCGGTGGGTTGGCCAGTGGCGCTGGCCATCATCGGTAGCCTTATCTTCAGCATGGTGGACGGCTACTTCGAAGTGTGGCCAACTGCCTTCTATATTAGTATCGGGCATACAGGTAATGGCATCCCACTTATCTTAGCTTATTTTACAGGTAATACAGCAAACAAAGCCTACCTTTCGTTATCCATTATTGAAAGTAGACACAGAGCACATTTTCCCCTAATCCAAAGAATCATGGAGGATTTCATAAATTCTTGAATTATGTGTTTATAAATGATAATCATAATCATAAGAAAAAAATAATCATTATTCTGAGTTGTATTTAGAGTGGTTTACATAGAAGGTAACTATAGTAGCTTAGATAGTATTATTTAGATACTCGTTAATTGTGGCTGACTTAGTAATTTAGAAGGCAAAATACATTTCTGGGGGCAAATAATTATATTAAAAAGAAGCCTGTTTAATTAGCACCCTTTATAAATTCTGTCTTTTCGTCAACCCAATATACTGGAATAAAATTGGATTGCAAAAATGAATTCTATAAATTTTGTGTTCTGGAATTACCCCAATGTTAAGGTTTAAATTCACCTTACAATAAACTTCAAGGTAAGTTCAGAGTAATTTTCAGTTGAATTCAAAGAACCTAATCATACTCAGTTGCGACTAGCAAAATCACGCCATTACCAAATTTTCCACTTTGCTGAAATTCCCCTCTTGATTTACCAATTCGTGTGCAAAGTAACCGAATCCGATTAGTCGGATAAGGTAATGCTGACTTGCTAACGTTACCACCCCTAAGAAATACCATGGTAACTTTTGTGCCATCTCAACGACCAAGTTAAAAGTATTATTTGACACACTTTCAGTAGAATATATGATTTAGTTACGATCGGTATTAAAAATATCGAATTCATTGATTGAAATCCGTTTACCAAAAAAAATTATTTTAAAATCTTATATTCATCATCATCATCATCAGCAACCTTTTTTATCGTCCCACTGTTGGGCACAAGTCTCCTCTCATACAGAGAAGGATTGAGCGTAATCACCACTCTTGCTCAATGCGGGTTGGCGATTTCAGACTAAAGTCCAGGTTTCCTCAAGATGTTTTCCTTCACGTTCAGTCATTGGTGTCCAAGATATACTTAGAAAGTACATATAACTTTAGAATAGTTGCATTGGTTGCACTCATACTTGAGAGGCTGGTGTTTTAACCACTAGGCCACCACGACTTTTGCAAAATCTTATGTTACTGATAAGGTTTTTATAAAAACAGAACGCGCCAAAAAAAATCTTGGATTCTTCGCTATTTGTCGAGTTATCGAGAAGCCATAGATTTACACAGAGGCCCCAGACTCAGGTTGCCCGAAGCAAATAAAAGCTATGCAGCTGATTTTTGACCTTTGGCCAACGACGAAAGGATGGCTCTGCCTTGGAGTGCAAATGTGGAGCTGATCCACAAACGATGGGACACTTAAGAATGCGTCCTCCGTGTTCTGTCAACTGCATGTTAAAGGAACTGATGGGCGGGATAACAAAAGACTTAGAAGTAGCAAAAATTAAAGTTTTTACAAAATAGTTATAGGTCTTTAATCAGTTTAGAAGAAAAATATTTTAGTTTTATGATCCGAAATAAATGATCGTCGCATATTGTTACGTCGTAGCTGAATGCGTAGCGAAGCGTAGCAGAACGCTACGGCGTAGATAAAGCACGCATAAAAACTGCAAAATATACTTTTGCGTCTACATACATTTTAGTTTCCCTTGAGACTCTTGAATTTATTCTGTATAAACTTACTAGAAAACTTATATATACATATGTATAATAAATCTGTATACGTCGAATAACGAAAACGAACAAATTTAGGTTGTTTTCAAATTTATCTTCGAAACAAATGGACTGCTTTAAATGAGTTTGATGGTAGCTTATATCTCTATTCAGCATGTTACAAAAAAACCTTACAAAAACTCGTGTCTGGCATAGCGTATATTATCATCATATTAATATACCACGGGGACATCACCTAGCTTATAAGAGAACCACTTAAATTAAATAAAGTTTCTGTTAACAGTTTGTTAACAGCTTTGCTTTTTTACTGTTGTTGGTGAACATTTAACACTTTTTTATTATTAAAGGCCTGAAACGTGTTCAACATAATCTTTTAATGATCGCTCTGTTATTTCAGTTTAAACTTTATGTTTACCGGCCGCTGTTTACCGGGTGTCGTAAAAGACTAAGAGGTTTCCACAAAATTGTGGATGAAGTGCCTTTAGTGTAAATTTGTTCCTAAGTGATAGTACCACGAACTAGATTTACAAATGGAGAACATTTGTAACTTCACACCTGTATTTTTCGAATGATTAGGTAAAGCTGTTTCTCTTTTTAGGCAAAACTGTTGTTCTATTTTTAGGCAAAGCCATTACTGTATTTTTAAGCGAAGGTGAAATTCTAATTTTGTAGTCGTGGTGTTTCGTCTCGGCTGGACGTTTTCTGTGGAATACAATGCAATTAGGGCCATGCACCTGAATGGTCCCAATAGGGTATTTGACTAAAAAAACTAATTAGTCCGTCATTCTGATTATAGAAAAATATTGCATACGTATGTTTTGGTTTATCAAATCAATAAAGATTGACAAATATAAAAGTTATCAAAGATCAGGAGTGGTGGCTGCTGACGTCACTGCTCGCTAAAAAGTGTAGCGTCTAGTGACGTCACACGAGTTTTCAACGCACTGTGTCGTCTTCATTTTTTGTTTATATGAAAAAGAAAAAATACGTATCTAGTATTTTTTGGAAATCTGACTGACGGACTATTTCGTTTGTTTTAGTCAAATACTCTATTAGCTTCTCTAAGTTAAAACTCTCTTCTCTCTTGTCATGAATAGACAGAAGCTACCTAGCTTTTGTCTAGTCAGTCTAGTCTTGAGTGCCCATGTAGGTCTTACGTGTTTTTTTTTGGATCTAATAAATAAAGGAATATACTGAACGGCTCGATTTGACACCATGCTGATTTCGTGCATTGCTTATACATGTACAGTAAGAGTCCAAAAGTGGAGTACCACTTTTGACACTTATTGTTAGAGCAATAAACTTCAAAAGTGGTAATGCACTTTTGACCCTTACTGTACGGTGACTTATATCAGGTAACATAATACTAACGTAAATATTATTTTCCACCAGCCTGGGGCGTCGCAGTAGCATGGGTTGCCATCTCCTGCTGCAGCGGGTACGGCGGACTGGTGAACTCTGCGCTGTCGTACCGCGGCTTGTTGCCCCTCAGCCGTCTAACCTACTGCGCCTACCTCGTGCACCCCACCATCATGATGTACACATCCTTCCTGCTGGACGGGCCCTACCACATGCAGAACTCCACAGTGGTGAGTTTAAAGAGCTAAGCCAGCCTGACAAATCAAAGTTACTTATGTATTTTTTCAATTAGATCAGTGTCTGGTTGTATGCTATATAGAATTAGAATCATTGGAGTGGGACTATAAGACTCTTAAAGTTAGAATTGTCTCCAAATGTCATGATTTCATGAAAAATATATTCAATAAGATATTGTAAATTTAGAAAGGTGTTTACTCATATAATACAAACTTATAAAACTAAATAAAGCTCTTGTCACTGTCGGCGTTCCAGCTGTATTAGAACCTAATGGCTTGGTGCGCGATGATGGCAAGAGACCGGACGGCATGTCCTTATTTCCTTGGAAGATGGGTAGGCCTTTAGTGTGGGATGCAACTTGCGTCGATACTCTTGCGCCATCCCATCTTCCTGGATCGACGTGCTGTGCTGGCGTTGCTGCTGCGGCTGCAGAAAACTTCAAACAGCGAAAATATAACAACCTTATCGGAAATTATATTTTCGAGCCGTTTGGGTTTGAAACTCTTGGGTCGTGGGGTCCGAGTGCTCTTTGCCTTTTTAATGAACTGTCCAAGCGGCTTGTTGACACTTCCCGTGACCCAAGGGCTGGCTTTTACCTTGGCCAGAGACTAAGTGTTGCCATTCAACGCGGCAATGCTGCCAGTCTCTTGGGTACATTACCAGTCGACAGCGATGACGAAGAATTTTTTGATGCTGTATTGTAATTTATTAATTGTTTTAATTAGGGTGATAGCTTTATTTAGTAATTTGTATTTGTTTACTCATTGATTTTTATGGTTATAATTTTACAAATTAATAATTGTTACTGCTGGCAATCATATTTAGATCAACCAGATAAAACTAAGAACGAAATAAAAAATATATATAATTCTTGGCTACCTAGACTTCACCTACTCACATTGTTCATCAGACATTATACCGCTTGGATTAACTGTTTGGATGTCTCACTGAATCCATAACATACTGAAATTAAAGCCACAGCATTGTTCGTTGTTATAAGTAATACAAAATTATTTCAATAGGCCCCAATCCTGAGTGCTAACAACAGAAACACTTGTTTCTTATTTCTCACTCACCTCCACAGCGTGATAAGAACATAAACTTCCTAAAATTGCTCGCATAAACAGTATATATTAAACAGTTAATAAAAACGTCATAAAACTTGATACCTGCGCATTACCCAGAGAAGCGGGTGACTCATTAACCACTCCCTGACTTCACCCTTTTTAGCTAATATTGGAGTTAATTTACTACCCTACACAGTGTCATAAATATTCGTAGTAAGTACAGTTAGAAGAAAAATATAAGAGATTTTTTCGGGAAATTTGTATCCATTCAAGTCATTATCATCTCAGCGTTAATCCCAGCCGCATCCGAAGCTTTTTCAGCTTAGAGTCTGGGGTCCGCTTCACCAGTCTAACTGCTGATTTTGGCTAAACTTTGATATTTTCCGTCAAGCGATTGTCGTTTCACCCCCACAACCTGAAGGCGATATCGAACCATTGCAGTTAGACCAATTGTTGGACTTTTGAGGGCTCCAACAACCCGTAACGACTGCCATTAGATGTTCGTATGGCCACTGGGCCCAGCGGCTTCACGTGCTTTCCGAGGCACGATCATACTGGTGCGAATATTCATATTCATGCATACATTTGTATTTTTGTTGTGCAAATATTTATTTGCACTGCGTGGGGATCGAACCGCAATAGTTTGTCTTTATAGATTCTGTCTACACACAGGACTTTATAATTTCAATAAATAATTAAAGAGAAAATGGCTGTCGGATTTCTCTAAGGCCCGTGGTCACCAACATTCAAACCACCCCGCTTAAATAGTTAAACAGTTGGCTTATGGTAAATTTCCTAAATATCTAAATAGCTGACTTAAATGTTGTTTAACACAAGACCGTTTAACTTAATAGCCGTGACCGTTTTTGACAGCTACTTTAGAATGATCTATTCCAGATTACATAAAAGTTGACATTAAAACACACCTAGAAAATGACATTATAGTACCTTATGTGTAAAAATCAATGTACATATAGTGGGTTGCTAAAATGACTAGATCCATCTGTGTAGTTAACTTTTTATTACTTTTTTGTATTTTTTTTTCTTTTTATCGACTTTTTCTTCTCTACCTAAATGTGGAAGCTTTTTATTAACTAACTATATTTTTTATATTATATTCATTATATCATTACAGCCTGTAAGTATTCTTTAAAATAAAATAAACATATAAATTTTGCTCCGGCATACTTTTGCTCGTGACTGTACTTATTGTTCTACATTATTACTGTAGCTTCAATGTGTTTATTTTGTTTTCTGTTAACTTGCAAACATTCAGTTTGATGTTGCACAATGTTGTAACTTTCCAGCTGGCTGGACCAAATAATACACAATTGATTAGAAATTCCTTTCAGTTCCCATTCCGTATTGAATTTTATTGAACACAAATTGTTTATTGGAAACATTATTATTTGTTACAATAATATAGTGAGTACACGGTATTATAAACACCATACCGAGAAAAGTTAAGTGAAGTGAAACTTCAGAGTCAGATGTCAATAGCCGATCACGATGCGTTTCGCCTCGTCTTTTATACCGCGTACATCGAGAAACTAGAAGAATTTACCAGTGGCGGTGTTTCCGTCGGACTACAATTTAAGTGTCGTCAAGGCTAGAGTGAATAGGCTCTTAATAAACTAGCGCGCTTTGCTATCAACGGTTGCTTCACTACTTACCATCAGGTGGGATTGCGGTCAAGCACTAAATAATTATTAAAAAAAAAAACATAAGAGTGATTGACAGTATTGACATCTGACTCATAGTGCTTGATCACGTAGACTCGCGGGCGCGGTGGCGGGCTCGGTCACGAAATATCAAACAAATGACGAAATATCAAAGTGTTCACGTATGAAACGCACGTGCGGTGTAAGTAGCGGGCTAGCAGGCGACCGGCGCGCGCGGCGCGCTCGCTGCAATTACAAACGCGAGAGATATTTGTGTGTGTTCACGTTAAACTAGCTGCGAAGCGCGCGATTACCCCGCGACGTCAGGTAAGATCAACCAGTTTGAACTTGTCGCTTGAATCGCAATCGCGCAAACGCCTGGCGGCTAATGTGAACACGAACTCGCAACGTCTCCGCGCCCGAACTCGCCCCCGCGCCCGCGCGTTTCTACGTGAACAAGCACTAAGCCCACTTCACCTTAGTTAAGTTAACCTAATATATGGGTCCAGGGGCGAGGGAGATGGGGAAGTCCCCGCCCCCGGCCGGTCCCCCGGTCTTGCCGGAGGGGCGCGTGCGAGTGTCGGCGCACTTCCCTGAAGCGATGCACGGAGTAGTTTAACACCTAACTACCCCGTACAGGAGATGAGGCCCTGACGGACCAGGCCAGCACGACAGTGTGGGGCCGCGACAGAATCATGGACTCCCGCGGCCCCGCGCGCACGTGACAGAAGAGAGACCGGGGTAGTTTTTAGTCAGTAGGAGTCTGACAGACCCCGTCGCCCACCCCAGGGCGGCGGCCATCGATGAGTATTTTCCACTCGGAACAAAAAAAAAAAAAAGAAATGTTAAACTAGCATTAGTTGGAATGACCGCTCATTCCACGCTCCTTTCAGCTAAGTTTTCACGCTGAGATAGTATACTACTGCGTAACTACTAAGTCGTGGTGGCCTAGTGGTTAAAACACCAGCCTCTTAAGTATGAGTGTTTGGGACCGATTCCAGGTCAGACAAGTAGCAATTTATCTTTTCTAAGTTATATGTACTTTCTAAGTTTTCAGGGATACCAATGACTAATCAAGGTGAAGGAAAAAATCTTGAGGAAACCTGGACTTTAAGTCTGAAATCGCCGAACCGCTTTGAGCAAGCGTGGTGATTACGCTCAAACCTTCTCTTTATGAGAGGAGACCTGTGCCCAGCAGTGGGACGATAAAAGGTAGATGATGATGATAGATACTACTAATACTGTTACTGTTTTGGATACGTGATTTTGTTTGCCGAGCTAAAACTACTGTAAGAAAATTCGTCTCGTTGAAACCATAAAGCGTAGTTTTTTTACCGCCTCATAAAGATATTGTTATGTTGTCTGAGTTATCTCAGATTGGCATATCCTAGGAACATCGTATTCCTTTAGGAAATAGGCAACTGATAACCCTGTTTCTCTTTTACTAACATAGGATAAGTATTTTTTTTTTTTACTAACAATATATGGGCCTTGCCTGAAATATATAGTTTGAATTTGAATTTATAGCTCATACCTAGAAGATAAAATATAAATAAACCTTTCTTTTTGGTTTTACTAGCTAGGGCGTGTAACCTATTGTGTAACCCAGGGGTGTAAAAGACCTTTATAGGTAAAACATATGGTCGTCAATAACGCATTCTGTATCTATTATAAAAAGAAGTAATCATCATGATCTTCATTAACCTTTTTTACCGTCCCACTGCTGGGCACAGGTCTCCTCTCATACAGAGATGGATTGAGCATAATCACCACGCTTGCTCAATGCCGGTTGGCGATTTCAGACTTAAAGTCGAGGTTTCCTCAAGAAATTTTCCTTAGCCTTGTAATCAGCCATTGGTGTCCATGATATACTTAGAAAGTAACATATAACTTAGAAAAGTTACATTGATACTTGCCTGACCTGAATCAAACCCGCACACTCATACTTAAGAGGCTGGTGTTTTAACCACTAGCCACCACAACTGTTGCCGTGTATACTGTAAAGAAGTAGGTAATAGTGTACATAAATTATAGCTGGAAAACGACAGTGGTGTGTTTGGTGTTTCTTTCTGTTTGCGGTACTGCGTATTGATAAAAAAAAAAGAAGTTGGAATTTAGACTTTTGTGGTTATCTCCGTACGCAAAAGGTTTCCAAGAATCCGGGATTACAAGTGACTGCCGGCTTCGTTCAATATCTATTACATCCGTTATAACATCCACATGATCTTATGAAGGCTAAAATATCATATCCTTTATATACCGTCAATCTCGTATTTTCGAACTTTCGTTCATTTATTTAATATCCTCGACTCGAGACGACGGATTACATAAATACAGGGTCTACACGAAGAAATTCGGGGCAGTTAGATTAAACTACAACCGTTTCTTATAGACGAAATAAATCTCTCATTTGGGAGACAACGGTAACACTAAAATATATATGTGCAAAACCTATAAGTAGACAAAGGAGAGATAAACATTTTATTACTCTCTCCTCACGTAAATGTGTAGTAACTTATATAGCTAGGGGCGCATATTTATGATATCTGTCGACATCCCTTCAAACTGTGTTAAACTTGTGATTCATTGTAAGAGAAGTGATACAAAACACTCTGCGTTTTAATTAACGTTTAATTCCACTTTCTACAGGGTTTTTAATATTAAACAAAGCAATCTCTTGAAAACAAACCCGCCATTTTATTTTGTCTCGATCCCAATGTCACTGTCACTTCCCGTCAAAATTGGCGGCAAAATCTATGACTCTCACTCTTGTCATAAATAAAAAATAAATGTGCGTTCGGAAATACCCTTATTACATTATTATTGGCAAAAATATAATTTATAACAATATCTAATAATTGTCAAGTGTTTTGTCAGTATTTGTTTAAGTAACCGTACCTTTTAGGTGCTAGTAGTTATTACGTGAAGTCAACGTACCGTAGTTAAAGAGTTGTTAACTAGTTACTGGTCGCCTGACACTTCTAATTGTCACTCTAGACCGATTCGGCTCCAATATCTTTGAAACAAGGTAAACCTTTCAAGAAAATTACATTACTCACTTAAACAATACTTGTCGTGCAAAATAAAACGTTACATGGAATATAAACTTACGGAAACAAAGGAAATGTCTGAAGAAAACTACCTGATAGAAGAGAATTGAGTGTAGGGTTGTGTGCCATTAAATGGTGCTTTGCAAGAAATTAGGTATGGGGTCCTACTTAATCTTCTGAAAACCAGTCGATAAAACTTTACTTTAGTCCTCTTGAGTTAAGATACTCCATAAAGAGTTTAGGCGTGATAAAAAAGATGGGTACTAAAAATTCTTAAATTTACCTCAGGTACGGACTAATTTCACAGGACTAAAGTGATATCTTCTGTTCCTTTCTTAATGAAATAGAAAGAAAAAGATGCAGAGAACTTAACATTAGTAAATCAGTTTGTGAATAAGAACATATGGGATAATGTAGAATAGAATTCCTTATTAAATATTGAGGGTAGAGACTAGGGATGTAACTGAGGCAGTTATATCGGAACCAAAACCGGAGTCGGAGTTTTAAAATTTGATTTATCGAACCGGTTTCTGAACCGAAGGCGGCGGCAGGGTCAGAAGTGATGATTTTTTATTTAAACACAAAAAAACATTAGGTACTCAGTCAATTTTTTCATTTAATTTTTTTATTGTAAAATTGAACACAAACAGTGAAAAGAAAATTGGCATGTTTCGAAATGAACAAGAACTTAAATAAAGTTAATTAAAACCCAAAGTAGCATATTAAATTATATTAAATGAACAAAAGCTTTGAAACAAATTAAATCAAATGTGTTGACTCCAAAACTAGCGAAAATTAAAAAAAAAACTCAACCTATAACCTTTGAACGTGTCGTACCTACGCATAACAAACTAATAACCAGTGAAAAAATAATTGACAATAGAGTGCACGTAGCAGGAGTCAGGGAATTCCCCGTGCGATTTGTATGAACCTGTTAATAACAGTCGACAGGCCACCGCCTCTATGTTATGCTTTAATAACCTCCGATTACAACCTCCAATTTAAAAGTATCGGAACCGAAGGCACGTTAATAATTGGAAGTTCCGACTTAACGGAGTCGGAGTCGAAGCTCCGTAACATCCCATAATAATTTTATAAGCTTTTGACTTTATTAACTAAAATAAAAAAAAAACGAAGTGTCATTTTAACTAGAATTATATTCAAAACCCATTTTCTATTCCGTTTTTATGACCCCAGAAAAGTAAACACGAATGTTAGAGTTGATTTATGATACGGTAATTCTTAGATGATTTTATTACTTCGATAAAAGATTTATAACACGTCGACGTCAAAGGAAGAAGTTAGTTGCTATAGGTATATTTTACTGACGATCTAGTAGAAAGAGAAGGGTGATCCACGTTCTTCACTCAAATCCCGTGTTAAGGGACTTGAGAAATACAGTATGTTAAGAAAACCCTGTCCGACCCGTGAAGGTGTTGTTTGGTATCGATAACTGATTCTAGTAATGGATACAAAACCGGGCTAAACTTAAAAAAAAACCCCTAAAAAAATAAATATTATTTCGCAAAAAGAGGTAACTTAATAAATGTGCGTTCCCTAACGCGGGCGGCGGGTGGCAGGGCACGCGGCACGTGGTCGCATCGCTATTCGCTCATAATAAAACCGGTGTTGTCACTTTTTTAAAAAATACCAAATTTCGGGGAAGTTGGAATTAATTTGCGGGAAAAAGATTATTTCAAAATTCATTTGTATTGGTACTATGATGATTACGTAAAATTTTATATTATACGAGTATTTGGTCATGTGTTTACCTAACCTTTATTATCCTTATGGTTCGGCCAGGGTTTTCTTAACATATTGTATAGGTGACGTAAAATTAAATTCATACAGATTCTTGTAGAATTACGTATTTGCACTCAAACCAAAAACTAAATTTAACTTATTCGTTTCTACATACAATCAGCTGAAATGTTTTCTCAAATAACATTTCGGTGAATGAGATTGGGAGGTATGGAGTTTGTAGAAATCTCTCCGACCTGTGAACATACACTGCACTAGTGCATTGTGCTGGTAAACTAAAATATTACTCAGATAATTTAAACACTTTCCCCTTTATTCCTAAACGTTGTTTACCTAAAGTTAACTAATGATTAGCGATTCTTTTACCATACATTTTAGACGCGTGCACGTAACTTACTTTAATCATTACCCCTTAAACACCATGATGTTTATTCATAAACAATGGTTGGAATTAAATTACGTTGAAAGATTAAAAATGTATGGGGAATATTTGGAAGTTTAATTGTTAGTACATTTAGTAGATTATCATTTATTTATCTAATCATAATCACAACAAAATTACACATTATGATATAATAACCTTGTAGCATCAAAGGTTGTAGAAACGGGCTCTCCTGTTTAAATTAACACTAATTTGGTAAACATTAAGAGATAATTAATGTTGGTTTTCGTAAATTAACGAGCACTTATTAAAGTGGCTTTGAGCGGTACTACGACTCGCCCGGAAGGCTCTTCCTCACGCACATAAACCCTCTGCTACCATTAATATTCATAATAATATTCTTGGCACATCAGTTTTATGCCAGACTCAGTTTAGGTATACCTTTACCCACGGGTACGAGTGCCCACTCGTACCCGTTCAGAAAAATCACATACATTTCACAAACCGTATATTTTCCAATTCTATTTTTAAAAGGAAGCTCGGTCTAATATTTTTGTCTTATTTTTCGGCGTCTACCACATAAAACCTTTTGGAATCCACTCTGCGTTCGATCACTTTCGATTTAATAAGATCGAAAGTTCAACAAACAGTTTGTCTCAACAATAAGATGTCTTGTTATTCATCTGCATTTAAAACAGACAATAAGACAGTACAATGTTCTTGGTATGGATTTTTCAATTTTATATTTTTGTTTCCAGCTCGCAATATACTCCGGTTATGCAGTGATGGCATTCTTAGCTTCGTTCGCCATTTCACTGGCGTTTGAGGCACCCGCCGTCCGACTACTGAAGATTATCAGCGGCGAACCTCGGAGCAAGAAGCGCTCCTGAACTTAGAGATAACACGGTCTTACATTGACACTTATAAAAGAAACGTGTTGATTATATCCGGTATTTATTCAACGCACACATAGCAATTGTAAACAAAAACATTTCTATCCCTGTTCAGATAAATCTTTTTTTTTTTTTTTTTTTTTATAAATTATAAACCAGCGCTTGACCGCAATCCCGCCTGATGGTAAGCAGTGACGCGATCGTTGATGGTAAAGCGCGCTAGTTTATTAAGAGCCTATTCACTCTAGCCTTGAAGACACTCAAATCGTAATGTGACGGAAACACCGACGCCGGCAAATTGTTCCAATCCCTCGATGTACGCGGTATAAAGGAGGAAGCAAAACGCTTCGTCCGGATCGCAGTGGTGTCAACAACGTAAGGGTGGAAACTCGCCGTACGACGGGTCGTCCGATGATGGAACGGAGATGGGGGAATTAAATCATGCAATTCCCTTGCACACTCACCAGAATGAATCCTATAGAAGACCGATAGGCTGGCTACTCTACGCCTGTGCTCCAGGCTTTGGAGACCGTTTCGAGTTAAGTCTGGGTCGCCAATCAGCCTCTTCGCACGCCTCTCCACCGAATCCAAAGCGGCAAGGTGACACTTCGCAGCACCAGCCCAAATGTGGCTGCAGTACTCCACACACGAGCGGACTTGTGCTTTGTATAAAATTAGAAGCTGCCCTGGTGTGAAGTACCGCCGGACTTTCGCGATGACGCCTAGTTTTCTGGCAGCCACCCCGGCCTTGGACTCAATGAACCGCCCAAAGTTAAGGCTCGAGGAAATCTCAACTCCCAAAAGCTGAAGGCGGTCGGTACACTCCAAGGATACATTCTGAAAAGTAGGAGCCAAGGTAAACGGGCTCCTTTTGGCGGTGAAAAGACACGCCTGTGTTTTGGCGGCATTGAATGCTACAAGATTGGCATTGCCCCATTCGGAGACTGCCTGCAGTGCAGCACTCACACGCTCTACCATGGCCTCTCTTTCGGACCGGATAGTTTCCTTACTAGCCCGAGCTTCCGGCAGGTATCTCTCCACAACTGTGCTGTCATCTGCATACCCATAGATACCGGGCATCAGCAGATCGTTAATATGCAGCAGGAATAGAGTTGCAGAGAGACAGACCCCTGAGGAACACCGGCATTGGTCGACATGGGCTCAGATGAACATCCGTCGACAACAACACGGAGGGACCGTTCAGTCAGGAAGTCTTTTACCCAGCCAGTCAGGCCAGCAGAAATGCCGTACGCTGGAAGCTTACTCAAAAGGCTAGCGTGCCATACCCGGTCGAAGGCCTTCGAGACATCAAGGGAGACGGCAATCGCTTCCCCATTTTTCTCGAGGGCCTCGCCCCACAAGTGAGTGGCATACACTAGTAGGTCCCCAGTTGACCGATTGCGTCGAAAACCGTACTGTCGGTCACTGAGGAGATCGTTACCTTCCAGGTATGCCAAGAGGCGCGAGTTCAATACACGCTCCATAATCTTGCAGAGTATGGAGGTTATTGAAATCGGCCGATAGTTGGTAGGATCGGCACGACTACCCTTTTTGGGCACGGGCTGCACGTTGGCAAGCTTCCAGGACTTGGGCACTATACCAGTCCTAAATGAGAGGCGATACAGGCGCGTCAATACAGGAGACAACTCAGGCGCACAAGCCTTAAGAACAATCGCTGGTATACCATCTGGACCACTAGCCTTATTCACGTCCAGACGACACAATACTCTCAGAACCTCCTTGTTTCTAATGCGAAGCTCCGGCATTGAAGTTCCGCAATGAGGTAAATTAGGTGGAGTAGCATTGCCAGTGTCAAGACGCGAACTATGGGCAAAGAGAGATGCAAAGAGACCTGCTTTCTCTCTCGCCGTATGGGCCAGTGCTCCATCAGGCCTAACCAGCGGAGGCAGTGTGGGCCGACAGAAGTTCGCCTCGACCGATTTGGCTAGGGACCAGAAAGATCTGCTACCGGAAGGGTGCGCAGAGAGCTTGTTACCAATGTTAGTAATGCGGTCGAAGCGAGCCTTCTTAAGCGCCTTTTTGTAGGACTTGGCAGCACGGTTAAAGGCTCTCTTCTTTGAGCTTAGATCCAGAGCTCTGCGGTCACGAGCGTCAACCCAGGCGAGGAATGCCGCGTGCTTACGCTGTTCAGCTTGAACACAGTCGGCGTTAAACCATGGGCGAGCCGAGCCACCGACGGGCACGTCACTGAAGGGGATAAAATACTCCATAGCTTGACGCACCACGTCGGTTATAGCGTCCGCACAGCTCGATGGATTGCTAGAAGAGAAGCAGACCTGCTGCCAAGGATAAGATGCAAAGAAGTGGCGCATCTCATCCCAATCTGCTGACTTGTAACGCCATATTCGCCGCTCACCACGCGAGTCGCAATCAGGTGGGGAGAAGGACGTCACAGACTTCACCAGACAGTGGTCTGAAGTTCCTAACGGTGAGGAAACTGTAACAACACATCTGTCCGGATCAGTGGTCAGCAGAAGGTCCAGACAATTGGCGGTATGACCAGCCACATCAGGCACCCTAGTCGCTTCTTCCACCAGCTGGGAAAGGCCCATTGATAGCGCAAAGTTTCGCGCTTCTCTCCCAGCGTGGTCGGTCCTCTGGTATGGGAAAATCCAGTCTTGGTGGCAGGCATTAAAGTCCCCCAGAGCGACGAACTGTGCGTCAGGGTGCTGATGCAGCACATTGTCAGCAGCCACACTGAGGTGGTCAAATAGTCGAGTTGTCTCCTGGTCACCGCTGTGCGATCGGTAGACACAGGTGTAGACAATTTTGTCCACACCAGTGTCAACCAACAGCCATAAGGACGATAGATGAGAGTCTTCGAGGTGACGGAGACGCCGGCAACAGATGTCATTGCGGACATACACACAGACCCCGGCACGCTGCAGGAAATGATGCTCCAAAGAGTATCCCGGGTAGTTGAGGTATGCCGCATCAGACGGACATCTGATCTGGGTCTCCGTCAAGAATAATATAATCTCTTACAAAAATATTTGTAAGTACGAAAATCGCTAGCCCGCTTTATTTGGAGACTTCTTTTCCTGTATTTACTTTCATTAAACCACCCCTACTAGAGCAGGATCTCAGTATTCAAATCCAAAAACTATTTTTAAAAGAATTTTAAGAAAGTATGCAATGAAAGTATAAACAAATGTGTTGGGTTGCCTACATAAAAAATACCCGCAATTACCTGTATTTAATTTTAGTATAATTAATCTGTTAATGTTACTTACAACTATATTTTGTACTAGTTGCGCCGCGCGGATTCACCCGCGTAGGTTTCAATATGTTTTTTTTATATGCTCTGCTTCTATTAGTCGCAGCGCGATGTTATACAGCCTGAAGCCTTCCTGGATTAATGGGTTATCCAACGCAAAAAGATTTTTCGAAATCGGACCGTTAGTTCCTGAGATTAGCGCGTTCAAACAAACAAACAAACTCTTCAGCTTTATATATTTGTATAGATTAGTCAATTTCATTCCCTTACATATTTTCTTAATATTCGTTTAAAAATAGTTTAATTGAAAAACTGACACCTTCAAAATCGAACAGCGGGATCTTAGACTACAATGAAGTGCGCCCTATCGAAGCTTTATTTAGGTTAAAACTTTAGGAACCCAACATATTATTGACTTGATACTTACCGATAAAGAGACGCAGGTACGGACGACATCAGGTCAACTTACCCGAAACTGTTAGAAATTCCCAATCGATTTGGAGTCTAAAGGCTGATTTACACGGTGCAATTAAATTGCCTATGGCATACAATAAAATTGATGCAACAAATGACTTGCTTCGTCTAAATGGTGTTTAGACAAGGCAACTTTTAGACAACCCATAGGCAATGTATTGCACCGTGCAAATCAGTCTTTAATGACACATAAAGTTGAAAATGAAATAAAGAAATCTGACAGATTATAGTAGGTTGATGTGGTGTCGTCTGTACATGTTACCAATGTGAGTTCATATCTTTTATCTTTCGGTTTCTAGCATAAAGTTGGCCAAATGGTTGGCACACTGGTCGTACCGAGTAGATTTGATGTGAAAGATTCAAAGGGGTAACGTTTTATTGCTTTATCTATAGATGAGAATGGCGCATAAGTCACAAGAACGAGTCATCACTAGCTTTCAGACCCAATTGCGAAGTTAAACACATGCTTCTTCAAGTACTTACTTAGTTTTAAGCATCTTATTGAGAAGTATTTGAAGATATATTCTATCTGCCATATAATAAGCATCAAAATGCAATGTACCGTGTATAGTATTCATGACTAGCGACCGCCAGCGACTTAGCGTGGTTTAGTTATGCTCCGCTCCTGTTGGTCGCAGCAACGCAATAATAATTTCACAAATCGGACCAGTAGTTCCTGAGATTAGCGCGTTCAAACAAACAAACATACTCTTCAGCTTTATATATTAGTATAGATGTGTGGTTGTAGGTGAACCAGATTAAATACGCTAATTTAATTTCAACAAGCGTACAATCTAATTCAATGATGTAAAAAAAAAATCGAAATTAAATTAAAGGGGCAATCTTGTTCTCCATTATAATACTAAAGTGTTGTTTATAGAGAAGTTGACATGAATTCTTCGCGAATCCTCGCACACTACAATCAATAAAATTAATTCTCCAATTGCCGAACCCTCGACATGAATGTGTTGCTCTGGAATATGATAATTTATTATGATTGCACTCCATAGTCGCGCTACATGGTATGAATCAATCACGCTGGCTCACCGTACGTTATCTCTCCGCCACACACATAAATCCTCTTTGTATAATAACTATAATAGGTTTTTGCTAGAATCCTACAGCGTGTATACTTCTTGTTCACAGATTTTTGTTGCTGTTTTTAACAACCAGACTTTACTTAAAATATTTACCAGCGATTATTTCTTTAAGAAATTAACATGTTAATCAAATACATGCTTTAGATAATATGAATGATGTGCTTCGCTTCTCGTCTTTATTCCATGAAACGCTACCCCGTAAATTACAATAAAGGGTGTATCTGACATCGACGCACAAACGAGTTCCATGGATCTAGTACATGATTCTGAACCCCCACTGGTGGAATTTTACGTCGGCTTTTACATGATAAAAAAAATATATGTAGTTTTTTTCATTTTAGACCGTTCATAACTGCTATACTTTTATAACCCAATAAGATTTAAAAGTAAAAATTAATTAATTCGTTAATTACATAAAAAACCGCAATGAAAACAAAACTCGAAAAACTATCTTGTCAACTGATTTAATAGAGTTCACATCAGGGATCAACGTCATACCTACAAACCCGCACGGCGGCACGCTTGCAACGTTCAAAGACCGAGCCGACACTTTTTTTTAAACATTGTTATTTCTGTAACCGTTTATTAACGACATCAATGACTATCATAATTCTATTAGTGGCATGCGGTCTAGCCTTTTTGCGAAGTTTGTGTTACGATGTCAGATACAGCCTGTATATTAAATAAGGTTCAGATATGATACACATATGTTAATATAATATTGTGTTTTATATAATTTCGAAGACCTATTAAATATTTTCTACCTCTAATAAGTACCTAGTGATGTATGCTCAGTTAGTCCTTATTTGATGGTAGTGTAGGAGCAGGTCCAACAGAAACTTTGCTTTCATTGGTAAGCTAGTACAATGATTTAATTTGATGTATTTCTTATCAATAGTTAGCAAGGAAAGTTTAGTATTTAGGTTATTTTTATGGTAAAATATTTTTGATATTTCATGTTTCATTGAATATTTAGAGGCCCTTGATTACTTTTTATAAAATTTGTCATATTATATGGATCCTTTCGGAAGTTATAGCAGTTTAATGCATGACAGATATTAAATACTTATCATACAGATATTAAGAGGGGACTCTAGTGCCGAGGAATTTGAAAAATAGGTATAAGAAACTATTGCCGTCGCGCTGCTTCCAACCTCTCCCGGTAAAGTGCGAAAAGGATAGTTGCAGCTCAGGCTGATTCTACCTACAAAAACGTTGACCAAAAGACATTTCGTATTCCGCTGTTTTCTTTTTCAAAACACGACAGATCTCTATTATTAAAATTTAGAGGAAAAGTATACCTATTCATCTATCATTTTCTTTTTCGTCAAAAATTGTTCACGTTTGTCTATAGTCATGTGAACATCAAGGGTAAAATTTTTTTCGCGAATTTGAAGTATCGTATTTCTTTTATTAATTAAGTTTCAGGAAAAAAATCAAATGATAGGGGTATGTATAATCACGCTGTAAAATAGTAAAAAAATAATTGCTCTAAAATCATTATCCACGAAGAAAACAGCGGAATACGTATGTATAGAGAAAGCACCAAGAGTTCCCTCTGAAATACTTATCATACAGATATTAAATACTTATCATTTAGATTTGTATAAAGACAAGAATTTTTGATGTTAGATACTCTATCGACCGACCTCAACTGAAAAATAAAGTGTAAATATTTGATCAAAATACTTACCACGTTATATTATATTGTAAATAGATGATTTTGTAATAAAGCATTATTGAATTACTCTTCTGTGTATTATTAACGTCTTTCCCGTTTTAACGTGCTGTAAATATAAGGAACCATGTGTATTAACTTTGTAAAAGCAATTTAATGTTATCATCCCGCGCCACAATTTTTTTTTTTCTAGTAATTTAAACTAGTGCTTGATCGCAATCCCGCCTGTTGGTAAGCAGTGATACAATCGTTCATGGTAAAGCGCGCTAGTTTAATAAGCCCATTCACTCAAAAAACTGAGTGAATAGGAACGAAAACGGCAGTTGAGCGAGGTGATGCAATGTTTAACCCAGAGGGAGATTGATCTGGTGACCCTCCACGACCAAACAAAACAACTGTAGGCGCATCGTACCCGGCACACCTCGCAACACAACTGCTAAGACCCGTCCTCCGTACGGCTTCACCAGACAGCATGCTGGAAGACGACGAATCTCTTGGCGGCAAGACTTTGTCTGGTGGGTGGTAACTTCTGCCGGCAGCCGATGTTATGGCCACCGAGTAAACTAAATTACTAAATTAAATTACTGCAATATTACTTGTATTTATCTAATTTATCAGTCTGCCTATTGTATAGGTATGGTATTGTTCACGTTATAACTTAATAACAAAGTAGAAGTAACTCTTTAAGCGAAAGCATGTTTGCATGGTTCATGATGAGATTAGATACCTACGTGAGCTTTTGTGTGATATGGGACCCGCAATGTACAACACAATAGACAGAAACGGAACAGTCGTGCGGTCGATCCCGTGACGTCGACGTCACGGGATCGACCGCGCGACTGTCCGCGGTGTGTTATCCGCGGTGCCTTCTATCTGATTTTTCCCCAGTATCCCCCTTATCGACTACCATCGGTTATAAAAAATGGCAGAGCCTCAACACAATGAACAGTTTTGATACCCTCCAAATAAAAGTAGATCTTTTGAAGGCGTGAGGTGATGTCGGGTACGTATAATTTCGATAGATTTACTCAAAATGTGTGTGTGAAAATCTAGCCCCAAAGAAATGTCAGCACATCGTGACGGGGTCCACGAAGACCGATGCCTCCTGGGTCAGGGTTGGTTAAACAAGAAACCGTGGCCCTGGCCGTTGCACTGGCAAGTGAAGAAACACGGGTGAGAGAGCCCAAAGCGGGACAAGTCAACAAAAAAAAAGTATGTAAATCTATCGAAATTATTGTACTTATTTATCCGGATCCCGAAACGGAAGAATTAAGAATGAATATTTTAATTTTTGAAGCCTTCACAAGCGGTTTCGAGGCATCCTTGCAATTTTTTTTTAATTAGGGAAATGGTAGGTAGAGTATCCCTCATACATTTTAACTGTTATACAATCTTATTTTTTGTGTCCAATATTTTCAAGTAAAGAATCTATGTATAAAATTTCAAAAAGATATCACGAAAAATCATAAAGTTATGAGCTTGTTATCTTACCTGGTTGTCGCAACAAAAATATAGTTAACGCACCGCCCGCGCCTGTGTTACTATACCTAGTACTATGATCTACCGACAGCTGTGTTGCGCGCTGGGTAACCACACTGCAACAATTGCTAAATATATTGGGGAAAAAACACATGAGGCACATTTATAACATGGTGTAAAAATAATTGGAATCGATTCATTTGCTTATTCTGAACAAACAATGTTCTGATGGGTAATTGTGTAACACATAGTCAGTAACAATGGGTATAATTTTGACAGTGTAACAACATTCATTGCGTAATTTACGTTGTTTAGCTGATACATTTTTCGAACATATGGAGCAATGGATTAGCAATATACTTTAAAATGATTTCAATTGATAGTAATAGTCTGTTACGCAATTAGGGTTCAGGTTTTGTATAAAGAAAATGTAGCGTTGTTTACATGGCAATCGTTGGTGCATAAAATTTCATTAATCACTTCTGTTTTCATACAGAGATTCATAATTCTATAATAGGCATAAAGCTAGATTAAAATAAAATTATTCATGAAGTACTACCCACTGTTTGTTGACCATCTTATCTCAATTAATTTCAGAGTTTGTTAGAAATTACTTCATAAGTGTCGACGGGTGTTACGAGTTTGAATTTTCCCCGATCTGGGTAAAGTTTTCCACTTGTAATACAGAAGTGGTGGCAATGCAGTTAAGGGTCAAACTTAACAGAGGAATTTATTTGAAATTGTAACTTATTGAAGTCAAAACTTCTTCAACGACGTTTGGATGGGAAAAAGCATTGAATTCGCGCATAGACATAATTATTTATTAGTAGGCAGTATTTTTTTAGTTTACAAAGAGTAAGACAGACGGCCTATGCTGCCGGACTAGCACTATCTCTTTCCTCATAGACGATTGATGATTTCGAGGGAGATATAGATAGATGAAACTTCGTTTCCTCTCTTTCTTTCAAAGTTCCACAATTCTCATCTCTCAGGCATGCCCATTAGTATGTGTCGATGAATTCGCGTGAGTGTTTTCGACCCAACACCTTGATATTTTTATGTTTTTTACTTTTTGTGTACTCTGTGTTTTAATAAATGATTTCAGTATTCACTTCTGTCAGTCCAACGACTGCAAATTTTTTGTTAGCAAACTTTTATTATATTGTGGATTCTATTGATAAAGGCTGTTGTTATACTCATTGACACATTCTCTATTGCATAGTGGACGTAATTATGTGTAATAAAAAAACGGATCAAAGCACGCCTAAGCACCATGAAAGCGAACATAGAGTTAAAACGAAAGTACCTTCGCAAGTAGGTACTTTGGTATCAACAAAAGGGATTTTTGAGAAAGCATTTTACAGAGCTCGCTCGAAACAATGAGCAATTCTGGTTCACTTCAAGATTCTACTAATTGCTTTGTCGCTTCCGCTGCAAAAACTGCCCTGACTGTTAATAAAAGACATTTCTCCTCTCTTAATGAGGGCGCAAATCGTGTCATTACCGGAGGAGCTGCATCCACCAGCATGCCAACATAGAAAATAGCTCTACAACTTTTTAAATGCATTATTATTTTTTAGTAATTAATACTGAGGCACCAAGAGCGTCGCCAGGCCATGGCCTAGGGGAGGGAGGGGATAAGTTATTTCGAACAATAAGGTAATTATGAGTTGTTGATAAAGTCGAGAGCACATAAAGCTTTTTACTGACAGTATGAGCCTTTTTTTTTTGTTCTGGATGGGAAATCGTCAAATGACTTCTCCCGCTCTGGGCTGAGCGGAAGGGCGTGTCAAACTTTTACTGACTAAAACCTACCAGTTTTCCTTCACTTGCCTGTGCACCAGGGCCACGGTTTCTTTTTTAACCAACCCGCAACCCTGACCTAGGAGGCATCGGTCTTCGTGGATACCGTCACGATGGGCTGACATCTCATTAAGGCGCGCGTGAAACACAACGCGCCGTCGACTCGGGCTTGGTCCTTACCGGGCGGAGTGCTGGCCACTGCTCACCGCCCGAAAGCCCGCGGCTTCGGTGGCCGGGAGTTCGTTGTTGTCTCCCGACCAGGGCGTCTCCTGCGGCGGCTACAGGCGTGAGAGCACTGGGATTGCCGCTCCCTCACGCGCTCCGCCTGCTTCTTTGCCAGCATCACTGCTTCGCAGAAGGAAGTGGCGGCCTGCCATGCACTTTCGCTCTGGACTATGGCCTGGGCCAGGACCGGACGTGAGAGATCGCCACCGATCGCCGCCACGAGGACACGGCAGTGCTCTACCCAAGCCTGGCAGACCTCCACTGTATGCTCCACCGTGTCCTCAGGGTTACAGTACGAGCCTAACATCTTCTTAATGATCGACTATGTAACTTAAATGAAAGACTTAGGACTTTGGTCGCTTTACGTTTGGCAACTTTTTTATCTTGAGTTAAGTAACAATAGCGTATTTGACTAAAAAAAACTAATTAGTCCGTCAGTCAGATTTCCAAAAAAATACTAGACACGTATTTTTTCCTTTTTCATATAAACAAAAAATGAAGACGACACAGTGCGTTGAAAACTCGTGTGACGTCACTGCACGCTACACTTTTTAGCGCGCAGCGACGTCACCAGCCACCACTCCTGATCTTTGATGCCTTTTATATTTGTCAATTTTTATTGATTTGATAAAACAAAATATACGTATTCAATATTTTTCTATAATCTGAATGACGGGCTAAATAGAATCATTTTTTTTTACCCAGGAAACATACCTATTGCCTCTAAAGGGTTGTAGCTGCACCTGCCTGCCCTCCCTTGGCTTCCCTTATGAGGCATTAGAAAATATTATCTTGGATATAAAACTTCTTATGATTCTGAAATCTAGCTGGCCACTTTTGATCTTCCATAGCCTCTTGAATGGTTGAAAATCATGTTTATCCACGACGATTTTCTCCGTCTTGTCCTTAGAAATTATAAGCGTCTTTGCCTAAGTAGTCACATGTCACACGAGTTTTCATCGCACTGTGTCGTCTTAATTTTTTGTTTATATGAAAAAAGAAAAAATACGTGTCCAGTATTTTTTGGAAATCTGACTGACGGACTAATTAGTTTCTTTTTTAGTCAAATACCCTATTGTTACTAAACTCAAGATAAAAAAGTTGCTAAACGTAAAGCGACCAAAGTTTGCGTTTCTTTAGTTATACGTACTTACAATTGTACAAGTTCAAGTGTTTAGCATAATATTGCGACCAACTATGTAATAATTATCTGAACTATGTAGACTGAAGCTGCACTTCAGAGAATGTTGTGTCTACTATTTAGCTATAGCAACATCTTAGCTAAACATAGGTTTTAAAGGAAGACGCGGAATTATTTTACAGCTAGAATAGGCGTGTGTTATTTTGCTTGAAAATTTAATTTCGCTTTGAACATCAAATGTCTAACGCAATCACTACAGTTTTGTTTTTTTTAAAACGATATGGTTAAACTGAAGTATGGAAATGCATGTACAAACTAGATTCCTAGCAATATGTAATGCTTAATAGATGAAAATTAGTATTTTATAGTTAACTAGCTTTCCGCCCGCGGCTTCGCTCGCGTGGAGATAGTTTATATCGCGCTTTTAGATTTCCCTCGTGAATATAATTTTTTTCCGGGATAAGAAAGTACCCTATTATTTAATCCGGACTTCTAACTTTACGTCTGCAAAATTTCAAAACAATCGGCTTAGTAGTTACGGCGTGAAAGCTGAACAAACAAACAAACAAACTCACTTTCCGATTTATAATATTAGGATATTTGGTGTACACATACAAATATTCCAGTAATCTCCCTTGGGAACTTGATGTTTTTTAGGACCAAAAGTAGCCTATGTTACTCTCCATCTTTTCAACTAACTGTATGCCAAAAATCAGGTCAATTGATTGCTTAGCTACGGCGTGAAGGAAGGACAAACAAACACACTTTCACATTTATAATATTAGTATGGATAAGCTTCAGGAACTTTTTATATCTGCACAATCCTGAGAATAAAATCGCGTAACTGCTACAACAAAGACTCACAAAAACTTCAAACAATGACATTGCAATAAACTTTTATCTAGGCGTTTTAACGTGCCTGCGAAGAAAAAATAAACAATCAAGAAACTTTTTTAGTTTTATTAGTTCATGAAAGTTAAGTATAAGAAACTATTAAACACTAAACAATTCATAAATGAACATACCAATATTACCTACGTGATACTGTGAATTCCTGTTCATTTAACCGAGCTGGGGCAGCCGTTCAGCCATTTCTTTTACTAGTTAAAAGAAACTTTTTTTTAAATTTGGATCTTTACTTTCGTATTTACATCTTCTGTTCTATTCTATTTTTGTTTATGGCAATGGTGCCGATGTCAACAATTCTGCCAATGTCTAATGTGATATGAGAAAACGTGCGAAGGCAACTAAATAAAAAAATAAAAAAAAAACACTGTCTTTAATTTTTTACATCTTATCCCATTTATTTTCCACGTTATTACACGTCATCGTTCCTAAGTATGTATATCATCATTTACACATTTCATCCATCGTCTCTTTGATCGTCTTCTATTATTATAGCCATTCACATAATATATATGTCGGAGATGGTAGGTATAATTTTAATGGAGGTTGCTGATTTGATTTATGTAGTAGTAGGGCAAACGCTTGTGACGTAATTTTGTGATGGTGGCACATGGACAGAGTCGTTTTGGAAAATGGTTACTGTCGAACGGTCACTTCGCTTTGAGGCGCAGACCAGGGCACATCTCCGAGGCGAAACTGTCGCTTTGCCTATTTAAATTGTTATTGTCAAGATTGGAGGGTATACTTACACTTCGTGTTTTATTTAAAACTTCTACCTACGAAATGGACCCTTACCATCACACAAAGATGCTGACGACTGTCATATAAATATATATCCAATAGTTTACTCACCACATTTTCTTTGTTTCTCCGTAACACATACCGTTACCATGACAACCGATTTCCACTTCCACACAACTTTTCAGTTACTGGTGTTACTTTCATACGTCATAACATTTGTGTAACACCACATACCCTTCTTGGCATTCTCATTTCAGCTGCTTGCTTTCTCATTTCATTTGTCTATCATCATTATAATCATCCATTTTGTGGCCCAACATTATGACCCATACGAGACATCAGGTATTATGATGGTTTTATATATGTTACTCTTAAATAGGCTTAAGTTCTAAAAGCACAATAAACTCAAGCTGACAAACAATTTCTTACTGAAAACCGATTTCCTTACCTACCTACCTACGGTACTGAGAGTAGATAGTAATATTATTATGGTTCGAGGCTCCATGGCTAATGCCACGATAACTTTGTTTTATTTAATTGGGCTACCAGGTTTTAATAAAATGAAATTTGGGCCAGATTGATGTATATCAGGGAGGACACTCAAAAAGTTTTGGGATAGTATAAAAAAATTGTTCTATAGGTACATATATTTTTATTACATCTTTTCAAAGTACTCTCCAACAGCCTCTATACAAACTTTCATGCGTCTGAACCAGTTTTCGAAACACTTTTTCCAGACACTTTACAGCCTGCTCGAACTCTGACAGCGCATCATCCGGCGACGAAAATTGTATCCCTTTGAGCTGATCTTTTATTTTTGGGAATAAGAAGAATTTACATGGTTCTAGGTCAGGGCTGTAAGGAGGGTGACCCAGGAGTTTGATCGGTGTACTGTCCAGGAAGTCCCTCGTTTTGATTGCAATGTGGGCGCCCGCGCTTTATCTGGTCGCTTGTTGCTCACAACAGAGAAAACTTTTGAGAAGCATTTGGTAGTATACCATTCAGCGTCAATGCTTCTTTGGTTTGGTAAAGAAATTGACACCAAGTCAAACTGAAAAAGCTCGCTATCAAAATCTTACCCCCGTTTCTAGATCCCTTCACTTTGGTAGGCGTAGATTCGATTTGAAACGCCCGAACCGTCGACTGACGCATCGGTTCTGGATCATACTGATAAATCCACATTTCATCACCTGTAACGATGTCATAAACACGCCGAGACAAGCCTGCTTCAAATTTGTCTATCATATCATGCATGGCACCATTCCACTCGTGCCTGCTTCTGAGAATCGGTGAGATTGTGCGGCACCCAGCCTGAAACTATCCTCCGCAACCAAAGATGCACATGTAGAATCTCGTGAAGGCTTCCTGATCCAATTTGCAGTTTATGATGAATTTCTTGGTATGCAATTCGTCTATTGTCTTGGATCAAACTTTTCACTGCTAGCACGTTTTCTTCTGTAACAGCCGTCAAAGGGCGACCACTTCATTCCCTAAAGTTAGTTGATCGCACTTAAATTCATTATACCATCGTTATACAGTTGCCTTAGAAGGGCCTTCATCCATGAATGCTATTTGAAGTCTATCGTATCATTCGCCTAGTTTCAGGCGACATTTGAAATCGTAAACAATCATAGCGCGAAAATGGTCTCGACGCAAATCCATTTTTCAAAGAGACACGATGAAATTAATTAGCTCGCAAAAAAGTGTGGATGGACGTTTTGAATTTAGAACGTATCTATTATTAGTTATAAATAATCATATTTTAAAATAAATTATAACTGGCCAGTTTTTCATACATAAAAACTTTTTGTCGCAATACTGAGTGACCACCATTCCTCTTACTCACTTCTCTGTATTGATATTCTAGAGCAACATTAGCAAGAGCAATGGTTTGAGTACACTTGGAATTACCTGAGTTAATATTTCTCCCCTATTTTCGAATGAACCTGGTAGATGTTACAATCTTGAGTGCCGGGAGAGAGATTTTATTTATAAGAAAGTGCAAGTACCAGCTAAGGAACATTTCTATTCCTGCAGTGTCTGATCGTTTTCAAACCCCCTCAGCTTCCAAACATAAATCAGGATTTTCCGATACTTTTGAAGTTCAGGTAGATAACAGTTGTCTTTTATTTCCATCGTTTGTTGTCGTTGACATTTTATTAAATTACGTAATTTGGGTTGCTCAATAGAATGGTTTCCCATAAAAAATGTTGATATTATGGTAGTAAAACACCCTGAAAAATACTCCGGTCACACAATTTTTATGATGCAAAAGTTTAAATACCGAAGACACTGAAATTAAACTGCAGCCATATCTTATTACCGACATAACTTTCTCATTTGGGAGACAACGCAATGGTAGCAATAAAATATATTTGACTGAAAACTACTTATAAGTAGGTAATCCATACTAATATTATAAATGTGAAAGTGTGTTTGTTTGTTTGTTTGTCCTTCCTTCACGCCGTAGCTAAGCAATCAATCGACCTGATTTTTGGCATACAGTTAGTTGAAAAGATGGAGAGTAACATAGGCTACTTTTGGTCCTTAAAAAAACATCAAGTTCCCAAGGGAGATTACTGGAATATTTGTATGTGTACACCAAATATCCTAATATTATAAATCGGAAAGTGAGTTTGTTTGTACCACTTTCACGCCGTAACTCCTGAACCGATTGCTTTGAAATTTTGCAGATGTAAAGTTAGAAGTCCGGATTAAATAATAGGGTACTTTTTATCCCGAAAAAATTTGATATTCCCGAGAGAAATCTAAAAAGCGCGATATAACCGAAGTTAACGCGGGCGAAGCCGCGGGCGGAAAGCTAGTTGAGATATAAAGATTTAATTACTGTCATCTCCTCACGTAAAATGTGTCGTAAAGAATGGTCTGAGAACTATACACTTGTACAGCTGGATACTTGGCACAGAATTATGCATCGCTCTCGACACCCATTCAAACGTTAGCACTTGAGAGCTGGCTCTTGAAGTGTGTGCAAAACTTCAGATTCATGGTTCAGCACATATATTTTCATGACACAGTACTGGGAGGCTTAAGCGGACTCCGGGCTCCAACGCGAAAGCCGCAGATGGAACTGGGATAAACGCTAAGATGATGATGATGATCACAGTACTGGGAGGCAGTCACTGGTGATTCGTTAGCCAGTATATTATCCAAGTAACAACACCTTCTATTTGCCAGCACTCATTTGTTGATACCAACGTAACTACGGCACTTACTGAGTTGTAAACTAGTTATTTGTCGTCCGATACTCCTAATTGACACTCGAGACCAATTTGGATCGACATCTTGGAAACGAGGTAAACCTTTCAGGACAATTACGTTAAGCACTTATCGTCGTATATAATAAAATGTTACATGTACTACGAAAATATACAAAGGAAAAATTAAAGTAGAAAATTGAGACTAAAAACCATCATCATCAACAACTTGTATCGTCCCACTGCAGGGCACCACGCCTGCTTAATGCGGGTTGGCGATTTCAGACTTAAAGTCCAGGTTTCCTCAAGATGTTTTCCTTAACCCGGTAACCAGTCATTGGTGACAAAGATATACTTAGAAACTAAATATAACTTATAAAAGTTACATTGGTACTTGCCGGACCTGAAATCGAACCCGCACATTCATACTTGAGAGGCTGGTGTTTGAGCCACTAGGCCACCACGACGGTTTGCTATTAAATGCTTTTTACAATAAAGCACGTGTTTGATCCTTAATATTTAAGGGTTTCTTCCTTGTCGTTGAGTTTTGATATATACAGACATAGCTATATTGAATGGGATCGGTGTAGTCTTGTTATCAATGTATGACCATGTCTACCGATGAATAGAAGGTTGATTGAGGATTAAAGCCTCCTGTAACCTTCAGAAAGACCTATTCAAAGAAACTCATACATGTTTATCACTACATATTGTAAAATAAAGTCGCTTTCTCTTTCCCTATATATGATTAAATCTTTAAAACTACGCAAGGGGTTTTGATGTGGTTTTAATAGATAGAGTACTTATAGAGGAAGGTTTATATGTATAATAACATTCATTAAATAGTGAAGAAATACTATTATTTTTGAGGTTTCTAATGTGATGTCGTAAATAATTCTTTTTTCCTCGTTTGCAATGAAACGCAGGCACCCTACGAGATTTATCAAAATAATGTACTAAATATTGTACACATTGAAAAAGTCTACAGAAAACTCCGCGATGGTATATGTCTATCTCTTATGGATATCCCACGATATCACTTATATGGTGCGAAAAGGCATTTCCACTCGTAAAAAAAAAGGTACTATCAATAAGCTACTGCATCTGCTAAATGTTATGACGTCAATTATCCTAAAGATTTCTGTTAGCCTAGCACTAAAATATTGTATAAAATTTTAATTAACCATCTCGTATGAATATAATCCTTTTAAGTTCAAGTAAAACTTAGCATCTTCAAGTTGGATAGTAATTAATGTACTGCAAAGTGCAGCTGTAATAACACAAAACTTAAGAACAACGACAATACATAGTGCACTGAAATAGTTTTGTACTTCGGAGTAAGTTCTTAAGACGGAATATAATAGCAAAGTTTGAAATAATAAAAGGAACCTACACTCTTTATGTCAACACAAACCGTGGCACTAAACTTGCTCTCAACTCAAATAGGTATGTACAGACCCTGAAATATTTTAGCTGCCGCTGTTAATCAAACACTAAGGGCGAAATGTCACCTAATTATGCCAAAACCAAAAGTCGAGGTGATCAGTTATCCCGTCAACTTTAACCCGCGCATCCGCCGGGGAGCCGACAGTTTGCGGCCAGCAGATTTATATCACGTCGACACCTCAGAGGGCCTAGACAAAATAACATTCTATCGGCGTCAACGACAGTAGAAAACGAAAAAAATGAATGAGACTGGAGAAAAATCACGTGACCATTGAAAACTAATAGAAATATGCTAGACAACATGCTTATTTTGATAATCGTTGACGCTAGGGAGCTTTCGTTTCGAACGCTTTCTTTCTATCGGGTGGACCTTGTAGATAACGCTAGAAAATTGCGGTTTGTCGGTTAGCTGTTTGTTTGAGGTGTGTTATGTGCGAGTTATTTTGTTAGATTTGAATTATATTATTTGTGATTACATTCTGTTTATTGTGAAATATGCATACATTACGATTATTATGGGCTGCACACAACGAAGAAGTATGGCTCCGGCGACAAGATAGATTATTACGAGCGAAGCTTTGAAAGAATTGAGTATATCACGGACACTGATTTCCAAAACCGATATCGGATTGATAAACGTTCTTTTCGTAAGCTTTGTCGTGATCTTCGCCGCTGGACCAACTTGAAAGGGTCTCGAGAACTGCCCTTTGAGACAAAAGTAAGTAGCACTTCTATTTTTACATTTTACCTCTGTTCTCGAAGTTGTTGACAGTTACGTGTACCTGGGACAAACTATCCAGTTAGGAAGGTCCAACTTCGAGAAAGAGGTCAATCGTCGAATCCAACTCGGCTGGGCTGCTTTCGGGAAGCTACGAAGAATCTTCTCGTCCGAAATACCACAGTGTCTCAAGACGAAAGTCTTCGACCAGTGTGTGTTGCCAGTGATGACTTATGGAATTGAGACGTGGTCGCTAACAATGGGCCTTATGAGAAGGCTCAAAGTCACTCAAAGGGCAATGGAGAGGGCTATGCTTGGGGTTTCACTGCGCGATCGAATCAGGAATGAGGAGATCCGCAGAAGAACGAGAGTAACCGACATAGCCCGAAGAATTGCAACACTAAAGTGGCAGTGGGCTGGACACATTGCCCGTAGGACCGATGCCCGATGGGGCCGACGGGTTCTCGAGTGGCGACCACGCACCGGAAGACGTAGCGTGGGTAGGCCCCCGACAAGGTGGACCGACGACCTGATGAAGGTCGCGGGAAACCGCTGGATGCGGAAGGCGCAGGACCGGTCGTCGTGGAGAACCTTGGGGGAGGCCTATGTCCAGCAGTGGACGTCTTTCGGCTGAAATGACCGTAAAACGGGGTGAATTGAACTCCATCCTTTAAAAGAAAGATTTTAAAATTGCTTTTACAAACTAATAAACAAACTTGAAACACATTTGGTCACTCAAATCCAGAAAATAATGAATACCAATAATAATAATAATAATATGAATAGTTTATTTATTCTTTATTGTACACCAATCAAACATCAAACAAAATACATGGAACAAAAAACATACAATGGGCGGCCTTATCGCTAATGCGATTTCTTCCAGGCAACCAAAGAATGGACAGATTCTCCTGAACCACATATGGGACTGTCGTTGGTGCCAAATATCATGGTTACAATTAATAGTGAATAGTTCTGTAACATTAAGAAACTTGCAAAGTACTAACATTTTAATATCCTTTAGAATTAAACACCGCAAACATTTAAATATAAACAAATCACAATTATCAAAATAAACTCCGCGCGCGCTTTTTCAATGTCAAGTGTCTCTTTTTTGTCGTCAAAGAGCGAATGATTGAGTGAATGATCGCTAACCACAGAGCAAGATTTCTCCGATACGAATAGAATCAGCGATTGGCGTTAACATGTGACTTTGTCTAGCATTCTATCGACAATAACGCTACTTCGTTATCGATCGTAGATTTAGAAACGCTACGAAGCGTGTGTACTTTGTCTAGGCCCTCAGGAATAAGTTCGTTGTTGCACGTATACCTTATTGATCTGGTTCAAGGATAAGGGAAACTCGTTCCTTGTTCACGCCCTCTCTGCCCCTCAACGTGTAACATAAAACACGGACGGCCATAAAAACGGCATATAAATGTTGAATTGTGTGATTGCACTCAAACCATAACCGGAATTTAACTTTTACGTTCCCATATTTCATTCATTCAGGTGAAATGTTTTGCGCATATAACATTTCTGTGAGTGAGGTTGGGAGTTATGAGAAGTTTTGTAGGATAAAGCCGACACTAAACTCAAATATAACTCAGGACATCCAAACACACTTGGAACTTTCAAATTACATTAAGTACAATACGTTATTATTTATTTGAATCTATACCATCGCCTAGCTCCACAAAGAATAGAGGAAACAAACCAATTTAGGGTTACCACAACTCACGTCTTATAAATCTCCTGTTATTTACATGATTATCAACTTTTACATACTAGCTATTTATTAACAATTCCTATTGCAGCATATTTCAATAGAATCGTAATAACTTGATATTTTGAGAAACCACTAAAAGTCGACATTAATTTTACGTGATAGCCCTACAAAAAAAAAACAGATGGATGGAATCCAGGTATTCAAGTGTGTATCAAAACTTTTTATCTATTAGGAAATTAGCTTACATGTGTGTCATACTTCATTCGAATCGGTTAAGCGTTCTATGCAAATCATAAATAAACTGTTTAGATTAGTAGGAAGTAGGATTATTACTTTTATCAAAATCATCTATGTAGAAAAGGTTGTTAACATCTGTCTTTTAAGCGTAAACTACTCATTGCCTAGCAACGGTTTGTTTACCTCAATTCTCTATTGAATTTGGCTCAAATATAGTATCGTGGCGCCTAAAATAATAACAACGAAATTATATCACTCGTATGAATTTCGTTTGTTGTCTGTGGTTCTGTAATATCTGCATAAATTTAGTATTGATAATATAATTTAGCGGTAGCGAACGCGGCCGTGGCGCAAGTAGGCGCGGGTTCGATCCCCGCACAGTGCAAATATTTGTATGCAGGAATATGAATATTTGCACTGGTCTGGTCGTGTTTCGGAAAGCACGTTAAGCCGTTGGTCCCGGTTGCCATACGAACATCTAGTGGCAGTCGTTACGGGTTGTTGGAGCCCTCAAAAGTCTACCAATTGGTCTAGCTGCAATGCTTAGATGTCGCCTTCGGGTTGTACAGGTCAGACGGCCGTCGCTTCACGGAAAATATCGAAGTTTAGCCAAAATCAGCAGTTAGACTGGTGAAGCGGACCCCAGACTCCAAAGCTGAAAAAGCCACGGATGCGACTGGGATTAACGCTGAGATGATGATGATGATTATAGTTTACATTAAAGCTAATTTGGTAATAATTAAAATGTTGTACCTATTGTTGAGTTGTTTGTTGTTATCGTTGAGTTGTTGCTGAAGTTGTTTCCTTAAATTAATGAGCACTTATTAAGGCTTTGAGCAGAATTACGACTCGCCTGAGAGGCTTTTCCGAATCCTCGGCTACCAAATAATATTACTAACTAAAAAGGCAAAATTTATAATGTCTCCTGTATATTTAGAACCACCAACGTTCTAAAATAAGTAGGTTCGTGGGATTCCGAACAAATTTCAATTTAGGTACGGAAATCTCGCCTTAGCATAATCTTCAAATTTTTCAGTACGACTGATGGCCTATTGAGGGCTTATTGAGATCAACTCAGCATTCGATGTCTCATATGAATATATAAGACATCGAATGCTGAGAAGAGTTTTCTCATATCTTTTGATTCAGCGACGACCGGCCGCCCATGTTATCACCGTTTGTAAAATCCTCGTAATTCTGTTCTGTTATATAAATGGTGAAGGTATGTAAATAATAAAGAGTATTCTATTCCATGTATTTAAAACAAATATATATGTATATATGACTCAGATATAACAAAATATTAAATTGACTTCATTTTTTGATAACGTGATACTAGCAGACCCAGCAAATGTTTTGATATATTTTATTAAAAGCGCCAATAAAAACAGGGGTTTATCGCAGAAAGGTGAAAATACGAAGTTGTTTGTCTTTTTCAATAGTAAACCATAATAAATTAAAAAAAAAAAATTAAAAAAGAATGTTAGCGTTGGAAAACTATCACTTAGGGGTATGAAAAAGTGATAATAGCAGATTCTCAGAATATCTATTATTCAATAGATATTCTGAGAATATCTATTATTCTCAGAATATCTATTATTCAATAGATATTCTGAGAATCGGCTATTATCTCTTATAAACTTAAACTTGTATTATAAACTTTTCATAAAAATTAGTCAGGCCGTTTCGGAGAAGTATGGTAAAGCTATGACACGATAATGTTATAGGTAGGATGTAATATAATAAATAATATTAAATTAATATAATGATAAAACTCAGCATTTATAAATAGAATAATAAACAGTAATTATTTATCTTAAACAATAAATTTTGAATAAAAAAACGGTGAAATTACAATTCATAAATATAATTCTAATAAGACCACTTTTATTCAGTGCAATGATAGTCACGCTCGCCTCAATAAGTATTAGATACTATTTTCCTGCATTTTGAAAATAAATATATGTACATATAAAGATGACAAACAGTATAAATAAATGACGTCACGCTTGGTGCAGTGGCTGAGCGATCGACTGCTTAGCCCCGTGTCGCGGGTTCGATTCCCGCACGGAACAATTATTTGTATGGCCTACAAGTAGTTGTTCCGAGTTTGGCTATTTGTGTAAGTTTAAGCGTTTGTAAACGCACCCATACAGGAGTAACTCCTAGTGTGGGATAACGTTTTATTCAGGGTGTATCTGACATCGTAACGCAAACTTCGCAAAAAAAGCAACACCGTATGCCACTAAAAAAATTATGATAGTCATTTATGTCGTTAATGAGCGGTTACAGAAATAACAGTGATTAAAAAAAAAGTGTCGGTTTGGCCTTTGAACGTTGCAAGCGTGCCGCCGTACGTATTTGTAGGTATGACGTTGACCCCTCATGCGAACTCTATTAAATCAGCTGATAGGATAGTTTTTCTAGTATTGTTCACATTGCGTTTTTTTGGGGAATTAACGAATTAATTAATTTTTATCATAAAATCTTAATGGGTTATAAAAGTATAGCATTTATGCACGGTCTAAAATGAAAAAAAAAACTGCATACTATTTTTTTTTTTATCGGGAAAAAGCCGACGCAAAATTCCACTATTGGGGGGTTCAGAATAATGTACTGGATTCATGGTACTTGTTTGTGCGTCGATGTCAGATACACCCTTTATTAAAAAAAAAATAAGTATAATACTGTCATCTGTAAAATCACACAGCACTAAACAATAACTACAACCAAACGATAATTTCGGAATTCTTCAATTCTTAATGCAAATATACCTCACAGAAATCTAAATACTTTATTTGTTTATCTACCTGTCTAACTTTACAAAGTGTGTGAATAAAGGGAACGAGAAAGTTTTCACTAGATTGGAAGTAATGGGACAGAAATACAAGATAAAGAATATCATATTTCTGTTCCATTACTTCCAATCGAGTAAAAACTTAGAAAAAAGTCTATGAGCTGCGTGAGATTTAAACTCACGGTTCACTGATTCATGCATATAACTGCACGCTTCTAACCGCTAGTATGATAAATGTGTTCTTTTTTTGAAACTAAAATGACGTAAGTGAAATTAATATCATTTGTGAAATTGCCCATGGACTTTTGGTTTACAATGTAACTAGTGATGTATACTCAGTTCTTATTTCATAGTAGTATAAGAGAAGCTCGAAGAGAAACTTTACTTTCATGGCTAGTACAATGGTTTTATTTTATCTATTTCTTTTCTTTAGGTAGCACAAGATATCAGGTTTGGACAGAAATAGGGGAGGCGTTTGCCCAGCAGTGAGACATCATACTTAATGTATTAAGGTCTCATCATTTAGTCTTAACTACGACAGCCTCCGTGGCGTAGCGGTAGCGAACGCGGCCGCTGCACAAGGAGGCGCGGGTTCGATCCCCGCGCAGTGCAAATATTTGTATGCATGAATATGAATATTTGCACCGGTCTGGTCGTGCCTCGGAAAGTACGACAGAAAAATGGCAGTCGTTATGGGTTGTTTGAGCCCTCAAAAGTCCAACAATTGGTCTAACTGCAATGCTTCGATATCGCCTTCGGGTTGTGGAGGTCAGACGGCAGTTGCTTCACGGAAAATATAGAAGTTTAGCCAAAATCAGCAGTTAGACTGGTAAAGCGGGACCCCAGACTCCAAAACTGAAAAGGTTCGGATGCGATTGGGATTAACGCTGAGATGATGATGATGACTTAGTCTTAACTACGGCCAATTATAATAAACCGACCCCAAATGCAAAATAAGATATTTTTGTTATATAATATTGTAAATACAAGATTCAATAATAAAGCGTTATTTAATTACTCGTGAATGATTAATTTCATCCCCGTTTGTATGTGCTGCAAATATGAACAAGGAATTATTTGCTAAACAACATGTAATTAACTTTGTTCAACATGATTCAATATTCCTACTCCTTGTGTTAACTTCATTATCCTCCGCCACTAAAAGTCAATTATGAAAGTGAATTAGTGCAATAATACTAAGATTTGTTTGTATCAATCAACTTTATCAATAGAAAAATACTTATTGTTTAGTTCTCTTTAGAGCTAATCAACTTAGTACAAGTAAATCTTTAGGTGATGTGAAAGCACTAAGGCTTATTAACTTATATTTTATTTATATGTCGTGGATAGCGGTGTCATTTTGATGGGAGTTGCTCATTTGACTTCTGTGGTAGTGGGGCAAATGCTGTGATGGCGGCACATGGACAGAGTCGTTTTGGAAAGTGGGGACTGTCGAACGGTCACTTGGGATTGAGACGCGGAACAGGGCACATCTTCGAGGTGAAACTGTCGGTTTGCCTATTTAAATTGTTATTGTCAAGGTTGGAGGGTATATTTACACTACGCGCTTTAATTCAAAACTTCACGTACGAAATGGACCACTTTTATCACCACAACAAGATGCTGTCGAGCCTACAGCTTCGCCGTCACTGTCGTTGACATAAACTTTATTATTGCTTATACTTTTTCCATAACCTACAATACGGCCGATGAATCATGGAGGTCTGAACATAGGCTCTCCGAACTGTCGGGTTACATTCGCCTGGTGTTACATTTGCAGGAAAAAAAAAAACTGCTATTGCGCAACCTTTTGCGCGAAGTTCAGGGCAGCCATGATTCGTCGGCCGTACTGTACGTATTAGAATTTCATGGCAGTTGGTGCCGAACATAGTCTAGTCTGCTTAAAATATGTATTTAGGGAAAGTTTTGTTGACAAAGACCTAGGCCTCTGAAGCCTAAACCGCAGGCTAGATATAGCAGACTAAGTAGTTACTTTATGTTTAGTTTTTGTTTCTAATCCCTTGTGTCGAAACTAGATATAAAGTATTAATTAATGTCGCATGCTGTGGAGAATAGATTTGCCTGTCAGAGTGGTTGATAGAATTATTATTAGCTAGTACTATTTATTCTAAGACTTGGGCTACAGGCCCAGGTTATGCCTAATGTAGGTACCTATTTATATGTATTGGTATTAGACTAAGTTACTTACTTGACTTGAGTTCCTGTGTCCCTTAGATAGGGTAGAGGGCATCCACAGTCATGTCATTTGGTCTTTCCTATGTTCTTCACTTTTGCGAAGACCATTCGCGGCCAGGACTGCTTAGGACGACCACGTTTACGCTTTCCTTGGGGATTCCAGTCTAGGGTCTGCCTTCGTATCTATATGTTTAGGATCCCTTCGTAGTGTGTAGCCGATCCAGTTCCATTTGCGACGCTTGATCTGCTGATCGGTCGAAGTTTCACTGCAGCGCTCTCGCAGATCTACATTTGAGATTTTCTTGGACCGAGAATATTTATTTCAAGTATTCTAGAGCTTGAATGATATACAGTATGTTAAGAAAACCCTGTCCGACCCATAAGGATAATAAAGGTTAGGTAAACACATGACCAAATATAATATAAAATTTTACGTAATCATCATAGTACCAATACAAATGAATTTTGAAATAATCTTTTCTTTCCGCGAATTAACTCCAACTTCCCCGAAATTTGGTAATTTTTAAAAAAGTGACAACACCGGTATTATTATGAGCGAATAGCGATGCGACCACGTGCTGCCGCCCGCCGCCCGCGGAAGGGTGAACGCACATTTTTAAGTTACCACTTTTTGCGAAATAATATTTATTTTTTTAGGGGGATTTTTTTTTAAAGTTTAGCCCGGTTTTGTATCCATTAGTAGAATCAGTTATCGATACCTAACAACACCATCACGGGTCGGACAGGGTTTTCTTAACATACTGTATTTGTGCACGACAGACATGCAGGACCATTTAGTGGACGTATGCGGTTGCACTCTGCACGTTCTGATGCACACTCTGTTGCTGGGTTGGTGGAAATAAGTGAGACTTCGGTGTGTAGACTTACTTGGTTTATATTCTTCAAATATTAGCGGAGTCACTATTTAACTTATACTACTATTGATTTTAACTATTACTTCTTGACTGTTGATTCTGACTGTAGCTGTTGGCTCCTCGAAGATGAAGATGAATGTGTCTTGATGCTCAAACGTGGGGCCTTTTTGCTCAAATAAATTGCAGGACGCGTGCTGCTGTGTATCGAAGGCGGTCCCAATTGGAGAATCTTATAGGATCGGGTAAAGCTTCTGCTAGACTTAGTCCCTTCTTATTGGACACGTGGCATATCTTTTCTTCCCCGGACGGTTCTGTTACCGGTGTAGAAGTGTCAGTCGGCCAAGAATCCTCAGTTTCATAGAGGAAGTCGGGGCCTCTGTACCAGCGATGGTTCTTGTCGAACGTCGATGGGACGTCTCTCGTTGCGTCGTCAGCTACGTTCAGTCTCGTCGGTACCCAGCGCCAGTCGTTGATTTTGGAGATCTCTTCGATCGCCGCTAGACGATGAGCCACGTAAGGTTTGTACGAACGTGACCCGGTCTTTAGCCAGGTGAGTACTGTTCTGCTGTCTGTCCAGAATACTGTGCGGTCGGGCTTTCGGTCGTGCTCTTTGACCACGGTTTCTGCGAGTCTAGCTCCCATGACTGCCGCTTGTAGTTCCATCCTCGGTATCGACGTCAGTTTCAACGGCGCTACCTTGGCCTTTGCCATTACGAGCGATACTCCGACTACGTTGTCTGTTGTTACAGCCCTCCAGAATAGGACCGTAGAGTAGGCGGATTCGCTGGCGTCAGTGAATACATGGAGTTGGAGCGAGATTGCGTCACTGTAGTAGAGATACTGCCTCGGTATTGTGATGTGGCAGAGACTCTTCAGGTGGGCCATCCAGTTTTCCCAGTGGTTGGCCAGGTCCTCGTCGATCTCGTCGTCCCATGCCGTACCTCTGCGCCAGACTTCTTGCAGTAGTTGCTTCGCTCTTATGGTGACTGGTGAGGCGAAACCGAGCGGGTCGAATAGCGACATAACTATACGAAGAGCTTCTCTCTTTGTCGGCCTTTTTCCTTCTAATAATGCCGATGGGATTCTCGTTAAGTTGAGGTTGAATATGAACTGGTCCGAGTTTATTTTCCAGATCACACCCAACACTCTCTCTGCCTTCTCTTCGCTGTTGTGGAGCTCCACATCGTCGTCAAATTCTTCAATTTTACCGAGTGTTTCTAAGAGTGCCGGTGAATTGGACTTTCACTGTTTCAACTCGAAACCGGCTTTAGCGTGTATCTCTCGTACGCCCTTTGTGACGCGTTCTGCGTCTTTGACGTTACGGAAGCTGTCAAGGTAGTCATCCACGTAGTGTTTCTCTACTATTGCTGCTGCGGCCTCTGGATGAGTCTCTTCGTATTGCTTGGCATTCAAGTTCTTCACATATATTGCTGTTGACGGTGAACTTGATGCCCCAAATATTAGAGACGTCATTCGATATTCCATTGGCGGCTGGCTGTCCCGTCGATTCCCGCGCCACAGATATCGCAGTGCATCTCGATCTTCTGGTCGCAATTTAACTTGCATAAACATCTCTTTGATGTCTGCTGTGACTGCGACCATATGTTGTCGGAACCTCATTACGACGCCAGGCAGTGACTGTAAGAGGTCAGGCCCTTTGAGCAGCATGTCGTTGAGGGCCACTCCTCTTGTTTTGGCTGCTGCGTCGTGAACCACGCGTAGCTTGTCTGGCTTCATTGAGTTGACAACTGCGAAGTGTGGTAGGTACCACGTCCTGTTGAGTGTCTTTTGTGTCGGAGCTGGCTCGGCGTAACCTTTTACTATGAGGGCTTCCATCTGTTGAGTGTACTTCTGTTTCAACTCCGGGTCACGGTCAATCTTCTTCTCTATATTGAAGAGTCGTTTCAGCGAGCTGTCGTAGTTGTCGGGGAGCGTGACATCTTCTTTACGCCAAAGGAGGCTGGTTTGGAAATTCCCACTTTCTGTCCTAGTGGTATTCTTCTCCAGTATCCGAAGTGCTCGTTCCTCTGGGTCGGTGTTCGGTCTCTTGGGGTTGATGCAGAGCGCGTCCATCTCAAAATACTGTTTCACGAGCATCTCCAGACTGTCTTCTGGTTTCTGAGTGACATGAGACACAAAGTCGATATTGTGCCTGGAGGTCCGTGTCTGGCTGCCGTGGAGTACCCAGCCCAGTGGTGTGAGAGATGCCACTGGTTGGTTCCTATTGCCTCTTCTGACCTCCGATGTCAACAGGAGATGCCAGTTGTCTTGCCCAATCAGCACTTTAGGCTTGGCATTGGTGTACGTGAGGTAGTCGCGGATGTCTGCCAGGTGCTTGCATCCCGTTACTATTTCTGTCGGCACCCGCTGAGACGAAACATGCAAGTTCTTCACCGTGCGTGCATGAACTTGTTCTTCGTACCCCTTGAGCCCTTTCAACTTGATACTAACTCGACGCGAATTTGATTCAGAAGCCTTCAGATCGTTGATGGTTTCTATTTTCAGTGGATCGACGGGGCCTGTTGCTCCGATGCTGTTTGCCACGCTATCGTCAACTAGCGTGACTGTTGACCCGTCGTCCATCAACGCGAAGGTGTCGACTGTACCCTTTGGACCCTTTATTTGGCTCGGTAGGATTTTCAGGAACTCCTGTTTCTTACTCTCGGCCCAGGCTGAATTGATGATTTCTGTAGCTTCCTTCGATGCTTCTTCTTTAGTCTCCTTCTTCTTAGTGTGATGTAACAGCTTATGATGTGAAAATCTGCAGTTGTTGACACCACACTCACGAGGACGACAACTGTGAGTCTTGTTTCTGTATCGAAGACATCTGAAGCATAGGCGTTTGGACTTGGCTGCGTCCCATCTGCCATTTTCATCTAACTTCGTGAATTGTTTGCAGTCGATCGCTGTATGACCGCTCTCGTTACAGACCGGACACTTCGACGTATTCGTCCTTTCTGTTACTTTGTGGACCTTCTGTGTTCTCTTCTGTTGAGTGACCGCTGTACCTATATTTAGTTGTTCGGGTACAGCGTACGGTGCGCACAAGTCTGCTTCCCTTTTGAGGAACTTGTCTAGCTTCACTAAGTCTGGATCTTCACGTTCGTTGTACGGACGAGAAATCGTAGTATCTGTAGCGAAGCGTAGGCGTCAGCTTGTCTACGACGGTCTTTGACACTTCTGGGTTGTACAGATAGTGTATACAGCTTAGAGTTTTCAGTGTCGCTACGATGTTGGACACTTTTGTTGCGAAGATGCAGATGTCGCGCGGTGATTCGGTGAGGCGTGGTAGGGCACGGAGCGCGTCCATTTCCATCATGGCGATGGATTCCGGTCTTCCGAATCTTGACTCTAATGCCTTCATTATGTCTGCTGGATCCGTGTTGGTAATCAGCAAAGAGTCCACTGCTTCTTTCGCTTTGCCTTTCAGTGTTCTTCGTAGCCTGTTTGTGTTTTCAATCGGCGTGTATATATTTTCTGTTTCGTAGTAAGCGGCGCGGAACGGTAACCACTCTTGATGTGATCCACTAAACGACGGTAGCTCTACGGATCTCGGTCGTTGAGCTGAGTTGACGGCACTTGTGATTGCGTCGGCGAGCGCGGCGAGGTCGGATTGACCTCCCGCCGGTAACTGTAGTACGTTATGTACTTGACGCTTCTGTTCTGTACTGGCTGGGACGCTATTCTCTATGCGCGTGATCACCGGTTCTGCTGTAGGTTGTTTCTGCTGTACGGCAACCACGGGCGTTCTGTTCTGTTGGTCCTCTAGCCAGTTGTCTACTCTTCGATTTGTTTCTTCCTTAGAGTAGATGGAGACATCATCTTCTTCATTGTCGGAGTCTTCATGTTCCAAAGTAGCTAAGCGTGCGGCGGCTAGCTCCACTTGCAGTCGCAGTAAGTCTTCCTTTGCCTTCGCCAACTTGTATGCCTATGATTTACTGTAGGTCGATCCCCCCGCGCCCTTCCTAGCGGGGGTGCGGGGGTCTTGTAGTCCGCTCGGCAGTGGCAAACCATCTGTATTCTTGACCCGCTTTACTGTTGATTTTTCTGTTGCGGGTCGTGTTCCTTTGTTGCTGTGGCACACAGTTGTAGGTGGGTTCATCGTTGTAGCTGTTGACTGTATCACGGAGAGAGTAGTAGCAGCGGCGGCGACAACAGCGGGGGCGACACAGCGGGCGGGGCGGCGGCGGCGGCGGGCATTGATACGGCGGAGATCCCTGTGGCTGTCGAGGTACCAGTATATTCCGTGGTACCCGTTTCTGTCGTCTCCCTCGTGGTCGCTGTCCCTGTGGTAGCCGTCCCGGTAGTAACTGTTCCGGTTTCTGTGCACGTTCCCGTTGTTGATTTGCTAGCGGCTTTTCCCTCTGATCGTGTGACCGATATTGTTTATCGATAGCCGTCAGTCTACGACGCGAACTTATCTTGTGGCGAGGACTTGAGAGTCTTCACGTTTCTTCTAGCTGGATGCGTTCTTCACTTATTTTCCACTTATCCGGATATCGAAGGACCAAATTGTGCACGACAGACATGCAGGACCATTTAGTGGACGTATGCGGTTGCACTCTGCACGTTCTGATGCACACTCTGTTGCTGGGTTGGTGGAAATAAGTGAGACTTCGGTGTGTAGACTTATTTGGTTTATATTCTTCAAATTATTAGCGGAGTCACTATTTAACTTATACTACTATTGATTTTAACTATTACTTCTTGACTGTTGATTCTGACTGTAGCTGTTGGCTCCTCGAAGATGAAGATGAATGTGTCTTGATGCTTTTTTTTTTTTTTTTTTTTTTTTTTTTGATATGGCATCTCGTAGTTGACCTTGAGAGGCCATGACTACTTAACCGGACTTTCCTGTGGATGCCTTAAATGAATTTAAAGCCTCCAGCCAGGGCTACTAAAAGCTAAGCGACTACACGCTAAGGGCACCCCCTGTGGGGTACGAACCTCGGCTTAGGGTGTCGCTGGAGAAAACAGCAAGGGACGGCTGGATCGAATTATTTTATTTTTATTTCGGTTTGATGACCACGGCGTTTCCTAGTACTAGCTCTGAGAAGAAACGGCCGAAACAAACTCAGAGGTCATAGTCGGGAGTTTATATTTACTGGCTCAGCTGCGGCGCGGGCTGGCCTTCATCGGACAAGGGACGGGGAGGGCGATTACTACGTTGAACGCGTCGCGATGGACCTCGGCGGCGAGGTCGGTAGGTCGGTCTGTTCTTTGTAAGAGTGCTGGTGGCCCTATTGGCCTCTTGGAGGAGGGTAATGGGGTCATCTGGGTCGGTGAGAGCATGCCTTGGGCGGCGAAGCTTGGAGATGGTGGAGGGGGTGTAATTAGCAGCCGCTACTATCAGGGGATTGCGGTGCTTGGAGGCAGTGTCAAAGAAGCGTTTGGAAAGACGCTTCATGAACTGCTGAATGGTGGGGATTTTGAGATCTAGGTGGAGGATCTCATTACGGACGAACCAAGGGGCGTTTGTGGCTTTACGCAAGAAACGGTTTTGGACTACTTGCATCCTATGGATATGACGCGGCTTGGCGTGTGCGAAGACAGGACAAGCGTATGTCATAATCGGGCGTATGCACGCTGTGTACAAGCGCATTTTGCACTTGAGCGACAGTTTGCTACGCGGGTTGAGGACGGGGTGGAGTCGTCCCAGAGCGTAGGCGGCGCGTGAGCGGACCGCCTTAATGTGCTCTGAGAAGTTGAGGTTGCGGTCGAGGATCACACCGAGATATTTGGCTTGCTTCCCCCAGGGGATCAGCTCGCCAGACATGGTGATGGGTCGTGGGGTGGGGACGTTTAGTCGCGGCTTTGTGTGGAGTACCGCTTGACTTTTTTGGGGGTTAACTTCGATCCTCCATTTCTTGAACCAGTCAGCCAGTTTGTTGACTGCGGTTTGGAGATGGTGTCGAATTCGGTCAGGGCTGAGTCCCGAGCAGTAGATGGCGGTGTCGTCTGCGAACAGAGCGACGTCTTGATGCTCAAACGTGGAGCCTTTTTATACTGTGACAAGGGCGCAAACTGTGGGAAGGGACGAGATCGTCGGGTTTCACCAGCCATTGTCTTACGCACGTTTTTGGGCTGCATCCTAAACCTGAGGGTCTGCATTTTATAACGTCCATTACAAGGGGTCATTTTATTGCGCCTATCCCAAGGAACCAAGGACAAGGGATTTTATGGCGCCCACCATTTTGGTGTTGTTATGTTCAGCCAGATGTGGGACAACTATTTCTAATTTTATAATTTAACTTTTGTCACTGATATTTTACCAAATGTTCCCAGTCATTCCTATCATAATTGCCGCCTTGCCAGATGTGTACAACCATTCCTATCACAATGAATGATCGTCCATCTTACGCTTTCTAAATTCTTACGCACAAATGTTCTTTTCTAAGTAATTACAATAACATCTACTATACTGTATACACTGTTCGTAACACTATTCCTAATTAGTTCCTATATACTATTTAAAACTATTCGTCCCGCACAGTATTGTATTTACGAGTCATTCAATCACGAATAAAGAATTTAATATTCGATGTATTTTAAAACAACTCTGTATTTTAACAGGATAAATATTGCGAAGCTTAGATCACATTTATTTTAAAACGTAAAACACATGTGTATTTTGATTTGTATATGTATATCGATTAGAACTATGGGAGTTTGCGTTAAAACTGTAATGGCTAAAAGAGTAAATCGCGTAAAAAAACATAACTACGAAAAATGAATACTGAGCTCCTGAAATGATATGGTTCTGGGTGAGATTAAATACGTGAGCTTTTGTACGACATAGATCTGCAACAGTGTGCGATGGAAATGTCGCGCGATTGATCTGCGGTGCCTGCAGCCTTTCTAGTTCCTTAGCGAATACTATCGCTTTTAAAATTTGTACGTATGTGTACGTCACTAAATTGATAACATCACGAAGAATTTTGATTCTATGCAAGTAAATCTGAATTATGTGAATACGGACGTGTGTGTATCTATGTATCCGGACCCCGATGCGGTGTGAATATGAATAAATATTTTAATTCTTGAAGGCTTCAGGAGCGGTCTCGAGTGTGCCTTGGGAAAATCTCTTTCCTTTGCCAAGAAAATGGTAAGCATCATTTATTTTGAATGTTTGGTAAAAACAGTCGTCGGTTCATAACATTAATCACTTTTATTATGACGTTTCAACCAAAGCCTGATAAATGATCTAATGAAAAAAATTCAATGTTAATGGAAAGATGCGATTACCCGTTTTATGCCTCACTAGTGTCTGCCCTCGGCTTCGCCCGGATGGATATCGGAAATATTCCCACGACAATATGACAAAAAGTAGCTTGTAAAACATACCAACGAATAAAGTCAGAATTTGAACCTTTTTAGTGTACGAAACATTTAAATTATTATTTACCTATATGCCACTCCATAACATTAGCTACCTGCCACTGAAACTCCCGTCAAAACCGGTGCAGTCGTATCGAGTATTAGCCGGAACAAACAGACAGTCGGATAAAAAGAATCGGCCAAGAGCTTGTCCCGAACCCAACACGCTGTTGGGTTGCAGATTTGTTCTATTGTTGATTCTAAGCCACGCACTTTTTTGCGCACTAGAAAAAAAAATCCCTGTATTATAGACACTGCCCACATCGTTTTGCATCTATGAGCACTGGCGTAATATTCGGACACCCAATGTGTATTCGCCTCGGGCTAAGAATAGTTTCTCTTTACATGTACATCTGAGCCCATGTCGACCAATGCCGGTGTTCCTCAGGGGTCTGTTCTCTCTGCAACTCTGTTCCTGCTGCATATTAACGATCTGCTGATGCCCGGTATCTATGGGTATGCAGATGACAGCACAGTTGTGGAGAGATACCTGCCGGAAGCTCGGGCTAGTAAGGAAACTATCCGGTCCGAAAGAGAGGCCATGGTAGAGCGTGTGAGTGCTGCACTGCAGGCAGTCTCCGAATGGGGCAATGCCAATCTTGTAGCATTCAATGCCGCCAAAACACAGGCGTGTCTTTTCACCACCAAAAGGAGCCCGTTTACCTTGGCTCCTACTTTTCAGAATGTATCCTTGGAGTGTACCGACCGCCTTCAGCTTTTGGGAGTTGAGATTTCCTCGAGCCTTAACTTTGGGCGGTTCATTGAGTCCAAGGCCAGGGTGGCTGCCAGAAAACTAGGCGTCAGCGCGAAAGTCCGGCGGTACTTCACACCTGGGCAGCTTCTAATTTTATACAAAGCACAGGTCCGCTCGTGTGTGGAGTACTGCAGCCACATTTGGGCTGGTGCTGCGAAATGTCACCTTGCCACTTTGGATTCGGTGGAGAGGCGTGCGAAGAGGCTGATTGGCGACCCAGACTTAACTCGAAACGGTCTCCAAAGCCTGGAGCACAGGCGTAGAGTAGCCAGCCTTTCGGTCTTCTATAGGATGCATTCTGGTGAGTGTGCAAGGGAATTGCATGATTTAATTCCCCCATCTCCGTTCCATCTTCGGACGACCCGTCGTACGATGAGTTTCCACCCTTACGTTGTTGACACCACTGCGATCCGGACGAAGCGTTTTGCTTCCTCCTTTATACCGCGTACATCGAGGGACTGGAACAATTTGCCGGCGTCGGTGTTTCCGTCACATTACAATTTGAGTGTCTTCAAGGCTAGAGTGAATAGGCTCTTAATAAACTAGCGCGCTTTACCATCAACGATCGCATCACTGCTTACCATCAGGCGGGATTGCGGTCAAGCGCTGGTTTATAATTTATAAAAAAAAAAAAAAATGTGCCTTACTGCCCGAAATAATACAAAAGTTATTCAAATATCGAATAATAATCGAGCTTATCTATGGTTATGGCTGACCGATATAATATAATGGGATTGTAATTACCATTCAGAAGCACGGAAACTATATTAGTGTGAACGTGTCAAACTAGAACAATTAACAAGACAAGATCTACCCTTACGGGTTGCAGGGGTTCGTCACGGTGGCGCTACTAACACATTTCAAATGCCTGAAGTTACCAAAAGCGTTAATCGACGAAAGTTCTTGATTGTAAGCCGACAGCTTCCTTCCCTCATTTCGAAACTATCTCTGAAAATAAAATAATAATATTAAATATTTGTATAACCGGGTCAAATTAAGTTCGCGACACGATACAAAATGGAATGAGTTTCGAGGCTTCGTTGAAGAATTTTATACCCTATACAAGTATAGCTTTCAACGAGCTTTCACTACTTTATAACTTTTCAGCCAGGGATGTGTGTTTTTCTGACAGTTTATTGAAGCATAATACACCTGAAACTTTTCAACTAACCACGTCGCGTTGGTATAACGAAAAGATGATGAGCAAAAGTTGAAAATTACTAAATCTCACCCAGACGAGACGTATTTTTGGAGGTTTTAAGGAGGTGGAAAAGTGACTGCTAGGATAAAAGAAAACTCTTGAAAATCTTTTTCTTTTAAACGATCATTGTCCAATAATAAATATTTTTTTCATCTCGACAGGACGTTATAGGACTTCAAAAATTGATAGCTGTGATTATTGTTGAGTTGGACTGTAAAATAAAAATAATTGTCTTCTACAGTGGCGAGAAATATACCTACACTGTAATGACCGCGTAGGAATACTGGATACAACAAAACAGCTTTTTATTTGATGTTTAGGCTAAACATGTTTTACATACCTAGATAATTGTATGAGCTTTGATATGACACTGATATTAGATACATGTTGAATAAGTATTTAACTTCTTATGGTAAGACGTGTCTAGTCGAAGTGCTGGTATGTAACAATCCTAGAACACAGAAATGTTCTCTTTAAAAGGAGAACAATCAAAGATGTCATAACTCACATTTCCTGTAATTTTGTCGTAAAACGACGCATCCGGCTGAGATTACGTAAGTCTCGTACAAAGCGTGACGATACACTTGGAGCGTCCTGTCTTCATTTAATTAATATTGGCTTACAGCTGTGTAAGTCTAAGCCACTGCAGATGGTCTTAAAATCCTTCAAAGCGTTTAATCATCATTTATTTTTAAATAAATAGAATATCTCTTTAGTATATTCAAAAGTTATTTATTTTTTAATTAAGCGTTTATTTTTATATATTTTTTGAAAGTAAACAAATTAGTTAAATCTGGATCATGAAAGCGTTAAATATTTGAATATGCAATGAATTGTCAGTGCTAAAATATTATTAAGGTCTATTTATTATCCTTGCTTGATATAGCTGCCTTTGCGAATACAATTTAACGTAAGTAGTTGAAATATATTCTGAACAGAATTCATAAATGAATGAATTGGATCGACAAGGCAGGAAATTGAAATGCCGAGTCTGACAAGCAGCACTGGCATGGTCCTCTGATTGAATTACATGTGGCAGTTTGTAGATCACCCAGTGGATGTTCCAATGACATTCATGATTGAGCGCCTGCATGATAGATATTTTATGCGATGAATTTCAAGTGAGAAATGAAATTGCTTCCCGAATTCATAAACGCCGCTTAAAGTTAGCTAGTGATTAGCGATTATTTAAACATACATTTTAGAGGTTTGCGTGTCACTTAACTTTAATCATCTTTTATGAATAAACCCCTTAAACACTGTGGTGTTTATTCATAAAGGATTATTGAAGTTAAATGACGTTAAAATAGCAAAAATGTATGCTTAAAGAATCTCTAATCACTAGTTAACTTTACGCAGTGTTTATGAATAAGTGGGATAGTTTTCAGCTGGATGAAAAAGGACACTACTAGTTTTATAACTTGGGACAGCAACACTATAGAAAATGTTATGGAATTCTACTAAATTAAATAAAGCAATCTGCTGCTTTATGCAAAGCAATTGTTCGAGTTATATTCTAAATAAAACGTTTTATTCACGCTAATAAATGGGTGAAGTAGATAAAACACAAACAAAAGGATCTTTACTGAACCACTGGTGCTCCATTTCTCGTCAGCCTCAATGAAACTGCAATTACTTACTCACTGGGTGAGTCTCAAAAGACAGTAATGTCCTGAAGTAGCGAATTAAAAACAGACGGAGCAACCAACGAAGCAGTTACGTAAGGTAATCCTTTACAGTTGTGGATTCAGCTCAGATAGACAATGGAATATCAGAGCTGTTTCAGCGGCGCGGTGGCAGTAACTCCATTTTATGGCTGAGGAGCCTCGAGCATGGCGGCCGCCGACGCCAGTACGTGTTTATTGTCGAACAAACTTCATAACCTTTTTATTTCAGTCTATTTTTAGATTGGCATTTTCATACCAACTAAACTGTTATTTTAGTACTATTTTCAACGTTATTACAGCAATCTTCTATTTTATATTTCCTCGTTCAATTTATTTACATCATCATCATCATCATCATCTCAGCGTATAATCCCGGTCGCATCCGCGGCCTTCGCGTTGGAGCCCGGGGTCCGCTTTCCTACTATTACGCCTCCATTTCGCACGATCTCTGGCATCCTGTGGTGTGAGATTGTTGGCACGCATGTCATCTCTTACAACGTCAAGCCAGCACTTCTTTGGCCTGCCTCGCTTGTTCCGGCCCGGCGGAGGCGCCATGGCAAGACATTTGTTACCCACGTAACATGCCGGTTTACGTAAGACGTGGCCGTACCATCGTAGGCGACTCTCTTGCAGTTTGTCTGCTATGTCACGGACATGGAGACTGCCACGAATGCGGGAGTTCCTGATGCGGTCTTTCCGCGTAACTCCACACATCCACCGCAGCATACTCATCTCCGTGACACGCAGCTCCTGCTTGTGTCGCTCAAGCACAGGCCACGCCTCACTGCCATACAGAAGGACAGGTCTAATGATGGTCTTATAGACCTGTCCCTTAAGCTTAACCGGCATTTTGGGGTCACAAATGACACCTGTCATCTCACGCCATTTTGCCCAAGCTGCGGAAATGCGTGCTTTAACGTCGCAATCAATGTCGCCGGACGCGTGGAGCACAGACCCCAAGTATTTAAATTGGTCTGTGCACTCGACCTTGTCTCCGCCTATGCACACAGGCATAGGGTCTGTGGTGTTGCTGGCCATGTACACAGTCTTCGCCACATTGAGTTTAAGACCACCGCTCTCAAGCGAGTTCTTCCACGCATTTACCCGCCGCACCAATCGTTCCCTGTCCGCGTCTGCCAGCGCGATATCATCAGCATACATGAGCAACCAGGGTGGTTGCTCATGTGAATTCTTGATGCTGTCTGACAAGACGTCTAATATCACGCTGAACAGGAACGGACTAAGGACGGATCCCTGATGTACACCGACGGTGATCGGGAAGGGTTTAGTGTCGCCAACAGCGGTCTTAACAACGGAATCGGAATTGAGGTACATGTCTCGAATTATGTCAACATAGGCTTCTGGTACCCCTTTGGACCTCAGTGCCCACCAGATCACCCCCCGAGGGACACAGTCGAAGGCCTTCTGCATGTCTAAAAAGAGCATATGCAGAGGCGTGTTCTTCGATCTATATCTCTCCATGGTGATCCTTAGGGCGAAGATAGGGTCCATGGTTCCGTACCCTGGACGGAACCCATATTGACACGTCGAGACAGCACACTCCTGCCGGATCCGGGAGTCTAAAATCCTCTCAAAGATCTTCATGGTGTGGGACATGACCTTTATACCGCGGTAGTTACCACACTCCTGTACGGAGCCCTTGCCTTTAAAGACTGGAGTGATAATACTCAGCCTCCATTGGCTCGGGATTTTCCCGGACAGGAGCACGCGGTTCAGAAAGTTAGTTAACATGCCCACACCGCAAGGACCCATCGCCTTCCAGGCCTCAATGGGGACTCCGTCAGCGCCGACAGCTTTCCGATTCGCCATGCGACGAAGAGCCGTGTGGACTTCCTCAGGCGTTATCGGGGGCACTAATCCAAGGTTCGGAGGGAGTTCCGGTGTCTGCACCTCTTGGTGCTGCTTATTCAGCAGCTCGTGGAAGTACGTACGCCATCTCTCCTTCACCGCGCGATCCTCGCAAAGCAGGTTGCCAGTAGGGTCTTTTACACAACGGCACTTGGATATATCCTGTGCCGCTTTCACCCTAGAACGTGCCAACTTGTAAATGAGCTTCTGCCCCTCAGACGATTCCAACTTCTGGTAGAGCGGTTCTAAGTGGTCTCGTCTGGCTCTGGCTACAGCTCTTTTAGTGGCACGTTTGGCAACCTTGTATGCGTCGCGATCTTCAGGAGATCCGGTCGCCTGCCACGTTTTGAAGAGGGCTTTCTTCACCCTTGTCTCCCTCTGGACTGTGTCGTTCCACCACCAGGTCTCCTTGTCACTTTTGCGACCGCCCTTAGACACGCCGAGCACCACTCGCGCCGCCCCGGTAATAGCTGCCTGGATTCTGTCCCAGTGATCTTGGACAGATTCTCCCTCGGTACCAGCGCACTTGTCGCCAATAACCGAAGCGAACTCCTGGTACCTATTTTCAACAAGCAGCCACCACCGGATCTGGCGTCGGCAGCGCTCTACACGTCTACGTTGGGCCTTAACGCAGAGATCCATGACAAGGAGACGGTGTTGTGCAGTAAGACTCTCACCGGGTATGACTTTGCAGTTGGCTACTTTGCCGATGTGGTGTCTCCTAGTTAGTAGGAAGTCGATCTGGGTAGCGCTTCGTCCGCTCCGGTAGGTAACAAGGTGCTCCGGTTTCTTTTTGAAGTAGGTGTTCACAATTGCCAGGTCAGCGGCCGCACACGTTCGGAGAATGTTGTCCCCTTCCGCGTTGCGGCTACCGTACCCAAAGCCACCGTGAACACGCTCAAACCCGTCACACTTCTCACCCACGTGACCGTTCAAATCACCACCCAGAACGATTCCCTGGGATAACGGGATCCCGTGAAGCAATCCTTCGAGCTGGCTCCAGAACAACGTCCTTTCGGCGTCACCGCACCCGGCCTGCGGAGCGTAAGCACTTATCAAGTGGGTTATTACCCCATTGACAAGCACCCGCACCGACATTAGCCGATCACTGATGCGATTCACCTCCAAGACGTCATCCTGGAGCTCGTCAGACAACACCACCGCGACCCCATTTCTCCCACTAGGTACACCCGTGTAGATCAGCTTGTAGCCATTCCCAATAAGTCGGGATCTGCTGCCTTTCCACCGAGTCTCCTGCAGGAACGCCACGGCCACCCTCCGCCTGTGGAGAGTTTCGGCCAATTCTCTCGCGCGTCCAGTTAGCGTGCCAACGTTCCACGAAGCGAAACGGAGTTTACTGGTTTGGGCTCGCTTCTTCAGCCGTGTCCGCCCCTGACACGGTAGCCCTAGCCCACAGGTCACAGGAGTCGGGCGGGGCTCCTGCGCGCCGTTTTGCGGCGGCGCCCTAACTGTAACTCGTGCTTTTCTTCTATTCCTGTTCATGTTTGGCGGTTGTTTGGCTTATTACGAGTGCGACTGCCGTCTGACCACTCAACCCCGAAAGGGAAGCCGGCGTCAGGGCCCCGTCCGTATGTCAGCAGGTGCACCGTCTGGCAGGTGGGGTTGACTTGAGTCCCAAAGATGGTGGTGGGACCCCACAGCACCTACAGTTCAATTTATTTACAGACCGCGCGATATGCATCGCTCAATTTCACATTTATCATACATACATATCTATCGTGAATATGAATATTGGTATTCTTTTAAAATGTCTTCTAGAAACAAACCAATTACAAAAGCCAGTAAAATTATTGGCGGTCAGTTTTTGTTCTCCAAGAAATAGAGAGGACGCTGTGTGTCAATGAAGGAAGGAATTTAGCGCTTTACTTATTATTTTAGTATAAAAATTGTTAAATAATAAAATTACTCCAGAATAAACTTCAAAATTATAAAAAAAAAATACATAATTATAGTTTGAAAATCTTACACAACAGCGATATAAAACTCCAACACCCTTATTACAAAATAAAGATTTTATTCAGATCTATAAACCACCTAAATGGTTATTGAATTATGCACCTAACCATTATAGAAATGCAGTTCTTTACATAAAATAAATACTATTAAAAATAATATAAAAAATATAATAACAAAATTTTCTTTACATTAAAATGACAACTTAGTTAGGTACTAAGTTGTCAGTTTTGTATTAAGAACTTTGACTTTACCGCAATAAACCCAAAGGTAAATAGAACCATTAGCCCAAGTTAAGTCTGTAGGCCTAGTATGAGTTTTCAATACGAAACTCATTCGATTGTATCGAGCGCGTTTGACTCGGCGATTGGCCCGCTTCAAGGTCGTAAGAACTCTCAACCAATGAGAGCGCCAAACGCGCTCGATACGATCGAACGAGTTTCGTATTGAAAACTCATACTAGGCCTACTGGAACTAAACTAAGATTCGTTTTGTGATAAGGAAGCAAATACAACGTTTAATTCTTATATTAAAATGAGTATTCTGAAAAGCCGTTAGTCGTGGTGGCCTAGTGGTTAAAACACCAGCCTCAAGTGCGGGTTTGATTCCAGGTGAGGCAAGTACTGATGGAACTTTTCTAAATGAACTGTACTTTCTAAATATGTCTTAGACACCAATGACTGATTACAAGGTGAAGCAAAACATCTTGAGGAAACCTGGACTTTAAGTCTGAAATTGCCAACCCGAATTGAGCAAGTGTGGTGATTACGCTCAATCCTTCTCTGTATGAGAGGAGACCTGTGCCCAGCAGTGGGACGATAAAAAAGGTTGATAATGATGAATCTGAAACTGCATTTACATACATCTATGCAAGTACAGTAGACCAAACTTCTGTGGGAACTTGGAACCTGTGGCCTACGATGGACAATACAATTATTATTACAGCACAGTACTGTATTCTACAGATAGTTAATTTAGCGCATAGCGCCATTCAATAGCACGCTATTTCCTCGTAGCGCATAGCGCATGCTAGGCAGGTGGACGTTACGACGCTATCACGCTATGACGCTATGAATGAAATTGATTAAATGTTATCGCGTTTGAGCGCTGTGGAACACTGACGGCTATGTATGTTTGTTGTCGCAGCACGCTATTTTCATTGCGCGTAATCTTGCTTGTTAGTGTCTGTAAATATTGGTATAAAATTCTGTTGCAAAACGAAATAGTGACGATTAATGTGTGCAAAGGTAACTCTATGTAAAAATATCTAATCGCAAAGGTGGTGGTTTGCCAATTTGAAACTTCTTTGAAAAGTCCGCAGACGGCAGCAAGACTGCTAGTTGCAATTATTGTCGCCGACAGTTGTCCGTTAAAACTACTATAACCAATTTAAAGGCTCACTTAAAGCAAAAACATATTATAGCGTATAATATTTTTTTAAATTGTTCTAATTTAGAAAATAATTCTCCCTTAAGATCTGAAAATGTAAATATGCTTTTATAGCACGCGGTTTGTGTAACGAAGAACGATATGTAATGTAACGTGCTACGAAATCTAGCGTGTTGCAATAATTATCGCACCTGCTGGACGCGCTATAACATACCGCATTTAATAGTGCGCTAGAAATTAATAGTTTATAGTCTGTAGCGTGCTATTGTTTTATAGCCGTTTTGAACAACTCTACTGTATTCTACTGAGCATAACTAAAAGCTCGTTTGCACAAATCTCGAATCGATGGGGCGACAAAAGACAAGATCATGCGTTTTCCAGAAATCAAATGTATGCGTTCAAAGGCAAATCGGTTTTTCAACCATACGTTTATGTAAATACAGTTGGAACTTACACTTTCCATATCAATCGTTATTCGATAGTCTTACTTACCAAACTTTTTCAGTCAAGGATCATTTCACCCTCGTATATGCGCACAAAATATGTATGTATTAACATAGTACGTGCTTTGTATGTTAATGGGTTAGTGGTTGTGTTTTTACAAATCACTTGGTAGGGTAATGTTTAAAGTTGAACAGCATATTGACACTTCGTGCTTTATATCAAAACTTCTGCTACGAAATGGACCCCTTATCACCACACCAAGAAGCTGACGACGCTACCGCTCTGCCGTCGCTGACTTCGACATACATTATAAATCCATACTAAAATTATTATAAATGTGAAAGTATCTCTGTGGTCTGTGTGTCTGTCTGTCTGGCTTTCACGCCAAAACTACTGAACCGATTGTAATGAAATTTGGTACACAGATAGTCTAGAGCCTGAGAAAGGACATAGGCTATATATCATCCCGCTATGACCAATAGGAGCAGAGCAGTAACAAAAAATGTTGCGAAAACGGGAATGAACGCGGGTGCACATATTGCTCCCATTATTTTAACAGGCGCTCATTTTGAACTGAAGTCGATGCGTATGGAGTCGCGGGCAACAGCTAGTAAAAAAATAAATAAATGTATATTAGTAAATTAATGCTTTGAGTAATCTTAATCGTACTGTAATTTTATATTTGAAAATTAGGCAACTACATAAAATGATCATACAAAAAAAAGGCCAAGTGCGCCAGTCGGTTTGCATTTAAGCGGAAATTGTAGTTATTTTCGCAGCAGTTAGGGTGGAGTCATTAGAACACCTCTCTCCCAAATTTTTAGTTTTGTATGTATACAAGGCGTATCTGACATCGTGACGCAAACTTCGCGGGAAGGCTACACCGCATGCCACTAATAAAATTATGATAGTCATTTATATCATTAATGAGCGGTTACAGAAATAACAGTGTTTAAAAAAATGTGTCGGCTCGGCCTTTGAACGTTGCAAGCGTGCCGCCGCGCGTGTTTGTGGGTATGACGTTGACCCCTGATGTAAACTCTATTAAATCAGCTGATAGGATAGTTTTTCGAGTTTTGTTCACATTGCGCTTTTTGTGTAATTAGCGAATTGATTATTTTTTACTTTAAAATCTTATTGAGTTATAAAAGTATAGCAATTATGAAGGGTTTAAAGTGAAAAAAAACTGCATATAATATTTTTTAAATCAGGAAAAAACCGACGACTCCCTTCAATATTTATTTTATTTCAAATAAATTATTTATTTTTAATACTAAAACAAACGTCTATCTATTTCCCTTATTAATATGAAGCACAAAACGGCAAAATAATCAGGTTTGTTGTATGGGAGACCCCCTTAAATATTTTTTTTTCTTATTATTATTTGTTGTCCTAGCGGCAACAGAAATACATAATCTCTGAAAATTTCATGCCCGTAAAAGTTTCACCACATAAATATATAGAACTCTCAACCTACTTCTGTCTACGTGAGTATTGATATTAACTCTTATGTGACCTCACATAAGAGTGTGTATAATGTGTAGTACAAGTGTGTAATGTAGTAATTATTGACTGATTCGCTGCGGTTAATTCAGACGTTGCAAAAAACTACGCTTTGGAGAATAACTAAAGACAATAATTATTTACTGTCTTTAACAATAATCGTTTATTGTCTTTCTAATACGTATAATAGTTAGAGCGTGACTTTTGTCACATACTATGATGTGTTGCGAACACCTCGTAAAAGTAAATGGGATATAAAGGAAAAGCCACAATCATTCCGCTTCGACTGGGGATCAAACGGCGAAGACTCTGCGATGTCTTACGAGGCGAACTAGAGATTATTGGAAACATTTTTAATTATCTAAAAACCTATACAAACATACCTCGCTGCGACACAATGCTACAGCCGTTTTGCGTGGATGTAATGCATATTCCATCTACCATTTTTAGTGTTTTTTTGCGTTATGTTTATCGCAAATATATGTACGTTTTTTTCTTTCTTTTCGTTCATAACTTTATTCAGTTTAGTTAATTTACTAAAGTTTAATTTGTTTAAATTAGTAAGTACCCAACTATCATAATCTGCAGCCATCCTTACTGCGCTTAGTCGTTTAAGTTGTCGCAGACTATGAGATGAGCAATTTGCGACCGCTGCTTTAACTACCTCATGCTCGCTAAATACGATGTATTTAAAAGTTTTTCTCGCTTCGCGTTAGCTGTGCTTGGGAGGAGATTATCTACTCTAGAATTTTAAACAGCTGTTTACATCACGACATGTTTATTATGTGGATGTCGTTGCTGGAAACTATAAAAGCGTTCATCGAAATGGTTTGGTGAAAATAAATAGTGTGTTACACACTCAAATTGAAACACAACTTACTCTATGTGTACTTACTCTATGTGTACCTACTGTGTTCTTACTCCTGGCATTGAAATCCCCATTACCATGATGCTTTTGCGATTTTTTTTAGCAGGTTGTGAGCTTCTTGTATTGTATGATAAATTTTTTCTAGGTTTTCTTCGTCTGAGTCTGTCGTCGGTGCGTAGACTTGGATAATTGACAAATTGATATCATCGAACTCTATTCGGACTATCCTACTAATTTTATAAATGCAAAAATTTATGAGTATGGATGAATGTTTGTTACCCTTTCACACAAAAACTACTGAACGCATTTGGATCTAATCTTACGTGGGTGAAACCGCGGATCGCAGCTTGTATAATATAGTTTTTCAAAACTCATGAGAATATCTGGCTACAATATATGCCATTTTGATGGGTTTACTTTTATATACTCGTACAACTAGCTGACCCGGCGAACTTTGTTCCGCCTTAAAGGCAATAAATATCACATGATCACATTTTTTACTTTTTCAATAAGGAACATTGTAAATAAAAAAAAATATATATTCCATGATTTTTTTATTTGTCATTTATTTATTGTAGCACCTTGTGAAAGAAATTATGAATTTCTACTTATGCTTCGTAAATTATCTAGCTGTTGATCTCTGAGATGTGGTGGCTTAGTATGTCGAGGTGGCCTAATGGTTAAAATACCAGCCTCTCTTGTATGAGTGCGCGGGTTCGATTCCAGGTCAGGCAAGTGTCGATATAACTTTTCTAAAGTGATATGTAAGTACTCTCTAGGTATATCTAGGACACCAATGACTGCAGGTGAAGGAAAACGTCTTGAGGAAACCTGGACTTTATAAGTCTGAAATCGCCAACCCGCATTGAGCAAGCGTGGTGATTACGCTCAATCCTTCTCTGCATATGAGGAGACCTGTGCCCAGCAGTGGGACGATAAAAAGATTGATGATGGTGATGATGATCTCTAAGGTTTGTTCGCCGATTTTGCATTGTCAACGGAGCAGATTCACGGCCTGCCGCCTCCCTTTGCTCTTGTGAGTTAGAAGCACGAAGTTGAGTCATACTAAGGCGGCGCTCTGCACGTGCAATTTCTTGTTCTTCTGCAGTGCTTTCATTCAGAATGTTTACGGCTTTGCCGAGAAAGATTTGATGGTCTTGGTCGCGGCATTGTATTTTTATTGATGATAAATGGCACAGCAATACAATATTAGAAATTTTGAAGTTGAAGGTTTTTTATTAGAAACTTTAAACCAGCAGAGAGTATTTATATTCTTTGCTTTAAACGATTGCTTCAACTGGTTAGTATATCTTGGACACCAATGACTGAAGGTGAAGGAAAACATCTTGAGGAAACCTGAACTTTAAGTCTGAAATTACCAACCCGCATTGAACAAGCGTGGTGATTACGCTCAATCCTTCTCTGTATGAGTGGGACGATAAAAAAGGTTGATTGATGATGATGATTCATCATTAACAAATCATCATAATACATGAAAGAAGTTTTATTATGCATAGTTTGTGGACGTGCAAGGTACGAAGCTGTATGAAGCTAATTCATTCCCACGGGATCGACGGGAACGGGATAAAAGGTATCCTATGTTCTTTTCCTAGTTTTTAGCTACCTCCCTACCAATTTTCAGCCAAATCTATGGAGCCGTTCTTGAGTTATAAGTGGAGTAACTAACACGACTTTCTTTTATATATATAGATGTTTTTTCAGATTTCTTAAGGGTAAATTTTATAATGGTACCGATCACGAGGTACCGACTTCATTTCAGTGCCTCAAGATATTTTCAGAAAATGATAGCTGGTTTAAAATGTAAAACTTTTCAGTACATGCTCATTAAAATTTGACTTGTTTCTAAGACCCTGAAGCATGTTTGTTTATTCCTTTAATTAATATTACCTTCAAAATGTTTTAATATCAGTATTTAATCTAAATAGCATTGGACTTAGTGCTAATCCGGTCGATAATCCTTCGAAGCCGAAGTTCAAACAATGATTAAACAGCCACGATCAAGAGAATTGAAATAAATTAAGGGTTCATGGTTGCGGTGAGCGAGATATATAACTTCATCTGAACTTTAATGCTATCCAATCCATTCACAATTGTTACTATGTACCTTTTGGTACTTGGAAGCTATTGAACAAACGGTTTATTTTAGATACATGTTATTAATTTCTTCGCATGATACATGTTATACAAAACGCTCAATTTTTTATCGAAATATTGTCTGTAACATTGTTTAAAGTAACTAATTTAGATAAAGTTTTCATATTCTTGTTAATTTTGAACATACCTATTTGTGTAGAAGTTACCTACCTATATGAAGATTTGAATGAAGACCGTAATCTTTTACTACTCCCATTCTCTGCCCAATGAATCAGAAATGATTTGGATTAATTTTTTAATTTTCTACTTTGTCGACAGTGAAAGTTTGCTTAGTAATATCATACCTACATTAAATTCAAAGAACAAATTAAACTCAAATATTAAATAGATCATTAAAGTTCACTAGTAGGTGTTGTTGTCACTTTTATCTGCTGCTAGCTACTTACTAGCGATAAGCAAAGACGAATAAAAACGAAAGTTCCTCGGTGGTAGGCCATAATATCGGCTGCCGGCGGAAGTTACCACCCATCAAACAAAGTCTTGCCGCCAAGAGATTCGTCGTGTTCCGGCATGATGTCTGGTGAAGCCGTACGGAAGACGGATCTGAGCAGTTGCGTTGCGAAGTGTGCCGGGGGTACGATGCGTCAAATTAATGTTGTTGTATCAGGATTTTGGTCGTGGCTGGTCTCCAGATCATTCTCCCTCTGGCACAGCATCGTTGGTCGTGTTGGTCTTGGTTTTAACATGGCATCACCTCGTTCAACTGCCGTCATCCTTCCTATTCCTAAGATTTTTAAGTGAATAGGCTTAATAAACTAGTGCGCTTTACCATCAACGATTGCCTCACTGCTTACCATCAAGCGGGATTGCAGTCAAGAACTTTTTTTTTTTAAAAAAACTACATTTATAAATGTCACGAAATGAAATAATCATCGAATATTTTAGACAAATGGGTCACATTCGTGTGTGATGTGTATCTGACCGCGACCGTATACTGTCAATTTCTTAGTAAACTTAGCAATATGCCTGGACCTGCTGGGTATACAACATAATTTTTTGTTTATGCGAAACCCGAAACACGTGTCCAGCATTTTAAAGTAAAGAATCTAAGTACAAAATTTCAAAAAGATACAATGAAAAACCACAAAGTTATGAGCTTGCAGTTCTGCATGGTTGTCCCCAACAAAAATATGCTCAAAGACCTCTGGCGTCAGCTGTTGCGCGCGCGATTACTATGATCTGTCGTAAAATTGCGCGCGCTCGCTCGGTATCCACACTGCAACAATTTCTAAATGTATTGGGAAAAAATATAACTTGGTGTAATAATGATTGGAATTGATTCAGTTGCTTATTCCGAATAAACAATATTCAGGTATCGCATAAACAAAAACTAACGTTGTATAAAGAGCTCCATTTGTCGCTCATCGACACGGTTACACACTTCGCTCAAGCGTTCGTTACTACTACAATGTACAAACATAACATTATATACACTCTAATGCTGACCCTGCTAATTATATCCCTCGAGGGTAATCTCACGCGGACACTACAATATTGGGTTTATAAACAAGTTTGTTCTACGAGTATTCTTGATACAGGAAATTGAAAGTCCTCCCCAGATTTATAATGATATTTTCAGTGCAGGCTACTGAAGCAACGTAGGATTCAGTTTAAAGAAAGAGGAAATTGGTAATTTTCTTGAACATTTTCATTCATTATCTTCGTCTCCTTGTTGCTTAAGTTCTTTATCTTTTGGTTTGCGTGACATTATAGACATTGGCCCCGAGTCTCTAGTTCAGAAAATAACTAAAATATTAAGTTTAATGCGTCTATTAATATCTATTTTATAGATCTCAATAAATGGACAGAGGATAAAGTATTAGTCTAGTCCTGTCAAATTAAAATACCCTATAGGCAGTTTAGACCCGATTGAAAGCATGGCTACAAAAAATACATCATTTAACATCAGACACAAACAAAATTTGACAGGTCTAAATTAATATTAATCTTCTGTCCTTTTCATAATGAAATAGAAAAATATGCACTGAACATAAATTTAGTTTAATTTGTGAACATGAAATTCGGGGCCATTATCTCCTCCCGCATCCAGCGGCTTCCTGTGACCTTCACCAGGTCGTCGGTCCACCTTGTCGGGGGCCTACCAACGCTGCGCTCCTACTTATCAAAAATATAGACAGATAGAGATGCACAACGCAAAATCTAAACCGATGGCTTAAGAAGCTTGACATTTTGCACATAAGTTCCTTTAATAACCAAAATTAACAATAAGGGCGATTTTTTTAAAATTACATCCCCAAAAAGTTAAATTAAGTTATGAAAGTTTTTTTGTGGCGGTGATCGGCGGCGAGCTCTTGCGTCCGAACCTTGGTCCAGGTTGAGAATGCATAGCAAGCCGTCACCTCCTTCTGCGAAGCAGTGATGCTGGCAAAGGAGGAAGCGGAGCGGGAATCCCAGCGCCCTCACGCCACTAGCCGCCGTAGGAGACGCCCTGGTCGGCAGACGACATCGAACTCCCGGCCAACATAGGCGCGGGCCTGCGGGCAGTGAGCAGTGAGCAGCTCGCCGCCCGGTAAGAACCAGGCCCGTCGACGGCGCGTGGTGTTTCACGCGCGCCTCAAAGAGATGTCAGCACATCGTGACGGGGTAAAAGAAACCGTGGCCCTGGCACATAGGCAAGTAAAGAAATACGTGTGGGTTTTAGTCAGTAAAAGTCTGACACGTCCTTCCGCTCAGCCCAGAGCGGGAGAGGTCATTTGATGATTTCCCAACTCAAAAAAAAAAAGAAAGGTATGAAAGTTTGTATGTAAGTCCGTAATTTTTGTCCATGTCTAACCCACCGGGCACACGCTTTGCATAACTATAATAGCGATGGTATACTCCAAGGAATACTAATGGCATCTTCCATATATCGTATACTTACCTCGAAGAACCGTGCAAGTGAAGAGATCGTTAGCGCGATATTTCGCACACAATATCCTTGAAGCTATACAGGCTGTCGTGTTCAATTCGCGCGACTTACTACGTATAATCCGTTGCGAATGCTGTAGAGCATGTAAACGAGGTAGGTACACTTCTTACTTTATCTATTCCACTTCGGTCGGTCATGTAGAAGAGCTTCGCTGGAATCACGTCGATCTATTTTGTTTTGGCTATCGCTAACCGACTTTTCGTCCCGAGGGCTACCACGTGTTTTCTTTTCTATTTTGTTTCTAGTTACGTATCCATAGACCAAAGGGGCAGTTACATACATAAACGATACATGCATTATATAACATAACCAGCCTATAATATTCCAACTTCTGAGTCACTCTCTCGGTGAGAGGAAGCAGGCCCAATGCAACCCGCATTGGGCCTGCTTCCTCTCAGATATCACATACCCTCGATGTTTTGCTCCATGATGACATGAAGGTTTCTTCACGATGTTTTCCTTCACCGTTTTGAGAGCAGTGGTGATTAAATAGTTTACATTAAGTAAAGCGCCTGACGGGGTCAGAACCTAAGATCAACAACTTGTAAATCGCGGCCAATACTCCAAAACACACACATATCATAAATACCTATATAGTATAGGTATACCTACAATATGTAAAGAAAACCCTGTCCGACCCATAAGGATAATAAAGGTTAGGTAAACACATGACCAAATATAATATAAAATTTTACGTAATCATCATAGTAACAATAATAATGAATTTTGAAATAAACTTTTTTTCCCGCGAATTAATTCCAACTTCCCTGAAATTTGGTATTTTTTAAAAAGTGACAACACCATTTTGACGGTATTATTACAAGCGATGCGACCACGTGTCGCGTGCCCTGCCCCCGTCGCCAACGGAAGGGTTGCCTACCGCACATGTATTAAGTTACCTATGTAGTTATTTTTTTAGGGGGATTTTTTTTAAGTTTAGCCTGGCTTTGTATCCATTAGTAGAATTAGTTATCGATACCTAACAATACCTTCACGGATCGGACAGGGTTTTCTTTACATATTGTATAGATATAGTTTATTCTTGAAGAAACTGTATGTATCGTTTCTAGTATGGGAAAGTGATTTAGATAAGGCCTGCCTATGGGAAATTTGATTTACAGGGTCCAATGGAGCGCTAAATATATACGGTATTGGACCGGGAACGATCCAAGCCAACGATGGATGGTAGGGGCGTACGCTCAAGTAGCTCCCAGGGTGATTCCGATGGCCCACCTCATTTTTTATTTTAAAGAAACGTGATGCATATTAGACGAAAGCTTTACACACAGCTTTCGTCGTTTCGTCGTTTGAGTAAAGCCCACTTAAATTGAACATAGATATTTAAAATAAAACTGTCAAACAAGGCAAACTAATGTAGTGTATCAATTTGTTAAAAAATACAATGTTTAGTTAGTTTATCATATACAGTATGTTACAAAAACCCTGTCCGACCCGTGAAGGTGTTGTTAGGTATCGTTAGCTGATTCTACTAATGCGTACATAACCTGGCTAAACTAAAAAAAAAAAATACCCCCTTAAAAATAAATAACTTAAATAAAATAAATAAGTAATTTCATGGCAACACAGGCACAGGCCATGACCTCAGTTGACCTCATGCATGTAGGTATTGGTAGTCTAACCACGTTTATCGACTCTAGAAAGAAACAATGATACCTACTTACGCAGCTCGTGAAAAGAACTTTTTTTTAAGTAGGAAGGTCGTCTGACCCTCCGAATGTATCTTCGAATTTCATTCGATGAGCACAATGGCTGTGGCGGAAATGTTGTTCCATATTTCGTTCACTAAGAACGATACCGGCACCGTCCCACGAGATTAGCACGGTGTTTCACAACGTTAGTCCACTCCTACCAATCCACTGCTCGCCGAACTGATAGTGGAGGTACTCACGTACAGGTCGGCAAAAATATGATGGGGCACCGTCATGCTGGAACCACATTGACCAAGAAGTAGTCACATCCGAATCGTTCAACACCTGATCACAACACAACACAATTGCATTTTTACTAGGTACCTTCCATCAGCAGGTTACATTACGTTAGAAAACTATTATGATCACACAATAAACGATACGTCTACACGGACTCAATGTCTACGCGAAACTAATAAATTTAAAATAAAAATGATTTTTATTTCATAAAAATAGGTACTCTAACTGCACGGCGGTGCCCTTTGACTAGAGGTGTGAAAGTATTCAAAATATTTCTCGTATCGATTTTTGGTATCAATTTTGTATTTCAGAATTTCACGCATCGATTCAACATCGCATGGCATTCTTTAGATTTTAGAACTTTCACATAACTTAAATCAGGTGAACTTAAATGCTTTAAATTGTTTAAAATATTCTCCTAAAATCGTATTTCATAAGACCTTTCTAGTTCCTATTTACTAATAATAGGTACTTGTGTTACAATATTGTTATGAATAATTAATCGATAATCAAAAAAAGTACTTTTACCATTAGGTAATCTGCGTTTTTACAACAAATCATTCGAGCAGTTAGTATCGACAAAAACAAAACGATATTACGTAAAAACTAGTACAGCTCTAATTATTCCTTTGCGCGTCGGCGGCTAGACACACTGACGCCGCCGACAGTTTCAAGGTCTAAAATGGTGTTTACACTTTTTTAAATTTCCCGAATTTTGGGGAAGTTACAGTAAATTCGCTGGTAAAAAAGATTATTTCAAAATTCATTAGTATTGTTACTATGATGATTATGCAAAATTTTATATTTTATTTGGTCATTTGTTTACCTAACCCTTATTATCCTTGTGGGTCGGACAGGGTTTTCGTAACATACTGTATATCATACACAGCCTTAATTAGTTTTTGGGTTGCGCTAAAGCTAAAGACTAATTAAGGCCAGTATTTAAGACTTTCTTTTTCTCAAAATACTTTTCTCCACACTAGAAATTAATTACTCCTGTATTGTGGGTGCATTTACAAGAATTTAAACTAACTTACATAAACAGAGAGACTCGGGAAAACTACTTGTAGGTCATACAGATATTTGTTCCGTACTGTTACCGAACCCGCAACACACAGCGCAGCAGTCGATCGCACAACTACTACACCAACCGTGTCGTAAATATGATAAACATCAGAATCAGTTGAATTTCAAACGCTCGTGAGAGCGTTATCTTTGTGTCTTTTGTTGAGGGACAAACATGGTTCAAACACGGGCTGGGTCAAAGAGAGCTTCGCAATCACATTGCTTTGATATTTACCTGTGAAGAACATGTAAACTAAGTTTTATAAACATGAGCTAGGGGCATATTGTATCCTTACGTCAGACGAGGTTAAATATTATTCTGAAGAAATGGTAGCCAGAAAATAAAAAATATGCATTTTTTATATAACTCACTATACAAACTAAATAAGTATAACCTCAAAGATAAATTAAATAATTGGTTGATGTTGTTGAGTTATGACGAAACTGAGAAACTTATTGAAATAGCAAAATGAAAAAGATTAGTGTCTGAATTTTGCAGAACTGCTATTTTTATATTTAAATTGTAAACTATAAATAAAATAAAAAAGGCGATGATATGTATACATATATTGACATTTAAAACGGCTGACCGCCGACTACCCAAGATACGAGCATGTCTCAGTTTGGGAGTCGTTTGTCTTAAATTTATTTGCCCCTGTACATTTTACCTTACCAAAATATATGTAACTCTTTCTTTCTTTAAGTCGCCCTTATTGGGTATAATAGACTGATACCGTCGTATACAATAAACGAAATGTACAATAGTTCTAGCCTTAACATTTGAGTCTGTATAGTCCAGTCACTTTATTCAAAAAAAAAGGGGCCAATTTCGGAATTTGAGATAATAAGCTGGAAACTCGTATACAGGTTAATTTTGGCGTTCTAAAAGTTGTCTGAAAAGTCTCATATTATCTCGTGTTTGCGTCGAAAGTTATTCGAGGTTAAAGGTCACGAAAATCGTTTTTTTGCAATTATCTCCGTTATAGCTCCAATGATGTTAGCATTTCTTATTAAAGTTGTAGATCATAAAATTTGCGACAAATTTTGTTCTAAACATTTTTTATAAAGTCAACCGTTTTTGAGATAGAGATTGGAGAGCACCCAGCACTCAGGCATTATACTGTAATACAAGGTCAACCGTGAATCTCGGTGAATAATACCTTGTATATGGTTACTAAGTCATAGTAGCGAACATCACGAATCACAGTAGCGAACGCGGCCGCTGCGCAAGGAGGCGCGCAGTGCAAATATTTGTATGGATGAATATGAATATTTGCAGTGGTCTGGTCGTGCCTCGGAAAGCACGTTAAGCCGTTTGTCCTGGTTGCCATACGAACATCTAATGGCAGTCGTTACGGATTATTGGAGCCCTCAAAAGTCCAACAATTGGTCAACTGCAATGCTTGTTTGCAATGGTTGTGGAGGTCAGACGACAATCGCTTCACTGAAAATATCGAAGTTTAGCCAAATGAGCAGTTAGACTGGTAAAGCGGACCCCAGACTCCAAAGCTGAATAAATATAGGTTAAAAATCTATAAAAACATGCTTTTAAAGAATGTCAAACTAAAAAGTTAAAAATAATTTTAAAACTTAATTTATGACAATAGTAAACATAAAACAATACTACTACAATGAGAAAAAAGCGTGAGGCGCTTTGTGCCAAAATTTTTGTATATTAAGCGCCTCACGCTTTTTTTACTGCATTTCTATAATGGTTAGGTTCACAATTCAATAACTACAAACATGTGCGTAATTCGATCGAATCAGGAATGAGGAGATCCGCAGAAGAACGAGAGTAACCGACATAGCCCGAAGAATTGCAACACTGAAGTGGCAATGAGCTGGACACATTGCCCGTAGGACCGATGCCCGATGGGGCCGACGGGGTCTCGAGTGGCGACCACGCACCGGAAGACGTAGCGTGGGTAGGCCCCCGACAAGGTGGACCGACGACCTGGTGAAGGTCGCGGGAAACCGCTGGATGCGGGAGGCGCAGGACCGGTCGTCGTGGAGAACCTTGGGGGAGGCCTATGTCCAGCAGTGGACGTCTTTCGGCTGAAATGATGATGATGATGATGATGTGCGTAATTAACCCCCCACTGACCACTGAACGGTAACTACCCGTACCACATTCAAGACAACTGTAGCTTCAAATTGATTGTTCAGCCTTTCCTTACATTTAAAGATAAAATGATTTTAAAGATAGTTATACAGATAGTTTATACTATCTGTTTGTCAAATGTCAACTAGGAATAATATATATGATATTTTTATCCTGATATTTCCGGGTGATCAAAACTTACGCAGGAAACAGCTAGGAAACCGCAGGGAGCAGTTAGTTAAGTAATAAATAAGTAACATAAAATATTTATAGACTTATGTTTGTATTCTATATGGGTAGTGAAGTATGGGTACTGATTAAGGCTTCTCCGCTCTCGAATGTTTGTAAACTTTTAGAATTTTTTTATGACATCTGAGAATTATAAGTTAAGTATGCCACTTATCTAATACGGAAAAATAGTTATTTGAGTATATTGTATAATTGTTTGTTTTGTTCTTAGAAGCCTAGAAGCCACAGATATTCCCCCTTATTCATAAACGCTGCTTAAAGTTAACTGTGATTAGCGATTATTTAACCATTCAATATTGACCTTTTAACGTCACTTAACTTAAATAATCCTTTATGAATATACACCATACTGTTTAAGGGGCTTATTCATAAACGAAGATTAAAGTTAAGTGACGTGCAAACGTCTAAAATGTATGGTTAAAGAATCGCTAATCACTAGTTAACTTTAAACATCTTTTATGAATAAGGGGGAATATGTTTTAAGAGCTGCGAGTATAAGAATCTAAATAATATGCGTAAAGTCCTCTCAGAACGAGGGAAAAAGATACTTTTTTATATTATCTCTCTTCTTATAAAAAACCAAAACTAAAATAAAAGGTGAAGATTCAAATTGCGTAAAAGCGAGTCTTTCCGATTTTCTCGGAATACATAAAATCGGATTGAAGTTATATTCGGAAATAATTTCATACTATTAGATGGAAAATTATTACGTAATTTTAATCACACCTTCCTTCGATTCGTTTAAGTAACAGACGCTCGTGTTAGGTAACACGCGTATAATCTGAATAAATCCGATACTGATCATAATACATTTCCTTACGGCATTGAAAAATCCTGTCAATAAATTCTGGAAAGATCGATAAGCTCGCTGTCTTAGCTGTGATTTACTACACCTCGTTTAATCCATCTTTGTTAAGTCGTTTTTAAGTGACTGTCAGCTCCCTTCGGCACGAGTAATTAATTAATCTTAATAAATGTAATGAAATGCTTTAATTTTGCTAAACCAACCGATGATGTAGCGAGTTTCAATATGCTTCTATTTTAATTTGGCCGTTATAAGTTTCGGTACGAATATTTCTTATTCTCTTTGAAAGTGGCTGCATTTGTGATAAGAATGTTAAAATAAAAGTTGTAAGCAGGATATTGGTGTTATGTTTTTAGATTGTATACTGCCCCAATATGCAACACTACTAAATATAAGTATAAGCACAAATTGCAAGGTATGGAGAGCAAAAGTAAAAATATGTAAAAAAATATTTCTGTTTCGAATGCAAAAGCATTCATCTGGCTATTTATTATTCAACCGGCTGCCTGGTAGTTTTATATAAGCCAAAATGTAGATGTTTAAACTATATAACAAGTTGGTTTTTAGGCGTGCATTGAATAATATTTTCAATCCGAGCGAAGGGTGCACCGTCTCAGGAGTCTTTTAGGGTTCCGTAGTCAACTAGGAACCCTTATAGTTTCGGCAAGCCTGTCTGTCTGTTTGTCCGTCCGTGGATAATACTAGAACGCTGTAATTACGAAAATCACACCGAGAAAGTGCGTGTCGGACTTACGCACAAAGGGTTCCGTACCATTGATTTATGAAATAAAAGGATTTAAATTATTTGTATGAAAAATTACGCGGTAATAAGCGGTTTACGATTTACGAGGTATTAATAAAAACTACGTACTAGATCTCGTTCAAAACAATTTTCGTTCGTAGTTTTTATAGTAATGTACATCATATGTTTTTTATTTTTTTTATTTTTCATTTTCTTATTTTAGAAGTTAGATGGGGGGACCAACTTTTTTATACTTTGGAAGCGTCTGTCACGCAAACTATTAGGTTTAGAAAAAAAAATATTTTGTGGAAAAAATGTTTATGGAACCCTAAAAAGTGGAAAAATATTTTATTAGGGTACCCCCGTACCAAATTGGAGAGTGCTTTTTTTTTAATTTCCACACTAACGTGTGATATATTGTTGGATAAGTATACAAAAATTATTAGAGGTTTGCTTGAACCATTGTTTGTTATTGTTAACATTTTCGGAAAGAATCGCTCACAAAGTAAAAATAAATGTGTCTTTTGAACTAGGTATACGTTTAAAAATATGTAGTATACAGTATATAATATATCATAAGTTTAAAGACTTTCTATTAAAATTATTTTGAACATGATGGGTTAAATAGTTTTTCAAAAAATTAGCTCCTTACATATGAAATTGGCGTTTAAAAGTATGGGAGGAATAAATTGTTTATTTTTTTAATCTATACTAATATATAAAGCTGAAGAGTTTGTATGTTTGAACGCGCTAATCTCAGACACTACGGGTCCGATTTGAAAATTTGTTTTTGCGTTGGATAGCCGACTAATTCAGAAAGGCTTTAGGATATACAACATTACGCTGCGACCAATAGGAGCGGAGCATAACTAACTTCTCGCGAACGAAGTCGCTAGCGGCCGCTAGTATAATATATTTATTTAATCGAAGTATGATCCATTGCTATCTATGCACTTCTGCCATCTCATAGGTAATGAAATGAAATGAAATCGTTTATTAAGCAAGTAGGATTACTGATCACTTTTACACGTCATATGTTTTTTTTTTTTACTAGATGAAGCCGGCATTTCCTAACTGACTACCTCTGAGAAGAAATAGCCGAAACAAACTCAGCGATCATCGTCTTTTTTTAAGTCCAGACATTAAAAATGAAAATGTTTACAATAATTTACGTTATAATTACGCATATTGCTTAATAACAATACTTAGCAGAGCGAGCAACTCAGTCCCAAGATTTTATGTCTTCTAAATAATCTGAGATTTTATAATACCCCTTTTTGCAAAGTTTGGCCTTTACATAGTTTTTATATCGTTTAATGGGTAAGTTTCGAATGTCCATGGGAAGCTTGTTGTAAAAGTGTATACATTGACCCATGAACGAGGTAGTCCGTTTATGCCTTTTCTAAAAAAATTATTAGGACCAGAATCAATAAAATCTTTGAAGGCGGTTTGGACTGCCTCATCGGAGTTGAATTTTTTCCCTGCAAAAAGTTATCCAAATTTGTAAAAAAAAGGTAGTCTGTTGGAGCAAGGTCCGGGGAGTACGGTGGATGTCTTAAACAGTCCAATTGAAGCTCCTCTAATTTGGTAGCAGTCTGTTGTGCAGCGTGTGGTCTCGTGTTGTCCCGAAGCAGCAGTGGCCTTGTGCGATTGACCAGTCTCGGTTGTTTAGCCGCTAGTTTATCCATCATCATGTGGAGCTGCTCACAGTAGAGATCTGCAGTAATCGTCTGGCTAGATTTAAGGAAGCTGTAGTGCACCACACCGGCACTAGTCCACCAAACGCTGACCAATAACTTTTTTCTAGTAAATTTTCTCTTGGGGCCAAATTTGGATGCTTCACCGGGGTTCAGCCATTGAGATGTGCGCTTCCTATTGTCCTTCTGATCTTGTCTGGTTAATCGAACATCGGCACTTCGACAAACATGGCCAGCCCACTGCCACTTCAGTTTGCTTACTCTGCAAACTATGCCAGTAATCCAGATTGGGCGTATACACAAATTAAAAGTCGTTCTCCGCGCTATGTTGCGAGCTATGCTCAAAGAATAAAAATAATAATAAATACTTTATTGATGTAAGTGCTTACAATGTTACCTACTTAATATCTTGCTAAAATTAATATTAATTAAAGACGCACAAACTTTTGCATGTGTAATAATTATTATCAGCTTCCAAATGGCAGGAGAACACTGACTCCTGAGTCACAGGTAATTCCTAGCTCCTAAATTATAAATGTAAAAATCATTATCTATACTTACTAATATATAAAGCTGAAGAGTTTGTTTGTTTGAACGCGCTAATCGCAGAAAGTACTGGTTCGATTTGAAAAAATCTTTCTGCGTTTGATAGCCCATTAACCCAGAAGGCTTTTAGGCTATAACATCACGCTGCGACCAATAGGAGCGGAGCATAATAACAAAATATACGCGAATGAAGTCGCGCGCGGCCGCTGGTCATAGATATAGGTAATTTATATGCATCATTATTTCTTAAATTACTAGCCATATGTAGTATTTCAACCATTTCACATTACGTCCCTTTCATTAGTTTTTTGCTTTAATTGGTTTATTGTTGTGATTTCCGTCTTTTGCATCTTATTATATTTTGATTTAATTACATAAAAAAGTGGAATACGTTTTGATTTTATCTTTTATTTTACATGATTTAACACAATAAGTCGTAACTTTTATTCATAAAGCACTACACATCAAGCTATGAATTCCCAGTTTTATCTGACCTCGCATTGTTTAGCTTTCTTATACAACCACAAGTCAGTTTATACTGGTTATTGCAGCTTAATGTGTAGCTGTGCGGCCAAGCCTTAGGTGGTGTTTATGTTAAATTCACAGAAAATGGACCTCACTCAGAAAAATCTTATAAATAATTATCATCTTTATTTTATTACTACTTAGGCGGCCGTTTCTTCTCATGAATACATCACTCAAGAAAGTTATTATTTTCTAGTGCTTTAAGCTCCAGTGCTAAAACTAAATCTCTAGTAAGTAGGTGACTAAAACATAAATATTTAAGTCGGAGCTTAGTAAGTAATGGCTTGTTGCTTATATTATAAACATAGACACTAACATTATTATAATGTGTTTCCCGCAATCCTTACTAACATTATAAATCGGAAAGCGAGTTTGTTTGTTTGTTCAGCTTTCACGCCGTAACTACTAAACCGATTGCTTTGAAATTTTGCCGACGTAAAGTTAGAAGTCCGGATTAAATAATAGGGTACTATTTATTCCGGAAAAATTTGATAATCCCGAGGGATAACAAAAATCAGTCGTGGTGGCCTAGTGGTTAAAACACCAGCCTCTCAAGTATGAATGCGCGAGTTCGATTCCAGGTCAGGCAAGTACCAATGTAACTGTTCTAAAGTTGTATGTTCTTTCTAAGTATATCTTGGACATCAATGACTGAAGATGAAGGAAAACATCTTGAGGAAACCTGGACTTTAAGTCTGAAATCGCCAACTCGCATTGAGCAAGCGTGGTGATTACGCTCAATCCTTCTCTGTATGAGAATTGAGAGGAGACCTATGCCCAGTAGTGGGACCATAAAAAAAAAGGTTGATGATGAACAAAAATAGCGAATTCCCTGAGCGCGAAGTCGCGGCCGGAAAACTAGTATAATATAAAGCTTAACGAAACATTATAAATATTTATCGGGTGCCTCTGTGTCGCCTAGTCGAGAAATTTGATTTTCTTTCGAAAATTAGTGGAGATTCGCTGTAGTATGGAGCCGAGCTGTATCCACTGCTGGTGAGCGTCAAAATAGATAAAAAATAATTCTATCGCCTGTTATATTTCATGCCTGCTTCAGTGTAAATGCGAGGAAGTGGTTCGGCTGTCACCTTTCATTTTAAAGCTCTGCTTTGGTGCTTTAATTCTTTTCGAACGGGACGTTGAATTTGCTGATAATGGCGCCGATTCCCTTGTTTACAAACTAAATTTAAGTTCAATGTATCTTTTTCTTTATATTTAATTAAGAAAAGGACAGAAGATAAAATGTCAAATTAATAGTAATCAAACAATGTAAACATTGATGCATGTTGGCTTGGATGCGCGTGCGACAAACCACAAACCACAGACTATGTCAGGAAATGCTGAATTTCAAATCGGAACTAGATGTATGTCATTTTTGAGGATGATATTCTCGTAGTTTTTATATATCCCGTATTTTATTTTTTATATTTTTGTTTGTGTTTGTTTAAACTGTACTCTCACGATTTACAATTGGATTTACTTTTTATATCTTTTTATTATTACTTTTTTTATTTTTACTGTAATACCGGTTTGCTTTTAATTGTTTGTTGCATCGGGTGACGTCTGTACGTCGACGCCGGCTGTCGCTGAAAACCAGCGCTGGGCTCTGTTTTTGCATAGAGTCGCAGCATAATGCTGAGCGACAGCCGTTTTGCGTGGATGTGACGCATGTTTCCCTCAACTATTTCTTATTTTTTATGTTTTTGTAAACTCTTGCGTCATTTTTATTGCAAATAAACGTTTCTCTTTCTTCTTTTTTCTTTCAAATTAGTCTGCTCCGCGTAAATTGACGTATGTTTAGTCGCCATGTCTATAATCGCGTCTAAACTGTCTATGGAGTATCTTAATTTGACAGGATTCAATTAAAATGTTATCTTCTATCCTTTTCTTAATGAAATTGAAAGAAAAAGATGTATTTATCTTAAAATTAGTTTAGTTTCTCAACAAGAGAATCAGCGCCAATATCGGATATAGTTGATAATCATCATCTGAACAAACGATCAAGTGTCTCGACGCTCTCGTATATTTGTCTTGTTGTTTATTCACCCTAGACTCAATAAAGTATACGTAGACTAAGCATTGTCAGGGAACTTAATTGTTTAATCATATAGATACCATACGTCAATTAGCCCTATTGTAAGTAGCCATTTTATACTACCATTAATATGACAGCTGGCATTAAATATACACACGTACAATTTAGTTATTTAACTAGTTTCACAAATGATATCCCCGAGTTTACCCACTCAGTTATAGCAAGGCACATCTGTAATTACTACTCTTGAAAAATAATACAAGGAAAAGTTTAGTCGGCTTATTGAAGAAATAACTGATAAATAGGTCATATGAGCGGCTGTGGTTCTCGACAGCGGTACCCAATGGTCTGGAAAAGCATTGTTATTGCGTACACATTACGTAAAGGGAAAGCTTGTGTCTGATAATACCACAATCTATAAGTCCGATATGAAACTGTTGTTTATTCCTACACTACTGTTTTGCTTTATTGGCAACATTAATTACTTTGTGCTCTCCGACACTGTATTGTTAGCTTTGTAATTTAATGTGTACCTATCATGTTGGCTGCATCGACTTAGCGGTTAGACTAACCTAACAATTTTTTTTTACAAATTATAAACTAGTACTTGACCGCAATCCCGTCTGATGGTAAGCAGTGATGCAATCGTTGGTTAAGCGAGCTAGTTTATTAAGAGCCTATTCACTCTAGCCTTGAAGACACTGAAATTGTAGTTAGACGGAAACACCGCCGCTGGCAAATTGTTCCATGTATGCGGTATAAAAGAGGAGCCGAAATGCTTCGTCCGGATCGTAGTGGTATTAACAATTTAAGGGTAGAAACTCGTCTTTTCGTCTTGACGATGGAATAATCCGTCACTAAACAAGCAACACATTTGAAAAGTTTTTGAAAATGAATTTTAAGAACGCCAAAAAATTTTCTTAAATAATCACAAGTCAATAAATTAGTTTGTTAGGATAGTGAGTAATATTCCTTTATTTCATTTAATTAATTACTTATAACAGAAATACTTTTACATTTCAAATAATTCTTATAAATACAAAAATATAAAAAATAGCAGCCTATCGATATCGGGAAGATGGTCTAAGCTACCGCTGATCAGGGCTCCAGATAAAGGAACATCTTGACAATGCGGGCTGTATCCAGAAGTAGGTAGGTACCTTTCTCTGAATCAAGCTATTGGTCCAGCTGCCCAACGAGATATTGCCATTGTAGCGGCAGTAAGACCCGTCATGGAGGCATACATCGAGAGGCGTCATGGTGCCCTCAGATTCTAGATACCACGGCCTACGGACCACGGCTGCTTTGGGTAGTACTTGTGTGTCATCACTGTACGACTTGCCTGAAAGATACGGCCCAGCACACGTTGAAGGTGTGCCCAACTTGGGCAGGGTTGCGCCGTGACCTCATCGTAGCCGTCGCTTAATCGATGGTTGAGAGTGAGAGCGCATGGGACGGGCTTGCCTCCTTGCGAAGATGTCATGTCTGCAAAGGAGGTGAACGAGCGGGAGAGGGAAACCACATCCTCTCTACCGTCTTGCAGAAGACGCGCCGGGTAGCCGAAAAGGGTGCAAAACGATTTACGACCTCCATGAGAGGTAGCCTGCGGGCGATGGAAGACGGGCCTTCATTCAAACAGACCGGCCCAAGTTGGCACCGCTATGTGTCACCCGTGCCACTCGAGAGTGGGTATGACCGTTGCGAGATTGGTCGTATGGGGAGACTAGACCTGTTCAGAAACAGCGGGTCGTCGCCTGTCGACGGGTGAGATGAATGCTTATGTGAATGCCGCATCCCCAGCCATAGGTGGAGGTGAAATACCGCAGTGGTTTTAGCCGGTAAGAGTCCATACCCCTTCGTCACCCCCACGATGGAGCAAGTCCATGAGGAATTCCACCGCGAAACAAAAAAAAGGTGTTAGTCAAGGCTCTTCACTATTCCGTCATTGGCAGTCACGACTGTATGTGTTAAGGTTCACATCATACGGGACGGTAATGTTAACAATAATTGCTCGCCGTTCTGATGGATCCACCATCACTATATCAGATTTATTGGCAACAATAGTCCTATCAGTGATGATGGATCGATCCATCAAGTCATATTTCCATTTTCGAGAACTTGGTCGGGCATATAGCTGTGCGACTTGCATCAGCAAATCGTTTTGAAATACAAACTTATGGAATAATCCATCCGTCGTTCACGGATAATCCATCAGGATTAGCCTGGCTACGTCTATACAAATAATCTCTTCTAGCTAGACAAAAATAAATTAGGATGACTGGTGAACGTCTTCACACAAAATTTACCATTGTGCAATTAAATGGTTGGTTTGAATTCCAAAAAATGGTCAAGAATTAGTTGTAACGCTAAGCCAAATCCCGAAAATAGCATCTAAGTAATTTTAGAGATGTAAAGGTCCTTGGTGAGGATTACGCAACGAGTGTTTCTACAAGCAATCCTCGCCTGATTGTGTGTTTATGACCAAGAAAAAAGTGGAAGTCGAGGAAAGAGACGAAAACAAAGTTTAAATAACGCCAGATAAACAAATGAGGGCGAAATGTACCCTCATTTTGTTTATCAGAGGTTTTCAAGCCTCAAGCACTTTTTGTACAGGAAATTATTATTTATGGAACCAATTAACTAATGCTTCGATCTATAAAAACAAGTGTTTTTTTTTCTGTATAGTGGGTAGTGTCTTTTAATATTTATTATATTTTGTGAGATGTAAGTAATGTCCAACGACTGATAATGATAAAACTTTATTAGAACGTAATTCTGGCTACTCAGTACGAATAACGGGAAAGTTTAGGTGCTTAGAGTAATTTGTAAAAACTACTTCGTAAGTACCTACTTACGAAGTAGTTTAAGCTACCTATGTTAAATACTTTTTTTTTTGTTCCGGGATGGAAAATGCTCATGCATGTCCGCCGCCCTGGGGTGGGCGACGAAGTCTGTCAGACTCCTACTGACTAAAAACCACCCCGGTGTCTCTTCTGTCATGAGCGCGCGTGGAGCCGCGGGAGTCTAAATTCTTCCACGGCCCCACACCCTCGTGCTGGCCCGGTCTGTCCGGGCCTCGTCTCCTGCACGGGGTAGTGTGGTGTCAAACTACCCCGTGCATCGCCTCAGAGACGCGCGCCGACACTCACGCACGCCTACCTAGGTTAAATACCTTTCTTTTTTTTTTTTTGACGCTGTGGAAATGCCTTTACGCACTATACCCCGAAGGGCGTGTGTGGGACTCGCCCAGCCGAAGCCGGGAATACCCACTAAAACCACAGTGGCACATCGACATCGCCCGAGTGGCGGGGTCATGGGAAATAGCAATGCCTGCACTACCAATCCTCCGCCGGCGATTCCCACCTAAAAGGCGGGCCCACAGTGGTCCCTCCATACGGAGGGGCCGGGCTGAGTACGTCTTCTTGTGTGAGAAGACGCAGCAGCCAAGGGTTTTTTAGCGAGGTGTCCTTACCTCTTAGCCCCACTCGTTTGCACGGATGCAAACAGGGCCCCAGCTCCTCTCAATGAGGAGACCGGGTTGCTCGACGGTGACCCGGAGTTCGGGTCACGTCAGCCACCTGGAGTGGTGACCGACCCGCTGCACGTGTGACCGCCGAAGCCGTCCTCACTTCTGGTTTTAGTCCGCGCCGGTAAACCGGTAACCCCCATATCTGGGAGCCGTTCCCCTATCCGCCACCTGGGGACGCGTCCGATGGCAGGCCAGAAACTGCACACGGAACCTAGGTTAAATACCTACACTAAGTAGGTACAACGGTACGGACGGTAGCAGGTCAAGCTACCCGAAACTGTCATATTTCCCGATCAATCTTGAGCCATACACTGGAAGATCTAACAAAGAAATCTGACAGATTGTAGTAGCTTGATGTGCTGCTGTCTGTACATCGTACGTCACATTGGCACCGATTTCCTTGTTCATAAACTAAAATAAAGTTCAATGCATCTTTTACTTTCTATTTTATTAAGAAAAGGACAGCAGATAAATATGTGCTAAATATTTATTTTATGTACAGAAGTTGAAGCGGGTTGAAAGCGACCAAATACTGCAGTGTCTCAAGACAAAAGTCTTCGACCAGTGTGTGTTGCCAGTGATGACTTATGGCATTGAGACGTGGTCGCTAACAATGGGCCTTATAAGAAGGCTCAAAGTCACTCAAAGGGCAATGGAGAGGGCTATGCTTGGGGTTTCACTGCGCGATCGAATCAGAAATGTGGAGATCCGCAGAAGAACGAGAGTAACCGACATACCCCGAAGAATTGCAACACTAAAGTGGCAGTGGGCTGGACACATTGCCCGTAGGACCGATGCCCGATGGGGCCGACGGGTTCTCGAGTGGCGACCACTCACCGGAAGACGTAGCGTGGGTAGGCCCCCGACAAGGTGGACCGACGACCTGGTGAAGGTCGCGGGAAACCGCTGGATGCGGGAGGCGCAGGACCGGTCGTCGTGGAGATCTTTGGCGGAGGCCTATGTCCAGCGGTGGACGTCTTTCGGCTGAAATGATGATGTTGATTATGAAATACTGCAATTATATAAAATACTAGCGATCCGCCTCCTGCGCGATCCTGATACTAAATTAATACACTACAAAAAAACTGCAAACGTTGTATATAAAAATGTCGATACTGCCGCAAACGCTACGTCCCGCAATTTTTGAATCTGTAATATCTTCGAAAATATTCATATAAATCATATGCTGGTAGGCCACAGAGACCTATATTAAACCAACAATGTATTTAAGTTATTTAATTGGATAAGAAGTAATGCTGTATTAGTTAAAATCGCTTCGAAAATTAGAAATTATTTGTCATAAAAAGTAAATGCCAAAAAAAAAATTATTTTGGGATATCCATAAGAGATGGATATATAGCGTCGTGGAGTTTTCTGTACACCTTTTCAATGTGTACAATACTCAGTACATTATTTTGATAAATCTCGCAGGGTTCAGCCTGCGTTTGCAATGTTATCGGAAAAATGTAATTATTTACGACATCACATTATAAACCTCAAAAATAACAGTATTTCACCACTATTTAATGTATGTTATTGTATGTACATAGAAACCTTCCTCTTTAATCACTCTATCTATTAAAAAACCAATTCAGATTCGATTCAATTCAGATTCGATCAAAATCTGATTCAGAGATCCGAGATCAGTTTTAAAAATTTAAGCATACATAGGGACATAGGGAGAGAGAAAACGACTTTGTTTTATACTATTTAGTGATGTAACAACGTTGATAATACTGACACCGTCATAATTATATGTAAATCTCTAAAAATATAGCGCTTGTTAATTTTATTGTGTTAGTAACATCTGTTGGGTCCGCTCGAAAATATGTGAGAAATATTAAATGAGGTAATTCCAAGTGTACACAAACGATTACCTTGCTAATTGTTCTGGAATTTCGGCCGTGAGAAGTGAGCATCCGCTTTGTTGATCCCTTCGACCCCATCTCCTGTCTGGTCCAGTTTTCATTATATTAAAGGATTGGTGGTCCAATTAGGGGGAGTTATCGTGGCATCAGCCTCGGAGCTCCGAACAACAACAAGATTACTATCTCCGCTCGGTTCATGTTGCGACGAACCGTCTCGTTTAATATTTTATTGCCTAAAATTACAAACCTGAATTTATTAAAGGTGTCAGTTTTCAGTAGGATAAGTAAGTTTACCTTCTTATTGTGTTTTCAAAGAAAGGCACGGAAATACGATTCACTGTCCCGATTCTTCATGACTCACAATTTAATAAAAAAAAGTAAGGTTTTGTAATTAAGTAGAAATACAGTAGCTTTTTACTTGACAGCCTCCGTGGCGTAGCGGTCAATCACTTAACCACTACGCCAACTGTGCCGTCATTAAATCATTGCCAATCTATCTATATATAATATATAAAGCTGAAGAGTCTGTTTGTTTGTTTGAACGCGCTAATCTCAGGGACTACTGGTCCGATTTGGAAATTTTTTTTTTGCGTTGGATAGCCCATCAATCCAGGAAAGCTTTAGGCTATATAACATCACGCTTCGATTAATAGGAGCGGAGCATATAAGAATATATCAAAACCTACACGGGTGAAACCGCGGCGCGCAGCTAGTATCTAATAATAAACAAAATTGAGTCTGCAGGAAATTAATACACTAAAACTAACACGAAGGCTTAATGAAGTTTTAGGAAGGATGGATGTATGTTAATCTTTCACGCAAAAACTACTGAATGAATTTGGTTTTTTGTACTGATAGTTACCAGGATTTATAAGGTATCGAAACTTATCAGGGTGAAACAGCGGGGCGTTACTAGTTATTTATAATAATACACAGCAAAACTTTTATTAAAACATTAACTGAGTACTTCATGAGTTTTTCTTTCGCGTTCTAGGTTATTGCCAGAGAATAACTTTTACGGTGTCGTGGTGAACTAGTGGTTAAAACACCAGCCTCTCAATTATGAGTGCGCGGGTTCGATTCCAGGTCATTCAAGTACCAATGTAACTTCTCTAAAGTTATATGTACTTTCTAAGTATATCTTGGATACCAATTACTGAAGGTGAAGGAAAACATCTTGAGGAAACCTGGACTTTTAGTTTTAAATCGCCAACCAATCGAAAGCAAGCGTGATGATTACGCTCAATCCTTCTCTGTATGAGAGGAGACCTGTGCCCAGCAGTGGGACGAAAAAACGTTGATGATGATGATGATGCTGAACTATTACGTACAAATGTTAAGTATGTTTTTATTGTTTAAACAAAGGCTTCTTAAACTTAGTTAATTTATTATCGAAGTCTTTCATTGTAATAACGTTAGGTTTATGGATTAGGTCACTTGTCAGAATTATTATTTCTACAAGTTGGAAGTTAAGCTATTGCCCCCAGCTATAATTCGTAGATCATATTTCAGTGATGCAATCGTTGATAGAAAAGCGCGCTCGTTTATTAAGAGGCTATTCACTCTAGCCTTGAAGACACTCAAAATGTAGTCCCTCGATGTACAGTAGGGGTCAAAAGTGGAGTACCACTTTTGACACTTATTGTTAAGTAGTGCAATAAAGTTCAAAAGTGGTAATGCACTTTTGACCCTTCGTTCGGATCGCTGTGGAGTCAACAACGTAAGGGTGGAAACTCGCCGTACGAAGAGTCGTCCGATGACAGTCGTCAGTCAGACAGTTCGTAAGTCCGAAAGTCGATCACCAGTCTTATCAAAGGGTTGTGGAGGTGTGGGTTGTGGAGGTGTGGGTTGTGGAGGTGTTGTGTTGTTGGTGGGTTGTGGAGGTCAGATAGGTAGTCGCTTATAGAATACATGTATTCTATTATTATTAGCGAATTAATTATTTTTGCTTTATAATCTTATTGGTCGTGGTGGTCTAATGGTTAAAACACCAGCCTCTCAAGTATGAAACCTGGACTTTAAGTCTGAAATTGCCAACCCGCATTGAGCAAGCGTGGTGATTAGGCTCAATCCTTCTCTGTATGAGAGGAGACCTGTGCCCAGCAGTGGGACGATAAAAAGATTGATGATGATGATGATGAATCTTATTGGGTTATAAAAGTATAGCAATTATGACCGGTTTAAAGTGAAAAAAACTGCATATAATTTTTTTTAATCAGGAAAAACACCGACGAAAAATTCCACCACTGGGGGGTTCAGAATCATGTACTGGATCCATGGTACTCGTTTGTGCGTCGATGTTAGATACACCCTTTATATGTTTTCAAATATACAGTGCATGGATACACAGGCAAATCAAAGTCCTAGGTGTCCTCTATTCAAGTTTCTGGTTCCCGCACGGAACAAATATGTGTATGAGTTACAAGTAAAGAATTCAAGTTATTTGTATGAAAGATTACGCGGTAATAAGCGGTTTACGATTTACAAGGTATTAAAAAAAAAACTGGATCTCGTTCAAAACAATTTTTGTTGGTAGCTTTTGTAGTAATATACATCATATGTGTTTTTTAGATCTTTCATTTTCTTATTTTAGAAGTTAGAGGGGGGGGGGGGGACCAACTTTTTTCCACTATGGAAGCGTCTGTCACGCAAACTATTCGGTTTAGAAAAAAAATATTTTAGAAACCTCAATATCATTTTTGAAGATCCATAGATGATACCCCATACACGTATGTGTTTGATGAAAAAAGAGTCACAGTTCTAAGTATGGGGAGCCCCCAATATTTTTTTATTTTTTTATTTTTGCATCAAAACTTAATGCGGTTCATAGAATACATCTACCTACCAAGTTTTAACAGTACCTATCGCTCTTATAGTTTCGGAAAAATGGCTGTGACATACGGACGGACAGACGGACAGACAGACATGATGAACCTATAAGGGTTCCGTTTTTTGCCATTTGGCTACGGAACCCTAAAACGGGTTACTGTACAACCTCATCATCGAGATGAGGTTGTACAGCAACTACTACGGTACTAACACCGTTAAAAAAAAGAGTTTTAAAGATTTTCTTTTTTAAATAAACTTAGCTTCCTAAAAATATATTGAACTGGGCTCTGCTAACGTTCAATCCCTTTAAATCTCTCTCAAAATTCCCGTCGTTCAGTTTCCAGTTCATTTCTTTTTATTTTACACGATACTGGCAGCTCGCGGGAGTTGGACAGGAAGACTGACGGGTGACAATAAATGGCCCTTTGAAGGATGTCCTTTGTCAGGAATGTTGTTCAAAGGTGTGGACGATTACTGCAGTGAGTGGAGCAGTGGAATGCCCAGTGGTATGGCCCCGGCTAACGATTCGTGGCTTTGAACCCACGTATTAATTTGTGTCGTAGATTAAACCAATACGTTCATATAACCTATTTTTAAAAAGTCAGTGTGAAACGCCTTTGTGCTGTCACGCCCTTTATGCCTGGGGCTTTTATTTAGGTAATAAGTTTTTACTTATTTACATTTCAATTCCAATGATTTTTTTTTCTTGTTTTGCTGGTATTTTGGCGTGACTAGCTGGCATATGGTAAATAATTTCATTTTATGTTGTGATCATTATTATACATAGTGTTGTATAAAGTCGTGTGTTTTTGTGGGGAGTTTGTTCCGCCACTTCTTTTTCTCAGCGAATTCACTAGGAAGTGCCAAAGGGCGGGCGTTTTGGGAGGACTGTCTTATTTAATTGTCGTTCAAAAATTCCTGATTATGCCTAATTTCAATTAATGACTTTTGATTTCGATTTTTGAAACCCTCTGAAGCTTCTGGTTAAATAATAAGAGCCACACATGTTAAGCAATGCTTGCTGCGGTTGATTTATAGATGGGCGACCGTCTTTATATACCGAGATTTTCCGTGCCTCGGAAAGAACGTTAAATCGTTGCTCCCGGCTGTCATTAGTAGATCTTTGACAGTCGGTACCGGTAGTCAGAAGTCAGAAAGTCTGACCACCAGTATCGTATTACGAAGTAACTGGGTTGTGGAGTTTAGGTAGGCAGTACCCCTTTCCGATCCGTAAAGGTATTGTTAGGTATCAAAAACTGATTCTACTAATGCCTACAAAGCTTGGCTTAACTAAAAAAAAACCTCCTAAAAATAAATATTATTTCGCAAAAGGAGGTAACTTACATAACAATACATGCGCGGGCGACGGGGGCTGGGCACGTACGGCCAGTATTGTACATTCATTCATACAAGGTACCAACTAATAATACCGTCGAAAATCGTGTTGTCACTTTTTTAAAACTTACCTAATATTGGGGAAGTTGGAGTTAATTCGCGGAAAAAATAGAATATTTCAAAATTCATTAGTAGGGGACACGGGGTACATTGATACAAGGGGCACATAGATACAGTCAATATTCATCGAAAACATAACAAATTAGAAGAGCCATCCGATAAGAATGTATATAATAAAGCCTACACGCACACTAGCGCAGAGCAACGTTCAGTCGACGATTAGCGACTTGCACGTATAAAACTGTTTCTGATGTTATTAACAAAATTTTCGTAGTTTTCTTTCGGATGTGATTCTTCTAATTTATTTAGTGTGTTATATTAAGACATTTGGTAAGTACATATCTGTCATCACAATAAATAGACTTAATTTTTTTGATTACTATTTATTGCTTTAATTTTTATAAAATGTTGATTTCGATTGTAGTGGGCAGGGGCACATAGATGCAATTGCTCTTGGGGCGCATTGATACCCTGATATTTTGTTAAATATATGTGTATGTGAGACTTAGGTAATATATTTTACTTTCTTTATAGAAAAATGTTTTGAAGATTTAAACGCAAGATGAATAGAACTTCCATCAAAGAAATTTTCGTGGCTTCTGTGATATTTGACGTGTTAGAAGAAAAATTATCAATAACAAAAGCAGCGAATAAATATAATTTAAAATAATTAATAAATGAAGGTCAGAAAAATCAATAAAACTTCTTTAATTTGTAGAAATATTTCTATGAACCAAAGTGCCAATGTATGTACCAATGTATCCCGGGGGTACATTGATACAAATTTCATTTTTTAGTAAATAGTTTCTAATACGTTTTGTGATTAAATCTATCGGTTAATTTGTATGTAACAAGTTAACTGAATATATATTGACTATATTATTGTTATTAAATTGGATGTAACTATCATTAGATCGTCTTTTATTGGGTCTAAGTAAAAATCGTATCAAGGTGCCCCGTCTCCCCCTAATGTTATTATGATGATTATGTAAAGTTTCAAATTTTATTTTGTCATGCCATTACCTAACCTTTATTATCCTTATCGGTCATGATCCCTATCCATCGTGGGCGGTATTTCGATAAAACGTTGAAAAATAACTATAGTGATGTTCGATTCTTATTATTTTAACTGTACAGACACTCAGATCACTTTAATATTAAGGGATTACAATGATAATCTCAGATTAAAACAGATAAGAGCCACTGGGTTTCAGCATGCCCAACACACCCGATCGAAGCTTAAGCAAAGAATAATTTCCGCGTAAACAGGCGCTCGCTATGTCAAACGCAACTCCAGTCGGTTGTACCATTCGCTCCATGGTGTTACTCGCTCTTAATAAAAGTCATAATTTATCCGAATACCGACCGATTAATCGAATTAAAAAAATAGTACAGTAATTTATGGACAATTGATACTAATACGATAAAACAGATCACAATATTCAAAATTAACCAGTCAGGCACCGTTATATATATTATTAATAATTATAAACCAGTGCTTGACTGCAATCCCGCCAAATGGTAAACAGTGATGCAATTGTTGATGTTAAAGCGCGCTATTTTATTAAGAGCCCGTTAACGAAAAAAAACTGTTGAATATTAAGGAAGACGGTAGTTGAGTGAGATGATGCAACGTTAAACCCAACAACACGACCAACAATACTGCGCCAGAGGGCGATACATCTGGAGACCCTCCACAACCACACTCCCGACACAACAATATTTGGCGCATCGCAACACAATTACTCAGATCCGTCCTACGTACGGCTTCCCCAGACATCATGCCGGATCAAGACGAATCACTTGGCGGCAAGACTTTATCTGGTGGGTGGTAACTTCTGCCGGCAGCCGATGATATGGCCTACCACCGAGAAATATTGTTAGGTATTCTACTGAATCCGGATAGATTGGAAGCTGACCTGAACAAACTTGGGAAAAGACTGGGTATGTGATGATGATTGTGTAATATCCCCAAACCCTTTTTTGCTTAACTCGCGTTGTTTCTATTTAACTTTACAGCCTAAGAAATATCTTAAAAACGAAAGCTTATTGTGTGGTTCTAATACTTTCATGTGGAGCTAAACATTTCTCTCGCCAGATCTGCGGAATATGGGCAATTGAATAGTCATTAAATAGAAAACGATGTCGGTGAAGGGAATCATAAAAGAGACAAGCACACTTTGGCTTAAGCAAGTAACACTTATCTCCGATAATATTAATTACGTTTAGAAGACACAGTTTGAGACAGCATTTTGAGAAAAAAAATCCAGAGTGGTGAGGGACGCATACGTCACGTAATGATTTGGCACCCCTCATTTAAGACATGAAGTCAGTTGGAATATAAAAATATATACACGTAAGTACATATGTTATAACTGCACCCTAATCAGGCAACACAACTCTTACCTAATATTAATAGGAATCTTTCAACTCTGTTCCTGCTGCATATTAACGATCTGCTGATGCCCGGTGTCTATGGGTATGCAGATGACAGCACAGTTGTGAAGAGAGGCTATGGTAGAGCGAACGAATGTTGCACTACAGGCAGTCTCCAAATGGGGCAATGCCAATCTTGTAGCATTCAATGCCGCCAAAACGCAGGCGTGTCTTTTCACCGCCAAAAGGAGCCCGTTCACCTTGGCTCCTACTAAACTCTCCTTTTTGAAATGTATCCTTGGAGTGTACCGACCACCTTCAGCTTTTGGGAGTTGAGATTTCCTCGAACCTAAACTTTGGGCGGTTCATTGAGTCCAAGTACTTCACACCAGGGCAACTTCTAATGCTGTACAAAGCACAGGTCCGTTCGTGTGTGGAGTACTGCACCCACATTTGGGCTGGTGCTGCTAAGTGTCACCTGGCCACTTTGAATTCGGTGGAGAGGCGGGCGAAGAGGCCGATTGATGACCCTGACTTAACTCGAGACGGTCTCCAAAGCCTAGAGCACAGGCGTAGAGTAGCCAGCCTTTCGGTCTTTATAGGATGCATTTTGGGGAGTGTGCGAAGGAATAGCATGATTTAATTCCCCCATCTCCGTTCCACCATCGGACGACCCGTCGTACGGCGAGTTTCCACCCTTACGTTGTTAACACCATTACGATCCGGACGAAGCGTTTCGCCTCCTCCTTTATACCGCGTACATCGAGGGACTGGAACAGTTTGCCAGCGGCGGTGTTTCCGTCGGACTACAATTTGAGTGTCTTCAAGGCTAGAGTGAATAGGCTCTTAATAAACTAGTGCGCTTTACCATCAACGACTGCGTGCTTACCATCAGGCAGAATTGCGGTCAAGCGCTAGTTTATAATTTTATAAAAAAAAGAAGCATATTGTTAATCCATTACTCCATATGTTCGATAAATGTATCTGCTGAACCAACAACGTAAACAACGCAATGAGTGTTGTTGAACTGTCAAAAGGAAACGCATTGCTCGAATCGAACCTTGATTTAATAAGAGCAATGTAAACATCAAATATTTTCTTTTTAATCATCATCATCATCATCAACCTTTTTTTTTATCGTCTCGCTGCTGGGCACAGGGTCTCCTCTCATACAGAGAAGGATGAAGCGTAATCACCACGCTTGCTCAATGCGGGTTGGCGATTTTAGACTTAGAGTCCAGGTTTCCTCAAGATGTTTTCCTTCACCTTCAGTCATTGTTGTCAAAGATATACTTAGAAAGTACATACAACTTTAGAAAAGTTACATTGGTACTTGCCTGGCCTGGAATCGAACCCGCGTACTCATACTTGAGAGGCTGGTGTTTTAAACACTAGGCCACCACGACTTCGTCTTCGACACGACTTTTTAATATTTTCTTTCATTTATTTCTTCAGTTTTTCTATAAATATTTAAATTTATTTCATGGTTTCATTGGTAAAATAATATTTTTGCATAGATCTTCTATTTTTATTGAAAAAAAAAAAACTCTTTCTAGACCATATAGTGGTACTATATGGTCTAGAAAGAGTTTTTTTTTCTCGAGCCCGCGCCACGGGCGCCTCTGTGCTTATATCCCCCACTTAACTTCCGTTCGCCTTGCCCGATCACTTTTCGTAACGCTTACGTCACGCGTTCGCCAGCTTACTCCCCAAGTCATGCGTGCGTAAAGAAGTTTCACTTCAAAAACACAAATATGTCACGTGCTGAATGATATTTAACAATTTAAAAACTTTCTCTCATTATGATTTGACTACATTCAAACTGTCATATAACACTCATCATTGGCTGAATGTTATAATGTAGTGAAAACTCGTTAAAAGCTAACTTCATGTTTGATATTCAGGCTTTTTTTTTTTTGTTGGGGATGGAAAATCATCAAATGACCTCTCCCGCTCTGGCCTGAGCAGAAGGGCGTGTCAGACTTTTTCTGACTAAAACCCACTCGTGTTCCTTCACTTGCCTGTATGCCAGGGACACGGTTTCTTTTATTTATTTATTTATTTTATTTTATTTTGGCATCAAACAGTCATATACAAACAATATGTTATAAATACAGTTGGTTTCTTATAATAGACCTATAGTGCCGACAATGTTACATAAGTAATTGTTAAAATGTGTGGAGTACTGCAGCCACATTTGGGCTGGTGCTGCTAAGTGTCACCTGGCCACTTTGGATTCAGTGGAGAGGCGTGCGAAGAGGCTGATTGGTGACCTTGATTTAACTCGAGTTGGTCTCCAAAGCCTAGAGCGCAGGCGTAGAGTAGCCAGCCTTTCGGTGTTCTATAGGATACATTTTGGGGAGTGTGCGAGGGAATTGCACGATTTAATTCCCCCATCTCCGTTCCACCATCGGACGACCCATCGTACGGCGAGTTTCCACCCTTATGTTGTTAACACCTCTACGATCCGGACGAAGCGTTTCGCCTCCTCCTTTATACCGCGTACATCGAGGGACTGGAACAATCTGCCGGCGGCGGTGTTTCCGTCGGACTACAATTTGAGTGTCTTCAAGGCTAGAGTGAATAGGCTCTTAATAATTTAGGTTTATATTTTAATAATAAAAAAAAAAATGCATACTTCTTATAAGGAAAGACGACGGTTAGACATAAATATGTTTAGGTACATAATATTTTTGCATCAAAACATGACTTCACTGAAACATAAATTTAATGCCATTATTAGTTTGAAAGGACGTAAACAGGCAAAAAAATTAAGTTTTGATTAGGTGATATATTTACTTTATAGCTTTAATTTTAGGTTATTAAGGGAAATGTTAAAAATGCTTTTTTGACTAACCTGCAACCCTGATCCAGGCATCGGTTTTCGTCGACCGTCATGATGTGCTGATATCTCTATGAGGCGCGCGTGAATCACAACCCGCCGGTGACTCGGGCCTGGTCCTTACCGCAAACCCGCACCTACGGTGGCCGAGAGTATGATAAACGTTCCTATCTTGTGCTCTCGACTTAAGGGTATAAATTTTTTGCCGAAAACTCGGAACTCATTACATTTTGTATCGTTTCGCCATCTTCGTATTATTCAGGTATACGACGGTCACTTTTATTTTGTTTCCACTTGGAATTTGTCCAGTATGTTTAGTGTGCGGTTCGAAAAATTTCGGAAAGAGTATGAGTGTTATTCTTGAAATATTCTGGTAACGCCACGTGTCGGGCTCTTGCAATTCTGGTGAGGGTACGTGACTTCTCATATCGTTAATCACCCTAGTTTGACACGTACGAGCTACGTTAGTTTCCGTGCTTAGTGGTAAGTAATTGTAGTTAATTACAATCCCTTTCTATTATTATACAATATGTAAAGAAAACGCCGTCCGACCGATAAGGATAATAAAGGTTAGGTAATCACATGACCAAATAAAATTTGAAACTGTACATAATCATCATCATAACAATGCTAATTAACAATATTTTTTTTCGTGAATGCTCCAACTTCTCCAATATTTGGTAAATTTTGGTTTTTGGTTGTGGTCGTGTTGTTGGGTTTAACATTGCATCACCTCGCTCAACTGCCGTCTTCCTTCCTGTTCGGTCAGTTTTTCTGAGTGAATAAGCTCTTAATAAACTAGCGCGCTCTACCATCAACGATCGCATCACTGCTTACCATCAGGCGGGATTGCGATCAAGCGCTAGTTTATAATTATTAAAAAAAAAAAAGTGACAGTACCATTTTCGACGCTATGAATTAATGTATAATACTGGCGGCATTTTATTTTACCGCGTGCCCTGTCCCCCGTCGCCCGCGCAAGTATTGCCATTTAAGTTACCTCATTTTGCAAAATAATATTTATTTTTTAGGAGGTTTCTTTTTTGGTTTAGCCAGGCTTTGTAGGCATTAGTAGAATCAGTTATTGTTACCTAACAATACCTTTACGGATCGGAAAAGGGTACTGCCTATCTTAACTCCACAACCCAGTTACTTTGTAATACGATACTCCTTGTTAAGACTGGTGGTCAGACTTTCTGACATCTGACTACCGGTACCGACTGTTAAAGATCTACTAATGACAACCGGGAGCAACGATTTAACGTTCTTTCCGAGGCACAGAAAATCTCGGTATATAAAGACGGTCACCCATCTATAAATCAACCGCGGCAAGCGTTGCTTAACATGTGTGGCTCTTATTATTTAACCAGAAGCTTCAGAGGGTTTTTAAAAATCAAAATCAAAAGTCATTAATTGAAATTAGGCATAATCAGGAGTTTTTGAACGTCAATATTAGATAAGACAGTCCTCCCGGTGATCTTCGGCACTTCCTAGTGCATTCGCTGCGAAAAAGAAGTGGCGGAACAAACTCTCCACAAAAACACATGACTTTATACAATACTATGTATAGTAATAATCACAACATAAAATGAAATTATTTACCATATTGGCGCCAGCCACGCCAAAATACCAGCAAAACAAGAAAAAAAACATTGAAATTGAAATGTAAATAAGTAGAAACTTATTACGTAAATAAAAGCCCCAGGTATAAAGGGTGTGACAGCACACAGGCATTTCACACTGACTTATTAATAATAGGTTATATAGACGTATTGGTTTATCCCAGGGCACAAATTATTACGTGGTTTCAAACCCACGAATCGTTAGCCGGGGCCATATCACTGGGCATTCCACTGTTACACTCACTGCACTAATCGTATACACCTTTGAACAACATTCCTGACGAAGGACATAGGAAGGCTAAACTTAAAAAACATACTCCCTGTATCTTTTTTTAAGTTTAGCCAGGCTTTGTAGGCATTAGTAGAGTCAGTTATGGATACCTAACAATACCTTCACGTGTCGGACAGGGTTTTCTTTACATATTCTAATTATGTAGGTTCTGTCGGCAAAGAAAATTTAGATTTTGTCATAGAAGCTAAGATTTAGAGGTTAGAGGAGGTAGGTTCTTTAATCAAATGTCCCTTCAGTATTTATGATTTCGAAAACTACTGTAGTGTTGACTTTAACTGTAACCACAACCAAAATTTCCAAGAATAAGCTTCATTAGCGAGGTGGAAGCTTTCTGTATGGACTATTTAAAATATGGCAGTTCGTCTGGTATTTTTAGTTAATATTTTTAAGGTATTTAACAATTTGGAATATTTAAGATAATATTTTTTTACAATGTCGAATATTGCATTAAATATGTTACAAGTACTATAAAAAAGTAGAAGAAAAGTATAATAAAGTAGTAGAAATAATTTATATCCAAAATGGATATCAAATTTTCAATAGAAATAATACGCACCTTTCCGCCGTTAATATTAGAGGTTCATGTTACGATCAATAAATAGTTTACACATAACATCCCCTACTCTGCGACCCGAATCTTAATAGTTGATAAATAGTTCAAATAACTTCGTTGTTTGGAGTATTATGCTTAATAAACACTTGAAACTGCTATACTATAAATAGCCTAGGTATGTACCTAAATTCTCAACTGGCTTGGGCAATAACCCTTACCTACGTATCATGACAGTTTCCTGAAGAAAAGAAAATTGTATAAAACGTTATTTTTTCTTCATACGAAACCTGAATACAGTTTGTTCAGAATAAGCAACTAAATTGATTACAATAATTTGTACACACTATGTTATAAAATGTGGCAGTGTAGTTGCCGAGTGCACAACACAGTTGACTGTAGATCATGGTACTAGGAGCATAGTAAGAAAAGGCGCCCCCACTCCACGCAGCAGGCACCTGCTGAGGAGCGGTGCGTTAACCATATTTTTATTGGGAGAACCAGGTAAAATATCAAGCTCATTAGGGTTTCGCATATACAAAAAATAACGTTATATACAAAATATGTACTTTTAGTGAATCATCATGAAGTTTTCTCTACGAGATAATATTTTCTGGTACCTCAGTGTTGATTACGGAAAATAATTTATGAATTTTAAAGTTAAGTTGCCGACACAAAAATAGCCTCGACAGCTTGCGAAGGCACGCTGGTGGACGCTGCTCGTCCATAATGAAAAGACTTACGACCCCATTAGGAGCGCAAGCATGTCTTTAATTAACAGTTAAAGCAGTTTTTTATTTTGCTGCGGAAGCGGTAAAGCAATTAGTAGAATGTTGAAGTCGTACTGAGTTTGGAGCGAGTTATTATATTAATTAATATTTTCTAACCCTTTCACGCCATCCAGCGTCTTTGTTTCAACTTATTGTTACAAGATGGTTACAAGCGTACGTTTTGTGGCAAATAATAAGTTGTTCATAACAATGTGACATCTTGACAGATTTATTTCTTATATACGGATGCGAGAAGGCATTCATTGTTTCAATTAAGCTTTAACACAGACATATATTATAATGAAAGGTACATGAAGGTTATTAACCGAATGAGTATACGTTACATAGCCAAATGTCATGTTAACAAATTGTACGTTTGGAGACACTAGGAAGCGGCGAAAGGCGGCCATTTTTGGGGACTGTGTTATGTAATATTAACGTTCAAAAAATGCTTCTTAGCCTAATTTGAATAAATAACTTTTGATTTTGATAATATTTAATGTAAGCACATTACACTTTAATCGTGAGTGCATAATGATAATCAGATAATGTATTATCTCGTCAGCATTATATATGACTCATTTACAAATACGGTACAGGTATTAGCAATGAGCAATTCAGCGTACAAATCGAGTACCAATAATTTTCACGATGCTTAGACGTGCTGTGTTTTTACTATGGGTAAAGTACGTCAATATAAACTCCTTTTTAGTTTTATATTTTTATTTTTTTGATATGAGAGTAGATAAAATATATTACGCTACAATAAGACTAATACAAACAAGACAGGCTATAGTGAATCAGACAGTGACAAATACACACATCAAAAGTGTCTAGGGATCAACATATATTTTTGCAATAACTTTTCTCCTGATTGATATTAATTAAAATTTTCTTTAAGGATTCATCAAATAAAGTGTTTTCGTTTGTCACAGTAACGATAAACCAAGTCACCTTTGCATTAATAAAGAAATTTGCCATTTTCCTAATAAAGGGATATTTGACATTTGAACCACTAACACAAAAGTTCGAAAAAAGACTGAAATAACAGTTTTCTCTAAAATTTTATTGGGTAACTTAAACAATTAATAATCCGTGTTTCTACCGCGAACACTAACAACACAAGAACATCGGTTTGGCATACTCAAAATGAGTTCATCCAAATCACGCTGTGGAATGGCCGCCCATGTTCGTTGCAACAACAAAAAAAGGTCTTCTTGCGACTGGATACCCTCCATATTCGGCAGAGCTCTTCTCTGTAGCATATCCCATGCATGCTCAATCGGGTTCAAGTCTGGCGACTGAGCAGGCCAGGGCAGGACATTGATGTTAGCTGCGGCGAGAGTCTGTCTTACAACTCTTGCGGTGTGCGGTCGTGCATTATCATGCATTAACTGAAATAAGGGACCGATTTGCACTTGTAGAGGAACGATGACGTCTGATACAATCGTCTCAGCATAAATTTGAGCGTTGAGGTTGCCTCTGATCCAAATCAACTCAGTTCTTCCGCCGATCCAAATACCCGCCCATACCATGATGGTTCCACCACTATAAGGATGGACTTCCTGGCAGGATTTTAATCGCTGTTGGCGTCCAGGGGTTCTCCAGTGTCGTATACGTCTTGTATCCGGTCTCATACCAAAACGAGACTCATCAGAAAAGCACACGAAACGCCATTGTTCTTCTGCCCAATTTCTGTGTTCAAGAGCCCATTGATATCGAATCCTACGATTGTGCATTGCTATAGGTGGTACCCGTAGCGGTCTTCGGGAATGAAGGTTCACTTCATGCAAGCAGTTTCTGACTGTTTGGTCGCTAATTAAGTTCCCTGAAGAGTGATGAAGCCTCACGGCTAACATCATGGCGGTTATTGTTGGAGCTCTTCGAGTTAAGATTTGAATGTATCGGTCTTGTCTCCGTGTGGTGCAGCGATACCGTCCTCCATGGCGCTCAGCCACGGTACCAGTGCTTCGGTAACGTGTCCAAAGTCGACTGATAACACTCTGACTTGTATTCAGAGCTAAAGCCACAGTACGTTGCCGGGAACTAGCTTCTATCATTCCCACGGCTCTGAGCATTTCTTCCCTGCTTAAATGACGTCGCCGCTCCATAATAACGTTGGTTTTAATCAGTAGTAGGGAAACAGTAGCACTAATAATGTCTTCAATGCGTTGTATGTTTTTATAGGGAAAATATTGACAGCTGATTTTCATCTTTTACTCGAATTTGATTCACAGTTCCTGATTCAAATTATGAAATGCACCAAAAAGGATCCATATAAATTTATAAAATCATAAATTTATTACAAAGCCACATCTCAATCTCAAGAAATCCGCATAAAAATGCTTGATCCCTAGACACTTTTGATGTGTGTATTTAGAACGAAGTTAAGAACCTAAAAAAATACAAATATTTAAATTAAAAATTATTGTTACTTACCTGCAAATTGTTATAAAAGGAGTGTAACGACTTGTAACAACGACGCCATGACGTTTTTCATAAAAGAATTGCCAAGCAGCTGTGAGGACAGATTGTCAACGAGAACTTGATGAATAGGTATTTTGTTTTTCACTAGAATATCTTGTAAGTACGACTTCAGTAATTAATTGAGATGTTCGGCTTTATTTTATTCTGTTTGTGATGCTGTTAAGCGAGAACAATAAAAATGTACGTAAACACAATTAATTGTAGTCATTTTTGCTACATCTGAGCCTAGTGTTGGAGACAATGGCGTCAACCCTGTTGACGCCACAGTTTTTACGAATTCCCATAGCCATGGTTCTTCGTTATATACGTATATAAACAACGAAGTAACACAATCAATAAAAACCGAAATAAACTCCAAAATTTATGAGCAAAATACTGCCTATCATACTTATTAAATTAATAATATTCAAGTAACTATTTACGCAGTTTCTGTGCGCAATGAAATGAGGAGATCCGCAGAAGAACCAAAGTCACCGACATCGGGCTCTTCGAATCCCTAAAATTAAGTGGTAATGCTCGTAGAACTGATGGCCCATGGGGCAATAAGTACTGGAGTCGCGGACACGTACCGGAAGGCGCAGCGTAGAGAGGCCACCAACAAGGTGGATCGATGACCTGGTGAAGGTCGCGGGAAACCGATGGATGCGGGCTGCACAAGACCGGTCATTGTGGAAAGCTTTTATCTAGCAGTGGATCTTCAATAGGCTCAAGAAGAAGAAAACTACCTGCCTATATCGATCAGCTTAGATTCAAAACACTGCATGTGACTCAGGCAATTACTGATAAATGTTTACGGCTATAGTTATGTATTTGTGATATTATTCGTATAGTTGATTATACAGGGTGTGTCTGACATCGTAACGCAAACTTCGAAAAGGCTAGACCGCATGCCACTAATAAAATTATGATAGTCAATTATGTCGTTAATGAACGGTTACAAAATTCACAGTGTTTCAAAAAAAAGTGTCGGCTCGGCCTTTAAACGTTGCAGACGTGCCGCCGTGCGGGTTTGTAGGTATGACGTTGGTCCCTGATGTGAACTCTATTAAATCAGCTGATAAGATAGTTTTTCGAGTTTTGTTTTCATTGCGCTTTTTTGTGTAATTAGTGAAATAATTAATTTTTACTTTAAAATCTTATTGGGTTATAAAAGTATAGAAATTATGAACGGTCTAAAGTGAAAAAACTACATGTAGGTACTTCTTTTTTAATCATGAAAAAACCGACGAAAAATTCCACCACTGGGGGGTTCAGAATCATGTACTGGATTCATGGTACTCGTTTGTGCGTCGATGTCAGATACACCCTTTATTAATTAAAACGGAAATAGTGGGCGTAGATTCGTGATAAATAATAGTTGAGTACAAGTTATGTTAGGAGTGTTCTTATACCGAATGTGAGTACCAATAGAAACCATTTTTAAGTAAAAGTAAAGTGAAAATTCGTTCGTTTTCCACATTAATCAAAACAAGGTACAAAATAAAAATATATATTGTGGACGGGAACCCAAACTACGCCTTGTATTTCAGGACTATAGGTATTTCTCCCGCGTCGAGTAAGTTATTAACCGATTTCAAAAAAAGGAGGAGGTTCTCAATTCGTCGAAATATTTTATTTTTTGTGTATGTTCCCCGATTACTCGAAGACGCCTGTCCGATTTGCAAAAATTTTTTTTTGTTTGAAAGGGTATACTTTCCAGTTGGTCCCATAGTCAACAGGCCAGGATCTGATGATGGAAGACCATAGAAATCAAGGGGAATTTTCAAAAATCATATGGGCGACTAGTGGATTTCTAAGTATTTTCATTAAGTATTTTAAACCACTACGATGTGATAAAGGTCTGCGGTAGATCTGATGATGTAGTCGGGAGACAGTAAAAGGAACTCCTCAACGATTCACAGCAGCTACCTAGTGACTGTGCTTGATTAATTTGTATTGAGAAGAACTTTACACCTCGATGGTTGTTACTGTCACAAGGAATCTGATGATCAAGACAAAAGCCAGTTCCGGGAACTCCTCAGCGGTTTGCAGTAGCTACTTTGTGTTTGGACTTAATTCATTTATATTGAGTACTTTACACCCATGTGGTTTAATATGAAGATCTGCAGTAGATCTGACGATGAAGACCCTAGACAGTTGAGAGAACTCCTCAACGATTCACAGCAGCTACTTTGCTTTGAGCTTGATTAATTTGTATTGATAGGAACTTTACACCTAGATGGGTTGTGAACTTGTGACTATCATAAGGGCTCTGACGATGAAGACAAAGGCCAGTTCGGAGAACTCTTCAACGGTTTACAATAGTTACCTTGTGTTTAAACTTAATTCATTTGTGCTTGATTAATTTGTATTGATAAGAGCTTTACACCTACATGTATTGTAATTGTCATTAGGGGTCGAATGATGAAGACAAAGGACAGTTAAGGGAACTCCTCAACGTCTTGCAGTAGCAACATTATGCTTGGAATTAAGTCATTTATATTGATAAGAACTTTGCACCTATATGTGTTAAAATGATGGTTTGTAATAAATCTGATGGGTAGTTGAGGGAATTCCTCAAAAATTTACAGCATTGAAGTTTAACATAGGCCACTACCTACTCGTCACGCTTATGCAACAATCAATTATAATCAAGAGGCTGAATTTAAGTTCCATAATCGCGTCATGTCTAGCACTGTTCATACTTTCATTTTGGTTTTATAGGAATTTTATAGATATCGGTTCAGTGCCTCCATTTTTAAACTAAAATTACGGGTAAAAATTAAAGTAAACAAAATTATGTCGTCTGCTTACATACCTTTTCCCAACTATTTTAGCGTCAGCGTCAGTCTAACCGGATGCAGCTGAACAGAACAGCACTTATCACCACTAAAAAGTCTAAAATAAAAACTTTTTTTTACAAAAAAAAAACAACCGACTTCAAAAAGAAAATAACTAATTTCGGAAGTCGGTGTCAAAAACTAATATACAAAAACCAAAGACACCGACTTCCGAAATTAGTTATTTTTCACTTTGTAGTGTTTTTTGGAGTTCGGTTGTTTATTAATTACAATTCATCACATATGATACTAGAGGCAAATCTGGTTTAATGGTATAAAACACACATAAACCTGTATTAAAACTGGACACATATTAATTTAAAAAAAAAACTGCGGTCCCGTGTCGCACATAAGCTCACGTGTACACATAAACTCACCATGATCCGCCCTATCCGCTGATATCATTACAGGAGCTCAGTATTATTTTTCCGTTTATTCTGATGCGATTTGCTTTTACAGACCATTACCTTAATTCGCTTCCCTGTGTTTTGCTTTTGAAATAAATTGAGTTTAAAACCGACAGGGTTTTTATTTATTATTCCTTTCAAATACAGGGTAATTTTTTACTACACCATAAATAAATTCCTTTATTCGTGGTAGAATGACTCGTGAATACCTACGGTCTATTATTCACACTATAGGGTGCTATAAATGGAACTTCCACTAGTTAGATACAAATATAAACACGTCCAGCGCACCCTAGGCCTGACGCTATCAACCATGCTGACAGCCTATTCATCACGGCACGCGACATGAATTATTAGTTTTATAGCTAGTTTCGACACAAGGGATTAGGAACAAAAACTAAATACAAACTGTCTACTTGGCTATGTTTAGCCTTTTTTTTTGGTGGGAAATCATCAAATGACCTCTCCTGGTCTAGGTGGAGCGGAAGGGCGTGTCAGACTTTTACTGACTTCAACTCTCCTGTGTGCGACCTTCACCAAGTCATCGGTCCACCTTGTTGGGGGCCTCCCTACGCTGCGTTTTCCAGTACGTGGCCGCCACTCCAGTACCTTACCGCCCCATCGGCCATCAGTTCTACGAGCAATGTGGCCTGCCCACTACCACTTAAGTTTACATACTTACACGATACATGATAGCAAGGCCTCTGCGCAAGGATGGCAGGGAAATTCATGTACATATGTACAGACGTACATATGTACATGATTCGGACAGCACATAAAGCTACTACAATATATCAGATTTCTTTATTAGATTTTCAATTTTATCTCTAAAATATTAAGGCTCAAGGTTGATTGGGAATATTTGTTGGGCAGCTTGACCTGCTGTCGTAAGTACCTACATTACATAACAGTCTAAACAGGGAACAATAGCATACTAGAACACTGATTTTATTTTAACTGGTTTGGTAGACTAATCCAAGGAACATTGCAATAATTATGACGACATGATTGGTGCAGTGGCTGAGCAATCTACTGCTGCGGTGCGTGTCGTGGGTTCGATTCCCGTACGGAACAATATTTGTATGGCCTACATGTAATTGTTCCTGGTTTGGCCGTTTGTGTATGTGAGTTTAAATGTTTGTAAACGAACCCACGATACAGGAGTAATTCTTATAAAAGGGCAATTTTTTTTTTAATCAATTTCAAAATTAACTTTTTCTGGCACAAAAAGTTTATTTCCCATTGTTTAGCAATAAATTCTTAATATATATATCACTCATACACTTAATGATCCAGCCACGACCCCGTACATTATAAACTCCGCCTTTTGCACCGAATAATTTTAGTCCAGTTGCGTATTTCTTGGGCGGAGTATATATATCCTATATCTATTATATAGCTATTATATTTAATGACTCTCTTGTGTACCTACACAAGAGTCATTAAATAATGATTTGTTATAAAATATTCCATTCACAATATCATGTAACGTTATTTCCGAATATTTTGTTGACATAGATTACTTCCAGTTGAGGTTGAGGTCAATATGATAACATTATGAATTGGCATTTTTATACAAAACTGAATGATAAGTAGGTACTTATTAACTGTCATGAATGAACTATAAAATATGGAAAAAAAAAACTAAAATCCAAACTTTCCTTGCTGAGATACTACCTACTATATTATAGGTACTATTGATTGATTGTCTTGCCGCCAAGCGATTCGTCGTGTTCCGGCATGATGTCTGGTGAAGCCGTAGAGAGGACGGGTCTGAGCAGTTGTGTTGCAATGTGTGCCGGGTATGATGCGCCAAATGTTGTTGTGTCGGGAGTTTGGTCTTGGAGAGTCATCATCATAATCATCTCAGCGTATAATCCCGGTCGCATCCGCGGCTTTCGCGTTGGAGCCCGGGGTCCGCTTTCCTACTATTACTCCTTCATTTCGCACGATCTCTGGCATCCTGTGGTGTGAGATTGTTGGCACGCATGTCATCTCTTACAACGTCAAGCCAGCACTTCTTTGGCCTGCCTCGCTTGTTCCGGCCCGGCGGAGGCGCCATGGCAAGACATTTGTTAAACGTGGCCGTACCAGCGCAGGCGACTCTCTTGCAGTTTGTCTGCTATGTCACGGACATGGAGACTGCCACGGATGCGGGAGTTCCTGATGCGGTCTTTCCGCGTAACTCCACACATCCACCGCAGCATATTCATCTCCGTGACACGCAACTCCTGCTAGTGTCGCTCAAGCACAGGCCACGCCTCACTGCCATACAGGACAGGTCTAATGATGGTCTTATAGACCTGTCCCTTAAGCTTAACCGGCTTTTTGTGGTCACAAATGACACCTGTCATCTCACGCCATTTTGCCCAAGCTGCGGAAATGCGTGCCTTAACGTCGCAATCAATGTCGCCGGACGCGTGGAGCACAGACCCCAAGTATTTAAATTGGTCTGTGCACTCGACCCTGTCTCCGCCTATGCACACAGGCATAGGATCTGTGGTGTTGCTGGCCATGTACACCGTCTTCGCCACATTGAGTTTAAGACCTCCGCTCTCAAGCGAGTTCTTCCACGCATTTACCCGCCGCACCAACCGTTCCCTGTCCGCGTCTGCCAGCGCGATATCATCAGCATACATGAGCAACCAGGGAGGTTGCTCATGTGAATTCTTGATGCTGTCTGACTAGACATCTAATATCACGCTGAACAGGAACGGACTAACGACTGATCCCTGGATGGTAAGCAGTGATGCAATCGTTGATGGTAAAGCGCACTAGTTTATTAAGAGCCTATTCACTCTAGCCTTGAAGACACTCAAATTGTAGTCCGACGGAAACACCGACGCTGGCAAATTGTTCCAGTCCCTCGATGTACGCGGTATAAAGGAGGAGGTTGAAAAAGTATGTATGTTCAACAGCCTAAACATCGTAATGAATGTTCTTGAACTGTCAAAGTGAAACCCAATGCTACTACTGATAGTGAGTTACGTAATTTACGCTGCGGGGTAATGTCTCATAGACCATTAAAGGACAAACGATGTAGCAGTCAGTTTACAATATTTTCCAGAGTAAATTCAAGTATTTGATTAACTAGTCGATTTTAGTAAGACATAAATGTTTTTGTTGTATACAAGGCTGGAGCTATAGTCTAGCTATAGTTCAGGTACCACAGCATTAGTTCAGGTAGGGCGGAATTAAAAAAAATTTAATAATTGATCTGCAATTGAAGCACGGGATTCTGAACCTTTTTAACCCTGTTGTTTATTCAGTAGCTATTCATAGACAAATTATTTCTATGACAGACATGAGCATGGATATATCCTCATTGCTAAAGAATAAGCGAACAAGATGGGAGAGATTTGGATGTAGAGATATAAGTGAGACTGAGGTAATAATTAATTGTTGAGTGGGTTGATACGGAAATGAATAAACAATTTAATTATAATAAGTAATGTATTTTAGTTTTTGGTATTTTTAAGCTAGGGCATCGTCCCATAATGCCCCACTCTAGCTACGAACGTGGTTGTATACAAGTAGCGTCTGTTCGGTAGTTAGCAAAAAAAAATGTTATAAGCGGAGACGAAGTACGTGTAGTAACAAGAATCTAGTTATTATACTAAGTGGATTTATGTATGTAGGTTTGTGGCGGAGAGATAACGTGCGGTGAGCCAACATGATTGATTCAGCGCAGCTATGGAGTATAATCATAATAAATTATCATATTTCGGAGCGACATATTCATATCGCATATTCGACAATTGGAGACATAATGATATCGATGGCGAATGGCAGTACGATGTACGATTGCACTCGATAAGAATTTACGTCGAGAGAGCTTGACTCTTTACAAAAAACTGTTATCACTTCCTTAATATGTCTGGTTGTTGATATTATAACATAAATTAAGCTTCTATATAGCGACGTTCGTTGTGTTTGATATTAGTGGACACAGAAAATTAAGTCTTCAAATAAACCATGTTTCAGATTTTCGAACGAACATTTATATAAGAGAATTCTAAAAAGGAATAGAAGTGTCTTTGCATTTACAATGGGTGCGCTTTGATGATAACCGTTTGTAAAAAACACGTTTATTTTGCGCTTATCAATGCGGCCGTAGTATCTTCTGTGTGGTTCAGAAGCTTATCTTGCTCCGAGGTTCGCTGCTGATGGTCGGTAACTAAATCCCGTATATTGCGAGCTCTAGGTAGAAATATTAAAGTTCAACCCCAGCTCTGTTTCATAAAATACGATAGGAAAAAAGCCAGAATCCTACGAACCTATTTAGTACAATAGGTGGATTCTTGTTCTAAACATAACTACGGGATAAGTTGTAAACCAGGGTTGAAAAAAATCATGATTTTTTTAAAAAAATTAAAATAATCCGATTAATTTGATTTAAAGCTGATTTTTTTGAAGTTTTTTACTTTCTTGTCTTTTTTTTAAATCTAATAGTCAGTTCTTCATTGAAAGGAAAACGACATATTTTAGTTTAATTTTATTATTAATACAATTAAGAATTAAGGTAATTAAACAAGATCTACTAATAAAATCAACAATTTAAAAAACAGTAGCGTTGAAAAAATTACAAGGAAAGTAATAACTTATAGACTAAAAAAGAAACATGAACCAATACTTATGTTAAGTAAGTATGTATTAATAAACTTAGCAGCAAACTTTATTATTTTTTAGTATTAAGTTCCTTCAAAAGGAAAACTAATTTGGCTGCCTTCTCGGTGCCTAATCTGTTTCTTATTTTACTGTGCACTAAATTGAAGGCCGAAAATATTCTTTCGACCCCAGCCGAAGAAGCAACTGTACTCAGTGATTATATCCAATTCATCTTCTGCTATACATTTTTTTATATTATGTATCGCTACCCACCAATCAATCGGGGCAGTTTTCTGTATGACTTGTTTATCGACTAACACTCCTGTGAAAGGCTCAACTTTTGCATTTAAACAAATAATGCTACTCATTAAACTACTACCAGTCTCTCCATAGGTTTCTTGCAGAAATTGTAAGGCTGCATCGCTCTCATCGGTCGACAACTTTTCTTGGGGCAGTTTTGGATTTATCATGTAAGCTAAATAATGAGCCGGTGTCATGGCTTGTCGGTAACGATTCATGACATTCCTCATTTGGATAATGTTAAGGGAATCTTCAAGTTGATCTACTAATTCTTTCCAGATAAGTACACTGTCTGAAATAGTACACTTATCGCTTTGAATCTTGTCTAAAGCTTTGGATATTAGCTCCAGTCGTGCAACAAGATCCTCCGCATTTCTTTGAATACTCATATTTTGTATAGGTTTCTGATGTCAGTGCTAATATCCTCTTTGTTTTCATCTGCTATTTGCATCAATATCGGCCAGTTTTTAATATAGCTCTTTAGTGAATCACACATTGTGTTCCACCTTACTTCTTGAGGCATTACTAAACTATTCGCCTTGGTGAGTGAATATTTAGCATGTGCGAAATGATTATTTCTAAAGTATTTGATAACTTTCAGAACATGTCTTGTAGCATTTGGAATTTCTAAATCTTTAGCCAATAAATTAAGAATATGCGCTGAACATCCGTATGTAACTATAGGTATATTAACTTTCGCTGCATCATCGTCACCATTGTTTGTTTCAAGCTGTCTACGCATTTTTGCCATATTGGCGGCGTTATCTGACACAACGCTTCTAACTTTGCAGTTATACAGTTGTTCTGCTTTTTGTATACTTTCATTTGCCACAGTCTCTAAGTAGTCGGCAGTGTGATGATGGTCGGTCGTATCAATAGTATCAACCAGTACCGTTTTGCCATCATTGGCTGTGACACACGAGCAAACGATAGGATCGTTTCGTATGTTAGACCATCCATCAATTGATAAGCATACAGTTTTGGTATCTAAATCTGATTTACATTTGTTCTGTTCTTCCTTGAAAATCTCGACAAGCAGCTTGCCGCCAATATCAAATCGAGTTGGAGGAACGTAACCAGGACGCAACATACTTATCAGTTTCTTAAATTCCTCGTGTTCCGAATGCAGAAATGGAGTGTTAGTCGCTAAAAATATCTCGCAACTTGCAGATCGAAAAGATGATTTTGCGTAGCATTTGTTTTTATCACGTATTCATTTAGTTTGCAAGCACTCTGGTTAGCTTTAGATGAAGAACTAGCAGAAACAGACACAAAAGCACAGGAATTTTCATTAACTTCTAAAACAAATAAAAAAGTAACATTAAAGAAAAACATATTTGTTTAAAAAACCTGAACACTCCGTTATGAAGGTGCCAGAGAGGGCGCCTCTAAGACGTAAAAATGTATAAGATAACAAGTTACCCGTGCTCGCGGCATCGCCTACGCTGCCATCGTCGTCTGGGCTTGTGTTAAGATTGCGTTCCATCACACATGTTTCCAAATGCTTCTTCATTCTTGCTACTAAGCCCATTAATTCCTTATTACACCGTTTCCACCGTTCACAGCTTTGTTAAACTTGCCGCTAGCGGACTTTTTTTCTTCAAAATAAACCCACACAGCATCTTTCTTTCTTACTGATATTCTTATTGTATTCACTCTTTCAGTAGTAAATTACTTATGATCGGGCGCAAAGCGAAATGTATTCACTCTTTCAGTAGTCAATTACGAATGACCGGGCGAAAAACGAATCTCGTAGCATGTTTAAGTTTCGGGGAACCCCGGAACTGTATCGGTAATCTGTATACTCGCATGGCATTACACACGTGTGCGCCCCATAATCAATGTCGGGGGATGTCCCTAGACAATTTTGGACGCCTTGGTTGCAGTAAAAATGTAATGATTTAAATCATTGATTTAAAAGAAAAAATCACTTGATTAAAATCACGATTAAAATCACTGATTTAAATCAAGTGATTAAAATCATATCAACCCTGTTGTAAACTTTGTCCTATACAAATATTATGTGCAAAGAGTATTACATATTATATATATACATATTAATGGTAGCCGAGGGTCTGTGTGCGTATAGAAGTGCCTTCCCGGCGAGGCGTAGTACGGCTCAAAGCTACTTTAATAAATTATAATTAAATTACAGGTAACTAAATAGTAATTAATTTTGTAACAACTAAGAAGTAATTAATGATTATTAAACAATTTGTTATTAATGTATGTAAGCATGGGAGTTCGATTGCACAACCTTTGATACTATATAAGGATAGGTAAACAATAACTTAAATTTATACTTAATGTAAAATTGTGTTGTTATTATGTATTAGTACTGAGTAATATTTGAGTTTATCCACACAGTGCACTAGAGCACAATTTACATGTGTTCTTGATTCCTGCAAAACTTTGCATAGCTCCATACTTCTTTTACCGAAACGTTATTTGCAGAAAATATTTCAGCTCACTATATCTATGTGGTAACGAAAAAGTTAAATTAAGGTTATGGTTTGAGTAAAATCACATAACTCAACATTTATATGAATCCGCAAGAATTTTATTTTCCGTCTTGAAGGGAGGGGAAGGAGGAACGAGGTAACCTTCAGCTAAACCAGTAAAATATACGTGAAACAACTAACTTGTTCCTGAGGTGTCGACGTGATATAAATCTGCTGGCCGCAAACTGTCGGCTCCCCGGGGGATGCGCGGGATAAAGTTGACGGGATAACATATCACCTCTACTTTTGGTTCTGACTTAATTAGGCGACATTTCACCCTTTTTGTTTGATTAATGGCAGAAGGTTAAAATATTTCATGGTCTGTACATGTTTGGGAGCGAGACGTCCATTAAAAAAGTTTAATGACACGGTTTGTATTCACATAAATAAGCATTTTACATTTCAGGGGCCATTACTTTCAGTAATAAGAACTTATTTTGATTTCAGTAATTGTTTTTAAGATTTGTTTAATGGGACAGCTGTACTCAACAGTGCATTACTAACCAACTTGGAGATGCCATGTTTCATGTAAGGATCAAATATCAGCTAAAGAGATTATTTTCACTTGAGATGGTAAACTCTCGTGAAAATCCCTTTACATTAATTACTGCTAGACTATGGAAACCTTTATGATATTAAACCTTATAAGTTTGTTAGCTATTTTCTGATACGAACATGTTCATTAATTTAAGAAACCAGTTATTGTGATAATACGTTTATTGAAATTTATATCCACTCCTGTAATTTCAGCAGAGCAGCTTGCTTTGTAAAATAAATCAGCTGGCATTATTACAGGCATTAGAATCACCTCTTACTTTTCTTGGTTTATCGACGATCAATCCTAGATCTTCACGGAAACGCCCCTGTACGAGGGTTTTCTTCTCTTGGATCTTTAGTAACAATGGGAGTCCCACAGGGGTCAATTCTTGATCCATTTTTGTTTTTTTATTTACATCAATGACCTGCCGTACCTCATAAAGGATAATCACGATATAGTGTTGTTTGTAAATGACACTTCTTGGCAGTCCGTCAGTGCGAGTGGCATTGGATCCTCCCTGCTTAAGCCCAATTTGTCATGCTTTTCAGTTCCTTGAGTAGGTGTGTTCAAGAAGCATGGTTATCGTCTGCCAGCGCCATGCTGTTGTGCAAATGGCCGCCATCGACGCCCATGGGGAAGGCTAAAAATGCAATAATACTAAGTAATCAAAGATATTTATGTACCTAATAGAAAATTACACCACACTATACACAATATTTATACATATTTTTCTATGTTTCTCACCTAGTTTATCAGTTATAGATCATGTGAAAAAAATTACACTTACCCGACAAATTATCTCACACGCTGGGACGTCATTACGTCATCCGAGAGGTGGTTGCTGAAAATCAGCGCTGTTGACAAGAGGTTCGTCGGAAGTCACAGCATTTTGCTGAGCAACAACCTTTTCTTGCACGGATGCGACGCACAGTTAAACTGTTGTTTGTTGTTTTGTAACACACTTAATTATTTACTCCTTTCTGCAATTATCTTTTTGTATTTTTAAGTTGTTGTTTGGTTTGTTGACATGAGCCAGTGTCGCGAGCGCATTGCGGATAACAGACAGATCGAATCATAGATATTTTTTTTTTTGGTTCTCTTCTTTCCGTTCAGAGGAACGGAAAAGGCAAAGGCATAGTACGCCATACAGCCTAGTCTACAGTTACTTTTTTCTTTAGTTTCTATCCTAACTTATGCTAATTTATCCTACCTTATCCTAGCTTAACTTAGCTTAGCCTATCTCCTTTCGTTTCCCACGTGAGGCCGACCAGGAGGGGTTTGAGGTCTTTACCTCAAACCCAAGCCAGGTGGTCACATCATGTCTTTACATGATGTGACCACTATGCTACAATATTTCACTGTTCTTTATGAATTATTCACTGAATGCACTTTTTACTACATAAATCACGCGTTTTTATTTAGTAAATGACACTATAAATAATTTAAAAGTCCAATGAAAAATGAGCGTGGCACTCATTTTGGTTTTCCCCCGAATCATAGATAATATACTATACCTGGATCGAATTGTCAAATAATGTGTGCTGCCTAATGCCTATGGCATGGAGGTAGTAAGTACTACGTTGTACGTAGTACTTATTACTTCCATCGTATATGGTCTATGACTCTGGCTCTGACATCATATTAACTCTGTTTATAGTTTTGCATGTTAGGATAGGAGATTTTTGATGATATTATTATTATTATTTTTTCCTGTATTTTGTTTGGTTTTTATTGTATTTAGTTGCAAGGTGCGTTTTGTTTGTGCAGAATAAAAAAAAAAATTTTCTTTTCTTTCTTTCTTTTCTTCTATTTAAACTTAGACGTCAGCAACAGGTTACTGACAATGTAAATAGGGTGATTTCCAAAGTAGTCCACTGGTTTAATGTTAACAATTTACTCTTAAACGAGAAAAAAAAAAAAGACGTGTGGCACTCGGGGACTGCCGCGGTAAAGCTATTGCATAGCATTTTGTATCAATTTATGCAATTATAATTATTTATTTATTTTATTTATGCAGTATTGTGGAGTACTGCAGCCACATTTGGGCTGGTGCTGCTAAGTGTCACCTGGCCACTTTGGATTCAGTGGAGAGGCGTGCGAAGAGGCTGATTGGTGACCCTGATTCAACTCGAGTTGGTCTCCAAAGCCTAGAGCACAGGCGTAGAGTAGCCAGCCTTTCGGTGTTCTATAGGATACATTCTGGGGAGTGTGCGAGGGAATTGCACAATTTAATTCCCCCATCTCCGTTCCACCATCGGACGACCCGTCGTACGGCGAGTTTCCACCCTTATGTTGTTAACACCTCAACGATCCGGACGAAGCGTTTCGCCTCGTCCTTTATACCGCGTACATCAAGGGACTGGAACAATCTGCCGGCGGCGGTGTTTCCGTCGGACTACAATTTGAGTGTCTTCAAGGCTAGAGTGAATAGGCTCTTAATAAACTAGTGCGCTTTACCATCAACGATTGCGTCACTGCTTACCATCAGGCGGGATTGCGGTCAAGCGCTGGTTTATATTTTAATAAAAAAAAAAAAATAAAAAAATAATTCAAGTTACACTTTTTGAGCGTGGTGACCGATAAGAAAACAAATTTTTCTTTTATTAAATAAATAAAAAGTTAATATTATTTAAAATATTTTTATTATTTTACAATACATGTGGGTTTTATTACCTTACAGTAGCTGTTGGTTATTCAGGAATATTTATCATTGAAACTATAGGTTTATGATAACTGAAATAAGAAACATAAGTTTGCGACTTAATATCCTCTAAATACCTAGAAAATACCGCGTCAATGGTGGTCCCATATTTTGTTGTGGACTCTTGTGGATCATTATTCATTTTCAAATTCAATGTTTTTGATAGAAAAGTTGTCAACCGCTCTGATTTTTTATCAGCGAAGTTAATGTTGAAATCGCCAGCCAAGATAAGTGGAAATTTATTACCATTTGTACCAAGTATTTTCGAGCCTTTTTCAGTGTACTCCAGTAAAGTGCGATGAATAAAATGCTCTACCTCGTCCAATTTTGGATTCGGAGAAATGTAAATTGCTACCATAACTATTTGTAGGCCATTTCTAAGTTTGCATAAGCACGCACAAATATCTCCAACAACTGAGCGCCTAACATTAACATCGCTAACGTGTGCAATATTTATTTCAATATTCGGAGTCATAATATTAGTAATATCATTTTTATTTTGGTAAATAGCTACCCCACCTTTTGAAACAGTATCTCGTTTGAACTGAACAATACAATTAAAATTAGGTATTTCAATTGGATTATCATGCGTCATGCAAGTTTCGGTAAGAAGTAACACATTTGTTTGTCTCGTAACTGAATCTTGTAAATCGTATTTATCACTATTTAGACTTTGGCAGTTGAAAGTCATTATTGAAATGCCATTTCTATTACTAATGAAATCTAATACACTTTGAGCAATCGTCGGAACACTATTTAAAGACAGTCTTTTGAATTCTTGCAACAATTGAAAAAACGGCCGCGTGAGCACTTTTTACTCTATAAAATCACGCGCTTTTATTTAGTAAACAACACTATAAATAATTTAAAAGTCCAATGAAAAATTAGCGTGACATTCATCTTAGCTTTTCCGTTAAAAAAAAAGCTATTTTATAAAAACACTACTAAATTAATTTGAATAAAAGTACTTAATTATATGAAAAGTTTTTAAGGTAGCCATGACAACGTCGATGACGTCTATGACATATCTCTATAGAAGACCTATTTCAGAGAGAAAATTAATCGCAAGTTTAGCACATCGCGACTATCAGTAACATGGCAAGTGTGTAGAACTGAGTTCGCGCCCTGCAATTTGCATGCTCTTTTTGAAAATCTATAAATTGTTTTCAAAAGATGTAGTCGCACGCACACAAACATACCGTGCCGAAAACTGCCGAACTGAAACGACGTTAGACGATGGGGAGCGTGAGGTTTTTTCGTTACGGAATTTCTGGATTCGGTCCCCGCGCTCAAGGCCCGCGATAGAAGCTATGCAATAGCTTAAAACCAAATGCATTAAGTTTACTCTACCTCACGTTAGGCAGGTCAAAACTGTGGTGTTGATAAAGGGCGAAGAATTGAAATCTGATGACAGCACAGTGTTCTTGGGTAAAACTCTGGATGCTAAGCTTCAATGGGGTCCAGATATAGAAAAATTGACACAAACACTAAGTTCTGCTGCATACGCAGTTAGAACAATTCGTAATTTGACTAATATTGAGACGGCCCGTTTAGTGTACTTTGGTTATTTCTATAGCGTAATGTCATATGGTATTCTATTGTGAGGAAATTCCGCTGATATCCAAACATAATTTGTTTACAGAAACTAGCTGTTCGTGCAATTTATAAATTAAATCTGAGACACTCTCTCAGAGAAATATTTAAAGAGATTAATGTACCGATCGTGCCGTCTCAATATATTTATGAAAATCTTTTGTATGCTTATAAAATTTTTTTTTTTTTTTTTTTTAAATACAGTGATGTCCATAATATAAATACTAGAAACAGGCACAAATTTATTGTACCTACAACAAGGCTCAAGAAAATAGGTGGCTCTTTCAGATGCCAATGTACACATTTTTACAATAGGTTCAAAATCTGAGCCTGAATAGATTCAAATCCTTCATTAAACGTAAGTTGTATCAGAAAGCATTTTATAGTGTTAAGGATTATATTGAGGACAAAAAGGGCTTGAGCTGCATCCGATTTCTATACACTGATTATTCTTTGATTTTTCCTCTTGTAGTTTTAATTTGTAATTATTTATGTTTTTTACTCAAAGCCTAAAAAAAGTATTACACACTATGTAGCCAAGCATATTGTACGTTACGGAATTGCATCGCTGACAGGGGTGTTCGGCACTGGTACAACTACATAGGAGCTAAACTTAGTAATCGGGAACACTGTTGGAGCTGCTAAACCTTGGACAAAACCATCTTTGCATTGTGTAAATTCAATTTCTTAGTATTGTGTAATTGCATGGCACACGTGTGAGCACAATGTACTTGCTGTAAAGCATCTATTTGTTGGGTTATTTTAATTACTGATTTGTTCTTTTTTTATGTTTTCCATAATGAACGCTCAGCGTACAATATATTTCTGCATCGTTCTCACACGGTTGATTTCAACATGAATGATGTAATCAAATATTTGTATCAATAGCTTGATAATTTAAAAGAGTGTCCATCGAGTTCCTTGCCCGTTCTTCTACATAGGTTACCTACTCTTTGGAATGGGCGATTAACTTCATCTTACTGACTGACCGACCTTCTGACAATTCAAAAGTGCCTGTAATCGATTAATTTGAAATAAATGCTTTGATATTGATTGATTTTGATCTTTAGTCGTTTCTTTTCTTTGCTTGTGGCTGACCATGTTTGTAAAGACAGATTATAGGAAATATATGTATCATCATTTCCATTCAACGAGTCCAGGCGTGGAAAGTAGAAAGTCTGTATTGTATGAATGTTAATTTTTTCATATAGGGTAATTCCGGGATAGATGGCCGTACGGGAGAGTTGGCCACTGCCTAAAAATTGTACAAAGAATCGCTAGATGGCATAACTGTGTACTAAGTTTGCTTGCCGAGGTGCGTAAGAACAACCGTACGCCAAAAGATCTGCGAAAAAAAAATTAAAATGCGAGTAAAATCTTAATGTTTGATTTGACTAATGCTAATTCTTTTTTTAGAGTTTATGTACGAAGTTGTGGTCATATTAGTTTTCAAAAATAACATTTTTTTTAAATCATTTTTACCAGATAATGAACCGGGCTACATTATAACCTCAAAACTACGGCATGGTTTGGCACTTTTTTTTTACGTGGATGGCATGGCCATCTCTTCCGGATGATTAGGAGAGATGGCCTTAGTTTGTCAGTGTCAGATGGCCGTATGATTGTAGGGGATAAATTTTAATTTTTTTTTTTTGTTTTCGTTATTTTCTGTCTCCGATTCCTGAAAGGTTAGAAGAGGTACGCAAACGAGCGAAGCATGTTGGCAAAGTTCTCATTTCTGAGAAACATATTCATGAAAGAAAGTCTAAAGAAGAGGCTTAACTGCTCAAGGAACAAAAAAAGATTAATAAGGAAAAAGAAAGTAAGAAAAAAATACAAATAAAGGAAAATATCAAGACTAAGAAAGTAAAAAAGACTGCTGATAGCACTAAGATGGCTGACAACACAAAAAATAAATTAACTCTTAAAAGAAAATCGACTAGGAAAATATCTAAAAGCAGCGATGACGAAGAAGAAGAGATAGTTTTAAATCAGAGAGATGAAGAGAGCGATATGAAAGAAGAAGACAATTGTGTAGACTGTGGAGAAAATTATTACCAAACACAGCTAATCGAAGATTGGATTCAATGTGCCATTTGTTTTCTTTGGGTACATGAGAATTGCACAGAATTTGATACCATGTGCTCTAAATGCGGTCGATGCAAAAAAGTGAGAAAATAAAGCTGTGTTAAAAATAAAAAAGTGAGATGTAGTACTGGCCATCTTACCCGTCCTACTATGGCCATCTCACCCTTAGTATCCGGGAGAGATGGCCAGAGCTGTTTTTTTTTCAAAGTTAGTTTTAAGATTGATCTCTTTAAAAAATATCAATATCATATGTCACTTCCATAAGTTGAATGTTCAGAGTTTAATTAAAAGTACTGATTATCATTATGCATATTGTAGTTTAATTTTTAGTGGGCTTCAAAAAAACTATGGCCATCTATCCCCGCTTTACCCTAGCATAGTTTTTTACGTTTCTACGGTGAAAAAATAATGATAAGGAATGTTTTACCGCAATATCTATGGACAACGAAGAAGGTCAGATCGGTCCACCACGAGTCTCCGTTTCTTGAGAGATGTTCTTTAATCAAATCCCAAAAAAGTCTATGAAATATCCAATTTCGGTCTCAAAACCTAACCTTTACAAGGCAGTGAGCTAAAACTATTTTCGAGCGCACTATGATCTCTCTTGTTTCATATATTCTACGGTTTGAATTTATTTATTTTTAAATGTTACAAATCACTTGTACAGAAAGAAATGCTAAAAAATACTTATTTTTATACATTTCTGTTGTTTAGGACTATTGTGAGCTTGTGAGCTTAGTGTGAGCTCACCGCCAAAAGGAGCCCGTTCACCTTGGCTCCTACTTTTCGAAATGTATCCTTGGAATGTACCGACCGCCTTCAGCTTTTGGGAATTGAGATTTCCTCGAACCTAAACTTTGGGCGGTCATTGAGTCCAAGGCCAAGGTGGCTGCTAGGAAACTTGGCGTGATCGCAAAGGTCTGGCAGTACTTCACACCAGGGCAGCTTCTAACGTTGTACAAAGCACAGGTCCGTTCCTGTGTGGAGTACTGCAGCCACATTTGGACTGGTGCTGTTAAGTATCACCTGGCCACTTTGGATTCAGTGGAGAGGCATGCGAAGAGGCTTTTTGATGACCCTGATTTAACTGGAGAGGGTCTCCAAAGTCTAGAGCACAGGCGTAGAGTAGCCAGCCTTTCGGTGTTCTATAGGATGCATTTTGGGGAGTGTGCGAGGGAATTGCATGATTTAATTCCCCCATCTCCGTTCCACCATCGGACGACCCGTCGTACGGCGTGTTTCCACCCTTAGGTGGTTAACATCACTACGATCCGGACGAAGAGTTTCGCCTCCTCCTATATACCGCGTACATCGAGGTACTGGAACAATTTGCCAGCGCCGGTGTTTCGGTCGGACTACAATTTGAGTGTCTTCAAGGCTAGAGTGAATAAACTATTGCGCTTTACCATCAACGATTGCGTCACTGCTTACCATCTGGCGGGATTGCGGTCAAGCGCTAGTATATAATTTATATATAAAAAAAAATAAAGTGTTAACTTTACCAATCTATAAAGGTAGTTGCGAAAAGTGTTGTCTACCGCCGTGCTTCAAGTTTGGTACGCGACGACGCGCCGTTACTCGAAATCTTTGATTTTGTTTAGAAATCTAAAGTCTTTAGAGTCTTTAGATTTTTATTTACTTTGATTTATGACCCTCTTAGGTGTGAAATTTTTGTGTGTTTTTTTTATATATAGTATAGTATATATATTTTTTTAAATATATATTTTTATATATAGTAATAGTAGGTATAATACAACGATTGTGTTTTTGATATCTTTTGGTAGCGAGTTATATTCTCAAAGTTTCTACTACATAAGTTGATAAAGTATATACTTATTCATATACAGTATGTTAAGAAAACCCTGTCCGGCCCATAAGGATAATATAGGTTAGGTAATCACATGGCCAAATATAATATAAAATTTTACGTAATCATCATAGTGTCAATACAAATGAATTTTGAAATAATGTTTTTTTCCCGCGAATTAATTCCAACTTCCCCGAAATTTGGTAATTTTTAAAAAGTGAAAACACCGGTTTTATTATGAGCGAATAGCGATGCGACCACGTGCCGCGTGCCCTGCCGCCCGCCGCCTCCGCCGCCTCCGCCGCCGCGCGTGGAAGGGTGGATAACGCAGATTTATTAAGTTACATCTTTTTGCGAAATAATATTTATTTTTTTAGGTGGATTTTTTTTGATGTGAAACATCTATAGGCGCACGTGAGACCGATTTCTGGCGTGGCGACGCATCGACTGTGCGTTTCTCTCTCACTCGATCCGGCGTTAAGCCATCTCTTTCGCTCCACTGAGCTCGGAATCGACTGTGCGTTTCTCTCTCACTCGATCCGGCGTTAAGCCATCTCTTTCGCTCCACTGAGCTCGGACTCGGATACCTATAGTGTATACTCTGTTTATTACAGTACTCATAACCTGTGTTTTTCTGGTAAATAAATCATTTTTCTGTTCTGATAATAAAATGTCTGACCGTGATAATTTAGAGAGTGGAAGTGATCAGCCTCCTGCAAAGAAAGCAAAATCACACTATGACACATTATCAAGTCATCAGTAAGTTAATTATATTTTTATAATTAAAGTATGCATTTATCTGTGCATTTAGCACGCGTATATTTGGTGTGTATTGAGCGCCAGTAAATGTAAAATCTACTCTCTAGGTAGATTAAAATTCACATAAATTTCATTGCATATCATGTTTTTAAATTAATTATTAATTTTAATTTCATTCTTATTGAAATTAATGCATTAAAACAATTGCTTAGAGAATAAATTTATTAAGACTGACAGAACTTTATTTTAAAATCAGCTGATGGCGTGCAGCGCACGAATCTTTTTCTTATTTGTTATTAATTTAAACTTTAAAAAATTAATTAATTTTTCTAATCATAATGGAGTTTATAGTGAAACATTCATTATTTATATTTATAATTTACGATCTTTAGTAGTATATTGAAATAACTAGCTAAGATTCTTGACAATAGATGCTGTATTTATTAGATATCTTAATAATGTTATGTCCAATACTTTCGTATCGTAGGTACTTCAGTTACCATCGACCAATTGTCACAGTAATACCGTTCTCAGAGGCAACATCGAATGTAACTATTACCGAAGTCACTGATTAAACTAATTGAGTAGTTTCGATTTAAAATAAATATGTAAATTTTTGTATTCAATGAAAATGAATGTTTATTTAATAAAAAATCATCGTTATCTAGAAAAAAAAATCGTTATATTTTTTATTTTATTTTATTGACATTTTTAGTTCCTACCACAATCTGTTCTTTTCTGCATACTACTTTTACGAAATAACGTCGATGTTTCACATCTACCAGGCGTCCCGTGACGGCTCCATTTTTTTTTTTTACTTAGCTCGGTTTTGTATGCATTAGTAGAATCAGTTATCGATACCTAACAACACCTTCACGGGTCGGACGGGGTTTTCTTAACATACTGTATGAAACTTCAAAGGAAGAAGAACCATTTACGATTACAACCCGGAGTATATTGTAATCTCTCACTATGAGGAGACCTGTGTTTCAACTGTAGGAACATTATTGGCTGATAATGTTGAAAACTGAACATTTCTAAGAAGAAATAACGGGGTGCGTAAAATTTCGAGCTCGCTTCCTATATTCTTCTGATGCTAAAACTTTTCTACATTACCTAACAAAATACCTCGTATTTATACATGAATGTTCAAAATGAACCGATAAAAGCGTCTATTTCCGTATACGGCAGAACGTAAACAGGAAAATGCTCATCCCTGAAAACCATATAGAAAAAAATCAGGTTGGGAAGACTATGGAAAGGATAGAATATAATTTCGTACGTTTTATTTATTCAATGCAATAAATTTGAGTGTCTTCAAGCCTAGAGTGAATAGGCTCTTAATAAACTAGTGCGCTTTACCATCACCGATTGCGTCACTGCTTACCATCAGGTGGGATCGCGGTCAAGCGCTAGTTATAAGTTATAAAAAAAAAACTTTTCTAGAAGTGTTTCATAAGCTCACAAGACTAAAGAATTTTATTCTGACATTTCTAGCCTCTAGCTGGATTAGTTCGCCGCTGCTAATCATTTAGCATTCTTACTATTATAAATAGAAAAGTGAGTTTGTTTGTTTGTTTATTCCGCTTTCACGCCGTAACTACTGAACCGATTGCTTTGAAAGTTTGCTGATGTAAAGTTGGAAGTCCGGATTAAATAATAGAGTAAGTACTTTTTATCCCGGAAAATAATTATATTCCCGAGAGAAAACTAAAATACCGAATTTCACGCGGGCGAAGCCGCGAGCGGAAAGCTAGTTTTAAATAAAACGACTGTTCGTTATGGCCTTTTAATTTATATTAATAAAGTTAAATGTCCGTCTCCTTTAACATCTGCGCACCATACGCAATACGTACGGTAAAGAGAGAACGTAGCAATGTAATGTGTTTCTTTGAATAGATTATTTTAAAGATTGTTAGGAGCCTCTATTATTTATCATCATTCTATTCGGCCTATCTTGCTTATATTATAACTCTTCATGTGCCGTAGGTAACCAAGATTACGATACATCAGCGGTAGGTAGGCACACAACCTACCGCTGATGTATCTAATATGTTATTAACTTTAAAACTCATGCTTTTGTCAGCTGATTAAGTAGGTACAGTCAGAAGTCAGAAGTTCCCTTCCACCTTAAAGACTACTGTCGCCTGCGCTAAACGGGCCACGTACACTAACGCATAAATCTGAAAGTTTATGAATATGGATATGTGTTTGTTAGTCTTTGTCGCAAACACTACTGCACGGATGTAGATGAAATTTGACTCAAAGATAGTTTATAACCAGAAATAGCAAATAGGATACTTTTTTATCTCAATATACCCGCGGGATCGTAACTTACGCGCCTGAAACCCTGAAGCGCAGTTAGTATGTAGGTAATAATGGATTCTGTAATACATCGATAATAAGAATTACATCGATCCTATTCAATATAGTTATATCTACAGCAACAAACCACCTTTTCGAAAGGGTTTCAGATGATAAGAAAAAGACGTAAATTTTTTATACGATCCTGTAATATAAAAAATAAGAAGAAAGCGTTTAATGATAAACTGGAGGCGGCCGACCTGAGCCTTCCTGCTAGGGTTGATATGTCTAGTCCCCACTGAAGTTTAGCATCTACTGTTATTCCCAGAAAAACTGCCGAGCCCACAGTTTCAAGCACCTCTTTGTCTAAAACAATTTTGGGTCCTAGATTTCTAACGTTAAGCAAGGCGAACTTTACACATTTCGTTTTCTTAGTATTAAGAACTAGGTTATTTGACGTAAACCAATCCGTAACTGTTGAGAGTGCACTGTTTACTTCGTCAAAAATCTCTCTGCATCATCTTAAAGTAGACTGGTAGAAAACGCCTAAGGCATTAAGTCCGCCATTATGCAATGTTTTTCTTTGTGCATGAAGTTTTAATAAATAGCATAATTTTATTCCCCCATCTCCGTTCCATCATCGGACGACCCGTCGAACGGCGAGTTTTCACCCTTACGTTGTTGACACCACAACTATCCGAACGCAGCGTTTCACCTCTTCTTTTATACCGCATACATCGAGGGACCAGAACGATTTGCCAGCGGCCGTGTTTCCGTCGGCTTACAATTTAAGTGTCTTCAAGGCTAGAGTGAATACACTTAAGGCTTTTAATAAACTAGCGGGCTTTACCATCAACGATTGCATCGCTGCTTACCATCAGGCAGGATTGTATTCAATCACTAGTTTATAATTTTTATAAAAAAAAAACAAACAACTTTACGTAGGCACCTATAATTTTCTTTGACACAAGTTTTTATTGCCGATATTTCCTTTGTGTATATAAATTGACTTTTGATATAAAATTTTATTGTATACGACGACAATAAGTGCCTAATGTAATTCCCTTAAAAGGAAACCCAATTCTCGTTTCCCAGAAATTTGATCTAAAATCGGCCTTGAGTGTCAATTAGAAGTGTCGGGCGACCAACAAAGTACTTTAGGTAGTAACATCAGTTGATAAGTGCTACCACATGCAAGGTACAATTACTTGAAAAAATAGAAACAAAGGAATGGCTACTAATGGCCTGCTAGTCCTGGGTCATTCAAATACATATATTTCCCCTTATTCATAAACGCTGTTTAAAGTTAACTAGTGATTAACGATTCTTTAACCATAAATTTTTGACCTTTTAACGTCACTTAACTTTAATCATCCTTTATAAGTAAACACCACAGCGTTTAAGGGGTTTATTCATAAATGATGATTAAAGTTAAGTGACTTCCAAACGTCTAAAATGTATGTTTAAACAATCTCTAATCACTAGTTAACTTTAAGCAGCGTTTATGAATAAGGGGGATTGTATTTTGAATAATTTTGAACAATTCAATTCCGACGACAGCACGTCAATCTACTTAATACAGGGTGTATCTGACATCGTAACGCAAACTTCGCGAGAAGGCTACACTGCATGCCAATAATAAAATTATGATAGTCATTTATATCGTTAATGAGCGGTTACAGAAATAACAGTGTTTAAAAAAATGTGCCGGCTCGGCTTTTGATCGTTGCAAGCGTGCCGACGCGCGTGTTTGTGGGTATGACGTTAACCCCTGATGTAAACTCTATTAAATCAGCTGATAGGACAGTGTTTCGAGTTTTGTTCACATTGCGCTTTTTTGTGTAATTAGCGAATTAATTATTTTTTACTTTCAAATCTTATTGGGTTATAAAAGTACAGCAATTATGAACGGTTTAAAGTGAAAAAAGTGCTTATTATTTTTTTTAATCAGGAAAAAACCGACGTAAAATTCCACCTGTGGGAGGTTCAGAATCATGTACTGGATCCATGGTACTCGTTTGTGCGTCGATGTCAGAGACACCCTTTATTATAAAGCTGAAGAGTTTGTTTGTTTGAACGCGCTAATCTCCGGAACTGCTGGTTCGATTTGAAAAAAATACAAGTGTGCTTATGACCACACGACTGAAGTGAAACTTCTTTCGCTCCATCTGTATGTATGTATATATATATATACTAGCTGACCGGCAAACGTTGTTTTGCCATATAAATAATAGATTAAATTACTAAAATGGCTATTAAAAAATAAGGGTTGATCGTAGAAGGGTGAAAATTGGGGATTGTATGTATTTTTGTATGGTGTATCATAAAAAAATAGAAATTAAAAATTTTGTCTAAAAAATAAAAAATAAAATTTAGGGGTTTACTACCCCTAACATTTAGGGGAATGAAAAATAGATGTTGGCCGATTCTCATAGATACCGGATAAGCACAAAAAATTTCATCAAAATCGGTCGAGCCGTTTCGGAGGAGTTTAAGTTCGAACACCGTGACACGGGAATTTTATATATTAGATATATATATGTGTGTGTACAATATATACATGTATACACATATACATATATTAATTTTCTATAAATATTTAAATTTATTTCATGGTTTCATTGGTAAATTAATATTTTTGCCTAGACTTCTATTTTTATTGAAAAAAAAAAAATCTCGTTGTAGACCTTATAGTACCAAGCTCGCGCCAGAGGCGCCTCTGTGCTTATATCCCCCACTTAACTTCCGTTCGCCTTGCCCGATCACTTTTCGTAACGCTTACGTCACGCGTTCGCCAGCTTACTCCCCAAGTCAAGCGTGCGTAAAGAAGTTTCACTTCAAAATTCTTTTTGCGTTGGATAGCCAATTAATTCAGGAAGGCTTTAGGCTATATAACATCACACTGCGGCCAATAGGAGCAGAGCATAACTAACTCCACGCGAACGAAGTCGCTGGCGGCCGCTAGTCTGTAATAGTTCTTTATTAGATTTTCAACATTATTGCTTATTAAGTATTAAGGCTCAAGATTGATTGGAAATATTTGACAGTTTAGGGTAGCTTGACCTGCTGTCTTTCGTACCAACGTTTGAATGCATGTCGAAAGCGTGGCATAAATCTGTGCCAGTTAAGCACCCAGCTATACAAGTATATTGTAGTTCTTAGACTATTCTTTATGGCACATTTTACGTGAATAGGCGACAATCATGGAATTTTAACTGTAATTTACTTATAGTTTTCGGTTCAATGGTTCATTTCGGAGGCAACGGTAAGAATATACACGATATTGTTACCGTAGTCTCCGAAATGAGAGATTTATGCCTGTAATAAGGCTGCAGTTTAATCTCACTGTCCCGAATTCCTTCGTGGGACCCCGTATTTATAAACAGCTGCGGCAAACGTTACTTGTTTACTTTTGTACGGCATTATTTATTAACCTCCTTTTAATATATTTAACGCAGGTTTATTAAAGCTTTAATCCTTACTACCTAATATTATAAATCGGAAAGTGAGTTCGTTTGTTTGTTTGTTCCGCTTTCACGCCGTAACTACTGAACCGAATGCTTTGAAATTTTGCAGACGTGAAGTTAGAAACCCGGATTAAATAATAGGTTACTTCTTATCCCGGAATTTGATATTCCCGAGGGAAATCTAAAATATAACCGAACTCGCGCGATATAACCGAACTCCACGCTCAATACTGAAATAATGTATATACCAATTACTTTGAACAGCGCTCAGTTTTTCAAACTTTTCTACTTTCATTACGTTAATACTATATGCGAATAATGTCGGTGCTTCTGTGTTTTCTTTTTCAAGAAATATTTCAATGTCCCGGGAATTGGGTTGTATCCTAAAAAATAATTTAATGTCAACCAGACAGATTTATTTATTTCGCACCGGAAGACGTAGCGTGGGTAGGCCCCCGACAAGGTGGACCGACGACCTGGTGAAGGTCGCGGGAAACCGCTGGATGCGGGAGGCGCAGAACCGGTCGTCGTGGAGAACCTTGGGGGAGGCCTATGTCCAGCAGTGGACGTCTTTCGGCTGAAATGATGATGATGATGATGATGAGACAGATTTATAAAAAATATTGAACACGTATTTTTTATTTCATTCAAATACTTAGGAAGATATATTGATTTGAAATGTTGCATGACGTCACGCCGTGCTACAAAATATACCACGGCGTGAAGTAATTAGCCCCCACTCCGTAACTTTAATACGCTATATCTCAGTAGTTTTTGGTGTAATAAAAAATACAGGTCTCAATTTTTTTTATTATCTATAAGACGGACTAATTATTATTATTTTTTTTATTTTCATACCTTGGATACATCCATATTCTATCGTCGTTAGTAAAAATTGAGACAGCAAGTAATTTGTAAACTTGATTATTTTAAGGAAGAGCGAGAAGAACGAAACTGAACCGTCGGGCGGAAAATACCCGATTCAACATCGGATATATTCGGCTCCTAGTCGGATATCATCGCATATAGGTACCTATAGTATACTTGCTCGGCGCTTCGAACCACTAATTTTTTACAGAACGTGGGGTCATAAGCGCAGACCTTATTTTAACCAAAGTAAAAACGCACTAGTTTTATTATGATTTGTAGTGCAAAATTGTCTACTAGTAATATTGTACTTACACCCCATGTTCAATAAATTAGCATCAATACGACTCTATATCAACATTTTTAAAACTTAAATTCGTTAATTACCTACTATTTTTGGTCCGTTTAATAATACGACTCATAGACAAATAATTTTTCTATGATATAAATTAATCGTTTTATAATGTTGTGATTTCTAATGATAGATAAAGGTAGTTAATAAAACGTGCTACGTTTAGATTTCCTCCCGTGTATTATATTAAGATAAATGGCTATGTTATTTTGCAGGGAATAGGCAGGGTTGTTGTGTATATGGTCTTATGAAAACTTCAATATAAGTACTTAAGTGCACTAAGTATCTTAACGCATCGGTAAATCGTTGATTATTTAGAAATAGTAAGACACCTCCTGGTTCCAGTGTATTTAAAAAGAGTCAAATATAAAATGTATAATTTTTTTTTATATTTATAACCTAGCGTTTGACTGCAATCCCGCCTGATGGTAAGCAGTGATGCAATTGTTGATGGTAAAGTGCGCTAATTTATTAAACCCATTCACTTAAAAAACTTAGTGAATAGGAATATAGACGGCAGTTGAGCGAGATGATGCAAATTTATAAGCCCAACAACACGGCCAATGATGCTACGCCAGAGGGAAATTGATCTGGATGGACCATGATCAAACTCCCGACACAGCATCATTTGGCGCATCGTACCCGGCAAGCTTCACAACACAACTGCTCAGACCCGTCCTCCGTACGGTTTCACCAGACATCACGCCGGAACACGACGAATCGCTTGGTGGCAAGACTTTGTCTGGTGCGTGGTAACTTCCGCCGGCAGCCGATGTTATGACCCACCACCGAATTTATAACTTGGTTAATAGTCATATTTCCGAAAATATACACAAGTTGGTAATGATACACTGTTGGACCCCAGCACCCTAATTGCATAACACACTATAAGAAACCAATTGCTAATCCATTGCTACATATGTTCAAAAAATATTGTATCTACTCAACAACGTAACGCAATGAAAGTTGTTGAATTGTCAAAATGAAGGCCATTGCTAATGACAGTGTGTTACGTAATTACCCTGTAGCTCGGCATCTTGCGGTTTTGGATATCTGTGATCAGCTGTCGCCGCGTTTTTGCGGTTACGTTCGGCATCATACGCGCTCAGTGTCATCGCTGGTCGGCAAGTTGAAATAGTTCAACGCGTAGTCATGATAGCGACAAATGCGCGCACTTGCGCTCTGGTTCCATCGGATTTTTGCTGACGGGCGGACGCAATCGACTGCTGCCGCGTGTTGCTACGAATTGCTACGATTGCTCCGAAGCGCTGCGCTGCGGTGGAATGGGTACTTGAATGTTTAGGCACAAAAAGTGCGCGACACAGACATCAAGGTGTTTTTCCGTCATACCATCAATATTTTCAAATGGATCCTTTCTATTTAGCCATCTAACAGAATGGATATAATTCTACTGCCAAAAAAAAAAAAAATAAAATTAACTAAAGAAAACTTTTATTAAAGTAATCTCAGCTTCCAAAGTAGTGAAACATATTTATGTACGAATAAAATATACATACACCTACGGTGTTAGTTATATATTTATACTTATATATTTTATTATTTATGTTCAGTCACTAAAATATACTCGTATAGGGATATTAACTTATCTTCGAATACTTAAATCTCTAAGAATATAACTTTTGATTCTTGTGTTTGTAACAACTTTTCGGTTCGCTCGAAAATAAACGAGAAAATATATTAAACGAGGCAATTCCAACTGTACGCAAATGAGTACTCTTGCTAATTGCTCCAAATTTCAGTCGTGAGAAGCGAACATCCACTTTTGAACACCTTTTGTTTCTCCCCTCCAGTCCAGCCTTGTCCTTTATACCTACTACTACCTGACTAATTAAAAAAAAAGCAACGTTAGCCATTTATTTAAAAATATAAAAATTAAAAACAAAACTTGAATGGCTTCACATTAATTAATTTTGGACATAATGGCCATTACTTTTCAAGAATATAAATCCAAGAAGGTAACATTTTTTTTATTTTATGTTTGCTTTTACATTTTTATGTTAGTCGAACCCCTAATTGAAAGGCCGACTGCTTTTTTTTTACTACTTTACAGATTTTAGTTTCCCTTCGTTGATTGATTGACATACTGAAAAAATTCAATATTGTTATGTAAATTACATCTTTCTGTAGTTCGACTGCAGAATTAAATTTTAATTTCAATCCGCCCGATAGTCATATATGCCGCTTGGCTGAGCTATGGAGCCTGGCTTATCGAATCTAATATTCGGCTCGAGTGGGATTGGCGAACAGGATTCAGTGGATGCCGTCTCTGTGGGAAAATTATACATTAATTATTAAACTGACTTCGATTGCCTCGGGGAGTACGTTACACAAGAATTTACAATTGACGCGTATCCACAAGGGGCTGGGAATCATTTTAGTTATGCACAAAGACTTGCCCTGGTTTGCGGAGATACGGATGTCTTTAGGGAGGAAGGTTTTACCCCTATAAATAAAAAAATCTTGCTATAACTGTATCCTTATGATTACTTGTATACTTCTGATGAAAAAAGCGATGCACCTACAGAGAAATGAAAAAGTTAATTTTCTGGGTGTCCTCTGCGTCCTCCTTTAAATTTTATTTATGTGCGAGATGTCACCCTTGCTAAGTAGGTTGGTATATATTTAAGGAAAAGCTACGTTGTCATACAAAAAATGTTTGTATGACAACGCATTAGCATAAAATATAATAAGTGTTAAAGCATGCAACCATTCTTACATCAAGCACACTCAAATTTCCCGATTCCTTCCCATGCACTTCCTGATTCCATAGATCTGGCTCAAAGGCCTAGAGACTAAGCCAGAAAACTTCCAAAAAAAACAACAGAAAATTTCTCTCTGGTTTAAAAAAACACTTCACCATCAAAATTAGCAACAACAAGAACGGACGCCCGGCCGGCGGATCTGACCATCCTTTTAAATCAATCATTACCCCTTGGATCCAACAACCAAAGATACCAGTGAACAATTATGGAGGCTTCCATCACAACCCGGAGAGTGCAGCGCTGTATATTCCAGTGAGTCCTTTCCATTTTTGGTTCCATTTTTTTTTTGGTTGAATGTAATCTACCAGAAAACGCGCCTAATAAACGCAGTCCAGCTATCGAAGAAATATCAAACAAAATCACAAACAATAAGCATAATCAGCGAAGAACAATTAAGGAACATCCAACTCCTTATTCCCTTCTGCCATATGGGCCCATCATCAGACTAAAATATTAATATAATGCTAAAAATAACATAAGCATATGATTCCTGACCATATTTACTACAATCAATACAATAGTTGTATGAATAGCTACAATATTTGAAAAAATTGACCAAAAAGTATCAACATGAAACTTTTTACTTACATAACAGGTTAGGAGCTCTATGCACACACCCATCCGTCGCCACTGGAGTTACCAAAACGTCGGCCGTAATGGGCCATCATCGTGGTTTTCGTAACAGTCTTCACGCGTATTCTTATCTTTTTTTCTCTTGTATGTATTCGCATCGGAACAACTTACCCAGGGAACTTTCAACCCCCTCTCCCCTATGTTTTTTGCTATTTGCAGAACTATATAACAATTTATTCAATTTTAGATGCAAAGCACATTGATACCTATTTTGTTTCAAACACTAGTGAACTATTTACTTAGACACGCAGATATATTTAGTTGTACGTACGTAGATATAGCCTTTCGCTATATACATATCTACGTTTTGGTGAACTGTCTTATGTAATACTAGCGACCCACCCCGGCTTCGCACGGGTGCATGTATTATACATTTAAACCTTCCTCTTGAATCACTCTTTAGAGATTTAAGCATACATAACGATATAGGGACAGAAACAGCGACTTTATTTTATACGAGTACCTACTACATAGCGGTCGCCTGCAGCTCCGCCCGCGTGGATGTCGGTTACTGTTGCAAAACGCGAAATAAAATATATTTGTAAGAATTGTGGGTTTTGGCCTGATGGTGCTAAAAGGCTACCAGTGAGATGGTACATGTAGTCCTTCTATTTTAAAAGTGGGCATAAAAGTACCTAGCCTTATTTCTTTTGCGCCAAAAGAAGTAATTTGAAAAAAAGTATTGTATTTACGTATATTTGTTAAAAAATGACCAGATAATGGATGGTTATTAGTAAGAAGATTTTTTATTGGTTGTGGCGGGTTCTGGAGGTTAGGAAGACAAACTTTACCTGAAGTACAGCACATACCATTAGTTTCGTCCGCCCATTTCTTGGCAGACCAGTTAGAGCGGATCTTATTCAAGACTCCGATTTGGACTGACGCTTGTTGCGTATAATCAATCTGCGAATCATATTTGAAAGCCAGTCGGTTGCTGTTTGCTAAAAATCGATTGCGAACTCTATTTGTGGACAACTGCTGTCTCTCTGCCTGAGCTCTAAGTCGCTGCAAATACTCAGCAACTGAGAGGTCCTTATATTTTGTTCATGAAGACGTTGGAAACTCTCCAGCCTCTACTCTCGTGCACGTAACTCAGAGGTTCTCAGATTTTGTTGCGCAAGGCGTTGTGAACGTTCAGATGAAGATTCTCCCATACGACGTATTGTTGCTGCCCGTGCTTGAGAACTGTTTAGAAAGTTGAGACCTGGCTCTCTTAGACATTTTCAAATGTTTAAGAAAATTTTAATAGCGTGTAATCTTCTAGCTCTGAAAAGGATTGTTGTTTAGCCCTGAAAAGAACTGTTGATTAGCTCTGAGAACTGTTGTATAGTTCTGAGAAGAACTTTTGTGTAGGTGTAGTTTTAAGAACGAAATCTAAAAAATATCGAACAAAAAAAAACCTATTAGACTTCACGCACGATCGCTGCGTAGGGGGCTGACCTTGCGTCAGAGCCGCGCGGGGACCTTGCTCATAGATATAAACTCCCACAACGGGCCGTGCAGCAGAAATCGTAATATTTTAATTTCGCCAAAACTTCAAAATCAAACGTTCAATTATAATCATTCAAAGCCAAATATTATCTACATAAACTGTACTTAGTGATGAAATCATTTATTTTGATAAGGATTAATAACATGAGTAAAATAAATGCGTTTAAATTTAGTCCAAAAAAAAAAATTCAAGATTTTTAAATAAAAAAAAATGTTTGTTGTGCCTCACTCGACATAGATAGGTACCTACAGTCTGTCGCGGACTTTTTTGTAGGTATTTATAAGTTCTAAAATTAATTAGAACATTTTATGGTTCTGTCTTTTATAGTTTAGGCAGCGTACGCAAAATAAGTAACGGTTTCCAAAGCCTGGAGCACAGGCGTAGAGTAGCCAGCCTTTCGGTCTTCTATAGGATGCATTCTGGTGAGTGTGCAAGGGAATTGCATGATTTAATTCCCCCATCTCCGTTCCATCATCGGACGACCCGTCGTACGGCGAGTTTCCACCCTTACGTTGTTGACACCACTGCGATCCGGACGAAGCGTTTTACTTCCTCTTTTATACCGCGTACATCGAGGGACTGGAACAATTTGCCAGCGTCGGTGTTTCCATCACACTATAATTTGAGTGTCTAGCGCGCTTTACCATCAACGATCACATCACTGCTTACCATCAGGCGGGATTGTGGTCAAGCGCTGGTTTATAATTTATAAAAAAAAAAACGAAATATCTTACGGAACCCTATCTTTTCAGACCAAACACAGGGCTCCGCGGATTACTGCTTCACCGCGACAATGCGCCCGCCCACGCCGCAATCAAACCCAGGGAATTCCTGGACTGTACACCGGTCAAACCCCTGGGTTACCCTCCTTACAGCCCTGACCTAGCACCATGTGACTTCTTGTTATTCCCAAAAATAAAGGATCAGCTCAAAGGGATATAATTTTCGGCTGTAAACGAGGTGTCTGCGGCGGACTGGAAAAAGTGTTTCGATAACTAGTTATCGAAACACTTTTTCCAGTCCGCCGCAGACAAAAGTTTCATACGTCTGACCTATGTCAGACGCATGAAACTTTGTATGGAAGCTGGTGAAGAGTAGGTACCTTGAAAAGATTTAATAAAAGTTTTTGTACCATTATGTAGATTTTTTTTTTTTAATAATTCACTCAGAAAAACTGAGCGAATAGGAAGGAAGACGGCAGTTGAGCGAGGTGATGCAATGTTAAACCCAACGACACGGCCTACGATGCTGCGCCCAAGGGAGATTGATCCGAAGACCCTCCACGACCAAACTCCCAACACAACAACATTAGGCGCATCGTACTCGGCACACATCGCAACACAACTGTTCAGACCCGTCCTCCGTACGGCTTCACCAGACATCCTGCCGGAACACGACAAATCGCTTGGCGGCAAAACTTTCTGAGTGTCCAAGTATATGAAATTAACATTTATGTAATAATTATAAATAAACACAAAAGAACTATATTTTAACATTAAAATATCACAAAATAAGGGCAAACGGGCTCTGTGTCACCCATGTTGATTTAATATGATTTGCTCAATCACCTACAAGTGATTATTAGCTGAATCATCAACAGGTAATCATCAAATCAATTAAGCATTCCATATGTTTTACGAACATTACTAATGATCTGTTACCAATCTGGAAATGAATTGCTTGATGAATTTCTTAATGTGATCTGATGACCTAGAAATGATGATGATGGCTTAGCAATTGACGTCACCGAGGCATACAAAAGGGCTTTGATTGTTCGAATATAATCAGTTCCTATTCAGATCTGGTACAAGACAGTAGATTGAATAAACTTCAATTTTTGACAGTTGGATATAGTATTTTCATTTAAGTAGTCTCACCGTGGTCTACTGTCCATCTTCATTGTACATAACTAGTGACCTGTCGTATTTACATCCTCCGAGCCAGTGCAATTTAAGACCTATAGTACAAATTGTTTTTCGAGCCATATTTCAGCAGTTGATTGAGAGCAAGATGCCTACTATCACGGATACCAGCTATATAAATGCCAATCCAGCGTCAACACCAGCAACCGAAACTGATCCTGTGAACTTTACTAGGACAACACAAATGATGGAAACAGAGGACACCGTGACTGCCCTGACAGAGCCTACTTTGGCTGATCCCGCCCCGTCTAATCCACAGCAAGCCGGCAGAGCTACCAACAAATCGCCTTGCTACCGCCGTATTATACGCAGGTTATTCAGACTCAGCAAGAAGAATTCCATTGATGATCATCTACTTCGTGAACTTCCGACAGAGCGCTATCAGGTACCACCAGACATTTGGTTTCGGGTTTTTGATATACAAGACTTGTACCACCACCGTGCACCTGCGGTAGTCAGCTTAGCGCAACCGCACCTTTTGACTGAAAGTGTGATCACCCTCAATCAAAACGGAGCTATATAGGAACCCAAGATACCAGCGATTACCACCATATCGCTCCACCAGCAGAATCAGGTGTATGGTTCAGAGATAGTTGAAGATGAGTTGACGAAAACCACAGACTTCACAAATATTAAGTTTATTCGTAAAAGTACACGGAAGTATTTTGGATGCTAATCTGCGGTTATAGCGCTACGGCAGCTATTGGTCAACTAACTAAGTATAAATATTAACATAAATAAAACAAATCGCAAAGTAGGTCGCGACATAAGCAAATAATGCTTGTACGAAACCGTACATGCTCCCGAGGGAAAAATGGGATGAGCATCCATTACAAGCTAAGAATAATTATTAGTTATTACGTACGAAAAGTGTAAAGTAAAGAATTAAATGTAAATAGTACAGAAATAGTGAATGTGTTAAAGTGTAGATATAGAAATACAATCTCAGTTTAAGTCCTCAAAGTGAAATATTTTCTTCAGCTGTCTGGCTTCGCCGTAAACGGGCTAAGCATGGGTCGAATCATGTATTTCTTGTAACTCGATGTCGCCACCGAAGTTCTCTCTTCCTCTAGGTATTCCTCTTGTTTGGACGCCTTTCTTTGTTTTGCGCCATTATTTTATTATGCTATAAAGGGCAAGTACAGCGATTCCTGCCAACAAGAGAGAAGTGACCGAATATAGATAGATGTCGTGACTTGACAAGTCAGACGCCCTCGGTAATATTTCTCTATTTTTCTGGAATTCCAATTGCTGATCTATTCTACTCATTTCTACTGTAGATGGCATTCCCAGTTCCGTAATGTTTAATTTCGCATTTTTCCAGCCAAGTTCAAAGATATTGTTGATTGTTGAATTTATAGTTGGTATTTCTATATCAGGTTCCATGTTTACGCTACTTCCCAGCTGATTGTGTGTAAATATTGTGGCGTCCTTTTCCTGCAGTAAGCATTTTGATTTTAAAGCAATTACTCCAGTCCCGTCAATGACCGCTGGCGTAACTTGATCGCTACATATGACACGCATCAGCTGTTTGCTGCACAACGTAAATAGCCACATGTTCGTTTTATAAAGCTTTGTCCAAATTTCTTTGCATGTTATGTCACTGAGGACGCATGATAGCGTATCTTGTTGATTGAAGACTTGAGCCTCACATGGGGCATCTTTATCGTGCATGTTGTAGACAGGTTGACGTGAGTAACAAATGAACTCGTCTTCTCCGTAGGAAGTGCATTGGCTCATGTCTTGGTCTTCAATTGTTAAACCTGATTGTGCAAATCCCGTCATTGCAAGTATAGATAGTAAAATAAGTGACAGCCCGGTCTTGTTTTTTGTTACGCCTCGCTGTTTTCTAGATTCTGGGGTGGGTGCGGTTTTCTTTTCGTCTTTATTAACTTCTGTTTCTTCCTGTTTTAGTGGTAATGGTGACAGCTTTGTTATCGGTCGCTTGAGCAACCCTTTCCTAGTTTTCAAGGTTACCACTCGTAATCGACCATCAATCCCTGGATGAAGTTCTTGGACTCTTCCTAGAGCCCAACGACCCGGAGGTAAATGTTCATCTTTCACTAATACTAGGCTTCCTTCTTTCAAGTTTTCTTTTGGATGCTGCCATTTGCTTCGGATTTGCAGTTGATGCAGATACTCATTTGACCAGCGCTTCCAGAGGTGCACGTTCATTTGTTCCACTAGCCTCCATCTGTTTCTTAGGTCATGTTCCGCGAAATCCTTTTCTTCTTGTGGTTGAGACAGTAAAGGGCCGCCGATAAGGAAGTGACCTGGTGTCAGATATTCCAGATCTTCGACATCCTCTGTTAATGGGCACAATGGACGAGAGTTGAGACATGCTTCGATTTGATTTAATAAGGTTGTGAATTGCTCGAACGTAAGCTTCTGCTCCCCCAGTACTCGATGTAGGTGATATTTCATGGCTTTGACGGCAGCCTCCCACAAGCCTCCAGCTGTTGTCCAAAGCGGAGCATTAAAATGCCACTCAATTTGTAAGTGGCTCATCTCATCGAAGAATTCCGAAGTCTTGAACGTCTTGCATTGTTCAAATTCTCGTTGTAGCAGTTTTGCTGCGCCTACAAAATTCGTTCCGTTGTCTGAAAAAACGTGTCGGGGTGTACCTCTGCGGGGGGCACACATTCTTTTAAATGCAGCGAGGAACGTTTGCGTAGTTAGATCCGATACCAATTCCAAATGCACAGCTTTGGTCACCATGCATATGAAAATTGCTATGTAAGCCTTGCAAGTTTTGACGCCTCTTCCTTTGTTGGTTTTCACATCAACATGACCAGTATAGTCGACGCCTGTGTTTGTGAATGGCCTTGATGGAGTTACACGCTCCTTAGGCAAGTCTGCCATGAGTTGTACGTTTCGGTTTGGTCTGAAACGATGACATCGGACGCATTGCCGTAGCTCCTTCTTGACTGTTCTGCTACCTCCAATGACCCAATACTTTTGACGTAAATGGGCCAACGTTAGCCGGGCACCTCCGTGGAGAGTGTCACGATGAGCCTCTTGAATAATAAGTGTCGTTAGTCTTCCTGTTGCTGGAAGGATAATAGGATGCTTAGCTTCAGGAGATAAAGTTGAGTAGTCCAGTCGCCCCTTCACGCGCAGTATTCCTGTATCGTCGAGAAATGGGGTTAACCTCAACAGCTTGCTTTTTGTTGTAATCGGTTGATTTTTCTTTAAACATTCAATTTCATCCCCATAGTATTCGTTTTGGACGTTCTTGATTACTAATTCAGTAGCTCCCATTATATCTTGTGGTGACAAACACACAACCACCTTTTTGTTCCCGCTGTCGGTTAAGCTATTAGTTGAGCGTAGCGTGCGTTTTTGTTTACTAATGTTGCTAAGTCGTAGAATCCACGCCAACACTCGTATTACGCGTTTATAATTACTGTTTTTATTCAGTAATGTTTCGATTATTTCACATTTTTTGTATGTGACTGAGCAGCAGTTTATTTCTTGCAACTCAGTATTTGTTCTGTAGGTCAAGTAATAATCTTCATGAGTTATTGGTATACAGTTTGTTTTTAACCAATCTGGTCCATTCCACCAAAGTTTAAAATCGAGGAGTTGGAATGGTGTGAGCCCTCGAGTTGCACAGTCAGCAGGATTTTCTTCTGACTTCACATAACTCCAGCAGTTTGCAGAAGTAACACTGTTTATTTGTTTCACTCTGTTTGCTACATATTTCTCCCATCGGCTTATATCTCCTTGTAACCAGCCTAAGACGACCTTGGAGTCGCTCCAGCACCTTAACTGTAGGTCCTTGTTGCAAAGAGTAGTTTGTACTTTTTCTATTAGTTTGGCTAGTAAAAGCGCGCCACAAAGTTCCATTTTAGGTACAGTTATCCTATTACTGATTGGCGCAACCTTTGTTTTTGCCGTAATGAGCGTAATCTTGTATTCACCAATTTCGTTTTTTACTCGGCTATAAATGACGCAGGCGTAAGCTTTTTCGCTGGCGTCGCAAAACCCGTGAATCTCTACAGTGCTTCCTTGACATTGCAACCATCGCGGTATGGAAAGTTTGTTTAGCAAAGGAATATCTTTTCTCATTGCCTCCCATTCAGTAGTGAGGTCGTTGGGTAAGCGTTCATCCCAGTCGATTTTGCACATCCAGATTTTTTGGAACAGAAGTTTGGTTTTTATTGTAAATGGCGATAGTAATCCAAGTGGGTCATATAATTTGCTTATTTCGCTCAGTAGTGTGCGCTTTGTTAGGTTTTTCTTGATTGATAGATCCCATTGATATGTAAAGCTATCGTTTTCTTGAGACCACCTCATTCCCAACATTTTTGAGTTTGACGTTTGTTCAGGGCTGAAGTCGATGTCCGTATTGCGGCTCTTTTGATCATCTCGCAAGTCTTCCAAGATAATTGGTTCATTCGTTTTCCATTTTCTCAAGTTAAATCCTCCTTTATTTAGCAATTGAATCAGCTGATTCACCAGCGTTTTTGATGCGTCGATAGTATCCTGCCCGTAAACCAAATCATCCATGTAGAAATAGTTTTTCAGGACGTATCCTGCTTCCGGGTAGTTATCTCCCTCGTCTTCTGCGAGTTTATGTAATGTGCGCATTGCCAGGTAAGGTGCACTTTTTGTTCCGTAAGTTACTGTGCCCAGCTGCCAATCTTGTAGAGGTTCGTTAGGGGAAGACCTCCAGATTATAGTTTGTAGGTGTTGTTGTTTTTCGTTTAGCCAGATGAACCGATAAAGTTTTTCTACGTCTGCCGTAAAAACGTATCTGTACGTTCTCCAGTTTATAAGTAACGCTAGCATATCCTTTTGTAAGTTCGGGCCACAGTACATTTGGTCGTTGAGACTGATGCCTCCTTTAGTTTTGTACGATGCGTTAAACACTACTCTCAGTTTCGTCGTGGTAGACTCCGCTCTCAACACGCCATGATGAGGAAGGTATACTTGGCCCTTTCTTGCTTCTGTGACCGGTTTCATATGGCCCATAGCGATATATTCGTTCATAAAACGTTTGTACTCGTAACTGAGATCCTTGTTTGTCAGCATTTTTCTTTCTAATTGAAGGAATTGTGCTAGTGCTTGCGACCTAGCATCCTTTATGTTTGTTTCGAAGTGAGGTTTCATGGGCATTTGCACCACATATTGTCCGTTTGTCAATCTTGTAGTGGTTGCGTTGTAATATTCCTCGCAGTATTGTTCCTCACTAGTCGATGATGAAGGGTTTGGAATTTCTTCGGTCTCCCAAAATCGTGCCATGTTTTCAAAATCGTTAATGGTCACTAAACAGATGAGTGTTTTTACATTCCCGCATAGAATCCAGCCCACTTTGGTTTGTTGTGCTACTGGATGCAGGGGCGTGCACAGAGATTTTGTTGAGGGTAGGCATACATACACTACCCTAATATCTGTGCTTATACAATATGTAAAGAAAACCCTGTCCGATCCGTGAATGTATTGTTAGGTATCGATAACTGATTCTACTAATGGATACAAATCCGGGCTAAACTTAAAAAAAATACCCCTAAAAAAATAAATATTATTTCGTATAAAGAGTTAACGTAATACATGTGCGGTATGCAACCCTGACGCGGGCGGCGGGAGGCAGGGCACGCGGCATGTGGTCGCATCGCTTATAATAATACCGTCAAAATAGTGTTGTCACTTTTTACAAATTACCGAATTTCGGGAAAGTTGGAATTAATTCGCGGGAAAAAAAGATTATTTCAAAATACATTAATATTGTTACTATGATGATTACGTAAAATTTTATATTATATTTGGTCAAGTGTTTACCTAACCTTTATTATCCTTATGGGTCGGACAGGGTTTTCTTTACATATTGTATATGGTAAAACTTAAAAAAAACGTAACGTAGACTTAGTTTAGCATAGTCGCGTATTTTTTCGCATGTCAACATTGAATTGATGTTTTCCGTGAAGCGACTGCCGTCTGACCTCCACGACCCGAAGGCGATATCGAAGCATTGCAGTTAAACCAATTGTTGGACTTTTGTGGGCTCCGACAACCCGTAACGACTGCCACAACATGTTCTTATAGCAACCGGGACCAACGGCTTAACGTGCTTTCCGAGGCAAGACTAGACCAGTGCAAATATTCATATTCATGCATACAAATATTTGCACTGCGCGAGGATCGAACCCGCGCCTCCTTGCGCAGCGGCCGCGTTAGCTACCGCTACGCCACGGAGGCTGTCAAAATACAATGAAATGTTATTACTAACTCAACTGTAAATAAGTAATAATTTATTTCTCAAAAAACTAAAAAAAATATTTTACTATCTATAAATTAAAACAAACGCGCCTATTTTTTTAAATAACTCTGTAAAAATTAAATATACCTATATAAGATAGTTTTAAAATCGCTAAAAATTCTTTTTCAATGGAAATATAGACAAATCTATGAGTCTACTTTCGCCCTGTGTGTTTCATAAATATGCGTGATGGAATCATAACTATTAAATTTTGCTAATTTGTAAACATCAGGAAAATTATTACAATATAAAGTATAGTATTGAAATTCAAAAGCTTGAAAAACTTATGGTCTTTTAAGTTTTTAAATGCCGCGTTTTAAAATAATATACCTACACGAGAAACAAAACAATTTATTTGTACACACTACACAGCCTGCTACTACATATAATTAACATAATACTTTTTATTAAGACAACCTTTCTTTTGAGTTCAAACCAAAAACTCTAAAATAAATGAATAATCAATTCTGCTTAAAACAATCAATATAGGTACATATTTAACCAAATACACCAATAACGAAACAACATAAGCTGATAAAATAAAAGGTATTTGAACGAACAACAATCATGCTATATTTGTGAACTTCTTAAAAATTCGCCGCATTATTAGAAGCTGTGCTTGTTCGGCCTAAAAATCTGAATGAAATTACACGCCCACGTACGCAAAGATTATGCACACAAGCAAATAATTTTATTCACAGACGCGTATGGGAGAGGCACATTAGTAACTGCTTATGCCGCTACGCGAAGTGGCGCGAGCGTCGCGACGAAGTTGAGTTGCGCGGACAGCATTGTAATGTGTGTTAGTAGTTTGCATTAGCCCCAATAGATGGCAGTGTTATCAACAGTCTTTCAGTTTTAAGTTTGTAGTATATAAATTATTTTAATGTAATTATTATATATTTTTTTAGAAAACTATTAGGGTATGCAGAGCTTTTCTGCTTGTATGGAGCGCACGCGCCTGACTGGATGTCTGTTATCATTCCTGACGATTCCGTTTAGGATAAGTTCTGAGTAGATGTCTGCGCCCAGGAGCAGATCGATCGGGCCTGACAGGTTGAACTGCGGATCCGCTAGTTTTAAGTTTTCCAAATAATCCCAGTTGCTGACAGAAAATGATGCGGTAGGTAAGTTGCTTATGAGTTTCTTCATAATTAATGCCTGGAAGTTGAATCGATAACCTGAATGTATTGATTGGCATTCCAAGTTCATTGCCCCTTTGCAGTTGCCGCTAAGTGATCCGACACCCGATACAGTAGCGCTTACTTTTAGTCGCTGTAATCTGAGGCGTTGTGCAGCGTTTTCTGTTATTAGGCTCACTTGGGAACCTTGGTCAAGTAGGCCTCTCAATTTGATGAAGTTTCCATCAATTGTTTTGACTTTCAGAAGTACAGTTGTCAACAGCACCTCCTTGTCTTCGTTCGTTACGTTGTTGACTCCATGAGAAGTGGATGGAGTCGGCGCCGATGGATTTTGCCCCCTCGTCATTTCAGCTTCATGCATAAGTGTGTGATGTGCCTTCTGACACAATTTACAAGTCTTCCGTGATTTGCATTGTTTTTCTCCGTGGCTGAATAGACAATTTTTGCAAACATGCAAGTTGCGAACTGTGTCATTCCGTTTATTTGTGTCCATGGCCAAGAATTGTTCGCAATTCATCAAAACGTGGTTAGTTTTGCATATTGGACATATTTTTGCTGTCGTGAAGTAGGCTTTGGGTGAGTTTTGTGACTTGTTAAAGTACGATGACCCTTGTGTTTTATTCTTATTAGAGTTGTTTCGGTTTTCTGATCCTTTATGTGGCGGCTTTTCCGATTTCCATGGTTTGTTAGATGGCGATATTTTTTGGCTATTTCCCTGCAGAGCTTCCAGTGACATGAATTTTGATTCTAAAAACTCGGCGAACTCTTCCAGGTCGGGAAATTCCCTGGGATGTTTGATCTCCTTTATATATTCGTTATATGTTACGTTATCTAGTTTTTGAATCAAAAGGTGGACCACGATCGGATCCCAATTTGTGATATCTAGACCGATGTTTTTGAGTCCGTTCAAGCACTCCATCATGATGTCGTGAAGCTTTCGAACGCTTGCTGCTGTTGCTTGCTGAATACTGGGTTGATTCAGGAGCGTGTTCATGTAGGATGTAAACAATAGCCGTTTGTTATCGTAGCGGTGTGTCAAAATCTCCCAGCAAGATGCATAGTTTTCAGCACTGATGCCAAGATGTTGAACTAGTTTCTCCGCCTCACCCTTGAGTTTTGTTTTCAAGTGTTGCATTTTTTGAGCTTTCGAAAGTATCGGATTGTTGTGTACACTTTCGAGGTAGAGGTCTCTAAAAGTCAGCCACTGATTGTAGTTGCCATAAAAATCAGGTATTTCAATTTTTGGGGTTGATTTCTCATAATGTGCGTTATTCCAGGTTCGGTGTTGTAATTTTCTTTTCAGGTCATCATAAAGGCTCTCTGCCGTATTGTATTTCTGTCGATAAATTGAGTCCTCGTCTTGTAGTATGTAGTCCAGTTCCCAATTTGCCTTTTCGATATGTTCCCATTTAGTTTTCAGGATATTAAGGTTGTCTTCTAATTCCCATTTTTCCATAGATTCCACCAACGCTATGTTTATTTTCTCCACAGTACGTTCGAATGCTCTGAAGTTACAGTATTGCTGGCGCAAAAGATCTTGTTGTCTTTCCGTCGACTCGCTTGTTTCACGAGGTGGTGCGTGGAATTTGATATCGTCGAAAGTAAATCCCGATTTACCCTTGCTTTGGTTAGGCGTCACCGGTAGTTGTTCCGCCTTACTTGTAGATGTAGACGGCAATTCCGACTTTCGTTTCAACATGTCTTGCAGCACTTCTTCATACATCTTCTTTGTACTGCTGAAAATGTCGTCGGTAAAGTATTGAAGGTCTGTTGCTCCAGACTCTTCCAGCAATTGATGGTTGTGAACAAACTTCTCCCAGTTACTGTTCAACCGAGAAAGTCGCTCCTCTAGGTACGCCAAGTTCTTCCTAGTCGGACTGTCTTTCTTATAGTTGGTACAAGTGAGCTTCAAGTCTCTGAAGATAGTTTCTTGACGGTTTATAAGTTCCATCACGCTCTGAACCATTGTTATTAGTAATCGACTTACCCGTTGGTAGAGATGAGTAGTTATATCACCGTAGGTTGCTACACCAAAGTTGCGAAGTTTCCGCAAGTTATGGATATTAAGTGCTACAATAACCACTAACGCAATCTGCTCTTCTGGAATTCCAGCTAGACCGATTTAGTAACGTTAATAGAAATAATAAACACTTGATAAATCCGGTTCGAAGGACCACTTTTATGTATGGTTCAGAGATAGTTGAAGATGAGTTGACGAAAACCACAGACTTCACAATTACTAAGTTTATTCGTAAAAGTACACGAAAGTATTTTGGATGCTAATCCGCGGTTATAGCGCTACGGCAGCTATTGGTCAACTAACTAAGTATAAATATTAACATAAATAAAACAAATCGCAAAGTAGGTCGCGACATAAGCAAATAATGCTTGTACGAAACCGTACATCAGGATTGCTATCACCTAATAAGGAGTGATTTACCTTCCGTGCTGTCTATGGCCAGAAAGCACCCTTGTGCAGTCCTTACTGAGAGCCAAGAATAAAGGAGCCTGCGAGGACCAGCAAAAAAAAAAAAACAGGACTGCCTAAGGTTTTAGACAATTGTTAAAATTAATGTGAGTTGTTTCTGTGTCCGCGCCGAAGACTAAAGATAATCTTAAGAAACACAGATGTATAAGAAGCTACACAGGAGCTAAACTTAGCATTCGGGAACACTGTTGGAGCTGCTGAACCTTGGATAAAACTGTCTTTGCATTGGGTAGATTCAATTTCTAAGTATTGTATAATTGCATGGAACACGTGTGAGCACAACTTACTTGCTGTAAAGCATCTATTTCTTGGGTTAGTCTTTTTTGTTGTTGTTTTTTTTTGTGTGTTTTTCCATAATGGACGCTCTTAGCGTACAATATATTTCTGCATCGTTCTCACACGATTGATTTCAAAATGAATGATGTAATCAAATATTTGTACCAATAGCTTGATAATTTAAAAGAGTTTCCATGGAGTTTCTTGCCCGTTTTTCTCCATAGGTACCTACTCTTTGGAATGGGCGACTAGCTTCACCTTACTGACTGACCGACCTTCTGACAATTCAAAAGTGCCTGTAACTGGTTTATTTGAAATAAATGCTTTGATTTTCATTTTGAAGAAACAAAAATATTTATTTATTTTATTATTTTATTTTTACATCTTATAGAAACTTACAGCTATATACCTACATATACAGGGTTAAGATAGTGAAAGAAGGCCAATGTAAGTTTCCACAGACAATATTAGGTTAGTAACAGGTACAGCAAATGCAAACAAGCAAGCACTCGAAGAGAATTTATTAAAGACTGAACAGGTTTTAGTGATTTACAAAGAAGTTATTACAGAGAATTTTTATTGGCTTAGGTACAGTGGTGGAGAATAAATCGAGATCATCAACCCCCTGACACAACAAGTTGTATGATCTGCTAGCTCGGTTGAAACATTAGGCAAATTGAACAGGAATAGGTACTGTCTGCAATATCTTTAAAAAAAAATTCTTTCTTAATCTGTAATGTACCACTGGCAAAGGCTTTCAAGCCATTTAATACGGGATGAAATTAAAAACTGTGACAAATCGAAACAGGACGCGCAAGTAACTGTTACATACATAGTCACATCTTTCCCAAATCCTCGTGAAAGAAAACACTGGTTTTTTTTTAAACTATTTTTTTGCGAAATTTTAATTCAGATAATTAACATTGATATATAAGATTGTTTGGTATCACCATAATCCGCCTGAAGGTATGCAATTTTAATTGGTGTTTGTCGCTACTTATTGTACATTGCTATTTATACATTATACATTTTATAAATTCATTCAAAATAATATAAAAAAGGGAAAGTGTTGCGGGATGCAGGTTGTCCAGATCTAATTTCAAAGATTCCTTTAATTTGTGCTTTTTATTACAGTTATATTTAAATACATAAAATGGCTAATTAGCGTGCGTCTGTTGACTGTCGTCGGTGAAGAGTCGTGAAGTTGAGTGAGCGCCGAGCGGCGCGGCCGCGGGGCGATCGCTCCCCTCCCTCGTCCCTCTGGTGCCGCGCTCAGGTGGCCTAGTATGAGTTTTCAATACGATACTCTATCGTCGATATCGAGCGCGTTTGGCGCTCTCATTGGTTGAGAGTTCTTACGACCTTGAAGCGGGCCAATCACTGAGTCAAACGCGCTCGATATCAACGATCGAGTTTCGTAATGAAAACTCATACTAGGCCTACTGGTGTAGTGTTACTTTCGTCGCACCTTCACCAGATGGCGCGAACAGAAAGAATGTCATTAAAATAATAAATGTCAAACAATAATTAATCATTAAAACAAGTCAACTCAATTAGTTAATTACCAAATACAATAATGTCATCTATCATTGTTAAATTGCATGTCATTTATAAATTCGTTTAGGTACACTATAATAGGCTTTTCCCACGAGAAATATTTTAACTTTTTGTTTAAATATATTACAGCTTCTGCATTGTAATAATTGGTTTGGTAGGTAACAAAATAATAATGCACCTTAGTTTTAATTGTTAGTCATTGGCGCCGATTCTGTTGTTCACAAACTAAACTAATTTTAAGTTATGTGCTTCTTTTTCTTTACATTTAACTCAAATTTTCGTTAAGAAAAGGACAGAAGATAAAATGTCAGTTTAGACCTGTGAAATTAGTGCGCTCCTGACGTAAATTGGCGTATTTTTAGTCGCCGTGTTTATAATCGCGTCTAAACTGTCTATGGAATATCTGAATTTGACAGCATTAAATTAAAATGTTATCTTCTATCCTTTTCTTAAAGAAATGGAAAGAAAAAGATGCACATAACTTAAAATTAGTTTAGTTTAGGATCAACAGAATCGGCGCCATTGTTTGTTATAATTTTTTGTTTTATATCTTGACTTATTGTTACTTGGTATTGCCATTTCTTCCTTTTTTATATGACATATTATTTATTAGACATTTTTATTAATATTTCTACAATTGTTACTGTATTATTTGTTAAATTTTAAAGTATATTTATTAGGTATTATTTTATTTTGTCTCTATTGTATTATATCTTCGAACCGATGAACTGCCAATGCTATGTACGCCATTATTGTCGCATGCATCAGGCCATAAATTGAATAGTTATAATTATTTTAAATGTTTAATGTCTGTGATGTGGCAGTACTTTTTAAATAAATAAATAAATAGGTTGTTGTAAACGCGTGGTGCCATACAGAGTACCTACACTATTTTTCATCAATGCACTTTTGTGTTGAGGACAGGACATTTTTTTAATCTCGGGGCTCGGAGTAGGTACTTCTTTTCAGGTGGAAACGCAACGTCCTTCAGCAAAATAAAAGTCTAGAACCTGCAGCCGCTTGCAGATGCAATCCAAAGAGTACATAAATGCAATAAAAACATTAACATTCATGTAATAATTATAAATAAACACAAAGAAAACTATATTCATTACTTCGTTTACTGTTTTATTTTTTTTTATTTTTAGTTTTTATTTTAGCCCCGTTTTTTTATTGTTCCTCTGATTTGTCTTTTTATTTCTGTTTATGTTTTGATTAATATTATTATTTGAATTTTATTATGTAGGTACATATTTGTGTTATTTAATTTTGTATAGTTTTAATTTTGTGTGTATGTTAATGTAATTGGCTTTTGGAAGCCGTATTAACATAAATAAATAAATTGATTAATTAATTAAAAAATCACAAAAACATTCAATAAAGGCAATCGGGCTTTGTGTCATCCATGTTGATTTAATACGATCAGCTTAATCACCTGCAGGTGATTATTATAATAACAGGTTCATTAGGAAATTCGTTCAAATTGGATGCAACGACGAAACTGCTTCATCGGTTTAAATTATATTTTACTTTTGTGTGACAACTATTACCTATATCACAAAAGTTAAAATATTGAAAGCTATATACATATAACAACTAAATAAAGAAAATCGGTAAAAAAACATGAAAGAGCATTAACAAATATCGACAAGTGAATGTCAATCAAACACAGCTACGTATTTAGGCGGAAGCCATTTTAACCAGGCAAAATAAAAAAAAAACAACGTTTGTGCGGATTGGAAAAAGAGTCTCATACTAAAATATAAAACGAACCAGAGAAAACTATTTTAATTATTTGATTAAAAAACTCATCAATTCAGAAGATAGATTCAATAAGTTTATTTAACCCTCTGCCATGAGGTGCCATGTTTAGGGTTCCGTAGCCAAATGGCAAAAAACGGAACCATCATGTCATGTCAGTCATGTCTGTCTGTCCGGTCTGTCCGTCTGTCCGTCCATATGTCACAGCCATTTTTTTCCGAAACTATAAGAGCTATACTGTTGAAACTTGGTAGGTAAGTAGATGTATTCTGTGAACCACATTAAGATTTTCATGCAAAAATAAAAAAATAATAATAAATATTGGGGGCTCGCTATACTTAGAACTAAAACCCATTTTTTTTTCTAAACCGAATAGTTTGCGTGACAGACGCTTCCAAAGTGGAAAAAAGTTGGTCCCCCCTCTAACTTCTAAAATAAGAAAATGAAAAATTTTAAAAAAATATATGATGTACAAACTATAAAAACTACCAACGAAAATGGTTTTGAACGAGATCTAGTAAGTAGTTTTTTTTTAAGACCTCGTAAATCGTATACCGCTTTTTACCACGTAATCTTTCATACAAATAACTTAAATCCTTTAATTTCATAAATCAATGGTACGGAACCCTATGTGCGTGAGTCCGACACGCACTTGGCCGGTTTTTATTTCTGTTATATTGAGGAGTGATCTGATAGAAGTGAACTTGAATTAATACAACTGTTGACTGTAACGCATTACCATAAAATATTTATTTATTTATTTAATTAAGGTTCGCCAACAGTTGCTACAGATATTACAAATACATACAAATTATTGACTTAAATCTAACTGCACAACCAATTACAGGCAAACACCACATGCTAAGTGCTCTTTGTAGTTTTCCTAATGTATTTGCTTATATTCTAACCAGACTGGATTCTCAACAGAACTAACACACTAATGACGTCTGACAAATGTCGATATTGAGTCAGCGTGGACGTCAACCAGGTCGCTGCATTCGTTTAACAGTTTGCACATGCGAGGTACAGGTGAATTAGCACCAGACATTGTATGGCGAAGGGGTGGAGTTAAGGGCGTTATGGGTTTACGAAGTAGTCTACGTGGTACTCTGAAGTTGAACCTGCATACCAATTGTGGGCAGTCAATGGCGTTATTAAGCAGTTTATATGCGAATCTCAAATCCAAGACTTCCCTACGAGCTTCAAGGGTACTCATTTTGTAGCAGGCCAACTTTTCAAGGTAGGGGAGATATTTGAATTGCCTTCCTTTAGAGTACCCTAGGTATCGGATAAACCTTTTTTGGACTCTTTCAATCCGCAGCGAGTGAGTTGCGTAGTGGGGTCTTCATATCACACTGCAATATTCTAGAATGCTTCTTACAAGGCTATTGTAGAGAACTAATTTAGTATCTGGACGTTATAACACCTTCCCATTACGAATGACAAATCCAAGCATTCATTGGGATCGACTGATTATGTTCTCAATATGTGGTACATATGTTAACTTAGAATCCATAAAAACTCCCAAATCTCGCACTACATTCACCTCGCATAAGCTCACTCCATTTATTTGATAAATAAATATAATAAGCATAAAACCACTTTTTACTTATGTTAAAATCTCATCTCTACTGACTCCATTTTTATAGGTAACTAGCTGCGCCTCGCGGTTTCACCCGCGTACGTTTCGATATGTTTTTTATTTATATGCTCCGCTCTTATTGACCGCAGCGTGATGCTATATAGCCTACAGCCTTCGTGGAATAATGAGCTATCCAACGCATTTTTTTTTAATCTGTCCAGTAGTTCCTGAGATTAGCGCGATCACGCAAACAAACAAACTCTTCAGCTTTATATATTAGTATAGATAATATTTTTTAAAGATTTGAAAATTTAAAATAATCAAAGCTTTCCCCAAAATATATATTAGGAGCTATTGGGCTCTGGCAAAATCCTACTATCCAATATAAATATACGTACATACATACAAATATAACTTTCAATCCCTTTTAATCTCTCTCACAACCAATTCCAACCGTTCAGTTTCTAGTCAGTTTCTTTTAACACGACAGCTCGCAAGATTTGGACAGTAATATATACTGACAAGTTACAATAAGTGGCCCTTTGAAAGTTGTTCTTCGTTAAGAATAATTTTCACAAGTTTGCGATGTAACGAAACGACGCTGTTAGACGTGAAACAAGTCAAGTCGGCGACTAATTTTAACTAAGGTAAGACGTGTGGACGTAGGGTGCAGTGGGGTGGACGATATGACGAGGGACCATCAGATAAACGCCTCGATGGTTAGGTCCGGTTCTGAGACGCCTTCCTGCCCGTGCACACGGCTTCTTGTTTGTATAGGGGACGAATACACTATTATCTTTAGGGTAAAATAAATAGAGATTACCCAAATGAAACAAAGTTAGCAACGGTCTATGATAAGACTTAACAGTAGCTGTGAATGAGATGTAATCCAATGTCCTTCAGAAAATTGATTACATACCCGAACAATTTAAAATTATGTCGTTGAGATGATAAATGTAAATTAAATGTATAATTTTGGAAATATGATACATTATAGCGATAATTATCAGGTGTTGATCACACTGACCCGCGTAATTATGTAGTAGAAGTTGTATAATTTTGTAAATTACTGTCTATTTTTATACTAAAATAAATATAGCTATGATCAAAAAAAAAAAATGAAATGAAATCGTTTACCAAGCAAGTAGGATCACCGATCACTTTTACACGTCATGTTTTTTTTTTTATTTTTTTTTATTTTTTTAAACTAGATGAAGCCGGCATTTCCTAACTGACTACCTCTGAGAAGAAATAGCCGAAACAAACTCAGGGATCATCGTCTTTTTTAAAGTCCAGACATTAAAAATGAAAATGTTTACAATAATTTACGTTATAATTACGCATATTGCTTAATAACAATGCTTAACAGAGCGAGCAGCTCAGTCCCAAGCCTCTCTATCCTCTAAATAATCTGAGATTTTATAATACCCCTTTTTGCAAAGTTTGGCCTTTATATAGGTTTTATATCGTTTAATGGGTAAGTTTCGAATGTCCATGGGAAGCTTGTTGTAAAAGTGTATACATTGACCCATGAACGAGTTGCCTACTCTGTGGAGACGAGTGTGATGTACAGCAAGATTGTGTTTGTTCCTGGTATTTATATTATGAACTTCGCTTATTTTCTTAAAATTAGATATATTTTTATGTACATACATAAGATTTTCAAATATATATTGCGAAGCTACAGTCAGAATGTTCACCTCTCTGAATTTTTCTCTAAGAGAATCTCTAGGACCAAGGTTGTAAATGGCTCGAACAGCCCTTTTCTGTAAAACAAAGATGGTATTGATGTCCGCACAAGTTCCCCAGAGAAGAATCCCATAAGTCATAAGACTATGAAAATAACTAAAATAAACAATTCTGGCTGTATTCACATCAGTTATCTGTCTAATTTTCTTAACAGCATAAGCGGCAGAACTGAGTCTACCCGACAGCTTCTCAATGTGAGGACCCCATTGTAACTTGGAGTCAATAGTCAATCCAAGAAAAACTGTCGACTCGACAGGGATCAACTCTACTCCATTCAGTTGAACATTGGTACTTAACTGCCTGACATTTGGCGTAGAAAATTTAATGAATTTAGTTTTTTTTTCATTCAAAAGAAGGTTATTTACATTAAACCAATGGACAACTTTCGAAAGTGCATTGTTAACTTCGTCAAAATTTGCTAGCTGACGCTTGACTTTAAAAATAAGAGAAGTGTCATCCGCGAACAATACTATGTTGTGATTATCCCTCACGTGATGAGGTAAGTCATCATTTTTAAATATCTCTATACAACATTATTTTTTGAATATACGAAACTCGAAATACGTGTCCAATATTTATAAGTAAAGAATCAATCTACAAAATTACAAAAAGATATGAATAACCACAAAGTTATGGTGGTGCTTACCTGGTTTTCCCAACAAAAATATGATCAACGCACCGCCCGCCAGGGCCTGTCTCAGTTCTATGGTCTAACGTCAGCTGTGTCGCGTGCTCGGTAGGTACACTGCAACAATATCTAAATGTATTTGGCAAAAAATATAAATTTGTGGAAAAATTATTGGAATCGATTCAGTTGCTTATTCTGATCAAACTATATTCAGATTTCGTACAAAGGATAAATAACGTTTTATATGTACATAGTACATATGTTCTTTTCAACTAGGTATTTAAATTGTTAGAACCAAGATAGTTCTAATAACTTTACGGCATAAAAAATAACTTGGCAAAGAAAGTTGATTTTCAGCTTTCCTTTTCAAGATATTGCTGTTCTTATAATTTCACGTGCCTATATCCATTCCACGTATTCCATTTATATCCCTCATCCTCGTCCGTTCTAAGGAATATAGAACTCTTGAATGGCCATAAAATAAATTGGATATGTCCCTGATGAGAGCCTTATAAGTGACACAACTTCCCTAAAGTAAATAACACGTAGGTGCAGAAGATTCCTACGTGATAAAAATAATACAAATTACTTTTAGGAGACGTCTAAAGTTCATTTTATGAATTTTTTGGATAATGGTGAGGGATTCATATCATACCTACAAAGTAAATGCATAAGCATTGGCTTAGATCAATATTATCAATAGTATCTTTGTGCCAATGTAATCTAAATATTTGTGATTTTATGTAGGAATGTAAAGACGTACAGCTAGTGTCTGCGACACGAATAGAATATTTTGCTCAATTTTCTGAATTTGAAGTGTCGGTGTTGGGCTCCCCATGTTCTCGTTAGACTCGTACGTCAGCACTAAGCCCCACCCCTGTTAGTGCAATAGGAACAGAACGATTCTGTAACTATCTAATCAAGTAGACTTAGGTGAATTGAAGGTAGAGCGCAACAAAGTTCAACATTAATTACGTTTAAGTACACTTCAGCTAATTTTTTTGGTGAGATTTTTACAAAACCGATAAGAAATGCCTCTGCCTTATAGACATTTGGCTGGACTAGGTGAGAAATGCTGCACTAGAACAGAGAACTTTATTCAGCTACAGTATTCATCTCAGTTTGTTATTCGACTGATATGGCAAATTAATAGTCCAAAACCTTGAGAAGCTTGGTGATGCAGTTGAAAGAGTATTTATTCTTTTCCTTCTGTACATACAATAAAAATGTAAGTATGTATTCAGTGATTATTTAATAGGATTAACTTAATGTGTAATAATATGGTCAATTATTAGCCTAATGCCACCAAGGTGATTAAGCTAACTCTTAATAATAGATAATGATCTGCTAAAATGATTTGCTTTTAGAGGAATTACTTAATGTGACCTTTTAAAAAAACAAGACAGTTGACTGAGTAGACTTCAATACGAAAGGAAACTCTTTACCTTAGACAGAGGAATGAATATATGTACTTTTCCTGATTGGCCTGGGTCTTGGATGTTTATCTATATATGTATACATTATAAAATATAGTATCGTTGAGTTAGTATCCCATAACACAAGTTTCGAGCTTACTTTGGAGCTAGCTCAATTTGTGTGATTTTGTCCGTATTTATTTATTTATTTAAGTAGGTACTCCCGCCGTGGTCCACTGTCCATCTTCACTGTAACTGGTGTCCTGTAGTATTTACTAGCTTAATCCCAACTAATATTATAAATGCGAAAATGTGTTTGTTTGTTTATTTGTTTGTTTGTTTGTTTGTTTGTTACCTCTTCACGCTTAAACTACTGCACCGATCATCACGAAAATTTGCATACACATAGTCTAGGGTACGGGGAAGGATATCACATTTTATCCCGGAAGAAAGTAGCTACTGTTCCCGTGGGATCGAAAATAACGCGGACGGAGCAACGACGGGCGGAGCCACGGGCAAGAAATAACAATATAATTATTTAATAATATTTAATATTTGCATACACATAGTCTGCGGAACGAGAAAGGACATAGGACACCTTTTATCTGTTCCCGTGGGATCTAAATTAACACGGGCGGGCTACTAACAGTGTAATTATTTATATGTTTGTTACCTCTTTAACTTAGTCTGTGGTACGGAGAAGGATATAGGATACATTTTATCCCGGAAGAAAGTATCTACTGTTCCCGCGGGATCCTCTTTAACTGTTACCTCTTTAACTGTTTTCTTCACGCTTTATCTACTCAATAAATCTTTTTTTCACATGTACAACGTGTTAATAAAAAAGCGCAAAATGAGAAAACCGTTTCTCCCTTTGGGGTCACTGACTCCGGGAAAAATACTTAAAAGTTCAAATTCTCAACTTCATTTTTTCATTTTTCATACAAATCCAAAACTCGACTCTGTCAATTTGTATGAAAAATCAAAAAATAAATGTAAGAATTTGAACTTTTTGTTGTTTTTCCCGGGGTCAGTGAGCCCAAAGGGAAAAACGGTTTTCTCATTTTGCGCTTTTCCATTAATACTATGTATGTATACAATTAAGAGTATGGACAAGGGTACTTTTCATCTCGAAAATGTTACCCGCAGCTTCGTCCGCGTGGATTTTCGAAGTACTGCTATAGTTATTCCTAAACGAACTTTCAATCTTTTCGGGATACAATGTACCTAGCCTATATATTAATCCAAGATATAAACCATCTTCTTTTCAAATTTCAGCCAAATGATTTCAGTCCTCCATCCAAACTTAAAACTTTAGCATGATGTATATTAAAGTAAGATAAAATTTGAGCAAAACCGATGTATTGCTCAAAGATGACGCTAAATGCTTAAGACACTAGATGGCGTTGACTATATTTTAAATCGCGCTATGGTTATTTTTTCCCAGATGATCAGACAGACACTTACTTCACTGGCGCTAGCTAGCTTCGTTCATTTGTCTTCGCTCGCTAATAAATACCTTCGTTTGGTCATTTGTTTTCGTTAACTTTGCATATAAATTAGTTTTGTCTTTTTTATTCCTGTGCTGTTATATTTGGGTTTAAGTTTTTCTATTTGATTTGTTACTTTAATTTTTAATTTACATAGGTACATAACTAAGTATTTGGTATAGATTAGATTAAGTATCCCAACTAATATTAAAGAATTGATTTTCATTTTTAGGTACATTTTTTTTTTTTGAATATATTCTTAATAGTTTTAGTAATAAGTATAGGATACTCGCTTGAACTTTCAGGTGTTCCATCGCATAAGCTAAATTTAAAGGTAGGTGTACCTATCATGCTGATGCGAAATTTAGATGCACCCCGTTTGTGCAATGGGACTAGACTTAGGGTAACTCAATTAGGGCAAAATATAATTGGCGCCACTATTCTAACAGGCGTAGGTAAAGGGGAAAGTGTGATAATACCTCGAATCCCAATTATCCCTACTGATTTACCATTCCAATTTAAAAGAGTTCAGTTTCCGGTAAAGATAAGTTTTGCAATAACAATAAATAAGGCCCAAGGGCAAACATTGCAGGTTGTAGGAGTGCATCTGGAAAAGCCATGCTTTTCCCATGGGCAGCTATATGTAGCGTGTTCGCGTGTGTCCAGTCCTCAAAATTTGTTTATTTTGGCACCAAATGGGAAAACAAACAATATTGTGTACAGCAGCGTCTTAAAATAAATCTCATTTTGGTGTTCATGAATCTAAATCAATGTCTCTTTCAGAAAAACATACTTCTTTTACGTTTTCATAATCCAACTACTTATCCCATTATTATTGTAATACACAGAAAAAATTGTTGTCGTGGGAATTTAACGCGAGCGAAGCCGCGGGAGAAAGCTATATATATATATATATATATATATCCATACTAATATTATAAATGTGAAAGTGTGTTTGTTTGTTTGTTTGTTTGTCCTTCCTTCACGCCGTAGCTAAGCAATCAATCGACCTGATTTTTGGCATACAGTTAGTTGAAAAGATGGAGAGTAACATAGGCTACTTTTGGTCCTAAAAAACATCAAGTTCCCAAGGCAGATTACTGGAATATTTGTACGTGTACACCAAATATATCCTTACTAATATTATACATCGGAAAATGAGTTTGTTTGTACCACTTTCACGCCGTAACTCCTGAACCGATTGCTTTGAAATTTTGCAGACGTAAAGTTAGATGTCCGGATTAAATAATAATAGGTTTATCCCGAAAAAAATTGATATTCCCGAGAGAAATCTAAAATGCGCGATATAACCGAAGTTAACGCGGGCGAAGCCGCGGGCGGAAAGCTAGTATACAATATGTAAAGAAAACCCTGTCCGATACGTGAAGGTATTGTTAGATATCATTAACTGATTCTTATAATGTCAACAAAGCCGGGCTAAACTTACGACAAACCCCCTAAAAAAATAAATACTATTTCGAAAAATCGAGGTAACTTAATGCATGTGCGGTAGGCAACACGTTAGGGGTACAAGCGCGGGTGTAGGGGGGCAGGGCCCGCGGCACGTGGTCACATCGCTATTCGCTCCGTCACAAACGGTGTTGTCACTTTTTTTAAAAATATCAAATTTTGGGGAAGTTGGAATTAATTCGCGGAAAAAAAGATTATTTCAAAATTCATTACTATTGTCACTATGATGATTAAATAAAATTTCATATTTTATTTGGTCATGTGTATACGTAACATTTATTATCCTTTTGGGTCGGACGGGGTGCTTTACATATTGTATACTGCGTGTCTAAGTAAATAGTTCACTGGTGTTTGATAAACAATATAAGTATCAATATGCTTTGTATCGAAAATTTAATAAATCGTCATGTAGTTCTGCAAATAGCAATATACGTAAGCTAATATTAATTTCGCAGTCAATATCCTTATTCTTACTAATATTATAAATGGGAAAGTGAGTTCAGGGTGTTTATTCCACGAGTCGCGAAATCATCGAAATCAAGAATGGCCCCCTTGTTCATATTACAACAATTTTTATGCACATGACTGCCGCCAAATACATTTTATATAAATTCGAAATATTAAAATAGACACAATATTAAATGAACCGGAAACTAGAACATTTTAAATAAATAAAAAGGAGGTGTCAAAATAGATTTTAAGTATATCAAAATAACTATAGGTATATGACAATACTCAACTATTACATACTAGCTTTCCGCCCGCGGCTTCGCCCGCGTTAACTTCGGTTATATCGCGCATTTTAGATTTCTCTCGGGAATATCAATTTTTTTCGGGATAAACCTATTATTATTTAATCCGGACATCTAACTTTACGTCTGCAAAATTTCAAAGCAATCGGTTCAGGAGTTACGGCGTGAAAGTGGTACAAACAAACTCATTTTCCGATGTATAATATTAGTAAGGATATATTTGGTGTACACGTACAAATATTCCAGTAATCTGCCTTGGGAACTTGATGTTTTTTAGGACCAAAAGTAGCCTATGTTACTCTCCATCTTTTCAACTAACTGTATGCCAAAAATCAGGTCGATTGATTGCTTAGCTACGGCGTGAAGGAAGGACAAACAAACAAACAAACAAACACACTTTCACATTTATAATATTAGTATGGATATATATATATATATATATATATATAGCTTTCTCCCGCGGCTTCGCTCGCGTTAAATTCCCACGACAACAATTTTTTCTGTGTATTACAATAATAATGGGATAAGTAGTTGGATTATGAAAACGTAAAAGAAGTATGTTTTTCTGAAAGAGACATTGATTTAGATTCATGAACACCAAAATGAGATTTATTTTAAGACGCTGCTGTACACAATATTGTTTGTTTTCCCATTTGGTGCCAAAATAAACAAATTTTGAGGACTGGACACACGCGAACACGCTACATATAGCTGCCCATGGGAAAAGCATGGCTTTTCCAGATGCACTCCTACAACCTGCAATGTTTGCCCTTGGGCCTTATTTATTGTTATTGCAAAACTTATCTTTACCGGAAACTGAACTCTTTTAAATTGGAATGGTAAATCAGTAGGGATAATTGGGATTCGAGGTATTATCACACTTTCCCCTTTACCTACGCCTGTTAGAATAGTGGCGCCAATTATATTTTGCCCTAATTGAGTTACCCTAAGTCTAGTCCCATTGCACAAACGGGGTGCATCTAAATTTCGCATCAGCATGATAGGTACACCTACCTTTAAATTTAGCTTATGCGATGGAACACCTGAAAGTTCAAGCGAGTATCCTATACTTATTACTAAAACTATTAAGAATATATTCAAAAAAAAAAAATGTACCTAAAAATGAAAATCAATTCTTTAATATTAGTTGGGATACTTAATCTAATCTATACCAAATACTTAGTTATGTACCTATGTAAATTAAAAATTAAAGTAACAAATCAAATAGAAAAACTTAAACCCAAATATAACAGCACAGGAATAAAAAAGACAAAACTAATTTATATGCAAAGTTAACGAAAACAAATGACCAAACGAAGGTATTTATTAGCGAGCGAAGACAAATGAACGAAGCTAGCTAGCGCCAGTGAAGTAAGTGTCTGTCTGATCATCTGGGAAAAAATAACCATAGCGCGATTTAAAATATAGTCAACGCCATCTAGTGTCTTAAGCATTTAGCGTCATCTTTGAGCAATACATCGGTTTTGCTCAAATTTTATCTTACTTTAATATACATCATGCTAAAGTTTTAAGTTTGGATGGAGGACTGAAATCATTTGGCTGAAATTTGAAAAGAAGATGGTTTATATCTTGGATTAATATATAGGCTAGGTACATTGTATCCCGAAAAGATTGAAAGTTCGTTTAGGAATAACTATAGCAGTACTTCGAAAATCCACGCGGACGAAGCTGCGGGTAACATTTTCGAGATGAAAAGTACCCTTGTCCATACTCTTAATTGTATACATACATAGTATTAATGGAAAAGCGCAAAATGAGAAAACCGTTTTTCCCTTTGGGCTCACTGACCCCGGGAAAAACAACAAAAAGTTCAAATTCTTACATTTATTTTTTGATTTTTCATACAAATTGACAGAGTCGAGTTTTGGATTTGTATGAAAAATGAAAAAATGAAGTTGAGAATTTGAACTTTTAAGTATTTTTCCCGGAGTCAGTGACCCCAAAGGGAGAAACGGTTTTCTCATTTTGCGCTTTTTTATTAACACGTTGTACATGTGAAAAAAAGATTTATTGAGTAGATAAAGCGTGAAGAAAACAGTTAAAGAGGTAACAGTTAAAGAGGATCCCGCGGGAACAGTAGATACTTTCTTCCGGGATAAAATGTATCCTATATCCTTCTCCGTACCACAGACTAAGTTAAAGAGGTAACAAACATATAAATAATTACACTGTTAGTAGCCCGCCCGTGTTAATTTAGATCCCACGGGAACAGATAAAAGGTGTCCTATGTCCTTTCTCGTTCCGCAGACTATGTGTATGCAAATATTAAATATTATTAAATAATTATATTGTTATTTCTTGCCCGTGGCTCCGCCCGTCGTTGCTCCGTCCGCGTTATTTTCGATCCCACGGGAACAGTAGCTACTTTCTTCCGGGATAAAATGTGATATCCTTCCCCGTACCCTAGACTATGTGTATGCAAATTTTCGTGATGATCGGTGCAGTAGTTTAAGCGTGAAGAGGTAACAAACAAACAAACAAACAAACAAATAAACAAACAAACAAACAAACACATTTTCGCATTTATAATATTAGTTGGGATTAAGTTGTACGTATAGCGAAAGGCGGGCTTTATGGTGGACTGTCTTATGAAATATTGACGTTCAAAAAGTGCTGATTCTCAGCCTAATTTGACAAAATGACTTTGGATGTTGATTAAGTATATAGATTATTAAAAAAACATACGTGCTGGTTAACCAATACGTAACACGTACGTAACGTACGTATAGTTATTATAAGGTGAAGTAACTTAAGTACTTCATTACCCATCTTATAGAAAATATTAGAAATGATTATTGAAAAATGATATAAGAAATGAATAGGGGTTCTATTCATATACCTCTTCTCTTCATGTCAGTCTTAATCCCAGTCGCATCAGAAAATTTTTCAGCTTTGGAGTCTGGGGTCCGCTTTAACAGTCTAAGTGCTGATTTTGGCTAAGCTTCGATTATTTCCGTTAAGTGACTGCCGGCTGACCTCCACAACCCGAAGGCGACATCGAAGCATTGCAGCTAGACCAATTGTTGGGCTTTTGAGGGCCCCAACAACCCGTAACGACTGCCATTAGATGTTCGTATGGCAAATGGGACCAACGGCTTAACGTGCTTTCCGAGATAAGACCAGACCTGATTCATATTCACGCACACAAATATTTTCACTGCGCTGGGATCGAACTCGCGCCTCCTTGCGCAGCGGCCGCGTTCGCTACCACTACGCCACGGAAGCTGTCAGTTTATTCAGATACCTACCCAACAATATACCACAAGATAGGATGGAAATAAAAAAGAAGTACCCTAATGAAACATTTTGTTTACTTTTTATTTTATCACTTTGACGGCGTGATTGATAACATATTGGTACCAAATTTTAGCTATTGGGCACTAATGGTCACTGAGATTATCCGCAGACGGACGAACAGACAAAGTGACTTCAGGATTTTTTTTTTTTAATAATTATAAACTAGCGCTTGACCGCAATCCCGCCTGATGGTAAGCAGTGATTGCGATCGTTGATGGTAAAGCGCGCTAGTTTATTAAGAGCCTATTCACTCAGCATCTGACCTGAGCGAATAGGAAGGAAGACGGCAGTTGAGCGAAGTGATGCAATGTTAAACCCAATAACACGACCAACGATGCTGCGCTAATGGGAGATTGATCTGAAGACCCTCGACGACCAAACTCCCAACGCAACAACATTAGGCGCATCGTACCCGGCACACATCGCACCACAACTGCTCAGACCCGTCCAATACGGCTTCACCAGACAGGATAAGGATTCCTAGTTGACTACGAAACCCTAACAATCAATGTATTGCATTATTTGGCTTATTGTTGGATATAATTGTATCGTTATGCAAAAGTGTCTAAATGTACGTAATACTTTGTAGGAATCTTCAGGCATACAGCTTAATGCATGCAGTGATGCAGCTTATCAGAGACAGAAATGGCACGTTCTGCTCGGCTTGCAGAATGAGCCATTTGAAGTGTCGGTGTTGAGCTCCTTATAGATCAGTGCAGCCCCATGTTCTTGTTAGACTCATAGGTCAGCACTAAGTCCTACCTCTGCCAAGGCAACAACAACATTCCATATAACGCTAGGTATTAACACTATTGACAGCTTACTTTAACAAATTTTATTCGGTCAGATTTTTACAAAATCGATCGGCAGTGCTTCTGTCTCGTTGAACTTGACAAATGAGATGCTGCCAGCACTAGATCAGTCTCGGAGGATTTTATTTCAGGTGGAAACGCAAGGTCTTTCAGCAAAATAATAGACCACAATCTTCAGACGCTGATTAAGTCGAAAAATAAGTATGCAATAAAAACAAGTATCACATTAACATTTGTGCAAGCCATTATTTAAATATTTTAATATTAAGCATTTTGTTTGCCGTTGTCAAGATGGATTGCAAAACCGACCTAATTATTATATGTATTAGCGCATGTCGTGATAGTGCATTAAAGGCATTCGGGCGTTTATTATAGACAAACACTCTCCCTAGCGACTCCCTGACATTCTGACATTATCTTGTGTGGGTTACGTGAAGCTCGCACAACATTTATGTAATAATTATAACTATTAGTTTAATCACCTACAAGTGATTATTAGCTGAAACACTAATACGTGATTGATATGTTTTACGAAAATTAGAAAAATTACTAATGAGAATTAAATTGCTTTTAGATGAATTTCTTAATGTGATCTAATGACCTTTTTATAAATTAATGTCACCGGGGTATACAAAAGGGTCTTGCTTGTTCAAATATAATCAGTTCCTATTCAGATCTGGTACAAGACATTAGATTGAATAAACTTCAATATTTGACGGTGGAATATAGTATTTTCATTTAAGTAGTCTCACCGTGGTCCATTGTCCATCTTCATTGTACCTAACCAGTGACCTATCGTATTTACATCCTCCGAGCATGCATCCTCCGAATGTGCAGTCGATTGAGAGCATCATGCTTACTATCACGGATTCCAGCTATATAAATGCCAATCCAGCGTCAACAACAGCAACCGAAACTGATCCTGCGAACTTTACTAAGGCAACACAAATGATGGAAACAGAGGACACCGTGACTACACCGAAAGCGCCTACTGTGGCTGATCCCGCCCCGTCTAGTCCACAGCAAGCCGTCAGAGCTACCGACAAATTGTTGGAGTTGTTCAGACTCAATATGAAGAATTCCGATGCGTACGACTGGGAGATGGCCAGATTAAAAAATAACATTGCTCAACGTACCGCAGCCACCGCCAACCGCCTGCTACGCAGGCCCAGAATAAGAGTGCGTACTTTCCGTTGCGATAACTGTGCACCTGCGGTATTTAGCTTAGAGCAGCATCCGCTCCTTTTACTGAAAGTGGAATCACCCATTATCAAATTGAAGCTATATAGGAACCCAAAACCAGTGATTACAACCGTATCGGTGCAGAAGCTACCGATATTGAGACAGCTGTCACCACTGCGCACTGGCTACAGAAAAACAGGTTTGGAACTCCTTAAGTTCTCTAGTTCCACCGGTAATTAACCTGCAGAATCTCGGGATTCCTATCACCCAGGCAGTCCAAGCCGCACAGTGTCAATAGCCAATAAAATACTGTATGATTATTCGGTTGGTAAATATTAAAGACTTTAGATAATTAGACTGGTTTATTTTTCTTGTAGAATTATTATATTGGAAACGACCTCTTCTAGGTCAGATCCTAAGTTACAATGACAAGACAATAGACTATATTCATAGACACTAATACATAGAGATGGTATTAGTTACTCGACTACAGAGTAGTGATGTATGATACAACATCCCCCCTGTTTAAGTTTAAATTAACCCTTGACAAACAATGTTATAGAAACCTGACTTAGTTACAATTTAGACAATGACTTAAGACTATGGTTAGGTCTTAATCTAGGATACAATGTTCTACTTAATCTATTTCATCAATTAGCCTTCTGGTTGGCTTTACAACTCTTCCAGAACGAGTTACATGTTGACTGACTGAGGATTGAGATGAGAGCTCTTGAGGTCTAGACTCCTGCCTGTTACCTTCCTCTCTCCCCTGCGACGAATTGGATAGCATAGGAGAATATTTGTGTCTTAAATGAACCCTATTCCTCCTATACCTAACTCCATTGACATCCTCAACGACATATGACCTATTATTAGCCAACCTTAGCTTGACAATGGCTTGTTCCCAATTGCTATCAGGCTTTCTTTTAAAGTATACATGATCATTGGGATACAGTAATGACAATGACTTTGTATTTCTATTATAATATTTAGACTTATTTTTATTATTTTGCTTGATACATTCTTCATAATTTTTGAATGTAACCACTTTAGGTTTTAATTTCTTATAAGACATAGGAATGTTATTTCTTAAATTCCTGGACATTAACAATTGAGCTGGAGATGGTAAATTATTCTTAGGTGTGTTTCTATACTGTAATAAAGCTATGTATGGATCAGATGAGTTTCTTTTACATTTTTTTAACATATTTTTGATAATTTTGACTGAACTCTCTGCTTGACCATTTGACTGTGGATGATATGGGCTAGTTACAATGTGTTCTATGTCCCATTCATGCATAAAATTCTTAAATTCTAATGACTGAAAAGGAGGACCACCATCAGACACTAAAGATAAAGGTATTCCATGACGAGCAAAAATGGACTTTAAATGTGTTATTACATTCTTTGCTGTACTGTTTTTATTTAACAAAGCTATTTCTATAAATTTAGAATAATAATCTGTGACAATTAAATAAGTAAGGTTATCAAAATACATCAAATCAACACCTACTTGTTGCCATGGATATATATTTATTTCAAATTTTTTTAGTGGTTCCTTTGGATTATTAGGTTTAAATTGTGCACATACATAACATTGTTCTACCAAGTTTTTAATATCAGCTGACATGCTTGGCCAGTACAAAGACTCTCTAGCCAGTTTTAAGCATTTATTTATACCTTGGTGACCTTCATGAATTTTACCTAACATTTCCTTATACATTGACTGTGGTACTATTAATTTTGACCCTTTGAACAACAAATCTTTGACTACATGAATTTCAGCTTGTATGTTCCAAAATGGTTTTATTGACAGACTGACATTATTTTTATTTTTTGGCCAACCTTCATAATAATACTTTTTTAACAATTGCAAAGTATCATCTTTCTTAGTGTTCTGTAACAATTTTGTACAGTACTCCTTTGTGACTGCTAGACTTGAATGCATTAAATTGACATGACAAGATATTTCTGACTCATTCTCAGGTATATAATGTTCTTTCAATGCTGCTCTAGACAGAGTGTCAGATATAAACATTTCTTTACCTGGAACATGTATAACTTCCAAATCATATTTTTGTAAAGTTAACATCATACGTTGCAATCTTGCTGGTACATCATGTAATGGCTTTTTAAAAAGATAGACTAAAGGTTTATGATCAGTATGAACAGTTACTTTATGACCGTACACATACTGGTGAAATTTTTCACAACCAAACTGAATGGCTAACAATTCTTTCTCAATTTGAGCATACCTTGACTGAGTTTGAGTTAATGTTTTTGAACTATAAGCAATAGGTTTATTATTCTGCATAATGACTGCTCCTAATGCTGACTTTGACGAATCGACTGACAAGACTAATTGTACATTGGGATTATAATGAGCTAAAACTGGTGAATTTGTAATTTCATCGATTAAACTCTTAAGACATTGACTATGATTTTCATCCCAAGTCCAGACTGAATCTTTCTTCAAAAGATTTCTTAAAATTTGAGTTTTTTGAGACAAATTGCTAATAAAGGGACCTAAATAATTGATCATACCTAATATTCTTTGCAATTCTTTGACATTTTTTGGTGTGGGCATATTGACAATTGCTTTTACTTTCTCTTCATCAACCCTAGCACCATCTTTACTAAAAACATACCCTAAAAAACAGACTTCTGAAACTAGAAATTTACATTTAGACTTATTGAACTTTAAATTGACTTCACGTGCTCGTTGCATGACTTTATGTACTCTCTCATTATGTACTGACTCGTTTAGTCCATATACCAAAATATCATCGATGAATATTAGAACTCCTTCTAAATCACCGAACAAATTCATCATGACTCTTTGAAAAATTTCAGACGATGCATTAATACCAAAAGGTAACCTTAAATATTTATATCTACCGAAAGGTGTTTGAAATGTACATAAATCAGAACTATATTCATCTAGTTTAAGCATCCAAAATCCTGAAAATGCATCTAAATGAGAAAAACAAACAGCTCCTGCTAGTTTAGATCTGATCTCATCTATTGACTTTAGTGGATAAATTTCCCTTATAATATTCTTATTCAAATTTCTAGGATCTAAACCAATTCGTAACTGACCCGTGCTTTTGACTGTTATCACTATACTGTTCACCCATTCTGTAGGTTTAAAAACCTTTTCAATGACCTGCATTTTCTCCATGCGATCCAATTCATCGCGCAGTTTGTTCAGTAAAGCGAAGGGTACTCTTCTCGGAGCATCCACGCATGGCACTGCTTCAGGTTTGAGTTTCAGGCGACAGACTTGAGGTAGACATCCAAGACCCTAATTTTTCACAAGTTGGTAGACCTAAAACATTCGGACAAACTAAATCTGTGACTATAAACACTATATTTACACTAATAGTGCTATTATTTAAAGATAAACTACATTTTACATTGACTTTGCCCATAATGGGTATTGATATACCACCAAACCCACTAACGTTTTTTTTTTTTTTTTTTCTTCTTTGGCAACTGAGCCGGTGTCGACTATTCTGCCAGTGTCACGTGGTGACGGCAGCAAGTAAAGGCAGGCCGTCGAACTTTTCCCTTCGTGGTAGGTGTTAGTATAGCTGCATGGACAAACACATGGGTTAGTAAGACAAAAAATCTAATTTACAGGGACACATGAGACAACAATTAGACTAGTTTATACTATATACAGACTATTTACACATAAACTACGCACCAATTAAAATTTTAAATCGTTCTCATTTAAGAATCGGGCCAAAAGATTAATTAATTTAGGGGAGAAGTGGGAAAGTAGGGTATGAAAATTAGTTGGAAGAGGAATTTTGAGTTTGGGAATTTTTGAATAGAGGTCAAAAGATTTATTAATAAGGGAGCAAGAAAAGAAAATATGGTCTAAAGTACCATCCTCAAGACCGCACTCGCACAGGGAATTATCCCGGACGTGGATCTTTTTCAGGAACACTGGGCTACAACAATGTCCGAGTCGAAGTCTACACAGTGAGGAAACAGTTCTCTTCGACAATTTAGGACATTTAGAAAACCAAGACCTACGCTGAACCTCAGGCTGTATGGCAGCGTAGTAGATGCCCTTGGTTTTAGAAGTCGCCTTCCATGTTTCAGTCCACGAGTTAAATAACTTGGGTCTGGCACCATTCCGCAAATCGTAGTTATGCGCTACGTAGTGCTTTTGATCAACCGGATTCGATGTGGCATACTTTGCTAACGAATCAGCGCACTCATTGCCAGCAATACCCGAATGACCGGGGATCCAGGTTATCTCAACGTCCAAGCCGTTTTGGTAACATTCAAATAACAAGGTCTTTATATCTAAAATGATTTTACTATTAATTTTGCTATGGAATTGATTTTGTTTAAGGGCCTGAATACTACTACGGGAATCTGAAAAAATTACTGACCTTGTTATTTGATGGGATTTAATGTACTGTAAGGCTTCTAAAATAGCAACACACTCTCCTGTAAAGACTGATGCTTCTGGTGGGCATTGGAACAGTAAGGCTATTCTATAGTTTTGATAATAAACTGCCACCCCAGTACATTCTGTTACAGAGAGTTTTGAAGCATCGGTATAAAAGAAATTCCATCCTTCCCAATAACGCTTGACAGCGGACTCGAAGTCATCTCTGGCGTTTTGGGAATTCCTAGGTATACCTAAACCTAAAACGACTTTTGGTTCATAATAAATCGACTCGTATGCAGCGGAGAAGACCGGAAGAGATGGGTATTGGCAAATAGGCACGGAGAGCCGTTTAAGCTCTCTATACCTATTTATCAATAGGGGAACTGTTTTATGGTCCCAATAGGAAGAATTATGAAAAGAGAGGTCAATTTGTTCTAAAATTGGGAGCAAGGGATGGGATGAGAGGAAAAACACTTTAGTTAGGAATCGATCTGCCAAGTATTGTCTCCTAAGATGTAAGGGAGGGTCGGCACATTCCACTTGAAGTGCGTTTATGGGAGATGATTTCATAGCACCTATCACTATCCTTAGGCATTTGGACTGGATGCTATCAAGTTGCTTTAGCGCTTCTTTATTGCAAGGCTCAAGTAGGTAGCTGCAGTAATCTATAGCGCTTCTGGTCAGAGCATTATAGACCAGTTTAAGGGTGTAGGGGTGAGCTCCCCACCACACCCCAGCCAAAGCCTTAAGGACCGACACTGAACGTTCACATTTTTTGACCGTGTTGCTGATGTGATCAACCCCAGACAATTTTGAATCCAAGGTTACTCCCAGAAACCTAGCCTTATCTGAGACTGGAATGCTTTGGCCGTTCACGTTTAGGTCGATGAGAGGAACAGAACGCTTGCGTGTAAAAATGACAGCTTTACTCTTTGGTGCACTTAAAGACAAACCATTGTCAAGTAGCCATTGGTTTAATGAGGCCAGAGAGACATTCATTGAAAGAGCGGCATCCTGAATGGAACTGCCACACACCATTAGTGCAATATCGTCAGCATACTGAAGGATCTTACAGTCGAAATTAAGGGAAGAGGGCAAGCTAGCTGTGTAGATGTTGTATAATGGGGGACTAAGAACTGATCCTTGAGGTAGACCTCTCCAGACCGATCTTTGTTCAGAGTCACCCCCTGGTATTCTAAGTTGAATGGTGCGACTGGTAAAAATGCTACCAATGATGCGACAAATCCTAGCCGGGATTCTCAGCTCGTGCAACTTTTGCCTGAGATTAGGGAGGAGAACGGAATCATAGGCAGCTGATATATCCAGGAAGACAGCAACCACAGACTCATTTCTGCTAAGGTCCAGCCGGACCTCTGACGTGAGGATACCCACACTATCAGCTGTGCCCAGACCTTTCCTAAAGCCAAATTGAGTCGTTGGAAGCAGTCCTCTGTTTTCCACCAACCACACTAATCGGTTTTTTACTAAGTGTTCTAATAATTTGATAAGTATGGACGATAGGGCAATGGGTCTGTAAGAGCAATGATCATTCGGATCTTTGCCTGATTTTAAAATCGGGATGACAACTTGAACCTTCCACTCTGTGGGAATGAAGCCAGAAGTAAAACAGAAATTAGCCAGGTCCAGGTAGTATTTGTGAGTTTTTGGTCCAGCTTTAGAAATAAAGGAGTACGGGAATCCATCCACTCCCGGAGCGGAGTCCTTGACGTGGGATAGCACAGCTTTCAACTCGTCCAAGCTAAATGGCATGTTCATTGGTTCCTCAATGTTGTCTGCATCATAGATGTCAACATTGGTTTCCTCAAGACTTGGAACATAAGCCGGAGCGATTTTTGAAAAAAACTGGTGTCCCAGTTCTTCCGTGAAGTTGTTGGAAGAGGAGGCAGGCGCTAAACTGCTCCTAAATCTTTTCACCTTTCGCCAAACCACCGAAACCGGGGTGGACGGGGCCAGCGAACTACAATATTTTGACCAACCTTCGCGTTTTTTCCTTTTTAGGAATTTCCTGGACTTGGCCAATATCCGTTTGAAGGCAATGAGGTTATCCAGGTTCATATTGCCATTGACTGTCTTTTCAGCCTCATTCCTGGCCCTGACCATGTCAGTGCATTCCCTATCCCACCATGGCGGGGGGGGGAGTTTACCAGAAAAGGGTTTTTTGGACGGGAAACAATCATCAGCTGTGGAAGCAATTGTGGAGGAGAAGGACAGGAAACATTCCTGGGCGTTAGCATGGTTAACTTCTGGGAGGGAGGACATTCTAAGGTCTAGAATTTTAGAATATAAATCCCAGTCTGCCGAGTTTAATTGGTATTTTAAAAGAGGGGGAGAAACTTTAAAAGGAATGCTTTTGGAAGGAAATTCAATTATGATGGGGTAGTGATCACTTCCATAGGTCATATCCAAGCGACGCCAGATGAGTAGACTAGCTATATTGGATGAGCAAAATGTTAAGTCAACACAGCTACTATTCTGACCAGGCAGAGATCTACGAGTAGCATTGCCATCGTTGATCAGGCACAGATTGAGTTCATCCAATATATCCAGCAAGCCAATGCCAAAGTTATCACAAGTGTCTGATCCCCAGCGGTAATGATGGCAATTGAAATCGCCCATTACAACTATTGGGCCACTAAGACTGCATAACAAATTCCTAATTAGTGAAAGATACTGAAGTTGTGGGTGCGCAATATAAAAAGAAAAAATATTTATACCCTCAGCCTTCACAGCAACAACATTTATGTTATCGCCAACAAAGGTTAGAGGAATCTGAGAGAATGATACCTTGCTATTGATGAGCAAGGCACATCCTCCATATCCATCAGATCTATCATCACGGACACTGGAGAAACATGGCAGCCTGAAATTGCTTCCAGGCAAAAGCCATGTCTCAGCAATGCCGCAGACTGATGGTTTAAACCTATTAATTAAATAAGAAAGATCAGGCTTCCTGGGAGTAATACTCCTCACATTCCACTGGAGAAATGTTAGGGGATGGAATTTTATGGATGAAGTTTAATATGGAGGTCAATTTCGATGCAACGTGGTCAGGTATGGAATGAGATGGGCTGGCAAGAGCAGACATGAGCATGTCTGTGATTAAATTTAGGATATCGGTATATTTATCCTGCTGTTTGTGGAGGATTGGCTGGGGAGCTTCCAATGGGAGAGCACAGCCATTTTTAGATGGGGAAAAGGAGTAATTTTGGGAGAGGTTCAGGTGGGTCCGTTTATCATAACCGGGTGAAAGTGGGGTATGGGATTTTGGTTTTAAAGGGACCGTTTTCCGGTATGAATTTTGGGTTGCTGGGATGGGTCTTGAGGACAGGGGTTGAGGTTTATTTATAGTAACTTTGTTACGTGAGAGAGATTTAGAGACATCAGCATATGATCTGGAAACAGGTGGGAAGACCCGACTTGCCTCCGCATACGATATCGATTTTTCCGCCATCAGAGCTTTGATACTCTTCTGTCGGCCCAATTCAGGACAAGCACTGTCATTTGCGAAATGGTTGCCAGCACACGAAACACAGAGACTCAATTCACGGGTGACTTCACATCCATCTCCTGGATGATCTCCACCGCACTTAAAACATCTAGGTTTCGATCTACAGATGGTGCGGGTATGGCCAAAGCGACAACAATTATAGCACTGGACTGTTGGGTAGGTGTATCTTTCCACTGGGAGAGCCGAGTAGAAGCAATAGACACGCTTGGGTAGTATTTGACCATCAAAGGTAATAACTACAGTCTGTGTGGGCTTCCACTCGGTCACACCGGCAGAAGACACCTTCCTGCTCATTCGTCTCGCCTTGATGACAGAGCCACACCCCTGAGGAACCTGGATATTTTTTATGATTTCATCTTCCGACCATTCGACTGGAATATCCCTCACAATACCCATTCTTGTGATGTTGTATTGTGGAATGGCAGCCATGTAATTGTGCTGGGATAAAATCTTATTGTTAAGGAAACTGTTTGCATCCTGATAAGACTTGAACTCAACTGACACGCGATTTATGCCTACACGTTTGATCCCATCGAGACGTATGTTATTCACGTTATTCATCGTCAAAAACATACCAAACTTGATAGGTTGTAGCACAGTGCCTGAAGTTTGATCGTCTTTAAGTGAAACATTCACTACATAGGGTGGATTGTCTTGTGGTGTGTACGAAAGCCTGCCTAGTGTATTTTTAGGAATCTTACTTTTAATACTTGAAGAGACCGGGGGCGAACTAGCGACCCTCTTGCGACTATGGGTGTCCGTATCCATAACATTATCGTTCGGGGTTATTTCTATATTCTGTGGGAGGGTGATTGTAAGTCCAGGAGAAAGATCAAATAAGTCAGGGGGCGGGTCAGGATCAGGAGGCCTTTTTGAGGCCATTTTGAATTATGCTAACCGAAATAAAATAGAATAAAATAACAATACAAACGGACGATTACAACAAACAAAAAAACAAACCTTACACCAAGTACACAAACACAATGAACACTCTCGATCGAGTTTCACAACAAAAAAAAACAAAAAACTACAATCGAAAATATTCGTAGCACTGACAAAAGCACGTGTTAAGCCTTTCACCACTACCGACGAAAAACCACTAACGTTTATTTGACATTTCTCAAGTGACATTTGACTTTGACATTTCAAAGATTGAAAAGTTTTCTTTGACATAATATTGATATCAGCTCCTGAATCAATAATGCAATTAATTTGTGTATGACCAACTAAAATGTTTATGTTCCATGACTGTTTAGAATAGTATTTGTTTTCTTTTGACTCGACTGTATTGACCTGTTTACTATGTGTTGACTTTGCTGTAATAATTCTACAAGTGTTTGTTGTGTGAGATTCCTCAGACTTGTGTCTGTACTCATCATTAAGATATGAATCTCGGCTAAGACTTTTTGACTTTTTTGACTTGACTGTAAATCTCTCAGACTGTTTAGTGTTTTCATCATTGAGATATGACATATGACAAGAGTCTTCATTGGATCTCTCAGACCTATCAGTCACCAGCCTTTTTCATCACTGAGGCATTTTTTATTAGACCTCTCAGATATGGCATTATCACCACTTTCATCACAGAAATATGACACAGGATATTTTTTATGACAAGATGAGTCTTCATGAGATCTCTTAGACATTGACTGCGACTGGCCTATGTGCGACCTGACCGTTGATTGTAACTTATATAGTATAGGATCTGACTGTGTGTATGACAACCTGCTATGTCTGTAATGATTTTGATTGTGATGACTTTGTGACTCTAAATGACAATTATATTGACTAGACTTATGACTATGACTGAAGTTATGACAATTTAAAATTCCAACAAAATTATCTTGACTACCAGTTGAACTAAAAGACTCTAAATGACTGACTTTTTTATTATTGGAGTAACAAAATTTTGCAAAATGACCATAAGAGTTACATGACCTGCATTTAGCTCCCTGCGCTGGACATTTGTAGCGGTGGTGTTGTCCACAGCGGCTACACGTCTTCGAGCGCTTCTCAGGACTGGGACTTGACTTTGACCTCCCTGCGCTGGATCCCTGCTGACTGACTGGTGAAGCTCGCCGTCGCTGACGCTCCGCTCGACCACGGCTCCTCCGACGCAGATGCATGACTTTTTCAGACTCTTGACTAGTGGACCTCTTGACAATTTGGTCTGCATCCTGCTGTGCGACGATGAGTGTCCTAGCTAGCTCTCGCATCCTCTGATATGTCAGATCAGGTTCCTGCAGCAGTCTCTGACGTACATGTGCTAAGTCCAAACTCAAGTTGGCGATAAAAATATCTCTGGCTCTTATTTTCGAGATCGGTTAAGAAATCCTCGATGCTTTCCGATTTCTGTTGACGTGTGGTAAAAAACATGTAACGATACATGGTAATATTTTTTCTGGGTTGAAAAAATTCGTCGAATTTGGCTTTGACGTCATGTAATGTGCTTTCTCCAATATTTATGTTGAATGTGTTGAAAATATTTAAGCATTTTTCACCAATGTGATGTAATAAAATGGCGATCTTGCGTTTCTCACCGGACTTGTCCAAACCCGTTGCCAACAAGTATAATTCGAACTGTTGCCACCAGCGCTTCCAGGTTTCGCAATTGTTGTTTGTTGCATCCGACGACATTTTAAGCGCCTTCAAGCCACTGTTCATTGCAGCTCCGGTGTCATGGCCGCCACCGACGCCATCCGACTTTTGCATTTTATGAATTTTCTTTCTTCGTATTGGGTCTTTTCACTCTTCTGACACCATGTATGATTGTTCGGTTGGTAAATATTAAAGACTTTAGATAATTAGACTGGTTTATTTTTCTTGTAGAATTATTATATTGGAAACGACCTCTTCTAGGTCAGATCCTAAGTTACAATGACAAGACAATAGACTATATTCATAGACACTAATACATAGAGATGGTATTAGTTACTCGACTACAGAGTAGTGATGTATGATACAACAAATACAAACTGCCTTCCTTTGATGGAGTCAATAAGGAGTGATTTATCTTTCGCGCTGTCTATTGCGAGAAAGCACAAGGACTGAAAGCCCAGAATAAAGGAGCCTGCGACGACCAGCAAAAAAAACAGGACAGCCTAATGTCAATGCGGATCCTTAATAACATTTCTTTTATTTATTCACGCACACAATACTCACACACCCACCAACATGCACACACACCTCGCACACATACGCATTCATACAATTAGTCGCATTATGTTATTTATTATTATATTTTCTCGTTTCCCTTTTTGTTACTTTCATATTTAAAATTAATGGAGCCTTCAACTACAGGCATTTCTATGCCTAAATGGAGACTACTTGACATGTAATGTTTATATGAAATAAACTTATTATTATTATTATTTCCTTTATTTGTCTTTTTTCTCATTTAGTTAAATTTTTAAATATATTGATTTATAAAATACATACAAATACATTTAAAAATATAAAAAATAGTGTTCCACCGATGACGGGAGCAGGGTCCAAGCTACCGGTGGTTAGGGCTTCAGAGACAGGAACCTCCTCACGATGCGGGCCGTATCGAGGAGTACTGCCTTTTGAATCAGGCATTTGATCCAACTGCCTAACGAGAGCCTCAATAGATGTTGGTCGAGGCTCTTGGCTATCAAACCATTGGCCGATACGACAATCGGTACAATGACAGCCGAGTTCACATTCCACATGTCAACAACCTCGTGCGCCAAGTCGAGATACTTAATTTGTTTCTCTTTCTCAGCTTTCACGAGATTCCCGTTATGTGGAATGGTAACATCGACAATCATTGCGAGGCACGCTAATCGATCTATCACTACTATATCAGGCTTATTTGCAACAATAGTCCTGTCAGTAATAATAGACCGATCCCAGTATAACGTGACATGGCTATTTTCTAGAACTGGGCCGGGCACATACTTATAATACGATACTTCAGAATCCACAAGTTTATATTTCAAAGCAAGTTGCTGGTGGTAATCCTAGCTACTTGGTTATGCATGTGCAAATACTCGTCGTTAGCTAAACGAGAGCAACCAGAGATAATGTGTCTGATGGACTCACCCGGATGGTGATATGCCCGACACACATCAACCGTCCTGTCAAGATAACTTCGTCCATAATTGCACAAACGAAACCTTCAGTTTCCCCGAAAAGGTCACTGAATCGTAGCCAGGAAACGGAAGCTAAGAAGTCTACATCGGGCTCGTGAAGAGCTCGATAAAATCGCCCGTGAAGTTCCTTGCTTTGCCATATCATCTTGCGGTCATCAGTGGTAAGTATTATAGGCTTGTGCCAGTTCTCTTTCGCCATGGATAGCGGAGTAAGCCCCTTGTCTACTGTGACAACATCATGATGCATACCCACTACGGTTTTTAAAAAATGTTCTCTGAGACTGCATACCTCTCGGTTGTGGAGGGTCTTCGCATTTAAAAAGCCTCGACCCCCGCACTTCCGCAGAATATACAGTCTCATCACCGATGATCGTGGGTGATGCATCCTGTTTGCTGTCAGCAGTGTACGGACCCTTCTATCCAGGGCATCGAGTTCGGTCTGAGTCTATTTAAGTATGCCGAAAGAGTACATTAAAACCGACATGACCCACCCGTTGAAGACGGGCACCTTATTTCCGCCCGAATGAAGACTATTTAATACCTTCCTCAGGCGACCAAAGAAGCGCACCTTCAACGATTGCTTCATGTCAGCATCGTTAATACCTAACGCTTCCGACATACCTAAATATTTATAGCTCTCGAATGAGGAGAGGGATCTAAGGTGTATGGAATCCGGGAATGTAATTCCCTCGGATTCCATAATCTGCCCTCGCTTCACATGCATGACTGCACATTTATTCACGCCAAATTCCATTTTGATACCACTACTAAAAGTTTCTGTTACATTCAGTAGCTTCATCAGATGAAATTTATTGGGGGCAAAGAGTTTCAAATCATCCATGTAGAAGAGGTCAGATATGACCTGACCACCTCTCTTCAATCGATAACCCATGTTATTATTATTAATTATTATTATTATCCTAAGCATAATGTCCAGCTAAATTTGGTTAAGGTTTTAGACGGTTGTTAACATTGATGTGAGTTAGTCCGCGCCGAGGACTAAAGATAATTCTAAGAAACAAAGATGCATAAAAGTTTCCACAGACAATATTAGGTTATACTAGGCACTAGAAACAGTAACAGGTACAGCATATGACAGGAAAGTGAAATCAAGAACAAGCAAGCACTCGAAGAGAATTTATTAATGACTGAACAGGTTTTAGTGATTTACAAAGAAGTTATCACAGAGTTTTTTTATTTTTTTATTTTAGGTACAGTGGTTTAGACTAAATGGAGATCATCAACCCTCTGACACAACAAGTTGTATTCTCTGCTAGCTCGGTTGAACCATTAGCCAAATTGAACAAGAATACCATGTCGCCTATTTTTTTTTTCTGTCTTAGCCTGTAATGGCCTACTACTAGGCAAAGGCGTTCAAGTCGTTTAATATTATACAGAGTGAAATTAAAAACTGTGACAAATTGAAATAGGACGCGCAAGTAACTGCTACATAGTCACATCTTTCCAAAATCTAAACTCGTGAAAACACTGTTTTTTTTTTTCTTTGATCGCGGGGCTCGGAGGACTTCATTTCAGGTGGAAACGGAACGTCCTTCAGCAAAATCATAGTCCAGAACCTGCAGACGCTTGCTGATGCAGTCCGAAGAGTATATGGAATTAAAACAAGTATACATGAGATTAACATTTATGTACTTAATAATTATAAATAAACACAAAGAAAACTATATTTGAAATATGACTTTCAATTAAGGCAAACGGGATCTGTGTCATCCATGTTGATTCAATACGATCAGCTTAATCACCCACAGATGATTATTAGGATAACATGTTCATTAGGAAACTCGTTCAAAACGGATGCAATGACGAAACTGCTTATTATATTTTACTCTTATTTGAAAACTATTATATCATAAAAGTTAAAATATTGAATGCTAAAACACAAAACAACTAAATAAAGAAAATCAGTAAAAAAACATCTAAGAGCATTCACGAGTATCGACAAGGGAATGACAATCAAACAGCTGCGTATTCTGGCGGAAGCCATTTTAAGCAGGCAAAATAAAAAAAAACAACGTTTGAGCAGACTGGAAAAAGAAATTCGTAGTAAAATATAAAACGAACCAGAGAAAACTGCTTAAATTATTTAATTAAAAACTCATCAATTCAGAAGATAGGTCCAATAATTTGATTTAACTCTCTGCAACTGAGTTGTCATTTATATTTCTATATTGAGGAGTAATCTCACAGAATTTTAAGTACAGTACTATATTTATGTTCTAGGTATTATATATTTTGTCAGAAACTTGAATTAACATAACTGTTGTCATATTTTTAATGGGATATATGTATATGATGATGAAATGACAATGACAGCTGCAATAACACTCAGATTTATGAATTAATAATTTTATTTGTATCAATTACGACATCAAGGAACTTTTGACACAACGACTATTAGAAATTTGTAAAATGAAAAATATATATATAAAAAAAAACATAACAAAAACCCTAGTTTTGCCGTTTTCTGGCTTGATAATTTTTTAAGTACTATAAACTAACGCTTGACCGCAATCCCATCTGATGGTAAGCAGTGACGCGATCGTTGATGGTAAAGCACACTAGTTTATTATGAGCCTATTCACTCTAGCCTTGAAGACACTCAAATTGTAGTCCGACGGAAACACCGCCACTGGCCAAATGTTCCAGTCCTTCGATGTACGTGGTATAAAGGAGGAGGCGAAACGTTAGTTCTGTTGTGTGCAGTCGTGAGACTCTGTCGGGCTTACGTTCACTCTGTCGGGCTTACGTTCATCTTAGTCTGATAATTATTGTGTAAATAGTGAAGTAATTGAAAACTAACTTGTAGTATTTCGTTTGGGTATAGTTTTAACGTTATGTTTTGTGTTGTTGTGATGTTAATAGTTAGGTTAAGATAGTTCGGTGCTAAATAAATTACTGTAAATAGGGTCGGTGATTTTATTAAACCTAGTGTAAAGATAGGTCCTGTAGGTTGGCTAGGGACGCTAGGTTAAGCCGTAAACTATCACCCACGTCATCAACAACACCGCCGGTGCAGAAGGCCGTCAAAAGTCCACCCCCGCTATAGCCCCTCCCCAATACTACTTCTAAATTTAATGTTACAGGGGAAACATTATTCTATATTTTAACTTGTGGACTCCACACTAAATCGAGCCTATCTCGTGGAGTCCTAATAAAGCATTTATTGTATATTTCAAAATAAACAATGAATTACGTACATATCAATTATTTTGCTGTCGTGTAGTATAAAATACACTATGAAAATATTGACGTAACGTCCTTAATACGATATTGGGATATAATCATATTACTGCACAATATACACGTTTATTTTAATTTGATTACAAAGTGTACCTTAAAAACAATTTCTTTTAACTTCTGTCTTATAGTATCGCGTATGAATAAAAAAAACATAAACAATTGTTAACACCTAGTTAATGATTGTTTATGTTTACTTTTATAAAATAGATTATGAAGTATTTCAGCGTTTTTTTTTTTTTTATCTGCACCTTACAAAACATTCTGGAAAGATCAATAATGCTCCCGGATCGACGACCAATTATACTGATTTTTAAAATGCATTTCATAATACGGTTGCTAAAAACTCCAATTATACCCAGGTAGTGGTATTATTTTATTTAAACTGGCTACATTTGTGACGAGTTGGTTAAATAAAAGTTGTTCAGGATATTGATCTTAAGCTTAGAGATAGTTACACGGAGAATAAGTATATTTATCAAATTAACAGTGTGCTCGCAAACTGCTCCAATAATTGACACAGTTAACTGGGTTGTATTAATTTTAAAGAAAGCACGACTAGCAACATTTCATATCGCCGTTTATTATTCAATCGACCACCAGTTTTAAAAGCCAAAATGTAGGCATGAGAATTATAAAATGAATTGATTCCCAAAATTGCTTAATAAAATGAACGGAAGGGTGCTGTCGCCACGTCAATCTTTTGTATTGTTTCAGGGTTATTAGCAAATAATTAAAACGTTTTCATTTCGTGTTGTGGCCTTTGTCAGCTTTAGAAAATTATAGTCCGATTATGATTATGATATTCGGTTCCAGAAGACATTATATAACGATTCGATAATTTATTTTGACAGTTTAATGGATTTATGATACTTTGTGTTAATTTCATTTTATAAAATGAAATCTTATGAAGTTTACTTGAGTCATTAGATCTACTTGAGTTAATTTCTTCATAAACATAGTACGGCACTCGTAGGTGCTTATATAAATTTCACAGTAGGTAAATGGATTTCAGTCATTGAAATCCAGTAAAATATCATGTTTATTTAATGACTACTAAAATAATAGTTTCTTACCTCATGAGTATATCATATAATTGAGAGCTTTAAGCTCTTTTATTGAAACTAAGTCTTTACGTATTTATGTGCCTAAAACATTAATATTAATTAAGTCAGAGATTTGCAAGTTGTGGCTTCATGCTTATTATACTCTCCCAGACACTTCAAATATTACGTTTATCTTGCATTATTATTATTATATGCTAAAAGAGATATTATAGATAATAATATCTCGCGTGTTTTGCCTTGTCGAGAAATATAGTATATGATTTTCCACTATAAAGTATTAAGTATTTTTTCTTTTTTGACGATCCCCAGCAATGTTGCTGGGGAGTGGGGATCAAAAAATTCTCTTCTATATTCTGTTCTATCAATTACAAACAAATAGTTTGAATCGGCATCATTACATTTAAAAACCGAAGAGGTAGTGATTTCATTTCTATAGAAATTATATCTTTAAGCTGTTGCTTGGCACGTATTGTCTGCGATACCTGCAACTTTAAAAAAAAATGGAAACAGACTTAAAAAAAACACTTAAAAGGAAAAAATAATTTTACTTTTGTAATGGCTCTAGAAGTCAGTGTCTCAAGGTTTCTGTTGTTTACAAAAGTAAAATTATTTTTTTCCTTGTAAGCGTTTTATTTTTGAAGTCGGTTTCTATGTTTTTGTAAAAAGTTTTTATTTCATGCTTTTCAGTGTCTTAGTCGAAATTCGAAAATTACTTTTATTTGTATTTATAGTACTTATTTTAAGTTTTTATATTAATATAGTATTGTATATGTGTATGTGGATGGACCTTGATTCTTGAAATAAATGGATAAATAAATAAAAATAACTAACCCATATTTTGTTATTCTAATTCTCATTAATATGAAAAATTCCCTATCTCAAAAACTACTAAACCGATTATGATAAAAACTTGCAAATTCCCTTAGTTGAACAATACCTAGTACAACAAAAAAGAATTACTTAAACCGGACTTGTAGTTCCTGAAATATGGAAATAAATAAATTAAGTAAAATTAGTCAGATACCAAAGATCTCCGCATATATTTTATTCCTTTATTTCACTGTATATACATATAAATTACATTTTTAAATATTTATATATAAACAATACATAAAAAACATTTAAAAATATAAAAAATTGTAGCCCACCAGCATCGGGAACAGGGTCCAAGCTACCGGCGGTCAGGGCTCCAGAGAGAGGAACTTCCTGACAATGCGAGCCGTGTCCAGAAGTACAGCTTTCTGAATCAAGCCTTTGATCCAGCTGCCTAACGAGAGCCTCTTGAGGTGTTGGTCGAGGCTCTTGGCTATTAAGCCATTGGCTGTCACGACTATCGGTACAATGATTGCTGAATCCACCTCCCACATGTCGACAACCTTATTTATTATTAAATTAAATTGCAATATAATTATATTATTTTAAGATTTTCAAACAGAGTTCCCTCTCTCCTCTTACCCTATTTTGCTGTGCCCTACAGGGTCCATAATTGATCTCCCATAAATTGTTACCACCCTTACGTAAACTTATGGTAAAGCAATAAAAATATTGAGTATTGAATATCAATAGTAAGGAAATGTCTAGTCGGCTTGCTAAAGAATAAATCTGATAACTACTCTCTAGCTACTATAAGAGGTTGTGGTCCTCGATAGCGGTACCTTTATTATACTCTTTGGTGATATATAATGGTTTGGAAAAGTACTTATTGCGTAGACAGTGCGAAAAGAGAAAGTTCAAGTTCAAGTTCTTTATTTCATAACAAATAAATACATTTGTGTTGAAATGTTTACATTAGGAATACAAATAAAAAAGCAACATAAATATTAGAATATAAGCAATCTCAAAGTGCAGTATTTATACATAGCAAACAAAGTCATTCTATATAGCAATTTATTACTGTGTGATTTGTCCGTATATATTAATGAAAAAAAAAAAGAAAAATACACACCGCAATCAATAGAACTGATATGAAACTCAATGTTGTTAGTAAATGCTGTTACTTTATTGACATATTTCATAACTTTTGTGTTCTTTGAGACTTTATTGTTAGGCTTGTCATTTCCCCATAAGATAACACCATATTTCAGTGATTTAGATGCGTACGCGTTCAGTGTGTTGTAGTATCAAGTATAGAAGTTAATTTTTGGTTTAAATTTACATTATTATCACATGATGTTCACATCAAGTGCCTAACTACTATTTGTTCTGTCTAATCTCTATTTCAGAGTTTATATTAAATCGCCTTGTTAAGTCCCAGCGGATTTTTACGAGATTGTATTTTCCCCGATCTAGGTAAAGTTACCCACTCATAATAATGAACAGGCGGCAAACAGATAAGTGGAAAACCTAACCGACGAATTTGTTGTTTGCAAACTTTTATACTCTTGAGAATTATATTGGTCAGGGAACCTTATTGTCAAACCCTTTACTGTATCAAGTGTGGATACGTGAAATAAAGACATTGATCTCATCACGACTAAGCACCGTGAAAGTAAGTACACGTCGAGTTAAAGTAAAAAAGCAGTGGATACTTTACAGAATTTAATCAACTTAAAGGACTGGAATGTACTCACTCATCTTCATTTCAGTCATTTTGTCCTATGTTGGATGTAGGCCTTTCCCAAGCGCTGCCACAGGAACCGTTTCTGTGCTTTCCGCATCGTATTCCTGCAGACATCACAAGGTCATAGCCCACCTATTGGGAGGCCATCTAACGTGACGTCTTTGGAATATTATTATTATTACTCGATTTTCTCCCTAAACCGTAATTCATTGCCCCTACCTGTATACTTGTAAACGAGCACATACATAGTGCCGACGAGGGAATACATTATCTGATTAATTTTACGAACTCACTGAACTTAGGTGTACGTTACTTACAAACATACCCCTCAGATATCGTATGACTTGTTAACATGAAACTTGGCTACGTAGAGTAGGTATATTTGTTCAGTTAATAATCTTCATATACATGTTCAGAACTTACAACTAGGCCCGCGGCCTTCTCTTTCACTTTCTCACAGAGAAGTCTGTGTCACAGCGGTGGGTACGTTATCTGTAGGCTGATTATGTATTTACCTCTGAATTCATTTATGTGAGGACACAGTTTAGACTGAAACAGTGAATGTTTTATCACTTCTGTGGATCCTTGAAGTAAATCTACCAAGTAACCACAGTGTTATCAGTTTAAATGACAAAACACTACAAATGGTAAGATTGTAACCTCTAGAATGATAAAGTCGTCGCTTCGAAAGGGTTGAAGGTATATCGCTGTGAAAGGAGCATTTCACAAAGACCACTGTTCACTACAAGAATCTTATATAATTACTTTGTGGTTTTTGGTTCAAAGAGTGCCCTGATTGTTAATTAAAGACAGCTTTATTCTTATTTAGTGTCCCAGCAGTTTCATTACGAATGAGTTAAATTCATACGTGATACTGCTTCAATAATTATAAACATTTTTTTTTTATTAACAATGTATACTAGAAAATATTGGCTCCGAGATAAAACTTCTTATGATTTACTTAACTCCTTGATAAATTCTCTTCCTTCGTCCTTCAGATTCCAGCTAAATATCAAAATTCTGTCAGTAAAAGTTGAGCTAAATATCACCTACTTAAAATATGTATATATCAGTAGGCTATTTACACACACCACTAGAAAATACATATTAAAAGTCGATAAAATTGATCGTTGGTCGTTTCCCGAAATGAAATCATTTCGATTTTACGATGAATTAATTACTCATGCCAAGGGGGCTGACAGTCCCTTAAATATGAATACATACATGGACAAAATTATGTGTGTGTAATAAATCACGGCTGTGACAAACCAGCATCATTACGATTGGGGAGGATATTGATCTTTCCAGAATGTTTTGAAAGGATTTTTTTTAGGAAATTTCGTAAGGAAATATATGATCCCTTTCGGATATATTCCGTTTATATTCTTTCATTTTTATGTGTTCATAATACTTATAGACAAGTAACACAACCGTTTGTAACCCGAATCGGGCCAAGCCTTGATTAAAATGGCGAAATAATTTGAAATGCCGCCTGTATTTCGGAAAAGCCAGATAAAGTCACTTTAACGTTTTTCATTTCAGTCACGCATTTTAAATGAAATTACCATGACAGAATATAAAAACATATTATTTTTGCCGCATAACTCGCCGCTCTTAAAACATACTACGTGGGCCTCTTGGGATGCTCAGAACGACACAATCAAATATGTATTTAAATAACATTTGTATCACTTCAGATAAGTAATTAATTAGGTACCTAAGTTAACACGAGCTCGCATCAAGAACTAGAACATAAAAAACACAATTGAGGGGCGTTTTTCATTGTGTAAATTATTTCATCATCGCTGCTCTCAAAACGGTGAAGGAAAACATTGTGAGGAAACTGGTCTTGGAATCATTTTTTTTTTTATTTTCAACCGTCTTCTTTAAACACTTAACGAATTTCATTATTGAGTCTATTTTAATGGCATCTACACTTGCCAATCTATCCTGTAAAAATCTGCCCGTGCATACTCAGGCGAAGTGAACTGTTTCAACCTAGTAGCATCAGGTACAATGACGGCTCAAATTATAGTTTTTACGTGTCCTCACAGGGCAATCGATTTGCAATGTCGTCGTCACGCGCTCTTTTTTCGTAAATCGGTCAATTTGGTAAATACGGCCTGTTCAACGCGTCACCAACTAGCTTGCTTTGTGTTGTGAGCTCTGTGATGAATGGAATACTTACTAAGCGCGCGCCAAAATTAATACTTCAATTTTAAAATGAGAATACTGAAATAGTGGTTTATGAAACTGTTATCTAATGAGGGATATTATGCACGAGTGTGAGTTTAAAAAACGAGCGAAGCGAGTTTTTTAATAGTATCACACGAGTGTGTAATACCTAATTATGTACAGTTTCATACACTACTTTATCTAATCTCATACATTGTATTGAATATATGAAGTAGCACTTATATTAATTTTTGCTATGTTAAAAAATCTTGATAACATTAATCGTATAATTTTCTTGACTTATTTGGTAGTAAATTAAGACTGACTGCTGTCGCAGCCTCTAAAATATCGGACGGCGTCAAATTTTCTTCATTGTCACTTGACATTTTAAGAAATAATAATAATCAATTATGTGTCCAGCGAAAAACACAAAAACAAAAACGACTTGCAATGCAAAGAAACGTATTTGGCGCCAAAATTCTGCACCCTGCATCACCGCGCACGCGCCAAAGCGCGCTCAGCCACATATAAAAAATGAAATAGTACTGTTTATGGTTTGTAATCTGTACGATAATGAAAAAAAAAAATATTATAACATTATTTTGTTAGAAAAATAATGTTATAATTTAATTTTTTAATTTCCTTTCGATATACTATTGGTAAAGTACGTCAATATAAACTCCTTTATAGTTTTATATTTTTAATTTTTTGATATGAGAGTAGATAAAAAAATATATAGGTATTCAAAAGTTTACATTTAGGAAATGATTCGACGTGATTATGTAACAGTTACTTGCACGTCCTATTTTGGTTTGTCGCAGTTTTTGAATTTAAAGCTGTATTATATTAAAGGTGTTCAGGGCCACTACACGCTAAGACAAAAAAGAAATAAATATATAAATCTATCTTTATTTCTTATGCATCTTTATTGCTTAACATTATCTTCAGGCGGACATAGGCGCATGAGTGACATCTCACATCAATTTTAACAATTCTCTAATACCTTCGCCAAATTTATCTACTTAGGATCCGCTTTGGTCCGCTTTGGTGCCGCAGGTACACGGTGGTAGTGCATTTAATATATGTCGGTTAGGATAACTGAAAGTGCACTTTCATTCCGGGTCTGCGAATCTGAAGATTGGCGATGGCTGCGGTAAGTAGAGCAATGTCCAATTTGAATCTAGCCCTCTCTAGGCGGCACGCCTTGCACTTGTTCTTCCTGGGTTTGGACGCGCGCTTACTACGGTGGCGTTTAGCCGATGTGTCGGTAGCTCTGATGGCTTGCCGTGAGCTGGACGGAATGGGATCAGCAATAGTAGGCGCGTTCGGTGTAGTCACGATGTCCTCTGTTTCCATCACGACTGATGCCTTATTGAAGGTCTCAGGAACAGTTTTGGCTGCTGTTCTTAATATTGGGTCGCCGCTCAAACCAATGGAACTCATGATCGATATTATGCTCCTGAGATCCGGCTCGAGAAATAATTTATGCGGTGGTGTAAATACGACAGGACACTTGTCAAAGTGATGATGAACGGTGGACCACGGTGGGGTAAATTAAAATGCTATATTCCTCTGTCAAAGGTAAAGAGTATCTATTGAAGTCTACTCGATCTACTGTCTTGTACCAGATCTGAATAAGAACTGATTATATTTGAATAAGCAAGGCCCTTTTGTACCTATGCCCAAATAACATCAGTTTCTTAATAGGCCACATTAAGTAATTCCTTACTATTCCCGGATTTATAACAGATCATTAGTAATGTCTCTAATTTTCGTAACACGTATGAAAGGGTTAGTTGGTAATGTTGGTGATTAAGCTAATAATAACCTTTAGGTGATTAAGCTGCCACCTAATCGGCGAACACAATTTGTCAAATGATTGTGACTAGCTGGGATCAGTTGTATTGGTCCGTTCGGTCCAAACGATCCCAACTAGTCACAATTATTTGACAAAAATGTGTTCGCCGATTAGGGGGCTGATTGTATTAAATCAACATGGATGACACAGATACCGTTTGCCCTTATTTAAAGTTTTTGTAATATTTTAATCTTCAAATTAAAATGTATTATTTTTTAATTATTTATTTATTTATTTATTATTACATAAATGTTAACGTCATATTTGTTTTTTACTGCATATACGAAATCATGATGGTATACCAATCTCTAGGTATGAGAAGCCATTTTTTTATATTTATTTATTTATTCACACTTTTCTAGTCTTTCGACTGCATTAGCAAGCGTCTGGACTATGAATTTGCTGAAGTACGTTGCGACTACACCTGAAATAATATTCTTCGAACCGCATCTAGTGCAGCCAGCATCTCATTTGTCAAGTTCAACGAGACAGAAGCACTGCCGATCGATTTAGTAAAATACTCAAAGAGAAAACTTAGTTAAAGTAAGTATAGTCAATAGTGTTAATACCTAGCGTTAGATGGAATGTTGTTCTTGCATTAGCAGGGGTAGGACTTAGTACTGACCTACGAGTCTAACAAAAACATGGGGCTGCAGTGATCTAGATTTAATAAGAAGCTCGACACCGACACTTCAAATGCAGAAAGTCAAGCAGAATGATCCATTTAATTTGTGTCTACAAACAACGATACAGTTGAATTTATCGAAGCCGCACAATGTACTTATTTTGTTTGTTTTTTAGGTTTCTATAGGGAAAGTTAGTCACATAAAAGGCTCTCATCAGGAACATCTTTAATTTATTTTATTTTACGATAATTCAAAACCCTTCTATTCCGCAGAATGGACCGGAGTGAGGGATAATAACAAATAATTGATAAATAGTTCAGATAACTAACTTGAACCAGCAGTACCAGCACCTTAATAGGGTAGTTGGCTAAAAGAAACTAATTAGTCCGTCAGTCAGATTTCCAAAAAGTACTAGACACGTATTTTTTCTATTATACGCACTGTGTCGTCTTAATTTTTTGTTTATATGAATAAACAAAAAATTAAGACGACACAGTGCGTTGAAAACTCGTGTGAAATCACTACACGCTACACTTTTTAGCGAGGAGTGACCTCACCAGCAACCATTCCTAATCTTTGATGCCTTTTATATTTGTCAAATTTCATTGATTTGATAAAACAAAATACCTATACGTATCCAATATATTTTTCTATAATCTGAATGACGGACTAAATAGATTTTTTTTTGTGCTCTTAAAACATCCCTTTTGCTAAATACCTTTAAGCACCATCATAATTATTTAAAAAATATAGCTAATCCATACGTTCCTTTATTAAAAAAAATGTTTTATTCAACAATAGATACAAATAAGGCGCTGAATGTTGTACTATCAAAATGAAAGCTAATGCCATTGTTAGTGTGGTGTGTGTAAATATCCCACTGATAAATAAATATAATAAGTAGTTACTTATGTTGATATGTAAGTAGGTGATATTTAGCACAACTTGTACTATCAACGTTTCGATATTTTATTTAGGTGGAATCTGAAGGACAAAGAAGGAGAATTTATCAACGGGGTAAATGAATGGTAAGAAGTTTTATCTAGGGGTCAGTATTTTCAAGTATCCTAGTAGATTCTTGTAGTTAACTTGTGTGGGCTTTGTGAAAAACATACCTTTAAACCTTTCTACGACTTGGTCCTTTTAGACTTATTGTAGCAATTGTACCTAGTGTAGTGTTTTGTCATTTAAATTGACAACAATGTGGTTACTTGGTAGGTTTACTTCAAGGGTCCACAGATGTGACAAAACATTCACTGTTTCAGTCTAAACTGTGTCATCACATAAATGAATTCAGAGGTAAATACATAATCAGCCTATAGATAACATATCCACCGCTGTGACACAGACTTCTCTTTGAGAAAGTGAAAGAGAAAGCCGCGGGCCTAGTTGTAAGTTCTGAATATGTATATGAAGGTTATTAACTGAACAAATATACCTACTCTACGTAGCCAAGTTTCATGTTAACAAATCATACGATATCTGAGGGGTATGTTTGTAAGTAACGTACACCTAAGTTCAGTGAATTTGTAAAATTAATCAGATAATATATTCCCTCGTCGGCACTATGTATGTGCTCGTTTACAAGTACACAGGTAGGGGCAATGAATTACGGTTTAGGGAGCAAATCGAGTAATAATAATAATATTCCAAAGACGTCACGTTAGATGCCCACCCAGTAGGTGGGCCAATGACCTTATGATATCCGCAGGAATCAAATGTTCCTGTGGCAGCGCTTGGAAAATGCCTACATCCAGCATTGAACGAAATGACTGAAATGAAGATGAGTGAGAATATTCGAATCCGTTGATGAAAAACGAAGCAACTACTGCTTTTTCATTTTAACTGGAAATAAACTTTCACGGTGCTGAGGCGTGATGTGATCCATATTTTTATTTCACATATCCATACCTGATACAGTAAAGGGTTTGACAATAAGATATCCTTAGCTTATAATGGAATTCTCAAGAGAATAAAAGTTTGCAAATAACAAATTCGTCGGTTATGTTCCCACTTATGTTTGCTGCCAATTTATTATTATGAGTGGGTAACTTTACCCCAATCGGGAGAAAATACAATCTCGTAAAAACCCACTGGGACTTATCATCATCATCATCATGATCATTTCAGCCGAAAGACGTCCACTGCTGGACATAGGCCTCCCCCAAGGTTATTAGGAACTACGTGTACGTTACGTTTTTTAAGTTTTACCATATATAAGCACAGAGATTTGGGTAGTAGGTATATGTATGCATACCCTCAACAAAATCTCTGTGCACGCCCCTGTACTTCACTCGTAGGTGCTTATATAAATTTCACAGTAGGTAAATGGATTTCAGTCATTGAAATCCAGTAAAATATCATGTTTATTTAATGACTACTAAAATAATAGTTTCTTAGCTCTTTTATTGAAACTAAGTCTTTAGGTACGTATTTATGTGCCTAAAACATCAATATTAAGTCAGAGCTTTGCAAGTTGCTACAACTTGCAAAGCTCTGACTTAGATATTATAGATAATAATATCTCGCGTGTTTTGCCACTGTGTCGCCTTGTCGAAAAATATATTATTTGATTTTCTACTATAAAGTATTTTCTTTTTTAGATAAAGTATTTTCTTTTTTGACGATCCTCAGCAATGTTGCTGGGGAGTGGGGATCAAAAAATTCTCTTCTATATTCTGTTCTATCAATTACAAACAAATAGTTTGAATCGGCATCATTACATTTATATTTCATTTCTATAGAAAATATATCTTTAAGCTGTTGCTTGGCACATATTGTCTGCGATACGTACAAACTTATTACAACAAAAAAATAATGGAAACCGACTTTAAAAAAAAAACACTTAAAAGGAAAAAATAATTTTACTTTTGTAATGGCTCTAGAAGTCGGTGTCTCGAGGTTTCTGTTGTTTACAAAAGTAAAATTATTTTTTTCCTTTGAAGTGTTTTATTTTTGAAGTCGGTTTCTACGTTTTTGTAAAAAGTTTTTCAGTGTCTTGGTCGAAATTCGAAAATTACTTTTATTTGTATTTATAGTATTTTAAGTTTTTATATTAATATAGTATTGTATATGTGTATATGGATGGACCTTGATTCTTGAAATAAATGGATAAATAAATAAAAATAACTAACCCATATATTATTCTAATTCTCATTAATATGAAAAATTCCCTATCTCAAAAACTACTAAACTGATTATGATAAAACTTGCAATATTCCCTTAGTTAAACAATACCTAGTACATCAAAAATTAATTACTTAAATTGGACTTGTAGTTCCGGAAATATGCGCGCAGAAACATCAAAACATACATACACTTTTGAAATTTGTTCAGACACTGATATAGACTAACATAATTTTACGAAAATTGGGTCCTTCTGGAAATGTTACATAGGTACATACGGGTCGAATTGATAACATCCTTTTTTTGAAATCGGTTACTAAAAATAATTCTATCGCCTGATGTATTTTTCATGGATACTTCAGTGTAAAGGCAAGGAAGAGGTTCGGTTGACAACCTTCACTTCAGCCCTACTATGACGGCAGTTTGAATGAATGAGTTTTTTTTTGCATTATCTTATATCTTACACAGTTTTCTGACAAACTGATTCATTAAAGAAAAATCATTAGATAGACTTTACTATCCTGGGTTTCCTCGACACTCGATAATCAGCAACCCAGCGACACGCCATCTGTAATTAAGAGCATTGCTACTGTTGAAAAAGTAATAGTGCAGCTGCACCGACCCTCTTTACTCTACAAAAAAATTAATTAGAATCCTGGCAAATATTGAACAAACTGACAGCTGTAAACCGTATTTTAAAAGACATAATATTTTAACCCTCCCAAGTATTTACATTCTAGAAACTTGTAAGTTTGTCCGTAAGTATCCACAATTCTATACAAAGCGCGAAGACATCCAAACACTCTACACACTCAGACACCCCTCCAGATTAAATATGCCAACATCCAAATTAAAACTACATTCTACAAGCCCCTGCGTAATGTCAATTAAAATATATAATAAACTACCAGACACAATAAAGGAAGAAGAAAAGTTAAATATATTTATAAATAAATTGAAAAAAATTCTAATAAACCAATGTTACTACACTATAAATGAATATCTTAGCGATAAAAACTAAGAATTTAAATTAAAATTTAATATATAATTGATTATACTTATCTTAAACATACTACAAAAATACCGTCTGAAACGTTATAATTATTCATAATTTAAACACAAATATACAAATAAGGAAATAAATAAATTAAGTAAAATTGGTAAGATACCAAAGATCTCCGTATATATTTTATTTATTATTAAATTAAATTGCAATATAATTATATTATTTTAAGATTTTCAAACAGAGTTTCCTCTCTCCGGTTACCCTATTTTGCTGTGCCCTACAGGGTCCATAATTGATCTCACATAAATTGTTGCCACCCTTACGTAAACTTATGGTAAAGCAATAAAAATATTGAGTATTGAATATTAATAGTAAGGAAATGTCTAGTCGGCTTACTAAACAATAAATCTGATAACTACTCTCTAGCTACCATAAGAGGATGTGGTCCTCGACAGCGGTACCTTTATTATACTCTCTGGTGATAGATAATTGTCTGGAAAAGTACTTATTGCGTAGACAGTGCGAAAAGAGAAAGTTTGTCTTTGACTCTGATAACACCGCAATCAATAGAACTGATATGAAACTCATTGTTGTTAGTACATGCTGTTACTTTATTGACATCGTTCATAACTTTTGTGTTCTTTGAGACTTTATTGTTAGGCTTGTCATTTCCCCATAGGATAACTCCATATTTCACTGATGTAGACGCGTACGCGTTCAGTGTGTTGTAGTATCAAGTATAGAAGTTAATTTTTGGTTTAAATTTACATTATTATCACATGATGTTCACATCAAGTGCCTAACAACTATTTGTTCTGTCTAATCTCTATTTCAGAGTTTATATTAAATCGCCTTGTAAGTCCCAGCGGATTTTTACGAGATTGTATTTTCTCCCGATCTAGGTAAAGTTACCCACTCATAATAATGAACAGGCGGCAAACAGATAAGTGGAAAACCTAACCGACGAATTTGTTGTTTGCAAACTTTTATACTCTTGAGAATTATATTGGTAAGGGAACCTTATTGTCAAACCCTTTACTGTATCAAGTGTGGATACGTGAAATAAAGACATTGATCTCATCACGACTAAGCACTGTGAAAGTACACGTCGAGTTAAAGTAAAAAAGCAGTGGCAACTTTACAGAATTTAATCAACTTAAAGGATTGGAATGTACTCACTCATCTTCATTTCAGTCATTTTGACCTATGTTGGATGTAGGCCTTTCCCAAGCGCTGCCACAGGAACCGTTTCTGTGCTTTCCGCATCGTATTCCTGCAGACATCACAAGGTCATCGCCCACCTATTGGGAGGCCATCTAACGTTACGTCTTTGTAATATTCTAAGTTATTATTATTACTCGATTTGCTCGCTAAACCGTAATTCATTGCCCCTACCTGTGTACTTGTAAACGAGCACATACACAGTGCCGACGAGGGAATATATTATCTGATTAATTTTACAAACTCACTGAACTTAGGTGTACGTTACTTACAAACATACCCCTCAGATATCGTATGACTTGTTAACACGAAACTTGGCTACGTAACGAAGGTATATTTGTTCAGTTAATAACCTTTATATACATATTTAGAACTAGGCCCGCGGCTTTCTCTTTCACTTTCTCACAGAGAAGTCTGTGTCACAGCGGTGGGTACGTTATCTATAGGCTTATTATGTATTTACCTCTGAATTCATTTATATGATGACACAGTTTAGACTGAAACAGTGAATGTTTTATCACTTCTGTGGATCCTTGAAGTAAATCTTTCAAGTAACCACAGTGTTATCAGTTTAAATGACAAAACACTACAAATGGTACGATTGTAACCTCTAGAATGATAAAGTCGTCGCTTCGAAAGGGTTGAAGGTATATCGCTGTGAAAGGAGCATTTCACAAAGACCACTGTTCACTACAAGAATCTTATATAATTACTTTGTGGTTTTTGGTTCAAAGAGTGCCCTGACTGGTAATTAAAGACAGCTTTGTTCTTTAATTGGTGTCCAAGTAGTTTCATTACGAATGTGTTAAATTCATACGTGATACTGCTTCAATAATCATAAACATTTTTTTTTTATTAACAATGTATACTAGAAAATATTGGCTCCGAGATAAAACATCTTATGATTTACTTAACTCCTTGATAAATTCTCTTCCTTCGTCCTTCAGATTCCAGCTAAATATCAAAATGCTGTCAGTAAAAGTTGAGCTAAATATCACCTACTTAAAATATTTATATATCAGTAGGCTATTTACACACACCACTAGAAAATACATATTAAAAGTCGATAAAATTGATCGTTGGTCGTTTCCCGAAATGAAATCATTTCGATTTTACGATGAATTAATTACTCATGCCAAGGGGGCTGACAGTCCCTTAAATATGAATACATACATGGACAAAATTATGTGTGTGTAATAAATCACGGCTGTGACAAACCAGCATCATTACGATTGGGGAGCATATTGATCTTTCCAGAATGTTTTGAAAGGATTTTTTTTAGGAAATTTCGTAAGAAAATATATGATCCCTTTCGGATATATTCCGTTTATATTCTTTCATTTTTATGTGTTCATAATACTTATAGACAAGTAACACAACCGTTTGTAACCCGAATCGGGCCAAGCCTTGATTAAAATGGCGAAATAATTTGAAATGCCGTCTGTATTTCGGAAAAGCCAGATAAAGTCACTTTAACGTTTTTCATTTCAGTCACGCATTTTAAATGAAATTACCATGACAGAATATATAGAAACATATTATTTTTCCCGCGTAACTCGCCGCTCTTAAAATATACTATGTGGGCCTCTTGGGATGCTCAGAACGACACAATCAAATATGTAGGTATTTAAGTAACATTTGTATCACTTCAGATAAGTAATTAATTAGGTACCTAAGTTAACACGAGCTCGCATCAAGAACTAGAACATAAAAAAACACAATTGAGGGGCGTTTTTCATTGTGTAAATTATTTCATCATCGCTGCTCTCAAAACGGTGAAGGAAAACATTGTGAGGAAACCGGTCTTGGAATCATTTTTTTTTTCTTTTCAACCGTCTTCTTTAAACACTTAACGAATTTCATTATTGAGTCTATTTTAATGGCATCTACACTTGCCGATCTATCCTGTAAAAATCTGCCCGTCCATACTCAGGCGAAGTGAACTGTTTCAACCTAGTAGCATCAGGTACAATGACGGCTCAAATTATAGTATTTACGTGTGCTCTCAGGCAAGCGATTTGCAATGTCGTCGTCACGCGCTCTTTTTTCGTAGATCGGTCAATTTGGTAAATACGGCCTGGTCAACGCGTCACCAACTAGCTTGCTTTGTGTTGTGAGCTCTGCGATGAATGGAATACTTACTAAGCGCGCGCCAAAATTAATACTTCAATTTTAAAATGACAATACTGAAATAGTAGTTTATGAAACTGTTATCTAATGAGGGATATTATGCACGAGTGTGAGTTTAAAAAACGAGGGAAGCGAGTTTTTTAATAGTATCACACGAGTGTGTAATACCTAATTATGTACAGTTTCATACACTACTTTATCTAATCTCATACATTGTATTGAATATATGAAGTAGCACTTTTATTATTTTTTTCTATGTTAAAAAATCTTAATAACATTTATCGTATAATTTTCTTGACTTAATTGGTAGTAAATTAAGACTGACTGCTGTCGCAGCCTCTAAAATATCGGACGGCGTCAAATTTTCTTCATTGTCACTTGACATTTTAAAAAATAATAATAATCAATTAGGTATGTGTCCAGCGAAACACAAAAACGACTTGCAATGCAAAGAAACGTATTGGGCGCCAAAATTCTGCACCCTGCATCACCGCGCACGCGCCAAAGCGCGCGCAGCCACATATAAAAAATGAAATAGTACTGTTTATGGTTTGTAATCTGTACAATAATAAAAAAAAAAATTATAACATTATTTTGTTAGAAAAATAATGTTATAATTTAATTTTTTAATTTCTTTTCGATATACTATTGGTAAAGTACGTCAATATAAACTCCTTTATAGTTTTATATTTTTAATTTTTTGATATGAGAGTAGATAAAAAAATATATATTCAAGAGTTTACATTTAGGAAATGATTCGACGTGATTATGTAACAGTTACTTGCACGTCCTATGTTGGTTTGTCGCAGTTTTTGAATTTCAAGCTGTATTATATTAAAGGTGTTCAGGGCCACTACACGCTAAGACAAAAAAAGAAATTAATATATAAATATATCTTTATTTCTTATGCATCTTTATTGCTTAACATTATCTTTAGTCTTCTGGCGGACATAGGCGCATGAGTGACATATCACATCAATTTTAACAATTCTCTAATACCTTCACCAAATTTATCTCCTTAGCATCCGCTTTGGTCCGCTTTGGTGCCGCAGGTACACGGTGGTAGTGCATTTAATATATGTCGGTTAGGATAACTGAAAGTGCACTTTCATTCCGGGTCTGCGAATCTGAAGATTGGCGATGGCTGCGGTAAGTAGAGCAATGTCCAATTTGAATCTAGCCCTCTCTAGGCGGCACGCCTTGCACTTGTTCTTCCTGGGTTTGGACGCGCGCTTACTACGGTGGCGTTTAGCCGATGTGTCGGTAGCTCTGATGGCTTGCCGTGAGCTGGACGGAATGGGATCAGCAATAGTAGGCGCGTTCGGTGTAGTCACGATGTCCTCTGTTTCCATCATGACTGGTGCCTTATTGAAGGTCTCAGGAACAGTTTTGGCTGCTGTTCTTAATATTGGGTCGCCGCTCAAACCAATGGAACTCATGATCGATATTATGCTCCTGAGATCCGGCTCGAGAAATAATTTATGCGGTGGTGTAAATACGACAGGACACTTGTCAAAGTGATGATGAACAGTGGACCACGGTGGGGTAAATTAAAATGCTATATTCCTCTGTCAAAGGTAAAGAGTATCTATAGAAGTCTACTCGATCTACTGTCTTGTACCAGATCTGAATAAGAACTGATTATATTTGAATAAGCAAGGCCCTTTTGTACTTATGCCCCAATGACATCAGTTTCTTAATAGGCCACATTAAGTAATTCCTTATTATTCCCGGATTTATAACAGATCATTAGTAATGTCTCTAATTTTCGTAACACATATGAAAGGGTTAGTTGGTAATGTTGGTGATTAAGCTAATAATAACCTTTAGGTGATTAAGCTGCCACCTAATCGGCGAACTCATTTTTGTCAAATGATTGCGACTAGCTGGGATCAGTTGTATTGGTCCGTTCGGTCCAAACGATCCCAACTAGTCACAATTATTTGACAAAAATGTGTTCGCCGATTAGGGGGCTGATTGTATTAAATCAACATGGATGACACAGATACCGTTTGCCCTTATTTAAAGTTTTTGTAATATTTTAATCTTCAAATTATAATGTATTATTTTTTATTTATTTATTTATTATTACAAAAATATTAACGTCATATTTGTTTTTTACTGCATATACGAAATCATGATGATATACCAATCTCTAGGTATGAGAAGCCATTTTTTTTTACATTTATTTATTTATTCACACTTTTCTAGTCTTTCGACTGCATTAGCAAGCGTCTGGACTATGAATTTGCTGAAGTACGTTGCGACTACACCTGAAATAATATTCTTCGAACCGCATCTAGTGCAGCCAGCATCTCATTTGTCAAGTTCAACGAGACAGAAGCACTGCCGGTATATTTTGTAAAAATCTCAACGAGAATTCTTAGTTAAAGTAAGCTGTCAATAGTGTTAATACCTAGACGGAATGTTATTGTTGCATTGACAGGGGTAGGACTTAGTGCTGACCTACGAGTCTAACAAAAACATGGGGCTGCAGTGATCTAGATTTAATAAGAATCTCGACACCGACACTTCAAATGCAGAAAGTCAAGCAGAATGATCCATTTGTGTCTACAAACAACGATACAGTTGAATTTATCGAAGCCGCACAATGTACTTATTTTGTTTGTTTTTTAGGTTTCTATAGGGAAGGTTGGTTACATAAAAGGCTCTCATTAGGAACATCTTTAATTTATTTTATTTTAGACAATTCAAGACACTTCTATTCCGCAGAATGGACCGGAGTGAGGGATAATAACAAATAATTGATAAATAGTTCAGATAACTATCTTGAACCAGCAGTATCAGCACCTTAATAGGGTAGTTGGCTAAAAGAAACTAATTAGTCCGTCAGTCAGCTTTCCAAAAAGTACTAGACATGTATTTTTTCTTTTTTCATATAAACAAATAATGAAGACGACAGAGTGCGTTGCAAACTCGTGTGACATCACTGCACGCTACACTTTTTAGCGAGGAGTGACCTCACCAGCAACCATTCCTAATCTTTGATGCCTTTTATATTTGTCAAATTTTATTGATTTGATAAAACAAAATACCTATACGTAACCAATATATTTTTCTATAATCTGAATGACGGACTAAATAGATTTTTTTTTGTACTCTTAAAACATCTCTTTTGCTAAATACCTTTAAGCACCATCAGAATTATTAAAAAAAAATAGCTAATCCATACGTTCCTTTATTTAAAAAAATGTTTTATTCAACAATAGATACAAATAAGGCGCTGAATGTTGTACTATCAAAATGAAAGCTAATGTTGTTAGTGTGGTGTGTGTAAATATCCCACTGATATATAAGTATAATAAGTAGTTACTTATGTTGATATGTAAGTAGGTGATATTTAGCACAAACTTGTACTATCAACGTTTCGACATTTAAGTGGAATCTGAAGGACAAAGAAGGAGAATTTATCAACGGGGTAAATTAATGGTAAGAAGTTTTATCTAGGGGTCAGTATTTTCAAGTATCCAGTGTTAATTAGGAGAAATAATTTGTATAATTATCGCGGTAGATTCTTGTAGTTAACTTGTGTGGGCTTTGTGAAAAACATACCTTTAAACCTTTCTACGACTTTGTCCTTTTACATTTATTGTAGTAATTGTACCTAGTGTAGTGTTTTGTCATTTAAACTGACAACAATGTGGTTACTTGGTAGATTTACTTCAAGAGTCCGCAGATGTGACAAAACATTCACTGTTTCAGTCTAAACTGTGTCATCACATAAATGAGTTCAGAGGTAAATACATAATCAGCCCATAGATAACGTACCCACTGCTGTGACACAGACTTCTCTGTGACAAAGTGAAAGAGAAAGCCGCGGGCCTAGTTGTAAGTTCTGAATATGTATATGAAAGTTTTTCTCGGTGGTAGGCCACAACATCGGCCGCCGGCGTAGTTACCACCCACCAGACAAAGTCATGCCGCCAAGCGATTCGTCGTGTTCCGGCATGATATCTGGTGAAGCCGTTTGGAGGACGGGTCTGAGTAGTTTTGTTGCGATGTGAGCCGGGTACGATGCGCCAAATGTTGTCGTGTCGGGAGTTTGGTCGTGGAGGGTAGCGGGATCCGAAGCACGGTGCTCCGCTGGCCGACCGCAGGTAGTTGGGGGCCCAAGTAGTGTACCAGCCACATACGAAAGGCTGCCCCGGCAACTGCAAAAAATCCCAGGGTGGCCCCATCCTACCGGTTGGCGACCGGACAAGAGGACCCGATGTGGCGATACAGGTCAGCAGACTGGGATGAGATGCGCCATTTCTTTGCGTCTTATCCTTGGCAACAGGTCTGCTTCTCTTCTAACAATCCGTCGAGCTGTGCGGATGCTATAACCGATGTGGTGCGTCAAGCTATGGAATATTTTATCCCCTATAATGACGTGCCCGTCGGTGGCTCGGCTCGCCCATGGCTCAATGCCGATTGTGCCCAAGCCGAACAGCGTAAGCACACGGCATTTCTCACCTGCCAACCAATAATACAGGCGTATGGATATAACATGATATAAATATCGGGAAACACAAAAGTAAAGAAGGATTTTAATAAATTAACAGTATGAATTTAATATCGATTCTATTGATTTTAGTCTTATCAGAGTCAAAGACAAATTTCTGTTTTCGCACCGTCTATGCAATAAATACTTTTCCACACCAATATCTAACACCAAAGAGTATAATAAAGGTACCGCTGTCGAGGACCACAGCCTCTCATGCGGGTTAGAGAGTAGGTAGTTAACAGATTTATTCTTTAGTAAGCCGACTAGACCTTTCCTTAGTATTATTTTTTCAACAGTAGCAACGCCCTTAATTACAGATAGATAGATTGCTGATTATCGAGTGTCGAGGAAACCCAGGATAGTAAAGTCTATCTAATGATTTTTCTTTAATGTAACAGTTTGTCAAAAAAAACTGAAGAAAACTGTGTAAGATATAAGATAATGCAAAAAAAACTCATTCATTCGAACTGCCGTCATAGTAGAGCTTCAAAGTGAAGGTTGTCAATCGAACCTCTTCCTTGCCTTTACACTGAATTATCCATGAAAGATACATTAGGCAATAGAATTATTTTATCTGTTTGACGCTCCCCAGCAATGTATATAGGTCGGCTCCAGACGACGGCAATTGTCCACTAATTTGCGAAACTCATACTTCTCGACAAGGCTACACTGAGGCAAAATATTTTTTTTCCGTCGTTTTCTTTGAACTCTTAACGAATTTCACTTGCCGATCTATCCTGTAAAAATCTGCCCGTGCATACTCAGGCGAAGTGAACTGTTTCAACCTAGTAGCATCAGGTACAATGACGGCTCAAATTATAGTTTTTACGTGTCCTCACAGGGCAAGCGATTTGCAATGTCGTCGTCACGCGCTCTTTTTTCGTAGATCGATCAGTTTGGTAAATACGGCCTGTTCAACGCGTCACCAGCTAGCTTGCTTTGTGTTGTGAGCTCTGCGATGAATAGAATACTTACTAAGCGCGCGCCAAAATTAATACTTCAATTTTAAAATGACAATACTGAAATAGTAGTTTATGAAACTGTTATCTAATGAGGGATATTATGCACGAGTGTGTAATACCTAATTATGTACAGTTTCATACACTACTTTATCTAATCTCATACATTGTATTGAATATATGAAGTAGCACTTTTATTAATTTTTTCTATGTTAAAAAATCTTGATAACATTTATCGTATAATTTTCTTGACTTAATTGGTAGTAAATTAAGACTGACTGCTGTCGCAGCCTCTAAAATATCGGACGGCGTCAAATTTTCTTCATTGTCACTTGACATTTTAAGAAATAATAATAATCAATTAGGTATGTGTCCAGCGAAACACAAAAACGACTTGCAATGCAAAGAAACGTATTGGGCGCCAAAATTCTGCACCCTGCATCACCGCGCACGCGCCAAAGCGCGCGCAGCCACATATAAAAAATGAAATAGTAGGTACTGTTTATGGTTTGTAATCTGTACAATAATAAAAAAAAAAATATTATAACATTATTTTGTTAGAAAAATAATGTTATAATTTAATTTTTTAATTTCTTTTCGATATACTATTGGTAAAGTACGTCAATATAAACTCCTTTATAGTTTTATATTTTTAATTTTTTGATATGAGAGTAGATAAAAAATATATATATTCAAGAGTTTACATTTTGGAAATGATTCGACGTGATTATGTAACAGTTACTTGCACGTCCTATTTTGGTTTGTCGCAGTTTTTGAATTTCAAGCTGTATTATATTAAAGGTGTTCAGGGCCACTACACGCTAAGACAAAAAAAGAAATTAATATATAAATATATCTTTATTTCTATATATCACATCAATTTTAACAGTTCTATAAAACCTTCACCAAATTTATCTACTTAGGATCCGCTTTGGTCCGCTTTGGTTCCGCAGGTGCACGGTGGTGGTCATATAATATATGTCGGTTAGGATAACTGAAAGTGCACTTTCATTCCGGGTCTGCGAATCTGAAGATTGGCGATGGCTGCGGTAAGTAGAGCAATGTCCAATTTGAATCTAGCCCTCTCTAGGCGGCACGCCTTGCACTTGTTCTTCCTGGGTTTGGACGCGCGCTTACTACGGTGGCGTTTAGCCGATGTGTCGGTAGCTCTGATGGCTTGCCATGAGCAAGACGGAACGGGATCAGCAAAAGTAGGCGCGTTCGGTGTAGTCACGGTGTCCTCTGTTTCCATCATGACTGGTGCCTTATTGAAGGTCTCAGGAACAGTTTTGGCTGCTGTTCTTAACATTGGGTCGCCGCTCAAACCAATGAAACTCATGATCGGTATTATGCTCCTGAGATCCGGCTCGAGAAATAATTTATGCGGTGGTGTAAATACGACAGGACACTTGTCAAAGTGATGATGAACGGTGGACCACGGTGGGGTAAATTAAAATGCTATATTCCTCGTTCAAAGGTAAAGAGTATCTATTGAAGTCTACTCGATCTACTGTCTTGTGCCAGATCTGAATAAGAACTGATTATATTTGAATAAGCAAGGCCCTTTTGTACCTATGCCCCAATGACATCAGTTTCTTAATAGGCCACATTAAGTAATTCCTTATTATTCCCGGATTTATAACAGATCATTAGTAATGTCTCTAATTTTCGTAACACATATGAAAGGGTTATTTGGTAATGTTGGTGATTAAGCTAATAATAACCTTTAGGTGATTAAGCTGCCACCTAATCGGCGAACACATTTTTGTCAAATGATTGTGACTAGCTGGGATCAGTTGTATTTGTCCGTTCGGTCCAAACGATCCCAACTAGTCACAATTATTTGACAAAAATGTGTTCGCCGATTAGGGGGCTGATTGTATTAAATCAACATGGATGACACAGATACCGTTTGCCCTTATTTAAAGTTTTTGTAATACTTTAATCTTCAAATTAAAATGTATTATTCTTTAATTATTTATTTATTTATTTATTATTACATAAATGTTAACGTCATATTTGTTTTTTACTGCATATACGAAATCATGATGGTATACCAATCTCTAGGTATGAGAAGCCATTTTTTTTATATTTATTTATTTATTCACACTTTTCTAGTCTTTCGACTGCATTAGCAAGCGTCTGGACTATAAATTTGCCAAAGTACGTTGCGACTACACCTGAAATAATATTCTTCGAACCGCATCTAGTGCAGCCAGCATCTCATTTGTCAAGTTCAACGAGACAGAAGCACTGCCGGTATATTTTGTAAAAATCTCAACGAGAATTCTTAGTTAAAGTAAGCTGTCAATAGTGTTAATACCTAGCGTTAGACGGAATGTTATTGTTGCATTGACAGGGGTAGGACTTAGTGCTGACCTACGAGTCTAACAAAAACATGGGGCTGCAGTGATCTAGATTTAATAAGAATCTCGACACCGACACTTCAAATGCAGAAAGTCAAGCAGAATGATCCATTTGTGTCTACAAACAACGATACAGTTAAATTTATCGAAACCGCACAATATACTTATTTTGTTTGTTTTTTAGGTTTCTATAGGGAAGGTTGGTTACATAAAAGGCTCTCATTAGGAACATCTTTAATTTATTTTATTTTAGACAATTCAAGACACTTCTATTCCGCAGAATGGACCGGAGTGAGGGATAATAACAAATAATTGATAAATAGTTCAGATAACTATCTTGAACCAGCAGTATCAGCACCTTAATAGGGTAGTTGGCTAAAAGAAACTAATTAGTCCGTCAGTCAGATTTCCAAAAAGTACTAGACACCTATTTTTTCTTTTTTCATATAAACAAAAAATGAAGACGACACAGTGCGTTGAAAACTCGTGTGACATCACTGCACGCTACACTTTTTAGCGAGGAGTGACCTCACCAGCAACCATTCCTAATCTTTGATGCCTTTTATATTTGTCAAATTTTATTGATTTGATAAAACAAAATACCTATACGTATCCAATATATTTTTCTATAATCTGAATGACGGAATAAATAGATTTTTTTTTGTACTCTTAAAACATCCCTTTTGCTAAATACCTTTAAGCACCATCATAATTATTTAAAAAAAATAGCTAATCCATACGTTCCTTTATTTAAAAAAAATGTTTTATTCAACAATAGATACAAATAAGGCGCTGAATGTTGTACTATCAAAATAATAATAATAATAATAATATTTTTTATTTGTACACTTTAAAAATAAACACACATAAGTACACAGGATCAAAAACGTCTGTACAGGGAGTCACTTTAAAAGGCGAACTGATGCCTCCTAAACTAGGACAAAAGCCTGTGTTTTAGGAGCCAGGGTTCCTCAGGGTATGACACACAAATGGTATAAGGTGACGTGCAAGTACTTATATGAACACAAATACAGAGAATGCAAATAGAAAAGGACAACAATAATAATACAAAAACAAATACGCCTTAAATAAAATACAGTATTGGAATGATACTTAAGAGACAATAGTAATAAGATTCTCGGTTTCGTCGTACGTTAACTTCTGCAACCAATCTGTAAGTTTCAGTTTAACTTCCCGTTTAGTCAGGGAGTAAATGGGTATAGATTTTTGAATTTTATTATATAATCGAGAACTAGTCGCTGCATACTGTCGGCTGGCAAACATAGAACGGCATTGAACTATTTCGCATACAGGAGTGCCTTTTCGCCTTTTAAGTTTAGTGAGATCTAGATTTAGGGTGGAGTGTTTCCGCAACGTAGCGCGAAGCACAAAAAGCTGTCTCACTGTCAGCACTTTGGCCTCTGAATAAAGTTCGATGGTGGGAAAATCCCTGCGTTTAAAGAGGATGACTTTTAAAATCGCCCTTTGCGCTCTTTCGATTTTAAGTAAGGAGGTTTTGTAGGTTCCACCCCAAGCTGGGATACAATATAAGAAAATGGACTGGCAAAGACTCTGGTAAACCATCAAAGCTATATCGGGATCAGCTGAATGCCTAAGTTCCTTAAATATATAAATTAGTTTTCTGATCCTTGTACATAAGGCTTCGATGTGGGGTTGCCAGCTAAGTTTGTAGTCGATATGGACCCCCAAATATTTTATATCTGTGACCAAGGACAGAAATGGGCAGCTGCAATTTGGTGCCCTGCCGGAGCAAATATGGGCTTTAATTAGACCTAATTCCAGTGGAGGGTTAGAAGTGTTGGGTAACGAAAATCTAATGACTCTTGTCTTCGTAACGTTAAGGGTAAGTAAATTCTCAGAGAGCCACTCCATCACAAACCGGAGCGAAAGTTCCGCCCTCCCTCTAGCACTGTCCCAGTCAGTATCATAAACTATCAACGCTGTGTCATCGGCATACGTAAATATGTCGCAATTTTGTATATGTGCATGACACAGATCATTGATGTAGAGTAGAAAGAGGGTGGGTCCAAGGATGCTACCCTGCGGAACGCCAAAGCTGATAAATTTATCATCACTTCTTATAGAACCGATTTTAACCCGTTGAGTGCGATTGGAGAGATAATCCTTAAAGATGTCCAGTGCGAGGCCACGAATCCCAACACTTTCCATTTTCGAGATCAAGATAGGAGCAGAAACCGTGTCGAATGCCTTGGATAAGTCAAGGAAGACACCGTAGCATTTCATACCTTTGTCAAGTTTGTTAACTAAGGCTTTAGTAAGGTCAACAACAGCATCCTCCGTTGAGATTCCAGGTCTAAAACCGTACTGATTGTTGGCAATGATTTTGTGCTTAGAGAGATACGCGACGAGGCAATTGTTAAGTATCCTTTCGAGAACCTTAGATAAGGAGCTTAATACGGAGATTGGACGGTAATTTGATTCGTTGGCTCTGTCACCACTCTTGAAAATTGGGTGCACGATTGCTTTTTTGAAGACGTTTGGAAAAACTCCAGTATCAATAGCACGATTGAAGATATGCGTGATGGGTAGTGAGAGAATAGATTTTGATTGTTTCAGTACTTTAGCTGGTATGTTATCATAGCCAGTGGCACAATCAGAGCGCAAAGTGCTAATTAGCCTTTCAACCTGTGTTACGTCCACCGGCAGTATGACAAGGGACTGGGAGGGAGAAGGAAGGGGAGGGACTCTAATATTATTAAAAGATCTTGGGAGAGGAGTTGCTTGGGAGGCTAGTTTACGACCAATATTGGTTAAAAAGCAATTAAGATGGTTTGCTGAAGCTTTAGGATCATCAGTGAGATGGAGAAGTTCATCGGGAGATTGCGGTTGACGACGAGAGTTGGTAATAGCTTTAATTGCTCTCCAAGTGGCTTTAGGGTTATTTCTAGCCTTTCGCAATTCACTTCTATCGTGTGCTCGCCTTAGTTTTTTCAATAAAGAATTAAGGTAATTGCGATATCTTTTATAAGTGACTTGGAGGACTGTATTATTAGGATCTTTTTTTAGTCTGTAATTCATCCTGTCACGGTTTCGTATGCATCTTACCAAGCCCTGAGTCATCCATGGCTTAATAACACGAATCCTATTGGGGATACGTGTGGATAGAGTATGTGAAGCGATAACCTCTTGAAGCATTAACACAAATAATTCTGCGGCCAAGTTAGGATTGATTTCATTTAAGTGAAATGAAAGCTAATGCCATTGTTAATATCCCACTGATATATAAGTATAATAAGTAGTTACTTATGTTGATATGTAAGTAGGTGATATTTAGCACAAACTTGTACTATCAACGTTTCGACATTTAAGTGGAATCTGAAGGACAAAGAAGGAGAATTTATCAACGGGGTAAATGAATGGTAAGAAGTTTTATCTAGGGGTCAGTATTTTCAAGTATCCAGTGTTAATTAGGAGAAATAATTTGTATAATTATCGCGGTAGATTCTTGTAGTTAACTTGTGTGGGCTTTGTGAAAAACATACCTTTAAAACTTTCTACGACTTTGTCCTTTTACATTTATTGTAGTAATTGTACCTAGTGTAGTGTTTTGTCATTTAAATTGACAACAATGTGGTTACTTGGTAGATTTACTTCAAGGGTCCACAGATGTGACAAAACATTCACTGATTCAGCCTAAACTGTGTCATCACATAAATGAATTCAGAGGTAAATACATAATCAGCCTATAGATAACGTACCCACTGCTGTGACACAGACTTCTCTGTGACAAAGTGAAAGAGAAAGCCGCGGGCCTAGTTGTAAGTTCTGAATATGTATATGAAGGTTTTTCTCGGTGGTAGACCACAACATCGGCCGCCGGCGTAGTTACCACCGACCAGACAAAGTCATGCCGCCAAGCGATTCGTCGTGTTCCGGCATGATATCTGGTGAAGGTTGCAGTACATCACCACCTTGAGACTGAAAAGTCCCATCTACTTTTCTTGACGGAGACCCAGATCAGATATCCGTCTGATGCGGCATACCTCAGCTACCCGGAATACACATTGGAGCACCATTTCCTGCAGCGTGCCGGGGTCTGTGTGTATGTTCGCAATGACATTTGTTGCCGGCGCCTCCGTCACCTCGAAGACCCTCACTTCTCGTCCCTATGGCTGTTGGTAGACACTGGTGTGGAAAAAATTGTTTACACTTGTGTCTACCGATCGCACAGCGGTGATCAGGAGACAACTCGATTATTTGACCACCTCAGTGAGGCTGCTGACAATGCGCTGCACCGGCTCGGTCGCTCTGGGGGACTCAACGCCTGCCATCAGGACTGGCTTTTCCCGTACCTGAGGACCGACCACGCTGGGAGAGAAGCGCGAAACTTCGCGCTTTCAGTGGGCCTTTCCCAGCTGATAGAGCAAGCGACTAGGGTGCCTGATGTAGTTGGTCATACTGCCAATTGTCTAAACCTTCTGCTGACCACTGATCCGGACAGGTGTGTTGTAACAGTTTCCTCACCGTTGGGAACTTCAGACCACTGTCTGGTGAAGTCTGTATCGTCCTTCTTCCCACCAGATCACGACTCTCGTGGTGAACGGCGAATGTGGCGATACAAGTCAGCAGACTGGGATGAGATGCGCCATTTCTTTGCGTCTTATCCTTGGCAGCAGGTCTGCTTCTCTTCTAACAATCCGTCGAGCTGTGCGGATGCTATAACCGATGTGGTGTGTCAAGCTATGGAATATTTTATCCCCTATAATGACGTGCCCGTCGGTGGCTCGGCTCGCCCATGGTTCAATGCTGATTGTGCCCAAGCCGAACAGCGTAAGCACACGGCATTTCTCACCTGCCAACCAATAATATAGGCGTATGGATAAAACATGATACAACCAAATAACAACAAATAACCTACAATAAAATATCGGAAAACACAAAATAAAGAACGATTTTAATAAATTAACAGTATGTACTAACAACAATGAATTTAATATCGATTCTATTGATTTTTGTCTTATCAGAATCAAAGCTAAATTTCTGTTTTCGCACCGTCTATGCAATAAATACTTTTCCACACCAGTATCTAACTCCAAAGAGTATAATAAAGGTACCGCTGTCGAGGACCACAGCGAGACACTGCGGGTTAGAGAGTAGTTATCAGATTTATTCTTTAGTAAGCCGACTAGACCCTTAGTATTATTTTTTCAACAGTAGCAACGCTCTTAATTCAGACAGACAGCGTGTCGCTGGGTTGCTGATTATCGAGTGTCGAGGAAACCCAGAATAGTAAAGTCTATCTAATGATTTTTCTTTAATGTATCAGTTTGTCAGAAAACTGTGTAAGATATAAGATAATGCAAAAAAAAACTCATTCATGCGAACTGCCGTCATAGTAGAGCTTCAAAGTGAAGGTTGTCAACCGAACCTCTTCCTTGTCTTTACACTGAAGTATCCATGAAAGATACATTAGGCAATAGAATTATTTTATCTTCTTGACGCTCCCCAGCAATGTATATAGGTCGGCTCCAGACGACGGCAATTGTCCACTAATTTGCGAAACTCATATTTCTCGACAAGGCGACACAGAGGCAAAATACGCGAGATATAACCATAATATCTTTTTCAGCAATATATTGTAATGCGAGAGAAACGTTTGTGTGTCTGTGTCAATATAATGAGCATCAAACCATAACTTACAAAGCTCTGACTTAATATCAATGTTTTAGGCATATAAATACGTACATATATAGTTTCAATAAAGGAGCTTAAAGCTTTAATTTATATAATATATTCATGAGATAAGAAACTATTATTTTAGAAGTCTCTAAATAAACGTGATATTTCACTAGATTTCACTGAGTGAAATCTATTTACCTACTGTGAAATTTGTATAAGCACCTACGAACGCCGTGCAATCTCTATTAAGAAAAAAACTCAAGTAGATCTAATGACTCAATTAAACTTTATAATATTCCACTTTATAAAATGAAATTTTATCAAAGTATCATCAGAAAATGAAAACGTTTTAATTATTTGATAATAATTCTGAACCAACACAAATAAAATGCTGCTGTGACAGCACCCGTCCCTCGCCCGACGTTCATTATATTAAGTAATTTTGGGAACCAATTCGTTCTATAATTCTCATGCCTAGTAATTCTTTCTAGCCATTTTGGCTTTTAAAACTGGTGGTCGGTTGAATATCAAATGTCGAGAAGAACGCTCTCTCTATTGGAAAAATAAATGACATTCATATTTATTTTCACTTTCACTCTATATACCATCCAATGCAAAAATGTCGTTAGTTGGGCATTATTTAAAATGTTATATTACCCAATTGCCTGTATCAGTGTTATTGGAGAAGTATGCTAAACGCGCTGCTAATTTGATAAATATATTTATTCTACACGTAACAATCTCAAAACTTAACATCAGTATCCTGAACAACTTTTATTTAACCTACTCTTCAGTTTAAGTAAAATAATAACAACTACCTGAGCCTAATTGCTTAAGACACTATTACTATCAGTTGGAATCATTTTGAAGCGAATTGCTAGTTCATTGCTCCATATGCTCAACAACGTAAATAACGCAATGGTTGTTGTTGAATTGTCAAAATGAAACCCATTGCTATTGATACTGTGTTACGCAATTAATCGATCGTTGGTCGTTTCTCGAAATTAAAGCATTTCGTTTTATGAATTAATTACTCATGCCAAAGGGGCTGATAGTCCCTTAAATATGAATACATACATGGACAAAATTAGGTTTGTGTAATAAATCACGGCTGTGACAAAGCAGCATCATTACGATCGGGGAGCATATTGATCTTTCCAGAAGGTTTTGAAAGGATTTTTTTAGGAAATTTCGAAAGGAAATATGTGATACCTTTCGGATATATTCCGTTTATATTCTTTCATTTTTATGTGTTCATGGTACTTATAGACAAGTAACACAACCGTTTGTATTCCGAATCGGGCCAAGCCTTGATTAAAATGGCGAAATAATTTGAAATGCCGCCTGTATTTCGGAAAAGCCAGATAAAGTCACTTTAACGTTTTTTATTTCAGTCACACATTTTAAATGAAATTACCATGACAGAATATAAAAACATATTATTTTTCCGGCGTAACTCGCCGCTCTTAAAACATACTATGTGGGCGTCTTGGGATGCTCAGAACGACACAATCAAATATGTATTTAAATAACATTTGTATCACTTCAGATAAGTAATTAATTAATTAATTAGGTACCTAAGTTAACACGAGCTCGCATCAAGAACTAGAACATAAAAAAACACAATTGAGGGGCGTTTTTCATTGTGTAAATTATTTCATCATCGCTGCTCTCAAAACGGTGAAGGAAAACATTGTGAGGAAACCGGTCTTGGAATCATTTTTTTTTTTCTTTTCAACCGTCTTCTTTAAACACTTAACGAATTTCTTTATTGAGTCTATTTTAATGGCATCTACACTTGCCGATCTATCCTGTAAAAATCTGCCCGTGCATACTCAGGCAAAGTGAACTGTTTCAACCTAGTAGCATCAGGTGCAATGACGGCTCAAATTATAGTTTTTACGTGACCTCACAGGGCAAGCGATTTGCAATGTCGTCGTCACGCGCTTTTTTTTCGTAGATCGGTCAGTTTGGTAAATACGCCCTGTTCAACGCGTCACCAACTAGCGTGCTTTGTGTTGTGAGCTCTGCGATGAATAGAATACTTACTAAGCGCGCGCCAAAATTAATACCATTCCACGTGCGCGCGCTGTCATTGGCGGTCGCCGATTTTGTCTTGCGAAAATGTCCGTTAATAAACTAAAGTGTACTAGTTGTAACCTAGTGATATCGGAAGTACTTGCTTTTATACGAGATCGGCGTCATGTAGTCGATAATGAAAGCCTAATTAAGATATGCGAAAGTGCATTTTCTGAGGAGGAAATAGACGAGGCGAAAAAGTTGTTGTTTGTATCTTCAAAAACAACGAAAAAACTAGTGTCGAGACGGAAGAACAAGAAACAAAAAGATCTGGAAGATATGATAACTGTGTTTAAAACAATAGATCCTGAACAATTACCAGTGTTTGTGGCATACGACTTACACAAACTACCTCCAGTTTGTTTTAATCACGTCGACGTCACAAAATTACTGAAGGATATACTGGTTTTAAGAAAAGAAATTGAAGATATAAAGAGCGATTATGTGAAAAATGATCAATTGGAAGAATTAAAAGTAAAAGTGAATTTGGAAAAATCGAATAACTTAATTAATTCCAATGTTAATATGAAAAAAAGAGGAGGAGGGTACATGATAAACTGTGACAGTGGCCCGTTTGGTCTCCTACCGCACATCGAACCGCCGCCGGTAAATGACGTCAATGTATCGCGTTCCAGTTGCAAGGATGTAACTCACGATAGTGCAAGCGAGACACCGTCGGCACCGATATATCGTTCTCTCGTACACACCCAGACCGGAGGTAAAACTCTGAGTAAACCCATCTCTCTTACACCCGTTAACTCGACTATGCGTGAGAACGATAGCTTAGTAGCTGTGGATGACGCATGTAAACAACAGACTTTGGCAGATATCGTTAAAAAAGGCGAATGGAAGAAAAATAAGCCTTATGAAAATTGGGTGTTGGTGCAAAGATCAAAAACGAGGAACAGATTTGTTGGCATGACTGGAAAAGCGGCATCTAATTCAGTAGGCAATTTTAAAGCTGCTGAGATAAAAATACCCATTTTTATCTCGAATGTAAATAAGGACACATCGGAAAAAGACATATGTGAATATATACAACAAAAAACAAGCGAAGTTGTAAAATTAGAGAAGATTGCAATGAAGTCGGAGAGGCAATATAACGCATTTAAGTTGTACATACCTAAAAACAAGTTAGGTACTTTTTTGGATGACAAACTCTGACCGGAGGGAATAATGTTTAGACGGTTTATTAATTTCAAGGTTGGAAAAGTCTCGGATATTGATAGACCCGTTATAACCAATGGATAAAAACATCAAGAATAAAGTAACTTTATCAACATTCAATTGCAAGAATGTTGTTCGATCAGCTGATTGTGTTCGCAGATTGTGCCGTGTCGCTGATGTTATTGCATTGCAGGAGACTTGGCTTTTACCACACGATGTGCCTTATCTCGGTAGCATTGATGATGATTTCGCGTATACGGGAAAGTCTGCCGTTGACACGTCTTCTGGAGTCCTTCTAGGAAGACCGTATGGTGGAGTAGCGCTTTTATGGAGGAAATCAGCGTTTGCAACGGTATCGGCGGTGCAGTGTAGTAGTGATCGCCTGTTAGCTATTAGGATTGAGCACGAGGGACGTTCCCTGTTGATATTCTCAGTGTATATGCCAACTAACTCGGCTGACAATTTAATCGAATTTACGGAGTGTCTGAGTGAAATTATTGCTATAATTGAGAACAGTAATGTTGAATCGGTATTTATATTGGGTGATCTTAATGCACATCCAGGTGAGTGCTTTTCAAATGAACTGTTAACTGTATGTGGGGAACAATCATGGTCGTGTGTTGATATGGAATTACTTCCGAGGGACACGTTTACGTTCGAGAGTACCGCTAACGGCGCATTGCGCTGGCTTGATCACTGTGTGGTGAGCAGTGCGGCACGACATTTAGTTTTAGATGTGTCAGTTTTGTATGGAGTTTACTTGTCGGATCATATTCCGTTACTTATTGAATGTAATATCGATTTAATAACACCTAAATTGGTAAACCCAGATTATGTTCACAATAAGATAATATGGGGTGAAAGAGACATCTATCAAACGAATGATTATTCCAATTTTTGTAATTCTAAATTAAAATTCGTCGGTCTCCGTGGCGCAGCGGTCAACACGCCTGCCTGCGACGTGGAGGCTCCGGGTTCGATCCCCGGCCAGGTCATGATGGAAAACGGTCTTTTCCTGATTGGCCTGGGTCTTGGATGTTTATCTATATATGTATCTATTATAAAATATAGTATCGTTGAGTTAGTATCCCATAACACAAGTCTCGAGCTTACTTTGGGGCTAGCTCAATTTGTGTTATTTGTCCGTATATATTTATTTATTATTATTATTTATTAAAATTAATAGATTTTCCAGATGAATTTCGGTATTGCGCGCATAGAATGTGTTCTAATAATAATCACGTGAAAATATTGGATACAATGTATACTAATTTAGTTGATATTTTAAAGGAAGGTGCATACCGTACTTATTTATGTAAACAAGTGCGTCACAATAATAAAAGATACATTCCTGGTTGGAACAAGTACGTGCGTGACGCTCACAGGCTCGACTGTGTTACCATACATGGTTGTTGTATGGTAAACCTGTCAGTGGTTATGTTTACAATAAAATGTGTGAAACTAGAAAAACTTTTAAGACCAATCTGAGAAAGTGTCAAGATAACCAACAGCAGATTAAGATGGATATCTTAGCTGAACATCACACAAAAAAGAAATTTGGATCATTTTGGAAATCAACGAACAGTTTGAATCCAAGGTCGAGTCCTCCTGTGAGCGTGGCGGGTGTTCATGAGCCGGCGGACATAGCCAATGCATTCCGGCGTCATTTCCAGGTTGAGTCACCTCTTACTAGGCCTATACAGATGGTTGATGCTGGGAACTGCTCTGGGGACGTTTCTATTGTTTTTACGGCAAAGGAAATTTCAGAAATTATAAAGAAAATGGAGAGGGGCAAATCCCCGGGTCATGATGGCCTTAGCATCGAGCACCTGAGGTATGCGGGAGGACACTTGTCGCGTGTACTCGCTTTGTTTTTTAATATGTGTGTTACTCATGGATACTTACCGACTGATCTAATGTATACAATCGTAGTGCCTATTGTGAAAAATAGAACTGGGGATATTTCAGATATTTCCAACTATAGGCCCATTTCCCTGGCCACTGTCATAGCAAAAGTTTTGGACAGTCTGCTTGACAAGCAATTGGCTAAACACCTTGAACTACATGATGCCCAGTTTGGTTTTAGACCTGGGCTGTCTACCGAGAATGCAATCATGTGCCTTAAGCAGACTGTTCAATACTACACAGACAGGAAGACTCCCATTTTTGCCGCTTTTCTGGACCTTTCCAGGGCGTTCGATCTCGTATGTTATGATGTTTTGTGGCGCAAGCTGGAATGTGAGACTACCTTACCACCTGAAATAGTGTCGTTATTTACCAGTCAATGCAATAGCGTGAAGTGGGTAGGCTCGTACTCGGTTATGTATCGGTTGTCGTGCGGGGTGAGGCAGGGGGGGCTCAGCTCACCCAGGCTCTTCAACCTTTATATAAACCAGCTAATCCTTGAGCTCAGCAGCACCAGAGTCGGATGTCATATTGACGGGATTTGCATAAACAATATTAGTTATGCTGACGATATGGTGTTGCTGAGCCCATCTATCGATGCCCTGAGGCGACTGATCGCTATATGCGAACAATATGCGGTGACTCATGGGCTCAGATATAACGTCGTAAAGAGTGAACTATTAGTTTTTAAAGCAGGTGGCATGACATATTCGTGTATTCCTCGTGTCGCATTGTGTGGTGAACCCCTGCGAAGGGTGGACAAATTTAAGTATCTGGGCCACTGGGTCACCGAAGATCTAAAAGACAATTGTGATATTGAAAGGGAACGTAGGTCGCTGGCTGTCCGTTGTAACATGTTGGCCCGCAGGTTCGCGCGTTGTACGAAGGCAGTTAAAGTTACGCTTTTTAAAGCTTACTGCCAATCCTTCTACACGTGCAGCCTGTGGGTTAACTTCACTCAGCGGGCATACAGCGACCTACGTGTTCAATATAATAACGCACTGAGGGTGCTGTTGGGGCTGCCGTGGCGTTGTAGTGCGTCAGGGATGTTTGCGGATAACAATATTAATGGTTTTACTGCTATTATTAGGAATAGATGTGCATCCCTGATGACGCGTGTTCGCCGCAGTAACAACAGTATTCTCAGTGTGTTCGCGGATCGGTGGGATTCTCCCATGTGGCAGAGGTGGATGCAGCTCCACGCTAAGTTGTAATTTCATTTTATGTATATTTGTGTCTGTAACCTACTAACACTAGAACTTAAGTTAAATTGTTACTAACCTTATGGACTCCGGTCTGAAATAAAGTATTCTATTCTAATACTTCAATTTTAAAATGACAATACTGAAATAGTAGTTTATGAAACTGTTATCTACTAAGGGATATTATGCACGAGTGTGTAATACCTAATTATGTACAGTTTCAAACACTACTTTATCTAATCTCATACATTGTATTGAATATATGAAGTAGCACTAGTAGTATCGTATAATTTTCTTGACTTAATTGGTAGTAAATTAAGACTGACTGCTGTCGCAGCCTCTAAAATATCGGACGGCGTCAAATTTTCTTCATTGTCACTTGACATTTTAAGAAATAATAATAATCAATTAGGTATGTGTCCAGCGAAACACAAAAACGACTTGCAATGCAAAGAAACGTATTTGGCGCCAAAATTCTGCACCCTGCATCACCGCGCACACGCGCCCAAAGCGCGCGCAGCCACATATAAAAAATGAAATAGTACTGTTTATGGTTTGTAATCTGTACAATAATAAAAAAAAAAAATTGTAACATTATTTTGTTAGAAAAATAATGTTATAATTTAATTTTTTAATTTCTTTTCGATATACTATTGGTAAAGTACGTCAATATAAACTCCTTTATAGTTTTATATTTTTAATTTTTTGATATGAGAGTAGATAAAAAAATATATATTCAAGAGTTTACATTTAGGAAATGATTCGACGTGATTATGTAACAGTTACTTGCACGTCCTATTTTGGTTTGTCGCAGTTTTTGAATTTCAAGCTGTATTATATTAAAGGTGTTCAGGGCCACTACACGCTAAGACAAAAAAAGAAATTAATATATAAATATATCTTTATTTCTATATATCACATCAATTTTAACAATTCTCTAATACCTTCACCAAATTTATCTCCTTAGGATCCGCTTTGGTCCGCTTTGGTGCCGCAGGTACACGGTGGTAGTGCATTTAATATATGTCGGTTAGGATAACTGAAAGTGCACTTTCATTCCGGGTCTGCGAATCTGAAGATTGGCGATGGCTGCGGTAAGTAGAGCAATGTCCAATTTGAATCTAGCCCTCTCTAGGCGGCACGCCTTGCACTTGTTCTTCCTGGGTTTGGACGCGCGCTTACTACGGTGGCGTTTAGCCGATGTGTCGGTAGCTCTGATGGCTTGCCATGAGCAAGACGGAACGGGATCAGCAAAAGTAGGCGCGTTCGGTGTAGTCACGGTGTCCTCTGTTTCCATCATGACTGGTGCCTTATTGAAGGTCTCAGGAACAGTTTTGGCTGCTGTTCTTAACATTGGGTCGCCGCTCAAACCAATGAAACTCATGATCGGTATTATGCTCCTGAGATCCGGCTCGAGAAATAATTTATGCGGTGGTGTAAATACGACAGGACACTTGTCAAAGTGATGATGAACGGTGGACCACGGTGGGGTAAATTAAAATGCTATATTCCTCGTTCAAAGGTAAAGAGTATCTATTGAAGTCTACTCGGTCTACTGTCTTGTACCAGATCTGAATAAGAACTGATTATATTTGAATAAGCAAGGCCCTTTTGTACCTATGCCCAAATAACATCAGTTTCTTAATAGGCCACATTAAGTAATTCCTTATTATTCCCGGATTTATAACAGATCATTAGTAATGTCTCTAATTTTCGTAACACGTATGAAAGGGTTAGTTGGTAATGTTGGTGATTAAGCTAATAATAACCTTTAGGTGATTAAGCTGCCACCTAATCGGCGAACACAATTTGTCAAATGATTGCGACTAGCTGGGATCAGTTGTATTTGTCCGTTCGGTCCAAACGATCCCAACTAGTCACAATTATTTGACAAAAATGTGTTCGCCGATTAGGGGGCTGATTGTATTAAATCAACATGGATGACACAGATACCGTTTGCCCTTATTTAAAGTTTTTGTAATATTTTAATCTTCAAATTGAAATGTATTATTTTTTAATTATTTATTTATTTATTTATTATTACATAAATGTTAACGTCATATTTGTTTTTTACTGCATATACGAAATCATGATGGTATACCAATCTCTAGGTATGAGAAGCCATTTTTTTATATTTATTTATTTATTCACACTTTTCTAGTCTTTTGACTGCATTAGCAAGCGTCTGGACTATGAATTTGCTGAAGTACGTTGCGACTACACCTGAAATAATATTCTTCGAACCGCATCTAGTGCAGCCAGCATCTCATTTGTCAAGTTCAACGAGACAGAAGCACTGCCGATCGATTTAGTAAAATACTCAAAGAGAAAACTTAGTTAAAGTAAGTATAGTCAATAGTGTTAATACCTAGCGTTAGATGGAATGTTGTTGTTGCATTAGCAGGGGTAGGACTTAGTACTGACCTACGAGTCTAACAAAAACATGGGGCTGCAGTGATCTAGATTTAATAAGAATCTCGACACCGACACTTCAAATGCAGAAAGTCAAGCAGAATGATCCATTTGTGTCTACAAACAACGATACAGTTAAATTTATCGAAACCGCACAATGTACTTATTTTGTTTGTTTTTTAGGTTTCTATAGGGAAGGTTGGTTACATAAAAGGCTCTCATTAGGAACATCTTTAATTTATTTTATTTTAGACAATTCAAGACACTTCTATTCCGCAGAATGGACCGGAGTGAGGGATAATAACAAATAATTGATAAATAGTTCAGATAACTATCTTGAACCAGCAGTATCAGCACCTTAATAGGGTAGTTGGCTAAAAGAAACTAATTAGTCCGTCAGTCAGATTTCCAAAAAGTACTAGACACCTATTTTTTCTTTTTTCATATAAACAAAAAATGAAGACGACACAGTGCGTTGAAAACTCGTGTGACATCACTGCACGCTACACTTTTTAGCGAGGAGTGACCTCACCAGCAACCATTCCTAATCTTTGATGCCTTTTATATTTGTCAAATTTTATTGATTTGATAAAACAAAATACCTATACGTATCCAATATATTTTTCTATAATCTGAATGACGGACTTATATATAATTGAATCCGACTGGCAGTCATCGACGGTATGCCCTGTTTAGGCCCAAAAATTGTGACCAAAGGCTTGTGGTCTGTCCGTAAGGTAAAACGCCTACCATATAAGTATTGGTGTAATTTTTCAAAACAAAACACAATGGCCAAGGCCTCCCGTTCAATTTGTGAATAATGCTTCTCCGCGTCGCTAAGAGCGCGTGAAATATACACCACGGGTCGCTCCCGCTCTGTGACTACACCATCGTCAACCGCCTCGTACATCTGTGTGAGCACGCCGCCTATGCCTCTAGCACTCGCGTCACACGTTAAAAACAACGGTTTATTAGGTTCGTAATGAGCTAAGACGTCGGCACTAATCAAAATGGATTTTACTCTTTTAAAAGCGTTCTCACATTCACTATTCCATTTCCATATCACTTCTTTCTTAAGTAATTGATACAGTGGTGCTAGTATTGTACTCAAGCTTTTTACGAATTTAGCATAGAAATTAATAGTACCTAAAAACGCTCTCAAATCAGTGACATTGTCCGGGCGTGGTATATTTAGTATACCTTCCACTTTTTCTTGGTCAGCTTTAATTCCCTCGGCGGAAATAATATATCCTAAATATTTAACCTCGCTCACCATGAACAAACATTTACTTTGTTTAAGTTTCATTCCGTTCGAAACTAATCTTTTCAATACTCTCTCCAAAGTGATTAAATGCTCCCTGACATTTGGCGATCCGATAATTATATCATCAAGAAAAACTTCTACGTTTGGAATATCATTCAAAAGATTAGCCATAATCCTTTGAAATATTCCCGGACTCGAGGACAAGCCGAAAACTAATCTTTTATACTTAAAAAGGCCCTTGTGCGTATTAATAACAGTGCAATTATCGGGGTCGTCTAATTCAATTTGATTGTAGGCTTGTGTTAAATCTAACTTTGTGAATATCTTTGCACCGGTTAATTTAACCAGTAAGTCATTTATGCGCGGTAAAGGATATTTATCAACTACCAGAACAGGATTAAGAGTTAATTTGTAGTCAGCACAGATACGGAGTCCACCATCAGCCTTACGTACAGGTACCAGCGGGGTAGCCCAGTCCGAGCTGTCCACAGGCTCGATGACACCGGCGCGCAGCATACCGTCAAGCTCCGCCTCCACGCGCTCGCGCAGCGCGTACGGAATAGGTCGTGCGCGGCAGAACACTGGTACCGCACCCTCGCGTAACCGTAACCGAGCCTTGCTTCCCGTGAACCGGCCCAGCCCACACGCAAACAAATCCTTATATCTGCAAAGTAATTTCTTTAGTTGATTATCACCTACTTTATCGCAATCTGTTCTCATTTTAAAAATATTATTTTGGTACAAAGGTATTTTTATTCCTAACTCTATAAGCCATTGCCGGCCTAATAGACAAGTAGTACCTCCGCGTATTACAAATAATTCTAAATGCTTGTACTTTAACCCGTACTTGACAAGGGGTTTAATTACCCCTAAAGGTTTAATTATTGTACCATCGTAAAATCTAAACACTAACTTAGACCTTTGTAGCGATCTATGACTAAACCATTTCATGTACATGGTTTCACTGATACATGATACTGACGATCCCGTATCAACTTCCATTTGTAATTGTACTGCATCTACCCATATGGACATGTTCACCGGTCGATAGCTGTTCAGGCTGAGTTGATGCAATTTCTCCGCCTCCCAGCTTTCTCCGTCTGACAACGGAGGTTCATCTGCCCCTGACTTGCCTCCTGAGTGCAGCTGCCCAGCTGCTTCCATGTGCACTACCGCGTTGTTGGTGACCCGATGCACTCCCAGCTGCTTATCTCCTAGACGCGTCGGACAAACTCTACGTAAGTGTCCTTTATGCCGACACCTACTGCAAATTAAACGCTTGTGTCTACAAACTTCAACCTGATGATCTTCCGCTCCGCAAGCCGAACAACATTTTCCGCATGCCTCGCCGGTGGTAGTTTTGAGCTCATGTCTCGAGATGCGTGCCTGCCCGCGCTGACCGCCCCGGCCCCGGCGCCCGCGCCCGGCCCACGTCACTGCATGCAGCGCACCCGCAGCTCCCACACTGCCGCCGTTAGCTCCGCTGTTGTTCTCGACTGTTTCCACGGCTGCCGCATCGCGTTCCGCCGCTTCCATTGCACATGCAATTTTAACAGCGTTGCTAAAAGGCAGGTCCTCCTCCGTGAACAGTCTTTGTCTGATATGCTCGTTCTTTAACCCGCAAACCATCTGGTCCCGTAAATTCTCTTCTAGTCTGGCCTTGAATTCGCAATGTTTTGAGAGCTTTTTTAATTCTGCTATGAATTCTAAAACAAATTCACCTTCATTTTGACGTCTTTGACGGAATAAAACATATTATTTTTCCGGCGTAACTCGCCGCTCTTAAAACATACTATGTGGGCGTCTTGGGATGCTCAGAACGACACAATCAAATATGTATTTAAATAACATTTGTATCACTTCAGATAAGTAATTAATTAATTAATTAGGTACCTAAGTTAACACGAGCTCGCATCAAGAACTAGAACATAAAAAAACACAATTGAGGGGCGTTTTTCATTGTGTAAATTATTTCATCATCGCTGCTCTCAAAACGGTGAAGGAAAACATTGTGAGGAAACCGGTCTTGGAATCATTTTTTTTTTTTCTTTTCAACCGTCTTCTTTAAACACTTAACGAATTTCTTTATTAAGTCTATTTTAATGGCATCTACACTTGCCGATCTATCCTGTAAAAATCTGCCCGTGCATACTCAGGCAAAGTGAACTGTTTCAACCTAGTAGCATCAGGTGCAATGACGGCTCAAATTATAGTTTTTACGTGACCTCACAGGGCAAGCGATTTGCAATGTCGTCGTCACGCGCTTTTTTTTCGTAGATCGGTCAGTTTGGTAAATACGCCCTGTTCAACGCGTCACCAACTAGCGTGCTTTGTGTTGTGAGCTCTGCGATGAATAGAATACTTACTAAGCGCGCGCCAAAATTAATACCATTCCACGTGCGCGCGCTGTCATTGGCGGTCGCCGATTTTGTCTTGCGAAAATGTCCGTTAATAAACTAAAGTGTACTAGTTGTAACCTAGTGATATCGGAAGTACTTGCTTTTATACGAGATCGGCGTCATGTAGTCGATAATGAAAGCCTAATTAAGATATGCGAAAGTGCATTTTCTGAGGAGGAAATAGACGAGGCGAAAAAGTTGTTGTTTGTATCTTCAAAAACAACGAAAAAACTAGTGTCGAGACGGAAGAACAAGAAACAAAAAGATCTGGAAGATATGATAACTGTGTTTAAAACAATAGATCCTGAACAATTACCAGTGTTTGTGGCATACGACTTACACAAACTACCTCCAGTTTGTTTTAATCACGTCGACGTCACAAAATTACTGAAGGATATACTGGTTTTAAGAAAAGAAATTGAAGATATAAAGAGCGATTATGTGAAAAATGATCAATTGGAAGAATTAAAAGTAAAAGTGAATTTGGAAAAATCGAATAACTTAATTAATTCCAATGTTAATATGAAAAAAAGAGGAGGAGGGTACATGATAAACTGTGACAGTGGCCCGTTTGGTCTCCTACCGCACATCGAACCGCCGCCGGTAAATGACGTCAATGTATCGCGTTCCAGTTGCAAGGATGTAACTCACGATAGTGCAAGCGAGACACCGTCGGCACCGATATATCGTTCTCTCGTACATACCCAGACCGGAGGTAAAACTCTGAGTAAACCCATCTCTCTTACACCCGTTAACTCGACTATGCGTGAGAACGATAGCTTAGTAGCTGTGGATGACGCATGTAAACAACAGACTTTGGCAGATATCGTTAAAAAAGGCGAATGGAAGAAAAATAAGCCTTATGAAAATTGGGTGTTGGTGCAAAGATCAAAAACGAGGAACAGATTTGTTGGCATGACTGGAAAAGCGGCATCTAATTCAGTAGGCAATTTTAAAGCTGCTGAGATAAAAATACCCATTTTTATCTCTAATGTAAATAAGGACACATCGGAAAAAGACATATGTGAATATATACAACAAAAAACAAGCGAAGTTGTAAAATTAGAGAAGATTGCAATGAAGTCGGAGAGGCAATATAACGCATTTAAGTTGTACATACCTAAAAACAAGTTAGGTACTTTTTTGGATGACAAACTCTGGCCGGAGGGAATAATGTTTAGACGGTTTATTAATTTCAAGGTTGGAAAAGTCTCGGATATTGATAGACCCGTTATAACCAATGGATAAAAACATCAAGAATAAAGTAACTTTATCAACATTCAATTGCAAGAATGTTGTTCGATCAGCTGATTGTGTTCGCAGATTGTGCCGTGTCGCTGATGTTATTGCATTGCAGGAGACTTGGCTTTTACCACACGATGTGCCTTATCTCGGTAGCATTGATGATGATTTCGCGTATACGGGAAAGTCTGCCGTTGACACGTCTTCTGGAGTCCTTCTAGGAAGACCGTATGGTGGAGTAGCGCTTTTATGGAGGAAATCAGCGTTTGCAACGGTATCGGCGGTGCAGTGTAGTAGTGATCGCCTGTTAGCTATTAGGATTGAGCACGAGGGACGTTCCCTGTTGATATTCTCAGTGTATATGCCAACTAACTCGGCTGACAATTTAATCGAATTTACGGAGTGTCTGAGTGAAATTATTGCTATAATTGAGAACAGTAATGTTGAATCGGTATTTATATTGGGTGATCTTAATGCACATCCAGGTGAGTGCTTTTCAAATGAACTGTTAACTGTATGTGGGGAACAATCATGGTCGTGTGTTGATATGGAATTACTTCCGAGGGACACGTTTACGTTCGAGAGTACCGCTAACGGCGCATTGCGCTGGCTTGATCACTGTGTGGTGAGCAGTGCGGCACGACATTTAGTTTTAGATGTGTCAGTTTTGTATGGAGTTTACTTGTCGGATCATATTCCGTTACTTATTGAATGTAATATCGATTTAATAACACCTAAATTGGTAAACCCAGATTATGTTCACAATAAGATAATATGGGGTGAAAGAGACATCTATCAAACGAATGATTATTCCAATTTTTGTAATTCTAAATTAAAATTCGTCGGTCTCCGTGGCGCAGCGGTCAACACGCCTGCCTGCGACGTGGAGGCTCCGGGTTCGATCCCCGGCCAGGTCATGATGGAAAACGGTCTTTTCCTGATTGGCCTGGGTCTTGGATGTTTATCTATATATGTATCTATTATAAAATATAGTATCGTTGAGTTAGTATCCCATAACACAAGTCTCGAGCTTACTTTGGGGCTAGCTCAATTTGTGTTATTTGTCCGTATATATTTATTTATTATTATTATTTATTAAAATTAATAGATTTTCCAGATGAATTTCGGTATTGCGCGCATAGAATGTGTTCTAATAATAATCACGTGAAAATATTGGATACAATGTATACTAATTTAGTTGATATTTTAAAGGAAGGTGCATACCGTACTTATTTATGTAAACAAGTGCGTCACAATAATAAAAGATACATTCCTGGTTGGAACAAGTACGTGCGTGACGCTCACAGGGAGGCTCGACTGTGTTACCATACATGGTTGTTGTATGGTAAACCTGTCAGTGGTTATGTTTACAATAAAATGTGTGAAACTAGAAAAACTTTTAAGACCAATCTGAGAAAGTGTCAAGATAACCAACAGCAGATTAAGATGGATATCTTAGCTGAACATCACACAAAAAAGAAATTTGGATCATTTTGGAAATCAACGAACAGTTTGAATCCAAGGTCGAGTCCTCCTGTGAGCGTGGCGGGTGTTCATGAGCCGGCGGACATAGCCAATGCATTCCGGCGTCATTTCCAGGTTGAGTCACCTCTTACTAGGCCTATACAGATGGTTGATGCTGGGAACTGCTCTGGGGACGTTTCTATTGTTTTTACGGCAAAGGAAATTTCAGAAATTATAAAGAAAATGGAGAGGGGCAAATCCCCGGGTCATGATGGCCTTAGCATCGAGCACCTGAGGTATGCGGGAGGACACTTGTCGCGTGTACTCGCTTTGTTTTTTAATATGTGTGTTACTCATGGATACTTACCGACTGATCTAATGTATACAATCGTAGTGCCTATTGTGAAAAATAGAACTGGGGATATTTCAGATATTTCCAACTATAGGCCCATTTCCCTGGCCACTGTCATAGCAAAAGTTTTGGACAGTCTGCTTGACAAGCAATTGGCTAAACACCTTGAACTACATGATGCCCAGTTTGGTTTTAGACCTGGGCTGTCTACCGAGAATGCAATCATGTGCCTCAAGCAGACTGTTCAATACTACACAGACAGGAAGACTCCCATTTTTGCCGCTTTTCTGGACCTTTCCAGGGCGTTCGATCTCGTATGTTATGATGTTTTGTGGCGCAAGCTGGAATGTGAGACTACCTTACCACCTGAAATAGTGTCGTTATTTAGGTACTGGTATACCAGTCAATGCAATAGCGTGAAGTGGGTAGGCTCGTACTCGGTTATGTATCGGTTGTCGTGCGGGGTGAGGCAGGGGGGGCTCAGCTCACCCAGGCTCTTCAACCTTTATATAAACCAGCTAATCCTTGAGCTCAGCAGCACCAGAGTCGGATGTCATATTGACGGGATTTGCATAAACAATATTAGTTATGCTGACGATATGGTGTTGCTGAGCCCATCTATCGATGCCCTGAGGCGACTGATCGCTATATGCGAACAATATGCGGTGACTCATGGGCTCAGATATAACGTCGTAAAGAGTGAACTATTAGTTTTTAAAGCAGGTGGCATGACATATTCGTGTATTCCTCGTGTCGCATTGTGTGGTGAACCCCTGCGAAGGGTGGACAAATTTAAGTATCTGGGCCACTGGGTCACCGAAGATCTAAAAGACAATTGTGATATTGAAAGGGAACGTAGGTCGCTGGCTGTCCGTTGTAACATGTTGGCCCGCAGGTTCGCGCGTTGTACGAAGGCAGTTAAAGTTACGCTTTTTAAAGCTTACTGCCAATCCTTCTACACGTGCAGCCTGTGGGTTAACTTCACTCAGCGGGCATACAGCGACCTACGTGTTCAATATAATAACGCACTGAGGGTGCTGTTGGGGCTGCCGTGGCGTTGTAGTGCGTCAGGGATGTTTGCGGATAACAATATTAATGGTTTTACTGCTATTATTAGGAATAGATGTGCATCCCTGATGACGCGTGTTCGCCGCAGTAACAACAGTATTCTCAGTGTGTTCGCGGATCGGTGGGATTCTCCCATGTGGCAGAGGTGGATGCAGCTCCACGCTAAGTTGTAATTTCATTTTATGTATATTTGTGTCTGTAACCTACTAACACTAGAACTTAAGTAAAATTGTTACTAACCTTATGGACTCCGGTCTGAAATAAAGTATTCTATTCTAATACTTCAATTTTAAAATGACAATACTGAAATAGTAGTTTATGAAACTGTTATCTACTAAGGGATATTATGCACGAGTGTGTAATACCTAATTATGTACAGTTTCAAACACTACTTTATCTAATCTCATACATTGTATTGAATATATGAAGTAGCACTAGTAGTATCGTATAATTTTCTTGACTTAATTGGTAGTAAATTAAGACTGACTGCTGTCGCAGCCTCTAAAATATCGGACGGCGTCAAATTTTCTTCATTGTCACTTGACATTTTAAGAAATAATAATAATCAATTAGGTATGTGTCCAGCGAAACACAAAAACGACTTGCAATGCAAAGAAACGTATTTGGCGCCAAAATTCTGCACCCTGCATCACCGCGCACACGCGCCCAAAGCGCGCGCAGCCACATATAAAAAATGAAATAGTACTGTTTATGGTTTGTAATCTGTACAATAATAAAAAAAAAAAATTGTAACATTATTTTGTTAGAAAAATAATGTTATAATTTAATTTTTTAATTTCTTTTCGATATACTATTGGTAAAGTACGTCAATATAAACTCCTTTATAGTTTTATATTTTTAATTTTTTGATATGAGAGTAGATAAAAAAATATATATTCAAGAGTTTACATTTAGGAAATGATTCGACGTGATTATGTAACAGTTACTTGCACGTCCTATTTTGGTTTGTCGCAGTTTTTGAATTTCAAGCTGTATTATATTAAAGGTGTTCAGGGCCACTACACGCTAAGACAAAAAAAGAAATTAATATATAAATATATCTTTATTTCTATATATCACATCAATTTTAACAATTCTCTAATACCTTCACCAAATTTATCTCCTTAGGATCCGCTTTGGTCCGCTTTGGTGCCGCAGGTACACGGTGGTAGTGCATTTAATATATGTCGGTTAGGATAACTGAAAGTGCACTTTCATTCCGGGTCTGCGAATCTGAAGATTGGCGATGGCTGCGGTAAGTAGAGCAATGTCCAATTTGAATCTAGCCCTCTCTAGGCGGCACGCCTTGCACTTGTTCTTCCTGGGTTTGGACGCGCGCTTACTACGGTGGCGTTTAGCCGATGTGTCGGTAGCTCTGATGGCTTGCCATGAGCAAGACGGAACGGGATCAGCAAAAGTAGGCGCGTTCGGTGTAGTCACGGTGTCCTCTGTTTCCATCATGACTGGTGCCTTATTGAAGGTCTCAGGAACAGTTTTGGCTGCTGTTCTTAACATTGGGTCGCCGCTCAAACCAATGAAACTCATGATCGGTATTATGCTCCTGAGATCCGGCTCGAGAAATAATTTATGCGGTGGTGTAAATACGACAGGACACTTGTCAAAGTGATGATGAACGGTGGACCACGGTGGGGTAAATTAAAATGCTATATTCCTCGTTCAAAGGTAAAGAGTATCTATTGAAGTCTACTCGGTCTACTGTCTTGTACCAGATCTGAATAAGAACTGATTATATTTGAATAAGCAAGGCCCTTTTGTACCTATGCCCAAATAACATCAGTTTCTTAATAGGCCACATTAAGTAATTCCTTATTATTCCCGGATTTATAACAGATCATTAGTAATGTCTCTAATTTTCGTAACACGTATGAAAGGGTTAGTTGGTAATGTTGGTGATTAAGCTAATAATAACCTTTAGGTGATTAAGCTGCCACCTAATCGGCGAACACAATTTGTCAAATGATTGCGACTAGCTGGGATCAGTTGTATTTGTCCGTTCGGTCCAAACGATCCCAACTAGTCACAATTATTTGACAAAAATGTGTTCGCCGATTAGGGGGCTGATTGTATTAAATCAACATGGATGACACAGATACCGTTTGCCCTTATTTAAAGTTTTTGTAATATTTTAATCTTCAAATTGAAATGTATTATTTTTTAATTATTTATTTATTTATTTATTATTACATAAATGTTAACGTCATATTTGTTTTTTACTGCATATACGAAATCATGATGGTATACCAATCTCTAGGTATGAGAAGCCATTTTTTTATATTTATTTATTTATTCACACTTTTCTAGTCTTTTGACTGCATTAGCAAGCGTCTGGACTATGAATTTGCTGAAGTACGTTGCGACTACACCTGAAATAATATTCTTCGAACCGCATCTAGTGCAGCCAGCATCTCATTTGTCAAGTTCAACGAGACAGAAGCACTGCCGATCGATTTAGTAAAATACTCAAAGAGAAAACTTAGTTAAAGTAAGTATAGTCAATAGTGTTAATACCTAGCGTTAGATGGAATGTTGTTGTTGCATTAGCAGGGGTAGGACTTAGTACTGACCTACGAGTCTAACAAAAACATGGGGCTGCAGTGATCTAGATTTAATAAGAATCTCGACACCGACACTTCAAATGCAGAAAGTCAAGCAGAATGATCCATTTGTGTCTACAAACAACGATACAGTTAAATTTATCGAAACCGCACAATGTACTTATTTTGTTTGTTTTTTAGGTTTCTATAGGGAAGGTTGGTTACATAAAAGGCTCTCATTAGGAACATCTTTAATTTATTTTATTTTAGACAATTCAAGACACTTCTATTCCGCAGAATGGACCGGAGTGAGGGATAATAACAAATAATTGATAAATAGTTCAGATAACTATCTTGAACCAGCAGTATCAGCACCTTAATAGGGTAGTTGGCTAAAAGAAACTAATTAGTCCGTCAGTCAGATTTCCAAAAAGTACTAGACACCTATTTTTTCTTTTTTCATATAAACAAAAAATGAAGACGACACAGTGCGTTGAAAACTCGTGTGACATCACTGCACGCTACACTTTTTAGCGAGGAGTGACCTCACCAGCAACCATTCCTAATCTTTGATGCCTTTTATATTTGTCAAATTTTATTGATTTGATAAAACAAAATACCTATACGTATCCAATATATTTTTCTATAATCTGAATGACGGACTAAATAGATTTTTTTTTGTACTCTTAAAACATCCCTTTTGCTAAATACCTTTAAGCATCATCATAATTATTTACAAAAAAATAGCTAATCCATACGTTCTTTTATTTAAAAAAATGTTTTATTCAACAATTTAGATACAAATAAGACGCTGAATGTTGTACTCTCAAAATGAAAGCTAATGCCATTGTTAGTGTGGTGTGTGTAAATATCCCACTGATATATAAGTATAATAAGTAGTTACTTATGTTGATATGTAAGTAGGTGATATTTAGCATAACTTGTACTATCAACGTTTCGAGATTTAAGTGGAATCTGAAGGACAAAGAAGGAGAATTTATCAACGGGGTAACTGAATGGTAAGAAGTTTTATCTAGGGGTCAGTATTTTCAAGTATCCAGTGTTAATTAGAAGAAATAAATTGTATAATTATCGCGGTAGATTCTTGTAGTTAACTTGTGTGGGCTTTGTGAAAAACATACCTTTAAACCTTTCTACGACTTTGTCCTTTTAGACTTACTGTAGTAATTGTACCTAGTGTAGTGTTTTGTCATTTAAACTGACAACAATGTGGTTACTTGGTAGATTTACTTCAAGAGTCCGCAGATGTGACAAAACATTCACTGTTTCAGTCTAAACTGTGTCATCACATAAATGAATTCAGAGGTAAATACATAATCAGCCCATAGATAACGTACCCACTGCTGTGACACAGACTTCTCTGTGACAAAGTGAAAGAGAAAGCCGAGGGCCTAGTTGTAAGTTCTGAATATGTATATGAAGGTTTTTCTCGGTGGTAGGCCACAACATCGGCCGCCGGCGTAGTTACCACCCACCAGACAAAGTCATGCCGCTAAGCGATTCGTCGTGTTCCGGCATGATATCTGGTGAAGCCGTTTGGAGGACGGGTCTGAGTAGTTGTGTTGCGATGTGTGCCGGGTACGATGCGCCAAATGTTGTAGTTTGGTCGTGGAGGGTAGCGGGATCCGAAGCACGGTGCTCCGCTGGCCGACCGCAGGTAGTTGGGGGCCCAAGTAGTGTTCCAGCCACATACGAAAGGCTGCCCCGCCAACTGCAAAAAATCCCAGGGTGGCCCCATCGTGCCGGTTGGCGACCGGACGAGAGGACCCGATGTGGCGATACAGGTCAGCAGACTGGGATGAGATGCGCCATTTCTTTGCGTCTTATCCTTGGCAACAGGTCTGCTTCTCTTCTAACAATCCGTCGAGCTGTGGGGATGCTATAACCGATGTGGTGCGTCAAGCTATGGAATATTTTATCCCCTATAATGACGTGCCCGTCGGTGGCTCGGCTCGCCCATGGCTCAATGCCGATTGTGCCCAAGCCGAACAGCGTAAGCACACGGCATTTCCCACCTGCCAACCAATAATACAGGCGTATGGATATAACATGATATGAATATCGGGAAACACAAAAGTAAAGAACGATTTTAATAAATTAACAGTATGAATTTAATATCGATTCTATTGATTTTAGTCTTATCAGAGTCAAAGACAAATTTCTGTTTTCGCACCGTCTATGCAATAAATACTTTTCCACACCAATATCTAACACCAAAGAGTATAATAAAGGTACCGCTGTCGAGGACCACAGCCTCTCATGCGGGTTAGAGAGTAGTTATCAGATTTATTCTTTAGTAAGCCGACTAGACGTTTCCTTAGTATTATTTTTTCAACAGTAGCAACGCCCTTAATTACAGATAGATAGATTGCTGATTATCGAGTGTCGAGGAAACCCAGGATAGTAAAGTCTATCTAATGATTTTTCTTTAATGTAACAGTTTGTCAAAAAAAACTGAAGAAAACTGTGTAAGATATAAGATAATGCAAAAAAAAACTCATTCATTCGAACTGCCGTCATAGTAGAGCTTCAAAGTGAAGGTTGTCAACCGAACCTCTTCCTTGCCTTTACACTGAAGTATCCATGAAAGATACATTAGGCAATAGAATTATTTTATCTTTTTGACGCTCCCCAGCAATGTATATAAAGGGCGACTCCAGACGACGGCAATTGTCCACTAATTTGCGAAACTCATACTTCTCGACAAGGCGACACAGAGGCAAAATACGCGAGATATAAATAAATAAATAAATTCAGCAATATATTAAAATGCGAGAGAAACGTAATATTTGTGTGTCTGTGTCAATATAATGAGCATCAAGCCATAACTTACAAAGCTCTGACTTAATATCAATGTTTTCGGCACATAAGAACGTACATATATAGTTACAATTGAGGTATTCAGAGAAACACGTTTATCCAGCTATGCGGTTTTTATTTGAAGACACCTGTCCATTCCTTAGACATCATAGATAAACCTAAACATAGACAATACATCACACCCTCACCCTTAATCTAAGACCCTTCATTTTATTATTATAAGTTAGGACATCTAAACTTACAAAACAGAAATAATACCAAAAGAAAACACCATACAAATGTAAAATAACGAATAAACAAAACCAAACTTAACTCACATTATATTTTATAATTTACCGGGTTGTTTACTCGGCATTGACGAACGGGACGAGACTGGGTCGGTTCAGGAGAAGGCAAGGCAGGCGGTAATTCACTCTGAACTGGATAATCAAGACAATCCTCAAATTGTTCGTTATCCCCGTCTCCAACGGCCGGAGCTTCGGCTGGTGGGATGCCCGTACCGGACTCTCCCCGATCCTGAGCTACTTCCACTATGTCCGATCTTTCACGTACCGCGCTGGAAGGACAGATTAATGAACTCCGTTTCCGTTGTTTGAGCTGATCTACATGCCTATGAAATTCCCTACCAGAAGTATCTACCACCCTATAATCCGTGGCTCCCATTCTCTCTATCACTTTCCCCGGTACCCATCTATCCTGTCCCCTATATTGGCGCAGCCAGACTTCATCACCTGGACTTAGCTGACGAGAACCACTTGCTCCAAATTCTTGTTGTCGTTCCTGAGCATCCCTAACTCTATTGTCTCTACTAGGTCGTAACGCATCTAATTTGGTACGCAACCTGCGCCCCAACATAAGCGAGGCGGGCGTTTCACCAGTCGAACAGTGTTCGGTATTTCTATAGTGCAATAAAAATGTGTTCAAAAATAATTGAATGCTTAACTTTTCCCTAATGGCTTTTTTGATCACCCGTTTAACCGTATGTACAGCATTTTCCGCTGCGCCATTTGAGGCGGGATGATATGGAGCTGAAAATATATGTTTAATGCCATTTGTCGCGGCGTCCAGCCTCCTTTGACTAACTGACTGGCTGGATGACGGACAGAATTTTTAAGCAATGACAGGTTGACGGGACTTGACTGGTAATTAGGAAAAATAAAGGACGATTTTTCAACAAGAATTGACTTTTAATGCTTTTTTTCGACAAATAAGACGACAACGACCCAACAAAGTGGTCCTTCGAGTTAACTGACCCAACCTATGGTAAGAACGAGAAGTCAGACTAGGGCAATGATGTCAACGACGACAGCGGTCGTGCATGCCGCCGATAAGGATGGACAAGACGACACACAACCTATTCGGGACAGCTGCCCACCTTCACCCTGCCCTTCCGCTCACTCTACCACGAGCACGATGTCTACAGTGAAAAGACAAAGACTCCTGCAACTGCAACTGGAGGCCGCTGAAGAGCGTGCCGCAATCGACAAACGTCTATTGGAAGAAAAATTCAACATCCGAATGCAAGCGTTCCATGATGATGACAATAGGTATGGATCTCGCGCTTCTCTCAAATCAGAAAAGAGACCGACAGGTAACCCCGATTATTTGCCCAACAACATCACCGACACAAGAGTACCTTACACTCATCAAGTGCATATTCCATCTACAAGTAATGAGGCAAACAATCTACAAAATAATCTGACTAAGCTCTTAGCCCGACAAAATTGCAATAAGGAGCTACCAGTATTCTCGGGGGAGCCTGAAGAGTGGCCTTTATTTTACAGCCAATTCATTTCAACCACACGTCTGTGTGGATACACTGACGACGAGAATATCGCAAGACTCTCCAAAGCCCTGAAGGGGCGCGCCCGTGATTCAGTCTACGCTCTTTTGGTTTCTTCTTCTAATCTAGAGAAAATTATTTCTACTCTTAAAATCAGATTCGGTCGACCAGAATACATCATTGACATCATGCTACAGAAAATCCGAAATACAAAATTCATTCGACACGATGATATCCACCAAATTATAGAGTTTGCTACCATAGTACAGAACATTGTTGCTACGATGAACGTTACCAAGGAAACGGGTCATCTATCAAATCCGACTTTGATCAAAGAGATCATAAACAAACTGCCTAGCAACCTAAAATATCTATGGGCATTCCATGTGAACAAACTTGAAAAAACAGCCGTCACTTTAAATGACGTGTCAGACTGGCTTATGCAGATAGCTGAAGCAGCTACATATATTGCGCCGATGCCAACAAGTGACTGTAAACAATCAACGAGACAGCATTTTCATGACAAACATATAGTGTATGCAACGACGACGACATCGTCTAAAAGAAAGTGTATCCGTTGTCAAGAAGAGCACGCACTGAAGGACTGTAAAGTTATCAAACAACTCTCTGTAGACGAGCGTTGGAGTTTCGTGACTGAACAGAAGCTGTGTTTCTCCTGTTTATCTGAAAAACACCAGCTGAAAGACTGTAAACTTAAGAAGCGATGCCCAATATTAGATTGTGAGAGGGTACATCATCCTCTATTACACGCGCCACCTCGCAGATCGACTCGTGACGCGCAGACAGGCGAAATTGTGAGTGCTACTGAAGCCCCAGCGACGGAAAACAAGGAACTACGAGACCGGCGTGTGCTTTTAAAAGTGATTCCAGTGGTGATCTCTGGACCTAAAGGCGATGTCGAGACGCTAGCACTATTGGACGAGTCCAATATCCGTCCAATATAGTTTGTGCTACTGATGCTTCGCTACCACGTCGAATCTGCACACTCCGGTAGAGAAAGAGTTCTTAACGAACTAAGAAAGCGCTACTGGATTCTTAACGGTCGCAACGTAGTCAAAAAGACTTGGAATGACTTGTTTGCAAAATTAGACGCACGAGAGCATCACCGCCGCTCATGGGACAACTACCTGACTCTCGGCTTCAAGGCGGACACCGGCCTTTCACCTACACAGGTTTAGACTATTTCGGACCTATGTTAGTAAAAATAGGAAAAAGACAAGAGAAAAGATGGGGAGCCCTTTATACCTGTCTTACCGTACGTGCAGTGCATGTAGATCTAGTCAACGACTTGACAACTAGCTCCGCAATTCTCAGCTTACGCCGTTTCATAGCTCGCCGTGGGTGCCCAGCGGTCATACACAGTGACAACGCGACGACATTCCGCGGAGCCGACCGCGAACTGAAACAGGCGGTACTAGCGATGGACCAGAGCGAGCTACTGCGTTTTGGCAGCACTCGCAAGATTGAGTGGAGATTTATACCTCCGAACTCTCCGCACATGGGAGGCTGCTGGGAGAGACTGGTTCGTAGCATCAAGACGGCACTACGTGTGACGCTAAAAGAGCGAGTACCGAACGAACAAACCCTTCGTACGCTCCTGGCCGAAGCCGAACAATTTGTTAACAGCCGACCGTTAACCTATGTACCAATTGACTCCGACGACGATTTACCGCTATCGCCTAACAGTTTTCTCTTTACAGACACCTTAGTGATGGACAGACCCTTCGGTACGTTTTCTGACGGTGATTTGCTGCGGCGCTCTTGGCGGGAGTCCCAAAGATTGGCGGACCTGACGTGGAAGCGGTGGGTACGCGAATACCTGCCCTCCCTGACGAGACGGGATAAGTGGCTGCAGGTAGCTGATAGGCCGCTGGCCGAAGGCGACATAGTAATAATCGCTGATGATCAACTTCCAAGGGGACAATGGCCTCGGGGCCGTATCGCAAAAGTATTCCCCGGAAGGGATGGCCAGGTACGCGTAGCAGACGTGGTAACGAGACAGGGTACCTATACACGACCGGCGACTAAACTGTGTAAACTGGACGTCGGCTCCCAATCTTGAGTATCAGCCTTCTGATACTGGGGGTGGGAATGTCGCGGCGTCCAGCCTCCTTTGACTAACTGACTGGCTGGATGACGGACAGAATTTTTAAGCAATGACAGGTTGACGGGACTTGACTGGTAATTAGGAAAAATAAAGGACGATTTTTCAACAAGAATTGACTTTTAATGCTTTTTTTCGACAAATAAGACGACAACGACCCAACACCATTGCTAAGCAGAAATTGTGAAAATTCGTAACTTGTAAAGGGCGGACCGTTATCTGAAACGATTTGTCTTGGTAGGCCAAAACGTGCAAAGATGTCGCTCAAAACGCCGATAGTGTTACTCGCCGCTGTATTGGGTACTTGGCTAACTTCTAGCCACTTAGTTCGGGCATCGACCAGTACCAAAAATATTTGTCCATTTATAGGCCCTAAAAAATCAATATGCACGCGGGCCCAAGGTTTGTCAGGCCATGGCCAGGGACAAGGCATATGTCGAGGTGGCGCCTCACTTTCTGCAGCGCAGACGCGACAACTCTGACACATTTCTTTAATTTCTTCGTCCATGCCTGGCCACCAAACGTAGCTTCGGGCAAAAGCTTTAGTTTTTACTATGCCCATATGAGCCTCATGCAGGTCTGATAAAACCTTACGCCTGCATGCTGCCGGTATGACTACCCTGTGCCCCCACATCACACAACCTAATTCTTCATATAGTTCTGTTTTACGATTAAAATAAGGGTTAAGTGATACTATTTCCATATTGGCCGGCCAATCGTCCCGTAAATAACTTAAAACTCGGCTTAAGAATTAATCCCTACTAGTTTGTTTTTTAATCTCATTATGATCTAATAACATGGAATTTTGAGCAAAGTGTAAATGTGTTTGTTCGGGATTTCTAATATTCTGTGCGCTCGCCGTAAGAGCGGGCAGTCGCGACAGTCCGTCAGCCCCGTTTTGCTTTGACGTTACATATTCAATGTCATATGTGTAGGCGGATAACTTGATAGCCCACCTTTGAATCCGACTGGCAGTCATCGACGGTATGCCCTGTTTAGGCCCAAAAATTGTGACCAAAGGCTTGTGGTCTGTCCGTAAGGTAAAACGCCTACCATATAAGTATTGGTGTAATTTTTCAAAACAAAACACAATGGCCAAGGCCTCCCGTTCAATTTGTGAATAATGCTTCTCCGCGTCGCTAAGAGCGCGTGAAATATACACCACGGGTCGCTCCCGCTCTGTGACTACACCATCGTCAACCGCCTCGTACATCTGTGTGAGCACGCCGCCTATGCCTCTAGCACTCGCGTCACACGTTAAAAACAACGGTTTATTAGGTTCGTAATGAGCTAAGACGTCGGCACTAATCAAAATGGATTTTACTCTTTTAAAAGCGTTCTCACATTCACTATTCCATTTCCATATCACTTCTTTCTTAAGTAATTGATACAGTGGTGCTAGTATTGTACTCAAGCTTTTTACGAATTTAGCATAGAAATTAATAGTACCTAAAAACGCTCTCAAATCAGTGACATTGTCCGGGCGTGGTATATTTAGTATACCTTCCACTTTTTCTTGGTCAGCTTTAATTCCCTCGGCGGAAATAATATATCCTAAATATTTAACCTCGCTCACCATGAACAAACATTTACTTTGTTTAAGTTTCATTCCGTTCGAAACTAATCTTTTCAATACTCTCTCCAAAGTGATTAAATGCTCCCTGACATTTGGCGATCCGATAATTATATCATCAAGAAAAACTTCTACGTTTGGAATATCATTCAAAAGATTAGCCATAATCCTTTGAAATATTCCCGGACTCGAGGACAAGCCGAAAACTAATCTTTTATACTTAAAAAGGCCCTTGTGCGTATTAATAACAGTGCAATTATCGGGGTCGTCTAATTCAATTTGATTGTAGGCTTGTGTTAAATCTAACTTTGTGAATATCTTTGCACCGGTTAATTTAACCAGTAAGTCATTTATGCGCGGTAAAGGATATTTATCAACTACCAGAACAGGATTAAGAGTTAATTTGTAGTCAGCACAGATACGGAGTCCACCATCAGCCTTACGTACAGGTACCAGCGGGGTAGCCCAGTCCGAGCTGTCCACAGGCTCGATGACACCGGCGCGCAGCATACCGTCAAGCTCCGCCTCCACGCGCTCGCGCAGCGCGTACGGAATAGGTCGTGCGCGGCAGAACACTGGTACCGCACCCTCGCGTAACCGTAACCGAGCCTTGCTTCCCGTGAACCGGCCCAGCCCACACGCAAACAAATCCTTATATCTGCAAAGTAATTTCTTTAGTTGATTATCACCTACTTTATCGCAATCTGTTCTCATTTTAAAAATATTATTTTGGTACAAAGGTATTTTTATTCCTAACTCTATAAGCCATTGCCGGCCTAATAGACAAGTAGTACCTCCGCGTATTACAAATAATTCTAAATGCTTGTACTTTAACCCGTACTTGACAAGGGGTTTAATTACCCCTAAAGGTTTAATTATTGTACCATCGTAAAATCTAAACACTAACTTAGACCTTTGTAGCGATCTATGACTAAACCATTTCATGTACATGGTTTCACTGATACATGATACTGACGATCCCGTATCAACTTCCATTTGTAATTGTACTGCATCTACCCATATGGACATGTTCACCGGTCGATAGCTGTTCAGGCTGAGTTGATGCAATTTCTCCGCCTCCCAGCTTTCTCCGTCTGACAACGGAGGTTCATCTGCCCCTGACTTGCCTCCTGAGTGCAGCTGCCCAGCTGCTTCCATGTGCACTACCGCGTTGTTGGTGACCCGATGCACTCCCAGCTGCTTATCTCCTAGACGCGTCGGACAAACTCTACGTAAGTGTCCTTTATGCCGACACCTACTGCAAATTAAACGCTTGTGTCTACAAACTTCAACCTGATGATCTTCCGCTCCGCAAGCCGAACAACATTTTCCGCATGCCTCGCCGGTGGTAGTTTTGAGCTCATGTCTCGAGATGCGTGCCTGCCCGCGCTGACCGCCCCGGCCCCGGCGCCCGCGCCCGGCCCACGTCACTGCATGCAGCGCACCCGCAGCTCCCACACTGCCGCCGTTAGCTCCGCTGTTGTTCTCGACTGTTTCCACGGCTGCCGCATCGCGTTCCGCCGCTTCCATTGCACATGCAATTTTAACAGCGTTGCTAAAAGGCAGGTCCTCCTCCGTGAACAGTCTTTGTCTGATATGCTCGTTCTTTAACCCGCAAACCATCTGGTCCCGTAAATTCTCTTCTAGTCTGGCCTTGAATTCGCAATGTTTTGAGAGCTTTTTTAATTCTGCTATGAATTCTAAAACAAATTCACCTTCATTTTGACGTCTTTGACGGAAGCGATATCTTTCTGCCATGAAAGATGGTTTTGGTTGTAAGTGATCTGTCATAGTTTTGACCACTGACAAATAAGTTTTTTCGCTCGGCTTTTCAGGGCTTGTTAAATTACTAAGCAATTCATATGCTTCGTCCCCCATTGCCGCTATCAACGTGGGTAACCATAACTCGTCCTTTATCTTGTTCACTTTGAAATACATTTCTAAGCGTTCTACGTACAAGGTGAAATTTCCGGACCTCACGTTAAACTCCACTAATTTACCAATCGACATGATGCAAAGCTCTCCACAACAATATTATGTATTGATCCTCGTCGCCACTGAGGTATTCAGAGAAACACGTTTATCCAGCTATGCGGTTTTTATTTGAAGACACCTGTCCATTCCTTAGACATCATAGATAAACCTAAACATAGACAATACATCACAACAATAAAGGAGCTTAAAACTTTAATTTATATAATATATTCATGAGATAAGAAACTATTATTTTAGAACTCACAAAATAAACGTGATATTTCACTAGATTTCATTGAGTGAAATCTATTTACCTACTGTGAAATTTATATAAGCACCTACGAACGCCGTGCAATCTCTATTAAGAAAAAAACTCAAGTAGATCTAATGACTCAATTAAACTTCATAATATTCCACTTTATAAAATGAAATTTTAACAAAGTATCATCAGAAAATGAAAACGTTTTAATTATTTGATAATAATTCTGAACCAACAAAAATAAAATGCTGCTGTGACAGCACCCGTCCCTCGCCCAACGTTCATTATATTAAGTAATTTTGGGAACCAATTCGTTCTATAATTCTCATGCCTAGTAATTCTTTCTAGCCATTTTGGCTTTTAAAACTGGTGGTCGGTTGAATATCAAATGTCGAGAAGAACGCTCTCTCTATTGGAAAAATAAATAACATTCATATTTATTTTCACTTTCACTCTATATACCATCCAATGCAAAAATGTCGTTAGTCGTGCTTTATTTAAAATGTTATATTACCCAATTGCCTGTATCAGTGTTATTGGAGAAGTATGCTAAACACGCTGTTAATTTGATAAATATATTTATTCTACACGTAACAATCTCAAAACTTAACACCAGTATCCTGAACAACTTTTATTTAACCTACTCTTCAGTTTAAGTAAAATAATAACAACTACTTGAGCCTAATTGCTTAAGACACTATTACTATCAGTTGGAATCATTTTGAAGCGAATTGCTCCATTCATTGCTCCATATGCTCAACAACGTAAATAACGCAATGGTTGTTGTTGAATTGTCAAAATGAAACCCATTGCTATTGATACTGTGTTACGCAATTAATCGATTGTTGGTCGTTTCTCGAAATTAAATCATTTCGTTTTTACGATGAATTGTGAGAAAAACTCATGCCAAGGAGGCTGATAGTCCCTTAAATATGAATACATACATGGACAAAATTAGGTGTGTGTAATAAATCACGGCTGTGACAAACCAGCATCATTACGATCGGGGAGCATATTGATCTTTCCAGAATGTTTTGAAAGGATTTTTTTAGGAAATTTAGAAAGGAAATATGTGATACCTTTCGGATATATTCCGTTTATATTCTTTCATTTTTATGTGTTCATAGTACTTATAGACAAGTAACACAACCGTTTGTAATCCGAATCGGGCCAAGCCTTGATTAAAATGGCGAAATAATTTGAAATGCCGCCTGTATTTCGGAAAAGCCAGATAAAGTCACTTTAACGTTTTTCATTTCAGTCACGCATTTTAAATGAAATTGCCATGACAGAATATAAAAACATATTATTTTTCCGGCGTAACTCGCCGCTCTTAAAACATACTATGTGGGCGTCTTGGGATGCTCAGAACGACACAATCAAATATGTATTTAAATAACGTTTGTATCACTTCACATAAGTAATTAATTAGGTACCTAAGTTAACACGAGCTCGCAATTTAATTTTTTAATTTCTTTTCGATATACTATTGGTAAAGTACATCAATATAAACTCCTTTATAGTTTTATATTTTTAATTTTTTGATATGAGAGTAGATAAAAAAATATATATTCAAGAGTTTACATTTAGGAAATGATTCGACGTGATTATGTAACAGTTACTTGCACGTCCTATTTTGGTTTGTCGCAGTTTTTGAATTTCAAGCTGTATTATATTAAAGGTGTTCAGGGCCACTACACACTAAGACAAAAAAAGAAATTAATATATAAACATATCTTTATTTCTTATGCATCTTTATTGCTTAACATTATCTTTAGTCTTCTGGCGGACATAGGCGCATGAGTGACATATATCACATCAATTTTAACAATTCTCTAATACCTTCACCAAATTTATCTCCTTAGGATCCGCTTTGGTCCGCTTTGGTGCCGCAGGTACACGGTGGTTGTGCATTTAATATATGTCGGTTAGAATAACTGAAAGTGCACTTTCATTCCGGGTCTGCGAATCTGAAGATTGGCGATGGCTGCGGTAAGTAGAGCAATGTCCAATTTGAATCTAGCCCTCTCTAGGCGGCACGCCTTGCACTTGTTCTTCCTGGGTTTGGACGCGCGCTTACTACGGTGGCGTTTAGCCGATGTGTCGGTAGCTCTGATGGCTTGCCGTGAGCTGGACGGAATGGGATCAGCAATAGTAGGCGCATTCGGTGTAGTCACGATGTCCTCTGTTTCCATCATGACTGATGCCTTATTGAAGGTCTCAGGAACAGTTTTGGCTGCTGTTCTTAATATTGGGTCGCCGCTCAAACCAATGGAACTCATGATCGATATTATGCTCCTGAGATCCGGCTCGAGAAATAATTTATGCGGTGGTGTAAATACGACAGGACACTTGTCAAAGTGATGATGAACGGTGGACCACGGTGGGGTAATTTAAAATACTATATTCCTCTGTCAAAGGTAAAGAGTATCTATTGAAGTCTACTCGATCTACTTTCTTGTACCAGATCTGAATAAGAACTGATTATATTTGAATAAGCAAGGCCCTTTTGTACCTATGCCCCAATGACATCAGTTTCTTAATAGGCCACATTAAGTAATTCCTTATTATTCCCGGATTTATAACAGATCATTAGCAATGTCTCTAATTTTCGTAACACATATGAAAGTGTTAGTTGATAATGTTGGTGATTAAGCTAATAATAACCTTTAGGTGATTAAGCTGCCACCTAATCGGCGTACACATTTTTGTCAAATGATTGCGACTAGCTGGGATCAGTTGTATTTGTCCGTTCGGTCCAAACGATCCCAACTAGTCACAATTATTTGACAAAAATGTGTTCGCCGATTAGGGGGCTGATTGTATTAAATCAACATGGATGACACAGATACCGTTTGCCCTTATTTAAAGTTTTTGTAATATTTTAATCTTCAAATTAAAATGTATTATTTTTTATTTATTTATTTATTTATTTATTATTACATAAATGTTAACGTCATATTTGTTTTTTACTGCATATACAAAATCATGATGGTATACCAATCTCTAGATATGAGAAGCCATTTTTTTATATTTATTTATTTATTCACACTTTTCTAGTCTTTCGACTGCATTAGCAAGCGTCTGGACTATGAATTTGCTGAAGTACGTTGCGACTACACCTGAAATAATATTCTTCGAACCGCATCTAGTGCAGCCAGCATCTCATTTGTCAAGTTCAACGAGACAGAAGCACTGCCGGTATATTTTGTAAAAATCTCAACGAGAATTCTTAGTTAAAGTAAGCTGTCAATAGTGTTAATACCTAGCGTTAGACGGAATGTTATTGTTGCATTGACAGGGGTAGGACTTAGTGCTGACCTACGAGTCTAACAAAAACATGGGGCTGCAGTGATCTAGATTTAATAAGAATCTCGACACCGACACTTCAAATGCAGAAAGTCAAGCAGAATGATCCATTTGTGTCTACAAACAACGATACAGTTGAATTTATCGAAGCCGCACAATGTACTTATTTTGTTTGTTTTTTAGGTTTCTATAGGGAAGGTTGGTTACATAAAAGGCTCTCATTAGGAACATCTTTAATTTATTTTATTTTAGACAATTCAAGACACTTCTATTCCGCAGAATGGACCGGAGTGAGGGATAATAACAAATAATTGATAAATAGTTCAGATAACTATCTTGAACCAGCAGTATCAGCACCTTAATTGGGTAGTTGGCTAAAAGAAACTAATTAGTCCGTCAGTCAGATTTCCAAAAAGTACTAGACACGTATTTTTTCTTTTTTCATATAAACAAAAAATGAAGACGACACAGTGCGTTGAAAACTCGTGTGACATCACTGCACGCTACACTTTTTAGCGAGGAGTGACCTCACCAGCAACCATTCCTAATCTTTGATGCCTTTTATATTTGTCAAATTTTATTGATTTGATAAAACAAAATACCTATACGTATCCAATATTCTATATTATTATTCTATAATCTGAATGACGGACTAAATAGATTATTTATTTTTTTTACTCATAAAACATAAGGGATGTTTTAAATACCTTTAAGCATCATCATAATTATTTAAAAAAAAATAGCTAATCCATACGTACTTTTATTTAAAAATATGTTTTATTCAACAATTTAGATACAAATAAGGCGCTGAATGTTGTACTATCAATATGAAAGCTAATGCCATTGTTAGTGTGGTGTGTGTAAATATCCCACTGATATATAAGTATTAGAGATGCAACGGATATCCGGTAACTATCCGGTATCCGGCCTATCCGGCCGTCCTAATACTATCCGGCCGAATACCGGATAGCTAATATTTGGCCGGATATCTATCCGGCCGAATAAATAGAACAAACTGGATAAATGAATCATATTTTTGAGTAATTACTTGCTTTATTTAGTTAGTATCACTTAAATATAATTGGTTTAAGTTTTATATTTTTAATCACACAATAGTAAATTAATGTAATACAAAAAAAAAGAATGAATTAGTACTCATACTGCATTAAGGGCAAATTATGTTGAATGAATACTAATTTTAATATATTTATTTTTTTTATATATATTATAAACTAGCGCTTGACCGCAATCCCGCCTGATGGTAAGCAGTGATGCGATCGTTCATGGCAAAGCGCTCTAGTATATTAAGAGCCTATTCACTTTAGCCTTGAAGACACTCAAATTGTAGTGTGACGGAAACACCGCTGCCGGAAAATTGTTCCAGTCCTTCAATGTACGCGGTATAAAAGAAGATTGTAGTGGTGTCAACAACGCAAGTGTGGAATGTCGCCGTATGACGGCTCGTCCGATGGTGGAACGGAGATGGGGGAATTAAATCATACAATTTCTCTGTATTGGGAGGTAGCAGGCGGTTGCGTTTCTCTTCGTAAATAAGGCCAGCTTCAGATAAAAGTCATTCGCTATACACACTGCTGCAAAGTGCAGAAAGGTAGATTTTAGCAAACTTTGTTAAATTTGAGTATTGTTTGGCGTTAGCTGCCCACCAAAAATAAGGGTCGCAATTGCGATCAATTAGCACTGACTTGAGATAAAAATTCAGCTCACAGGTTATCGCCGCCTACGCAAACGACTAAGTTTCGCCGGATATCCGGTGGCCGGATATCCGGCTATCCGGCCACATGGTCGGCCGGATATCCGGTATCCGGTATCCGGCCAAACTACTATCCGTTACATCTCTAATAAGTATAATAAGTAGTTACTTATGTTGATATGTAAGTAGGTGATATTTAGCACAACTTGTACTATCAACGTTTCGACATTTAAGTGGAATCTGAAGGACAAAGAAGGAGAATTTATCAACGGGGTAAATGAATGGTAAGAAGTTTTATCTAGGGGTCAGTATTTTCAAGTATCCAGTGTTAATTAGAAGAAATAATTTGTATAATTATCGCGGTAGATTCTTGTAGTTAACTTGTGTGGGCTTTGTGAAAAACATACCTTTAAACCTTTCTACGACTTTGTCCTTTTAGACTTATTGTACTTAGTAATTGTACCTAGTGTAGTGTTTTGTCATTTAAACTGACAACAATGTGGTTACTTGGTAGATTTACTTCAAGGGTTCACAGATGTGACAAAACATTCACTGTTTCAGTCTAAACTGTGTCATCACATAAATGAATTCAGAGGTAAATACATAATTAGCCCATAGATAACGTACCCACTGCTGTGACACAGACTTCTCTGTGACAAAGTGAAAGAGAAAGCCGCGGGCCTAGTTGTAAGTTCTGAATATGTATATGAAGGTTTTTCTCGGTGGTAGGCCACAACATCGGCCGCCGGCGTAGTTACCACCCACCAGACAAAGTCATGCCGCCAAGCGATTCGTCGTGTTCCGGCATGATATCTGGTGAAGCCGTTTGGAGGACGGGTCTGAGTAGTTGTGTTGCGATGTGTGCCGGGTACGATGCGCCAAATGTTGTCGTGTCGGGAGTTTGGTCGTGGAGGGTAGCGGGATCCGAAGCACGGTGCTCCGCTGGCCGACCGCAGGTAGTTGGGGGCCCAAGTAGTGTACCAGCCACATACGAAAGGCTGCCCCGCCAACTGCAAAAAATCCCAGGGTGGCCCCATCGTGCCGGTTGGCGACCGGACGAGAAGACCCGATGGCGATCCCTGGGGGGGTTCGGGCGTCCCCGTAGTCTCCAGATCAATCTCCCTCTGGCCTGGCATCGTTGGTCGCATTGTTGGGATTAACATTGCATCACCTCCCTCAACTGCCGTCTTACTTCCTATTCACTCATTTTTTTTTTAATGAAAAGGTCCAAAAAAAAAGTAGGTGTGCACAGTGGGCGTACGTCCTCTCATTTAAAGTGCACTTCTCTAATATTAGAGGTTTGTACTCCAATCTCATTGCAGTACATCACCACCTTGAGACTGAAAAGCCCCATCTACTTTTCTTGACGGAGACCCAGATCAGATGTCCGTCTGATGCGGCATACCTCAGCTACCCGGGATACGCATTGGAGCACCATTTCCTGCAGCGTGCCGGGGTCTGTGTGTATGTTCGCAATGACATTTGTTGCCGGCGCCTCCGTCACCTCGAAGACCCTCACTTCTCGTCCCTATGGCTGTTGGTAGACACTGGTGTGGAAAAAATTGTTTACACTTGTGTCTACCGATCGCACAGCGGTGATCAGGAGACAACTCGATTATTTGACCACCTCAGTGAGGCTGCTGACAATGCGCTGCACCGGCTCGGTCGCTCTGGGGGACTCAACGCCTGCCATCAGGACTGGCTTTTCCCGTACCTGAGGACCGACCACGCTGGGAGAGAAGCGCGAAACTTCGCGCTTTCAGTGGGCCTTTCCCAGCTGGTAGAGCAAGCGACTAGGGTGCCTGATGTAGTTGGTCATACTGCCAATTGTCTAAACCTTCTGCTGACCACTGATCCGGACAGGTGTGTTGTAACAGTTTCCTCACCGTTGGGAACTTCAGACCACTGTCTGGTGAAGTCTGTATCGTCCTTCTCCCCACCAGATCACGACTCTCGTGGTGAACGGCGAATATGGCGATACAGGTCAGCAGACTGGGATGAGATGCGCCATTTCTTTGCGTCTTATCCTTGGCAGCAGGTCTGCTTCTCTTCTAGCAATCCGTTGAGCTGTGCGGATGCTATAACCGATGTGGTGCGTCAAGCTATGGAATATTTTATCCCCTATAATGACGTGCCCGTCGGTGGCTCGGCTCGCCCATGGTTCAATGCCGATTGTGCCCAAGCCAAACAGCGTAAGCACACGGCATTTCTCACCTGCCAACCAATAATATAGGCGTATGGATATAACATGATACAACCAAAAACCTACAATAAAATATCGGGAAACACAAAAGTAAAGAACGATTTTAATAAATTAACGGTATGTACTAACAACAATGAATTTAATATCGATTCTATTGATTTTTGTCTTATCAGAGTCAAAGACAAATTTCTGTTTTCGCACCGTCTATGCAATAAATACTTTTCCACACCAATATCTGACACCAAAGAGTATAATAAAGGTACCGCTGTCGAGGACCACAGCGGGACACTGCGGGTTAGAGAGTAGTTATCAGATTTATTCTTTAGTAAGCCGACTAGACCTTTCCTTAGTATTATTTTTTCAACAGTAGCAACGCTCTTAATTACCGATAGCGTGTCGCTGGGTTGCTGATTATCGAGTGTCGAGGAAACCCAGGATAGTAAAGTCTATCTAATGATTTTTCTTTAATGTATCAGTTTGTCAGAAAACTGTGTAAGATATAAGATAATGCAAAAAAAAAAACTCATTCATGCGAACTGCCGTCATAGTAGAGCTTTAAAGTGAAGGTTGTCAACTGAACCTCTTCCTTGCCTTTACACTAAAGTATCCATGAAAGATACATTAGGCAATAGAATTATTTTATCTTTTTGACGCTCCCCAGCAATGTATATAGGTCGGCTCCAGACGACGGCAATTGTCCACTAATTTGCGAAACTCATATTTCTCGACAAGCCGACACAGAGGCAAAATACGCGAGATATAACCATAATATATTTTTCAGCAATATATTATAATGCGAGAGAAACGTAATATTTGTGTGTCTGTGTCTATATAATGAGCATCAAGCCATAACTTACAAAGCTCTGACTTAATATCAATGTTTTAGGCACATAAGTACGTACATATATAGTTTCAATAAAGGAGCTTAAAGCTTTAATTTATATAATATATTCATGAGATAAGAAACTATTATTTTAGAAGTCACAAAATAAACGTGATATTTCACTAGATTTCATTGAGTGAAATCTATTTACCTACTGTGAAATTTATATAAGCACCTACGAACGCCGTGCAATCTCTATTAAGAAAAAAACTCAAGTAGATCTAATGACTCAATTAAACTTCATAATATTCCACTTTATAAAATGAAATTTTAACAAAGTATCATCAGAAAATGAAAACGTTTTAATTATTTGATAATAATTCTGAACCAACACAAATAAAATGCTGCTGTGACAGCACCCGTCCCTCGCCCGACGTTCATTATATTAAGTAATTTTGGGAACCAATTCGTTCTATAATTCTCATGCCTAGTAATTCTTTCTAGCCATTTTGGCTTTTAAAACTGGTGGTCGGTTGAATATCAAATGTCGAGAAGAACGCTCTCTCTATTGGAAAAATAAATAACATTCATATTTATTTTCACTTTCACTCTACATACCATCCAATGCAAAAATGTCGTTAGTCGTGCTTTATTTAAAATGTTATATTACCCAATTGCCTGTATCAGTGTTATTGGAGAAGTATGCTAAACACGCTGTTAATTTGATAAATATATTTATTCTACACGTAACAATCTCAAAACTTAACACCAGTATCCTGAACAACTTTTATTTAACCTACTCTTCAGTTTAAGTAAAATAATAACAACTACTTGAGCCTAATTGCTTAAGACACTATTACTATCAGTTGGAATCATTTTGAAGCGAATTGCTAGTTCATTGCTCCATATGCTCAACAACGTTTTTTAAGTACACAGCACAACAAATCTGTGTTCCGCTATATATCCTGTTCAATAAATGTTTAAATGAGGGGGTATTTCCATGCATGTGGAAAAGGGCGTTTGTTACTCCAATCTATAAAAGTGGTGATAAAGCCAACGTGGAAAATTATCGCCCTATTTCAATTCTATCCACACTGTCGAAGCTTTTCGAGGGATTGGTGCACAGCAATTTGTTTCCACACCTTACACATCACATTATTCCCGAACAGCACGGCTTTGTTCAGTCGCGATCTACCACCACTAACTTAATGATTTTTACAAACTTTTTATTCCATAATATGGACAAAGGCACGCAGGTTGATGCTGTCTATACTGATTTTCAGAAGGCTTTTGATAAGGTGGATCATAAATTGCTTTTAGACAAGATTGCCTTCAACGGCATTAGGGGAAATCTGCTCAGATGGTTTGTATCGTACATTTTCCACAGAACACAAAAAGTTGTCATCAATGGACACGAGTCTGAATACGCAATTGTAGAATCCGGTGTGCCCCAGGGTTCGGTCTTGGGTCCTTTATTGTTTATCCTGTTCATTAACGACATAAAGTCCTGTATAGTTAACTCTAAATTCCTTATGTACGCTGATGACATCAAATTTTTAAATCCTGCACAAGTATGCAGGACTGTGTTCTATTACAAGATGATCTATGCAGACTTTCACAATATTGTCTTAGATATAAACTTCACCTCAGTTTGCCTAAATGTCATTATATTTCTTTTACCATAAACAAAACAAGTATAATTTTTCCCTACACGCTGGGTGACATAAATTTAAACAGAACCGATTGCACGCGTGATCTTGGAGTACTTCTTGATAGTAAGTTACATTTTGACATCCATATTGACAATATAATTAATAGAGCCTTTCAAATGTATGGTTTTGTAATGCGATCTTGTAAAGAATTCAAAAAGACTCCCACTTTCCTCTTTCTATATAAACGTTAGTCCGTTCTCAGTTAGAATACGCGGTGCCCATTTGGAGCCCATTTTACGGAAAGTATAAGCACAGACTAGAAATGGTACAGAAAAAATTTCTTCGCACCACACATTATAAGTGTTACCACACTAGGATTTCCTATGCGGATCTGATAAAACGGTACAAAATGTTAAGCTTGGAGCACAGGCGTACACTGCATATGGTTGTGATGCTGTTTGGCATATGCAACAACAGGTTTGATTGTTTGGAGCTTGCAAATGAAATAGGTTATGTGGTACCTAGAATTGCAAGTAGGCGTGAAGTACGAGCAACCCGCTTGTTCTACACAGAGCAATGTAGAACAAATGCTGGGGAGAGGGCTCCTCTTCGCCGATTATTGGAAATTTACAATTCCTATTTTGCAAATCTGGATATTTTCGCTCTTAACCAGAGCGAGTTCAGAAAAAAGGTTATTGATTTACTTTCTGGTAATCCTTAACTCTTACTGTTTCTTGCTGATGTTTGGTTTGGTGTGACGTGATTGTGCCCATGGACCATATCTGGACGGGGCTGTCTTGAATTTGTTTGTGTGATTTTTAGGGTTTAGCTTTAGTTTTATCATTCGTTACTTTCTCACTGTCTCCTTCTGTATACGTCCGTTTCCTTATGTCTTGTACAAACAATGTGATTCCGTGGACATTGGTGTGGGTTATATGTTTGTTTACTGTATTGTACATTATCTAGATTGTTAATATTGTAAAATGTAACTGTTTTTTGTCCCTAATAAATAAAAATAAAATAAATAAAAAACGTAAATAACGCAATGGTTGTTGTTGAATTGTCAAAATGAAACCCATTGCTATAGATACTGTGTTACGCAAATAATCGATCGTTAAATATGTTGACGTACGTGTTGCCGTCGTGATTTTTTTTTATTATTATTATTATTCCTTTATTTCCTTATATACACTTATAAATTACATTTTTAAATATTTCTACATAAAATATATGTATAAAAAACATTTAAAAATATAAAAAATAGGAATTATTATTATTATTACTTGCGCGTCCTATTTTCATTTGTCGCAGTTTTTTAATTTCAACCTGTATTATATTAAAGGAGTTTAGGGCTGCTGGGCAAAGGCCCAGCAGTGGGACACTACAGGCTAAGAGGAAAAAAAATATTTTAAATAAATAAATGTATCTTTATTTCTTATGCATCTTTATTGCTTAACATTATCTTTAGTCTTCGGGCGGACATGGGCGCATGAGTGACATCTCAAATCAAGTTTAACAATTCTCTAATACCTTCACCAAATTTATCTCCTTAGGATCCGCTTTGGTCCGCTTTGGTGCCGCAGGTACACGGTGGTAGTGCATTTAATATATGTCGGTTAGGATAACTGAAAGTGCACTTTCATTCCGGGTCTGCGAATCTGAAGATTGGCGATGGCTGCGGTAAGTAGAGCAATGTCCAATTTGAATCTAGCCCTCTCTAGGCGGCACGCCTTGCACTTGTTCTTCCTGGGTTTGGACGCGCGCTTACTACGGTGGCGTTTAGCCGATGTGTCGGTAGCTCTGATGGCTTGCCATGAGCAAGACGGAACGGGATCAGCAAAAGTAGGCGCGTTCGGTGTAGTCACGGTGTCCTCTGTTTCCATCATGACTGGTGCCTTATTGAAGGTCTCAGGAACAGTTTTGGCTGCTGTTGTTAACATTGGGTCGCCGCTCAAACCAATGGATCGCGTGATCGGTATCATGCTCCTGAGATCCGGCTCGAGAAACAATTTATACGATGGTGTAAATACGACAGGACACTTGTCAAAGTGATGATGGACGGTGGACCACGTTGGGGTACCTAAATTAAAATACTATATTCCTCTGTCAAAGGTAAAGAGTATCTATTGAAGTCTACTCGATCTACTGTCTTGTACCAGATCTGAATAGGAACTGATTATATTTGAATAAGCAAGGCCCTTTTGTATGCCCCAGTACCGTCAGTTTCTTAATTGTCCACATTAAGTAATTCCTCTAAAAGCAATTTATTTCCGGATTTGTAACAGACCATTAGTAATTTCTCTAATTTTCGTAACACATATGAAAGTGTTAGTTGATAATGTTGGTGATTAAGCTAATAAGAACCTTTAGGTGATTAAGCTGATTATATTAAATCAACATGGATAACAAAGAGCCCGTTTGCCCTTATTGAAAGCTTTTGTGATATTTTAATCTTCAAATTATAATTTATTATTTTTTATTTATTTATTACATAAATGTTAACGTTATATTTGTTTTTACTACATATACAAAATCACGATTTTGTAAAAATCTCAAAGAGAAAACTTAGTTACAGTAAGCTGTCAATAGTGTTAATACCTAGCGTTAGATGGAATGTTGTTGATGCATTGGCAGGGGTAGGACTTAGTGCCGACCTACGAGTCTAACAAGAACATGGGGCTGCAGTGATCTAGATAAGAAGCTTCAAATGCAGAAAGTCAAGCAGAATGTTCCATTTGTGTCTACAAACAACGATACAGTTGAATTTATCGAAGCCGCACAATGCACTTACTTTGTTTGTTTTTTTAGGTTTCTATAGGAAATGTTAGTTAGATAAAAGGCTCTCATCAGGAACATCTTTAGTTTGTTTTTATTTTATGACAATTCAAGACACTTCTATTCCGCAGATTGGACTGCAGTGAGGGAAATAATAGATAAATAGTTCAGTTAACTAAATTGAACCAGCAGTTTGTACTGTTGGTTCAACTTAGTTAACTGAACTATTCAGGTTCAACTACCCTATTAAGGTGCTGGTGCACCTTAATAGGGTAGTTGCCTAAAAAAAACTAATTAGTCCATCAGTCAGATTTCCAAAAAATACTAGACTATTTTTTGGTTTTTCATATAAACAAAAAATTAAGACGACACAGTGCGTTGAAAACTCGTACGACATCACTGCACACTTTTTAGCGAGGAGTGACGTCACCAGCCACCACTCCTGATCTTTGATGCCTTTTATATTTGTCAATTTTTATTGATTTGATAAAATAAAATATACGTATGTAATATTTTACTATAATCTGAATGATAGACTAAATAGATTCAATTTTTTACCCAGGAAGCACCCCTATTGCGAAATACCTTTAAGCACCATCCGTATTATAAAAAAAATTATATAATCCATAGGTTCCTTCATTTAAAAAATGTTTTATTCAACAATACAAATAACGCACTGAATGTTGTACTATCAAAATGAAAGCTAATGCCATTGTTAGTGTGGTGTGTGTAAATCTCCCACTGATATATAAGTATAATAAGTAGGTACAGCGTTTTTCATTAAGAGGGCTCGAACATTGAAATGAAATAAAACAATCTGTTTAAGTGATATTACCACAATTTTTATTACATTTTAAAGAATATTCAATGACATTAGGTATGTGTGGAAAATAATATCAGCCAAATGGCCACCGCGACTCCGCTGTAGATGGTGTATTCTGGGGGACCAATTTTGAAGGACGTCTTCGCATAAATGGGGCTCAATTTCACGAAGAACGCGAGTTATGTTGGCCTTTAGGGGAGCAATTGTTATCTGCATACACTAGAGATTTCACGTAGCACCACAGAAAATAATCGAGCGGTGTTAAGGCACACGATCTCGGGGGCCAGTTGATGTCGCCACCACGCGAGATGACGAAGTCCTCGAACTTCTCTATCAATAAATTTAATGTTTCCCGTGCTGTATGGCAAGTGGCGCTGTCCTGTTGGAACCACATGCCATACCATCCATACCACCTACCCTAGGCTACAAAAAATTGTTATCATCCTCCGATATCGGTCGCCATCGCAACGCACGGAACGTTAGGCGAATAGAGCACTGATTTTGATAATAAATTTTAATGATTTCTGCGCGTTGTTGAAACGTGTAGCGTTCCATGGTGAAATAAATAAATAAATAAATAAATATATGTATACGGACAAATCACACAGATTGAGCTAGCCCCAAAGTAAGTTCGAGACTTGTGTTATGGGATACTAACTCAACGATACCTACTATATTTTATAATAGATACATATATAGATAAACATCCAAGACCCAGGTCAATCAGGAAAAGATCGTTTCCCATCATGACCTGGCCGGGGATCGAACCCGGGGCCTCCACGTCGCAGTCAGGCGTGGTGAACTCTGCGCCACAGCTATCACATTACCAAGATGACCGCTATGCGCTGTCAAAGTTCGAGCGTCCCTATTGAAAAACCCTTTAGTTAATTATGTTAATATGTAAGTATGTAGGTGATATGTAGCACAACTTGTACTATCAACATTTCGACATTTAGGTGGAATCTGAAGGACAAAGAAGGTGAGTTTATCAACGCGGTAAATAAATGGTAAGAAGTTTTATCTCGGGGTCAGTATTTTCAAGTCATAATTTCAGCCGAAATACGTCCACTGCTGGACATAGGCCTCCCCCAAGGTTCTCCACGATGACCGGTCCTGCGCCTCCCGCATCCTGCGGTTTCTCGCGACCTTCACCAGGTCGTCGGTCCACCTTGTCGGGGGCCTACCCACGCTACGTCTTCCGGTGCGTGGTCGCCATTTGAGAATCCGTCGGCCCCATCGGGCATCGGTCCTTTGATTTATTTTCAAGTATCCAGTGTTAATTAGAAGAAATAATTTGTATATCACTTATGGATTTAACTCGTTCATAATGAAACTACTTGGACACCTATTAAAGAACAAAGCTATCTTTAATTACGAGTCAGGGTAGTTATTGAAACGAAAACCACAACTATATTAGATTTTTGTAGTTAACTTGAGTGAGCTTTGTGGAATACTCATTTTACAAAAATATACCTTTAAACCTTTCGACGACTTTGTCCTTTTAGACTTATTGTAGCAATTGTACCTTGTGTAGTGTCATTTAAATTGACAACAATGTGATTTCTAGGTAGATTTACTTCAAGGGTCCACAGATGTAACAAAACATTCACTATTTCAGCCTAAACTGTGTCATCATATAAATGAATTCAGAGGTAAATACATAATCAGCCTATAGATAACGTACCCACCGCTGTGACACAGACTTCTATGTGAGAAAGTGATATACGGTTTAAGGAGCAAATCGAATAATAATAATAACTTAGAATATTCCAAAGATATTAGCCAGCAGAAGTATGTAGTTAAGTAGTTGTTGTGAACATCATGTGGTAATAATGTAAATTTAAACAAAAAATTAAGTTCTCCACTTGACACTACAACACACTGGACGCGTACGCATCTGCATCACTGAAATATGGAGTATCCTATGGGGAAATAATACAGACGCATGGATATAACATTATGCAACCAAAAACTACTTGCTTAATAAACGATTTCGTTTCATTTCATTTCATTACATTACATACTTATGTGCCTAATACATTTATATTAAGTCAGAGCTTTATAAGTTATGGCTTGATGCTCATTATATTGACACAGACACTCAAATATTACGTTTCTCTCGCATTATAATATAATGCTGAAAGAGATATTATGATGATATCTCGCGTGTTTTGCCTCTGTGTCGCCTTGTCGAGAAATATGAGTTTCGCAAATTAGTGGACAATTGCCGTCGTCTGGAGCCGACCTATATACATTGCTAAGGAGCGTCAAAAAAGATAAAATAATTCTATCGCCTGATGTATTTTTCATGGATACTTCAGTGTAAAGGCAAGGAAGATGTTCGGTTGACAACCTTCACTTCAGCTCTACTATGACGGCAGTTCGAATGAATGAGTTTTTTTTTTTTGTGTTGACTTATATGTTTTGACAAACTGATACATAAAAGAAAAATCATTAGATAGAATTAACTATCCTGGGTTTTCTCGACACTCGATAATCAGCAACCCAGCGACACGCTATCTGTAATTAAGAGCGTTGCTACTGTTGAAAAAATAATATTAAGGAAATGTCTAGTCGGCTTACTAAAGAATAAATCTGATAACTACTCTAGCTCACATAAGAGGCTGTCGTCCTCGACAGTGGTCTGGAAAGGTATTTATTGCGTAGAGTTAGACAGTGCGAAAACAGAAATTTGTCTTTTACTCTGAAAACACGAAAATCAATAGATCCGATTTGAAACTCATTGTTGTTAGTACATACTGTTAATTTATTAACATCGTTCATTACTAATGTGTTCCCCGATATTTTATTGTTAGGTTTTTGGTTGTATAATGTTATATCCATACGCCCGTATTATTTCCCCATAGGATACTCCATATTTCAGTGATGCAGATGCGTACGCGTCCAGTGTGTTGTAGTGTCAAGTAGAGAAATTATTTTTATGTTTAAATTTACATTATTATCACATGATGTTCACAACAACTACCTAACTACTACTTGTTCTGGTTAATTTCTATTTCAGAGTTTGTATTAAATAAATCCCAGTGGGTTTTTACGACATTGTATTTTCTCCCGATCTGGGTAAAGTTACCCACTCATAATAATGAACTGGCAACAAACATATAAGTGGAACCGACAAATTTGTTACTTGCAAACTTTTATACTCTTGAGAATTGCATTGGTAAGGGAATCTTATTGTCAAACCCTTTACTGTATCAGGTGTGGATACGTGAAATAAAAACATGGATCACATCACGCCTCAGCACCGTGAAAGTTTATTTCGAGTTAAAATGAAAAAGCAGTAGATACTTCGCTTTTCATCAACTTAAAGGATTCGAACATCCTCACTCATCTTCTTTTCAGTCATTTTGTTCAATGCTGGATGTAGGCATTTGGCAAGCGCTACCACAGGAACAGTTTCTTTGCTTTCCGCATCGTATTCCTGCGGATATCATAAGGTCATTGGCCCACCTACTGGGTGGGCATCTAACGTGACGTCTTTGGAATATTATTATTATTACTCGATTTGCTCCCTAAACCGTAATCCATTGCCCCTACCCGTGTACTTGTAAACGAGCACATACATAGTGCCGACGAGGAGAGAGAACTTAGGTCTACGTTACTTATAAACATTCCCCTCAGATATCGTATGACTTGTTAACATGAAACTTGGCTACGTAGAGTAGCCAAGTTTCATGTTAACCGCGGCTTTCTCTTTCACTTTCTCACAGAGAAGTCTGTGTCACAGCGGTGGGTATGTTATCTATAGGCTGATTATGTATTTACCTCTGAATTCATTTATGTGATGACACAGTTTAGACTGAAACAGTGAATGTTTTGTCACATCTGCGGACTCTTGAAGTAAATCTACCAAGTAACCACATTGTTGTCAATTTAAATGATAAAACACTACACTAGGTACAATTACTACAATAAGGCTAAAAGGACAGAGTCGTCGAAAGGTTTAAAGGTATGTTTTTGTAAAATGTGCATTTCACAAAGCTCACTCAAGTTAACTACAAGAATCTACCGCGATAATTATACAAATTATTTCTTCTAATAAACACTGGATACTTGAAAATACTGACCCCTAGATAAAACTTCTTACCATTCATTTACCCCGTTGATAAATTCTCCTTCTTTGTCCTTCAGATTCCACTTAAATCTCGAAACGTTGATTGTACAAGTTTGTGCTAAATATCACCTACTTACATATCAACATAATTAACTACTTATTATACTTATATATCAGTGGGACATTTACACACACCACACTAACAATGGCATTAGCTTTTATTTTGATAGTACAACATTCAGTGCGTTATTTGTATTGTTGAATGAAACAATTTTTTAAATAAAGGAAACTTGGATTAGCTATTTTTTTTAAATAATTCTGATGGTGCTTAAAAGTATTTCGCAATAGGAATGTTTTCTGGATAAAAAAAGGATTCTATTTAGTATTTTTTGGAAATCTGACAGACGGACTAATTAGGTTTTTTTAGTCAACTACCCTATTAAGGTGCTGGTACTACTGGTTCAAGTTAGTTAACTGAACTAATTATCAATTATTTGTTATTATCCCTCACTCCGGTCCATTCTACGGAATAGAAGGGTCATGAATTGTCATAAAATAAAATAAATTAAAGATGTTCCTGATGAGAGCCTTTTATGTAACTAACCTTCCCTATAGAAACCTAAAAATCAAACAAAGTAAGTGCATTTTGCGACTTCGATACATTCAACTGTATCGTTGTTTGTAGACACAAATGGAAAATTCTGCTTGACTTTCTGCATTTGAAGTGTCGGTGTTGAGCTTCTTATTAAATCTAGATCACTGCAGCCCCATGTTCTTGTTAGACTAGGTCAGCACTAAGTCCTACCCCTGCCAATGCAACAACAACATTCCATCTAACGCTAAGTATTAAAACTATTGACAGCTTACTTTAACTAAGTTTTCTCGTTGAGGTTTTACAAAATCGATCGGCAGTGCTTCTGTCTCGTTGAACTTGACAAATGAGATGCTGGCTGCACTAGATGCGTTTCGAAGGATATTATTTCAGCTGGAGACTCAACGTACTTCAGCAATATCATAGTCCAGACACTTACTGATGCAGTCGAAAAACTAGAAAAGTTTGAATAAATAAATAAATATTTAAAAAAATTGCCTTCTCATACCCAGATATTGGTATACCATCATGATTTTGTTTTATTTATTTATTTATGTAATAAATAAATAAATAATAAATTTTAATTTGAAGATATCAAGGCCGCCGGGAACTGGGGGCCATCGATTCGTTGGTCATTTTCGTCGCCCGTACCCCAATGTTTGAAGACTAAAATCTTCAACCAGTGCGTCCTACCCGTCATGACTTACGGAGCTGAGACGTGGACACTAATGGTCAGACTAGTCCTTAAGTTTAAAGCCGCTCAGCGAGCAGTGGAGCGGGCTATGTTGGGCGTCTCTCTGAAGGACCGCATCAGAAATGAGGTGATCCGACAGAGGACCAGAGTTACCGACATAGCTCTGAGGATTAGCAAGCTGAAGTGGCAATGGGCTGTCCACATATGCCGCAGGACCGACAACCGTTGGGGTAAACGAGTCCTCGAGTGGAGACCGCGTCTTGGCAAACGTAGTGTAGGACGCCCTTGGGCGAGATGGAGCGACGACATCAAAAAGGTGGCTGGTAATGCCTGGCGGAGAACTGCTTAGGATCGAGATTGTTGACGTGCCATGGAGGAGGCCTATGTCCAGCAGTGGACGAGTAGAGGCTGATTATGATGATGATGAATTTGAAGATTAAAATATTACAAAAGCTTTTAATAAGGGCAAACTGTCTCTGTGTCATCCATGTTGATTTAATACAATCAGCTTAATAACCTAAAGGTTATCATTAGCTTAATCACCAACATTATCAACTAACCCTTTCATGTGTGTTAAAAAAATTAGAGAAATTACTAATGATCTGTTACAAATCCGGGAATAACAAGGAATTACTTAATGTGGCCTATTAACAAACTGACGTCACTGGGGCATATAAAAGGGCCTTGCTTATTCAAATATAATCAGTTCCTATTCAGATCTGGTACAAGACAGTAGATCGAGTAGATTTCAATAGATACTCTTTACCTTTAACAGAGGAATATAGTATTTTAATTTAGGTATCCCACTGTGTTTGACAAGTGTCCCGTCGTATTTACACCATCTCAGCCGGATCTCAGGAGCATGAAAACGATCATGCGTTCCATTGGTTTGAACGGCGACCCAATGTTAACAACAGCAGCCAAAACTGTTCCTGAGACCTTCAATAAGGCATCAGTCATTATGGAAACAGAGGACACCGTGACTACACCGAACGCGCATACTGTTACTGATCCCGTTCCGTCTAGCTCACGGCAAGCCATCAGAGCTACCGACACATCGGCTAAACGACACCATAGTAAGCGCGCGTCCAAACCCAGGAACAAGTGCAAGGCGTGCCGCCTAGCGAAGGCTAGATTCAAATTGGACATTGCTCTACTCACCGTAGCCACCGCCAATCTTCAGCTTCGCAGACCCGGATTGAAAGTGCACTTTCAGTTATCCTAACCGACATATATTATATGCACCACCACCGTGCACCTGCGGAACCAAAGCGGACCAAAGCGGATGCTAAGGAGATAAATTTGGTGAAGGTATTAGAGAATTGTTAAAATTGATGTGAGATGTCACTCATGCGTCTATGTCCGCCCGAAGACTAAAGATAATGTTAAGCAATAAAGATGCATAAGAAATAAAGATATATTTATTTATTTAATTTTTTTTTGTCTTAGCCTGTAGTGTCCCACTGCTGGGCCTTTGCCCAGCAGCCCTAAACTCAATATAATACAGGTTGAAATTTAAAACTGCGACAAATCAAAATAGGACCCGCAAGTAACTGTTACATAATCACGTCGAATCATTTCCTAAATGTAAACTCTTGAAAACATTTTTTTTTTCAGTATTGTCATTCTAAAATTGAAGTATCATTTTTGTCGCGCGCTTAGTAAGTATTCCATTCATCGCAGAGCTCACAACACAAAGCAAGCTAGTTGGTGACGCGTTGAACAGGCCGTATTTACCAAACTGACCGATCTACGAAAAAAGAGCGCGTGACGACGACATTGCAAATCGCTTGCCTGTGAGCACACTTAAAAACTTTAATTTGAGCCGTCATTGTACCTGATGCTGCTAGGTTGCAACATTTCACTTCGCCTGAGTATGCACGGGCAGATTTTTACAGGATAGATCGGCAAGTGTAGAAGCCATTAAAATAGACTCAATAATGAAATTCGTGAAGAGTTCAAAGAAGACGGTGGAAAAAAAAGATATTCCAAGACATGCGGTTTCCTCACAATGTTTTCCTTCACCGTTTTGAGAGCAGCGATGATGAAATAATTTACACAATGAAAATCGCCCCTCAATTGTGTTTTTTTATGTTCTAGTTCTTGATGCGAGCTCGTGTTAACTTAGGTACCTAATTAATTACTTATCTTAAGTGATACAAATGTTATTTAAATACATATTTGTTAATGTCGTTCTGAGCATCCCAAGAGGCCCACACAGTATGTTTTAAGAGCGGCGAGTTACGCCGGAAAAATAATATGTTTTTATATTCTGTCATGGTAATTTCATTTAAAATGCGTGACTGAAATGAAAAACGTTAAAGTGACTTTATCTGGCTTTTCCGAAATACAGGCGGCATTTCAAATTATTTCGCCATTTTAATCAAAGCTTGGCCCGATTCGGATTACAAACGGTTGTGTTACTTGTCTAAAAGTACTATGAACACTTAAAAATGAAAGAATATAAACGGAATATATCCGGAAGGTATTATACAGTATGTTACGAAAACCCTGTCCGACCCACAAGGATAATAAGGGTTAGGTAAACAAATGACCAAATAAAATATAAAATTTTGCATAATCATCATAGTAACAATACTAATGAATTTTGAAATAATCTTTTTTACCCTGTAACTTCCCCAAAATTCGGGAAATTTAAAAAAGTGTAAACACCATTTTAGACCTTATAATTGTCGGCTTTCTTTTGATTATTTTTTTAGGTTCTTTAGCGGCGTCAGTGTGTCTAGCCGCCGACGGCGGCAAAGGAATAATTAGAGCTGTGCTAGTTTATGCGTAATAACGTTTTGTTTTTGTAGCTATTATTCGAAACTGTACCTGGCCGAATGATTTGTTGTAAAAACACAGATTACCTAATGGTAAAAGTACTTTTTTTGATTATCGATTAATTACTCATAACAATATTGTAACACAAGTACCTATTATTAGTAAATAGAAACTAGAAAGGTCTTATGAAATACGATTTTAGGAGAATATTATAAACAATGTAAAGCATTTAAGTTCACCTGATTTAAGTTATGTGAAAGTTCTAAAATCTAAAGAATGCCATGCGATGTTGAATCGATGCGTGAAATTCTGAAATACAAAATTGATACCAAAAATCGATACGAGAAATATTTTGAATACTTTCACACCTCTAGTCAAAGGGCACCGCCGTGCAGTTAGAGTACCTATTTTTATGAAATAAAAATCATTTTTATTTTAAAGTTATTAGTTTTGCGTAGACATGGCGTCCGTGTAGACGTATCGTTTATTGTGTGATCACAAGTTTTCTAACGTAATGTAACCTGCTGATGGAAGGTACCTAGTGAAACTGCAATTGTGTTGTGTTGTGATCAGGTGTTGAACGATTCGGATGTGACTACTTCTTGGTCAATGTGGTTCCAGCATGACGGTGCCCCACCATATTTTTGCCGACCTGTACGTGAGTACCTCCACTATCAGTTCGGCGAGCAGTGGATTGGTAGGAGTGGACTTACGTTGTGAAACACCGTGCTAATCTCGTGGGACGGTGTCAGGCCGGTATCGTTCTTAGTGAACGAAATATGGAACAACATCTCCGCCACAGCCATTGTGCTCATCGAATGAAATTCGAAGATACATTCGGAGGGTCAGACGACCTTTCTACTTAAAAAAAAGTTCTTTTCACGAGCTGCCTAAGTAGGTATCATTGTTTCTTTCTAGAGTCGATAAACGTGGTTAGACTACCAATACCTACATGCATGAGGTCAACTGAGGTCATGACCTGTGCCTGTGTTGCCATGAAATTACCTATTTATTTTATTTAAGTTATTTATTTTTAAGGGGGTATTTTTTTTTTTAGTTTAGCCAGGTTATGTACGCATTAGTAGAATCAGCTAACGATACCTAACAACACCTTCACGGGTCGGACAGGGTTTTTGTAACATACTGTATATTTCCTTACGAAATTGAAAAATCCTTTCAAAATATTCTGGAACGATCAATATGCTCCCCGATCATAATGATGCTGGTTTGTCACAGCCGTGATTTAATACACACACCTAATTTTGTCGTACTCATATTTAAGGGACTATCAACCCCCTTGGCATGAGTAATTAATTCATCGTAAAATCGAAATGATTTCATTTCGATCAATTTTATCGACTTTTAATATGTATTTTCTAGTGGTGTGTGTAAATAGCCTACTGATATATAAATATTTTAAGTTGGTGATATTTAGCTCAACTTTTACTAACAACATTTCGATGTTTAGCTGGAATCTGAAAGACGAAGGAAGAGAATTTATCAACGAGGTAAATAAATTATAAGAAGTTTTATCTCGGAGCCAATATTTTCTAGTTTCCAGTGTAAATTAAAACCACCGCTGTGACACAGACTTCTCTGTGAGAAAGTGAAAAAGAAAGCCGCGGGCCTAGTTGTAAGTTCTGAATATGTATATGAAGGTTATTAACAAATATACCTATTCTACGTAGCCAAGTTTCATGTTAACAAGTCATACGATATCTGAGGGGAATGTTTGTGAGTAACGTACACCTAAGTTCAGTGAGTTTGTAAAATTAATCAGATAATGTATTCCCTCGTCGGCACTATGTATGTGCTCGTTTACAAGTACACAGGTAGGGGCAATGAATTACGGTTTAGCGAGCAAATCGAGTAATAATAATAACTTGGAATATTCCAAAGACGCCACGTTAGATGGTCATGGATGGTCACGTAAGTAGGTGGGCCAATGACCTTGTGATATCCGCAGGAATACTATGCCGAAAGCAAAGAAACTGTTCCTGTGGCAGCGCTTGGAAAATGCCTACATCCAGCGTTGAACAAAATGACTGAAATGAAGATGAGTGAGGATATTCCAATCCTTTAAGTTGATTAAAAGTGAAGTATCTACTGCTTAAAACTTAAACGTAAACGTACGTAAACTTTCACGGTGCTGAGGCGTGATGTGATCGGGATAAAATACAATCTCGTAAAAACTCACTGGGACTTATGAGGTGATTTAATACAAACTCTGAAATAGAAATTAGCCAGAACAAACAGTAGTTAGGTAGTTGTTATGAACATCATGTGATAATAATGTAAATTTAAACAAAAAATTAAGTTCTATACTTGACACTACAACACACTGGACGCGTACGCATCTGCATCACTGAAATATGTAGGATCCTATGGGGAAAAAATACAGGTGTATGGATATATCTAATATTATCCAACCAAAAAATTAACAATAAAATATCGGGTAACACAATAGTAATGAACGATGTAAATAAATTAACAGTATGTACAAACAACAATGAGTTTCAAATCGGTTCTATTGATTTTCGTGTTATCAGAGTCAAAGACAAATTTCTGTTTTCGCATTGTCTGCGCAATAAATACCTTTCCAGACTATTATCTATCACCAAAGACTATAATAAAGCTACCGCTGTCGAGGACCACTAATTTTTCTTTATTGTATCAGTTTGTCAAAAAACCATGTAATATATAAGTCAATGCAAAAAAAACTCATTCATTCGAACTCTCGTCATAGTAGAGCTTCAAAATGAAGGTTGTCAACCGAACCTCTTCCTTGCCTTTACACTGAAGTATCCATGAAAGATACATTAGGCGATAGAATTATTTTATCTTTTTTGACGTTCCTTAGCAATGTATATATATATATATATATATAGGTATATATATAGGTTGGCTCCAGATGACGGCAATTGTCCACTAATGTACGAAACTCATATTTCTCGACAAGGCGACACAGAGGCAAAACACGCGAGATATCGTCATAATATCTCTTTCAGCAATGTATTATAATGCAAGAGAAACGTAATATTTGAGTGTCTGTGTCAATATAATGAGCATCAAGCCATAAATTATAAAGCTCTGACTTAATTAATGTTAATGTTTTAGGCACATAAGTACGTACAGTCTTGGTTTCAATAAAGGTCAATAAAGCTTAAAGCTCAAACTTATATGATGTACTCATGAGATAAGAAACAATTTTTTTTTAGTAGTCATAAAATAAATTTGATATTTCACTGACTGAAATCTATTTACTGTGAAATTTCTGAAAAAAAAACTCAAGTAGATCTATAGCGCTCTACACACCAAAGACGCGCCGGCTCGGCGACACAGTCAGCCGACACAACCCGGCTTATGTTGAAAGAAGCATGTCGGCAACCTTAAAACGCGCGTGTTGCCCGCCGACACGTCAGCGGCCAGCGGCGGCTAGGGTATGCAAGCGCTTAGTTGCCCCGCGACATTTCAGCTGTAGTGACGCCAAATAAGTTTTTGATGTCGAGCCGCCGACATGCCGTCTGCAAAGTTTTACGACTTACAATGACTGGAGCCGCCAACCTATATGTTACCGACATATGCCGCCGGGCCGTTGGCTTTGGTGTGTAGACCGCCTAATGACTCAAGTAGACTTCATAATATTCCACTTTATAAAATGAAATTATAACAAAGTATCATAAATCAATTAAACTGTCAAAATAAATTGGGCGTCGTAGCGTAAAATGGTGGTTGAATCAGCAAGAATCCTTACAAAAAGTCTCCTGGAATCGAATATCATAATCATAATTGGCCCGCGATTCCCTCAATGCTGACACAGGCCACACCAGAAAATGAAAACATTTTAATTATTTGGTAATAACCCTGAAACAACACATAAAATCGATGCGGTGACAGCACCCGTCCCTCGCCTGACGATCATTTTATTAAGTAATTTTTGGTAACCATTTCGTTTTATAATAAATTGCGAGATGAACGCTCTCTCCATTCGAAAAGTAAATAAATTTCATATTTATTGTTACTTTTGCTTTATATACCATCCAATACAAAAATGTTGTGAAGTTGCGATGTGTGCCGGGTACGATGCGTCCAATGTTGTTGTGTCGGGAGTTTGGTCGTGGGGGGTCTGCAAATCAATCTCCCTCTGGCGCAGAATCGTTGGTCGTGTTGTTGGGTTTAACATTGCACCACCTCGCTCAATTGCCGTCTTCCTTCCTATTCACTAAGTTTTTTTTAAGTGAATGGACTCAATAAACTGGTGCGCTTTACCATTAGCGATTGCATCACTGCTTACCATCAGGCGGGATTGCAATCAAGCGCTTGTTTATAATTATTAAAAAAAAATGTTGCTATTCGTGCTTTATTTAAAATGTTAATACAACGTTATTTTTTGTTTATGCGAAGCCTGAATATGGTTTGTTCAGAAAAAGCAACTCAGTTGAATGCAATAATTTTTACAACATGCTATATTTTTTCCCAAATACTGTTGCAAATGTAGAAATTGTTGCAGTGTGGTTACAGAGCGGTTACGATAGATCATAGTACTTGCGCGCGCGCCACAGCTCACGCTGTGTGAATACTGGACACGTGTTTCGGTTTTCGCATAAACAAAAAATAATGTTGTACCCAGTAGACTGTGTCAATAGGGTATTTGACAAAAAAAAACTAATTAGTCCGTCAGTCAGATTTCCAAAAAATACTAGACACGTATTTTTTGTTTTATCAAAACAATAAAAATTGACAAATATAAAAGGCATCAAAGATCAGGAGTGGTGGCTGGTGACGTCACACGAGTTTACAACGCACTGTGTAGTCTTCATTCTTTGTTTATATGAAAAAAATACGTGTCTAGTATTTTTTGGAAATGTGACTGACGGACTAATTAGTTTTTTTTTTTTTTTTTTGTCAAATACCCTATTATTGGAGCAGTATGCGAGCACGCTGTTTATTTGATAAATATAATTATTCTCCGTGTAATAATCTCAAAACTTAACACGAATATCCTGAACAAGTTTTATATAACTTTAGAAAAGTAGCCAGTTTCAATAAAATAATACCACTGCCTGGGTATAATTGTTTTTTTTATAATTAGAAACTACTTAGTGCTTGAACTCAATCCGGCTTGATGGTAAGCAGTGATGCAATCGTTGATGGTAAAACGCCTATTCACTCGAAAACTAAGTGAATAGGAAGGAAGACGGCAGTTGAGCGAGGTTATGTAATGTTAAACCCAACAACATGACCAACGATGCTGCGTCAGAGGGAGTTTGACCTGGAGACCCTCCACGACCAAACTACCGACACAAAAACATTTGGCGCATCGTACCCGGCACACATCGCAACTCAACTGTTCAGACCCGTCCTCCTTACGGCTTCACCAGACAAGCCTTTGTCTGGTGGATCGTAACATCTGGCGGCCGTCGATGTGATAGCCTACCACCGAGATGTTTTAGCAACCGTAGATATTAGAAAATGCATATTAAATATCTACATGTCGAAATTAAATCATTTCGTTTTTCATCATCATCATTTCAGCCGAAAGATGTCCACTGCTGGACATAGGCCTCCGTCAAAGGTCTCCACGACTACCGTTTCTGCGCCTCCCGCATCCAGCAGCTTCCCGCGACTCTCACCATCTTCCATTTCGTTTTTACGATGAATTATAGTGGGCTATTTACACACACCACTAGAAAATGCATTATTAAAATTCGATACAATTTATCGTTGGTCATTTCTCGAAATTAAATCATTTCGTTTTTACGATGAATTAATTACTCATGCCAAGGTGGCTAAAAGTCCCTTAAATATGAATACATAAACAGATAAAATTAGGTGTGTGTAATAAATCACGGCTGTGACAACCCAGCATCATTACGATCGGGGAGCATATTGATCTTTCCAGAATGTTTTGAAAGGATTTTTCAATTTCGTTAGGAAATATATGATCCCTTTCGGATTTATTCCGTATATATTCTTATTCATAAGATTTTGCGTGTTAATATTACTTATCAATTTGACGACCGTTTGTAATCCGAATCAGGGCAAGCTGTGATTAAAATTACGAAATAATTAAGAATGCTGCCTGTATTTTTGAAATGCCACATAAAGTCACTTTGACGTGTTATGAATCTGTACGTTTTTCATTTAAGTCATGTATTATAAAATGAATTTACCATGAGAGAATATAAAAACATATTATTTTCCCGAATAACTCGTTAAACTATGTATATCTACAGGTACACGTTTTACGTAAGCCCTGGAGTAAGTTACCACAATTAACTGTTCCCCAAAGGCACTGTATCTTGAACCAAACTTAGTTCCTCTCTGCAGGTATTTGATAATTGTTAGGAAAGGAATCGATTGGAGGACACGTGCTTACGTTACGCGTATGTAAGGTCCCTGCAGCCCGAACTCACACACGCACTACGGTTGACTTATTACCTCACTTATGGGCCCTTAACCAACTTCTTATATTTAACACTACTCATATTATTGAGTTTGTTCCTTTTGGAGTGCTAATTCTTTGGCAACGTTTTGACTATAGTTGGGTTTCAAATGCCCATGACGACGTCATCTTTATAACACACATAGGTAGGTGCGTTTTGTTGAGCGGCAAACAATCACATATCCTTCAATCACATTTAAGATTCAGCCGTGTGGAACACGTAAATTAAGCTTTTTTAGCATGGTAATTTAACATAATTCGATAAAGACTCACTACTTACTCTTTACTTAATCGTTTAAAGTTTAAACGATTAAGTAAAAGTATGTACAAAGTAAGTCTTTAACGACTTACTATTATTACTATATAATAATAATAGTAAGTCATTAATCATCATCATTAACCTTTTTATCGTCCTAATGCTGGGCACAGGTCTCCTCTCATACAGAGAATAATTGAGCAAAATCATCACGCTTGCTCAATGCGGGTTGGCGATTTCAGACTTAAAGTCCAGGTTTCCTCAGGATGTTTTCCTTCACCTTCAGTCATTGGTGTCCAAGATATACTTAGAAAGTACATATAACTTTAGTAAAATTACAAACTTGAGAGGCTGGTGTTTTAACCACTAGGCCACCACGTCTCATTAACAGTACCTAATAATAGTAATTAGTATTCGTAGTCATTATAATAATAATAGTAAGTCGTTAGTAGTCGTGGTCGTTATAATAATAATAGTAAGTCGTTAGTAGTCGTAGTTGTTATAATAATAATAGTAAGTCGTCAGTAGTCGTAGTTGTTATAATAATAATAGTAAGTCGTCAGTTGTCGTAGTTGTTATAATAATAATAGTAAGTCGTTAGTAGTCGTAGTCGTTATAACAATATTAGTAAGTCGTTAGTAGTCGTAGTTGTTGTAATAATAATAGTAAGTCGTTAGTAGTCTAGGTTGTTATAATAATAATAGTAAGTCGTAGTTGTTATATTATAATGATAATAGTAAGTCGTTAAAGACTTATTTACTTTATACATACTTACTTTTTACTAAATCGTTTAAAAAAACATAATATTTTCTCCGTGTTTTCAGAAAAACACTTTATAACGTATAAATAACATAACGATGCCTCAATCTGCCTCTAGCTGACCGAGCACTTTTTGAGCCTCGTTTACCGCGCTACAAAAGGCACTCGTGTTCTACAGATGACGCCCTCATGGGCATTTGAAATCCAACGAACTCTGGTGTTTTTCATATTAAAGAAAGTATGGTTATAAAGTAAAAATAAGGGTGATTCTATACTAAAAGTAAGTCTATACTACTTTAATAAAATCCCGATGACTCAAAAACTATCTAGTCTATGAATTCTTGTGATGTGTAAATTTAAAAGTACGAATATTTTTTTATATAGTACATAATATACAAAAATAATTATTTCTTTGTACAGTCAAGAAGATTGTAGCATTTGTTTTTTTATAAATTATAAACTAGTGCTTGACCGCAATCCCGCCTGATGGTAAGCAGTGATACAATCGTTGATGGTAAAGCGCGCTAGTTTAATAAGAGGCATTCTAGCCTTGAAGACACTCAAATTGTAGTCCGACGGAAACACCGCTGCTGGCAAATTGCTCCAGTCTCTCGATGAACGCGGTATAAAAAAGGAAGCGAAACGCTTCGTCCGGATTGTAGTGGTGTTAACAACGTAAGGGTGGAAACTCGCCGTACGACGGGTCGTCCGATGGTGGAACGGAGATGAGGGAATTAAATCTTGCAATTCCTTTGCACACTCACCAAAATGCTTCCTATAGAACACCGACAGGCTGGCTACTCTACGCCTGTGCTTTGGAGACCGTTTTAATAATAAGCCTCTTGCACGCCTTTTCATTGAACCCAAAGTAGCCAGGTGACTTTCAAAGTATTATACTTTGCCAATTTATCGTATTAATAAGGTCATTTCATACAAATAGCGAAACGTGCCAAAGAATGACAGTTATGATATGAATATACGATATATTTTCGTCGATACGTAGACGATTTGATCAATAATTATTTTTCCCTAACTTTCCCTATAGCTTACGTCTAATATACAAGACATTTTTTTTCTTAAGTCTTAACAAAAATCAAGTGGATCATCGAATTTGCCCTTGGGGCCACTTGAGCGTACATCCCTGCCATCCATCGCTTGGATCATCCCCATTCCAATATCGTATATATTAAGCGCTCCATTGAACCCTGTAAATCAAATTTCCCATCGGCGAGCTTTATATAAATCACTTTCCCATACATTATTAGAAACGATTAAAAAAAGAAGGAAAATGCATTTTTTACAAGACGATGCTCCAATTTTTTTTAATTAATTAAAAAAAAATTAGAGAGAACTACCCACTTTTTTGTCACTTTTCAAAACAAAGTTGAGAATTTCTTCAGTATATTGTCTAGATTTATTGAATGAAAAGGATTTCTCTATTTCGACATCTATACAAAGTGGTGATGACAATACGACAATAAATTAAACATCGTTTACTTCACCACATTCTCAGTCTACGAATACAAAATCATATAATTAATATATTCATTAGTTTAGCCACAGGAAATTATTTTTAATTTTTCACATTTCCTACATGATATACATGTTGATAAGTAAGCGCTTACAGGTTGATGACCGCCGCATCCAGCGGTAGGTACTAAACTTAATATACCTTGTCTATAAAGTCGTGAAAAAGAAGAATATTTGGAATCAGATGATGAAAGCAATTATTGTGTTTTGGAATACTTTTCATTGGTAAAAACACGTAAAATACATAATAATAAATACGTGTAATTTCTTTTTGTTTTATTCATTTTATTTAAACGCCAGAGACCATAGATGTGTGTTTTCATCAAAACCAGTTTTGCTTCTAGTACAAAATAATGTGCTAGTATCAAAATGATTTCCGTCAAGTCAACAGGGTTGCTATATGCACGATCGCAGTGCCCTCATTTATTTTCACGACTTTATAGACACACTATAATAATGACGCGAAAAAAGCAAGTCGATACAGGACCGCGCTGTCGAAGATCGGAGGTCAGTGAACCAATATTTTATGGATGGATGTTCTATGCTGTTTACAATTGTATGCGATTTAGTTTGTTTGACATTTTCATTTTTTTTATTTTTGATGCTAGGTTTCTTTCTATGGTTTAGGATTATTCCTATGACTAAGCATTGTCTGTGTTTTCATTTATTGTCGTATTATCAGCACCACTTTGTATACATAATTAAGAATAACTAATATCTAATTTAAAGAAATTTTTAATCATATTTCTTTCAATGGTACCATAATGACTGCATAATAATGAATATATAGGACTTAATTTAATGGCTCTCGTGCTATACTTAATAATCTTGATATCAACTAATCTTTGTTTTGTACTTTGTACTTAATGACTTTGAAATGTATTTTTTATACTTATGTACCTACATTAGTATACTGATATTAGCAAAACATGGACGCTCGAACATCTATTAATTAAATACCTTACATTCTGATTAGTCAGCTTATGTAAACGCATACTTATTTAATCAATAAAATCTTATTCATCTGCATTTTGTCACAATTAAAGTGACGAAATTCAAATAGAACACATATTGAAACATTAATTTGAAATATAAAATAGAGGAACATATACACTGGAACAAATTATTTATCCTTCTATTATTATAAATTCAACTCAACAGAGGCAAGCAACAAAGTGATAATAAAAGCATGTAGATCTCGGAGCGAAAATCCGGTCAGTATCTAATAGTCATCAAAACTCAATAGTACGGCGTGATTCCAACGAAGTTCTCCTATATGACCGTCCTAAATGGAATAGACACCAGCTGAGTAAGAGGTACTATATCGTACATACTCTGCAGAATTGGAAACGGATTATCTGTAGTAAGCCGTACGAACACGCCACGCTGTATACATAGCTTCAAGGATATTGTGTGCTTACCACCGCGCTAACGATCTCTTTACTTGCTGGGATCTGTCGATACCTATAGGTATGGTATATAGCAGATGTCATTAGTATTCCTTGGGAGTACTACACTACTTTTGTAGTTACAAACAGTGTACCCGTTGGGATTCCGCAAAAAGCGAAAATTACGAACTACCATGCCAACTTTTATCCCTTATTTAACTCTTTATCAATGAATAGCTTCTAGAACCAGCGGCTAAGGTTGTGCATGTTCTGACAGAAAAATTTAAAAGGAAGAAAGAACATTTATTGGCAATATTAACAATTTATTATGTAGTTGATAATGTATACTATGCCATCAGAAGATAAAACACTTAAGTCGTCCACGATGAGATAAAGATAATGAAAGAAAATGTTCAAGAAAATTCCCAATTTACTCGTTCACTGAATCTTAAGTTGCAAAAAAACAGAATTGGAAGATACTCGTATTATTGTAAATCTGGAGATTAAATTTCGATTCCTTTAGCAAGTACACTTAGGACAAAGTTGTTGTATCCACTCGAGATATCGCTCGAGGGAAATAATTAGCAGGCTCGGCATTTGAGTGTATAAAATGTTATATTTGTACATTGTAGCAACAAACGCTTGAACGAAATGTGCTACCGAGTCGATGAGTGACAAATGGAGCTCTTTATCACTAGCCCGCAGCCTCAGGCACTGTGTTCAGTTTGCTGAGAAATTGACAGAACAGTGTACGGTCGCGGTCAGATACACATCAAACACGAACGTGATTTACTTAGCTTAACCATTTGAGGATTATTTCATCTCGTGACGTTGATTGTTTATGCAGTTTCAAACGACCTGCTCGTCTTTCTGAATTATTTTAACTAGCTTTTTGTGTTTATTCGTTGTGTAGCGCCAGTCGCTAGTAGCAGATAAATTTTACAACAGTCACGAATGAGCTTTATACTGGTTATTTAACTATTTACCTATATTTTTTTGTTTATAAAGTCTTAAAATTTGTAACATAATGATATGTGAATTTAATTTATGGTTCGTTTAAAGCCTTCTTTATCTCCTAGTAGTCGTTACAGGTTGTTGGAGCCTTCAAGAGTCCAACAATTGGTCTAACTGCGATGCTTCAATCTCGTCTTCGGGTTGTGGAGGTCAGGCGGCAGTCGCTTTCACGGAAAATATCGAAGTTTAGTCAAATCAGCAGTTAGACTGGTAAAGCGGACCCCAGATTCCAAAGCTGAAAAAGCTTCGGATGTGACTGGGCTTAACGCTGATGATGATGATGTTTAAAGCCTTCTTTCTAATTTTCATATAACTACGTACATAGAAAGTTTAATACGTTTCCTATGTGTCGGTATTTAAATTGACATGAATGCAATTAAGCTTCCATTAAAATTATGTAGTATTTAATGAAGAAATAAGAAACCACTTGTTCAATAGATTCTGAAAGTGCTTGTATTAATATCAATTGTGAATGGATTGGATAGCATTAAAGTTCAGAGGAAGTTATAGATCTTGCTCACGGCAACCATTAACCCCTATTTTATTTCAATTCACCTGATCGTGGCTGCTCAATCATTGCTTGAGAGTCGGCTTCGAAGGATTATCTCTTGCTATTCAGATTAAACGTACTTAAAAACCTACTTAAAATGTATATTTAAACATTTTTAAGTAAGCTACTACAAAAGGAATAAACAGCATATTTCTGGAGTACAGAATACCAGGGCGGTTGAAAAGTTTTGAGCCTAAGTACCTTTGAGTATCATTGATGACTCTGGCTGCACATCACTAATTGCGGTTATCTTAAATAATAATCGTCTTTTGTAATTGAACCTTAAACATCACCATGTCTGAGTCATCCGCGCTTTCTACGAAATTGGAGTACAGAACAATAAAGAACAATAAAACGTCTGTAGTTTATGGGGACTCTGCACCTTCGTTTGCCACCGTAATACCGCTGGACCCGTGAATTCAAACACGGCAGAGAGTCACTTGAAGATGATCCCCGCACCCCAATTGCGGAACACACCATTACTATCAGTTGGGATCATTTTGAAGCTTATTGCTATTTCATTGGTCCCTATGTTCTAAAATGTATCTGCTCAACAACGTAAACTACGCAATGAATGCTGTTGAACTGTCATAATGAAACCCATTACTACTGATAATGTGTTACGCAATCACCTTGCAGGTCGGGTCGCCCAAACATCGCCGTTACCGAAAAAAATATTCAAAAAGTGAAAAAAAATATTCTGGAAGATTGGCGAGCCAAGTTGTGCCAGTTATCTGAAGCCATACAAGCCAAGCCTTAGCAAAGAAAGGGTCGGTGACATTTTGCATAGTCATTTGCACATGAAAAAGGTGTGTGCGCGATGAGCTTTTGCGGCACAACTTCGCGGGAGTTTTTGGACATCTGTGGCGATAATCCTGACGATGTTTTTTCTCACCTTGAGCATGAAACATGGATTCGACAATACGATCCGGAGATACAGGAGTCAACACAGTGGATAGAAAAGTGAGAAAAGCCTCACGGAAATTCAAAGATCAGCGTTCAAGCTCTTAGCCACTATTTTTTTGGGATTGTGAAGGAATTTTGTTCATTGACTACCTTCCCAAAAATACTACAATGAATGGATACTATTACGTCACATTATTGATAAAAGTGCGTCGAGTGGTTGTCGAGAAAAGGAAAGGAAAACTGGCAAGAGGAGTCCTGGGGCCCTAATCTGCTATTTTTATAAATTTGTCATTCCAACACGATTTCATTGTCCTTGTGTCCAATCTGCTAATTCATAATGATCAATCAAATATCTCACTCGTCTGCTAATGGAATGTTGATAGCATGACATTGCCGTATTGCCATTATTATAAAACCTATTAGTAGAAATGATTTTCTTAAAACTATTACTCAATTTGAACATTTATTAATACAGGATGGAGTGTCAGTGATTGACTACTGAAAATTATACTGACGCAAATTGTTAGTAGATTACGAAACTTGTAAAGATCGATCATAATGAGATCACTGATCGACCATTCTGACATTATTTTTATGGCAGAGTAGGGCCCCTGTTTTTGCAAGACAATGCGCCCGTCCAAGACCAAGCCCGTCCGTAGGGTGAGTAGTGTGAAGAAATAAACTTCTCACCCTACATTCCAGACCTGGCCCCTAGCGATTATTTTCTTTTTTCCAATTTGAAAAAGGGATCTCTGAAGACGGAGACTTTCAAGGAACGAGGAAATGAAAACGGCTGTAAATGAACATTTTGAAGGCAAAGATGGCGAATATTTTTAGACCGGGTTTAAAGCTCTTTTTAATAAATGTAAGAAGTGCATTGAATTAGAGGGAATTTTGAAAAATATTTTTCTTATACCTTTCTATCAGCATGTTTAATATATTAAGTTCAAAACTTTTCAGCCGCCCCTCGTATGCCCCAACTTTTACTAAGCATGAACTGAGAAGATCTACAATCGAAAGTGGATACTTCATTAAACAGCACCGACTTCATTTGGGTGCTTATCTACTTAAATTAAGTCGGAATTATGATATATTTTCATTTAATTCTGTAAAAACACCGGATGTAAAAGTAAAGCTATAAAAATTAATGGCTTATGTGATAGCCAAATAATTGTATGACAAATCTTCGTATGTATTATTATATTACCAATGATCTCATACAAAACTTCAAAACCTGCTTCAGCCAAATGTATGGCATTATTTTGGACTGATTAGTTTTTTCTCGATGTTAGTCCAATGTAGATAATTGAGTAGGTTATTGAGTATAGGCTTTAACGTACCCGTAAAGGACACACTTTTCTGTCACACGCTGTATGTCTTTTCCAGCAACGTCATTCACAATTACCACTTTCGAACAACTGTTTAAAATTCTAGACGATGATCTTCACTCAGGCTCTGTTAACAAGAAGCGAGAAAATACTTAAAATACATCGTCTTCAGCTAAGCTTGACGTAGCTGTGGAAGCGGTCGCAAATTGCCCATCTCAAAGTTTGCGACAACTTATACTTTAAGGACAGCTATAGATCAAGATAATTACTTAGTTCTGCAAATGAAGCTCTTGTAACTAAACTGAAAATAAAAGTAAGTAGACTCATATTCGCTAAAAGTTAATAATGTTTGAAATCCAGCTTTAAAACTGAAGGCTCAACTCGTAAGACTTCGTAGAGTCTTCTCCATTTGATCCCCAGATCGAGCGAAATGATTGAGGCTTTTCTTTAATACCCTCTTAACTTTTACGAAAAATTTGCAACAAAACTTAGTACGTGACAAACCTCACTCTTTAGATATCAAAACTATAAGACACCTAGACACAATAAACGATTAGCGAAAGTTCCATCGAACTTACCGAAATCCATTAGACGGTAATGACTACATTACATGGCAGTCTACATAAATACAAAAAGTACGTAGAGAGTAGTACTTAAGTAGGTTGAGAGTTCTATATATTTTGTTTACCAATAGAAACATTATCCTGCCGAGTGACTTGTGAAAACACTACTACTAACCCATTAACATACTCACATAGCACGTACTATGTTAATACATACATATTCAGAGTACACATACGAGGGTGAAATGATCCTTGACTGGAAAAGTTTGGCAAGTAAAACTATCGTATAACGATTGATATGGGAAAGTGTAAGTTCCAACTGTATTTATATAAGTTTGGTTAGAAAACAGCTTTGGCTTTGAGCACAAACATTGGATCTGTGAGAATCGTATGACATTTTCTCTTGTTGTTCAATCCATCGGTTCGAGGAAATTTCCTTTTGCAAACAAGCTTTTAGTGATGCTTAGTGGAATTACTATTATATGTTATAGTTGTGTTGTATCGTTGTTGGTCGCGCATCAGTGGAGACGAAAACCAGTATAAGTTGGTTTCGCATTCTATTAAAATTCTTCTACTCTAACTCGTATTATGCTAGAGCAGTAAATGGAAGGTGTTCAAGTTTACTACCAATGTGTGATGAATACTTGCATGTATAGAGTATTTGTATATCAAACTACAAGATCTAATTCGGGAATGTTTAGAGTCAAGGGTCAATAACAACAAAATAAACTTGCATCTATGTTAGTGATATAACACAAACAAACACACTACACAGCAATTACTGCTTCCGCAATCCAGCCGAGATAATGGTAATAAGGTTCGGGATGCTGTTTGAACTGGTCCAGCAAGGTTTACGCATTTCCGCAAATATCCCTGATGCGCTACAGAATTTATCCTTACACTTGGAGGAACTTTGACCTACAATTTAAGGTCTATGGATATAACCAAACTTAAAAAAATTGTATCATGCTTAGAGCAACATAGCAATAGTTTCATTCTGTTTTATCTTATATTGTGTAAGATTAACTAATTATAACGTGTAATAAAAACTAGATAAATTATATTTTGAAAGCTAAAAACTTAACGTAGAAACAAATGTGGTATTTGATACAGTTTCTTCTCTGTTTCTCGGAGAACAAAGACTGACCGCAAACAATTTAATTGTCTTCCGTAAATGATTTAACTTCGTTTCCAAATCAAATTTTATTTTCACGGTAGATATGAATATAATAAATGTGAAATTGAGCATGAATATCGTTCGGTCTGTGAATAAATTGAGCGAGAAAATATAAAATATAAGATTGCTGCAATAACATTGAAAATAGTAATATGGTAAGAAAATACCACTCTAAAAATAGACTAAAATAAAACGTTTTGAAGTTTGTTCGATGATAAACACGTGCCGATGTTGGCCGCCATGCTCGCGGCTTTTCAGCCGTAAAATGGAGTTACCGCCACCGCGCCGCTGAAACAGCTCCGATATTTCATTGTCTATCTGAGCTGAATCCACAACTATAAAGGATTAACTTGCGTAACTGTTCGTTGGGTGCGCCGCCTGTTTTTAATTCACCACTTCGGGACATTACTGTCTTTTTGAGACTCACCCAGTGAGTACCTAGGTAATTACAGTTTCATTGAGGCTGGCGAGAAATGGAGCACCGATAGCTCAGTAAAGCTTATTTTGTTAGTCCTTCATCTAATTCAACCGTTTATTAGTGTAAAAGAAACGTTTTACTTTAAACATAACTAATTGCTTTGAATAAAGCTGCAGATTACTTTTTCCTTTTAATTTGGTATAATTCAATAATATTTTCTACAGTGTCGAAGTCCCAAGTTGCAAAAACTATTCATGTCCTCTTTCAACCACCTGAAAATTAAATGTGTAATGTTAAAGAACCATTTATTTCGTATCTCAAGTGACTTGAAATTCATCGCATAAAATATCTCGAGTGTTCCAAATTCAACCATGCAGGATACATATATATCTCGACCGCAGACATTCATGAATCCATGAGAGCATTCAGCGTGGGGTCTGCAGACAGCGGAAAGGCAGCCTGCCACTGCTTCACACAGACGAGCGCACCGGCGTCGGTATTGCCTTCAGAGTCGGCATTTTAATTTCCTACCATGTCGATCATTCATTTATAAATTCTGTTCAGTATGTATTTCAACTACTTCGGTAATTTCTGGCACATATATTACATAGTTCAAGTAGAGCTAAAACTATCACTGACAATTCATTTCATATTAAAATAAGGTATACAATGATAGAAAAAAAATTGAGCTGTAATACAGCTTTAATTAACTATCCTGTTTTGTTTTTTATTTCTTAAAAATAGATAGTTTTTTAAGACCACCAGTGAATGACGTATACAGTTATAGGACAGTGTTAATTAAATGAAGACAGGTTCCCCCAAGCATGTCGTCACGCCGTGTACGTGCCATAGTAATTCCACACGGGTGCTGCGTTTTACGGCGAAACGGCAGGAAATGTGACTCCTCGTCTTTGTTTTTCTTATATAAATAGAACAGATTAGATTTTTTTTCGTGTTATTAGGTTATTTTTGTTCAACTAGGCACAGAATTTTTATGAACTGAGTCCACCTCATTCCGACAACTTGGCCTAGGCCTGCCGAAGGAAGCTGCGAAACAGGGGAGGGAGATCTCAACTCCCTTCCCGGGCTGCAAAAGACGCACCGGGCGCCGAGGAAGGGCCGACAACGCTCTCTTCCAGCCCTCATGAATGGGTCCAGGGGCGAGGGACATGGGGAAGTCCCAGCCCCTTATCTGTGGACCCTGAGGCGATGCACGGGGCAATTTAATACCCCACTACCCCGTGCAGGAGACGAGGCCCGGCCAGACCGGACCAGCACGAGGGTGTGGCGCCGTGGAAGAATTTAAACTCCCGCAGCCTCACGCGAGCTCGTGATAGAAGAGACACCGGGGTGGTTTTAGTCAGTAAAAGTCTGACAGACGCCCACCCCAGGGCGGCGGACATCCATTGAGTATTTCCACCCCGGAAAAAAAGGCCTGCCGCGGTGTTGTTTGCACTAAGCTAAGATCAATGGGACATTAGGCGATCCATTGGTATCAGGTATCGTGGGCCACACATATGAGTGCACGTTGAAAATGACAATTGTGTTTGTCAAAAATTGGATTATTTAAAGAAATTTAAATACCTAGGTCTGTAGCTGGAATGCAACATGAACTGGAAGACACAGGTTGATACAGTGTGTACAAAACTAAGGGCAATTTTAAGCAAGTTTTATAGTTGGAGTTTTTTTAGCAGGAAAACGCTGCGAGTAATTTATTTTGCACTAGCCGAGTCACTGCTATCCTATGGATTAAACACATATGGCCATACATTTAAAACCTATCTCAATAGTATAAAATCACTGCAAATTCGTTTTATGAAGTATCTTGTCAACCCACGCACAAAACTTGCTTGTAAAGAAAACTACGAAAAACTTTTTGTTACATCTAAGGTGCTTCCTGTACTTACATGAAAAGGTTGAGTACCTGTTGGTTCTAGAACAATACTACAATGAAAATTATAAAATACATGTGCAAAATAAATATAACACTAGAAGCGTTAGGGAACGTAAGCTTAAAATCAGTTGCGTAATTTTAAAGATTTAAGCATATATATGGATATAGGCACTGAGAAAGCGACTTTGTTTTATACTACATAGCGGTCGCCCGCAGCTCCGCCCGCGTGGATGTCTGTTACCGCTGCAAAACGCCTACCCAGGAAAGCCACGGACAGCAAAATAATTCCCAAGTCAATTCACAGACACCGACATTACCTAACATTGACTACGCAGTCATTATATATCCGCAGGCTGCATAGATTGTCTTTATGAGGTTGTTAAATGAAAATATTTTTAAATATAATCAATACTAAGTTTTCACATTCGCGAATTAAATTTCTTAAGGTTGATCGTAACGATAGCTGGTCTGCATCCGAAATAAAATATATTTGTAAGAATTGGATTTTGGCCTGATGGTGGTAAAAGGCTACCAATGAGATGATACACCTGTCCTTTAATTTTAAAAGTGGGCATAAAATTACCTACCCTAGTTATTTTTTGCACCAAAAGAATTTATTTCAAAAAGACTATTATATTTACGTATATTTGTTAAAAAAAAATACCAGATAATGGATGGTTATTAGTTAGAAGATTATTTCTTGGTTGTGGCGGCTCTCGAAGGCTAGAAAGACAAACATTATCTGAAGCGCAGCACATACCATTAGGTTCGTTCGCCCATTTCTTGGCAGAGCAATTAGAGCAGATCTTATTCATGACTCCGATTTGGACTGACGCTTGTTGTTCGCAGGTTGATTATGCATCAACCTGCGGATCATATCTGAAAGCCAATTTGTTGCTGTTTGCTGAAATTCGATTGCGAACTCTATTTATGGACAACTGCTGTCTCTCTGCCTAAGCCCTAAGTCGCTGCAAACGCTCGACACTCGACTCTCTTTCGTGCAACGGAGAGGTCCTTATATTTTGTTCATGAAGACCTTGGGAACGCTCCAGCCTCGAAATCCAAAAAAAAAATCATGATTTTTAAATAAAATAATGGTTGTTGTGCCTCACTTGATATAGATAGGTATAGTGTGTCGCGGATTTTTTGTAGATACACACATCAAAAGTGTCTAGGGATCAAGCATTTTTATGCGGATTTCTTGAGATTGAGATGTGGCTTTGTAATAAATTTATGATTTTATAAATTTATATGGATCCTTTTTGGTGCATTTCATAATTTGAATCAGGAACTGTGAATCAAATACGAGTAAAAGATGAAAATCAGCTGTCAATATTTTCCCTATAAAAACATACAACGCATTGAAGACATTATTAGTGCTACTGTTTCCCTACTACTGATTAAAACCAACGTTATTATGGAGCGGCGACGTCATTTAAGCAGGGAAGAAATGCTCAGAGCTTTGGGAATGATAGAAGCTGGTTCCCGGCAACGTACTGTGGCTTTAGCTCTGAATACAAGTCAGAGTGTTATCAGTCGACTTTGGACACGTTACCGAAGCACTGGTACCGTGGCTGAGCGCCATGGAGGACGGTATCGCTGCACCACACGGAGACAAGACCGATACATTCAAATCTTAACTCGAAGAGCTCCAACAATAACCGCCATGATGTTAGCCGTGAGGCTTCATCACTCTTCAGGGAACTTAATTAGCGACCAAACAGTCAGAAACCGCTTGCATGAAGTGAACCTTCATTCCCGAAGACCGCTACGGGTACCACCTATAGCAATGCACAATCGTAGGATTCGATATCAATGGGCTCTTGAACACAGAAATTGGGCAGAAGAACAATGGCGTTTCGTGTGCTTTTCTGATGAGTCTCGTTTTGGTATTATTGTATATAGGGGTTTTGGAGAAATAATACGACTTCCTTGAATGCAGTATATGGTCGACTGGCGAACCGTTTATTGAGAGGACAGCGATCGATACACACATAATGTTGAGGGTACAATGTTGAAACATTTTATAACACTACCTACTTACAACATACATTACACCCTGCCACTTATTCTAAACTGCTCTTATACAACTAATTTACAATTAAGTATATTATTCACGGCTGGTACCTTGTGACCGGTTTCCTTACACGTTTACTTCGGGTCTCGGATGCTGTTGCTGGTGGTGGTGGTGGTGTCAGTGAACTTACTCCACTATCAGGTTCGCCAACGTCAGTCGGGAGTGGACAAGTTAACATAGACCGTGGAGACTTTCTCCAAATTTGATCTATATGTCTTTTTAAAGGTGGACCATTTTCCCTACTAACTAAGTAATAACGAGATCCTAAGTTCCCGTCAATTTTACCTCTAATCCACTTATCCTCCCTTCCAAAACCTCGAGCCCATACGTCATCCCCTATCTCTAAGGCACGCATTATACCACCCGCACTTTTGACCTGTTTCTGTTGAGCCTCTTCCACTCTTTGTTTAACGCCTTGAACATTATTGCCCATATTTAACAGATCTAGGCGAGACCTTAACGTTCTATGCTGCAGTAACCTCGCCGGTGACTCTCCCGTCGTGCTATGCACGGTATTCCTATACATAAATAGGTACGACTTCAATGCCGTATCAACCTCTATACCGTCCCTAAAAGCCTTTTTTAACGCATTTTTACAAATTTTAACGGCATTCTCTGCAGCTCCATTCGATGCAGGGTGATAAACAGGCGTAAAAATATGTTTAATACCGTTAACACGCATAAATTCTGCTATTTCAACACCTGTAAAAGGAGGTCCGTTGTCCGATACTATCTCTTTTGGTAACCCAAACCGCGCTAAAACATCCCTTAATACCTTAAGAACTTCCTTTCCGGTCGTTCTTTTCATTTCAAAAGCTTCGATCCATTTAGACGACGAATCCACTATGACAAAAAAAGTCTTATCCTGAAAAGGGCCTAGGAAATCAACGTGTAACCTACTCCACGGCTCTGAGATATAGGGCCAGGGTTGAGGGGGTGCTTTCGGTGGAGCTGGAGCTTCCAACCGACATGTATTGCATTCCTGGCAAACGCGTTCAATGTCTGCATCGATACCAGGCCACCAAACGTAACTACGAGCCATTGATTTCATTTTAACAATGCCCATGTGACTGATATGCAACTCTTTTAAGATAATACTTCGCAATTCCGTTGGTATCACAACTCTATAGCCCCACATTACACATCCCGACTCGACATACAACTCATTCCTTCTAACAAAATAAGCTTGTAGCTCCGCATCGGGACATGAAGGAGGCCAACCTGACCTTATATATATCATGACTCTTCTCAAAACACTATCCATATTCCCCAGTTTACTGACATCTTTACTGGTTATCGGTAAAAAATCCTGTACGAAATTTATATATGTGATTTCGTTCTGTTCTTTGTTCCTTGTACCCACTGGCAACCTAGACAACGCATCTGCACCATTCTTATCGGTAGGTACGTATTGAATTCGATACTGATAACCAGAGAGGACTACCGCCCACCTTTGTAGCCTACTTGCTGCCATCGTTGGAATGCCCGTTTTATCCCCAAAAATAGAAACTAGTGGTTTGTGGTCCGTTTTGAGAACAAACTCTCGCCCGTATAAGTACTGATGGAACTTCCTTACTCCAAAAATAATAGCAAGCGCCTCCCTTTGAATCTGCGAGTAGTTTGCTTCCGATGCGTTTAAAACCCGCGACGCGTAAGCGATCGGACGCTCGGTTCCATCGGGCCACACATGAGCTATGACCGCTCCCACCCCCTGCGCACTCGCATCCGTCGTCAGTGTTACCGGCATACGCGGATCATAATGCGCGAGTACCTCACTAGAAGACAACAGATTTTTAATGCTGTTGAAAACTTCCGTACAATCTTTTGTCCAAACAAACTTATTATCCTTCCTTAGTAACTCGTAAAGGGGGGTTAGCCTCATACTAATATTCCTAACAAACTTGGCATAGTACATAACCATACCCAAGAACGATCTAAGTTCGGATACATTGGACGGTATAGGTACCTTTTTTATAGCTTCTACTTTACTTGGGCATGTCTTTACTCCATCTTTACTAATTATGAACCCTAAATAAGATACCTCATCCGCAAAAAACGTACATTTCTCTTTCTTAACCTTTAACCCGTACCGCTGTAATCTATCGAAAACTTTAAATAAAGTATCCATATGTTCTGCCTCGTCCCGGCCTGTCAAAATGACATCATCAAGAAAAACTCCTACCCTAGGCATACCTTCAAAAATTTGTTCAATTTTTCTTTGAAATATCCCTGGGCTTGATGACAAACCATATATCAACCGATTGTATTTATATAACCCCCGGTGTGTATTGATTACAGTATATAATTTCGATGGTTCATCCAGACAAAATTGTGCGTATGCTTGAGATAAATCAATCTTTGTAAATTTATGCCCCGAATGTAATTTACTTAATAAATCATCTATTCTAGGTAGGGGAAAACGGTCAACCTCTAAACATTTATTTAAGGTAAGTTTATAGTCACCGCACAATCGTAGCGAGCCGTCTTTCTTAATGACCGGTACGACCGGGGTCGCCCAGTCTGACGTCTCGACAGGTGTGATGATACCGTCCCTCTCCAGCTGATCCAGCGCTTGCTCCACACGCTCCCGCAGCGCGTATGCTAGTGGTCGCGCTCGCAAATATATCGGTCTCGCATCGGGTCGTACACGCAAACTCACTTCACCACCAGTAAAACAGCCGAGACCGTCAGAAAACACCTCAGAGTATCTGTAACGTAATTCATTAATATTAAAAACTTTAGTACTAGTCATATTATATATACATTGTTGATTGAGTTTATCAATAACTTCTAACTTAATTTTCAATTCGTATAACCATTCTCGACCCAATAACGGCTCTTTACCGTGGTCTATTACAAATAAATCTAACTCTTTGCAAGTATTACCAAACCGTACATAGGGTTTAATTCTGCCCCGTGGATACACCTTTTCGCCAGTATAATAGTTAAGTACTAAATTGCATGTAATTAAAGGCAGGGTACTTAATTTTTTTTTATAAAACTCGTAACTTACACACGAAATTCTACTACCTGTATCTACCTCCATACAAACATTTTTTTCATCTATTGAGACGCCAATATAATAAGGTTTATATTTCACCGAATTATCTAATTGAAGTACATTTAAATTTACCTGTTCTAGGTTATCGAAATAATCATTATTACTGGCTGACTCCTCCCCTTCGTCCCTCACTTGTGTCCACATAAGATCTCTGTCCTTTTTCAGTCTAGGACACATCTTCTTTAAATGACCTTCCAGATTACACACACGGCACGTATATCTTCTAAAACGGCACATACTCTTCTCGTGGTATGCTCCGCAAGCGGCACACGGACTTGCCGCTAGTTGCGTTTGCCTCGACTCGGCCGGCGCCGCTCGTGCACCGCGGCCCCCACGCTGACTCACCGCTGGCGCGCACTTTGTGTCTTGCTGCGGGTTATGTTCCGCTGACCGACGGCCGCGAGCCCCCGACCGCCCGCTGCCTCGCCCGGCCGCGCCAACATAGTGCGTCGCTGCCCCTTGCGCCGCGTCTCTGACGTCACTGCACTGACCGCGGTCCCGAGCCCGAGGTTCTACCATCGCCGCGTCAGACTCCGCCGCCTCCATCGCCACTGCCAACTGGAGCGCCTTACTGAACGTCGGTACCTCTCCCTCGAACAAGCGTTGCCGAATGACGTCATTTTCAATACCGCAAACAAATTGATCCCTGAGATTATTATCCAGAGCTTCCCCAAAATCACAGAACTTCGTCAACTTTTTCAGTTCCGCTACATAAGTTGCGATATTCTCCCCTTTCAACTGTTTCCTTTGTCTGAATTTAAATCTCTCGACCAGTACATTTGGTTTCGGTTGAAGATGACTTTGCAGTATCGTAACAATCTCATCAAATTTTAATGTAGAAGGCTTCTTCGGCGTACATAATGTGACTAATAATTCGTAACACGCACTTCCCATGACCGTTATCAATGTTGGTACTTTTAAATCCACTTTCACATCATTCACTAAAAAGTACTGCTCCAACCGCTCAATGTACAAAGTCCAATTATCAGTTTCGATGTCAAAAACTTCCAATTTTCCCAAAGGCATCTTGTATTAACCGCAGTATAACACGCTATGGTCCAACTCGTCGCCAAATATTGTATATAGGGGTTTTGGAGAAATAATACGACTTCCTTGAATGCAGTATATGGTCGACTGGCGAACCGTTTATTGAGAGGACAGCGATCGATACACACATAATGTTGAGGGTACAATGTTGAAACATTTTATAACACTACCTACTTACAACATACATTACAGGTATGAGACCGGATACAAGACGTATACGACACTGGAGAACCCCTGGACGCCAACAGCGATTAAAATCCTGCCAGGAAGTCCATCCTTATAGTGGTGGAACCATCATGGTATGGGCGGGTATTTGGATCGGCGGAAGAACTGAGTTGATTTGGATCAGAGGCAACCTCAACGCTCAAATTTATGCTGAGACGATTGTATCAGACGTCATCGTTCCTCTACAAGTGCAAATCGGTCCCTTATTTCAGTTAATGCATGATAATGCACGACCGCACACCGCAAGAGTTGTAAGACAGACTCTCGCCGCAGCTAACATCAATGTCCTGCCCTGGCCTGCTCAGTCGCCAGACTTGAACCCGATTGAGCATGCATGGGATATGCTACAGAGAAGAGCTCTGCCGAATATGGAGGGTATCCAGTCGCAAGAAGACCTTTTTTTGTTGTTGCAACGAACATGGGCGGCCATTCCACAGCGTGATTTGGATGAACTCATTTTGAGTATGCCAAACCGATGTTCTTGTGTTGTTAGTGTTCGCGGTAGAAACACGGATTATTAATTGTTTAAGTTACCCAATAAAATTTTAGAGAAAACTGTTATTTCAGTCTTTTTTTCGAACTTTTGTGTTCGTGGTTCAAATGTCAAATATCCCTTTATTAGGAAATTTCTTTATTAATGCAAAGGTGACTTGGTTTATCGTTACTGTGACAAACGAAAACACTTTATTTGATGAATCCTTAAAGAAAATTTTAATTAATATCAACCAGGAGAAAAGTTATTGCAAAAATATATGTTGATCCCTAGACACTTTTGATGTGTGTATTTATAAGATCTACAATTAATTAAAACATTTTATGGTTATATCTTCTATAGTTTAGGCAGCGTACGCAAGATAAGTAACTTTTCTGGTTGATTTTTACACCTTTTGTTCAAAAAACCCAAATATCTTACGGTACCCTATTTATTTCCAAAATAAAATTTAGCCTATGTTACCCAGTGATAATGTAGCTTTCTAATGAAAAAGGAATTATTAAAATCGGTCAAGTATTTTTTAAGTTTATTCGTTACATACAAAAATACAAATCTTTCCTCTTTATAATATTAGTGTATATGTAGAAGTGTAGATGTACCTAGATAAAAAAAAGAAAATGGCATAAAAAACAATTCGTCCGCATCGCTTTCATTGGGATAAGTGCCAAAAAGCTGGCAGCATTACCACATTGGATGGCAATGTATTTATTTGTTAAGTATGACGGGTTGGAGGGAGGGGTCCAAACAAGACTTATTTTTTTCTTACATGGGATTGGGACGTGTCTAGACTTTTCTTAAGTATGATCACAAAGGTATTCAAAAAGTTCTTAATGCTACTATTTCTTTGCAATAATCGTAAAAAATATCATCCAAGTTCTTATCTTTTCTTACGTATAAAGACAGGAGGAGGAGGGAGAAATAATGGTCTAAAGTAATAAATGAATAGCCCCTAAGAGAATAATTAGGAATCTCTCATTTGCTATAAATACTAGCGAAAACTAAAACAACACTGGTTGAAAGAGAAACTGTGGCCCTGGCGCACAGGCGAGTGAAGGAACACGGGTGGGTTTTAGTCAGTAAAAGTCTGACACGCCCTTCGAAAGGAGAGGAAAGATCATTTGACGATTTCTCATCCACACCAAAAAAAGAAAGCGGAAGGAAGGAAAAAGGAGGACAATTCTTGTAGGTAATTTATTAATTTGCATAAATGAGATCGGAACTACTTTCTGAACGTTTCAGCGTTCAAAAACTCGATAGCAAATATATGTTAAAAACTTGCCAGGAGGTCGTATAGGAAATTATAATAGGTTTTTATGTTAGATTGAGACTGAGCTCAAACTATGTGTGATGCAATCATTGATGGTATCCTTGAAAACACTTAAATTGTAGTCAGAAGAAAACACCGCCGACCACTTAAATTGTAGTCAGAGGAAAACACCGCCGCTGGCAAATTGTTTTAGTCCCTCTATGTATGCGGTATAAAAGAGGAAGCGAAACGCTTCCTCCGGATCGTAGTGATGCAAACAACATAAGGGTACGGCAAGTCTCCAACGGATCGTCCGATGTTGGAACGGAGATGGGGGAATTAAGTCATGCAATCCCCACGTACCCTCTCCAAAATACATCCTATAGAATACCGACAGGCTGGCTACGCCTCGCCTATGCTCCAGGCTTGTTTTCTTCTTTCTTTGCCTCTTTTTATAGGTACATAGATATTACATATTAGCATATTTTTTCTTTTTTTTTAATAATTATAAACTAGCGCTTGACCGCAATCCCGCTTGATGGTAAGCAGTGATGCACTTAGAAAAACTAAGCGAATAGGAAGGAAGACGGCAGTTGAGCGAGGTGATGCAATGTTAAACCTAACAACACGATCAACGATGCTGCGCCAAAGGGAGATTGATCTGAAGACTGAAGACCCTCCACGACCAAACTCTCAACACAACAACATTTGGCGCATCGTAACCGGCACACATCGCAACACAACTGCTCAGACCCGTCTTCCGTACGGCTTCACCAGACATCATGCCGGAACACGACAAATCGCTTGGCGGCAAGGCTTTGTCTGGTGGGTGGTAACTTCTGCCTTTCGGCCGATGTTATGCATCTTACGCATAGTGTATGCCAGTCCATCGTAATCTAAACAATTGTAATTTCACAAAACGTGGGACCAAGAATTTGTACAACCTTTCGCATCGTCGCCATTAGGTTTGGATAGAATTTTATGGAACATACCTACATCAGTTCTGTTCAAATTCAGTGTTATTAGCATACTTTGATTATTCCAAGTTGTGTCTAATATCTGTTATATCATAACGTAGATAAGTATTATGATAACGTAATTTCAACTGTTCTGTTATCGTAAAAATATCTGTTGTCAAGGATTATAATAATTAAGTCCCACTATCTTATTTATGTGGAAAAAAAGATTTCACAAAAATATTCTCTATCTCACATGAACAAAATGTTTATATCTTGTGACATTGACTTTTAGAAGTAGTGCTCGCTTCGTATCGCTCTCTCGGCTCATGCACTGTTAATCTCAGTTCTAACCTAACCCGCCAGAGGTCTTGACATTCAACGACTGCGACCCATCCACGGCCATAAGGCCTAGGTGTAGGCGTAAGCTTAAGCCTACCACACAGGCTCAGTGCAGGTTGGATATCCGATATCCGATATGCAGATATCCGATGGAAATATTATCGATTAACAATAGGGTATTTGACTAAAAAGAACTAATTAGTCCGTCAGTCAGATTTCCAAAAAATACTAGACACGTATGTAATTTAAAAAATGTAAATGTAACCAAAATTCTAAGAGTAGGTACATCTTACAGTTCATTTGCCGCAGTTGAGGACTCTTGTTCACTTTCCGAACTTGAAGATAGTAGGTATTCATCGTACGAAAATGATGATAACGTTAATAAAGACACCCACAATGATGACTTCAGAGACCATTATTAAAAGTGGGGGCTATTAATTTTAATATTTCCCAAATTGCATTAAAGCAGTTAAATGACTTGAAACTTAAGGTATGATGTTTTGAAATGCCTATGAAATCTTCATTCCTATATTATTTTACTGATATAAAGTGTCAGTGGTTAGTGTGTTATTCATACAATTAAGAAATAGGTAATAAAAAAGCATTAAAAATTGTTTCATTTTATTTATTATTCCCAGGAACGTAATTAACATTTCAAGTTTGACGAGACTTATGAATTAAAAGCAAAGCTTTAAAATATTGCTAATTTTGGAAAAACTTAAATGGCTTTTTGATCCATAGATGTAAAATATGAAATATTATACAAAATCAAACAACATCTTATGTAGCTAATAATCTTACAATGGAACATAAAAAATTACTACACAATAGGCAACTTAAACATAATGCACGGATGTCAGCTACAGGTCAAGCTACCCGAAACTGAAAAAAAATTCCCAATCAATCTTGAGTAAAGTTGAAAATCCAATAAAGAAATCTGACAGATTGTAGTAGCTTGAAATGCTGTTGTCTGTACATTTCTTGAAAACTAATAATAAGTTATCGCGTTTAAATCCGATATTGTGCGTCAATCGACACAAATCTTTTTTAACCTTCCGATATTAGGAACTTTTACATCTTTTTGATAGATGTTGAACCTTCATGGTTACAAAAAAGTTGAAGTGGCCAAGCATTTTCTTTCTGATGTGGTGTATTTTCCAGCTCTACCCTCTGGACATTGTGTACATAGCTCTTCAACTGGCTGCTGATTATTTCCGTGCAACACTTTTGCTTTCTTTGGTAAAAATTTATCGACATCCTAGTGGGGTTTACCTAAAACAAAAGTATTCTAAGTTAAAGGTATGTCACGCAAATCAGTTCTTAAAATATTTAAACGCCTAGCTAACTTAATTCAAATACATCCTATTTAAACTACGTTAGCTAGGCCTTTATTGTTTTATTATTGATCCCTAAATCAACTGTCATGGTGTACTCGAATGAATGAACACGCAGTTATACGTCGGGAAGTTATGTAGTTGTCATATAACACAGTCACATTAAAAATAAATTAATAGGAATATGTGAATACATTAAAATTTTAAAAGCGCGTAAACAAATTCTTAGAAACTTACCTCACATTACTCAGTAAACTTGATTGCACGATGGTTGACAGCTGATGAAATAGTTTTATCATTTTGAGTTGACAAAGAAAATATTAACTCTGTTGTCAAAAACACTGCCAAATCATGTTAACGTGATATAATCTATTATATGTAATAGAATTCGTTCAAATAAGCACAATTTTAAATGACAATAACACAACTATGTATTACATTAGATAAAAGTCATATTGTGAGCCATTACTGGACACGAAGTCGAATACACGCCGCGACAGTTGTCATTACATGACATGTAGTCAATCGCCGACCTAACTATGACTTCTATGCGACTTTACACCGCTATATATTGACTATTACACGAAACTATTAGCGCCTTAAGTTAAATAAAATGGGCCCTAATGCCATCGAGTAAACGTCGTTATGACATTTATACGATTATATTAAATAACTTTAAGTTGCCAACAAAACGTCTACTCAACGACTTAAATGTTAGTTGGGGGTTTCTTTTTTAAGCAACCCTGACCCTGACCCAGGAGACATCTGTGTTCGTGGATCCCGTCACGATGTGTCCCGATTGCAATTACCTTAAGGCAGGTATTAAAAGGAACTCCGTACCGTATGTTCTATATTACGAGTTTGGTTTCCGCACTCAGTCCCTCCAGTGGACCATTGTGCGTGGACCACGTACCCTCAGCGTGCATCATCATTTAAACATATGTAATAATCACAGAGATATTTTGATATCGATGGTAATAATGTTGAGATGTAATGAATTTAACTAATAAATGAACCGCGCGTCCAAATACAGGAATAATAAATATGTCATTTATTAATTTTTCATTTACTTAGATGTAATGATGATGAGATATATTTACTGGTTAAATGAATATAATAATTAGTAAAATAGATTAGCAGTACACACTTGCATTACAGATGAAAGCTATGTATATAACCAACTTTAATTACCGGTCAATTAGGTAATGAGTTCCATACATAAAATTGGAAACTGGTTTCGGTTTCATTTATGCATTTAAAATTGATGTTGTCATTTAGACGTCGTTAATGTGTGGCTGCAACCACACGTTTAGAACTAATGGCCAGTACCTAAGCTTAACAAATAACATATGTATTATTTCTGTCGTATAGATCTCTTTTTCTTTCCTTATACGAAACCAAACTTGACAAACCAAAATACACAGAATTTATCAGAGATTCTGGCTTTTTAGATTCATGAATATCATATTTTTTTCCAAAAAGTTAGAAAGATGACGCTTGCTCTGAAAGAGCGCAGGCCGCTCGTAACAACATAAAATAATAATTCGAAAACTACCGCCTACGACGTTCTTCGACATAGAAAGCCTGCAGCACACGCGTAGAGTAGCTAGCCTTTCGGTCTCCTATAGGATGCATTCTGATGAGTGTGCAAGGTAATTGCATGATTTAATTCGCCCATCTCCGTTCCACCATCGAACGACCCGTCGTACGGCGAGTTTCCACCCTTACGTTGTGGACACCACTGCGGTCCGGACGCAGCGTTTCGCATCCTCTTTTATACCGCATACATCGAGGGACTGGAACAATTTGCCAGCGACGGTGTTTCCGTCAAACTACAACTTGAGTGTCTACAAGGCTAGAGTGAATAGGCTTTTAATAAACTAGCGCGCTTTACCATCAACGATCGCATCACTGCTTACCATCAGGCGGGATTGTGGTCAAGCGCTAGTTTATAATATATAAAAAAATATAGGGCTCTTTCTTTTCTTCAATTCACGTACTCTTTGCACATTAGTTATTCATTTTAATTTCATTAATACGATGTTATAATCCGTGACCCCGGCAAATAATCCCATGTCCTATAGTGCTTAAGTAGGTACAGGTTACTCCACGATGCTGTTTTAGGAATTGAAAACAAATAAAACCTTTCAGTGAAACCAAAGTATTACATATATTAAAAAATAATTACGAGAAATCTTAAACGTATGTTACATTTATTCATGTGTATCGATATTTTTTTGATAAAATAAATAATTAATTATTATAATTGGGTTGTATCCTAAAAAATAATGTAATGTCCATCAGACAGATTTATAAAAAATATTGAACACGTATTTTTTATTTTTTCTTTCATTCAAATATTTAGGAAGATACATTGATTTGAAATGTCGTATGACGTCACGCCTTGGTACAAAATATACCATGGCGTGACGTAATTAGCCCCCAATCCATAACTTTAATACGCTTTATCTCAGTAGTTTTTGGTAATTGCGACAAAATAAAAAATACGTCTTAATTTTTTTTTTATTGTCTATAACACGGACTAATTATTTTTTTTATTTTCATACCTTGGATACATCCCTATTTAATGAGTCTTTCGGAGTCTTCAATCTCGTAGCTGATACCTACTTGAAATATCCGTTTAAAAACTTTTTTTTTTAAACACAGAGATAAAGTAAAACAGATTTTATCAACTCATACTTCTACCAACAAAACTACCATGGTTCGTTGACCCCAAAATAAATATTATCTCTTTTTTTTTTCATTTTGCCGTGTTTTGTTAACGATTACCTACCATTACGTCCGGGGAGTTTCTCTAGTTAGATCCTGTTTAATCAGGTAGTACCTACTTAAAATAATTTCAGGCTATAGATTCACTATCTCACTAACTGAAATTCCCAAAGGCTGTTTCTATGCATGACGTTAAGCGACGATGATCACGCAAAATATCGCTAGCAAATGTTCATGGAATATTTGATTAAGCTATGAGACATACAAATGTCAGCCAGACACTCGGTGTTCATGAGTTTGATAGCGAGCCAACGAGCAATATTGCCCGAAGCCCGAGGATATCGTCCCTAGAGACTCGTCGCCACGTCCGCTAGTGATAATCTTTAGTTCACTTTCCTACCGCTCAGACGGGGAGAACGCTACTGCATTAGTACGTTCTACAAGAAAATGATAAAGCGATGGATGTATATTTGTGTCCATTATACCAAATTTGAGATTTATTTAATTTTCTATTATATCAGTATTTACTAAGTCTATAATATGGTGATGGCCATTACAAATTTCCACATAAAGGGTGTATCTGACATGGACGCACAAACAAGTACCAGGGATCCAGTACATGATTCTGAACCCCCCAGAGGTGGAATTTTTCGTCGGCTTTTTCTTGATTTAAAAAAAAAAATATGTAATTTTTTTCACTTTAGACCGTCCATAATTGCTATACTTTTATAACCCAATAACATTTTAAAGTAAAAATTAATTAATTCGCTAATGACACAAAAAAAAGCGCAAAGAAAATAAAACTCGAAAAACTATCTTATCAGCTGATTTAATAGAGTTCACACCAGGGATCAACTTCATACCTACAAACCCGCACGGCAGCATCCTTGCAACGTTTAAAGGCCGAGCCGATACTTTTTTTTAAACATTGTTATTTCTGTAACCGTTCATTAACGACATAAATGACTATCACAATTTTATTAGTGGCATGCGGTGTAGCGTTTTCGCGAAGTTTGCGTTACGATGTCAGATACAGCCTGTATAGTTTGCTGCTGTATATGTCCAAGCTGCACCACTCCACGCAGGTCAGTAGACACTTGGCGGTAGGCCACAACATCGGCCGCCAGCAGAAGTTACCACCCACCAGACAAAGTCTTGCCGCCAAGCGATTTGTTGTGTTCCGGCATGATGTCTGGTGACGCCGTACGGAGGACGGGTCTGAGCAGTTGTGTTGCGATGTGTGCCGGGTACGATGCGCCAAATGTTGTTGTGTTGGGAGTTTGGTCGTGGAGGATCTTCAAATCAATCTCCCTTTGGCGCAGCATCGTTGGTCGTGTTGTTGGGTTTAACATTGCATCATCTCGCTCAACTGCCGTCTTCCTTCCTATTCGCTTTACCATCAACGATCGCATTACTGCTTACCATCAGGCGGGATTGCGGTCAAGCGCTAGTTTATAATTATTAAAAAAAAAAGAAAAAGGTTGAAGAGGTCGTGGAGTACCTACTCGTCAAGATCAACTGGAATTTCAGGGTCGTGAGGTTGGAGCCGCGTGACAACATGAACTTCAAGAACTTCAAGTCGTTCGTGGAGCGCGTTCCGACAGATAATCTCGAGAAGTTACGCAAAGATGAACTCTGGCCGAAAGGTGTTGTGTACCGCCAGTTTCGTGGCCTGCTACGTGACACAGCCAGCGAAACACGACGCCGACACTTCATAAACATTAGCAGTAGTTAATTATGTTATATATATATTTATAGTATTTAATTTTTTTATGTTAATATAGTATTGCATATGGGCCTTGATGCCTGAAAGAAATAGATAAATATTTTGCCGAAGAAGTGATTTAAAAGTGCCTTTTTTAATTTAGGCACACTAGTATTAAAAAGATTTATGTTAACTTCCTGGCAGGCTTCATTAAACATACGTCTCACTCTGATCATTTATGAGTTTTGTCTGTAAGTTGTTCCTGTTACTGATGTGTGGAAAAAACAAAGTTAACGTGAATTTGAAGGACACACACGTAGGCCAATTTTGCCTTGTAGCTCATGGTCATTTTTTAACATTTACAATTTTGGATAAGAATGCTAGATCAGAAATGTTCCTTCTTTCATAGAGTTGAAGAACATGTTTTTTACATCGCAAGATAATCCTTGAATTCGTGTTCGTGTTGCCTATAGTAACTGGATTTTAGAGGTAAGATAGGTTGCCGTTTCATACTTGTTTTCTTTTTTATTTTATAAATATAATATAATAACTAGTGCTTATCCGCAATTATCAAGCCTATTCACTCAAAAAAATCTGAGTGAATAGGAATGAAGACGGCAGTTGAGCGGGGTGATGCCAACAACACGACCAACGATGCTGCGCCAGAGGGAGATTGATCTGGAGACCCTCCACGATCAAACTCCCGAAACAACAACATTTGGCCCATCGTACCCGGCACACATCGCAACACAATTGCTCAGACCCGTCCTCCGTCCTCATCAGACATCATGCCGGAACGCTTGGCGGCAAGACTTTGTCTGGTGGGTGGTAACTTCTACCGGCAGCCGATTTTATGGCCTACCAACAACAAGAAAGTTGTTTTCAACTACCAGGTTAGACTGGAAGCTGATTGCAGCAAAAAGGCTAGGAAGGTTTAATTAGTGCACCTAAAAATCCTTTTTTAAGTCAAGAGTTGCTAACCTATAACCGAATAATAGTATACTTAATTAACTGGTGGCATTGTGGATAAAGGGTACACTCAAGAAGTGTTACTGTAGATGCAGAACTGAAATGAATTGTAGTCATTAATGCCACAACGCGTTCTGTACCCTGATTATTCAACCAGACAGAAAGATAGGACATTTCAGCGAGAGCTTACTCTCCCTCGTCTAGGAAAAGCATTTCCACGAAATTACTATTTTCTTTATTTCACATAGCTTCTAGAATAACCACTAAACATTAATAAAAACGTTTTTATTATTAATATTAATCGTCAGTTTCAACACTACACGACGATGCGGAAGCGGTGCACATCTCTGGGGTGTAGGCTGTGGGTCTCCAACACCGTCTTGAGCGTATTTACGAACAGGGTTTTATTGCCACTAGATATATCAATTGTTATATCATTAATGTAATAAATGACTCAGAGGCAGATGCAATTTTATCTTACTTTATATTAACTTAAATTTATTTTTATTTACATTGTTTAATTATTAATAGGGTTTAAAGTATAAAACTACCGTTTCGTACTGGAAATCTAAATTGTTTTTTTTTTTATATTATGCAAATATTATGGGTAAGGTAACGTTAAACCATGCTGCTAATTCCTGGGTAATCAGAATAGGATCTACCATCTCTTTTTAATTTATCGTTATTCACCTGTGTCTGTCTTGTCTGCGGTCTTCCTCGTGGCTCGTTCTTCAAGTCGAAGTTTCCATCACAAAAGCGTTTAAACCAACATCGCACTATGCATTCATTAGTAGACCACTCTGCAAACGCAACATTGATATTACTGGCTGTTTCTGCCGCGTTACTTCCGCGTCAGTACTCGTATTCAATAATCATTCGAATTTTCGCAGTATCCATGTTTCTTGTCTAAGTTGATTAACAGAAACAATTAAAAGACGATATTCAAATGTTTCATATTTTTTAAAAGAAGAACATCTATGAAACCATGTGAAAAAAGTTTCATTCGACAACCTCAAACCATGAAGATTCTATGTCAGTTCAAAGAACTGCAACAAAACGGCAAGTTCATACTTTAACCCCTAAAATTTTCCATGTTTGTATTTTTTCTAATTTCAATTTTAAATTGATTTTTTCATTTCGTTTGATTTGTTTTGATTGTATTTAATTTGTGATTATTGGGGTTTTATTTATGTACCTAGCCTGTACCCTACCTAGTACCTGTAATAACGGATTTTATTATTAATAAACTTAACTTTAAGAAATTTGTACCCACCGCTTTGCAAACTAATCGCCTGCCCTCGCTGTTTTTTTTATGCTTCTACCTCCAACAATAAACAATATTGGAGCCTATTCTCATCAGTTCTCATTTGTTCTAGTTCTCACATTGATTCTTCTCGCACTTTCATCCTTCATACGTGATCTTTCTTTCATTCCATGTCCTCATTCACATCTTTTCTGGGTGGGTTGACCAGCTAATATTCATATGTAGCTATCTACCTCTGTATCTTTTTTATATGTATTTATTCTTTGGGTGCACTCAATAAGCGGGGAGCCCAAGTCTTTATTCGTATTTTGCCCTCGCTGTTACATCATTTTCTCTTAGCTTTCTTTGAGACTTTCTATTCGCTCTGCCTTTAAGGATCGTTAGCTTAACACATTCCTCAGGAATTAGGATTTCAAATGAAAAATAATAAAAAATTAAAATACGAAAAGCAGCTTCAAACAAAACAAACAATACCTTCAGCTTTATTACGTTTATAGATGGACTGAATAATAAATATTATAATTTATTTGCTTGAAATTGGTTTCACAAAAATAATCTCATTAGAAATTGAGTTAAAACTTTTTTTTTTAATTATTATAGGTAAACTAGTGCTTGACTGCAATCCCGCCTGATGGGAAGCAGTTATGCAATCGTTGATGGTAAAGAGCGCAAGTTTATTAAGCCTGTTCACTTAAAAATCTTAGTGAGTAGGAAGGAAGACGGCAGTTGAGCGAGTTAGTGCAATATTAAACCCAATAACACGACCAACGATACTGTGCCAGAGGGACACGATCCACGATCAAACTCCCGACACAATAACATTTGGCGCAACGTACCTGGCACACATCGCAACAAAACTGCTCAGACCCGTCTTCCGTACGGCTTCACCAGACATCAACCGGAACACGACGAATCGCTTAGCGGTATGACTTTGTCCGGTGGGTGGTAACTTCTTCTTACTTAAACTTATTATAAATATTAAGATTCGTTCTGTCAATGATGTTATTATCAGCCTCTAAATGTTCCCGGTGTAAAGATTGCGGCTACGCTTGCCGCAATGCCAAGCCGGAGCAGGAGTCACTCGTTGTCTAACCCGTAATGAGCTTTATCTTTACCCATAATCTCCATAGCAACAAACATTATAGATGCTACATGCATGCATGCATGCATTTTATTTATACACATTATAGGTGCTAAATTAATAACTTTTAAACATTATTGTTGATAAATTTAGCGTAACGTGTGCAATGATCCAGTGCACACCGATAAGTAAACTAACTTACCTAATTGGTTGATAATTTTTATCTATAAAAAAAATAATACCCAAGTACGAGTACACTCATTAAGTATTTAGCTACTCGTAAATCACAGATGACATAATTATAATGACATTCTGAGTCGGACTCGCGAACAGACCGCACGTCAAGATGCTCGGCTTTATTATTCAATTGTTTCTGGTTTTTGTGATATCTTGTTTAACGATATTCTATTTTTACTCCCGGAGTTACTATGGGTATTGGAAACAACGAGGCGTTCCCTATGAAGAGCCGACAGCATTCATCGGGAACTTTTCATTCCTTATGAGGAGAAGTTTCTCTGATGTCTTCTACGACTTAAGTAAGAAGTACAGGAAGAATGATTATTTCGGAATGTTTTTTTCATGGAAACCAGTCCTAATACTCAATTCTAAGGAACTTGCGAAGAAAGTCATACTCAAAGACACTGACAGTTTTCAAGACAGATACAGTTACGCAGGAGCGAAGGATGACCCATTGGGATCGTTGAATTTATTCACGATAAAGGTTTGTACAAGATTATTTCTCTATTAAAAGGTTATCAAATCTCATTAACGAAAGTCAAGTGTAATATTGAGTATTTCGAGGAAGAGACCATTTAATTTATCCAACGCTTCAACACCTAATTTTAGTTTGTCAGATTATGCAACAGAGAATTTTTTGTATGTATACCGAGATAATGAGAGAGCACACCAACCTATATTAGGCTTCCAGTTTAAGCTGACCCCGCATTGTATAGGTTTTTCACGTAATCAAAAGTCAGCATATACTAGTAATGGATATTGTTGAACGCGTGTGTAGCCGTGTATGTTACACTTAATCGGAAGATTAACACCCAAAACCTTATCTGTTCCACTTACCATTTTTTGTTGTCATTGATCGACATTGACATTTCACCGTGTCAATTAAAAAGATAAGAAGTAACTATGTAAGATTAAAAATATGTCAGTACATTGTATCTGTCTGCATATTATGTCTCTTGTCTCTTTTTAATGTGCGGTTAGGTATTCACCCTAGGGGTAAACAGAGATCTTTGGGAAATATATAAGTGATGTCGTATTATAGTGTCTAAAAACGCATTCTCAATAGAAAAAGGAGGATACTCCAATCAGATTGTTTTAAATGAACAGATAGCTGTGCTGCTGAGGAGTTTGTTCCGCCACTTCTTCTTCCCAGTGAAAGCACTAGGAAGTGGCTATGTATGGGTGGGCGTTTTGGGGGACTGTCTTACGTAATATTGACGTTCAAAAAGTGCTGATTCTCAGCCTAATTTGAATAAATAACTTTTGATTTTGATTTTAGACGGGTACTTGCCCGACGGTTGATATCAGGCAGTTGTATATATGCTAGTTGCGCGAAAATTCTGCTTGCGAGTTGCAGGATGTGCGTGACGTCAGCATGGCTTGTTTTTCGTATATGGCTTGCCAATATTCTTAACCCTCCTTTAAAGGTCTTTTTTGTAATTTTGCAACTATAAACTATTAGAATGTGTTTTCAGAGCCCAATGTGGATGCAAATGAGGAACGAGATCTCACCCATGTTTACCAGCATGCGTCTGAGAGGCATCACCGAACTAATGAATATCAACTCGACCGAACTCGTACAAAGGATACAGAAAGACTACGTTGATAACAACGAGCCTGTTGATCTTAAGGTAATTTTGTTTTTTCTTAACGTTGTCCCACACTATGAATTACTTACTCCTGTATGGTGGGTGCGTTGAAGCACTAGTTTATAATTGATAGATGCATCAAGGGTTTTAAATATAGACTGATGTAAGACACGCTTAATGAAGCTGACAGTTAGTGTATCTATAAGGTTATGTCGGTAAATGATAAATGACTTTATTTTGTAGGTAAGTAGGTTTGTATAAACAGTCTCACACTTATATTTTAAAACTAGATGGGCACCCTAATTACATAACACACTATTAGTACTATTAGTTGGGATCATTTTGAAGCATATTGCTTATCCTTTGCTCGATATGTTCGAAAAACGAATCTGCTCAAAAACGTAAATAACGCAATGAATATTGTTAAACTGTCAAAATGAAACAAATTGCTACTAAAGTTTGTTACGCAATTACCTTACAGGTCTTTGTTTCTAGTCTGAGAAGAAAGGAGGAAACAATCTCGGTGGTATCTTTTAAAGTCCAGACTTAATATTGTTGAGGTCATATGAAGACCATCTAGATTGATGTCTGAAATGTTTTTTTTTAATTAAGAACGATACTTGAGAAGTTTGAGAGAATTTGTCCAGTGTACTCATTTGTCAGAAATAGTGCAGCTCAACTCAAAACATAAGCCTACTTATTAAAAAACGAAATTTAACTTTAGTTCCAGACTTAAATGAGTCAGTATTTGTATTTCGAACTTTATTGAGGTTAAGTCAAAATTCTTGATAAAAAAGTGACAACTTTGTACCGAACTATGCTGTCATTTTTTATATAAAGAACTATATTTCTATAATGGTTAGGTGCGTAATTTAATAACCATTAAATTTAGATGGTTTAAACCTGATCTAAATAAAATTCATATTTTGTAAGGCACCTGAGGTAAATAAGACCCAGGGGGTAATAAGGTCTACATTTAAAATTCAAAATTTATAAGGTTTTTTTTTTTAAATTTAATGTGCAAAAAATCGTTGTGAATTTCTCCTTATTGGACTTGAACTTGAACTTCTTTTCTTTTCCACGAGTTAGAAAATCATCACGAATGTTCTCGGCCCTGGGGTGGTCGTCGGGATCTATTAGACTCTTACTGACTAAAACCCACCCCCAATCCAACACATATGCCTGGGGTCGCGGGAGCGTATGTTCTTTTCGCTACTTTTGGTGATACGGTTGGCGCAGTGGCTAAGTGATGCTGTGTTGCGTGTCGCGAGTTAGATCCTGCACGAAACAAATATTTGTATGCCGGTTGTTGTTCCGGGTATGTGAGTTTAAATATTTGCCCACGTCGTAAAACGCACCGACGATACAGGAGTAATTTGGAAACATGGAACATGTTGGAACGCAGGCTTGCACAGGGCAGGGGTATATAAAAGTTGCGCTTTTTAAAGCGAACTTTCAGTCCTTTTACACCTGCTGACTGCGGGTTAACTATACGTAGCGCACATTCAGCGATTTGCGCATTCAATATAAAAATGCGTTCCGGGTGCTAATGGGACTGACGCGCTACTGCAGCGCCTCGGTAATGTTTGTACCTATGGACGGCTTTGCGGCCATCGTGTGCTAACGGTGCGCTTCTATCTTACGCCGCACGCGCGATATTCGTAATACCACTTTCCTCCCAATACGACTTTCCGATGCTGGCTCGCTTGAAGCAGTTTTATAGCGATTTTCCACCATCATCGGAGACTCCTCTCGACCCGCCACTTAAAACTTACAATTTTGAGGTTATAAACGGTCAAAATTATATTAATATAATTAATATACTATTCATAAATTATTATTATTAAATTCCATCTAACTATCTGTATCTTTGCGTTTTCAGAAACTGTTCTCAATGTACACCTCCGACACGGTAGGGTACACTGTGTTTGGTATCCGAGTGAGTGCACTGAAGGATCTGACCTCGCCCCTTTGGTACATCACTCGCCATATGGTCAGGTGGACCTTCTGGCGAGGCTTTGAGTTCACCATGATCTTTTTCGTCCCTGCTGTTGCTGAAGTTCTCAGGTATCTCTTCACTTTATTTAATACCGTGAATAATAATTGCTAATTAACCAGCGTTAGTGACAGAGACAAAGAGTATGCTGGTGTAATGAAGCTAATGCATCTATCAACCAAAATGTTTGTTTTCTGGGAAAAAATTATTAACATTCAATGAAAATTTATTATTTCGAATTGTAATCTCTACAAAATTATATCTGTAGGAAGCAATTGTATTAAAAACGTATAATTTTCAGAATGAAGTTCTTCTCGAAACCTGCAACAGATTACATAAAAAAGATGTTCAAGGAAGTTGTTAGCAAACGAGAGCAAAATAGCCGGTCTAGTGATGACAAAGACCTCGTTAATCATTTGTTGAAGTTAAAAGCGAACTTGAAACTACCTTCTGGATCTGACTCAGGTAAGTTCCTCTCTGGGAATCTACAATATGTTACTACTAAAAGTAATTCAAAAATAAGAAGCAGCGGAATGAACAGAGGATCCTAACCTATTTTCAATATCAGTCGGCAAAAAATGTTTGATAAAACACAATAATCTAAAAAAGCGAGTAGGTATGCTTATAACTACTGACTGAAGGGAAATTGCTTTAGCTCCATCTGTATGAATATATATTATAAGGGTACAATTATACATATAAGTACTTACACAAATATTAATTTTCTACAAATATTAAATTTTTATATTTGGCTATGAGAGGAAGAGAGAAAGAAAATGTGTGCGCGCACAGTTTTCTCTTGCACTCATCACTCATCCCCCACTCATCTCCCGTTCGATTCGCCCGATCACAAGTTTCGTAACGCTTACGTCACGCGTTCGCCAGCGCACTCCCTAAGTCAAGCGTGCATAAAGAGGTTTCACTTAAAAAATCTAAAATCAACCAATCAAAATGACACTTCAATACACATTCTTAATCGCAATTTTATTACTGTACCTTCTTCACTTTCAGAATTAGCTGAGAACCTAATGTTGGCCCAGGTGGCGATATTCATATTGGGATCTATTGAAACGTCATCCACAACATTAACCTATTTACTCCATGAGTTGGCACTCCACCCTGAAGAACAGGTAATAACACATCGTTAGCTAATTGATTCGTCATTAAATTAACTTTTTAAAAATAAATGTTGCAAATGCCCAAATAAAGTCGCTGTAAAAGAATTACATGTATTACAGCCAATACTTGATCATTATTATATTGGCACTTGATTGGCGGTTGAGAGTATGTGATACTCACTCTAATGTCTCGCTTATGGTGGCGTGTGTGTTGGATAATTAAGTTACTTTCAAAACGGTTGAGCAAAATGATGCTGGTCCATGCATCATGTACCTGAACGGGTGCCGTCAGTGGGTACTGGTCATCTTTTAGCTGACACGGCTTAATTTCTGAATTGCTTTTGTGTTTTCTCTAATGGACGTTTTTAACGTGCAAGTCTTTCTGCGTCGTTCTTACACGAATAAGTTCATCATAAATTATGTAATTAAATAATTTGTAACAATTTTATGGTTTATAAAGAGTTTCCGTGAGGTTTTTTGTATATTCTTTACCAGACAGACCTACGCTTTGAAATGGGCGACTAGCTTCATCTTATTGAGTGACCGACCCTGTGACAATACAGAAGTATAATTGGTTTATTTTTTAAATAATTGCTTTTATTTTAATTTTATACGTAATACAAAACCATAGAGAATATTGGAAGCAAAAGGTCAAATCTTCAACATTATGCTCAGATTCTAGCGGGTTATCAGAAAAAAATGTATTTACAAAAAAATAGCAACGCATTTAGTGAATGGTTCACATTCAATCCCAACCACCCATTGTGCTTTTATTTCTCAGGCATGATTATTTGACTTTCCCTCTCTCTTCCCAGTTAGAATAAGTACAAAATGTCACATTTCCTTATCTCTGCAAACCATTGCTACGGTTACTTACTAATATTTACAAGGGACATATTTATTCCAGGAAAAACTTTATGAGGAAGTCAGCCAGGCGTTAAAAGAATGCGGCAAAGACGTTTTGGAATATGACGATTTGATGAAAGTTAAATATATTACTGCGTGCATGCATGGTGCGTACTAGAAACTGAGATAGATTATAGATTTAACTTTAGATTTCATTTAGTGCAATGTCAATGTAAATGCGTGTTTCAGAAACATTGAGAAAGTATCCTCCAGTGCCGCACTTGGACAGGATTTGTAACAAAGCATACCAGCTGACCGACGATCTGACGGTGGAAGTTGGTACGCCGGTGATGGTGAACGTATGGGCCATCCATCATAATGAGGAGTGCTACCCTGATCCTGAAGAGTGGCGTCCCGAGAGATTCATAAACTCAACGGATAGCGATAACCACGACTTCACATTCATACCATTTGGTGAAGGGCCGAGGTTCTGCATCGGTATGTAACTTTTGCAATTGAATTATTTGTTGACCCTATAAACAAGAGGACAATCCAACGATTATCAGGAAACGATCAACAAAAAGCCTTGTATTGCATTGTGAAGTAAATTACCTCTTACAATCCCGATTCAATATTTACCGATTCAATTATCCATTTCAGACTTGAATTTCAAAACTTAAACCTGAATTTGACTTGAAATCTACATATACAATATGTAAAAAAAAACCCATCCGACCCATAAGGATAATAAAGGTTAGGTAAACACATGACCAAATTTAATATAAAATTTACGTAATCATCATAGTAACAATATTAATGAATTTTGAAATAATCTTTCTTTCTCGCAAATTAATTCCAACTTCCCCGGAATTCGGTAATTTTTAAAAAGTGACAACACCATTTTGAGGGTATTATTATAAGCGATGCGACCACGTGCCGCGTGCCCTGCCCCCCGTCACCCGCGGAAGGGTTGCCTACCGCACATGTATTAAGTTACCTCTTTTTGCGAAATAATATTTATTTTTTTAGGGGGATTTTTTTTAAGTTTAGCCCGGCTTTGTATCCATTAGTAGAATCAGTTAACGATAGCTAACAATACCTTCACGGATCGGACAGGGTTTTCTTTACATATTGTATATATATATATCTACTTAAACTCTGCTTTTTCATCTTCAGGCAAACGGTACGGAATGATGCAAATACGTACAGCAATCGCTCAGATGATTATGAAGTACAGATTCGCACCGGATGGACCAAAGCATTTAGAATCTGATCCTTACAGTGTTATTTTGGGGCCAAAGAATGGTGGAAAAGTAAAGTTCATTCCACGAACATAAAATAAAAGTACCTATTTTAATTAAGAACTAAAATGTTTATTTTCTTTTCTTTTTTTTAAATCATTATTAACTAGTGCTTCACTGCAATCCCGCCTGATGGTAAACAGTAATGCAATCGTTGATGGTAAAGCGCGCTAGTTAATTAAGCTTATTCACTTAAAAAAACTTAGTGAATAGGAAGGAAGACGGCAGTTGAGTGAGGTGATGCAATGTTAAACCCAACAGCACGACCAACGATGCTGCGCTTGAGGGAGACTGATCTGGAGACCCTCCACGACCAAACTCCCGACACAATAACATTTGGTGCGTCGTACCCGGCACATATCGCAACACAACTGCTCAAACCCGTCCTCCGTACGGCTTCACCAGATATCAGCCGGAACAGGACGAATCGCTTGGCGGTAAGACTGTCTGATGGGTGGTAACTTCTGCCGGCGGCCGGTATTATGGCCTACCACCGAGTATAAAAGTAATAACTTCGATTTTTTTGTACTAAACACCATGAATAAACAAACTTTCTAAGAAAACTAAAACACAACAGCAGACTTTGCGAGTAAAAAATAACAATCCCTTTGTCCCTTCTTTTCCAAGGCACTCAACGCGTTAGTGCCCCCAACCAATTCTGTGACACGACAGGTTATCGAAAAATACTCCTCGGTTGTTATGTATGGAAAAATATCGAATACAATGTCCTATCTCCCTGCAGCATAAAAAAACAACGCCTTCGGTTTTTATCTTAGCAGAAAATTATAAATTAACAAACTATAATTTGAAAGAATTGCAATTAATATTTACGGGCTCAATACATAAAGTTGTTATTGAACATTGACTAAATATATTATGAGACAGGCTATCTTGTGAGAGCAGTTTTATTACGTAATCCATTATGAGAATAACTGCCAAGTTCCATAAAATGGATACCTACAAGCCTAGTGTTACCAAGAGAAAGATTTTGGTGAATTCTGTGGACGTCATGCAAGTAATTCTGGTACTTACTGGCAATATTTTATGCGACAAAAAATTATGTACTTATTTCTGCTTCATCAATATTAGTAGACCTAAGATTACCTAAGGACTCACTGAGACGTGGGAATTTAAAACAGGAAAATATGATACTATAATTATTTGTTAGCTATAATCAAACATAGATGACCTATAACAGCTATGGAAGATCAACCGTACACCTCAACTACGCTACGGTTTCTTGGAATCAATTCAATCGATCACATTCGGACACCACAAGTTGCGTAACCTACAAAAATCTTAATATCATAAATCTCTCACAAAAAGCAAAAGCAAAGAATAGGCAATAGTTTATATAAAAAGGCATTTTTATTCAGCCAGAATGTTTCATTTCAACAAACTTCCAACAAATAGTGTTTGGATATACACGAAATTCGTTTCAAGCCGAACACGAGCGGCAAAAGGGAAATAAAATTGGACATCTATAAGTGTCAACTTCACAACACCGCCGAGAGTGTATACTGTATTGATAGCTTCGATCCCCTTTAGAGGATATTTTTGACAACAAATACTTATATTATGAAAAGGAATTTATTGTGGTATTTGTATCGTTGGAGTTATATGTGATGATCATATAAGAATGTATTGCAAAGTGACTATAAAATTGTAGAAGGAAACATTCAGCAATATGTCTATTTTGAGAGGATCGATCAGGTTAAGCAACGTTTGCCGCTGTTGGTCCGTGGATGGCACACGGTTTTCACAGGACCCATCCGTGCATCGGAAAGCACATCAAGCCGTTAGCCCCCCTCCGAGCGGAGATCCAGCGGGCCAAACACGCGGGACTCTCAACAGAGACCCGTGGGGATGCCCCTATAAAATGGGGCGGGATAAACTCGGCTCTTGGGCTCTTGACATTGCCAACGCCTTCAACACCCTACGCTTGAGTTGCACCAGGGAGGCATTCCAGTCATCACCGGATGCCGACCTATCTCTGTCGAGTGGTCCAAGCCTATCTGACGGACAGGGCCGACATCTACCCCGGTCACCAAGGAGTGTGGAACCGGCAAGAGATGTCGTGCGGTGTTCCACAGGCATCGGTCCTGGGATCGCATCTGTGCAAACAACAACAACATCGGCTATCGACTGGGTGCTGAGAGGCGAGCTCCCGTCGGGCGCTGACTTGACGTGTTATGTGGATGACACGCTTGTCACTGCCCGGGGGAGCTCGCACAGGGAAGCGACGTTGATAGCCACGGCTGCGGTGTCACAGGTGGTGAACCGCATCCGGCGCCTGGGCCCTTGGCCTGGAGGTGGCCCTTGACAAGTCGGAGGCCATGGTTTTCCATGGCCCCCGGCGTGCGCCGGCGCTGGGATCGTATATTGTGGTCAGTAGGGCCCGGATTGCTGTCGAGTCCACCATGAAGTATCTAGGATTGGTGCTCGACAGCCGATGGGAATTCGGGCCCCACTTCCGGCGGCTGGCACCCAAGCTTTTGGGTGCAGCAGGCGCGCTGTCAACGTTGTTTCCCAACATGGGGGGCCCGAGCGCCGCCTGTAGGCGGTTATACGTAGGAATCGTGCGGTTCATGGCCCTGTATGGGGCCCCTGTATGGGCGATGGACCTGACGGCCGGAACACTGGCAATGGTGGTGACGGCCATCACCCTCTGCGGCTTGCGTAGAATGCTACGCAAGCCGCAGAGGGCGATGGCCGTCATGGTCGTCCGCGGGTATCGCACGATATCCTACGAGGCGGCTTGCGTCCTGGCCGGATCCCCGCCCTGGAACCTAGAGGCGAAAGTACTCACGACATTGTACCGATGGCGCGAGGAAGAGCGGACCCGGGGCTCCAGTCCGGTGCAACGGCAGATCGAGCTGCGCCGAGGGGAGCTCTGTCAGGTCCTGGTGGCGGACTGGCGGCAGAGGCTTATGCGCCCTACCGTCTCGCTACCGTCGAGGCGATCCGGCCAGTACTCGACGACTGGCTCGGGAGGAGGCACGGCTCCCTGTCGTTCAGGGTGACGCAGGTACTGTCGGGGCACGGCTGCTTCGGCACGTACCTGCGTCGCTTAGGCAGGAAGCCGGACGCTCGGTGCCACCACTGCGTCCAATACGGGGAGGACACGGCGCAGCACACGCTCTCCTAGTGTGTAGCTTGGGAGGAGCAGCGCCGTGTACTCACAACTGAAGTAGGAGGCGACCTGACACTGCCGGTAGTAGTGCGGAGGATGGTCGGTAGCGCAGAGTCGTGGGACGCGGTGGTGTCCTTCTGCGAGGACGTGATGTCGCAGAAGGAAGCTGCGGAACGGGAGAGGGAGATTTCAACTCCCTTCCCAGGCCGCAAAAGACGCACCGGGCGCCGAGGAAGGGCGGACAACGCCCTCCTCCGGCCCCCATGAATGGGTCCAGGGGCGAGGGACATGGGGAAATCCCCGCCCCCTATCCGATGGACCCCGAGGCGGAGGCGCGCGCATCAGAGGCGATACACGGGGTAGCTTAACACCCCACTACCCCGTGCAGGAGACGAGGCCCGGACAGACCGGGCCAGCACGAGGGTGCGGGGCCGTGGAAGAATTTAGACTCCCTCGGCCCCACGCGAACTCGTGTTAGAAGAGACACGGGGGGGTTTTAGTCAGTAAAAATCTGACAGACCCCGTCACCCACCCCAGGGCTGCGGACATCCTTTGAGGATTTCTACCCCGAAAAAAAAAGGCAGCTGATGCTGCGACCCTCAGGGTTGATATGTGGGAGTGGCAGAAGGAGGCAAAACGCCGGGGCATAACTCCGCTGCCACGAGAAATCGCGGTACGACGGACAGAGCTCCGGTGGGATTTCATGGCGACATGGAGAGTGCGATTGTCGCAACCCAGTGCTGGGCACGCCACAAGAGCGGCGGTTAGTCCCTTCTTTGAGGAGTGGCTAGAGAGGTTCCACGGTGCCCTCACTTTCCGCCTGACGCAGGTCCTCACCGGACACGGTTGTTTCGGGAGGTTCCTGTTCCGGATAAGGCGGGAGAAAACACCAGGGTGTCACCATTACATCGCCCTGGGGACACGGTGGAGCATACGGTGGGTAGAGCTTGGGTAGAGCACCGCCGTGTCCTCGTGGCGGCGATCGGCGGCGATCTCTCGCGACCCTGGTCCAGGCCATGATCCGGAGGGAAAGTGCATGGCAGGCCGTCACCTCCTTCTGCGAATCAGTGATGCTGGCAAAGGAGGAGGCGGAGCGCGTGAGGAAGCGGGAATCTCCATGTCGCATACGAATACCAGTATTGTACTGGTATTCAACTGGAACTGACTGACTAGACTGGAAGTCGACCCCATCAATAGTTGAGAAATGGCTCCACGGGTGATGATCTACTGTGAGGTCTGTTCGCAGGTCACACGTGAAGGTTTTGTAATACATCAAACAGTTGCTGTCCGCACACCTGCACCAAGCGTCTTCGTCTACTTACTTATTACAAAATCTTTTATATAGAACAAAGAATTGGGTATAGAACACGATTTTAATATATGATATTCTTGTAACTGAAATTCAATTCAGTAAAATACCAGACTACTTTTAAACGTGCGTTCTTATCGTAGACACTATTGATAGAATTTTTCCGGTATAACTTTAATCGAGTTTTATGACAATATATTTTTACCCAAAAATGTAGTGAAATTTTACTAAGAGTATTTCTTCATCGACCGACGACCTGGTGAAGGTTGCGGGAAACCGCTGGATGCGGGAGGCACTGGACCGGACGTCGTGGAGATCCTTGGGGGAGGCCTATGTCCAGCAGTGGACATGTTTCGGCTGAAATGATGATGATGATGATTTCTACATAAATATAAATGAAATGCTTTGGTAAGCGCGTCACTTGATAACGACTGGACTGATTTGATGTTTTTGAAGTGAAAACTTCTTTACACTTTTGTTGGATGCAAAAAAGCACGAAATTCGCGAGAACGTGACCGACCCGACACCGTGATCGCTACAGCGAGATATTAGCGCCGATTCTGTTGTTCACAAAATAAACTAATTTTAAGTTATGTGCATCTTTTTCTTTTAATTTCGTTAAGAAAAGGATAGAAAATAACATTTTAATTTAATCCTGTCAAATTAAGAAACTCCATAGACATTTTAGACGCGATTATAAACATGGCGACTAAAAATACGCCAGTAGGCCTAGTATGAGTTTTCAATACGAAACTCGATCGTCGATAGCGAGCGCGTTTGGCACTCTCATTGGTTGAGAGTTTTTACGACCTTGAAGCGGGCCAATCGCTGAATCAAACGCGCTCTATATCGACGATCGAGTTTCGTAATGAAAACTCATACTAGGCCTATAGTTTACAAGAGGGGCGCACTAATTTGACAGGTCTAAACTGACATTTTATCTTCCGTCCTTTTCTTAATGAAATGGAAAGAAAAGATGCATTTAACTTAAAATTAGTTTAGTTAGTGAACAACAGAATCTTCGCCATTATGTGTGTTTAGACACCGTGATCTCTACAGCGAGATATACATACATATGTAGACTGTCTATGTATAATGTATTAATTGGTACCTATAGATTTCGTCACCGCTATAATGTTTATGTTCTTTTTTTTTTTGTCAATCTAAAGATTTCAGTTTTTTTTATTCTGTCGGTCAGTCCCATGGCTGCCTTTTTTCAATTGTTTGCATTAGATGGATTTAGAAATCTACAGACAAAAATCCCGTATTTTCAAATTACGGAACCCTTTCTAGGGATCTAGGTTTTGTTGTTCACTTATAGTGTTGTCATTTCCGTCCGTCCGACCTCGACTTGCCTTCCAAACGGTTCGAGCTATAAATGGATGAAATTTGAATGAATATGAGAATTTACCACTTGACCATGTCGACAAAGTGCTAAAATAAAATCAGAAAAACCATTTTTTTTTTTTTGGGGTACCTCCCCTTTTTTTTTTGACTCTGTGGGAATGCGTTTACGCACTATACCCCGAAGGGCGTGTGTGGGACTCGCCCAGCCGAAGCCGGGAATACCCACTAAACCCGAACAGCGGCACACCGATATCGCCCCCGCCGGCGATTCCCGCCAGAAGGCGAGCCTACAGTGGGCCCTCCATAGGGAGGGGCCCGGCTGGGTACGTCTTCTTGTGCGAGAAGACGCAGCAGCCAAGGGTTTTTTAGCGAGGTGTCCTTCCTCTTAGCCCCACTCATTTGCCCGGAAGCAAACGCGGCCCCCAGCTCCTCTCAATGAGGAGACCGGGTTGCCCGACGGTGACCCGGAGTTCGGGTCACGTCAGCCACCAGGAGTGGTGGCTGACCCGCCGCACGCGTGACCGCAGAAGCGGTACCCACTTCTGGTTTTGGTCCGCGCCGGTAAACCGGTAACCCCCATATCTGGGGGCCGTTCCCCTATCCGCCACCTGGGGACGCGTCCGATGGCAGGCCAGAAACTGCACACGGATGGGGGGGTACCTCCCTTACCCCAAGCTAGGGTGTAGGGTTAATATCATTAAATAGGTAATTAATACTAAAACATTGACTGGTTACTAAGACGATGTTTTTAATGAGGTATCCGTTACCGAGATATTAAACTTTAAATCGTTTTTTTTTTTTTAATTAATAAAGTTCATCACATGGGCTATACACACGTGAACCCACTCGTGTGTGTGTAGAGCTTATGATGAACTATGAAGGAAAACTATGACAGCTTAGATAACTTGGTTAGTTCAGGAGTTATACATAGATATAGAGACTTTTATCGTAAAACACGCGCTTTAATGGTTCGGTACCCTACGTACGCGAGTTCAATCGCACTTAGCCGGCTTTTTTTCTTCTAAGAGTTTTAGTATGAACTAGTGAGGACAGAACGAACAACGGACGTTTTAAAATCTTATGTATTAAACCTTTTTCTTGATTTCGTATCTATATTTTCCATGGTTGTAACTTTAAACTATGTTTTCAATAATGAGCCCCAATCTTTTAAGCAGCTTATAATTTACGCAAATAAAGCAAAATATTTAGTTCTCATTGGCTCCCAAAGTTTTGTAAATGAGCATCGAAAGTAAAATAAATTATTTGCTTTCATTTCTAATAGAGACGAACACAGAACACATAGAAGACATTTATTCGGTGAATAAGAAGGACTCCTGTTTTAAAAGTCCACCAATTTTTAAATATTTTTCCTAAGAATAGCAGAGAAAACCATTTTCCGAGTCCCGTTTCTGCTTTACACAAACACAAATGGGTTTAAGAGCGCCTTTAAAACGGTACGCTGTATTCACTATTATTTTTGCGTCAGCCGCTACGTCCCAGCTGAACCAGTAGTAGCCATGTAAATTGAGTGGCGTGTTCATTTAGGATATGCAAACATCGGCTGATTGCAATGGATTGATGATGTATGTATACGTCACCCGCCCTAAAATTCTCGTGAAAATAAAAGGAATCGTCTTTAGCGGATGCCTCTGAGATGTGTATAATATTTCAGCTGCGATATAAGGCTTTTAAAGATTTTTTTTTAAACATGATTTTAAATACATTTAATAAAGAGTAAGTACTTTCCCTTTAATCTGCAAACGATAGAAGAAACTCAAAACACTTTTAGCAAGAAATTAAGTTTTAGCTTTTAATAAAATTTCCCTATTTCTTGAAGATTAAACTATGGATACAGACTATTTGTAATGTGTGGGTATTCGCAGTTCAGCCATATGAGACGTGTGTATGTAGGCTTGTATACTTATCATACATTTAACTGATAACACCATCCACTCAATGACGATATCGATCGCACCCTAATGGAGAGATTTTGTAACACAAGGTCACGTCCTTTGTCTTCCAACAGACTTATCTTTAGAATAACAGTAACCATTGTCACAGCTTCCTTTTCAGTAACCCCGGTATAAAGAGTACGCATTTGTATAATTCCTTTATTGAACAAAAGTTTACGAGAGACTAAATTAAACGTTAAAAAAGCGGGAGAAGCAGACGCTGTGGACTGTGGTTCAATACCTAATTGCCAAGATGAAAGTTCAAACCTTTATGGCGATTTTATTCAACTATACTTATATTTCTTTACATCTCTTCAGATTTTTATCTAAGACATTTTTCCAGTAGATACACAGTTCATAAACGTGCAATTCCAATCTGTACCGTAAACTGCAGCTGCAGTCTGCAAACGACATTAGGTTTCTATGCATCTTTATAAAATTGATTCCAAACACGGCAATACTGCGACCTGCGGCCGCAAGGATCTAGTAATATCGACTATAAACACCATCAATATTTACATAAACCAAAGCTCTCAGAGGAAACCTGGCAATCAGAAGATTCAGTTAATCTTTTTCCACCTATGCGCGTACATACCTGCATACCTAATATTACATAAGTACTAAAATTACATGTAGTTAGTTTAAACAATTCAACACAACCTTTTACTGACTAAGATCTTGATTCTTGGAATAAAAAAGCATTGTGGATTTCAACGTAAATGGATTCTTGACCTTTTGCCCTGAGCATGACTTGCCATAATGTTACGAACAGCCTTCAACAAACGATTGAATACCCGACCATACGTCTACTAACCACATCAATAAAAAGGCTATTTTGCTTCGGACTGCCGCCCCTGTATGTATCTTTGTTTTGTGTTATTTGACGTCATACAAGAATGTTTAGCATCTGCAATAATCGTATCTCATAAGCATAAGTACAACATTACCGCTACTGAAATACAAGCCTCTTTAGTGTGAAAAGCGTAAGTAGATACATATATCATAACATAGTAGACAGCTTCCTTATCTTTCAAACAATAACAATGATGGAGCTCATCCAGCAAAGTAATCTTACCATACAGTTTATTGCCGTTGGAAGTACTTTAAATTAACAACACTTGAACAAATAAAACGCAATAAAGTCTAAAGACTGTGAACACCGCAATACTCGACACTCATCAATAAGAATGGCGCCGCGAGACTATCCCGAAGAAATCCTTCTAATTGAACCATCTTAATTGAAATAGAGCTTAGAGCAGCAATTTGGCGCTTTCTCTGCTTTATCGCCCATAAAGTAGACAGATCACTTTTTTAAATTAAATTATTTAAGCGTTGCGAGAAGGCATTAGATACCGGATGAGTTTATGAGGCACCATTTCATAAGTATATTACCTGCGCACCGTACCATGCATTAGAGCTTGTGTTGAGCATGAATCACAAGACTGTACAAGTTCCACGATAAACAGTAGATGACGATAAAAATTAACTGGTAAGCGAAGAAGAAGATTATCATTTTTAAAATCCCTTGCAAGGTAATGCCACAGGCCAATAACTTTTATCAACACCATTATGCTGATTAACTAATCTTGTAAATCGCTTACCTTACTAAGAATAGCATTGGCGAAGGAATTAATTGAAAAGAAGCATACTCTCTCTGTGTAGCGGCGGGGGTGAATTAGAGTATTTTTCAAGCGCCATCTTGCCTTTACTAGGTAAGTATGCATGTATGTATACTGCACTTTTTTGTTTGGAGGGCGAAAAATAAATGCGCCAGTAATAGTCAGTCGTGTAATGTTAGAAGTTTTCGCTGATAATGCAGTGATGACCGTGGTTGACATGGATGAAAGCACATAATTAATGGATTAACCATCTCACTCACGACTTCGACCGTAACCGATACTAATCCGCAGTTGCGGTTACACACCATTTAGTAGACAAATATATTGGTAGTTACATCGATACAATAATCCTCGTATACAATGGGTATAGTATTATCAAACCACCACGAAATTGTCTCCCGATGGGGACATTTAAATTATGCGTTGAAGGGCGAACATTTGAAAATTGTACCGTCTCGCTCGTGAAATAACGAGATGAAGAAGCGTAATGTCGGAGGAATTGGGAACAGGCGCCTATTAGTCACGTGATCGTGTCGAGATGAACCAAGGAACGTGAAACAGATATAGTTGAAGATGGAAAGAAAGAAGGGCCAAGGGATAATTAGACTAATTTAACTCAAAGAAAAGGATACGCGAATTTAGAATGTGTTTTTAAGAAAAAGCTTGAATACGGGAAAGAAAAGAATAGAATAGAATAGAATACTCTTTATTATGTACACCATATAGATAACAGAACATAAATAAAAAGATTTTACAAAGGATAACAGTCAAAGATACAGACAACCTTTGGGTGGAATATGTACTAAGAGGAAGGAGAGAGAAATGGTGTAGGTAGTCTACAGTGTACTATGTATTTACATAGAGTAAGTATACAATAAATATGTACGTTAAATATATCATACTAGTTTAACTAAATATATACATCTAATTAATAAACATCATACAAGAGCAAATAAAATATAATGACATGTTTAAAGAGAGAGGAAGTGCTTTCGACAGCACATCAAGCTATTACAATCTGTTAGATTTCTTTATTAGATTTTCAACTTTATCCCTAAAGCATCTAGGCTCAAGGTTGAGTGGTAAAATTTTACAGTTTGGTAGCTTGACTTGCTGCCATCCGTACCTGCGTATGACTTTGAGGAAAATTGTCTTTAATTTCAGAGGATGATAAATATAAATAGCTACCCACGAATATCAATTACTTTCCAATTAACGCTACAATAAACATTTCAAGGAAAAATTAAAAGTACCCTACCCTTCATAAGAGGAAAAATAATTAATTATAAATTAATTTCTAATCTTTATAATTAAAAAAAAAAGTAATTTCTTTATGAAAATATAAAAAAGCCAAATCTTTTTTTAGGCTTGGTAATATTTATGAAAGAAAATATTCGTAATGTTGGAGAGTTAACACTTCATAAAGTTCTTGGAACATTGTTTTGCTGAAATTCTTTATAATTGTTTCTTCGACGGTTTTTGATTCCACTTTGATAAAAAAAAAAAATCTTTTGTAAAAACTTTACTCTTGACTCCAGACCAATAATTTTTGGAGCGTTATGAATTATAAAGATATTTTGAAGGGATATTTTGCTGTTGAAAAATCCAATATTGAATCTTTTAATCCTTGCGAAAGCAATCTAGCTGTACAATATAATCTTTGTATACATGTCAACCGTTAAAAATGGGAGATACAGGTACTTACGTCAGATAACCAGATTAACGATCAATTATGTGTCAAAGTTTTCCGCTTCAATGAAACAGATAAAACCACATACAATAAACACGTGACTTTAAGGCATAAGCAGTACTTGCTCTGTGCAATGATTTATGTACTATGTTCAAGGCCTGGGAGCTAATATTCACGTCACTAAGCAGCTTAAACTGCTGTTTTATCAAGTTTACCTGGTAATTAAACGTTTGTGAAACTACTGAAAGTCAGAAACTTATTGTCGGCCGGTTCTTTCAAACAATATTGATTTACGTTATATGTAACATACTTCAACAATCACGGATTTTTTATTATTTGACATACGTCAAAACCATGTTTTTTAACAATTCTTTTTTGTTTTGACGACAGAGTGCGCCAGTGGACGTGCAGCAATCCGGACTCACTAGTTAACGGTTATTGTAAATATTCCCAGAAAATATAATTTTTATCGCAGATATAGTTTGATAGTTTGTTCGCTGGTACGGTCACGTCTTAAGGCATATTAGATGGGCAACAAATGCCTTGCCATGGCAACCTCCGCCGGGCCGGAACAAGCGAGGAAGATCAAAGAAGTGCTGGCTTGACGTTGTAAGAGATGACATGCGTGCCAACAATCTCACGCCACGGGATGCCAGAGATCGTGCGAAATGGAGGAGTAAGTGTAGGAAAGCGGAGCCTGGGCTCCAACGCGAAAGCCGCGGATGCAACCGGGATTCATCATCGGGATCATCTCAGCAGATGATGATGATATAGTTTGATAGTATTAAGACTTTGCTAAGAAGTATTTTAGTTCCTCATTGTGGGTTTGTAACATGTTGAGGACAAATTACTTCGGTTCCACACCACAATATTCTAAACTTACCCTATATTCGCATCTAAGTGTTGCAACTAAATCCTTATATTAATTCCAGAAAACTCAACTACATGAAGAAAGCACTATTTCCTGAAAGCAATTCACTCACAATTTTTTATCCTGGAATAACATCCTGAAACGTGTATCTTTATCCAGCACCCTGCCTTATAAAACTTATATTTTTAGCTTATTTTGCCTTTAAGATTTATAAACTCGGTTCATAATAAACAATTTATTTTTTTATTAAAGTAAAGTTTATTAACGTAGTATTAATGTACTTTTTTATTAAAGAATGGTAAACATTAAAAAAATAAGTAAAGCCATTCAAATTTTTTATCAACTGTAAGATATTCCCAATCAACCTTGAGAATTAATGCTTTAGAGATAAAGTTGAAAATCTAATATGGAAATCTGACAGATTGTAGTAGCTTGATGTGCTGTCATCTGTACATCAAAACAAAAAGGTAAATGAACAAATAGGTTGAATCTATAAAAGAGTTTTTTTTTTTTATTATTTAGACGCTAGCTGACCCGACAGACATGCCTAAAATATCTATAGAAAAGAGGTCGACATGTCGCCGGCAAAGTTTTACGACTTGCAATGACTGAAGCCGCCAACCTAGCCCGCCGGAAAAATATTGCCGACATATGCCGCCGGGCCGACGGTTTTGGTGTGTAGTGCGCTTTATGACTGGCCGTCAACTGAAATAAATGTAATAGCTGGAATAAGATAATAATAATAAGATCTTTTTTACATTTCCAAATATTTTTTATGTATTTATATAAATATTTAAAAATGTAGAACAATATGTACATATAGAAAAATAAAGGATATAAATATAATATTATTATTTTATTTCAATTGACGGCCAGTTATAATACGTACATCAAAAAAGTAAATGAACAAATAGGTTGTTTCTATAAAAGAGTATTTATTTATTATATACGACCTAATGCTTCTAAGGTCAAGAATTTATACATTAAAAACATCAGACAATGAATGTCCCAAATGGACAACGGTAGGGAAGACCCAAACTAACGCAATAAATCCCTTTGTAGGTACACGTGTCAGTGATCCCAAACCATTCCACGATAAATATCATTCTGCACCGTAATTGCGTAACATACTATCAATCACAATCTCAATCATTTTAAAGGATTTTGTTAATCCATTGCTTCATATGTTCGATAAATTTGTGTACTCAACAAGGTAAATAACGCAATCAATATTGTTAGACGGCGTGTGTTACGCAGTTATCCCGCCACAGGTTACTAATTTATTCGGATTTAAATTGATTATGTCAACTTCAAGTCTTGATCAATGACCCCTGTGGAATAGATACCACAATTTTGCCAATAACACGTGTAACAAATTATAGAAATTCTTTGAAAATTTTATTTCACAAAAATGGCTGATATCGCCAAGCACAGTCGAAAAAGACGGCCGCGTGAACCGTCTACGAGGGAGATTTGAGGCAAAGTCATGACGAGGCCACTACGCTGCGATATATCAATGTTCTTTATGAATTATTTACTGAATGAATTTTGTACTACTTAAATCACGTACTTTTATTTAGTAAATAACACTATAAATAATTTAAAAGTCCATTGAAAAATGAGCGTGACACGCAGCTTAACTTTCCCGCCAAAACTCCTCTCTCCCGCAATTGAGGTGACTGACAGATGACATTAGTGACAGCAGCTACTTGTGCTGTCAATGAGTCAGTGGTGCATATTCTCTTGTTCACAAAATTAACTGATTTTAACTTCATTGCGTCTTTTTCTTTCTATTTCATTAAGAAAAGGATGGAAGATAAATATTAGTTTAGTCCTACCAAATTAAGATACTTACAAGTTGTAGGTCGTAGGTGTGAACCCCATCAGGCGCTTTACTTTGTGTTAATTATTTCATCATTACTACTCTCAAAACGGTAAAGGAAAACATCCTGAGGACCGGCAGGTCCCAGAGCCAAAAAAAAAATCTAAGACATGTGACATCTACCATTTCTACCAACCCTCACTGGGCCAGCGTAGTGGATTACGGCCCACTTCCTCTCACCGAGAGGAGATGTATGTCCCAACAGTGGAAACATTATAGGCTGATTATTTTTGTAATGTGAGACACTTAAGACAGGAGTAAAAACATGGCGACTAAAAAAACGAGTGTGCTTATGACCACACGACTGAAGTGAATCTTCTTTCGCTCCATCTGTATGTATATATATATATATATATATATAGATGGAGCGAAAGAAGATTCACTTCAGTATGTATATATATATATCAGTGGCGAAGAGTCCATACAAGCCGATTCCCATCGGGTTACCTTTCAAAAATCAGTTCCATATTCATACAAAAGTATTTACATTCTATTTCATTAACAAAGTATTATTAATCAAATGCCTGCGCGATTTACAATAGCAATAATAATTCTTAGCAATACCCTAAGTATCACATTTCATTTTATAGTCGTAAATCAATCAGCGCTTCAATTTTTCGTACATTACATTGAAGGCAACTCGACGAATTACAGCTTACCTCGGTCAACGTTTTACTATGAGGCGAAAAAAGACAGAGCGTGTCAGACCATCTCTTTCTAATGCTCGCTAACCGTCGGTAAAACTTGATAAATATAGGCTAATGTCAAACGGCTTGCAGTTGTCTCCTCTCCTCTATTAGAAAGAGACAAAGAAACCACGCCACTATGAGAAAGAAAACACGTCAAAATTTCAAAACAAGACGCATTGCATTAGAATATAAATAACGTTGTGATTGTGTATAATTTGCTTTATTTTTGCTTAATATTTTTGTTGGTTTTGGATCGGTGTTTGTGTGGTTCGGTTTTTAACACTTTATTATTTTTGTAATTTTTTATTTTATTTTTTTTTACTCTTATTCCCTAACAATAGGTACTTAACTTAGTACTTACTAACAAGCATGCATGTGTGGTATGGAGATGCATGTCGAAAAAGGCTTTTCTCAAAGCCGCTTTTATCATACTTGAAAGACACTGTTATCAAATCATCAGTCCTTTTTTGTATGGTGAAGGTGGGGCTTTTGATATTATTCTTATCTGAAGACCTCCTCCAAGATATCCTGCAGTAGGTAAGTGTTTAAGTGTTTATTTTTTTGGACCGGCTTCCCTTTGTCAAAATTTCACCCTTCGCCATTGATATATATATATATATATATATATATATATATATATATCAATGGCGAAGGGTGAAATTTTATATATATATATATGTGTACAATATATACATGTATACACATATACATAAATTAATTTTCTATAAATATTTAAATTTATTTCATGGTTTCATTGGTAAATTAATATTTTTGCATAGATCTTCTATTTTTATTGAAAAAAAAAAACTCGTTGTAGACAATTTAGTACCAAGCTCGCGCCACGGGCGCCTCTGTGCACATATCTCCCACTTAACTTCCGTTCGCCTTGCCCGATCACTTTTCGTAACGCTTTCGCCAGCTTACTCCCCAAGTCAAGCGTGCGTAAAGAAGTTTCACTTCAAAATACGTCGATTTAGGCCAGGACTAAACTAATATTTACCTTCCATCCTTTTCTTAATGATATAGAAAGAAAAAGATGCACTCAACATAAATTAAATTTAGTTTGTGAACTAGGGATTCGGGGCCAGTGTTTACATAATCACAAAACAGATAAATCAAACTATTCAAATAAGTCGGACTGCTCTAACAGGATCAGTTGTGCTTTTTTTATTGAATAATTCTATACTAATATATAAAGTTGAAGAGCTTATTTGTTTGAACGCGCTAATCTCTGGACCTACTGATCCAATTTGAAAAATTGTTTTTGCGTTGGATAGCTCTTTAATCCAGGAAGCCTTTTTAAGATCACGCTGCGACGAATAGGAGCGGAGCATATAAAAGAAAAACATATCAAAGTCTACACTGGTGAAACCGCAGGGCGCAGCTAATTCTATAGAAAACCCAATGTTTCCCATCCAAAATAGCCGAAGGCTGCTACGTTACAAGAAGTTTTATAACGAGTACACGTACGAGTAATGATAATAAGTTTCCTTATTAAGGTCATTGGTATTTTGATATTATATAATAGATCCCGTGGGAATGTTGGGATAAAAATTCTGGATAAACTATCTGTGTTCCAAAAGAGATGACTGAACGGCTGCCCAGCTCGGTTAAACGAATAGGAATTTCACACTAACACGTAATATTCATGAATTGTTTGGTGTTTAAAATTTTCATATAACTTTCGCGAACTAATAAACTTAAGTTTCAATTCAATTGAACAAAACATAAGTTTCCCAATTGTTTTTATGCATTATTTTGGTTTGATATGGCAAGATCAGGGAGTATCGTAAATCCGTGGTATCAAGTTCTTATCTTGCAATTGCCTCTTTGTACACATATATTTACTTAGAGTACCTTAGCGCAAAATCACCAGTGAAAACCACAATTATCAATAAAAATCGTCGCAGGCACCTTAAAACGCATAAATAAAAGTTCATAGCAATGTTATTGTTTGAAGTTCTTGTACCTTTCTCGTAGGAGTTATGCGATATTATTTTTAGTATTGTGCAGATATTAAAAGTTCCTCAAGCTTTTTAATTATAAAATACTAATTTTCAGGTATTCAGCATTATATATTGCTAGTAATCATATTTATACATGCGTTTTCATTGCAGGGTCTTCTTCCATACTTCAGTTTAGCCATGTTCTTTAACCAAAACCGTTGATTAGTTTTTACGTGAAAAACGTATGTTTGTGTCTGTGAGTTTAAATGTGTAATTGTAAACCCACCTACGACACAGGAGTAATTCCCAGTATGGGGCAACGTTTATTAAAAACATAATTAACTTTCGCTTTTATTTTTTTATAATATTAGTAGGACTTCTTTTCCTCATTATTACGAAATATATAATATTTTACCTGCTCAATTGGAAAATCATTAAACAAGGAAAATTTAACTTCGAATTATAATTATACTAGCGACACGCCCCTACTCCGCACATCATTTATGATTTTACAGAACATTATATTTTTCACGTGCTGCTTGTGGACTGACTATACGCAAAAGCCTTACAGTGCCCTTCGTGTTCAGTTCAACAACGCGTTCAGGATGATGTTGGCACTCCCCTGCTATTGCAGCGCGTCGGCGATGTTTGCAGATGCACGCGTAGATTGCTTCCACGCCACTATGGGCAAGAGAAGTGAGCGCAAATAGCATGCTAGCCGCGCTTACAGGAAAGATTGATTGCTCCATCATCTCCCACTATTGTAAGCGGCATGTGGACTGTGGAGGGCTGATGCGATTAAATTGTAATTGTATAATTACAATTTCAATTTAGTCGATTTAGTACAACCGGTACGCCAACCCACATTGACACCTGTGCCCAGCAGTGGGACAATAAAAAGGTTGATGATGAGTACAATCTTGTATGACTTTTTTTTTAATTTGTTGAATTTAGTAATATTTATAATATCTATTGTGAATGGAAGATTGAGTGTTGTATTTGTAATGTGACTATGAGTGTACTATTTCTATATAAGTATGTAATAGGTACTCAAATTATTATTATTTTTTATGATAACCACTTTCCAGAATCATCATCTGCCCATTTTTTTCCCATCTATGTTAGGGTCGGCATCCTATCTCACCAGTTACAGCAGAATATCAGTGTTTTACACCAGCGACGGCCTATATGATTTCCACAACCCAATAGGGCAATACTAAAAAAACTAATTAGTCCGTCAGTCAGATTTCCAAAAAATACTAGATACGTATTTTTTCTTTTTTCATATAAACAGAAAATAAAGACGACACAGTTGAAAACTCGTGTGACGTCACTGCACGTAACACTTTTTAGCGCGCAGTGACGACACCAGCCACCACTCCTGATCTTTGATGCCTTTTATATTTGTCAGCTTTTATTAATTTGATAAAACAAAATATACGTATCCAATATTTTGCTACAATCTGAATGACGGACTAAATAGAATCAATTTTTTTTTTACCCATGAAACATCCTTATTACTAGGTAATCAAACTCAAATTCAAACTTTTTAATGCGATACCCCTTGACAAGAATGTTTTTCACACTTTCGGGTTTCGAACGACCAGTAACGACTATCTAAGATACTGGGATAACAGCCTCGACCAACGCAACGGCTTAATGTGCTTTCCGAGACACGGAGCAGTCTAGTTATGTAAAGATGGCCGCCATCCAAAACGCGGCAAACGCTGCTCAAACTGCAGGGTAATTGCGTAACACACTATCAGTAGCGATAAGTTTCAATTTGACATTTCAAGAACATTCATTGCAGTTTTTACGTCGTTGGACAGACAAATTTTTCGACCATACTAAGCAATGGATTGATTAGCAATAAGCTTAAAATTGATATTAATAGTGTGTTATGTAATTAAGGTGCTGCACGCTAATGGCGTAACACAATATCAAATCAATTGGAATCATTTTTAAATCATTTACTAATCTATTGCTCTATAAGTCAAGTAAATGTGTCTGCTCAACCACGTGAATAATGCAATGAATGTTGTTGAACTGTCAAAATGAAACTTATTGCTACTGATAGCGTGTTACGCAACTACCCTACTGATTGATCGACTCTTGCAGTTATTATCACGTAGCCACAGGACCCTCCAGAGTGATTGCATGATTTTGCATTGCATGATTTAATTCCCCCATCTCCGTTCCATCATCGGACGACCCGTCGTACGGCGAGTTTCCACCCTTACGTTGTTGACACCACTGCGATCCGGACGAAACGTTTTGCTTCCTCCTTTATACCGCGTACATCGAGGGACTGGAACAATTTGCCAGCGTCGGTGTTTCCGTCAGAATACAATTTGAGTGTCTTCAAGGCTAGAGTGAATAGGCTCTTAATAAACTAGCGCGCTTTACCATCAACGATCGCATCACTGCTTACTATCAGGCGGGATTGCGGTCAAGCGCTGGTTTATAATTTATAAAAAAAAATCCTCCAGAGTCCTAGAGAACCTTAAAATTCCAAATAATGAAGAATACCGCATCAAAATCAATTTAGATTATAAAAACATGAGCAACACAGAGTGGCGCAAAAACGACATTAATATTTAAGTATCTTTAATATGTATAAGGCAAACTCTTTGGCGTAGTCTACTAAACATACTACTCCAGAAACAATATCGAAGCATGAACTATTGAAAAACTTTTCAGCATAAAATTACGGCTGAGGTTGAAATCTCCTGGCTTTTAGTTTGCAAGGACTGTTAACCTACAGCCGGTAAAGTCAGTCATGTGAAAGGGTCAATTCACAGGTCAACGGTTCTTTGACAACTTTTACATAATACCGAGCAGCCTATAACGTTCCCTCTGTAGGGCGGTGCTGGCACACGTGCCCTCTCTATATGAGAAAGTGAGTAATCCACCACCTCAGTACAAGTCGGTTTCGATTGCCGGATACCATCATCGTCATCATCGTCATCATTTCAGCCGACAGACGTCTTCTGCTGGACATAGGCCTCCCCCAAGGATCTCCACGACGACCGGTCCTGCGCCTCCCGCATCTAGCGGTTTCCTGGCACCTTCACTAGGTCGTCGGTCCACCTTATCGGCGGCTTACCCATGCTGCGTCTTCCGGTGCGTGGTCGCCACTCGAGAACCCGTCGGCCGCATCGAGCATCGGTCCTACGGGCAATGTGCCCGACCCACTGCCACTTTACTGTTACTATTCTTCGGGCTATGTCGGTTACTCTCGTTCTTATGCGGATCTCCTCATTCCTGATTCGATCACGCAGTGAAACCCTAAGCATAACCGTCTCCATTGCCCTTTGAGTGACCTTAAACCTTCTTATATAGCAGATTGTTAGCGACCACGTCTCAATTCTATAATTCATCACTGGCAACACACAGATTCGAGTCGATTTACGCAAAGTAAAGCGTTTGTCATATTTCGAACCTACGACCTTACAGCTTGTACGTCGCGACCCGGCTACCAACGCTCTTACACGCAAACGTCATTCACAGAAATTAATAAAAATATTTATTGTCCCCCAAGCAGATTTATTATCCAGATAGATTTTTGAATAATAAACACAAAAATCCAATTAAAACTCACAAACGCCAAGCCAGATTCAAAAAAAGAACTAACAATAACACTCACTGGATTTTTTATAGAACGTGTTTAAATATTTTTTCATATGAAACAAGCTTCCCGTCTCAACAACTTTTTTGTTGGAACGTGGAACATGAGTGCAATTACATTCCTATTATATTAAATACTGTATGGTAGCAAAACCTGGAGATAGTTTTCCCCTTGGAATCTATAAAGGAATTCAGACATTCAGTGAGCCACCCGGATTGATTTTGACCGTAAAATTATCACCACGTTCGTTCGCGAACGTCGGGTCTCGTCAACGACATATATTCAACGTACCGTGTGCAAAATTCTTCTGTACGTAATAAACATGTCACGATGAGATGTTACATTATTTACTTAAGAAATTCTGACGGGTATTTTGGCAGTAAATCGTGGGAGCTAATACATATTGACGAGCGTTAAAAATTGATTATTATCTAAAAAAACAGCAGTTGCTTCAATTTGTTTTAGTTACGATTTTTACAGATTAAAAGCTCTAGGATTTAGTAAAAGGAACAGAAACACAACAAAAAACATTGAAGGCAACAATAAAAAGTATTGATTTGACTACTTAAAAAACAAAAAGAACGAATCACATCAAACAAAGCTTATTATCTGGTCAGCTAGAAGTATGTAAATACTGCATTGACACTTAAAAATATTTGTTGGTCAGCCATCTAGTCAAGGAACAAATCCATAATTATGCGGAGTTTTGACGGGAAAGCTGAGTGTCACGCGTATTTTTCATTGGACTTTTAAAATTATTTATACTGTCATTTACTAAATAAAAGCGCGTGATTTAGGTAGTAAAAAGTGCATTCAGTAAATAATTCATAAAGAACATTGAAATATCGCAGCTCAGTGGCTACATCATGACTTTGCCTCAAACCTCCCTCATAGACGGTTCACGCGGCCATCTTTTACAACTGTCATTGGCGATAGCCGCCATTATTGTGAAATAAAATTTTCAAAGAATTTCTATATTTTGTTAAACGTGTAATTGGCAAAATTGTGATATCTATTTCGCATGGGCCATTGATCAAGAGTTGAGGTTGAATCTCATCTTGAAAAAAGTAGAAGAAAATCTAGTCAAGATGAAGGTCAGCACCCTAATTTCATAACACCCTAATTTCGTAACACCCTATTACTCTACATTTGAATCATTTTGCTCCGTATGCTCGAAAAATGTGTGTAACGTGAATAATGCAATGAATGTTGTTTAACCGTCAGAATGAAGCCCATTGCTACTGATAATTTGTTACGTAATCATCCTAAAATTCCATCTTACCGTTTTATTAACCCTTAGATTCATTTAAACTACTATCAATACCTACCTTCTATAAAGGGTGTCTCTGGCATCGACGCACAAACGAGTACCATGGATCCAGTACATGATTCTGAACCCCCCAGTGGTGGAATTATTCGTCGGTCTTTTCCTGATTAAAAAAAATTATATGCAGTTTTTTCACTTTAAACCGTTCATAATTGCTTTACTTTTATAACCCCATAAGATTTTAAAGGAAAAATTAATTAATAAGCTAATTACACAAAAAAGCGCAATGTGATTAAAACTCGAAAAACTATCCTATCAGCTGATTTAATAGAGTTCACATCAGTGGTCAACGTCATACCCACAAACACGCGCGGCGGCACGCTTGCAACCTTCAAAGGCCGAGCCGACACTTTTTTTAAAGACTATGATTTCTTTAACCGCTCATTAACGATATAAATCACTATCATAATTTTATTAGTGGCATGCGGTATAGCCTTTTCGCGAAGTTTGCGTTACTATGTATGTCAGATACACCCTGTATACAGGTCTTATCCGTAATAATAAAGCAGAAGAGTTTTTTTGTTCGGACCCTCTGGAACTGCCAGTCGTTATCGAAAAATTCTTTTTGCATTTGATAGCCCAATTCTCGAAAAGGCTATTCCTCTTCTCCACGCCTCTGGAGCCGAGCAAAAAGAAATTAGGTCAGCAAGAACGCTAAAACAAGTAGGTAATACGGGCGGTGAGATACGAGGGGGCGGGTCGCGGAACAAGAAATATCACGCAAATGAAGTCGCTTGCAGAAACCAGTGCCTTTTATATTCATAGGTCTTATCCGTAATCAGGCGTGTGATTAAGCTTGTTATAGCTGTGTGTCGCACAAGAAATGATTTACGATGCAATCGAACGGTTTGACGTTTTATGAGTTACGACCTTACGATATAAATTGTAATGAGGTAAGTTATTCTTAGATGAACGTAAACTGTGCCACTGAAAACGTAGAGGGGGCTAGGGGCTAGCACGAAGATGTGAACATCTGCATTCACCATTCATTATGACACATCGACCATAGAAACTTATCATCATCTCAGCGTTAATCCCTGTCGCATCCGAATCTATTTTAGCATTGGAGTCTGGTGTCCGCTTTACTAGTCTAATTGCTGATATTGGCTAAATTTTGATATTTTCCGTCAAGCTACTGCCGTCTGACCTCCACAACCTGTAGGCGATATCGAAGCATTGCATTTAGACCAAATTTTAAACTTTTGTGGGCTCCGATAACCTGTAACGACTGCCATTAGATGTTCGTATGGCAACCGGGACCAACGGTTTAACGTGCTTTCCGAGGCACGATCAGACGAGTGCAAATATTCATATTCATGCATACAAATATTTATAAAGCGGGGATCAAACCAACGCCTCCTTGCGCAGTGGCCGTGTTCACTACCGCTGCATTACATCGACCATAGAAACTATCATAGAGTTATGCAGGTAGACTGAAACTCAAAACAACGACCTACAAAACCGAACATGGCTATAAAGTCAATGTGTAAAAATGCACCTTTACTGTGCCTCAAGATTTGATGAAGGTGGAAAAATTACGTTCGAGTTTTACGATGTTTAGCCCACACAGGCGCTTTATCTTACGTAATTTATTTCATCGCTGATGCTCACGCTCAAAATGGTGAACGAAAACATTGTGACGCCAAATGTTGTTGGCCAAAATTCCGACACAAATTTTGGCCGTGGAGGGTCTCCAGATCAATTTCCCTCTGGCGCAGCATCGTTGGTTCTTAATAAACTAGCACGCCTTTCCATCAACGATTGCATCTCTGCTTACCAACAGGCGGGATTGCGGTCAAGCACTAGTCTATATTTATAAACAAAACCAACGTTTTCACGCGGAGGTGGCTACAGGATCTCACTGCTGTACTGCGCTCCCAATACAGCAGTGAGATCCTGTACCATCTCAATCATTGTGATAGATTATGTCCCACACCCTATCACTGAGCTGGTGCTTATCTCACAGTAGTGTAAATATTGTAGGGCGATTCTTTTTAAGTATTAAATTGCTCAAAACAAAATCGTTACAATGTTCATTCAAACATAACAGAAACACTTTGTCATTCTATCTGAAGAACACTTACGTTATCTTCGAGGATTTGTCCACATCATACACGGCATAAAAGCTTTCTTGTAGTTTCATCCCCAGGGGGTGTCAGATCTTGTTTCGAAATTGTGCTCATCTCACGGCAGAACAGATGACAGGCTCGGTCCGGATTACTTGTGTGATGTGTGGTGATAACACAATAATGTCGGTATTCCTTAAAGGATTCGTTCTTTCGTATTGCAGTAATATATCGAAGCTTTAATGGTATAGCCGTGAAATATGTCTATCAATATATGACGGAGCTCCTTTTTACACGATTTCAACGAAGCTCAAAAGGATGGGAAAGAGTAAAACATGTTATTTTATCTTCTACCAGCTTCTGCACGTGGCTTCGCCAGCGAGAGTGTCGGAAATTATCCCATGAAAACATGCTACCGAAACAAAAATTACCTTATAAAGTCTATTAGGGCATTAAGTCAGCCTTTGTAAATGTTTGTTTGCGAAAACTTTTAATGATTAAGTCACATAACAACAACATAGCAACATAAGCTACCTTTCATAGTCCGTCAACAACAGTCCAGGCATTTTGAAGAATAGCCGGAACAATCAGAGAGTCCTCGTGGATTTGGTATTTTTCTATTTTTAGTAAATCCACGAGGGCGCAGCTACTTTTGTCTAGCCTTTTCGCAACCATAGGCTTTAGAATAGGCATAGTATGATATTTATTAAATACATATGTACCTATCTACGATAAAATATAATACTCCTATCTGTAACTAAGAACTATTTTTGTCTGTTTATTACAGGTAATCTCTGGCTGGACCAATATTCATGTTATTTACAATAGCAAATAAATATTATAAGGAGTCACAAATGCTACTTTTTAAAAAGGTTTCTTTTTCTTACTAAGGTTATACTTGAATGCCCATAGTACGATGGCGATGATGATTTACTCTCAAGAATAACTATAAATAGCTAAGAAACTTTGTGTAACATGTTTATTCTTTTGTACTACGCGCAAAAAATACCCATCATATCCAATTTGTTTTCCGACATGCAGTAGCTGGCACAGCTGGCAATAAACAAAATGACATCTTGAGTCGGAAGGTTACGTTGTCATTGTAACTTTCCTATGAAAATGTAAGGGCAAGTGGAGTGAGCTAGAAAATGACAGCAACCTATATACGCACCGTAAGCAGGGTTAAGTTTTCATTGAAGAGCGAAAGAAGCAAATTCGAAATTTGAACCTTTCTTGAGCGGGATTGCTGCAGAGTTCTTTGTGAATACTTAAACTCGAAAATCGGAACTTCCCGACTCAAAATATAATCTGTTTTATTTCACGAAATAAATGCAGAATATGCAGAACAGAGCCTTAAGAATTAATTAATTAATTAATATAATTATACCTCAAAGTTTTTGTAAGCCATAAAAAATTACTTTAATTTTATCAATTTAATGTGTGACATATTATTTAGCAAATTTTCGCTTCCACGTGTCGCGTAGGCAGCGTTTAGCTTGGGGGACCCGTATTCCTGATACGACTGATTAGGCGCTTACTTCGCACTTGTATACCTAGGTATATTAGATATATTCCGCTCAATAGGGCTCATTATTGATCATATATAATCCATAACAACGTAGGCAGCTTATAAAATGTGTTTAAATACGCAATGTAAAGTTGAAAGAAGAACTATTCTAGTTTTCGAAATCAGACAAAAAGGTGTACTCATTGGATCTACGAGACGTACATACCGCGTAGACCTTTTGTCGCCGCTACGAAAGCAATACGGCGAAATAATATTGTAAATATTTTAACAATTGAATAAGTACCTATAGTAAAGACTTTGTACATACTTCTGATTACAATCATATATAAGTAAAGTAACATTGCAAGAGTTACTTTCAAAATTAAGGAATACAAATTCATTTTTCTACTTATTTTTTACTTTTTCTTCAAGGTTTAAGGAAAAAAAGATAATTAAAATTATACTCGTTAGCGACATTTTTCACAAAATATAATTAACATTTAAAAATAACGATATTACGTACTTTAATGTCTCTAATTAAGTAAAGGTCTTTGAGCCAAGAGTTGGTGAACTGTACCGTTAAAATGTTATGAAAAAATTGTTCATACTTGCTTATATTAAAAGATTTAGCTTATTTAGTACATTAATTCGATTTTTTAGTAAACTAATAATTAGTTTAATATAAACAATTATACTAAAAAGGGAATCATTAAATACAAATTAGTTCACATTACGATTACAAGTGCGCAATAAAAATGAAAAGCCTTGATGGAACCTATCATTAGAAAAAGCGAAAAGAAAAATAAAATAAAGTTAAAAGAGAATTGTGGCGAAATTCCATTACGTTTTGTGACTGTCTGTACTGAATGTTTGTTGTACTCAACTGGACTCGAGACAAGGAAGAAAAACGGTCATAATGGCCGCTAAAAATGAAACCCTACTGAATTATTAAAGCAAATTATTATCCTCTCTTGTACCGTGAACAATGATTAAATGTTCAACTTTGACAATTAAATGGAATGATGCTTTAAAGTAGACTGATAAATTATATGCTACGTTTATTTTACTACTATCACTCAAACGTAATGAATTACTATTTTTGAACGTAAATCACGTAATTAATTATCACAGGAAGCTCATTTCTCAATTCCTGAAAATGTACAGCAGGTACACGTTGAGCGTATTAATTATTATCAATCCTTTTATACATAATGAACAACCAACCCCTCCGGACAAAGCTTTTACCTATCCAGGCGATGAGTTTCCCTTAGGTAAGTTCTGTTTGATTTAAAAGGGATTGTCTGGAATCGGCGTCATTTGTGTGTGAAGTGCTATGAACCGGGTAGTCGGGTGAAATGCACCGAGTCCCTAATGTTTCGGTTTCAGTCGAGTTCGAGCTTCCAGTGTTACGGCGGGAGAGCTCCGGGGCGGCCGCTTGTCGCACGCTCTCGATACCACTTCGCGTACCAATACGAGACATAGGTATACGTACATCGATATTCAAGATAATTCTCGAACATATGATTTAAAAGTTTTCTAAAATGAGTTTTTAAAGTGTCAGCGATGCGTTTTGAGAGGAAAATTTCGATACGTGTGTAACAACGCGCTGCATCGGTGAGTGCTGACCGCCATATGTTCCACCTACCAGTTCACTTATTTTGAAACACTAGAGCATTTCAATTACCTGCCCGTTTTCAGCACGAGGCGCTATAGAAATTCTAGGGAAGGAAAACCAATTAGGAGTTCCTTCTGGAACATAAGTTTGGAAATCATTTCACTAAAAGCTTTGAATGGTATCGATTTAAATGTGATTGCTCTAATAAGATTCAAAATAAGTTGTTTATTGGCCAAAATGTTTTAGAAATTATCCTATTACGGGATTTTTAGAAGATTACCAATAAAATCAAAGTGGTAGGTTTTACTTATTCTGAGTAAACATACTTTTTAATTTATAGTTAACCTTCTACGGTAAGAGAACGGTAAAGAGTCGGAAACTGTTGGCAGGTTCGGTAAGTATCAGCTGGAATTAAGAGAACTAGTTATACACTTACGTTGGTACTAAGTACCACTAATGGTACAATCGGACTTACTCCTATCAGTCTTTAAATAAATTCACTTTTTAATTAGTAAATTACTAAGTTAGGTGGTTTCAATGGTTCTAATGAAAATTGGTAATGACGTATAAATGAAAATTCCGATAGCGTCTTCGTTATTAATAATAATTATTCTGAGTTAAATTGTGTGCTTAGAAAGATTTGAAAGCATGATATCATAATTTATTTTATTTGATTAATTACCTGAAACAGTTTTTCTAACCTCTCATTACAATTCAATAGGTAGATACTGTTCACTCATTCAAGTCGGTTTTTTTTTTTTTTATTCAATTGCCTACATCAAACTTCGGTACCGCATTGAAAGCAAAGTGTGTTTTAATACGAAATTAAAACGTGTGAAGCTATCGATGTTCTCACGCTTTATTTCATGTGTTTTTTTTAACAACTGGTGTAATGCCGCTCGTTAGGTTTTTGGTTGACATAAGTACCAAAATGTGTATGTGTTATTAGTAAACTCTCTCTAACCCTTTAAGAAAACAATGCGTGATACCATATTATGGTTTAAACCAACCCTATTTTGATGTTCCATCGACTAGAGCAATAAATAAGTAGACCTGAGCCATGTCATTGGTATCAAAATCCATCTAATTAAAAAAATTAAAATTATTATTAGTTTATTATTAGTTTCCCTAAATTAGATAGTTATAGACTACATACAAACACACCACAAAAATAAATTAAATTGCTTATTTATTTATTTATCCATTTATTTCAGGCACCAAGGCCCATATAAACATATTTAGTACTATATTAACATAAAAACTTAAATACTATAAATACATTATTAACTAAACTGTAGCTGGCCACGAAACCGGCGGTACACAACACCTTTCGACCAATGTAGCTACCATGAGTTTCATTACGAGACTCGATCGTCGATATCGAGTGCGTTTGGCGCTCTCATTGGTTGCGAGTTCTTACAAACTTGAAGCGGGCCAATGGATGAGTCAAACGCGCTGGATATCGACGATCGAGTCTCGTAATGTAAACTCCTGTAGGCCTAGTATGAGTTTTCAATACGAAACTCGCTCGACGATATCGAGCGCGTTTGGCGCTCTCATTGGTTGAGAGTTCTTACGACCTTGAAGCGGACCAATCGCTGAGTCAAACGCGCTCGATATTGACGATCGAGTTTCGTATTGAAAACTCATACTAGGCCTACTGGTAGCTACACAAAACTCTTCTTTGAGGAACTTCTCGAGATGTGTCGGGACACGCACCACGAAAGACTTGAAATTCGTGCTGTGACGCGACTCCAACCTCTCGACCCTCAAAGTCCAGTTAGTCTTGACGCGCAGATACTCCACGATCTCTTCAGCTTCGTGGAGTGGTGCAGTCTGGGCACATAGAGCAGCGTCATCGGTACTGCTGGACGCAGCAGCATGTCGGGTCCTATCAGAACTGTACCGCACTGATTCCGCCAAGGGGGCTTCTTCTTCCTCTTCACTACGTAAATGAAACCATTATTGTCGCACGTGTCCTTTACTGGACCCTGCATTTTCAGAACCTGCTTTGGTTTTGAACACCTCCGTTTATCCCCTTTTATTTTATCCGATGTTCTTGTTCAAATACTTAACTAAATTTAAGTTCAGTGCATATTTTAATTTATATTTAATTATAAAATAAAAAACTAAAGACAACATGCTTTTAAAGAATATCAAACTAAAAAGTTTAAAATAATTTTAAAATTTAATTTATGGCAATAGTATATAAACAATACTAGTATAAATGAGAAAAAGCGTGAGGCGCTTAATATACAAAAATTATGGCAAAAAGCGCCTCGTGCTTTTTTCTCATTTATACTAGTATTGTTTATAAAGTCATGTTTTTTTTTAGTTTTTTAAACTATATTTCTTTTTAACTTTTTAGTTCGATATTCTTTTTTAAAATAATATACGGATAACACGAACGCTTAAGTGGTGCTCATTTGTTTTTATCAAACTTTTCTTGATCTCCAACAGACAGAATAGCAAGTGCTAAAATTCGTAATGATGCGTTACCTAAGTAACTAAATTTAAACTAAAAAATTCTTTGCCTACACAAATTAATGTAAGGTAAAGTTGAAAAAAATTTTGAGTTAGAGACGGACAAACAAACAAACATACAATTGAAGCTAATAAAAAGCATGTAAAAAGGAGAGACGATAAAATATTAGGTTAGCCCTGTCAAATCAAGATACCTATTCCATAGACAATTTAGACGTTATTAAAAACATGGCATCTAAAAATACATACATTTACGACAGGCGCTGACTAATTTAACAGTATTCAACTAATATTTATCTTCTGTCCCTTCCTTAATGAAACAGAAAGAAAAAGATGCACTAAATTTAATTTTAGTTTAATTTGTGCACAATAGAATAGGCAACTCCAAGATTGGTAATGGTAAATCATAGTGTAATGCTTCTAAGTACATTTAAATAACTATTTTTTTTTTATTTTCATGCATTAGTATTGCTACTGTTATGTACATATAAGATCGTATTATCTCTAATATTGTTTGTCAGAGATAATAATACGACAGCATACCTATTCCAAATTCTATGCTCCTTATACACATTGTTAAACTAAATCTCGTGTGTCTATTAACTTTCATGGCGACTGTGAACAACTTCAGGCAAGATGTTTCGTAGCAACGCGTGTCTCTAATAAGATAATCGGGAACACTGACGGGCTGTTTGTTTACAGGGTACTGTCATGAAATGATAAGTAACGTGTTTCATTCTGATATAAAGATATACCTTAATATACAAGTCAGACATGACTACACGTGTGGAACAGAAATATAAAATACATTTAAAGCTTTCATATACTTACATATCGTTTATGATGCCCTTCACATTGTGACAGTACCTAACGATAATTATCAATCATCATAATCATCATCGTCAACCTTTTTTATCGTCCCACTGCTGGGCACAGGTCTCCTCTCACACAGAGAAGGATTGAGCGTAATCAAGGTAAAGGAAAACATCTTGAGGAAAACTGGACTTTAATATTATCAATGCATTAGGTTAATAAATGGTCACCGAAGTTTTCGAACATTTTATATTAGACGATTAGAGATTTCTTTAAAATTAACTTTACTATCAAATGGTGAGAGGCTTTAAGGAAGTTATGTGATAGACGCTGTCGCTTAAAACTAGTACTAGGACTGCATCTCGCATAGGATATAGCATTTTGCAGAGCGATGGCCATTTTCCATGGATGGGACAGGCCCCTGACTTGTTGAAATCAAAATATTTCATTTCATATAAACTAACATGAGTACTAATGAAACGTCAGAGGTTAGGGTGCACGGTTCCAATAGATCGTTTCCAAAAGAAAGCCGAAAAGAATGTTTGTTGCCGGCTTAACTCGTTAAAAAAAAAATGTTATTATTATTCTTTCTCTATGTCATGTTTAAGGCCAATAAACGTATTTTCCTTCTTATTATAATAAATAATTGGTATCAATAAAGTAATAGTTCCAACTAGAATTATCAAATTTCCCAACTGATTTATCATTACAATGCGGTTAAATTAAAGTCTATCAATCAGCAATCAATATCAACTAAGTATATATAACCATCAGGGCCATCAAACTTTCACGTTTGAAACCAAATTAATCTTGTTAGGGGAACTGACAAACTTTTTCAATAGACGTCTAGTGACTACATTTTGTCATGTTCCGCCGACTACTCTCACATGTCATTTGTACAAAAGAATTTCAGCTGTATTTTTAGTTTTATATTTTAGTGAAGTCTCAACCGGATTTATAAATTTAGTTCTAGTTAGACCTAAATACGGATCTGTCGTTTGAGCTGCATCTTTGTGTATTATTAACTTATTAGTAATAATAATCGACGAATACATAATAATATTTAATAAAATATTTATGTTTTCTCATGAGCATTATACAATATGTAAAGAAAACCCTGTCCTACCCATAAGGGTAATAAAGGTTAGGTAAACACATGACCAAATATAATATAAAATTTTACGTAACCATCACAGTAACAATACTCATGAATTTAGAAATAATCTTTTTTCCCCGCGAATTAATTCCAACTTCCCCGAAAATTGGTAATTTAAAAAAAGTGACAACACCATTCTGACGATATTATTATAAGCGACTTGACCACGTGACGCGTGCCCTGCCCCCGTCGCCCGCGTATGGGTTGTCTACCGCACATGCATTAAGTTACCTCTTTTTGCGAAAGAAAATTATTTTATTAGGGGATTTTTTTAAGTTTAGCCCGGCTTTATAGGCATTAGTAGAATCAGTTATCGATACCTAACAATACCTTCACGGATCGGACAGGGTTTTCTTTACATATTGTATACATGAGCTTTAAAAACAGAAATTGAAATATTATGTATTTAAATATAAAATTGTTTTAAAACTACATTAAAGAGCTTATAGTTATTACAATGACCTATCAACCTCCACCTAATCGTCTTCAATCGACTTAAGGCATTGACTTTGAACTACCATCAAAAGGGGTAAAAATTCTCGTAAGTTTAGTTACGTTCACTGTCTGATCTTAGTCTCAATCTGCAAAAAAATCTTCGAATATCCCATCTCCCTCCTCCATTTTGACAAGTTTTGACATATGTTTAATGAGATGAGACTACATCCAGTACCCTAATTGCGTAACCATTACTAACAGTTGGAATCATTTTCAAGCTTATTGCTATTCCATTGCTCCCTCTGTTCACAAATGTATCTGCTCAACTACGTCAATAATGCAATGAATGGTGTTAAACTGTCAAAATGAAACATATTTCTACTGATAATGTGTTACGCAATTACCCTGCATATTTTAATCGTTTTAAATTACTAGATTTGAGCTTGATTTTTTTTTATGTTTATAAACTAGCGCTTGACCGCAATTCCGCCTGATGGTAAGCAGTGATGCGATCGTTGATGGTAAAGCGCGCTAGTTTATTAAGAGCCTATCCACTCAGAAAAACTGAGCGAATAGGAAGGAAGACGGCAGTTGAGCGAGGTGGTGCAATGTTAAACCCAACAACACGAACAACGATGCTGCGCCAAAGGGAGATTGATCTGAAGACCCTTCACTACCAAACTACCAACACAACAACATTAGGCGCATCGTACCCGGCACACATCGCAACACAACTGCTCAGACCCGTCCTCCGTACGGCTTCGCCAGACATCATGCCGGAACACGACAAATCGCTTGGCGGCAAGGCTTTGTCTGGTGGGTGGTAACTTCTGCCGGCGGTCGATGTTATGGCCTACCACCGAGGAAAGTTATTAGTTAATTTATTATTCCTATATAAGGTTAATAATGTTAATATTAATGTTTTACACACATACTCGTATACCTCGTATATAAATGCTCTAAATGCTTCATAATACTACCTTTTGGAACAAATGCTCTAAATGCTACAAAATCCGTTGAATAGTTTAAAATAACAACACGGTGACGCAGACAGACGAAAAGAGAGTTCAATTTATATTATGTTGATTTACAGCGTTATCTCCCAAATTATTGGGGAGACCAGCCATTGAAATGTAACTCTGAATAAATAAATAAATCAAGAGTCATTATTATTCCCAAACGCCGAAGAACAAATACATTTCCAAACCACTCTACGAATTCGGCGACAAACAATAATAACGAAATCAAATTGACGATTCTGATTCAATATTTGATATTAAAATAGAATCGATTGACGCTCGTCAAGTTGAGAGTAAATTTAGGGATGCAAAGAACATTTAATTAAACATAACGTCGGTAGAAAGTTTATGGAAATTTTATAATTTCAAATTAAAATATACAAGACACTATTTTATTAACTTAATAAAAGACAGGCGTTCTTTTCAGAGTCGTCACAGATGGTTAGAAGTAGTGTTGCACAACAACCGTTATTTTTTTTATAATGTGAAAAAAAAACTTGAAAAAAGAACTGTCCGAGACCAACGGCTTAACGTGCTTTCCGAGGCACGACCAAACCATTGCAAATATTCATATTCATAAATACAAATATTTGAACTGCTCGGGGATCGAACCCACGCCTCCTTGCGCAGGGGCCGCGTTTGCTCCAAAGCTTGACTTAACAGAGACACAGTAAATCCTCCGCGTTATTAAAAACCGAACAATACAAACATAAGTATATAAAGAATTGTGTCTCCTTTATCACATACGATATAATACAATTATGTACGTGCTACACAATAAAGAAACACGAGAATCCGGCGAATATTGAAGTACGAAGCAGCAAGCACGAGCTACGAATTGTTGAGAACACCTCAAGTGTTCAGCGAAATTCAACGTTCTTTGTTACGTTTCATTGCATCCTCTTTTATCATTGAAGCGGTTTCATCGACAAAAGCAGGAATGTAACTCTGTCTATCCTCTAAATTTCAAATATAATCACTGTTTAGCGCTTCTGGTTTTTTTAGAGAGTGGCTAAATACGGATCTGTCGTTATAAGTGCCATACACGACTGTACACTTCAGAAATTTTTGTAATGTTCCGTTCGACTGCACATCATCATCATCATCATCATCTCCGTGTTTAGTCCCAGTTGCAACCGCGGCTTTCGCGTTGAAGCCCAGGATCCGCTTTCTTGCTCAATCTCCTTCATTTCGCGCGATCTTTACCATCCTGTGGTGTCAGATTGTTGGCACCCATGTCATCTCTTACAACGTCAAGCCAGCACTTCTTTGGTCTACCCCGCTTGTTCCGGCCCAGCGAAGGCGCCTTGGCAAGACATTTGTTACCCACGTAAATTGTCGGTTTTGGAAGACGTGTCCGAACCAGCGTAGGCGACCCTCCTGCAGTTTGTCATCTATATCACGGACAGGGAGACTGCCACAGATGCGGGAGTTCCTGATGCGGTCTTTCCGCGTAATTCCACACATCCACCGCAGCATAGTCATCTTCGTGACACGCAGCTCCTGCTTGTGTCGCTCAAGCACAGGCCACGCCTCACTGCCATACAGGAGAACAGGTCTAATGATGGTCTTATAGACCTGCCCCTTAAATTAAATCGGCATTTTGGAGTCACAAATAACACCTGTCACCTCACGCCATTTTGCCCAAGCTACGGAAATACGTGCCCTGACGTCGCAATCAATGTCGCCGGACGCGTGAAGCACAGACCCCAAGTATTTAAACTGGTCTGTGCACTCGACCATGTCTCCGGCTTTGCGCACAGATATAGGGTCTGTCCTGTTGCTAGCCATATACACGGTCTTCGCCGCATTAAGTTTCAGACCCCCGTTCTCAAGTGAGTCCTTCCACACATTCACACGCCGCACCAACCGATCCCTGTCCGCGTCCGCCAGTGCGATATCGTCAGCATACATGAACAACCAAGGAAGTTGCTCATGTGAATCCCTGATGCTATCCGACAAGACGTCTAATATCACGCTGAATAGAAACGGACATAAGGACGGAACCCTGGTGGACTCCGACAGTGATAGGGAATGGTTTAGTGTCACCAACAGCGGTCTTAACAACGGAATCGGAATTGAGTTACAGTAAGGATCAAAAGTGCATTACCACTTTTGAACTTTATTGCTCTAACAATAAGTGCCAAAGTGGGACTCCACTTTTGGATCCTTACTGTAAATGTCTCGAATTATGTTAACATAGGCTTCTGGTACCCCTTTGGACCTCAGTGCTCACCAGATCACCCCCCTAGGGATATAGTCGAAGGCATTCTGCATGTCTAGAAAGAGCATATGCAGAGGCGTGTTCTTCGATCTGTATCCAGTCCATGGCGAAGGTAGGATCCATGGTTTCATACCCTGGGCGAAACCCATATTCACACTCCGAGACAGCACACTCCTGCCAGATCCGGGAGTCTATAATCCTCACAAAGATCTTCATGGTGTGATACATGACCTTAATACCGCGTACCGAGCCCTTGCCTTTGAAGACTGGAGTAATAACACTCAGCCTCCATTGGCTCGGGATTTTGCTGGTCAAGAGCACGCGGTTGAGAAAGTTAGTTAACATGCCCACACCGCGAGGACCCATCTCCTTCCAGGCCTCAATGGGGACTCCGTCAGCTCCGACAGCTTTCCGATTCCCCATACGACAAAGAGCCGTTTGGACTTCCAATCGTTATCAAAGGCACTTGTCCAAGTTTCGGAGGGAGTTCCGGTGTCTGCACCTCTTGAAAGTACGAGCGCCATCTCTCCTTCACCGCGGGGTCCTCGCATAGCAGGTTGCCGTTAGGGTCTTTTACTTTTTTTTTATTGGATATAAAAAAGAGTAATGATAAAGATCCTGTGCCGCTTTTACCCTGGAACGTGCCAACTTATAAATGAGCTTTTGCCCCTCAGACGATTCCAACTTCTCGTTTGCAAGTGGTTGCAAGTGGTCTCGTCTGGCTCTGGCTACCGCTCTTTTGGTGGCACGTTTTGGAACCTTGTATGCGTCGCGATCTTCAGGAGATCCGGTCGCTTGCCACGTTTTGAAGAGGGCTTTCTTCACCATAGTCGCCCTTAGAGACGCCGAGCACCACCCACACCGGCCTAGTAATAGCTGCCTGAATCCTGTCCAAGTGGTCTTGGACAGGTTCTCCGTCGGTACCGGCGCACTTGTTGCCAATAACCGACGCAAAATCCTGGGACCTGTTTTGATCAAGCAACCACTACCGGATCTGGCGCCGGCAGTGCTCTACTCGTCTACGTTGGGCCTTTACGCAGAGATCCATGACAAGGAGACGGTGCTGTGCCACTGCACAGCACCGTCTCCTTGTCATGGATGTCATGGAGAGTCACTACTCTCACCGGGTATAACTTTGCAGTTGGCTACTTTGCCGATGTGGTGCCTCCTAGTTAGTAGAAAATCGATCTGGGTAGCGCTTCGCCCGCTTCGGTAGGTGACAAGGTGCTCCGGCTTATTTTTGAAGTAGGTGTTCACGATTACAAGGTCCGCGGCCGCACACATTCGGAGAATGCTGTCGCCTTCTGCGTTGAGGCTACCGTACTCAAAGCCACCACACGCTCAAACTCGCCACACTTCTCACCTATGACCGTTCAAATCACCACCCAGAACGATTCCCTGGGATAACGGGATCCCGCGAAGCAGTCCTTCGAGCTGGGTCCAGAACAACGACCTTTCGGCTTCACCGTACCCGTCTACGGAGCGTAGGCATTTATCAAGTGAGTTACCCCATTGACAAGCACCCGCACCGACATCAGGAGATCACTGATGCGATTCACCTCCAAGACTCCATCCTGGAGCTCGTCGGACAACACCACGGCCACCCCGTTTCTACGGTGTACCCGTGTAGATCAGTTTGTAGCCATTCCCAATAAGTCGGGACCTGCTGCTTTTTCACCGTGTCTCCTGCAGGAACGCCATGGCCACCCTCCGCATGTAGAGAGTTTCAGCCAGTTCTCTCGCGCGTCCAGTCAGCGTGCCAACGTTCCACGACGCGAAACGGATTTTCATGGTTTGGGCTCGCTGCTTCAGCCGTGTCCGCCTCTGACACGGTAGCCCTAGCCCACAGGTCACAGAAGTCAGGTGAGGCTCCTGCGCGCCGTTTTGCTGCGGCGCCCTAGCTGTGACATGAGCATTTCTTGTTAACCTGTTCATGATTAATTGGCTTGTTTAGCTTTTACGAGTGCGACTGCCGTCTGACCATTCTACCCCGGAGGGAAAGCCAGCGTCAGCGCCCCGTTTGTAATTCAGCAGATGCACCATCTGACAGATGGGGTTGACTTGGGTCCCAAAAATGGTTGTGGGCACCCCAAAGCACCCATTCCGATCGACTGCACAGTCCTATAAAATCGAACGAATCTGTACAGTTTTATTACATACATGTAGCGATTTATCGATATAGTTTGAACTTTTGTATTTGTATATAGTGTGATCGTAACGATTTCTCGTAACGCGTACCTATGGCCTCTATTACAGTCCGTTCACGGTAATTTTATTTTACCTTTGACTTTCAATCATTGTCCATATCACAGTTCATTTTACTCGTATTCTTATAAGGTTACTGTTAGGCTGTCCAGTGAAACGCCTGACAAAATTATTATGCTCTTTATTCTCGTTACAATAAGGTTGCAGCTGTCAGAGGTAACAAAACCGGTAGTGCCATTTGCTTTCATTACAGTTCCGCCATCTTGTTTTTTGAATACATTTTCATTTACAAGTGGCATTTCACAAAATAAATGCAAACCTATGTATAGGTTGGCTTCTCAACAGAGCTCCCCTATTAACGTCATTCTAGTGTCAAATTATCCCCTAGCAGTATACTGCCTCGTGGTGTATTTAGTTAAAGTATAAGTATTAATTACTTCATATTTAATGCCTACATAAAACTCGGCGGGGTTAACCCGACCCCAGGTTAACGACACCTGATTCATCTCCATCAAATGCCTCTTACAGCCAGCGACCGTAACATCTGCTACACCGTAAAATATGCATAAATATGCAAGCTAAACTTGAACTTCTTTATAATTTTTTGTTGGTTAAAGTTTAGCTTGGGTGGGAATTCATCAAATGACCTCTCCTGCGTTAGGCGGAGCGGAAGAGCGTTTCAGACTGTAACTAAAACACGTGTTCCTTAATTTGCCTGTGAACCAGGAGCCCTGGCTGTCCGAAAAACACCTTAGGGCTGATTACATCAGTCAGATATTTTTTACACATGGAATAATCTGACTTTTCCAGTGTGGAAAAACATTTAAAAATTCTCATAACAAATTTATTGAAGGTATAAAATTTGGGGAAATTCGTCCCTCATGTTTACGGTTTTACTCACATGTTTGTTGCGAATGTTGCGTTTACTCAAGTTCAAATAAGTCTTTACGTAAACACACGTATCTATTAATGGGGTTGCCACTGAACCGCGAACGATGCGAATCCAGCACAAATCTGGATTTCGGCTAAATTCACGAGTTTGTTTCGAGCCATCCTTAATTTACAAAACCATTAACAGTAAAAACATAGTTGTGTTCTATGCAAGTTTGAATATAAGGCTAACCACATGACCTTCAGATTAGTTCCGATTAGTAAGAAATCAGTACCGACGACGATTTTTAAACGACTTCAAAGGAGGTGTTCCATTCGGCTGTATTTTTTGAAAAAATCTTCTCCTTGCTGAAAGGGTACAATACTAATAATATAATATGTAATAGGTTAGTCCCATAATAAAGTGGCTACGTTCTTATGAGTGATGATATAATTTCTTGTCACTTTTCTTTGCTAATCGAATGAAGTTAATTAGCTTAGGAATAATTAAGAAGAGGTATGTATATAGAAAAATTATATCAAAAATAAACGTTGAACGTGTTCAGAGCATAGAGTTTATACACAGACTATGAAACAGTTACATATGTTTGTTATCCTTTCCAAATGCAGGAGTGAAGATGACGCGAGCATCGACGTCACCGCCGCTGCAACTGCTGGAGCGCTTTGCCAACACCACGCAAGCGCCGGCCACCACCACCACTGCCAACAATGTTGGTGCACCAGTGCCCAAACCCAGCGCCAACAACAAGAGGCCCACGCCTATCATTATATACCCCACGGGTAAGATAGTGTAACTTAAACCTTATTTATGCTCTCCGGGCTAAGGGCGGAGTTTTTTTTTTTTTCTAAATTGTTTTGTTTTTATAAGCGGATAATGTTCCGAAAGAAATTAAAGACTCACCAGAGATATAATATCTCCTAACTATCTCTACTAATATTAAGGCTGAAGAGGTTTTTTGTAGGTTCGTTTGATCGCACTAAGTAATCTATAGAAAAAGAGAAAAAGTAATTATTGGTACTCGTACAGGAAAATCACAAAACTAAACTTAATTAAACACAGTTAAAAATAAAAACAAATGTTATTTGAAAAAGTCACAAAAAGCCAGAAGGTACAATGCGAGGCCAAAAGGATCCAATCTCAGCATGATCTTCCCACATTAAAAAAAGTGAATATCACAGCTCTGGAATCCTGTATATTGTAACTGTTATTGTATACTCGTTGGTATTCTCATAAGGCCCGCTTTGATGATAGATATAATTATATAAAATATTATCAAATAAAACGAATAATTCCTCTTTGAAACTACCAGACGTCTTTTCATTAATCAACTTAACAATACGCTAGGACCTCTACGAATCAAGCAAGCGATGCTATGCGACGGGTTGAGCCGAGTCAACAGTAAATTTCAAGTCGCAGCCGCGTGCATTAGGCTTATCAACAACAATAGTCCTGTCAGTAATGATAGACCGATCCCACTTTAACGCGACATGGTCATTTTGTCCTCACATTGAGAAACTGTCGGGTAGACTCAGTTCTGCCGCCTTTGCTGTTAAGAAAATTAGACAATAACTGATGTAGATACAGCCAGAATTGTTTATTTTAATTGTTTTCATAGTCTTATAACTTATGAGATTCTTCTCTGGGGAACTTGTACGGACATCAATACCATCTTTGTTTTACAGAAAAGAGCTGTTCGAGTCATTTACAACCTTGGTTCTAGAGATTATCTTAAGGAAAAATTCAAAGAGATGAATATTCTGACTGTAGCTTCACAATATATATTTGAAAATCTTATGTACATACATAAAAATATATCGAATTTTAAGAAAATACGCGATATTCATAATATAAGTACCAGGAACAAACACAATCTTCATACATCGTACATCACACTCGTCTCCACAGAGTAGGCAACTCGTTCATGGGTCAATGTATACACTTTTACAACAAGCTTCCCATGGACATTCGAAAGTTACGCATTAAACGATTTAAAAGCTACATAAAGGCCAAACTTTGCAAAAAGGGGTATTATAAAATCACTGATTATTTAGAAGACAATAGAGCTTGGGACTGAGCTGCTCGCTCTGCTAAGCATTGTTATTAAGCAATATGCGTAATTATGCTACAATTATGACATTTTAAACACTGTTTCCTTTTAAATCACTTAAATTATTGTAAACATTTTCAGTTTTAATGTCTGGTCTTGAAAAAAGACAAAGATCCCTGACCTTGCTTCGGCTTTTCTTCTCAGAGGTAGTCAGTTAGGAAATGCCGGCTCCATTAGTTTAAAAAAATATGACGTGTAAAAGTGATCATACTTGCTTAATGAACGTTCATGTTCCTTCACTTGCCTGTGTCAGGGCCACAGATTCCTTTTTAACCAACCCGCAACCCTGACCCAGGAGGTATCAGTTTTCATGGACACCGTCATTACGTGCTGATATCTCTTTGAGGTGCACGACAACACAACGCGCCGTCGACCCGGGCTTGGTCCTTACCGGGCGGCGAGCTGCCCGCAAGAACGCGCCTGCGGTGGCCTAGAGTTCGATGTTGTCTCCCAGCCAGGGCGTCTCCTGCGGCATTTAGAGGCGTGATGGCGCTGAGATTCCCAATCCCTCACGCGCTCCGCTTCCATCTTTGCCAGCATCACTGCTTCGCAGAAGGTGATGACGGCCTGCCATGAACTTTCGCTCCGGACCATAGCCTGGATCAGGGCCAGACGCGAGAGATCACCGCCACGAGGACAAGGCGGTGCGGTACCTAAGCCAGGCAGACCTCCACCGTATGCTCCACATTGTCCTCAGGACGATCCCCACAGTGGTGACACCCTGGCATTTCGTCCCGCCTTATCCTGAACAGAAACCTCCCGAAACAGCCGTGTCCGATAAGGACCTGCGTCAGGCGGAAGGTGAGCGCGCCGTGGCGCCTCGTTAGCCACTCCTCAAAGTGTGTCTTACCGCCGCTATTGTGACGTGCCCAATCCAGCTAGTATGGCTGTAAGTATGAGAAATAAGTCTGTCCCATACAGGGGGACGCAATCATTTGCGAAATGCTGTTGGTGCTACCGCTCAGTCTTTGTAATTGTGATGATATTTCTTACGCACTATAGCGTGGAAACCCTCAACCCTTGTATTTGACGCACTCCAATGCCGCGGCAACCTCAGAAGCATTCTGAAGGTAGATACTGATATAAATATATGAAAATATATGTACATAACAATATTGATATGATCTAAGTATATATATATATCAACATTGTTCTCGAAAATACGAATTTTTATTCTCTTTTCCGATCAGGGCCGACGTTGATCGTTGACGTTGAAATTAATTAAATAACCTATTTGACTTCCCCGATGCCAAGCTTTTTATGAAGTGCATCATATTTATAAACACGAGGGCAATTTTTTCTGACTGTTATGTAAGTGGGACAAAAATTTACGTCTATTATTATTATAATATTGTCACTTCATAAACGTTAATTTTTGTCCCACTCAGTCTGTCAGTCTGTATCATAATTCATAAGTGTGGGCTGTTGCCTGGTTTTGGCACAATAGAAGATATGGCTCAGTTTGAATAGCCTCGTTATATTTTCACGACCTTTCAACTTTTTGGAGCACCTTAGTGGCTTCCGCATATTTTAACTTGACTATTAATCTAGGCTCGCACAGCCAATATTTATTTAGGCACTGGATTTTCAACACACTTCTCAGGGCTTAGAGTTGAATATCCAACAGTGCGTTTTTTGCCGCGCTAATAAGCACTCTGTTTGATTTTCAACATTCGGCTTTGCTATGAGAGTTGAGAATCCAGTGCGTGATAAAATCCCACAGCTATCATAATATATACCCATGCGAGTGTGGGTTAATACAGCGCGTTATATTGTAACATCAGGGGCATAGCTACGGCCATATCTGCAGTATCAATATTATACGGGGTGCCCTGGTCACCCCAACGTAAGTAAGCAAAAATTAATAAAACTTCACAATAGGGATGTTTCCTGGCTAAAAAAAAATTGATTCTATTTAGTCCGTCATTCAGATTATAGAAAAATATTGGATACGTATATTTTGTTTTATTAAATTAATAAAAATTGAAAAATATAAAAGGCATCGAATTGTATTTTTAATTGCAACAGTGAAAGTGTATTTTTAATTTGAATTATTTGGAAAAGTGACAGATAGATAATTGTAATGAATAAACACTTCTTTTAATTTTATTCATTTTTTTTTTTATCTATTGTGAGACATGTTTACCCTATTTGGGCCCCGCTAAGACACGCTACTAGTGTCCGACAGGAAGTTCGGTTTCGCTTTCGTTTTCGGTTGAGTTTCAGGAAAAACACGAGTTTCGGTTTAGTTCGTTTTCGGCGGCAAATTTGCCGAAACTACGACCGACACCGAATATGCATTCGGGAGTTTTCGCTCTGTGGTCGGTCATGTTCGGCGAGTTTAATGAATGAATAAATCCCATAGGAAGCAATGTCGTGATTCGGTTGTTTATTTGCTGTTCGTTTTGTTTTGTTGTAGTGGCGAGTTTTCAGGTGATTGAGAGCCTATCCACTCAAATAAATACATTTTGTAAGTATTTTTGTGGCGCAACTAATATTTTTTACTTAAGTAAAGGTTCCTATATTGATTATTAATAAATGAATATGTCGATCACTGCATATCTTTGTAATTTAAAGAGAAAAGAATAACAACTGAGTGATTATAATAGCGTTTTATTTATTTTTCCCTCAAAATATGATCCTTGTAAGGATGTTTCGGTTTCTGCCCAGACACAGTTGCCGAAATTCGGTTTCGGATTCTTTCGTAAAACCAATTTCGGTCGGACACTACGGGCTACGCTACTGTGTAATATATTATTATACCGCGTATGATAGCCAAAAATATTTAGTTGAAGGGGCAAAATACTAAGCAAATAGACTCAAACAGTCCCATCCGTCCCTTCCAAAAGTTATTTTGAAATACATGTAGTTTTCAAATATACCATGGCTGTAATTTCCGTTGATACAAGCAAGGATTTAAAGGGGACATTGGGTCTGGATCTGAAATAGTGGAATACATACTTACTTATCTAATGTCATCAGAAAACATAACGCTACTAATATAAGGGTCAAATTAAATTAGCCAGCAAAATTCCGGAGACATGTTAGCTATCGATATGTTAATATTACTGAAGAACACATTAATTAACTAGATTACCTTGGTGGGATTGTCAACCGCAGTCTGTGTTGTATCGCTTGAAATATCAGTTATTTTTTATGTACATACAGTATGTAAAGAAACCCCTGTTCGATCCGTGAAGGTATTATTAGGTATCGATAACTGATTCTAGTAATGGATACAAAGCCGGACTAAACTTAAAGAAAAGATCCCCCTAAAAATATGAATATTATTTCGCAAAAAGAGGTAACTTTATACATTTGCTGTAAGCAACACTTCCGCGCGCGGCGGGGGACAGGGCACGCGGCACGTGGTCGCATTGCTATTAGCTCATAATAATACCGGTGTTGTCACTTTTTTAAAAATTACCAAATTTCGGGGAAGATGGAATTAATTCACGGGAAAAAAAGATTATTTCAAAATTCATTTGTATTGGTACTATGGTGATTACGTAAAATTTTATATTATCTTTGGTCAAGTGTTTACCTAACCTTTATTATCCTTATGGGTTGTACAGGGTTTTCTTTACATATTGTATAAGCTTCACTAACTGGAACCAAATACGAACGAACAACAAAAACCCAGCAGTCCAAAAAAGCCTCAAATTTTTGATATTTTTATTTTGTTATATTAAGATATCGATGAACATCACGTCTGTGAAGTTTCCCTGGCTAATATAATTTGACCCTGTACATGTAACGGGAAGGGTATATTCATGCTTACCAAGGTCAGGCCTTCTTTCGATGATATCAAAAGATACTGGAAGAGTTTTTTAATCCTTTCTCTACGTGTTCGGAAGTTATGACAATAGGGATGTATCCAAGGTATGAAAATCAAAAAAATAATTTGTCCGTCTTACAGATAATAAAAAAACGAGTGTGCTTATGACCACACGACTGAAGTGAAACTTCTTTCGCACCATCTGTATGTATATATATATATATATATATATATATATATATATATATATGTGTGTGTGTACAATATATACATGTATACACATTTACATATATTAATTTTCTATAAATATTTAAATTTATTTCATGCTTTCATTTATAAATTAATATTTTTGCATAGACCTCCAATTTAAAAAAAAAAGAAAAGTGGATTCCCTCGGGGCCAAAAGGTCGGGCTCTACCTCCTGAATCAGGGGACCCCAAACTCGGGTAGTCCACGACCTCTGGTTCCCGAGATAATCCACGGGGGGGTGAGGTAACTAAAGGGGGTCGGGGGGGGATAGGGTTTGTGGGGTTGCGGGGGAGGGAGGGGGGAGGGGGAGAGCGGGCAGTGGATTCCCTCAGGGCCAAAAGGTCGGGCTCCTCCTCCTGATTCAGGGGACCCCAAACTCGGGTAGTCCACGACCTCTGGTTCCCGAGATAATCCACGGGGGGGTGAGGTAACTAAAGCGGGGGGGGGTGTTGGGGGGTTAGATTTCGTGGGGTTGCGGGGGGTAGGGGGAGGGGGAGAGGGGGGAAGGGGAGAGGGTGGAGTGGATTCCCTCGGGGCCAAAAGGTCGGGCTCCTCCTCCTGATTCAGGGGATCCCAAACTCGGGTAGTCCACGACCTCTGGTTCCCGAGATAATCCTCGGGGGGGTGAGGTAATCAATGAGGGGAGTCGGGGGGTGTTCGCAGCGTCATGTTCTCGAAGAAATTCATAGTTCTTAATCAATCAAGGTACTTAGCTTAATAATTGAGCTTATGAGGCTCGAAAGCAATTTGTACTTTGTGTCCAATTATCGTATTGTGACGATATCTTCTTCTATACTTTCAATTATATCAGAAATGTTCAGCAAAAATATATAAAACAATATAAAAGCCAGAACAGAACGAAATTTATAAATTATTTGTGCTCTTAGGTAATCAATTGTTAACAAATCTTAAAAAGATCCAAAAAATATATATTGCCTACGGCGAGATGCGAACTCACAACTTCATACTCGACTCAATTGTTAACAAATCTTAAAAAGATCCAAAAAATATACATTATCTTCGGCGAGATGCGAACCCACAACTTTACACACGGCATGTCATGCAATATTTACATGTGCCAACTGCTTCGTTGTATTACAGACGAAATAGGACTATACTTTGCTTTCCGTTCGCCTTGCCCGATCATTTTTGTAATATTTTTCGTAACGCTTTCGCGAGTTTACTCCCCAAGTCAAGCGTGCCTAAAGAAGTTTCACTTCAAAAAAAATTAAGACCCGTATTTTTTATTTTGTCGTAATTACCAAATATTACTGAGATATAGCGTATTAAAGTTACAGAGTGGGGGCTAATTACGTCACGCCGTTCTATATTTTGCACCACGGCGTGACGTCATGAGACATTTCAATTTTCAAATCAATATATCTTCCTAAGTATTTGAATAAAAGAAAAATAAAAAATACGTGTTCAATATTTTTTATAAAGCTATCTGACGGACATTAAATTATTTTTTAGGATACAAGCCAATTTTTATTAGATACCTACCTACATTGTTACCAGAAACAGAACTTTTCAAATTGTAATAAACACTTTACTTTGTCGTCATATTGCCAAGTAATGTGTAAAGTTACGATCTACGTAGTGCGTTCACACGTTTATTATGATTTCAATTTATGAGACGGAAAATTTCTTACCAGTTCTTGAACTAAGTATTTTCTTTCAGATGATACTATGTACGGTGATTCTATACCAACTGTTATCTTTAGTTCTTAAGTATAGCAATAGTAGTAGCATAGCTAAAAAGATATCATATAAAACCACAAAGTTATGAGCTTTTTATCTTACTTGGTTGTCTTATCAAAAATATGGTGAAACGCACCGCTAGAACGTCCGCGTCTACAGCGGCGCGGCGCGGGGGGGGGTCTGCTTGGCCAGCTATACGAACGCGCCTAGTAATATGATCTACCGTCAACTATGTTGTGCGCTTGATAACCACGCTGCTACAATTTTTAAATGTATTTGGGAAAACTATAACATGGTGTGATAATGATTGCTTATTCTGAGCAAACTATATTCGGGCTTCGTACAAAGTAAAAATAACGTTGTATATTGCTTATATAAATAATGATAATACATACGAAAAAAGATTTATGCACCAAATTGTTAACATACATAAGTATATAGTTATTGTGGGGCCATTTCGGGCGTATCGAAAACGATCTCTAGTTGAAATGTACTAGTTAGTAGCGTGTCTAATGACTAAATTCAAGAGTGATTAAATGGGTAATTTGCAGCAGCTTAATCGTGTAAGTTCTATTGTAACCGGAATCCGTTTCTACTTGACGTTTACGGCTCTTACATACCACTGACTGGGTTCGATCGATATAATACGGCCGTTGTGTAGCTATTTAAGTAGTAACTAATGGTATTGCTTTTAAAGATGATAACATAAAACAGTGGGACCTATATATATGTAAATAACTAGCTTGTGTCCGCTTGAAATTTCTTGTTCCACCGTCACTCACACTCACCCCTTCGCCTCGCATTACTTGCTCGTACTATAACTACAGTTTCGCTTAGCGTTCTTTCATACTTAGCTCGTAAGTCCTAACGTGACGTTTAAAAACACGCTGCCTTCTTCATAAATAGGGCAGGGCTATCAACTACAATAGCAATTTTGCAAAGGAGATGTTTCATTTTGGGCCACCACTATGTACGCTATATAGATAAAAAGGAAAAAAATAATAGATTTTCATAAAAATACTACTAAATATTTTTTATTTTTTTGCTTAGTAATAATGTAATGTAATAAATTATAAATGTCATACAATCTACTTACTATATATACAAACTTATAAAACGAAATAAATACAAATTACTAAATAAAGCTATTACCCTAATTAAAACTATTAATAAATTACAATACAGCATCAAAAAATTCTTCGTCATCGCTGTCGACTGGTAATGTACCCAAGAGACTGGCAGTATTGCCGCGTTGAATGGCAATACTTAGTCTCTGGCCAAGGTAAAAGCCAGCCCTTGGGTCACGGGAAGTGTCAACAAGCCGTTTGGACAGTTCATTAAAAAGGCAAAGAGCACTCGGACCCCACGGCCCAAGAGTTTCAACCCCAAACGGCTCGAAAATATAATTTCCGATAAGGTTGTTATATTTTCGCTGTTTGAGGTTTTCTGCAGCCGCAGCAGCAACGCCAGCACAGCACATCGATCCAGGAAGATGGGATGGCGCAAGAGTATCGACGCAAGTTGCATCCCACACTAAAGGCCTACCCATCTTCCAAGGAAATAAGGACATGCCGTCCGGTCTCTTGCCATCATCGTGCACCAAGCCATTAGGTTTTAATACAACTGGAACGCCGACAGTGACAAGAGCTCGTCAAATGATGTCGTTTATGTTTGCGTGCCGAGCTAAGCGACCCGCACTTCGGCTGCAAGCCAGGCCGTGGTGTCCGAGGCTGTTGACATCTGCACCACAGTGACAGCGATGAGGAGAACAGCAAGAAGCTCCTAGTCGTAAGGAAGCAGCGATGCGGAAAGTGGTGTCGTCGAACAAAGTGCCTATGTTCGACGAAGGTAGTGCATGAAGCAAACTAAATTAATTTGAATAAAAATACAAGTATATAAAATTAATTATTTGAAACGTTTTTTAGTGAGATAACTCTTTATTAAAGTAGCCATGACATTGGTTATGACGTTTGATTGGTGACTTTGACAGTTCTATTTTCCCGTTGTATCCGTGTCGAGTGTTGATTTTAGCTAATTGTGTTTATTTAATGAGCCATATGTTCGGAACTCATGTTTTGTTTTTTTCGCAGTCATATGGTATATAATATAGATAGGGCATAGGTCTCCTCTCATATTGAGCGTAATCACCACGCTAATTCAATGCGGGTTGGCGATTTCGGACTTAAAGTCCAGGTTTCCACAAGAAGTTTTCCTTCACCTAGTAGATAATCAGTCATTGGTGTCCAAGATATACTTAGAAAGTACATAATTATAACATAGAAAAGTGTCATTGGTGCTGATATCGGACTTGCCTAACCTGGAATCGAACCCGCACCACAACATAAGCTACATTATTGGGATAGATTAGTGTAAATACCATGAAACCGTATATAATGGAGTCGCATTATGAAAGCCAACAATTAATTTTGCAAGTCATTTGTTTTTTCGTTGAGTTTCTAGTTTGCGATCGTGATATTTTGAATAGCACCATTATTGCAATATAACACCCTGGCCTGGGCGTTCAAATTTGCCCGATTGTTATCACGAACTGGGGCATTTGGGTTGCCAACGTCCTCATTATGCCGACCGGCCCGTTTTAGATGGAAAGTGAAAAAAATGAAAAAGTAATTAGGATGGAATGGGAAGCCAAGTTACGTTCTCATGAAATATTCTTCATTTTGTGGCTGGGAAAGGATGATTTCATTACCGAGATCAGTGTCAGATTTATTTATGAAACGAAGCGAATGATGTTTTTCGGCTTGGTCTCGAATATGCCATCTCGTTTATTATTTTCCCTCCTTGGGGGCAGCTATTACTAATTTTATGTATATTTCCGATGTAAAAAAAATAGAAGATTAATTTTTTTTTAATCAGTAATGATTTTAGCGTAGAAATTTTTACTCGCTTATTAAAAATAAAAATAATATTTTTCATAAAGAAACGTAATACCTGCGCGGTCTAAATGTACGGCAGAGATTATTTTTTCATTACCTTCAGTTTTTCCCCACGCAGTATCTTCAGAATCATTTATAGCTTGTCTATAAAGTCGTGAAAATGGATCTTTCTGAAACTAACAATTATAAAAGTAGGGCAACACTACCTAAATCTTAGTAAATACAAGTACATCGAATGTCATCGGCAATCATCGATTTGCTTTGTGACTTGTTATTTATTGAAATTTGTATTTTTCAATTCTATTTAAACAAAACATTGAAGAAATGTGTTAAATATGAGAAACACAAACCGGGGTGGAGCTCGGGAAATTATTTTTAAAGTATATCATCAATGTTTGTTAATACACCAAGCTGAACAAATTTTATCAAATATGGATAATATTTATGCATGAATAGTTGCTAAAACAGGTATGTAATCATGTTACTGTTTGTTTTTATCTACTACAAGTTTCAAATTTACTAAGGGAATGATTTTAAGACTAAAATGTGGATTGTTTACATTGCGTTGGCGCAATTATAGTTTAGATTGCAAATATGTTTGTGTATGACTTGCAAATGTTGATACTTTAGGTGATTTAATTTACCACTGATTTAAAAAAATGAATTATATCATGTTCGGAATTAAAATTAGTGTTATCCATCTACTGATAGTAATTACATATTATTATTTTTAAATTTTTTAAAAAAATAGCTTACATCATCTGTCCAGTAGGCCTAGTATGAGTTTTCAATACGAAACTCGATCGTCGATATCTAGCTCGTTTGGCGCTCTCATTGGTTGAGAGTTCTTACGACCTTGAAGCGGGCCAATCGCTAAGTCAAACGCGCTCGATATCGACGAACTAGTTTCGTAATGAAAACTCATACTAGGCCTACTGCTGACAATAAAAATACTTTTTATTGTCAGCTAGACAGATGATGAAAGCAATTATTATGTTTTGGAATACTTTTCATTGGTAAAAACACGTTGTGGAGGCATGAGGAACAGGGAGTAAAGTTCACTCATCCTCCATAGAAAAGGGAGGATACTCTGACCAGACGAGTGTTATGTCTGGCGGGTACTTGCCCAATGCTTGAAATTGGGAAGTTGTATATATGCTAATTGCATGGTAAACTTTGATTGCGAGATGTAGAATTCGTGTGACGTCAGTATGACGCGCTGTTTCTTTGTGGCGTTTGTAGGTACCGCTACAACGTTAAAAATATAATAATAAATAGGTTTTTTTTTTACTCATTTTATTTAAACGCCAGAGACCATAGATTTGTGTTTTCATTAAAATCAGTTTTGCTTCTAGTACAAAATAATATGCTAATACCAAAATCATTTCAGACAAGTCAAAAGGGTTGCAGTATGCACGACCGCAGTGCCCTCATTTATTTTCACGACTTTATAGACACAGAATACCTACTGAATTCGAGGTTACAAATAATGCACTGATTAAAAATGTATCCTGTAGATAGGAATCATCCTTAATTTAATTATCAATGTAGGAACGTTGTTAACTGTATTATTGTTTAAAAGTGACACAAATATATCTCTTCTTATATTATATTATATTCTCTATCTTATCTTTATCTTTGATTTGATCAAGTGCAATTGAACAAGTACTTACAACCTCCGTAAGATCTCGCATGGCCTGTATTCCAAGTACAAACAGCCCGTGTCTTGTTTAATATTGGTCTCATTTATCCTAGACAACGAGGCTGCGCACTTAGCTGCCTTTGCCTCAAGCTCCAGTATCATAAGTACTGCTCACGTTATAAAGCCCGCCATGTTGGCTTAAGATAATAAAAGTGTATTTTTAAATCATTTAAAGAACTAGATTAAAAAAATACCTCTCCTTTTCTTTGAAATTAAAGTTATAAAATAAAGTTCATTGAAATGTAGATAGGTAATCTAGTATTAAAGATCTGAGCATGACATTGACCCCGTAATATTATTAAGTTAACAATTTAATAGTTAATTAAATAAACAAGACACGTTTAGGTAATGGCGACCATTATCCTTAATGTGACTCAAAATTGGAATATTACTTTAATAAGTAGCAAACATTGCAATAACTTTTGGCATAATCAATTAAATATCTTTCAAGTTTCAACTAAGAATAATAAAATCCAGTTTTTCAAGTACCTAGAACTAAAATTTTAAGTGGTCTTAACTAATGTTCACTTGTTTGAAAACTTTGTTTTAATACTGTCTACTTTGCAGTTGTTTTTGACAATTAATTTAGAGGGTGAATTAGAGCGCATATCTTTAATATAATATTTGAAACTCCTGATTAGTTTTTGAAAGTTTTACTAGCAGAGTTAAACAATTTAATGAACCGTTTATTCAAAAAGTCATAAACCTCTGTCGGCTTAGGTAGTTAAGTTCAGCAATTTCATAATCAGCACATTGTAATCAGCAGTTTGTATGTAGGTTACAACTGCCCAATTATTATTAATTACTATTATATACATATTGCAAATATCAATAAGAACAGATTGGTAGCGAACCTAATAATAATGTTTTTTTCATTATTATTTTTTTTTAATTTATTTATTTATATTTTCAAATTTTTCAATCGTCAGATAAATTTATATTAAAATGATAGTTTGTATAATGTATATTTTGAATATAAACTTATCTGACGATTGAAAAATCGAAGAATAGTAAATAAATAATGATAAATTAAAAGCACAATAAATATTTGTTGTATTTTATTTAATTTTAATAAAAAGACATAATGAGCCGCTGCCTACGTAATGCACAAAGCTATTAAGTGAAAATATTTTTGTTATATTTTCTTCTTCAGAAAGTTAGCTTCAAAAAAGATAAAAATATGCAAAAATATGAACTCGTTAGCAGTGGCGCACTATCGCATCGTCAGGTCGTTTGCTCACTTATTTAGCTGCCACAAAGTTTCAGAAAAATGCTTATCTCTAGGCTTCACTCTGCTCCCATTTCCGCGAACTTTCAGCTATAGGGTTGTATAGTAGCTACATAATTAATCCGGGTAATGTACAGACACGACTAAATATTTGTTTTATTACCAGCACTTCACGGTATCACTCGCATAATTGTCGATTCCGTGAGAATATCGAGATTAAAACTATCCTATAGGTTATTCTGATGTATGAGATATAATAACAAAGTTATTTTTTGTATATTCAAAACCCGAAATACATGTCCAGTATTTTAATTAAGTAAAGCATACATGTACAAGATTTCAAAAATATATCATGAAAAACCACAAAGTTATGAGCTTGTAATCTTACTTGGTTGTCCCAACAAAAATATGGTGAACGCACCGCTCGCCCGCCCGTGCCTGCCACGGCGCGGGGGGGGGGGGCTGTTACGCGCTCGGTAACCACACTGCAACAAATTCTAAATGTATTAGGAAAAATATAACTTGGTGTAAAAAAGTATGGAATCGATTCAGTTGTTTATTCTGTGTAAACTGTATTCAGGTTTCGTATAAAGAAAAACTAACGTTGTATTACAGTAAAGTTTCATCCAAATCCGTTTAGTTATTTTTGTGTAAAAAAGTAACAAACATACATACAAACTTTCAAGTTAATAATATAATATTAATAGGATTATTAATAATTACATAATTTTAAATAGTTATTTACGCAAAAAAAATGTACAAGTCAATAAAACAGAAAGGGAAATAATTAGAGGACATCAAAAAATTTATCCGCGTTGCTGTCAACAGGAAATATGCCCAAAAGGCTGGCAGCATTGCCACGTTATATGGCGATGCTGATTCTTTGGCCAAAAAAAAGCCCAGCCCTCTGGTCACGTAAAGAGTCGACTAACCGCTTGACGATATTTCGAAATAGTAGGTACCGGTGTGTGCACTCGGACCCCGAGGCCTCAGTGTTTCAACCCCAAACGGCAATGGGATTTGGATAGAATACCATAAATTGTGTGCTCATCAGTTTTGTATTTCTGCGTGTGACCGTCAAAACATCTGATTGTTATACTAATGATCAATTTTAAACACACAAATGTGTCGAACTTATCATACGTAATACCACCTTCCACTACCAAATATGTTGATGAAATATGAACACAAAGAACGAAATGAAAAGGACACCTTGTACGTATGTATTTATTTCCAACTCCGAACATTGTGGAAACGCAACGAGTCTGTCGTTTAGTAGTACTTGGTACACATATTTGTGGCGCCACTTTTTGCCACCCCTTGTTTACGAAAATAGCTTAAGGAATTAGACTATAAACACAATTTTATTGTTCCAGTGACGCCAGAATCAATAGTAGTGCCGATTGTATCATGCATCTTCGGCTTCCCATTGTTAGCGCTCACCGTTATCTGCTGTTTGAGGAGGAGAGCCAAAATGGCGAGGTGAGTTACGAGCTTAATGGTAATGACAAGGACGTAATAAAATCACAGGCCATTTACTGAACCACTATGGTCGTACTTGGTCGGGCCGATAACGTAATGTACCCCACGATAAACCCTTCAGGGATCGCTCGTTCGCCTTTAGGTCGGATTTCGTTGATTTAGGACATCGCAAGACCTTTTCATGTGCTACTTGATTCAGGGCCTCTTTTGCGATTACTTGTTCTATTGAGTAAAAGATATATAGTGCAATAAGGCCCATTTTACTAAGCGTATTAACATAATATAAAGGGAGCTATGGCGCACGTGATTTTGCTAAATGACTGCGCCTTACACCGTAGTGTTACCCTAATAACCCATAGATACGTTTCACAAGGGAAACAATTACATGTAATATACGTGATAATGATGATAGATTCTACTGAAATCGTCTACATCTGTAGTTAAACGCAGTTTCAATGCTCCTACCAATTATGTGAAGCAATTTTGCGCACTGCAGAATAATAAAATGAGTATTTTATCGCACAGTACTCGAAAAGAGGGTGAAACTGCTGTGCCTAATATACACCTAATTAGACGTGGGGAATGTAAGTGATAGGTATAATGGTTTAAATTTTGATAAATGATTATGATTTACAGCAATGTTGATCGAGGTAGGTAAGTAGGTACCTATATAATTTCCTTACCACGCTATTTAGAAGAGCACATAGCTTGAAGTGCCCAGTTGGCATTCTATAATGTGAAGACTGGAGTTCTTGGGCAAAATGCTCAATAACCTCAGCAGAGCTTCCCAACAAGTGGGTCTAAAGATGAACATGGATAAGACGAAGATCATGTCGAACTCTCATGTGCAGAGCAACCAACTAGAATTAGAGTACCCACATTCCCAATTCTAGTTAGTCGCTCTGCACTCGAATTTGTTGACGGTCCAATCTTCGAGAAAGGGGTGTTTCGTCGAATCTAGCTTGGCTGGACAGCGTTCGGGAAGCTACGATACATCTTCTAGTCGTCCAAGATACCACAGTGTCTCAAGACAAAAGTCTTTGACCAGTGTGTGTTACCAGTGATGACTTACGGAACTGAAACGTGATCGCTCACAATGGGCCTCATACGAAGGCTTAGAGTCACACAAAGGGCAATGGAGAGAACTATGCTCGGAGGTTCTCTGCGTGATCGAATCAGAAATGAGGAGATCCGCAGAAGAACCAAAGTCACCAACATAGCTCTGCGAGTCGCTAAACTTAAGTGGCAGTGGGCTGGGTACATTGCTCGTAGAACCGATGGCTGCTGAGGTTCTGGAGTGGCAAAAATAGCTACGTATCTCGGTATTCCATCCAGTAAAGAGTCTCGACACGAAACCAACCAACGTCAAATCTAGATATGCCAGTTGCCACTTTCTGTCCAGTATTCAGAATACAAGATATTTACAGGGAACGTGCGAGGCGGAGGAATTGTGAACTGGACCGAGGGGAGCTGTCAGTAGTCAAGATGTCTCCGGTAAGATCAAGGCCGCGAGCTGTCAGCCTGATCCGTTCGCCGCGACCACCACCCGCGCTGGAACTGGACACCGTGCTCGAAGAACGTTCTGACCCTGAACAGACCACACTCTCACAAGTAAGATTTACAGCACGTAGCAGTAACACTTAAGCGATGATATTCATCGTATAGTATATAAAATAGAATAGAATGGAGATAACGAAGGAATTGCATGATTTAATTCGCTCATCTCCGTTCCATCATCGGACGACCCGCCGTACGGCGAGTTTCCGTCCTTACGTTGTTAACACCTCTACGATCCGAACGAAGCGTTTCGCATCATCTTTTATACCGCGTACATCGAGGGACTGAAACAAATTATCAGCGGTGTGGCTAGAGTGAATAGGCTCTTAATAAACTATCGCGCTTTACCATCAACGATCGCATCACTACTTAACATCAAATGGGATTGGAGTCAAGCACACTAGTTTATAATTTATATAAAAAAAAACAAAGTCAAATTATTTATATATTTATTATGCTGTAACTAAATATACTTTTTGTAGGTAAATTGAATCAGCAGAGCAATTGCCTAACACATCAGTGGCAAAATGGCTTTCATTTTGACAGTTCAAAAACATTCATTGCGCTATTTACGTTATTGAGCAGATACATTTTTCGAACATATGGAGCAATCTTCTGCAATATCCTTGAAAATGATTCAAATGGAGAGTAATAGCGTGTTACGTAATTAGGGTGATGGAAACAAAGAGATAAAGCTTTGGGAAATAAAATGTATTTCACTGCTGCGGTTTATCGTGATCTGAAAAAAACAATGAAACGTGACTTTTATGAGATGCTTGATTTTATTTATTCAACGCTTTGTATTATTCTCACGGACTGACTTAATTATGAGCATAGCTGTTTTCTAAAGGAGTCGTTAATTAAAACAACTTTTTCCATTATTTCGATATTTGCCAGCGGCGGTGTTTCCGTCTGACTACGGCTAGAGTGGCTATGAATTAACTAGCGCGCTTTACCTTCGACGATTGCTTCACTGCTTATCATCAGGCGGGGTTACGGTCAAGCACTAGTTTATAATTATTAAATAACAAAAATAAAAAGCAAAAATATCGGGTTCTGTTGAACGCGGTAATCTCAGAAACTACTGCTCCGATTTTATTTTTTTTTTTTTTTGCGTTGGTTAGCCCCTTAATGTAGAAAGGCTTAGGCTACATGACATTACGCTGCGACCAACAGAAGCGGTGCATAACAAAAATTTTAAATGTATGCTATATATTATGGGGTAAAAATAAAATGCAAATAACTAACATATCATAGCTCGTATCGTTTCATATCTAAGCTGCCCAGTACCATTATTGAATGAATATTATTATGTTGATTCTAGAAGTCGTCACAGCTTCCATCATTAAAATTAATATGTGATAAATTATAAAATAATGTTTGTACGGCTCCATTGTAATTGTGACAAAGGTCGTGGGTCCATCCCACGACCTTCCATCCTTTCTGTTCTCATTGACAATATACTATTAATCTAATATGTAGCTGATTTATATGTCATAAAGAGCGGTTTATTTCAATTGAATGAATATAGTTTGGAGCCAAAAAGAGCGATTTGTTTTAATTGAATGAATAAATGAATGAGAGATACTTTGTAGTCAACAATATCTTACATATATTACGTCTCTTAGGATTATCTTAACAAGTACTTATTTTTGAAGGTGGAGATTACACCAGACCGTGAAGTGGGCGCAATACTGTTCGGTGCTGTGGGCGCAATGGGCACGGCAGCGGCCGCGGCAGTATGCAACCGAGACAGCTAGCGGCGCGGCTCGGTGCAGCCCGGAGCACGTTCGCCGCTCTGGGCCGCACTTACGAGCCAGCCCCTCGACGAAGACGACCCCGATGACGATGAAACTGGTGGCGAAGACAGCTAACAATTGGACGAGCGCTCCATTGTTGATATCGGCGAGCGCATGAAACTCTTCCTAGATATTCCGCTCAGATTCTAAATCAGTGAATTGTACACACACAGTGCCCACTCTGACCACAAATAATTGAACATTTCATCAGATTTCAAACCATGTAGATAGATTCACTAAGGATATCCGACTTTAATTAATTCCGTCTGGATTCATTATCTACATGCCACCATACTTAAAGTTTGGTGAATCGATTTCTGTTACAATATATAAAATGTGTGCACTCTATTGTGTATGTGTAGCTTAGTTAAAGTAGCAATGTGATGGTAACATCTGCGCGTTAAAATCACTGAACATTGAACGACTTTCAGTATAGGCCTGGGACAATGAAGAGGGGCGGCCACTATCGTTCCGGAGTTCACTAGCACTACGAGTATATGCGAATTTCACTAACAAACTGCTCGCGATTAACTCATACTGTTGAACCGCATTCAAAAGTTATCGTTACCCAATATTCCCGAGCAATGATGACATTGACACTCTTGACCAAGGCTTAGATATGAAGTATGCTGATCGCATTCAGTTTCATTGGTGAGATTCTCCCAAAGAATGACGACGAAGTAGGTACTTATTATCAATAGTAAGGCACAATCGAAATCATAGACTTTAAAAGGCCTACGTAGACTACCTATATACATCAATTAATACACGCAAACAAATGACGAGGCTGATAATAATTTTATCAAAGAAAGCTCTTTTGAGCTGAAATTCGTTTGCGTAGAGTAGATATAGGTATCTATTCTGAAAGTCACGCGAAAGATTTATTATATTCGATTAGAGTCAATTTTGAAATATTTGATAATTCTCTCTCCACGTTTCGTTTAAAGTGAATGAATTACACAACGAAACTGCTGTAGAAAAATTCCGAGTTCTTTTAAATTACTTAAAGTAATTGTTTATAAACTTAAAGAAAATCTTCTTAAGAAACCTAAAGAAGAGATCTAGTTGTTCACTGTACAATTGTACATAATATACTTATCAACTAAGAAGTTCACTAATGTATATATAATCGTGCACTAACTTTAACAATGCACGGAGCTATTAGGCTTGACCCTTGTGCCTAGCACAATATCACTTAAAAATATTAAGTAGATAGTAACTAAAGACCTTGCATATATTATGCAGAGGATGATGAATTTAAAAACCAAATTTTATGATTAATTTTGGTATAAGATGGATTGACGTTATTTATTCGGAGAAGTTCGCCCACGTACCTGTGGACTCAAACATAATCGCAACGGGGTTTTGTCGTGCACAGCAGGGTAATTGCACACTATCAGTAGCAATGGGATTCGTTTTGGACAGTTCAACAACATTCATTGCGTTATTTACGTTGTTTAGCGAACACATTTACGAACATACGGAGCAATGGATTAGCAATATGCTTCGAAATGATTCCAATTGATACTAATATTGTGTTACACATTTAAGGTACTGGCTTTACAGCCCTCGGCGTTAAACGCATTGTTTACAGTGCATTGAAAATCTAGTTTGTGATAAAATCCCGTCGCGAGAAAAACGCGTCCGTGTCAACCTCGAAAATCAAGGAAAGTGATTAGATCGAATAGAGAAATATAGACAAACAATAGGTATATATATAACATAGGCTACGAAGAAGAATCACTACACTTGATGAAATTATCAGAATACTGTAGATGTGTAAGTACAATGAAACGAGACCAATTCAGCCAACATTAGTTAAATATAAGCGTTACATATTAAATATTAGGTACTAATACTTAGCATGCGATTTACACTTTGTGTAAAATAATGAAAAACCGAATTTTTATTCGTAGTTTCAGCTTTGTAGTCAATGTAAATAAACTCAACAAAAAATGCTATAAATTATTGAAACACGTACTCGTACATTAGCCGCCGGAATTCAGTGGACTTTTTGTTACAATGTATACTGATTTTACACAGTCCTGTATAAAATATAATATGGATGAGTAACCTTATTACAGCACCTACTTACAAAATATCTACTGGGTTCTCTGCTAAAAAAGGTAAGGAAAAAATTTCAACCATGGTTGACTGAATAATATCACTGTCTAATCAGGCCGATAAAGGGGTGTAATTTTGGCATAATTGTTCAACAAGATAAATTAACCCTTGCCTTGCCGCTCTAAAGAACATTAGGGACTGACTTGTTGAAAGTATCATAAGAACCAAATAGGTACCTGTCTAATTAGGTCAACCGTTTTTTGACAGCTATCTCAGAACGTACTTACCTATATATTTCAGATTACCTACGGAAAGTTAACTTTAAAACCCTTAATAAATAAATAAATTGCCTTATCTTAATGAAATACCTTATTAATGGTTTCTTACAGACATCTGTACGTATGTGAATCAATGTGTTGAAAGAAAAAAGAAAGAAAATACATTTATTTAGCACGCACAACACACCAGACACTGGTGTATATTAGATAAAAACAAATATTAACGTCCAAATAAAATGGTGTAAGTAAACTAGCAAGAAAGTGTGGCTCACGGCTGCGCCAAGACCTGCAGTTCAGCGAAAATGCCAGACAGTTAAGGCCTTGTTTTCAGCTGGACCTGATGTGAGATGTAATACGTTGCTAGTTCCATCGGTTGAAAAAGGTTTATTAATGGACAGGGTAGAAGAGCTCTTTTAACCTGTATATTTTAAAAAACAAACACGTTGCCCCACACTAACAATTTCTCCTGTATTGTGGGTGCGTTTACAAACAGTCAGACTGCCAGAGTCGGAACAACTACCTGTAGGCCACACAAACTTTTGTTCAGTACGGGAATTGAACCCACGGCACGCAACGCAGTAGGCCATTGTTCAGCTACTTGGCCAAACGTGTCGTCAACAGGAGACCTCTTGTGAAACGGATTTCATCTGACTAATTATCAAACGTGCGTAAACAGCTGCACCTGGCTCTTTTTAAGTTACGTAGAGTCAGTTATGCTCCGCTCCTATTTATTGCAGCGTGATGTTATATATAACCTTTAGCCTTCCTGGATTAATGAGCTATCCAACTCAAGAAGAATTTTTCAAATCGGACCAGTAATTCCTGAGATTAGCGCGTTCAAACAAACAAACAAACTCTTCAGCTTTATATATTAGTATAGATTGAATATTTCGTATAATGATGATTTTTGTCCGAGAAACTTTTCCAGTCGATTACGAAACTTACCCGATTCCTAAACTACCAGACCGATTACTTACTCTATCATTGTAAACGCACCATGAGAGGCATGAGATAATCATCATATCAACATTATCCAACCAGCCTTTTGTCAATTACGTAACACACTATTACTATCAATTGGAATCATTTTGAAGCATATTGCTAGTCCATTGCTTGCTTCATATATTCAAAAAATTTGTTTGTTTAACAACGTAAACAACGCAATGAATGTTGTTGAACTGTCAACAAGAACCTATTGCTACTGATAGCTTGTTACGCAATTACCCTGCGGGTTGGATTCGGCATCCAGTCGGCTGGAACATGGATGCCTCTGAAAACAAGTATTTTACACGGAGCTACTGCCTATCTATCCTTCACAATCCCCAATCCAGTTATTGGCCAATACGATAGCCCTTGTCAGACAGCTGACTACACATAACGACGAATAACAGCTTTAAAAATTGTTGTCGTATATGAGAAGGAGAAAATGTAGAGAGTATTGTTAAACAATGGCGCCGATTCTTTTCTTCACAAACTAAATTCATTTTAAGTTAAGTGCATCTTTTTCTTTCCATTTCGATAAGAAAAGGATAGAAGATAACATTTTAGTTTAATCCTGTCAAATTAAGATACTCCATAGACAGTTTAGACGCAATTATAAACATGGCGACTAAAAATACGCCCGTTTACGTCAGGAGTGCACTAATTTGATCCGTCAAATTAGTGCAGTCCTGCATTGTGCATTACCACTTTTGAACTTTATTGCTCTAACAATAAATGTCAAAAGTGGTACTCCAGTTTTGGACCCTTACTGTACGCATGTAGAATGTCTACGGCAATTTTTGTATTGATCCATGAACAAAATGTCTGTCTGTGAATGTTGCTGTGTAAAAAGTATCGACCTGTGTAACAATAATTTAATTATATAAATGTACGAGTACGTATGAAGCAATAGAAACGAATGTATATCAATAGATGAATAAAATTCTGTTTGCGTTCTTCCAAGAGTTTTTGTTTTATTTACACCTACATAGGTATGTCTGTCTGTAATCTGCATTTGTGACATATTTGTAAAAGAGCAAAATATATATGAGTTTATGAAAAAATAACTTTAATTCCTGCACAATAAAATTTAATTTACAACTTCAAACATTTTTACAACTTTTTTAAATAGAGGTAGTCAGTCTGAAGTCAGCTTAATTAACGCCGAAATAAAGTTGATACATGTTTGACTAGAAAAAAGGATGAGGGTATGCAGCACCAGGCCTCATTCACTTGGTCTTACCTTAAAAATAAATTTAATTCCTACACAATAAGGTTTAATTTACACCAACTTCAAACATTTTTACAATTTTATAGATAGAGTTAGTCACTCTGAAGGCAGCATAATTAGCATTGAAATGAAGTTGTTAAAAAAGAATGAGCATATGCAGCACTAGGCCTCATTCACTTGGTCTTACCTTAAAAATAAATTTAATTTCTACACAATAAGGTTTAATTTACTCCAACTTCATACATTTTTACAATTTTATAGATAGAGTTAGTCACTCTGAAGGCAGCATAATTAGCATTGAAATGAAGTTGTTAAAAAAGGATGAGCAAGTGCAGCACCAGGCCTCATTCACTTGGTCTTACCTTAAAAATAAATTTAATTCCTACACAATAAGGTTTAATTTACACCAACTTCAAACATTTTTACAATTTTATAGATAGAGTTAGTCACTCTGAAGGCAGCATAATTAGCATTGAAATGAAGTTGTTAAAAAAGGATGAGCATGTGCAGCACTAGGCCTCATTTTTTTTTCTTTTTTTTTTAATTCACTGTGGTCTTACCTTAAGTAAACAAGACCTAACGCAAAACTCACTAAACTAACTAGTATTCAATTTAAAATATTGCTCTTTACGAGTATTAGCAATCCATTGAGATAAATGGACCAGCAGGGTAATTGCATAACACAATATCAGTAGCAATGGGTGTCATATTGACAGTTCAATAACATTCATTGCTTCGTTTACGTTGTTGAACAAACAATGCAATGGATTAGCAATATGCTTCAAATGGATAGTAATAATTTGTTACGCCATTAGGATGCTTATCCAACGCCATATGAAACACAATCTGAATAATTTTCAAGGATTTCTCTAATGCATTGCTTTTTAAGTTGGAAATTATTATATGTTGAGCAACGTAAATAGTACAATTATTGAATTGTATTAAAAAATTACCCCGCAAATTCTTCAATTCCCTGGAAAAGCTTTAATTTCCCTTTCTTCGATCGTTCAACTTCTCATATGCCAACAGCAATGTGTTGCAATGACTCAGAAAATATCGAAACAATGGCAATTTTCGTACGTTCATTGGCTTCTAGTATTGGCCGTTCGCTAAAACCAATATTTATAACCACTAACAGCTATTTATAATGTAACAGTTATGAGATACAACAGCTGGAGTTGGTTTTTATGTAACACGTAGGGCCTTGAATGCATACCTACGTATATATCAAAGTTAGATGATCAATTATCAAGGTGAGGGTCGGGTTATGAAACCGTTTCGGCCGGTCATCTGGTCGGTACGGTCGTAAACATGCAGCTTAATTGCATACATTTATGACATTTCAACTATAATTTATAAAGAATTGTTCATATACAAATATCTCTCGTCCATACATTCCACATTTAATATGTAGAATGTCACAATTAAATATGGAATGTATTGGCGAGAGATATATATTATGGTACCTACGTACTTATTAATTAAAACAATGGCGTCGATTCCTTAGTTCACAAACTAAACTAAATTTAAGTTCAACGCATCTTTTTCTTTATATTTCACTAGCGGCCGCCAGCGACTTCATTCGCGTGGTTTAGTTATGCTGCGCTCCTATTGATCGTAGCGCGATGTTACATAGCCTAAAGCCTTCCTGGATTAATGGGCTATCCAACGCAAGAAGAATTTTTCAAATCGGACCAGTAGTTCCTGAGATTAGCGCGTTCAAACAAACAAACAAACTCTTCAGCTTTATATATTAGTACAGATTAAGAAAAGGAGAAAATATAAATATTAGTTTAATCCTGTAAAATTAGGCAGCGCCTTTCGTATTTATTTCTTTTTTAAATTATAAACTAACGATTCACAGCAATCCCGCCTGATGGTAAGCAGTGACCCAACGTTGATGGTAAAGCTTTGCCATCAACGCTGCGTCACTGCTTGAAGCCTAAGCTAGCCTTGAAGACACTCAAATTGGAGAATAAAAATAATCGCCATGTTTTTAATCACAACTAAACTATTTATGTTTAGTCAAGCAGGACTAAACTAATATTTATCTGCTATCCTTTTCTTAATGAACTACTTCGGTTAAACATTATTAGATCGAATATTAAATAGAAAGGTACAAGGAATGAAAAATGAAATGAAATAATGTACAAGAAAATTGGGGTCAATGCCATACCTACTAATGTTAAGTATTAAAAGTTCAGATGTAAAAGAACTATGTATGAACTATAGAACCGTGCCATGTAATCAATAACCATTTTGCCACTTCTGACACATTTCGAAATGGAAAGGCAAGGCTGTACCTATCTATGGATGAATACTATTTCAAAGTGACAATGACCTAATCAGGTAAATAAAATGACTCACAGTACTGACTAAATTAAACATAAAAACATGATTGATTCACATGAAATCTCAAGGCCGGGCAAAGGTTACCTAATCATCATCGTCATCATCAACTCAGCGTTAAGCCCAGTCGCATCCGAAGCTGTTTCAGCTGTGAAGTCTGGGGTCTGCTTTACCAGTCTAACTGCTGATTTTGGCTAAACTTCTATATTTTCCGTGAAGCGACTGCCGTCTGGCCTCCACAATCCGATGGCGATATCGAAGCATTGCAGTTAGACCGATTCTTGGACTTTTGAGGGCTCCAACAACCCGTAACGACTACCATTAGATGTTCGTATAGCAACCGGGACCAACGGCTTAACGTGCTTTCCGAGGCACGACCAGACCAGTGCAAATATTCATATTCATGTATACAAATATTTACGCCAAATAGCTACGCCACGGAGGCTGTCTGTCGGTGGCAAAGGTTACCTAATCATCTGATTAAAATTAAACTTTATCCATAATTTTAATCTGCTAAAACAGAAATGCTAAATAGAGCACACCCAACAATATCATCAGATATACATATAGAAATTGAGAAAAATTCTCAAGTTCAAATAATAAAATTAAGCAAAATATTGCAACGCTCGGTCCCCAGACTGCATCGTGACTGAATTTTGATCAAATTACTGCGAAGCACAACCATGAACTCTATCCATAAGTTTACCCATAAAAATAATATTCACAATAATTGCCTTGAATCTATCCAGTTCTTATTTCTCATGGAGACTCTTATTATCTTATTACTCAATTTATTAGTATGTTTCCTATAATTTAATGTCCCCGTATCGACATGACTATGCGTTATTTTCTTGCGTCATATTATTTATATTTAGCATTCTCTGCACAAAACTGTGGAGGTCGACTAACCTCTAAACCTGAGTTATATTAGCTGGAATTAGGTCAACACTATGTCATCGGTAGTAATCGGCTTTTAATATCTAAACGCCTGCCGATATTTCTAAGGATCATTAGTTAACTGATTTGTTTGTAAACTAAGCGGCAGGCTTATAAAAGAATGCCAGCCCACGACTCTGTCCTCATAAACTTTATTCTTTCCCCCTAGCTGCCCCGTCGGTTCATCATCAACCTTTTATCGTCCCACTGCTGGGCCTGTGCCCAGTGGTCTCCTCTCATACAGAGAAGGATTGAGCGTAGGTAATCACCATGCTTGCTCAATGCGGGTTGGCGATTTCAGTTGTTTTTCTTCACTTTGTAATCAGTCATTGGTGTCCAAGATATACTTAGAAAGTACATATAAATTAGAAAAGTTACATTTGTACTTGGCTGACCTGGCATCGAACTCGCACACTCATACTTGAAAAGCTGGTCTTTTAACCATTTTTTTTTTCTTTTTTTTTCCGGGGTGAAAATCCTCATAGAATGTCCGCCGCTCTGGGGTAGGCGACGGGGTCTGTCAGACTTTTACTGACTAAAACCACCCCGGTGTCTCTTCTATCACGAGCGCGCGTGGGGCCGCGGGAGTCTCAATTCTTCCACGGCCCCTCACCCTCGTGCTGGCCCGATCTGTCTGGGCCTCGTCTCCTGCACGGGGTAGTGGGGTGTTAAACTACCCCGTGCTTCGCCTCAGAGGCCGACACACGCGCGCGCCTCCGCCTCGAGGTCCATCGATGGGGGGCGGGGACTTCCCCATGTCTCTCGCCCCTGGACCCATTCATGGGGGGCGGAAAAGGGCGTTATCCGCTCTTCCTCGGCGCTTGATGCGTCTTCCGCGGCCCGGGAAGGGAGTTGAGATCTCCCTCTCCCGTTCCGCAGCTTCCTTCTGCGACATCACGTTCTCGCAGAAGGACACCACCGCGTCCCACGACTCTGCGCTACCGACCATCCTCCGCACTACTGCCGGCAGCGTCAGGTCGCCTCCTACTTCATTTGTGAGGACCCGGCGCTGCTCCTCCCAAGCTACACACTCGGAGAGCGTGTGCTGCGCTATGTCCTCCCCGCATTGGACGCAGTGGTGGCACCGAGCGTCCGGCTCCCTGCCTAAGCGACGCAGGTACTTGCCAAAGCAGCCGTGCCCCGACAGCACCTGCGTCACCCTGAACGACAGGGAGCCGTGTCTCCTCCCGAGCCAGTCGTCGAGTACTGGCCGGATCGCCTCGACGGTAGCGAGGTCGGCGGTAGGGCTCATAAGCCTCTGCCGCCAGTCCGCCACCAGGACCTGACGGAGCTCCTCTCGGCACAGCTCGATCTGCCGCTGCACCGGACTGGAGCCCCGTGTCCGCACTTCCTCGCGCCATCGGTACAATGACGCGAGTACTTTCGCCTGGGACCTATCCCAGGGCGGGGATCCGGCCAGGATGCAAGCCGCCTCGTAGGATATCGTGCGATACCCGCGGACGGCCCTGACGGCCATCGCCCTCTACGGCTTGCGCAGAATGGCGAGTGTTCCGGCCGGGGTGTTTTAACCACTAAGCCAACACGACTTACTAAGGCCCGTCGGTTGCAACTTGCAACACTACATTTTTGCATAGCGTTCGTTCAGATGGTTTGTTGTTGTTGATGTTCGTTTTGCTCGGCTCCTGTTAGTCATAGCGTGATGTTTAGTCGTTGTTGAATTGGAGTATCGTACGCAAAAGTATTTCTCAAATCCGTTATTTCCAGAGAAAAACGCGTTCAAATAATCAAATACACACTGCTCTTGGCGATAAGACCGTCCATTGTGTCACCCTTGGTAAAATCTTTATATTTATGTTCTGTAATCTATATTGTGTGCATAATAAAAAGTATTCTAAACACTTTAGTTTTATTGTTAGTATAGAAGTGCTTTTTCAAAGCAAGAATAATTATAATTAAGAGAAATAATTTGTTCCAACTAGTCGTTATTTAGAATGATCTTACTTTTCTACATTTAAATCGATAGAATTGAGGAAAACCTTGAAAGTAATCTTGTAATCTACAATTCATTTTGCGAAAACATACGAGTACATTAAACATATACAATGGAAAAATAAACAAAATCCCCCGAGTTCTACTCTTTAAATAAGTATTGCAAGGTTAAATTCGTTGATTGGGACACGTAGCACACACATAATAAATAATATGGACATAAAGGTACTTACTAGTATGTACATACAAAAGGCATTGCGTTTGGGGAACAAATTATTCTAAATTGACCCTCCATTTTCTCATGGTCTGATGTTAACCTTATCTCGCTTGGGTAGCCATACAATAACAAATCGTTAATCAGAAATAGGTATGTAGAAAACTAATACCATATCTGGGCAGATAAAAGGAAGAAAGGAAGGCTGGGCAGCCTTTTTCCCAACTAAGCCGGTGTCAACTTCCAATCTTTGTCAATTCAGCTGAATACCAAGATTATAATATTGAGTTGACTATCTATCCGACCTCCAGAAGTGTCCTTCTGACGATCTGTACGACTGTCAAATAGCCACAAATGACAGCTGGAACCAACGCCTACCAACTTGGCATATAAACATGGTCACCAATCCACTGAAAAACCTCGGCATACGTAGCAATTGCATGATTTAATTCTCCCATCTCCGTTCCATCATCGGACGACCCGTCGTACGGCGAGTTTCCGCCCTTACGTCGTTAACACCTCAACGATCCGAACGAAGCGTTTCGCCTCTTCTTTTATACCGCGTATATCGAGGGACTGGAACAATTTGCCAGCGGCGGCCTTTACCGTTTAGGGATCAGTATTATCTCATGTCATATAGAAATAAACAAAACCTTTGGAATTTGTCTTAGTCGGCTAATAAAATGGATATCCTCTGCTTTCAACCTGTCAATATTTCTTTTCCACTTCATTGGCTCTTGAATATTGTCAGTTCTTTTCGAACAAAATATTCAACAGTCACAAAAATGCAAGATTACGAGTATTTGGCCGGGTTAGAAATGGTAGACATATGACAGAATAAGGAAGGCACCTGCCAGTCGTTTTAGTTGCCTTGAGAGCTTCGGTCGGAGGAAAAATAAAACCTTTTACGTCTAGAGAACGGTCATGTATGAGAATGCCTACCAAGTAACTTAAAAAAAAATACAAGACATAAGGTATTTTTGTTTTATCGCTTGGATACCTGGCTGAAAATAAAACAAGGAAACATGCAACTTTAATGCCGGTAACCCTTCCAATGCATATTACTTATTGAATATTTGTGACTATATCCTCTTGTAGGTTTAACCCGTATCGATAGCACGGGTTCGCGGGTCAACTCCTGTGGTTTCCACTTCCTCTATAGAGTTCCAATATACGCGATGTCATTTATCAGTGTATAGTTAGGGTCGCCTCACCGCAAACATATTACCTCGCTCACGACTAGTTACGATGTCACTCAATTACTCACTAATCATGTGTTTACTTGGGTGTATTATATTTATTATTACAAGGGTTTGTAACTAAATAATTACAGCGGCGTGGTTCAATTGAACAGGTTAAGCTACGCTTGCCGAGGTTTTTCTGTAGGTTGGTGACCATGTTTAGTTGTCAAGTTGGTAGTCGTTGGTTCCAGCTGTCATTCGTGGATATTTGACATTCGTACAGATCGTCAGAAGTTATCGTTATAACAGTTATCTTCTGGTGGTCAGATAGATAGTCAACTTAATATTATAACCTTGGTATTCAACTGAATCGACAAAGATTGTAAGTTGAAACCGGCTTAGTCGGGAAAAAGGCTTGGGAAGTTTTTTTTTTTTAATAATTACAAACTAGCGCTTGACCGCAATCCCGCCTGATAGTAAGCAGTGATGCGATCGTTGATGGTAAAGCGCGCTAGTTTGTTAAGTGCCTATTCACTCAGAAAAACTAAGCGAATAGGAAGGAAGACGGCAGTTGAGCGAGGTGATGCAATGTTAAACCCAACAACACGGCCAACGATGCTGCGCCAAAGGGAGATTGATCTGAAGACCCTCCACGACCAAACTTCCAACACAACAACATTAGGCGCATCGTACCCGACACACGTCGCAACACAACTGCTCAGACCCGTCCTCCGTAGGGCTTCACCAGACATCATGCCGGAACACGACAAATCGCTTGGCGGCAAGGCTTTGTCTGGTGGGTGGTAACTTCTGCCGGCGGCCGATGTTATGGCCTACCACCGAGAAGGACACTTCTTTTTCTTATAAATTATAAACTAGTCCTTTGACCGCAATCCCGCCTGATGGCAAGCAGTGGTGCAATCGTTTATGGTAAAGTGTACTACTTTATTAAGAACCTATTTACTCTAGCCTTGAAGACACTTAAATTGTAGTCCGAAAAAAATACCGGCGCTGGCCAATTGTTCCAGTCCCTCGATATACGCGGTATAAAAGAAGAGGCGAAACGCTTCGTTCGGATCGTTGAGGTGTTAACAAAGTAAGGGTGGAAACTCGCCGTACGACGGGTCGTCCGATGATGGAACGGAGATGAGGGAATTAAATCATGCAATTCCTACGCTTGCCGAGGTTTTTCTGTGGATTGGTGACCATGTTTACATGCCAAGTTGATAGGCGTTGGTTCCAGCTGTCATTTGTGGATATTTGACAGTCGTACAGATCGCCAGAAGAACATTTCTGGAGGTCAGATAGATAGTCAACTCAATATTAGAATCTTGGTATTCAGCTGAATCGACAAAGATTGGAAGTTGACACCGGCTTAGTTGGGAAAAAGGCTGCCCAACCTTCCTTTCTTCCTTTTATCTGCCCAGATATAGTATTAGTTTTCTACATAGCTATTTCTGATTAATGATTTGTTATTGTATGGCTACCCAAGCGAGATAAGGTTAACATCAGACCATGAGAAAATGGAGGGCCAATTTAGAATAATTTGTTCCCCAAACGCAATGCCTTTTGTATGTACATAGTAGTAAGTACCTTTATGTCCATATTATTTATTATGTGTGTGCTACGTGTCATAATCAACGAATTTAACCTTGCAATACTTATTTAAAGAATAGAACTCGGGGGATTTTGTTTATTTTTTCATTGTTTATGTTTAATGTATGTTTTCGCAAAATGAATTGTACATTACAAGATTGCTTTCAAGGTTTTCCTGAATTCAATCGATTTAAAAGTAAAAAAGTGAGATCATTCTAAAAAACGACTAGTTGGAACAAATTATTTCTCTTAAATTATTCCTGCTTTGAAAAAGCACTTCTATACTAACAATAAAACTAAAGTGTTTAGAATAGAATAGAATATTCTTTATTATGCACACAATATAGATTACAGAACATTAATATAAAGATTTTACAAAGAGTGACACAATGGACAGTCTCATCGCTAAGAGCAGTGTTTATTTGGTTATTTGAACGCGTTTTTCTCGGGAAATAACGGATTTGAAAAATACTTTTGCGTACGATAGCCCAATTCTTAGAGCACGACTGTATAAATTAAACATCACGCTATGACTAATAGGAGCCGAGCAAAAAGAACATCAACAATAACAAACCATCTGAACGGACGCTATGCAAAAATGTAGTGTTGCAAGTTGCAACCGACGGGGCTTTGTAAGTCGTGTTGGCTTAGTAGTTAAAACACCAGCCTCTCAAATATGAGTGTGCGGGTTCAATTTCAGGTCAGGCAAGTACCAATGTAACTTGTCTAAGTTATATGTACTTTCTAAGTATATCTTGGACACCAATGACTGATTATAAGGTGCAGGAAAACAACTTTAGGAAACCTGGACTTAAGTCTGAAATCGCCAACCCATTGAGCAAGCGTGGTGATTATCAATCCTTCTCTGTATGAGAAGAGACCTGTGCCCAGCAGTGGGATGATAAAAGGTTGATTATGTACCGACGAGGCAGCTAGGGGGAAAGAATAAAATTTATGAGGACAGAGTCGTGGGCTGGCATTCTTTTATAAGCCTACCGCTTAGTTTACAAACAAATCAGTTAACTAATAATCCTTAGAAATATCGGCAGGCGTTTAGATATTAAAAGCCGATTACTACCGATGACATAGTGTTGACCTAATGCCAGCTAATATAACTTTGGTTTAGAGGTTAGTCGACCTCCACAGTTTTGTGAAGAGAACGCTAAATATAAATAATATCACGCAAGAAAATAACGCATAGTCATGTCGATACGGGGACATTAAATTATAGGAAACATACTAATAAATTTAGTAATACAAAACCACCAGATAATAAGAGTCTCTATGAGAAATAAAAACTAGATAGATTCAAGGCAATTATTGTGAATATTTGACAAAAATATGTTCACCGATTAGGCGGCTGGTTACTTCATTAAATATATATCTACTAAGCAGTTTCATTTATTGTCGTCTCCACCTTGATCTGGTTTAACGTAAAAGTCTTCGAGGAATAGAGAAAATGTTTAGTAACGCTGCCCAACCACATATCCGAAGCGTGTTTGTTATAAGCGTTTTTCATTGTTTTCACAAACCTGTTGCACAATACAAGCTGTTAAGGTGATGTAGTACAAACAAAGCTTATTTTCTGGCCAACTAGATAGTAGCTAGTACTGTTACATAACCTTTCACTTAGAAACAGTTGGCCTTCTCTAGTGATCAGCCCTGCTAGTAGTGTTGCAGATTAGACAGATAACTGATGTGGATACAACAAGAATTGTTTATTTCAGTTATTTTCATAGTCTTATAACTTATGGGATTCTTCTCTGGGGAACTTGTGCGGACATCAATACCATCTTTGTTTTACAGAAAAGGGCTGTTTGAGCCATTTACAACCATGGTCCTAGAGATTCTCTTAGAGAAAAATTCAGAGAGGTGGACATTCTGACTGTAGCTTCACAGTATATATTTGAAAATCTTATGTATATACATAAAAATATATCGGATTTTAAGAAAATAAGCGATATTCATAATATAAGTACCAGGAACAAACACAATCTTGCTGTACATCACACTCGTCTCCACAGAGTAGGCAACTCGTCCATGGGTCAATGTATACACTTTTACAACAAGCTTCCCATGGACATTCGAAACTTACCCATTAAACGGTTTAAAAACTATACAAAGGCCAAACTTTGCAAAAAGGGGTATTATAAAATCAAAGATTATTTAGAAGACATAAAATTTTGGGACTGAGGTGCTCGCTCTGTTAACCATTGTTATTAAGCAATATGCGTAATTATAATTTAAATTATTGTAAACTTTTTCATTTTTAATGTCTGGATTTGAAAAAAGACGATGATCTCTGAATTTGTTTCGGCTATTTCTTCTCAGAGGTAATCAGTTAGGAAATGCCGGCTTCATCTAGATTTAAAAAAAAATATGACGTGTAAAAGTGATCGGTTATCGTACTTGCTTAATAAACGATTTCATTTCATTTCAGATCAACACCCTAATTGAATCATTTTGAAGCATATTGCTCCATATATTCTAAAAATTTGTGTGTCCAACAACGTAAACAATACAATGGAGGTTGTTGAACTGTCAAAATGAAACCTGCTGTTAGTGAGTTACGTAATTACCCTACAGTAGCATGCCTGGAATATCGGAGCCCACTCTCTAAGTCCATCAACGGATATACGGACCTGCGCGAAAGTAGTCCATAACTCGGAGTGATCAATCGAATGTAGGATTCACCCTACCCCCGATTTGGTTATGATGTCTGACGGGCAAAAACGCATAGGGACTAAAGACAACTGGCAAAACATGCCGCCATTCAGTGTAAGGCCGGGCTCCGGGACCCCTACATTGTTGACACGACTACGATCCGGACGAAGCGTTTCGCCTCGCCTTCTATACTGCGTACATCGAGGGACTGCAAAAGTTTGCCAGCGCCGGTGTTTCCATCTGATTACAATTTAGGTGACTTCAAGGCTAGAGTGAATAAGCTCTTAATAAACTAGCGCGCTTTGCCATCAACGATTGCACCCCTGCTTACCGTCAGGCGGGATTGCGGTCAAGCACTAGTTAATAATAAGTTTAAAAAAAAACTTATGATCTCAAGAATGCAGGTGACACAGGGTAGGAATCACCCGTTTTCGTTCGGATTTCTTGCTCAGGGAGTTGACCTCTAGATACTGACTGCTACTACATGCGTAGAAGAATATAAATCTTTATTGTAAGACGCAAACACTTCGGGCTACTACAATCTATCAAATTTCGTTAATAGATTTTCCACTTTATCACTAAAGCCTTAAGTCTCAAGGTTGGTTGGGAAAATTGCCCTATAGCGTCATCACCAAGTCCAAAAGATATGCAAACATTACAAAGAGATAAAAAAGTAAAATGGTGGATGTATCCTACAACTTTCCAGACTAAGTGAATTAAGTAGTCTTTCAGTTACGAATTTTCACCAAGATCAAGTAAAGTGTTGGACCAGTTCTGTAAGCTATTGCTTCACTCTTGGTAATGCTTATGCTCCTTACCTAATTCTGTAAAAACAGTAAGATTTTGTCATATTTATGTAATTCAGCTATTGAATAACCAATCGGCCATTAAAATGCATCATAGCGTTAAGAATAAGTACGATAATACCAAATTTGAAGGTTACATACAATTCGCAAAACTCTACGGTCGAATTCTTTGAGATGTCGTAAGTCCAACTTGGACTTCAATGGCAGAATTTCTGTGACAAAATAGTTATATATCGATTGTTGTTACTGAGATACGTTTACTGGTCCAGTGGCAAGGCCGCGGGTCTACGAACAGCAGTTTAAATTGCGTGTCGTTGCGGCCGCGCCTGGCCAATCCTTGCTTCGTAATCGCCGTAGGCCGGTGCGTGCATGCGTGCTGCATCCGACACCATTCATCTATGAACATACGAAGCTACTTTATTACACACAATTAATAGATGTGCTCGTTAAGTTACATAATGTGTATATAGAACGATTTTAGTGCAGTGAATTTTTGTTTTGCTTTTCATGAATGAAGTGATTTGCTTAGAAATTTATGAATGTGGTGAGTTTATTTTTTATTATCGTTTAATGGTTCTTTTTTTAAGATTTTCTGAATAGTTTCTTTCTGTACTTTAGAAAAAATATTATTTTAAATAATAAAATATTCTTAAATAATTCTAATTAATTTTATATAGGTATTTGACGATTTTCAATAATAATCAATCCTTAAACAACAACGCTAAAATCGTTTATGAACAACGCCTGATAATTAAATAAGAAGTTAATCCAATTAACTATAATGATGTAAATTGGCTAGGTAGAGCTAGATTAAATGGAATAATGCAATATAATAAATTAAACACATACATTTAATTAACTCACCTGCTATTTACGGGCAGTAATACGATATTCTATATTATACATACGAGTATATTGCTTAACTTCCCTTTAAATATTATACGTACTAAGTATCACAAATCTTACGACATTCAATACGAAAAAAACTAGAGTGGCGCCTTTCATCGCTTGCATTTTTGGCGTCACAAATATTGTAAAACATTTACATCTTGAGTAATGTTGTTGTTGCTTTAAAAAAACGAAAACATGAATCGGGTTTGCAATAACTGTGTTAACATTTTAACTATGTACACGATACACTTGATTATCATTATTTCATTATTGGTACTGCCGCACATTCAGTTTGCCAATATACAGGGTGTATCTGACATCGTAACGCAAACTTCGCGAAAAGGCTAGACCACATGCCACTAATAAAATTATGATAGTCATTTATGTCGTTAATGAACGGTTACAGAAATAACAATGTTTAAAAAAGTGTCGGCTCGGCCTTTGAACGTTGCAAGCGTGCCGCCGTGCGGGTTTGTAGGTATTACGTCGATCCCTGATGTGAACGCTATTAAATCAGCTGATAAGATAGTTTTTCGAGTTTTGTTTTCATAGCGCTTTTTTGTGTAATTAGCGTAATAATTAATTTCGTTTTAATTAAAATTTTAAAATCTTATTGGGTACTAACGTCTATGATACAGGCTCGTAGGTACATTTACAAACATATTAATTCACATACACAAACAGCCAAACCCGGAACAACAACTTGTAGATCATACAAATATTTGATCCGTGCGGGAATCGATCGCGCGACACGCAATGCAGCGGTCAATAGCTTAACCACTACCCTAACCGAACAGTCAGCTGTGGAGCATGACCTGACAGAAGACTGGCTGAAAATCTACTCTAAAATGAACAGAACAACTACCTACAGTTCTTTACCTGTGTTTCTTCTTAGATAAGATAGAGAATCTTCTAGGGTGTTCCGATATTTGAAAATCTATACTAATATAATTATATAGCTGAAGAGTTTTTTTGAACGCGCTAATCTCAGAAACTACTGGTCCGATTTGAAAAATTATTTTTGTGTTGAACAGCCCATTTATCCAGGAAGGCTTTAGGCTATATAACATCATGCTGCGACCAACAGGAGCTGAGCAAATGCAGCTAGTGGAATATAAAAACAAAATAACTCAGTTGTTAAGTCCACCTTTGTAAAGTTTTTTTTATTACTTTTGCATAAAGGTTTCATAACAAAATCTCTATAGGGTGCGTCGATATCTAAACGCCTTCAAGTAGGCCTAGGGCTGGGCATTAGCCTCTCAAACTTCGCAACACCCTGAAAATTCTGCAGGTTAATGATACAGCATTAGACAAACAGGCAATATAGAAAATGGCAAAGCTATCTAAAGGGCAATCTGTCAACGACACAGGTTAAGAGGAAGAGTAGGTCATCTCATAGAGACAGATTACACTATAGCGCTATCTACAAACACAACATTTTTTTTTTTTTTTTAATAATTTTAAACTAGCGCTTGACTGCAATCCTGCCTGATGGTAAGCAGTGATACAATCGTTGATGGTATAGCGCGCTAGTTTATTAATCCCATTCACTTAAAAAACTTAGTGAATAGGAAGAAAGACGGCAGTTGAGCGAGGTGATGCAAATTTATAAACCCAACAACACGGCTAATGATGCTACGCCAGAAGAAAATTGATCTGGATGGACCATGATCAAACTCCCGACACAACATCATTTAGCGCATCGTACCCGGCAAGCTTCACAACACAATTGCTCAAACCCGTCCTCCGTACGGCTTCACCAGACATCATGCCGGAACACGACGAATCGCTTGGCGGCAAGACTATGTCTGGTGGGTGGTAACTTCTGCCGGCAGCCGATCTTATGGCCTACCACCGAGAAATACCGAAAAAAACATTCGAACAATGCGTCATTCTGACGTCACACAGATCCCGCATCTCGCAAGCAGAGTTTACCGTACCGTACCAACTAGCATATACATACAATTTCCCAACATCAACCGTTGGGCAAGTGCCCGCCAGACACAACACTCTGATCGGAAGACTGTCCTATTTCTACGGAGGAAGAATGAACTGTACACCCTGTCCGATCCGTGAAAGTATTGTTAGGCATCGATAACTGATTCTACTAATGCCTACAAAGCCGGGCTAAACTTTTAAAAAAATCCCCCTAAAAAAATAAATCTTATTTCCCAAAAAGAGGTAACTTAATACATGTGCGGTAGGCAACACATGCGCGGGTCAAGGTGGGCAGGGCACGCGGCAGGCGGTCGCATCGCTATTCACTCATAATAATACCGTCAAAAATGCTGTTGCCACTTTTTAAAAAAATTGGAATTAATTCGAGAAAAAAAAAGATTTTTTCAAAATACATTAGTATTATTACCATGATGATTATGTAAATTTTCATATTTAATTTGGTCATGTGTTTACCTAACCTTTATTTCCTATCCTTATAGGTCGGACGGGGTTCTCTTTACATATTGTATATCTAAACTTGTAACGACAGGATGACGCGTTGTTCGCATGTGACTTTTGCTGCTAACGCTACGACACCTTTTCCAAGAATGCACAGACCAAACTAATATATTCTTTGTTGTAAAGAAACAGAAAATGGAGCTTTTACTCATACAATACTTCCTTTCTAGTTCCCAAGTAGGTAGAGAATTGATGACCTCCTTGGCGCAGCGGTCAACACGCCTGCCTGCAACGGAGGCCCCAGGTTCGATCCCCGGCCAGGTCATGATGGAAAACGATCTTTTCCTGATTGGCCAAGGTCTTGGATGTTTATCTATATATGTAACTATTATAAATATAGTACAGTTGAGCTAGTATCCCGTAACACAAGTCCCGAACTTACTTTGGGGCTAGCTCAATCTGTGTGATTAAAAAAAAGAAAAAGAAAAAAGAGAAGGTACAGACGACAGCACAACAAGCTACTACAATCTGTCAGATTTTTTTATTAGATTTTCAACTTTATCTCTAAAGCTTTAAGGCTCAAGGTTAATTGGGAATATTTGAGAGTTTCGGGTAGCTTTGCCTGCTGTCGTCCGTAAGTGTATGCTGAGCCTCAGCTTTAAAAACATATCACTAAGGCCATGTTCAACATCAAAAAGGGTCTCATTATTCGATTCGCACAAATATACTCAAAAGGTAATTACCTAATGGTAAAAATATTATTAAGCGTGTGCTGGTTTCTTTATTTCATTGCATAAAATGCAAAGTGTGACAAATGCCGAATATAAATAAATTAACTTCGTGCGATTGACATATATAAAAAATATAATTATTTAAAAAGGGACGATTCGCCCGTTTCGGGAGAGTAAATTCGTGTGAAATAACTTGTAAGTTGAAAAACGCATCATAATGCCTGCCTACATAAACATATTAAACATAGCACTATCATAAGGCCGGCCGCCGGCAGAAGTTACCACCCACCAGACAAAGCCTTGCCGCCAAGCGATTTGTCGTGTTCCGGCATGATGTCTGGTGAAGCCGTACGGAGGACGGGTCTGAGCAGTTGTGTTGCGATGTGTGCCGGGTACGATGCGCCAAATGTTGTTGTGTTGGGAGTTTGGTTGTGAAGGGTCTTCAGATCAATCTCCCTTTGGCGCAGCATCGTTGGCCGTGTTGTTGAGTTTAACATTGCATCACCTCGCTCAACTGCCGTCTTCCTTCCTATTCGCTCAATCTGAGTGAATAGGTTCTTAATAAACTAGCGCGCTTTACCATCAACGATCGCATCACTGCTTACCATCAGGCGGGATTGCCGTCAAGCGCTAGTTTATAGTTATTAAAAAAAAAATATTACCTCTTAGTTATTACTAAGAGGGTACTTACGTCATCAAAGTCATGATACAGCAATAACAAATAACGACAAAGTCATATTCATAACACCATAAATACACAGATATTTAATAATTTACGCAGAAACTATATTTATGAACGCATTGAAAAAAATATTGCACAAAGTAGTAACACTAATTGCTTAACAAACTGGCGCCGAATCTTGTGTTCACAAACTAAACCAATTTTAAGTTAAGTGCATCTTTTTTTTTCTATTTCATTAAGAAAAGGATAGACGATAACATTTTAGTATGATCCTGTCAAAATATGATACTCCATAGACAGTTTAGATGCGTTTATAAACATGGCCGCCAAAAATACGTCAATTTACATCAGAGGTGGTCTAAACTAATATTTTATCTTCTGTCCTTTTCTTAATGTAAATTTAATTTAGTTTATGAATAATGGAAGTATAATTTTGAAGGATATGGCTAATCCATTGCACCGTATGTTCGAAAAATATATCTGGTCAACAACTTAAATAACGCAATGGATATTGTTGGACTGTCAAAATAAAACCCATTGCTGCTGATAGCGTGTTACGCAATCACCCAGCAGCTAATTGATCAGTGACTTGCGTTTCACTACTACACTAACCACTTTCGTAATAGTTAATACGAGCACATGTCTCCTTATTGCACGGATTGATCAATCCTTAACAGGGTCTAGCTCCGCTTTTATTACATCTTGTTTTTATTGCATTTCACAAATTTAAAAAGCCTAGTTTATAAATAACTCGAACTCTGAGAATTTTAAAACTAAAAAACTCATATTAAATATAGGTAACTCACATTATGGAACACAGTCAAAAAGTCTGGCCTGACGTGACCGAGTCGAATAAAAATTATATGAACACAGACTTTTGTGTTAAAGTTTTTCATGATTCGGCTTTTGGCACGATGCCATGCGAGCCCTGTAGCTTAACGACGGCAGCCTAAATTTAATCCAAATAAAAAGCAAACCCTAGATTAAACTGTGTAGATACGTATGCATGAATTCCCCGCAGAGATAACAGCTGTTATTTGCACAAGCTCAAGCTTGTTAGGTATTTGTTACATTATTTTTCTCGCTTGTTGAAGATAATGTGGTGGCCCCGCATACTTACACGTAATTATAATTTTCAACCGAATATACTTATTAAATTTCACAGCGACATTTAATTATTTTAAATCGATATACATGTTTACAATGCATCTAAATATGAAATGACAATAAATAAACTAAATTATGTAAACAACATAAATATTAATGAGATGACCTTTGATGTAACAGATTCCTTACTGACCGCAGTAACGTACATTCTTTCCATGTTTTGTTTTTGTATTACGCATATTCCGCCCGACAACAAGGTCAAAATGTGTGTTTACAACGCTACAAGAATTAAGTGCGATGTTGTGATTATACCTTAACTAGACCTTTACAAAACGGTTGAGTATTTGACTTCCAGTTTCTAAGCTATCGGCCTCGGTTTTGCAACAAATAAACCCGTTTGATGAACATACATTCTTAATGCTCACTTTATTTTGCAACTCCATAAGTAGATTCATATTAATGTACATACTACTTACAGGATGGACAATTAGATAGGAACTTTTGGCCCACCTCCGATTTCGAAAATAATTCGTTTTTCATGGTGGAAAACAAAGCAAATGTTTTAATAACTGCTCCCGAGGTCCTCAAAGTTAGGAATCTGTTTGTGGAGTGGCGCGGCTTATAACCCCATTCCGTTGAGCTCCGCACTGCGATTTCCTTTTAGAACTGTCAAACTCGAAGCGTAAAACATTTGACTGACTTCCCAGACAATGGTGTCGGACAAGTTGAAGAGCTCCGTCTCGAAACATCCATTTGGAATATTTATCCATCTAAAAGGTACGTATAGAACTATGCAACATTTTCAACTCTTGACATCCTTCAAATTCTATTGACAAAATTCATTAAACGCAACTCGCTTATAGTGTAAATTGAGTTCACACAAATTCAGGCAAGAATCGACAGTGTCTAAATCGTAAAACAAAAACTGATTCCTGTTACTAGTTTTAGTTGTTCGATTAGACGGAACTTCGGAAATTCAACTTCAACGAAACCTTTTAGTTGAGTTGACAAAGTATTATACATGTTAGAGACGGGGCCGTAACCATCTTAGCCTTCCATCCACAAAATATTTCTTCTATAAATATAAATATTTCTTTATTTCAATAACCAACAAGTCCATAATTAACTAAAATCTAAAAATAACTTCCAGTTTTTAGAATTCTATTTCAGGGACAGAGTTATTTGAACGTTGATATTTCGGTCACAGACGATCTTATGACGTAACAGCAATGTCTGAGGTCTAGACTAGTAGTGGTCAATAGGCAGACAATCTGCATGACCTAGATACCTACTGATCTACAATGCCGGTCATTTTTAGGAAGAACTTCAAAGTAGAAATGCTTTACTAAGATACAAGCATATAAAAGCTTCCATCAAAAGTGATCCAGTCCAAAAGCCTATCAGCAAAAAAGACAGTCGTGGGACAGTATGGGACTGAACTTCAAAAGTGAAACCAATAAAGTTATAACGGTGACGCAATCAATACGATTGTATACACTATACATACACAGTATACATTGTATATCTCACTTTAGTAATCACGATGTCGGGTCGGTCACGCTCACGCGAATTCAATGCTTTTTCCCCATCCAACAAAAATTATCACTTCAAAAATACCCAATATTAACCCAATTTGCAGAAAATTAAATAAATAAATAAATATATATGGACAAATCACCACATATTGAGCTAGTCCCAAAGTAAGTTCGAGACTTGTGTTATGGGATACTAACTCAACGATACTATATTTTATAATAGATACATATATAGATAAACATCCAAGACCCAGGCCAATCAGGAAAAGGTCGTTTTCCTGATTGCATGACCTGGTCGGGGATCGAACTCGGGCCCTCCACGTCACAGGCAGGCGTGTTGACCGCTGCGCCACGTTGATATCTACTTACATCAAATCTCCTTTGTTTTAAATACAAATTATAGGGGTTGAACATGCACGAAACCATCTTATAAATGTTAATAAAGAACTCTACGAAAACTTAATATTTAATTACCTTTTTTTTTTTTTAACGAGTGGAAATGCATTTACGCACCATACCCGTCGCTAGCTAGGCGACGAGCGTGTGTGGGACTCGCCCGGCCGAAGCCGGGAATACCCACTAAAACCACCCGGTTACCGTCGGGCCCTGTGTTGAGAGTGTCACGGGGCCGGCCCGAAGGCCTAGGCGCCGTGAATATTGAATTACCTACATTAAATAATGTTTTTGCCTCACTATAACATCAAATATCAACTTTCCTGACCTTGCAACAAATAACATGTTTCACAAAAGATTGAAGATTAAATAAACATTCACAAGCCGTTTCGAAACACGCGAACAAAAGACAACAACTTTAGTCTTGACTTTTTTACTTTTTAAAGTTGTATGTACATACAACAGCATATCCTGCTACTGAAATGAAATGAATGAAATTTATTAAAAAACATAGAACAACAATGAATGTACAAAAAGTCTGTTTGTATAGTAATAAAAATCTTAATAATAACACTCGTAAAAGCTAACTTACTGTAGTCTAATACATAATATAAATCTTTATAGTTACGATCTAAAACTAATGTTGGGACCACCCGAACTAGGTGTATATAAACCTGTGTTTCAGGCTATCATCAGCAAAGATATTTGATGGCTATAATATAATAATAATAAACATATGACAAAAATATTTAAGACTAAGCAATGAAAAATTGTCCTAAAAACTTAAATAATACATTAACTCTACTTATTTATTAGTATATAACATAACTTACTAAACTACTCGTTTTATTTTATTACCTCCAGCATTTTTTCCGTATCTGTGTAACTGAGGGTTTGTAGATAATCAGTTAGCATCACACAACATTTATTTGAGCTTTCACTGTACTACAATCTGTCAGATTCTTGATTAGATTTTCAACTTTTTCTCAAGGCATTACAGCTCAAAATCGATTGGGAATATTTGGCAGCTTCTAGTAGCTTGTCCGCAGATATGGATGACAGCAGATCAAGCTACCCAAAACTGTAAATAGTCCCAAACAACTTTCAGCCTTAATTCTACAGCGATAAAGTTGAAAATCTAATAAAGATTTGTCTGATTCTAGCAGCTGGATTGATGTGCTGTCGTCTGTACATCGCGTCATCATAAACAAGTGTACTAAACACTTGTTTATGAAGCCTTGAAGATATAAAATAAGATTTGATAGAAGTAGGACTAGGTTCTGAACCGGTAGTGTTGCCAAATAAACTGAGGGTATGCAACTTAATATCAACTGAATAGCCGAAACTGAGATGCCCCGTGCTCTCGCCGCATACGAAGCCGCCGTCGCATACTGCTCCGCAGTGATGTCCCGGGCCGGGAAACGCCTGTGACCCGTTGTGCAGTGGGGCACCCGTCCGTCTGCAGCAAAAGAATACCCTCACCCGTATAATGAGGTGTATAATAATAGTTTGAAGTAAATATTTGTCAAAAAATATTTACTTTAAACCGAAAATCAAGTTATCGCTACCTACTATCAAATAAACAAACACCGAATTATAAAGTAGTAGTATAGGGTTAAAAATAAATGTTATTTCGCATTGGCAAATTTTAAATATCCTTTAAATTGATACCCAAACAAACTTTTTTTCACAAAAACAAATAACTGACTTTAAAAAAAGCACAAAGCACAGCAAAATGTTAGGGCGAAAAACATATCCCTTCAAAGTTATTATATTCACAAAAGGAATGTTATTATCTATGTACTTCATTACAAATATCTGCGAAAGCTCGCGCCGCCTCTTCGTCCTCAAGTTAAGCAAGAATACAACTTAGTATGTAAACATACGGCCCGACAATATCGCCTCAAGTCATGAGCGTCCATAACGAGTAGGTGTTTAACTCTTAATCATAACCATAGGCAATAATTCACGGTGTTGTAACACTCGTAAGAAGTACCAGTTACCTAGCCAGTCATTGTAGGTAATAAAAATACGAAACAAATAACAAGCTTACTTTTATACCGACTCTATTTTGCGACAAAGACTCCCTAAAGTAGAAAGCATCATACGAGTATTTAACTCAAAACGGTCTCCAAAGCCTGGACTACAAGCGAAGAGTAGCCAGCCTGTCGGTGTTCTATAGGAAGCATTTTAGAGAGAGTGCGAGGGAATTGTATGATTTAATTCCCCTATCTCCGTTTCATCATCGGACGACCTGTCGTACGGCGAGTTTCCACCCTCAGGTTGTTGACACCACAACCTCTTCTTCTTTACCGCATACATCGAGGGACTAGAACAATTTGTCATTGCGGTCAAGCATTAGTGTGTAATTTATAAAAAATACGGTGTTTCTTATCGATTTTCACTAAGTTCACTCCTTTTTAGATCAACTAATTTCGTAATATGATCAACCAGTGGTGGCCTAGTGGTAACGGCGCAACTTACAAGTTGTAGGTCGTCGGTGCGAATCCTAAATAAAGTCTTCTTCTTCATCTCAGCGTTAATCCCAGTCGTATCCGAAGCTTTTCAGCTTCTGGAGTCTAGGGTCCGCTTTACCAGTCTAACTGCTCATTTTGGCTAAACTTCGATATTTTCCGTGAAGTGACTGCCGTCTGACCTTCACAACCCGAAGGCGATATCGAAGCATTGCAGTTAGACCAATTGTAGGACTTTTGAGGGCTCCAACAACCCGTAACAACTGCCATTAGATGTTTGTATGGCAACCGGGACCAACGGCTTAATGTGCTTTCCGAGGCACGACCAGACAAGACCAGACAGAGTGCAAATATTCATATTCATGCATACAAATATTTGCACTGCGCGGGGATCGAACCCGCGCCTCCTTGCGCAGCGGCCGCGTTCGCTACCGCTACGCCATGGAGGCTGTCGAATCCTAAATAAAGTACTTAAGTAAATTAATTCATCACCACTGCTCTCAAAAACGGTGAAGGAAAACATCGTGAAACTTCAAAACCAAAACTTCAAAGATATATTATAATTTTTATTTATTTTATTTATCTACCTGTAAAATTAAAATTAATATAATAAACAACTTAATTATATAGGGTGTATCTGACATCGTAACGGAAACTTCGCGAAAAGGCTAGACCGCATGCCACTAATAAAATTATGATAGTCATTTATATCGTTAATGAGTCGAGCGGTTACAGATATCACAGTGTTTAAAAAAATGTGTCGGTTCGGCCTTTGAACGTTGCAAGCGTGCCGCCGCGCGTGTTTGTGGGTATGACGTTGACCCCTGATGTGAACTCTATTAAATCAGCTAATAGGATAGTTTTTCGAGTTTTGTTCACATTGCGCTTTTTTATGTAATTAGCGAATTAACTAATTTTTATTCTAAAATCTTATTGGGTTATAAAAGTATAGCAATATATTAAAAAAATGCATTTTTTTTTTTAATCAGGAGAAAACCGACGAAGAATTCTACCACTGGGGGGTTTAGAATCATGTACTGGATCCATGGTACACGTTTGTGCGTCGATGTCAGAGACACTCTTTATATACTACATTTATAATAATGAACAAATTTTAGTCCAGTACCAAATAAAAATAATTTCAATATAATTAAAAAAATTGTTAATGAATGAATACTTTATAATCAATATAATATGTATAATATAAATAGATAGCAAGAGAATAAATACTCAATAGCAATACAATTAATAAAAATAAATGAATAGGAATTAAATAAAACTAAATAAATAATAAATACATAAATGGAAACATGAAGCGCTCTTCCTCTCTCTACTTATTTAAAACGTGCTGTGCCCAACAGGGTCCATAATTGTTTCCAATATTATATTATGATATTTACCACCTGTAACTGTACATTATGTCGTGGTGGCCTAGTGGTTAAAACACCAGCCTCTCAAGTATGAGTGCGCGGGTTCGATTCCAGTTCAGGCAAGTACCAATGTAACTTTTCTAAAGTTATATGTACTTTCTAAGTATATCTTGGACACCAATGATGATGGAAAACATCTTGAGGAAAACTGGACTTTAAGTCTGAAATCGCCAACCCGCATTGAGCAAGCGTGGTGATTACGCTCAGTCCTTCTCTGTATGAGAGGAGACCTGTGCCCAGTAGTGGGACGTAAAAAAAAAAAGATTGATGATGAACTGTACATTACGGATTGCAATTAACAATTTTGTTTTGATTTGATTTGATTTACCAACCTGCACTGGGGCCGCAGTGTAGATTACGGCCCACTCCCTTTCACCGAAAGCCTGTGTCCCAAATGTGGCGAAGTTATAGGCTGATTATGTGCGATAAACCGACATAAACCCCTTTATTCATAAAAGTTGCTCAAAGTTAACTAGTGATTAGCAATTATTTAACCCTACATTTTAGACATTTGCACGTCACTTTAATCATCGTTTATGAATAAACCCCTTAAACACTATGGTGTTTATTCATAAATGTTGATTTAAGTCAAGTGAACTTAAAACGTCAAAATGTACGGTTAAAGAATCGCTAATCACAAGTTTACTTTAAGCAACGTTGATGAATAGACGGGAAAAAAGATTCTACGCTTGTCTAAATCATGATTCACAGTCAAACAGCCGAACAGGTTGATCAATGTAACCTTTTACCTTTAAAAAGAGATAAAGAAAGCCAAATAAAAAACTAGAGAATATAAAAATATCCAAAAATCCAAATCAGTCATGAGATTCATCAACTTATGACCCACGCATTTAAAATGGTATCCTTAGCTTAAAGGTCATGCATTTAAAATGTTTAAAATTATGTACACACCTATGCAAATAAAACCACGCCAAATAAAACTATTTTTTATGCCAATGCCATCATTCTAAAAGCAATTCGGAATTAACTCAACCGTAAAGTAGACCTTAAGCTGTTTATAAAAATACAGCACATCATGCTACTAAAATCTGTCAAATTTCTTTATTAGATTGTCATCTTTATCGCTATAGCATTAGGGCTGAATGTTGATTGTAAATTTTGGACAGTTTCGGGTAGCTTAACCTGCTGTCGTCTGTATACTTTTAGGGCTCCGTACCAAAAAAGTAAAACGTAACCCCTCCAAGAGACTTCTCCGTCCGTCTGTCCGTCCGTCTGTCACCAGGCTGTACCTCATGAACCGTAACAACTAGACAGTTGACATTTTCAGAGATTGTGTATTTTTGCCGCTATAACAACACACATTTACTAAAAATAAAAAAAATAAAAGATTTAAGGGGGCTCCCATACTATCAAACTGGGTTTCAATCTGGGTACCATGAGGTATTTTACACAATATTTTAATTTTAATCCTATCACACGAATGTATTTTATTTTGTTAGTGCTCTCATAACACTTCCATTATCCGTAAATATTAATGAAATTATCTAAAAACTCATATAACCCCAAAACAACCTGATTTTCTAGACTGTCAAAGTTACCCATGTAACGACGGTATTATATGGGTAACTTTGACATACATTGATAGAGAAGCAGTTCTAATCATATTTTGAATAAATTTGGGTGACATTGGTATATCTTTTTCTTATAAATGGGAAATGGGAGTAACTGATGAAATAAATTCATTAATTTCTAGTTTTGTCTTATATGCTTTATAAAATAATCAATAAAATCAGTCTAAGACGTTTGGCATTGTTATATTAATTTTAAATGAGCATATAAAAGTCTTTACAAACACAATTCAAACTAATTTTTTTGCATTATTTTTAAGTAGAAAAGAAGCAAAAATAATAAAAACAAAAAATAAATAATTAAGTTTACGGAGCTAGTTTAAAAATACAAAGCTACAAGAAGTATTTGCAAATTGTGTTGGTATCATACGAAAAAAAAATCGAATCTATGTAATTCATGGTCCCACTGTCAATGTTACCCGAACCAATCAAAGTTACCCGGATTGACCGTACAATAAACGTGATTTTTTTTTTTTGCCGTTTTTAAAGATAATGGAACGACTCGCAATTAGTCGGTTTTTTCTGTGATGAAACCCTTTTATGTATGTACTTGGATACCCTCCTCTTTTAGTCTGGTATAGTTTTGTTTCTATTTTACTATTCATAATCACATTTTTATACATATACATACGTCATTGTTTTTATATAACATAAATTTAATTTAATAAGTATATTTTATTTTTGTTTTTATTTTCTTTATCCTTTTTTATTGCATACACAAGTCACGTTGCTGTGTACAACTGTTTTACATCCGTCACTTCACACATCAGGTGCAGTTGAAAACCAGCGTCAGGCACTAGTCGTCTGACATTTTTGCTGAACTGGGCCTTTTTGGCGCAGCCGGGAGGCACACATTCCTGCTAGTTTTCTACATTAATTTGTTTTATCACAATTTACTTTATTTTATTATTACTATTTTTTTTACTTTTTAATGTTTGTCTTTATCTGATGTATTGTGTGTCTTTTAATCTGTGCTAAATAAATTTATTTTCTTTCTTTCTTAGTCTGTGTAAATAAATGTATTTTCTCTATTTCCTTCTCCGTCTGGATAGAATGGTTTGTCGGAGTCCTGCTTGGGACTGAGCTGCTCGCTCTGCTAAGCATTGTTACTAAGCAATATGCGTAATTATAACGTAAATTATTGTAAACATTTTCATTTTTCATGTCTGGACTTGAAAAAAGACGATGATCAGCCGAAACAAACTCAGGGATCATTGATCCCTGAGTTTGTTTCGGCTATATCTTCTCAGAGGTAGTCAGTTAGGAAATGCCGGCTTCATCTAGTTACAAAAAAAAAAAACATGACGTGTAAAAGTGATCAGTGATCCTACTTGCTTAATAAATGATTTCATTTTTTACCATCTAAAATCCCATTGTGAAAGAACCCCACTGGGAAATATTCTATAAATGAGTCAGTAAGCCAGTGATATGATAACACCTATAAAGGCTATAGCTAAGGCTATAAGTCACAGCGCGGATAGCATCGGCCATTGGTCACACGAGCAGTTACGAAGAGTTACTTTAAAATGGCCACAAAGTAAATAAGCCTCCGTATGGCTTTGAATAGGTTGATAGTCACTTTTATATGTCTACCCGTCGCATTCTTCGAAGTGCAAAGATTATAATTGTATAAAGATTGTCCTTTGTCCAATAATCATCAACATCATCTCAGCGTTAATCCCAGTCGAATCCGAAAGTTTTTTCAGCTTTGGAGACTGGGTTCCGCTTTACCAGTCTAACTGCGGATTTTGTCTAAACTTCGATATTTTCCGTGAAGCGACTGCCGTCTGACCTCAATAACCCGAAGGCGATATTGAAGCATTGCAGTTAGACCAATTGTTGGACTTTTGAGGGCTCCAACAACCCGTAACGACTGCCACTAGATGTTCTTATGAATGGGAGCCGGGACCAAACGCTTTACGTGCTTTCTGAGGCACGAACAGAATGGTGCATATTTTCACATTCATGCATACAAATATTTGCACTGCGCATGGATCGAACCCGTGCCTCCTTACGCAGCCGCCGCGTTCGCTACCGCTACGCCACGGAGGCTTTCATTATTGTCCTTTGTCCAATAATAATCATTGCTTATGACTTAATTAGCTGCGCCCCGCAGCTTCATACCCATACCTAAATATCGATCCTATGGGCATATCGGAAAAGTATTCTAAGTACTAAAACTTATACAATATCTACGCCAAATTTCATAAAAATCGGTCCAGTGCTTTACACGTGAAGAAGCGACAAACACTCACACATACTCACAAACCTTCGCGTTCAATTTGTAGAGTTACATTATTACCAACACCAATCCAGTCGCAATGCTCGAAATAAATTAAATACCTACATATGACGACGTCAGCAACGGCCGAGCGGTAGGGTCCTAAGCATCTTGTTGTGGTGGTAAGGGCTCCATTTCGTAGGTGGATTTTCGAATTAAAACACGACGTGTAAATATACCCTCCAATCTTGTCAATAACAATTTAAATAGGCAAACCGACAGTTTCACCCCGGAGAAGTGCCCTGGTTCGCGCCTCAAAGCAAAGTCCCCGTTCGACAGTCCCCACTTTCCAAAAAGACTGTGTCTAAGTGCCGCCATTACAAAATAACGTCACAGCGTTTGCCCCACAACTACATAAATCAAATTAGCAACTTTTATTAAAATGATATCGTTATCCACGACACAAACATATATTAGTGTGATAGGTGTGCCTACGGCTCTGTCATATATGTACATGATCTAACCAATTACTTGAAGTACCATACGGGTATTGTGTCTGGCAGACATTTGCCCCACGGTTGATGTCGGGAAGTTGTAGTGTATGGTAGTTGCATAGTACACTCTTCTGGCGAGATACAAGACCAGCGTGACGTCACTGACGCGGTGTTCGCGTGGACTTGTAGACACTGCTACAAAATAAAGGAATAAGTTGAATAGTAAAACTTAGTTATACATTATGCTAGGATATATTGTAGCCAGCTTCTTATAGTTTCATCACCGGATTGCCTGCGACTACCAAGGACGACGCGACAATGAACACTTAAGTGTGCGACTTTACGTGAGTGATTTTACAATAACATCATTTTAAATGATAATCTTATTCCATTTAACTATTCGTGGATACCCTACTTCCGTTAGTTTTTATTCACAGAGGCTACTCGCTGATTGATTCGACATTTTCTAAAATTTTGAATCATTCGGTTATAAGCTACTCATAGGAAGAATTACCAAAATTTTGATTTAATGATTAAAATAATTTATTTAGTACACACACACACACATACGCACACATTGCCAATTGAAATAGTAAAAAGGAGCATTTTAAATTAACAAGGTTCCAAATGAAAAGAAAAACCTGTGCTGCCAAAAGTACTGCCATATCAGCATAATCGCTGGAGGGACTTCAAAATAAGAAAAATAAATCGGTCTTAAAAAAATAATGTAATTTTCCCGCAAAAATGACTTTTACTTTCATAAATCATTTTGCACAAAAAGGATAAGTAACATGGATTGTCGTTAACATCGAAAAATTTACATTTTCTCTTCAGAGAAAAGTTGCTCAATACTTGCGTTATACAGCTTGAAAGAAAAAGCAGATTAGTTACCTAAATGAACATAAACAATACTTATCGACTAAGGCCCATTTTCTTATCCATAATAAAACGCAACCAATTGTTTAAAAAAAATACTGGCAGATGTCTCTGCATATTTTTTCTTTCTATTTCATTAAGAAAAGGGCAGAAACTAAAATATTATTTTGTCCTACCCGTGACGTCATACCAGGCCCTATCAAAGTACCAGCGCATCGATATTTACTTTTTAAATGTCAAAGCATTGTACTGAGATAGGAGCCTTTTGGCCTCGTAAAGGACTGTCTGATTGTTCATTTTTTTTAATATAACTTGTTTTTGTTTTTAATTGTGTTCAACTTAGTTTAGTCTTGTGATCTTCCTATACGAGCCACAATTTTTTTTTTCTTTCTGACTAAAACCTTAGTCAGTAAATGCCCAAAAAAAATACTCGTTGGTCGTTATATCGCGGTTATTCGGTAACAGGCCCAGATGACTGGTCACATTGCCACGTTGAATGGCAATACTAATTCTTTGGCCAGAACAAGCTAGTTTGGCAGAACGAACTAGCCCTCTACTCACAATAATAATTAACGTTTTTTTTTTAATGCTTTAATACAATTTTATCCACTTATGTACATCAATTTACTTACTCCATTAAACGCGTCTATTTCTATTCCATTTCATAATCGCTGAACTGAAAACGATTTCTTTCCAAGACATAAGCTTTACTTTAATATCTTTGGAAACGACCTGAATTCTTGAATAAACATTTATAAGTAACGTTAGTTAATATATATTCCATTTAAAGAAAAATAATACTTCAAAAGACTGCTTTGTTGGTCTAGTGGTCGCAAGCGCTACTACTAAACATGAGGTCTTGCACCCTAATTACCTATTACTATCTACTATACGACTATAGTTGGAATCATTTCGAAGAATATTACTAATCCATTGCTCCATGTGTTCGGAAATGTGTCTGCTCACGAACGTAAATAACGCAATGAATGTTGTTGAACTGTCAAAATGAAACCCATGGCCAGCTGCCATCTCAACATCTGCCTAGCCTTTTCCCAACTATGTTGAAGTCGGCTTCTAGTCTAACCGGATGCAGATATAATACATAATAAATAATAATAGAGTACCAGTCCAGTTAAGTGAAGTGACTCCCTATCAGACTTCTACAAACTATTTACTGGGTAATACGACACCCCTTGGTTAGAATGGTTCTCAGACTTTCGAGAATGTCTATTATTTTTGGGTATTGACAGGTAAAGTGTTGTCAAGTAAAGTGTTCAGTAACACTTTACTTGACTTTTACTGGGATAACCCAGTGGTTATCCCAGGATTTTTGAAGAGAAAACTTCTTTAGTTACCTTGAGCACTATTGTTGGATGGGGGGAAAAACATTGAATTCGCCTGAGCGCGACCAACCCAACACCGTGATCGTTTTTTGTTTTTGCCCGACTTCCAGGAAGGGTTATTTTTTAGCGCGTATCTTGTATGTATGTATATAATATTCTTAATTACCTTGTATCTCCAGAACCGTTAAACGGATTTCCACATTTGTGTTTTCCACTTGGGCTATTAAAACAAATTTAACGAGATTAAGACAAATCTAACGAGATTTGTCTTAATAGCCCAAGTGGTCTTGGATAGGTGACATTAAAAAGAAACCTAAAAAGCAGATGTTTGACGCCATATTATGAGGTAAAAAAAGAAAACATCCAAAAAGCATATCGAGTGGGGTATCAAACTGAAGGATTTTAAACACTGATTCTAAATATGAATATAACATATTAATAAATAAGAAAACTAAAAAGATAGAATTAATAAAATATTATTTACAAACAAAAAACCCGCCTGCATTAATAGAAACAATCGCAGTTGGGGGTCCTCTTAGCTAGATACAAGTGTTCCATAGACAAGTCCCCCAACTGCGATTGTTCAACTTGTTTCTGCCTTTTCAGTTTGTTAGATTTTTATGCAGGCGGGTTTTTTGTTCGTAATTATTATTTTTTTATTTACCTTTTGTGTATTTTGTGTTTTTTAACCATTTCAGTTTTCATTACTAATAGTAATTTATAATTATAATGTTATATAATATTTATAATTTTAAAAATAAGAAAATAGATTTAAGATAGATATTAGATTGTACTTATACAGTATTCAACATAGAGTAAGGGACAAAAATATTATAATCTTATGAACAAAACATTTCAAGCATAGATAATATAATGTGAGGGTTGCACTTCGTGTAAAAAAGTAAATAACTACCGATGACGTAATTATCATCATGGGGGGTAGGGGAGTCCCATGTCATCCAAAATAAACAAAACAAAAACCCCTCCGCCCCCCAATAATGCTTACGTAATACTTGAACGACCCCTATCGGTTAGTCTGCTAATTTTTCTATCTACATTTACCTTTATTACAACAACAGGTTCGCCACCTATTACCTACATGGTAGATAAACATAACAAGTGGAATAAGGACGTAGTAGAAGTACAGCTCTACCAGACCCTTAGGGATTACAGGCGTGATGTTACGAGTATGTTGAAATCAATATTAATTATCATGTTTCGCAATAGATTTTACGTACGTACGTACAGACGACAGCACGTCAAGCTACTACAATCTGTCAGAATTCTTTATTAGATTTTGAATTTTATATCTGAAGTATTAAAGCTCAAGGTTGATTGGGAATATTTAACAGCATCAGGTAGTTTGACCTGCTGTCGTCCGTAGCTATAGAGTATTCATTTAGTAGAGTATGGCTCGGTGGCACGCAATGCACACGCACAGTGCACACTGCAGGGACGAATTGAAACCTACCTACTACACAATTCTGCCTATCTACAGCATGTTAAGAAAAACCTGTCCGACCCATAAGGATAATAAAGGTTAGGTAAACACATGACCAAATATAATATAAAATTTTACGTAATCATCATAGTACCAATACAAATGAATTTTGAAATAATCTTTTTTTCCCGCGAATTAATTCCAACTTCCACGAAATTTGGTAATTTTTAAAAAAGTGACAACACCGTTATTATTATGAGCGAATAGCGATGCGACCACATGCCGCGTGCCCTGCCGCCCGCCGCCCGCGGATGGGTGCTTAACGCACATTTGTTAAGTTACCTCTTTTTGCGAAATAATATTTATTTTTTTAGGGGGATTTTGTTTTTAAGTTTAGCCCGGTTTTGTATGCATTAGTAGAATCAGTTATCGATACCTAACAACACCTTCACGGGTCGGACAGGGTTTTCTTAACATACTGTATATCGTTTGTGTGTAGGTACTTACTATTTACACCACTTTGCTAACAGTTCTCGATGTGATGTGTGATGGGAAGAACAAAACTCTCGCATGTATAAGAACATTACCTACATTATTTGAAGACTTACTGAGTTACTACAACAAACAGATCTTCAAGCTGTTAATTATGAAGGTAAAGAATAAATGTATGTTTGTTGCTCTTTCACGAAAAAACTACTGAACGGATATTGATGAAAATTGGCATATTTATAGAATACTTTGTATCAGTATATTCCCACGGCTATGAAACTGATGCCGGTTGAACCGCAGGGCGCTACTAATTAATATAATATACTCTTTTTTAAACGTTATAAAATAAAAAAAACTTTGGGCGGTTCATTGAGTCCAACGCCAAGGTGGTTGCCAGGAAACTTGGCGTTATCGCATAGGTCCGACGGTACTTCACACCAGGATAGCTTCTAATGTTATACAGGTCCTTCCGTGTGTAGTACTGCAGCCACATTTGGGCTGATGCTGCAAAATGCCACCTGGCTACTTTGGATTCGGTAGAGAGGCGTGCGAAGAGGCTAATTGGCGACAGAGATTTAGCTCAAAACGTTTTTCAAAGCCGTAGGCGTAGAGTAACCAGCCTGTCGGTGTTCTATAGGATCCATTTTGGAGAATGTGCGCGGGAATTGCATGATTTAATTCCCCCATCTCCGTTCCATCGTTCCATCATCGGACGACCCGTCGTACGCCGAGTTTCCAGCCTCACGTTGTTGACAACACAACCTCTCCTTTTTTACCGCGTACATCGAGGGACTAGAACAATTTATCATTGCGGTCAAGCATTAGTGTATAATTTAGGGTGGAAACTCGTCGAACGACGACCCTTACGTTGTTGACACCTCAACGATCCGGACGAAGCGTTTCACCTCCTCTTTTATACAGCGTACATCGAGGGGCTGGAACAATTTGCCAGCGGTGGTCTTTCCGTCGAACTACAACTTAAATATCTTCAAGGCTAGAGTGAATAGGCTCTTAATAAACTAGCGCGCTTTGCCATCAACGATTGCATCACTACTTACCATGATGCAGGATTGCGGTCAAGCACTAGTTTATAATTTATAAAAAAAATAAAAGAATTTAAATCCGTTAAACCGTTTTAGTGTGAATGCGAAACAAACAGAGTTATATTGGCATTTATAACATTAAATAATAATACGACACCGGGTAACTCCATAGGTTTATTTGCTATAAAAGCTTACTCGAAAATGTCTTGCTGTCGTTTTTAAAATTCCTGTAGTGGCATAGTCCCGGGCAACTCTAGCAATTTCTAAAGCGCTTTTTACACTATGTCATTCGGAACATGAATCTTGACCAAAGGTAGGTATAGCCAACCTTTTTTCATGAATTGGTGAATGGAGCACTCAGAACACGTTCATCGTTTAGTTATGGCGACTAACATGTTGTTACGAATGCACCTTATGTCAATGTTATAAGGTGCAATATTGCTTGACATGTCTTACGTAACTTTCAAGCCCTATATCTTGAGACCTAGGCATTTTAGAGGTACGTTCTTAAAATGCATTGATAGGCCTATGGTGTACTATCGAACAGTACAGGATTCATCAAAATTGACAAAGTGTCTACATTGAAATTACTAGAAACTCGTCTCTTGTGAAGTACTGCTGAACGTACTCGAAATTAAGCACTATTATTATTACTTCTAGACTGATCTGGAATGTTCGATTAACGGACATATTATATAAGGCGGCGTGGCACCATCGCGGAATCTTGCCCCTGGCTGGAGGCTTTAAATTTTATTAAAGCAGCCACAGGAAAGTCTGGTTAAGTAGTCACGACCTCTTAAGGTCAATTACGAGATGCCAGAATAAAGAATAAACGTGGAGTCAGTCTGAATTTGACTACCCAAGCGAAAAAAGCGATAAAGAAGAAGCGATCTTGAGAACATCTGTAACACGAACTTCAAGAACTACTTGAAGCAATATCTGTGGTGTTGTTCTGTGTGTAGGTACGACACGAACTTTGTGGACATAAGGGAAGACGAGGCTGCGACATCAACTACGTTCTACTTGTTATTGCCTACTACCGACTCTACCTTCGTTGCCAATAAACTTCGTAACGCTTAACCGGCATTTTAATAGCCCGAGCCCGTAACAATATGTGACCTTTCTTTTCTTGTGCTTATCACGTGGAAAAATCGATTTATGTTTTAATACTCCTATATAATACAAATCATCTGCCTATTCTATTCCTAGCTATGTATGATGAGGTACGTTTCCAGTCTAACCGGATGCAGCTAAATATCGGTATTTTACATGGAGCTACTACCTACCTGACTGACCTCCACAACTCAGTCACTTGGTCATAATATACCCGTTGGTAAGACTAGTCGTCAGACTTTCGCACTTCTTCTGATACTCCATCAACATGCAAGGATTAAATTAACTAGCGAAATGCACACGTAAGTTGATGAATGAAATCATTAGGGTCAGATACTTGAAATATGTTATTGAAGTGACAAAATAAAACACAATCTATACTAATATACATATAAAGCTGAATTTGTTTGTTTGTTTGAACGCGCTAATCTCATGATCTACTAGTCCGATTTGAAAAAATATTTTTGCGTCGGACAGCCTATTAGTCCAGGAAGCCTTTAGGCTATATAACATCACGCTGCGACTAATAGGAGCGGAGCATAACTAAACCACGCGAACGAAGTCGCTGGCGGCCGCTAGTAGTGTATAACGCAATTACCCTACCAACCCTAAAAACATGTTGTACATACAGGGTGTATCTGACATCGTAACGCAAACTTCGCGAAAAGGCTAGACCGCATGCCACTAATAAAATTATGATACTCATTTATGACGTTAATGAACGGTTACAGAATTCACAGTGTTTAAAAGAAACCGACACTTTCTTTTAGAAAGTGTCGGCTCAGCCTTTGAACGTTGCAAGCGTGCCGCCGTGCGGGTTTGTAGGTATGACGTTGATCCCTGATGTGAACTCTATTAAATCAGCTGATAAGATAATTTTTTGAGTTTTGTTTTCATTGCGCTTTTTTGTGTACTTAGCGAATTAATTAATTTTTACTTTAAAATCTTATTCAGTTATAAAAGTATAGCAATTATGATCGGTTTAAAGTGAATAAAACTACATAATATATTTTTTTAGAATCATGAAAAAGCCGACGAAAAATTTCTCCACTGGGTCGTTCAGAATCATGTACTGGATCCATGGTACTCGTTTGTGCGTCGATGTCAGATACACCCTTTATGTTTTATATGATTAAATACCGTTGCTCTACGATACGTCTGCGGAGTTTCATTAACTAATTTAATTGGCGTTAATTGACGATGATTTAGTGAAGTTTTGTATTTAAATGAAACCTTATTCGTCGGAATTTTGAATAACTTGCATGACAAAGGGAAGATCGGTTCATTTTATTACATAATAATAATTTTCTCATAGTGATATATGTATAAAATTAATCTAGATGCCATTACAAATTACAAATGTTTAAAGGGGTGTGAGCCTGGAGATCAGTCATAAAGGTCCTGAACCTAATTCAGACTTCAGTTCTCAAAAAGGGTTTATTTATTTATTTATTTATTATGGCACTCCAACGATTAATTCACATAAACATAAATAGAAATTAGTCTTAAATACAAAGTTCTACAGTGAATTTATCAATTATAGGTGTGCACAGCACTTACACATGTAGTTAACCTAATTTAACCGATTAAAACAAATGATATTAATAATAATAAAATCAAATGAGTTATTCGAGAATTATTTTTTAAATGTTCAGACAAATGAACAAAATAAATTAAATTAAAATTGTTTTAAATGTCAAATTTTGAAAACACAAACAAATGAGCAAAATAAATTAAAATAAATTAAATTAAAATAATTACATTGATTAAAAAGTTGAGACAAGCGCAGAACTAACATAAGTGACGGAATTGAGACAAAAGTCAACCATCAGCAATTTTTATGTGTTGCAAAAGATGCTTGCAGGTTCGAGCATAAGCCAAAATTGTATACACACACTATTTTAACAATGTACAGACGACAGCACAAGGCTACTACAATCTGTCAGATTATAAAATTTTCAATTTCATCTCTAAGACTAATAAGTATTACGGCTCAAGGTTGATTGGGATTATTTGACAGTTTCGCGTAGCTTTACCTGCTGTGGTCCGTACCTTTATGAGATATACAATCTGTTTCAGAAATATGAAATAATACTTTCAGTACCTATATAAAATATATGTATGTTGCAGTGGCGAAGAGTCCATACAAGCCGATTCCCACCGGGTTACCTTTCAAAAATCAGTTCCATATTCAAACAAAAGTATTTACATTCTATTTCATTAACAAAGTATTATTAATCAAATAGTAATTCTTAGCAATACCCTAAGTATCACATTTCAGAAGATATCCTGCAGTAGGTAAGTGTTTAAGTGTTTATTTTTTTGGACCGGCTTCCCTTTGTCAAAATTTCACCCTTCGCCACTGGTATGTTGTATACCTATGGCACCGGTGTGAGGTACCTAAGTGCATGGGTTTTTTAATTATTTTGCTTTGAAGTTTAGTGCGAAAACTTCGCAGTGATGACCCTAGAAATAACTTTAAAATTCAATTTTAAAGATTATAAAACAGAGTCGACTTATTTGTATCGGCACATTTAATGCCTATCGTCTTATTCAACTAATCAGTGTAATAAAAACATTGTTTTTATAATGTGAAGTAAATTCAATGAAAACTTCTTGCATCTACCCCTATTAATGGTACTATTAACTTTGTTGTTTTCAATAATTAATTACGATCTTTTAATTTTCATGCTCAGATCAGTCTTGGATAGCTTCTCAGAAGCAAGAAAACACTTCAATGTCGTGTCTATTTTACAACGTATTTTTAATATCTAGTCAACGTGGATTGTCGGTATTTATCAATGAATTATTGACCAATACCGGCCAAGCGGCGAGTAACCAGCGGTGCCTTTGACACGCCCACTAATAAAAGCATCATTATGAAATGGTTCCGTATAAAATATAGTTTTAATAACTAACTTCTTTCATATTGTTTTAATTTCATATTATTTAATTATTTCAATGTGGGGGCCCTGTTTTAGTAAAAATATGCCCATTTAATTACAATAAGCCTTCGCTTGTACTTGACACCTTAACTTATGCAAGGAATGGGTATAATCACCTCTCGTTAGAAAATTACAAACGTAATAAGTTTTGACTTACCGTATTTAGATTCAAAACTGATTAAGAATACTTATTGTTTTTATTTAAGTATTAAAAATCTTAATTAGTTGCATAGGTGTGTCTGTAGATAAGAATATCAGTCACTATTGGTTTTTCGGTAAACGGAACCCTAAAATGTACGTAGGTTTAGGTAACTACCTATTCTTGATTTTTTATTAATTTTTTGCAAGTCCCGAACGAGTCTCGAATTGACCTTGACTAGTTGCATACTAATCGTCCCGAGGTGAAGTCGCTGCTTTGCAATTGCTCGGTTCCGCGTTACGTGTTGTCAACGGTTTTCAAAATACCTCGTCGTGGTGAAGAATATTCAAACAGTGAATACTATGATTCTCTGTGTTGGTGCTGCTGGAGATAGTATCTATGGAGCATGAAATTTATACCAGCAACGGTTTGTTGACGGGAAACTCGCCGCTGATCAGCGACGCCTGCCGTCGTATACGTGCTTCAGGAACATGTGTCTACGGCTGCAAAGTACTGGTTCCTTCCATCGTTTTGCGAGTGAGGGACGCCCTGGTTCTCGCTCTGGCACCGTTTTGGAGACACAGATTATCGAGCACTTTAGCAACGAACCTAGAACTAGTACTCTTCGAGCTGCCGCTGTATTTAATGTGAACCATACACTGGTGTGGCGACGGGCGACGGTCAACATCCCTAGCATTTTCATCGAACCCAAGAACTCACAACTGCAGACCACGCGCCAAGAATCAACTTTTGTACTTGGTACAACAACCGGGTGCAAACCGACCCAAGGTTTCCAACGAAGGTGCTGTGGACGGACGAGGCTTCCTTTACTAGAAATGGTATAATAAATACGCACAACGAGCACATGTGGGCTCAGTGGCGTATCAACGTCTGGGCTGGTATCCTCGGTGACCAATTTATCGGACCAATTTGGTTGCCACAACGTGTCAACGCCGAGGAATACTTGAATGTACTTGCAAGAGTTGTGGAAGAGACCCTCGAAAACTTACCTGTGGCTACTTAGGTACTGTCAAATTGTGTTTCAACATGATGGTGCACCAGCTCATTACGCGCGGCCTGTTCGAGACTACTTAAATGAACAATTTACCGAGTGGATTGGCAGAGGAGGACCCATATCCTGACTCCTCGTTCCCCGGACCTTACACCAATGGACATTTTTTGTGGGTTTACGTAAAAAATTGTGTTTATTCGCAAGTGTGTAGTTCATCAGACGAGATGAAATCTAAAATTGAAACGGCGTTTGCTTCGGTAACCCCGGACATGTTAAGGAACACTCGATCGTCCTTATTACGTAGAACATCTTTGTGTGTGAAAAATGGAGGTAGTCATTTCGAACCCTTTTTATAAACGACGACGACCCAAAGTCTGTGTTGATAAAATCATACCAAGATCTTTTTGTGATATTAAATTCCTAATACCTACATTATCTTAAGTGCAGTGACTTCATAGACCTACTAGCTTACACGGATGTACAATTTCAGTCTGTGTAATGCATGATCAAGCGCGGTAATTTGGTTCAAAAATGTAAAAACACGGTAAGGTACCTTAGGGCTTACATAAATATCATCAAATCATAAAACACTTCTTTGCAAAGAAATGAATGAGTGAGTGTTCAAAATGTTAACTACCTAACAAATTATCCTGTAATAATGTACTGGGTAGGGTTACTTGTTGCGCTAGGAGTACCTACCAATCTTTGTTTTCATTTTAACACATAACATAATCATCGTCAGGCTTACTCTAGCCGAAGGTGTTGGCAGAGGTTTACAGAGTAGGTACATTCACTGTTTGCCGAAGACCTAATGTTAGACTTTATTTTATTTTGTGTACAGACGACAGCACGTCAAGCTACTGCAATCTGTCAGATTTCTTTATTGGAGTTTCAACTTTATCTCTTAAGTATTAAGGCTCAAGGTTGATTGGAAATATTTGACAGTTTCGGTAACTTGACCTGCTGTCGTCTGTACGATGCTGCGTAAAAGTAAAATTGATTTACTTGCATTGAAAATTGTATTGCTGTATTTATTTATCGGATTATTTGTGATGTGGTTTATTATTAGCGTAGGTATGTACCTATGTTATTGTGTGTCATAGTACTTAATGTAATATTAAAAGTTTGGCTATTAATTGTTTTTTTTTTTTTGTTAATCTTTTTTTCTTCCCTTATTGGTTTGTATTTCATTTAATCGGCTGATCACGTTGTTGAGTTTTACCTGAATGCGAATCTCCGACGTGCCTGACTGGTAGGAAAAACAAGACTGATTTTTAAGGACAAATAAGTGAGTAGGTACATATTTACGTGTCTTTATTGACGCGAACCAGTAGGTATAATGTATGCCGGTAGGTATTTAGCAGACGGCACGGCTAGTCGGCGCGTAGCGTCAGCTGTAGCGTAAGGTTAGGGTTGTCGACAAAATGTTTAATAAATATTTTTATTTATTTTGTAGGAAAAAAAAAATCTTAGTATTTCAAATTTATGACTAGGTCAAGTTGAAGTTTATAAGCTATACTTCAATATCTGAAAGTATTGTTTCACCTTTCTGAACCACGTTGTATAAACTGTCCCCTCTAACGTAAAACGTTTCTTAGCGAATCTTTAACCACACATTTTTGAGGTTCGCACGTTACTTAACTGTAATTATCGTTTATGAATAAACACAATAGTGTCTAAGGGGTTTATTCAGAAAGGATGATTAAAGTTAAGTGACGTGCAAACGTCAAAAATCACCAATCGCTAGCTCTCTTTTTTTTTATGAGGAACAGACTATCCTGTGGATACCTTAATTACCTACAATTAAAGCCTCCAGCCAGGAGACTAGTTCCCTAATCACTAGTTAACTTTAAGCAACCTTTATGAATAAAGGTGTGTATGTTTAACCGACTTCAAAAAGAAGGAGGTTCGCCATATCGTCTTTTTATTTATTTTATAAAGATCTTTTTATTCGACGCCCTACAGCTGCCTGACCTTACCTACCTATTGGCTAGTAATCGTACATAAATAGATGTGATTACAAGTGTGATTGATCCTAATTCTGTTCACGTAGATAATCGCGGTCGATACGTGACTCGCTGGGCTAAATAGTACCTACCGCACCGGCCATTCCTTGAGTTGACTGTGCTATTAGGTAAATTGAAACAACCCTGTACCTCTAGCTACGCCTTACGTAGTGCATATATATATCTAATATATGCATATCATCATCAGCCTCTACTCGTCCACTGCTGGACATAGGCCTCCTCCATGGCACGCCAACGAGCTCGATCCTGAGCAGTTCTCCGCCAGCCACTACCAGCCACCTTTTTTTGAGGATTAGCAAGCTGAAGTGGCAATGGACTGGTCACATATGCCCCAGGACCGACAACCGTTGGGGTAAACGAGTCCTCGAGTGGAGACCACGTCTCGGCAAACGTAGTGTAGGACGCCCTTGGTCGAGATGGAGCGACGACATCAAAAAGGTGTATGCATATGCGGGATTAAAATTCAGAAATAATAAGATTGTAGTGTGGATATAACAGTCATTATTATGGTCATGGAACGGAGAATTCTCTTCTTTTTACTCTCCACCTTATATTGACATCAAAACTCACAAGTTCAACGAAGGTATAGCGTTCAGTTATTTCGTAGGGTTTCGCGATTATCGCTCATATCCATATCCATTTACCCTAATAACAAACAGTTAACCTACATAAACAAACATTTCATTGCGAAACCAATTTGCACAAATGGTTTGTTCTCAAAGTAGTTCAGACGTTGTGTCAGAATCAGGATCCGACAACAAAGACACAAACGAACCAAACAATCTGCGAAGCACATAGAGGTTAGAGGTTACTCCTCCATGTATTATAAACTAATACATAATATGATGTATGAATTGTGTCACAAAACGAATATTGAAATCAATAGTTGTATTTTCTTGTGTTTATCACTATACATAGTATTGTATAAAGTTATGTGATTTTTTAAATGAATAGACAGCTGTGCTGCTGGGGAGTTTCATCCGCCACTACTTCCCAGCAAAAGCACTAGGAAGTTTCGATGTGTGGGCGTTTTGGGGGACCGTCTTATGTACCTAATATTGACGTTCAAAAAGTGCTGATTCTCAGCCTAATTTGAATAAATGACTTTTGATTTTGAATAACCATGAAAAAAAACTAACAACACATGAATTTGTTGCTCTGCGCGTCACGCATATTTAACAGAAATACAATGATTGATGTATAAATATTTCACACAGAGTTTTGATCAAAAGTTGTATGCCTTCGGATGTCGCCCATTACGCTGGTCTGCTGCGCTAGCGTGACTGACAATGAGTTAATCCTTCGAATATTAGGTGATGGTCAACCATCCTCATTTGCAATTTGGGTTATACTACACGTCATAAATATATTTGAATTAGCAGCAAGTTCGTTAGTAATAATCCCTAGTTAAATAACCGAGGTCAATTTAAATTCCAGTAATAAGTATTGTTGGTTAGCAAACATTGGCTGGTAATATAACTAGATACTTTGAATGTTTGTATCAATTAATAAAAAGTACTTAATACTTATTTACCTAGTTAATTATTCCTAAAAGAAAGCCCATCAACTCGGGTATCACCTTTAATTAAAGAATTAATATTTCCACTTTCTACTTTACGTAAAAAACACAATTTTTGTTCTACCAATTGTAGGTAGGTACATATGAAAATTTAAGATGGCGAAAAGTAATTGGATTTTAGAAGAATGTTCTGCACTGAAGAAAAAACAAATTTCAGAAGGTAGGCGTAGGTAATTTGCACAATACCAAAAAGATTTCATCAGTATTTGTAAAATTTATAAGCAATTTTACGCTCATTTGAAAGTTAAAAGATACAGTCAGGGTGTATACCTACCTATCTACCTACTTGCTACCCTAACATAAAATGAATTTTATGAATTTTGCTATCAAATTGGTTTTATTGATGAAAACCGTGATGGAATTCCTTTGGTGGCTATTTGCATTCTAATAACATTCTGAACTAAGTAATTGAACGATCATCGTTAACCTTCAGATATCTGGACGAATGTGAAATGTCGTTAAGTACCTACTACCTGGCCGTCAAGGGAATTTATAATGTTAAATTAAACATTGACAGCGACGATTATACACAAGTGTTCCTCAGCTATTGATACCTATTACGAGGGCACAGCCAACAACTAGGCAGACAAAATTACCTCGCCAACGAATAAATGTTTAGCAATAGCGTGAGGCCCTCTACATGTAAGTAATACGGTAACGTATTACTTGTGATTTACTGAGTGATTATTAGTTAAATGTTTCAGGACTGAAAAATACAAAAAGACATCATGCGTGCATGGCTCTTCTACTTAATCTGCATAACAGCTCTCAAAGTCAGCCGGACGCAGTTCAACAGCCGAAGATTCATGGACTACTGGACTGACTTATTTCGACCTCTACCTCGAAACCCAAGAGAAGGTTTTATACCTGACTATACACCAAAAGATCAGGAAGAATTTGATTTCATTGTCATTGGAGCTGGATCAGCGGGTTCCGTAATTGCTAACCGCTTAACTGAAGTTCCACAATGGAAAGTATTGCTCATAGAATCCGGAGGAAATGAAAACTTCTTTTCCGACATTCCCATATTCGCTGCATTTCTTTCCATGACACCTATGAACTGGGGTTACCATTCAATGCCAGAGCCGAGAGCATGCAGGGACTTAAGAGGGAAAGTGTGCTTTTTGCCCCGAGGCAGAGTGCTCGGCGGTAGTAGTGTGCTCAACTTTTTAATCTATCAACGAGGACACCCGGAAGATTACAACGACTGGGCTAGAATGGGTAATGAAGGCTGGAGCTACGACGAAATATTACCGTATTTCAAGAAATCTGAAAACATAGGTATCAAAGAGTTACGGAACTCGTCATATCACGGTGTTGGCGGATATTTGAATATTGAATATTCGCCGTACCCCTCACCCCTTGAGAAACTATTTAAACAGGCTGGTCAAGAACTCGGATATGAATGGAGAGACCCGAATGGAGAAAAAGTAGTCGGATTTTCTAAACCACAGGCAACCATGAGACAAGGAAGGAGATGTAGTTCCTCGAAAGCCTTTTTGGAACCAATACGATTTAGGCCAAATTTGAAAGTCACGAAATTCTCTACTGTTTCAAAAATTTTAATAGACCCGCACACGAATACCGCCACCGGCGTAGAATTTAAAAAGTGGAATATAAGGTAATACCTACTTGGCAAAACTTTTAATACTAAAATTCTCTTATATTTCTTGATAAGACTTGTAGACTAAAGTATGTACACATATCTACATCGCTATATTATTCTACTCACCAAATCAATTTTACAGTATGCAAGTGCGCGCTCGTCGTGAAGTTATCTCGTCTGCAGGCGCTATAGGCTCCGCTCAACTGTTGATGGTGTCAGGAGTAGGGCCAAACGAGCATCTATCCGAGCTTGGGATCCCTACGATCGCTGACCTCCCAGTTGGATACAATCTACAAGACCACGTTACATTTTCTGGCAACGCGTTCATTGTTAATCACACCGGAATGACCATGAATGACGTAAGTGAACATAAAATTACATTCGAAACATAAAATAGAAAAGAACAAAAGCCGATGAGTGCGAACCAGTCCCCTTTCCAAAAGTATTCTTGTACTTGACCTACGAAGTACACTCAACTAGCCGCATTCGAATGTGCACAGTATAATTTAGTAGATTTACATGAGGAAAACCGTTACTTTTCCTCCATTAATGAGTAAAAATAAATACTTATATAGGTACTGTGCAGACTGACCTATTTGGTGCTTACATGCAACCTCAGAGACAGTTAAAAGTTATTGGCATGAAATAAGAGACAAACGTTATTATAGTTTTTATGACTAGTTAACAAGCAATTATAATATAAGTAGTTAGAAAAAATCAGGCGTCAGTTCACGCTCTTTATAGGTTTTCTTTGTATCAGACTGACTACAAAAATGAAGATTTAAAATACGTATTATATTTTATATAATTCATTTTATTAGGTATAGGTACGAGATAAAGCGTATTTTGATATAATTCCTCCTGGTATTGTGAAACTCTTTAAGAACTTCAGAGTATGTATCAAGATAATCGTAACATGTGCTAAGTTTTATTAATTTTGTAATTTACTTCCGTCTGAAGGAGTAGGTCGTCTCTTTAAATTCTTATTTAACTTTCAAATACATATGACTCTCGAGGTATCTTACCAGCAAAAGTTTAGTCTCAATATACATATAATTATGAGACATTTTGTATTCAAGAGTCTATTTCAAATTTATATAATCTCTTTCAATATTACATGCGTGTGTTTTAAGATAATGAAATTTATATTAATAAAGTCTGTTACATACAAAAACAAACAAATACACACCTATATTGTGAAAAAGTGCACGTCAGCACTATGCTAATATTAATTGGATCATGTTTTCACACTAAAATTAAAAACCTTTCTATGCTATAAAGTTAAAATTGCAAGATCAGTGCTCAAGAGCATAAATGAATTCATTCGGTAAACTCGGAGCCACACCGATATGTATGACAATACATCATCATCATCATCATCAACCTTTTTATCGTCCCACTGCTGGGCACAGGTCTCCTCTCATACAGAGAAGGACTGAGCGTAATCATCAATAATTGAATTAATAATGACAATACATACCTAGTAGCTACAAATTTTCAAGGTATGGGCCGTAAGATTTTTGCCGCTCTAACGCTTCTACAATTGGGTTCTATCCTAAAAAATAATTTAATGTCCATCAGATAGATTTCTAAAAAATATTGAACACATATTTTTTATTTTTTCTTTCTTCATTCTGTAAAAGATCGCTCTTAGCGATAAGACCGTCCAATGTGTCACCCTTTGTAAAATCTTTATATTTATGTTTTGTAATCTATATGGTGTACATAATAAAGAGTGTTCTATTCTATTCTATTGATTTTAAATATCGCAAGACGTAATTAGTAATTAGCCCCCACTCCATAGCTTTAATACGCTATAGGTATCTCAGTAGTTTTTGGTAATTTCGACAAAATAAAAAATAGGGGTCTAAAAATTTTTTATTTATATCTATAAGACGGACTAATTATTTTTTTGATTTTCATGCGTTGTCTTTCATCCCTATTGTCATGTCCTAAACTATTTTTACAAAAAAAAATACTGCAAACTTCTATCTGTAAAACATCAGAAAATAAAACCATCATACAAAAATCTTTTTGATTTGTATGAGGCGCGGAGTAAAAAAACGGTCCCCAAATTTGTCGCCACAAAAATCTGTCGCGCTAGGCTCAAGCCTGTTCAGCCTGCTGGTAAATCCCGCACTGCAATGGCTACCCACCATCGCAAGCTACGCAGCGTGTTTATGGCGAGCAATTTGACAGCGTCTTTTTTAACTTTATTTTACTATCCATAGTCGTGGCCATCTTCGCAAGTATATTCAAATATTATATTTGCGTTTCAAATTAACGTCATTTCAAGTTTAAAAAAGTGTCAATTTTATTTTAATGGCATTTAAGTTGATTTCAGCATGACTGCAAGTTACGCTAAAATCGCTTATTGAGTTTTAAAAATGTTTGTTGTCGTTAACTGAACTTTTCTTGTACTAATACTAAAGTTATTTTTCCATGAACTCATTTTTCAACACAACGCTACGATAGATAGGTATAACACCAACTGTTTGACCCAATTACCTATCTACTACCAGTTTTGGCATAGTTATGGTAGAAAACCTATCTATCTCGGTTTAGACGTCCGAATAATACATTTCATGCTTTCTGCATGATTATTATGAGACTGGCAGGTTTATGAAAGTTAATGATTATACTGGCTAGTATCTGTAACGATCTGTTTTAATGAAAAATAATTTAGTATGTTCGGTCATAGTCATCATTGGACTGTGCTTTCAGCTAGTGGTTTATTTAAATACATAGATATCTTATGGATCCCCACTATTCCCTTGATTCCATAAAATATAGAAACTTCAAAAACCAAAACATCTTTACACGGATCAAAATGCATTTTTAAAACATTTCGGTGGATTTCGCCACATAGGAGCGCCTAAAAAATTTAAATTTGATTTTTAAAATAGTAATACGCTGCTGACCTGAAAATTAACAAATACTTATATGCGCTGCTGATCTAAAACTAAAAATAATATGTTAATGGGCTCAATTGGTATAATCCTATCAATATTTTGGCGACAGAATTTCTTAAGTGGAGACTCTAGTGCCAAGGAATTTGGAAAATAGATATTTGAAGAAACTATTGCCGTCGCGCTGCTTCCAACCTCTTCCGGTACGGTGCGAAAAGGACAATTGCAGCTCAGGCTGATTTTACCTACAAAAACGCTGACCAAAAGACGTTTCGTATTTCGCTGTTTTCTTTTTCAAAACACGACAGATCTGAATTATTTTTGTATAATAATTTAGAGGAAAAGTGTATCTATGCTTCTATTATTTTCTTTTTTTTTTTGTCAGTAACTTATCATATTTTGTCTAATAGTCGTCTGAAGAACGCGGTAAAAATGGGTTATTTTTCGCGATTTTCAAGTATCATATTTCTTTTATTAAATAAGTTTCGGAAAAAATCAAATTACAGGATCACGTCTAATCACGGTGTAAAATTGTAGAAAAAAAATAATTGCTCTAAAAGCATTATCCACGAAGAAAACAGCGGAATGCGTTTGTAAAGCGAAAACACCACTAGAGTTCCCTCTTAATAGGTACTTACCGGCCTACTTACTAAGTCAAACTATCTAAATAAAACTATGTGTTCTTGATACATGTGCTATTGTGGTAAATGAAGAAATTGACACTCGTTGAGCAGTAAATTACTTGTACGTGCTAACCATAACAGAACAAAAGGAAGTTAACCGCTGACCTGATTACTGCGCTTGACCATTGTTTCCCAACTTTCGCACCAGTTTTTCTACATAATACGTAAACAGCCTGTGTATCCAACAGGCCTGGTTACTTATCTTTTTTTTTTTTGGTAACTGTACCTTCAGGGTACTACATAATTTTATTAAAATCTCAGTACCAAAAAATAAGTCAATAAACTTTTTAAAAAAACTCTTTCCTCTGTACAGCTATCTGCTGCATCTCCGATTGTGGCAGCAGCATACATGTCCGGTCAGGGTCCGCTGACCATGCCTGGTGGAGCTACTGGACTTGCCTTCGTACGCACTAAGTTTTCTCAGGATCTCGACGAGAGCAGACCAGACATCGAGCTCGTCATGGGAGCCGGCTCCTTGGCCGGTGATGCTATTGGAATATTAAGATCTTTACTTGGTAAGATTATCATATACAACCAGCTAACGAGCGCACTCGCAACTGCAACATATTTTCTAAAGTGTAAAGCTTTATTCTAAGCAGCTTTGTTTATTCCATTAAAACTTTAATGAAAAGAGATTATCAAAGTTGACGAGTATCAGTGAACTGGAAAATAACCTTTTCTGAGAACAAGGACAACCACTTCAACTTTTGATGAATAACTTGAGTATTTTGTTATTGCAGGAGTAACAGATGAGTGGTATTGGAAGGTATACAGGTCTCTCCCATATATGGTGAGGCAGCGTACTTTTTCTTTAAACCCAGTTTTAATTCGACCGCAAAGCGTTGGCCGACTGATGCTCCGAAGTCCAAACTTTATGGACCACCCGAAAATCCATTTAAACTATTTCGCTGATCTTAACGATTTGCGAACTATGGTCGAAGGGGTTCGTATGGTAAGTAGAGATAATACCTACGTAATTAATAATTTCCTCTACAGTCTGAACCAGATAAAAACATTGCCGTTTTTAATTTTCAGGTAGAGAAAGTAATTGGTACCAAAGCGTTCCGGCGTTATGATACTAAATTACACACAACGCCGTTCCCCGGCTGCGAGTCTTTTTTGTTCGACTCAGATGAATACTGGGAGTGCGCTATTATGCAGACTTCCATCACATTAGACCATCAAGTAAGTGAAATACTACTGTGTAAAAAATTATAAGTATTGAATTTAGTTTTTCTCAGATTTCAGGTTTTCTCATCCCCAAAAAAAGGGTCCAGGAGTTTTGAAATTGTGGTGGACTATACCTAGCTACATCTTGATGCTGCAATGGAGACAATAATTTTACACACTATTATGGCTACTGACCCATTATCATAAAATATATAACATAAATTAATTCATAATGTGAAATGATACCTGTGCCTAATGCCGATATATGGCTCTCTCCTTTTATACGCCTACTCTTTGCAACGCTTTGCTTTTTCCATTTAGCCACATCGATGCGATATTATGAACTGACGTGTTTTGACCCCGGAAAATAACCTCTGAGCTACAATTTCGTAAGTCAGGTTGCTCTAAAATGCTGTCTTAGAAAATTATAAATAAATAAATTAATAACAGCGTTTAATTAAATTGGAATGCCAAAATAATAAAACGTTAATTCAAAACTATAATGTGTGTTCCGTGCCGTATCTCGTGGCAAGTCGTGGTGGCCTAGTGGTTAAAACACCAGCCTCTCAAGCATGCGAGTGCGAATTCGATTCCAGGTCAGGCCAATGGCCAATGGAACTTTTCCAAGTTATATGTACTTTCTAAGTATATCTTGGAAACCAATAACTGATTATAATGTGAAGGAAAACATCTTGAGGAAACCCGGAATTTAAGTCTGAAATCGCCAACCCGCATTGAGCAGACGTGGTGATTACGCTCAATCATTCAAACAGTCATTTTATGATAGGAGACCTGTGCCCAGCAGTGTGACGATAAAAAGGTTGATGAAGATACGTGTGTTAATGTCGCCAATAGGCGATTAACACACTGCTGTATTGATATACAAGAAATCGGTTGGCAACGAAGATACAGTCGATAGTAGACAATGACAAGTGGAATGTAGCTGATGTCGCACCGAAGTCTTCCTTCTGTCCACGAAATCCGTGTCGTACACACACACAACAACACTCCAGAAGTCACCCGATGTAGTCTTCGAAGTTCTCGTTGCAGTTGTCGCTGTATAAGTTCTCAAAGATCGCTTCTTCCTTATCGCGTGTTTCACTTCGATAGTCAATTGCAGACTGAATGCGCGCTGGCGTCGTAGTCGTCATCGGTAGGTCGGCTGATTGAACATTCCAGAACTGTCTAGAATTAATAATAATAGCGCGAGTACGTTCAGCAGGCATCTACAGGTAGTTCACAGGAGACAAGTTTCTAGTAATTTCGATATCGACACTTCGTTGACAATATTGATAAAACCTATAGCATTCGATAGGCCATCCTAGATCTATCAATACGTTTTTATATGGTATCTGTACAATCTAGGTCTCAAGATATAGGGCTTAAAAGTTACGTATGGCATGTCACGCAATATTGAACCTTATGCCATTGACATATCAATGTTTGTATCTTCGTTTCTATAGAAAAAACACACATTTCAACACAGAAAATTCATCCACGTGCGTTGATTCAGAATTTCAGATAATTCGCCTAGAAGCGGAAGAACATACGCACGCGCGCGTGTTACGGAGCAACACATAGCGCGTGTTTTTGAAAATGCTTGACGTGTGACTTGCTTTGCTTGACTTTTGTTGATGATCATACATACTATGCATGGACTCTGAAAAGATAACTCTCTGATAATAATTGATCAGTTGCCCATCTCAAAAGATACTTCCCATATTCCATTCTATGCATCCAGATCAATAAAACTCTTTCGTGGTTACAGGTGGGAACGTGCAAAATGGCTCCAGCGGGAGACCCTACAGGCGTAGTATCTCCGAGGCTGCAGGTGCACGGAATCCGAGGACTGCGCATCGCTGACGCCTCCATCATGCCTCGGATCCCCGCTGCGCATACGCATGCTGCTGTCGTCATGATCGCAGAAAAGGCCGCAGATCTTATCAAAGAAGATTGGGGAATATCCATTTAATGAAAAAGACCCCAAACTTTTTATACAAAAAGTGAAAAAGTGGCCTATCTAGTAATGCGTAGATACCTCCTGGTGGGTACAGACGCCAATACATCAAACGATCCATCATAATTTGTCAAATTTCTTTAATAAAATGTTAACTATATCGCTAAAGCTAGGTAGGGACGAAGTTGATTAAGAAAATTTGACAGTTATTGGTAACTTGATTTGCTAGCGTCTCTAAGAACTCTGCACGACTCTCTGTTCGACTGCACGGTTAGCGCACTGGTCAAGCTATTGACTGCCGGGCTGCGTGCCGCGGGTTCGATTCCCGCAAGGAACAAATATTTGCACGACCTACAAGTAGTTGTTCCAGGTCTGGATGTTTGTGTATGTGAGTTTATACATATGTTTGTAAACGCACCCACGATATGGAGAAGTGCCTAGTATGGAGCAATGTTTTTTTTTTACTTGTACCAAATTAATGTTTGTGAATATGGTCAGTCTAGTCAAATCAATGTACATACCAAATAAAACACACTTCTAGTTATTAATTAAGAATGGAGAAGGTTTGTATATTAATGAAATTAACGTAACCTAAGGATTTTTTTAGGGTTTAGCAATAAGTTGCAACTTGTTAGAACGTGCTCCGATGAACTCCGCTAAAGTACAGGCCACACTGGTAACAAAACAACAAATAACATATTTGTGTCTAAATAAATAAATAACATTCCATTGTGTACTGTAACTGATCCGAATCCATGAAATGACGGTAGGTAGGTACGTACCTATGTGTCATAAAATATTGCAAATTCAGTGGAGTTAAACTCTTTTTTTTTTAATAATTATAAACTAGCGCTTGACCGCAATCCCGCCTGATGGTAAGCAGTGATGCGATCGTTGATGGTAAAGCGCGCTAGTTTATTAAGAGCCTATTCACTCAGAAAAACTTAGCAAATAGGAAGGAAAACGGCAGTTGAGCGAGGTGATGCAATGTTAAACCCAACAACACGACCAACGATGCTGCGCCAAAGGGAGATTGATCTGAAGACCCACGACCAAACTCCCAACACAACAACATTTGGCGCAGCGTACCCGGCACACATCGCAACACAACTGCTCAGACCCGTCCTCCGTACGGCTTCACCAGACATCATGCCGGAACACGAAAAATCACTGGCGGCAAGACTTTGTCTGGTGCGTGGTAACTTCTGCCAGCGGCCGATGTTATGGCCTACCACCGAGAAAAATCGAATCACCGAAAAAACTCTATGAAGTTCTTTCATTTATTTTGCATAACTTTAAAACATTAGAAAATTGTATTTCGCGGGCTAACTACCTTCACGGCGCCATCTCTACGTGCGAAAGAATTGTGTTAATAGTCTCACCTTGCCATCAAATTCTCACCGTATGGAGACTAGGTACTTCAGTCTCAATGCAAGGACGCCGTGACAATCGTCGCGATACTCCCGAATAGATGGCGCTTAAGCACATTCTCTTATAGCAAAGTATGTATCATATCTGACAATAGGGATGTATCCAAGGTATGAAAATCAAAAAAATAATTAGTCCGTCTCATAGATAATAATAAAAATTAAGACAATTAGGAAGAATTAAGTTTTTTATTGAAATTATCAAAAGCTACTGAGAGGCGAATTACGTCACGCTGCGGTATATTTTGTACCACGGCGTGACGTCATGCGACATTTCAAATCAATATATCTTCCTAAATATTTGAAAGAAAGAAAAAATAAAAATACGTGTTCAATATTTTTTATAAATCTATCTGAGGGACATTAAATTATTTTTTAGGATACAACTGTTGACTGCAATTACTCTAATCATAATATTTTCTTGTGCAATAATAGTTTAATGTATAGTACCTACTTAAATATTATGTATGATACAGATAATAAGTAAAATTCACAAACCAACAATATGTATCCTTAAGTTAGATGATTGAAATATGAGTGAACGAATTTACACATTTATATTCTGGTTGAATTTATTATACCTACCTACTACTTCAAGGCCAAATCCAAAAATTTCAGATGTTGGATTTCATTTTCTGGCAAATGTGGCACTCTGATATACGCTCACGGCTCATGTGTAAGAAACCAATTCCTACAAGGGAATATTTCTATTACTCAAATCCTTACTAATATTATAAATCGGAAAGTGAGTTTGTATGTTCTTCACGCCATAACTACTGAACCGATTGCTTTGAGATTTTGCAGATGTGAAGTTAGAAGTTCGGATTAAATAATAGGGTACTTTTTATCCCGGAAAAAAGCAATATTCCCGAGCGAAATCTAAAAAGCCCGATATTCACGCGGACGAAACCGCGGGCGGAAAGCTAGTTAAAATATAATTGGTGCAATATTTTTGGAAACTAACACTTTTATCTAACTTTAACTTTACTCAAGGTTATAACCAAAGACAAAATATTTACTTATCTTAAATCTCCTTGGCACTAGCATATTTAAGAAAGATAATTAAAAATACATACAGGTTTAAAACACTTTATTCCTAAAAACATTACAACACTACAATAATATACCTATTAAAAACAAACAATTTAATCAGGGGATGGCCCTGTCTTTGTTTTCCTGTTAAGCTTTCTGTACAAGAAGGATATTCTCTTCTCCATTTCCTTCCATTTAGTTGGCCTAGTTTGGCGAGAACCTGTGTGAGCCCACATTTTTCTTTTTCTCAGCAACATCTGGAACATTAATAAGAATAAATGTATTATGTAGATTATATTTTAGTGATAGGTATTTACATAAATAATGTGAGTGCAATAAACATACATTGTATTATATATAAACATGTAGGAACTGGAAAGTTATTACTGGTTTCTCTGACAAATTTCTAATGTCATTAACCTTCTATCACAAGAAACTATTAGCAACCACTTGCAAGCAATGGGAAAAATTTTAAGACTAGGAAGATGGGTGCCGCAGAAACTAGCACTTTGGAAGTTTCAAAGAAGTTGAAAAATGGGTTTAAAGAACTGCTTGTCCTTTGAGCAGAAGCGAATGCTTCTGCTCAAAGGACAAGCAGTTCTTTAAAGATGACATTCATCATTTGCCAGAAAGATGGACAAAGTGTATAGAATCGAATGGTCAATACTTCTAATAAATACCATTTTAAATTTATTTTTTAATTATGTCTTTTTATTAAAAAATCCAGTAAAATTTTTCCAGTACACCTTGTATATACAGTCTGTGTATGGATTTTTATGTAACACTTAACATATTTTTTTATTCATGTATCAAATGACTCTAAAGCTGGGGGTGGAGTATAAGTATGAAGGAATTTTAAGTATTCCCTAAAGTTCATTTAGACAAGTAAATAAGTAGCAGTATTTGTTTGTAATATCAAAATAACAGTTTTTACAAAATGTATAATATGTATATAGGGTACTTAAGACAATAAAACAAATTTAAAAATTTCTGCCTATTTGTTCCCTCTAATATCAGAAACAGTTGATACAATTTTCATAATTTCAATGTCAGGTAGTTGATTTCTAAGGTTTATAAGGTGTAACTTAGTGTTCTTCAAATTTTAGACAAAACAAATTAAGAGATCTGCATTGAATAATGCAAATCAATATAGGCATCGCTAATTTTCCAATGTCTCCAAGTCTTATACTTAAGTATGTACTTACTTGATATTCATTGCCGTTTACTCCTCTTATCCATGAGGGCACATTGTACAGAGTCTTTACTGGGTGCAATTCTCCAGATCCCAGTATATCAATATAATCATTTTGACCAAATAGAGCTTTACGCTCAGTCCAAGCATTTGCTGGTCTGAAACAATTTTTTTAAATTATAGTGTTAGGAAATAGGATTTTTTCTATAGATCTATTAACAGTAAATAATAGAACGAGGTTCTATTAAGTAAGAAAGAATGCTCATTAGAGGGTGAAGACAGGCTGTGGATAAAGATGATCATATTAAATATTTAAAATGAATAGGTTACCTGTACTCGGGCATGGGTAAAGGTTTTCCTAGCGTCCGAGGTAGTAGACCTCCACACCATATCTTTTCTTTATATCCGTATCTTCTAATCAGGCGAGTTTTATCAGCATGATAACGTGTTCTACAATAAATAAAATATGAGACTACATGAACATAGAAATGGTTAAGGTACTGGCAACAAACTTTTCAGTAGCTCCTAACCTCACGATGTTTACAGTGGGTTTCCAAAAAACATTCAATACAGCTGATCCCAACCACGCCATTTTATTAAAATTGTATCATCGATTGTTTTTATAATTAATCAAAATTATTAGATAAGTGTACAAAACCAATTTAAATTTAATAATATGCTAATGCCTTCAATTTCATGCAGAATGCAGACTTGAATGACAGTGACAGGTGACAGATACTATAGAGTTTTTTTCCATATGTTTCTGGCTCGGTTACTAGACCTTTAAGCCAAAAGTATAGATTATACACTTTATAACATAGACATTACTAAAGGACATGCCGTACGCGTATAATCTGTAGTAATTTTTGGGTTTGAAAAGAGTGAGAGAGACGGCCTATACTTTCAGTCTAGCACTATCTTTTTCCTCATAGATGATTGATGATTTTGAAAGGGATAAAGATAGATGAAACTTCGTTTTCTCTCTATCTTTCGGAGTGCCACAATTCTCATCTCTAAGGCATGACCATTGGTATTCCCAGGTTCCCAATTAGGTTTTTATACATGCCACTTCAAAAAATACCTCAAACTTGTATACCCCTTTCCTCATTGCAGGAATGTTACATAAAAAGAATCAGGTGTATTTTATATACGATATCAACAAATGAAACATGTGTTCTCTGCCATTAGATTCTCACATGCTTTATTAATGTAACAAATTTGCACGTTTGTAGATAAAAAATGTGTGTAGTACTAAAAATCTGGCTCTATTTAAGTTCTAATCTTCAAATTAGTGGTACGTGTACCCCCAGGGGTTCGCGCTCCATTTATTGGGAAACACTGGCCTAGGCCATTAAAACCTCTTACTTAAAAGCCTACGTTTCCAAACATTCAAGGAATTGTATTTAAAAAAACCAAAGAAACTAATCAAACAAAATGGCCGATGTTCTATAAAATAGTTTTATGAGAATCTTGAGAAATTTATGGAAAAGCTTATCATAGTACGTATTGCATTTATCAAGTTATTACTTGTTAATTTAGTTTAATACAACTGTGTAAAATTTGTCCCTGTTCTGTTTGGAAAAACCGTTCACAGTAATCATTTACACAAATAACAAGGGAAGCAGTGTTCCTTGTTTATTTATTTATTCTTTGAGAAATACTAATTTATATAGTCTTAAATTCTTTTGGATTAAAAGAATTTGAATCTTACTTTGTTTTCTTAATAAACTTTCTCTGCAACAACCCAGTGTTTATAATATTATAGTTTGTGCTTGTGTTTACTTGGGCGCGTAATTGCGTTGTTTGTTTACGTTTCATGATATTGCAGTTTAAATAATAAACCCCCCAAAATTAAATTGTAATGTAACTACAAATTTCATTTACAGATATTATTCTAAAATAATGTCTAAAAGAGATCAAGGCGACCGAAATGAAAGAAAGCTGGATTCAAGTGACTACGAAAATTTAATATCTCAACACAACTTATTTGATTCATCTCGAGCAAAACATCAAGAATTGCCTAGTTTTCCCGGATTTTCGAATGCTGAAACGCAAACAAAAACAAGCGACATAAAAGAACAGCCTGTACACTCTGGTCTAGGGGCTTGGCATTACAATCCCTGGTGGATGCTAGCCAGTACATCACGGAATTTGCCGTCTCAGGATGATTATTCAGAAAACAGTGATCAAACTAAAGTCAAACAGGAACCCCCTGGAGCTGGCACTCCAGACAGAGACCCATTACATACTGACTTGGAGCAGTTTCAAGCAGAAACAGTAACACCACCAGTTGGATTAGATTCATTTTGTGATGACTGCTCTGACCCTTTTTGTGACTCGAGTGGAGCAATATGTCGCAAACTATTTCACTGCCCTCATTGCAGAAAGAGCTATCCCACAATTTTAGAGTTTAACACACACTTGACTGGAGTACATCCAGCACAAAAGCCCTTCAGATGTCAAATATGTTTGGAACCATTTCACAAGAAATCACATTTACGAAGACATTTAGATGCCAATCATACACGAAAAGATGTCAACAAGTGTTCTGTGTGCTCCAAATATATAAAAGATAAGAGCAACTTACGCAAACACATGCAAGTGCACACTGGTCGTGTACCTCAGAAGCAATTCAAATGTGATTTGTGCAATAACAAACGCTACATGTCATTAGACAGACTTAACAATCATAAGGTGGTGTGCACAGGTGAAAAAGTATTGAAATACTGTGACATGTGTACTAAAGTTTTTGATAATTCAAGATCACTCAACAGTCACAAAAAAGTGCATGCAAGGGAATTGAAGTGTGAGAATTGCGGGGAACAGTTACGTTCATTAGAGCAGTTTACAAATCATAGAATGATTTGTCAAGGGACAACATCGGAAGCAAGTGGCAGTCATGGCCACACCGGTCAAGTGCATTCTGGTGGTCCGTCCATGGGACGCTGCTGCACTCAGCCAGGGATATGTGAACATGACAAACCGGCCTATCTGAACATACCTGGATATGCAGCTGGAAGAGTGCTAGATGCTACTCTTTCCACTTTAAAATCAGAGCTGAACTGATGACACATGCCGCAATGGCTTACAAAGTAACTAAATAATACATATAAATTAGACAGTTTCTTTTTTTACAATATTACCAAATAGATAAATAAATGACAGTAATAATTTTCACAATTGAGAATTTCACAAGACTGATGCAAATATCCCGCCTCACGACTTGCTTTATTATTACCATTTAAATTTAGACTTTAGTTAGTAGGTTAATATCGTTAGACTAAGTAAAATAGCCATTTGAACATATTCTTATATATTTACAGAGATGAGGTTAAATATATTTGAATATGCTGAAATTGTTAGAACCACCTTTAAGTTTTAATTAAAAATAATTCACAGCTGTTCAGTGAACAGTAATACCAGATCATACATCCAACAATTATTGTACATTCATCAACAGATTTTTTTTTTTTATTATTTGATATATTTTCTCTAACAATGCTTTTGACTGATTTAGAGTAAATGTGAATATGCAGTATTACAAACATTGAAACAATTTTTATTTTTCTATTTTGGAGAAGTTATAAGAGTATGTTATTTTTATAATTTTTAGAACATAATATATTAGGTTTATGTTACATACCTAAGTTTTAAACAGTCAGTGGAGATGTATGGGGAGCATGATATATTTTCCAGTGCTCTGATGTACTTTTTTCTCCAAAGACAATTATTATGTAGATGTGTGTAGTTTCGTATACATAATATAAACGTGTATTTCGAATATTTTCTAAAGACAACTTTTATACACATAGCTATGGGACATTAAATTGTTTCATAATGTTACACCTGTAGGGTAAGTTAAACTTTGTGAAGTGCAATGTAATGTTGGCGAAGCCTTGTGCATGTTATGGTTATTGGAAGTATTTGTTGTGTTCTCCCTACCCATAATATTTATTCTTGAAGTGTTATACACTGAAAAAATTATTGCTGCAATTTATAAAATTATATAAGTGTAATGTTTTATTAAATATTTAAACACATTATGTGTATACACACCCTAATTTTAAGATTCGAGGCTATAATATCTAAAGCTAATAAGCCTTAATTATGCTAATATGTCATAGGTCTATTACTATACTCTCAAATTTTATCTTGTATACTTATATTTTTTTTTAAATCTTATTATTTCTAATTTTATTTATTTTGTTCATGTTATGTGGAAGGAAAAGTACTTCTATTTGGAGGCTTTTTTTTCATAATCAGTTGTTGCTATTTACAATTGTTTTTAATACTAATAGCTTAGTTTATTTTTAATATCTTTATCACTTAGTTACGTAGTTTATATTTTGAAGAATTTTAATATGTAAGTTCCATACTGGAATCTTGCTCTTACAAGCCACCGAAAAAAATATATTGGGTTTATTATACCAAATTCTTTTTTTAAAGATAAATACATCATATTATATTGTAGTTACTTAACTGGTGACTTTATAATAGCGTCTGGTTGATTATGATTTAGTTTTAACATTCGTATTTAATTTTTTCATTTATGTCTATATCACACTCCGAGGAGCAAGGCAACACTTATTTTAAAAGAGAAAGTCTTACTACGCGACGGATATCTATAATTCTGGCTAAGAAAAGGACATACATATTACCGCAACCGGTATCAAGTCCGTCTCACTAAGACTACTAATTACTACAATTAATTCTTTAAAGATCTACTAGACAAACTTCGACCGAATAATAAATAGGCGTCTTTTTAAAGACACGACTTGATATCACATGGTTAATTATGGTTATGAAATGTTATATCATCCGCCATCACGTGAAAAAACCAAATAATTTTTCCGTCAAAAGAACACAATATTTTTAATGAAAAATGCTTGAGCTTTTTTTTTTGTAAAAAAAATATTATGTTCTTTTTTGTACAGTCAGTTGCCCTGCTTGTCGAAATGCGCCACTAATACCCATTTTAAACATATAAGATGGTCATTATGAGAGTTGGAAGTCGGTAAATACCGAAAATGTGTTCTTTAGTTCAAGTAAAATTAAAGAATCTGTTTCAAGGTACCCTCTATTTAAATAAAAAAAAAGTCCTAAATTCTAATCGAGCCTAGGGTTCCGTATTCACCTTATTATGAACATGAGCTCGACGAAAATTTGTGGTACGCACGATAACATATCAAGCTTTACATTTTCACAGTAAGCTGAACCGATGTACCGTGTGCACTGAACATGAATCATTAATTATTCTTAATATTTACAGTTTCGTTCAGAAATATTAACAGCACAGCTCTAAAATAACTATTGAAACACCACAAAGTTGTCAGTCGTCTTGTTATTGGCACTAACCTGTAAGAAAATGTAATGTAAAGAATATATTTTATTACGAAATATTCATAAGTTTAGTGTAGAGACCACTTAACATCGGGTACTGAAAAAAATCTGAGGGCGGCGGAAAATGACAATAAATATTGTGTAAACTATTACAGAAACGGTCATATGCTCTTTTGTATCGTCGCCCTCGTGCGTTTGAAAATATACACCTGTAAAATTATGTACTTACGATTCGTGATGATCAGGATTATAAATTACTTTTGCGTAACCCTTTCTACTTCTGTAACAAAAAAATTAATGCTAGGGTTTTATAATGAATTTACATAATACACTTTAAAATCAGTGACATAAAGCGCATTATAGGGTAGTTGACTAAAAAAAATAATTAGTCCGGCAGTCAGATTTCCAAAAAATACTAGACACGTATTTTTTCTTTTTTTCATATAAACAAAAAATGAAGACTACACTGCGTTGAAAACTCGTGTGACGTCACTGCACGCTACACTTTTAGCGAGCAGTGACGTCACCAGCCACCACTCCTGATCTTTGATGCCTTTTATATTTGTTAATTTTTATTGATTTGATAAGACAAAATATACGTATCCAATATTTTACTATAATCTGAATGAGGGACTAAATAGAATCTTTTTTTTTACCCTTTGTACGACCGTCAAAGGAATCTTAAAAGATTCCTCGGGCGTTTAAAAGCGCACATGCGCTTGTTCACACCTTATGTCACTAAGGATAAGGTCTATTAAGTCATTAAAAATCGGCTAAGTCTGGTCTGCGCCATAGAAGGTTCAAGTTGAAAATGTTGAGATCAAGCTGATATTCAGAAATTGTACAGACGGCAGCAGGTCAAGCTACCCGAAACTTTCAAATATTCCCAATCCACCTTGAGAATTAATGCTTTAGAGATAAAGTTGAAAATCTGACAGATTGGGAGTAGCTTGATGTGCTGTCGTCTGTACTACCTGGTTTTGATTGTATTTAACTGCGGAAAGAACATTATGTTACTAAGCCGAGCTTGAGCTAAACAACATTATTGAAAATATACATATAATATAGCAGTAATGTACTTTCGGCTTAATGTACTCAATGTTAAACTTCATTTTTTTGTGTATTGGTAACAGTTCGGTGTTCATAAATGAAAGTTTTAGAATCATGTCGTCAAGTACGACAGAGCCGCTAAATTTGCCATACTTCTGCCGCCGGCTTTCAAAGTATTACCTATTAATAATATAAAGCTAATCACTGAAAAAGATCAAAACCAATTCTCTGATTTCATGAATTTGAATCTGCAGACTCAAAGCAATAATTAACATTTTATTCGTCAATCTTGCACCGCTGTTTCAACTAAAATTATCATTTATACCGCCGACTTTGTGACTGATTCTGCCATTTGTTTGGAATGATATTATACACAAAATATATACCACTAGGTACCTAAATATTTTGTCGTAGTTTTTTAGCATGGTGTGTAAATTTTAATGCACCTAGGTTTAAGAAAAAATGTGTTCATATGAATTTAGTTAGGTACATAGAGTATAGTTCTTCTATTTGATTAGTGTCGTAGACTGTAAAACAGTGTTATGTGAATTACTGTTCGAACGCATTATTTTCTGACTAAGCCTTCCATTGCGTATTGCCTACAGTAAGCCAAATTCGATTTTTTACAGTTGATCATGTTATCATATGGCTGTTGTGAAAACAATGCTGCCTTCGCTAACATTGTCCCCTTTATTTATTCTGTACCTACCCTACCCCAATGTAGAAATTAGTTATTCAAAGCAAGTTAAAAATAGCGTACCTACCGTTACTAAATATCACGAATAAATGACATTTCCTTTCTGTTAAAATGTTTTAATTATTTTCTCCGGCAGCAGTCGCGTATAATAATAATAGTTGTCCCGACATGCGCAGTAACAAAATAGTACCTATTAAAACTATGGATCAAGAATCATTCCGCATGCTCGGTGCGCCGCTTTGTGGTAATTCACTATTAGAGAGCACGATGCGTTAGGAAGGGTTTTACTTCTTCGTCGTGGCATCGATTACCTTAGAACTTCGAGGAGCCCTTCGACGTTTAGCTCCCAGACTGGAACGGGTTGGGGCTGCCCTAAGGCAGTTCCGGTACAGTAAGGAAGTGACCAGCCCGACACCTGACAGCGTCCCAGAGGGTCATAGTGGTCCGTTGGTCCGCAGATACCGCACGGTCTCCACCGAAGCGACGAGCCTCCTTGCCGGATTGTCGCTATAAGATCTGGAGGCCAAAGCCCTCACCCACATGTGGGAGTGGCGAGAGGAGGCATAACGCCGGGACATAACTACGTTGCCTCAAGAAATCGCGGTACGGCGGACAGACCTCCGACGGGCTGTCATGGCGACATGGAGGGCGCGGCGGTAGCTCTTTGAGGAGGGGCTAGAGAGGCGCCAGGGCGCACCCACCTTCCGCCTGATGCAGGTCCTTACCGGACACGCCTGTTTCGGGAGGTTCCTGTTCCGGATAAGACGGGAGGATACGCGAGGGTGTCACCATTGTGGGGATCGCCCTGAGGACACGGTGGACGTCCGCCTGGCTTAGATGGAGCACCGCCGTGTCTTCGTAGCGGCGATCTCTCGCGTCCGGCCCTGGTCCGGAGCGAGAGTGCATGGCAGGCTGTCACCTCCTGCGAAGCAGTGATACTGGCAAATGAAGAGGCGGAGCGCGTGAGGGAGCGGGAATATCAGTGCCTTCACGCCTCTAGCCGCCGCAGGAGACGGCCTGGTCGGTAGACAAACGAACTCCTGACTACCGTAGACACGATTGTAGTGTTACATTATATACTTACTTTATACTCATACTTATTTATCATTCATGTCTGCAGGTCATACCTAATACGAATTCCAGTATTATGAGTCGCTCTTCTGATTATATTTTACTACACCAAGACTCATTATTCAGCTTACAGACACAGTCCTCGACTTTTTTTTTTTTTAATTGAGACAAAACCCGCCACACTTTTCCCACCCACTGCAACTCCTGAAAGCCAGAATCAACAGTGGAGACCGCCAGAAAAACGCCGAGCAATGAAGCTCGACGAGTCCCGGAGAAACGATTCAACTGTCTTAGGTCCCGCAACGAAATTAACCAGAAGAGAATAGCGGAGGAGTAAGAAAAAAAGATATTTTTTCCACTTCCCTCCATAACAAGCAGGAGACAGAACAGAACTAGGCCAATCGGCACAAAGGGACATTGCAACTGGGAGAAGCCCAGATTGCCAAACACCACGGAATAAAAATTTGATTAAGTTAATGGGTCCTAAGTAGGTATTAGCTGTTACAATTGATTCCAATAATAGGTATGGCAAAAGCGCCTGAACGCACGGAAATTGGTTCTAGTTTCTACAAGGTCCGTATAATAAACGACTCCGGATGTAACTTGTACACTATCCAACATAATATTGCGTTCATTCTACCAAAGAACACACTCCCAAAAGATGTGATGTGCGGACTGTTCAAATTCACAGTTCGATGTAGAACACTGACACAAAGGGGAAGGAACAAGTTTAAAAGAATACAGTTTACTTTTAAAGTTGCCATGACCTGTGAGAAATTGGGCAACGCAGTGGTCAACCTCCAGCCATGTCTTAGCCAGCCGATCGCCAACGGATGGAAAGAATAGATGGAGGTGCCGGCCCTTGATTGAATTATCCCACCTACTTTGCCATTCGGATAAGAGGTCCTCCCAGACTTCAGTCTGAGGTTTAAATAATCTAGAAATTTTATTAAAGTCGCGTTGTGTAACAAAATTAGTGTCCATGGCCTCCCCCCTCGCGGAGTAGTACATCAGTGAAGCACGTCGCTGTACCTCAAGATCGACTGGAAGTACACCTGCCAGTACCTGTAAAGCTTCAGTACTGACCGTTCTATACGCCTTGCAAATATCAATGCCAAACGTTGGCTTTGAAGCAGTTTACGTCGTGCCGCCCCTATGCTGGCCCTATCGGCCCAAACAGGTGCACCGTAGCACATAGATCCTAAGTACTTAGGTAGCTCCATATATAGTTTTTAAAGTTAGGACTGATAGACCCCAAGTTGCTTTGGATATTCCAGTTAGGGCATAAAAGTTCCTTTTAGCTTTTTCGCCAACTATTTTTATGTGTTCGATAAATGAAAAATTCCTTTCTAAGATCATACCAAGGTAGCATACGGATTGCTGTTTTTTAATGGGAACGTTGTTAAATTTAATAGTAGGCAATGATATAAGATTACCTTTTAGTAGAAGTTGATAGGTTTTATGCAGCGCAAACGCTAGGCGGATACGATCACACCACTGAGATATTAAATTTAGGCAAGTATTGGCCAAATTCTCAAGTCCAGCTCGGGTACTTGACTGAATGAGCAGTAGGCCATCGTCCGCGTAACCAGTAAGTGAACAGCCGCAAGGAAGCGGGATCGCGAGGAAGTCATCAAAACCCAAATTCCATTACAGTCCTCGACTATAAGCCTAAGTTTCGGCGTCTTAGTGACAGCGTAGGAAGCTGTACCTATGCAGGACTGTAGGTACTACTTTTTCCTATTAAACACAGCCCCTTTCTAATTTACTATCATTTACATTTAGGTACATCTTTTCTTTCTTTATTTTTTGTCTTCGCACGGTTTGTGCATTTAGCCAATGTCACGTAATTATGAATTATTCATGTCGAAAAAGACGGCCGCGTGACCCGTCTTACGAGTGAGGTTTGGGGCAAAGTCATGATGTGGCCACTATGCTGCGATATTTCACTGTTATTTATGAACTTATTACTAAATACACTTTTTACTACATACTATATCACACGTACTTTATCTAGTAAACAACACTATAAATAATTTTAAAAGTCCAATTTACCAAACCTTTTTATCAAAATTCTTGTTAGCCTGCTATTTTTCTTTTGGAATTGTCATCCGAACTCTTTCAAGTTAAAATTATTTACCTTTCCTTCGTCTATAATTTTTAAATATTCAATTTTCGCCCTAAAATCGTTCTGCGAGGTTTCTTAAGAAATCCCCGCAGAGCAGTGGTCAGTGGAGGTCTGGCTTTCGAAGAAGCAACTAAAAGTGAAGTACTTAAGCCTACGTACAACGCTGCCTCCAGAGCCCTTTCAGGGGTAGGTACTCTGCTGCCGGTGCCGCTTCTACTGTCGACGTTATTTCTGCTGCCCTTTCTTTTTTAGCCGACTTCAAAAAGGAGGAGGTTACTCAATTCGACCGACATATATGCTTTTTTAACTTCGTCGTTTATGAACCGATTTTGATAATTCTTTTTTTGTTAATACCCTACCTTCTTCTTTTAATACCCTATTATCAAAATCGGACTACGCTGCAGGCAAATTGTTATCGAAACAATGTTGTTAGCTATACCTAACGGATGATAGCAGTTCAAGCAGTGCCGGTCCTAGGGCGGTGCGAGCGGTGCGCCCGCACCGAGCGCCATCAAGCGGGGGGCGCCAAAATCAACCAAAACGTGAGACAAACATCGCTGGGCAAAGCTTAAATCTCAACAAGCAATAGAAGACCCGTTTGAAAAACGCTATGATCATGAAGATAATTATAGAGTAGCAAATTCAAGAACAATTAGCTATTCCCAGAACATCGTCTGCTTCTCAAAATATTACAGAAGTTGTATCAGATACGTCATTATCATCGTCATTTAGAGAGAAAAGAATATATGATATTTCAGAATGGCCGCCTATTAGTGATTTTGCAACAAAATATGAAATCCTTATTCAAGGCCTTGTAAGTAATTAAATGAGGAATGAGAATTACCCAAAGAATAGTGACGGCCGTCATTTTTCAATTTCACATTTTAAAAAAGTAATGCCGAATGGTAAGATTTTTAAAAGAAGATGGTTAGTGTACTCTAAATCTACAGACAAAGTATTTGTTTTTGGTGTCGTTTACTCAACACAAACCCCAACTCGAATTTAGGAAAAGAAGGATTTGAGGACTGGAGGTAACAACGCGTCTCAAAACGCATCCTCAGATCACTGACGTGCTATGAACATTTGGATAGAAGCCTCGATCAGGTTGAAGAGCTTCAGTGGAATAGACAAACAATTAAGTATAGAAACAGATTGAAGATGAGAAATCGAGGTGGGTTGCTGTTCTTGAATGAATGATGTCGATAGTATTCTTCTTGGCAGGCAATAATTTGGCGTTCAGAGGTAGTTCTGAAAAATTATACCTACACCCCTAATAATGGCAACTTCTTTGGTTTAGTGCAATTATTAGGAAAATTTGATGATGTGATGATGGAACACCTCCGCCGTATTGTAAATAAAGAGACTAATGTCCACTAATTTAGCAAACTGATTCAAAATGAATTAATTACCTACCTTACTTGGATGTGAAGTACAAAACAATATTGTGAATATGGTAAAGTCAGCTAAATACTTCTCCGTCATATGGTTAATGAAGAAGAAGTCGAAGTACGGGAGTGTTTTGTTGCTTACAAGCCAGTAAGTAACTCTTCCGGAGCAAGACTTGCTGGCATTTTTCTTGTTACGGTCGTGTGTTGGGACTGAGACCCAACATGGTCGCGGTATGCACGCGCCAGCGGCGTGAGCAGTCGTCATCGGCAGCGGGAGCGGGACGCGGGCGGGGGGACATGACCGAGTGAGCGGACCGGCTCGGACCTCACCTCACTCGCTTCCACGGACCCCGCCGCCACACACACCTCCTTTAAATATTTAATAGTTGTTTGTCCAAGATTTGTTGTATATATAATTTATCATCAACGGCAATATACCAGACCTTAGAAATACAGTCCATCATTTCATCATCCCTTAAACATTGGTCCTTCAAGGATCTCGCCGTTTGTTTTGAAAAAAATTCGAAAAGTAACGGTCTTGGAGAAATTTCAAACTCGAGGCTCTTCGGTAACGGTCTTCAGCAGCGACAGTTCCAGGCAGGAGTCATCAATTTCCCGTCGGATTGGCTTCGCATTGCTACCGTAACCCGCCCAGAGGAAGACGTAATCCAGAGGTGGTCGTGCGACGGCTCTTGCAACCGCCGAAAGCTGAGTCATCGTCAAGCAAGGACAAAGAAGATCGAATTTGCACTCTCATCGATACCTTGTGGATGGTATAGTTGTTCTGTGAGTTCGTTCCAATTTTTCCCTTATTTATTTTTTCCTGTTTCCTGTTTAAATAGCAATATTTAAGTGAGTGCTTTCAATTTGCTTCAAAAGACGTTTGTCAAATATCATAGTTACAGCCTTAAATTTCTTAAAGTTCAATTATACTGCTTATAAAGCTACAAAACATCACCCATCTGTTAAAAAAAATCATTCGCTTCTTATCTACAAACAGCTGATCGCTTGATAACAAACCGGTGTGGGTACCTGCGCATCAGGTGTTTCTTTGTTCGCACCGTTGAGTCATACGTAACTCAATAACAAGCTACTTACTATTTATATTTTTGTCTTGTTTTTTTATAAAGCTTGTTTCGTATTTCGCATTTGTTCGCTTGTGAGTTTGCTTTTACGTTTTATCGCTATGTCTGACGAAAAAGTTGAAAAGCTTTTTAAAAGACGCAGCTGTATGAAATCTAAGCTCACTATTTTTAGCAACTACCTTAACACAATCAAAAGTTGCAACGAACTTAGTAGCTTACAACTTTTAGATTTAGAAACTAGATTTAATAAGTTCGATAGCTTATATGTGGATTTCGACAAATTACAGAGTGACATCGAGCTGTTGGTGGAGACCCCTGATGATGAGAGCGAGGAGCGTGAGCAGTTCGAAAACCAATACTATAGGCTGGTGGCCTTGGCACGGAGTTTACTTGGTGCCCGTCCCCAGTCTGTCAAGCTTCTGGATGGTTCTGTGACAGGTGACGAGGATGTACAGGCAGGTGGTCTTAAATCCAATTGTGTGAGGTTGCCCAAAATCAATTTACCTGTTTTTCAAGGTCACTATCAGCACTGGCTTGAATTTAGGGACACTTACATATCATTGATACATTCACGGTCGGACATTGACAACATTAACAAGTTACACTACCTACGAGCTTCACTTAAGGGTAGCGCGTTGCTGGTTATAGACAACTTAGATTTTAAAGCTCAGAATTATGAGTCAGCTTGGAATCTGTTATGTAAAAGATACGATAACAAAAGGTTGCTTGTAAATAATCATATTCAGGCGCTATTCAAGATTGAACACATGCACAGTGAATCGTGTTCTTCTATTCGTCACCTTATAGACGTTACAAATAAAAACCTTCGCGCTTTGTTAACTTTAGGTCAAGACACGGAATTTAGTTTACAAGATACCCTCATAATTTATATCATGTCCGAAAAACTTGACAGTGTCACACGTAGGGAATGGGAAGAACATCGAAACACACTTGACAATCCACCCACATTAGAATTATTTATAAATTTTCTTAGTAACAGAGCAGATTTGTTGGAAACTTTACAAGAACATGAAGGAAAAAAATCTAGAGAACAACATACAGAGACTAACAAACATAATTCCAATATACTTACAACTAAAAAGTCAAATTCAAACACAAATGATAATAACTATAAAAATAAAAATTACAATAATAATAAGAAAATGTTTACATGTCCTATGTGCAATCAAACTCATTATTTATTCAACTGTGAAGATTTTAGAGCCCTGACTGTTGAAGCTCGTATACAAAAGGTCAAGGAAGCAAAAGTATGCCTTAATTGCCTTCGACCAGGGCATGTAGAATCAAAATGCAATCTCGTTCCTTGCAAATATTGCAAGAAAAAGCACAGTACGCTACTTCATTTGCATGGAGAAACAACCCCTATTCCAGAACCAGTTATGCCCGTCGATAACTTTGCCGGTTCAACTAATGTTCAACAGTTTACTACTCCTCCGAATGTTTTGCTTTCCACAGCGGTCGTGAGAGTGATCGACAGCAAAGGAAACGTGCGGATTGCCCGAGTGCTGCTCGACAACGGTAGCACGGGTAACTTCGTAACTGAGTCACTTTGTGGTAAGCTGGGTTTGTCGAGACGTAGTGTGAGCGCCACCGTGACAGGTATAAATAACAACTCTTCTCATTGTACACAGTCTTGTAGCCTTACTATTATGTCAAACTATAGTGACGACTATACATTTACTGTAGACTGCCATATTTTACCTCAGATCACTCAAACGTTGCCGTCTTCATACATCAACATTGAAAACCTTCATATCCCCTTGGGAATAAGTTTAGCTGACCCTTCTTTTAACACACCGTCAGCTATAGATATCTTAGTAGGAGCCGAAATATTTTGGTACGTATTATGCAATAATTCCATCGATTTAGGTAAAAATCAACCTAAGTTATATGAAACAAAACTGGGTTGGCTAGTGTCAGGGTACGTTGCCCGTCATAAGTCACACTCTTTTTCTCCCATTTGTCATTTCATAAGTGAGAGTACCAATCCAGACTTATCTCGTTTCTGGGAATTAGACACCATTGCAGCCAAACACTCCTTATCTCCGGAGGAGCGTGCCTGTGAGCAGAGTTTCAAGAAACACACTTATCGCAAAGACGACGGACGCTTTGTCGTAACTATGCCGCTGAAGAAAGATCCTTCAGTCTTAGGTGAGTCTTTACAAAAGGCAAAGTGTAGGTTCATGTCACTAGAGCGTAAGTTTCTGAGAGACCCTGTCTTCAAAAACAGGTACGTTGAGTTCATGCAAGAGTATGAACGCCTTGGTCACATGACCGGAGAGAAGGAGTCTTCGTTAGGTTGTCTTTATACAAATAGTTATTTTTTACCTCTTCTAAATAACTTGAGAATTTCTCGATGGGTTCTTAGAGATGACTCAAGTATTCATGAAATTCATGTTTTTTCAGATGCTTCAGAACTAGCGTACGGCGCTTGCTTGTACATTCGTTCCGTAGATCAATCTGGTTCGATTAAGGTACATCTTTTAACCTCTAAAAGTAGGATAGCACCGATAAAGCCTACGACAATCCCGAGTCTGGAGCTTTGCGGAGCTTTGTTGGCTGCAAGGTTGTGTACAAAGGTGTTATCCTCTCTTACTCTAAGAGTAAGCAATTGTAGATTTTGGTGTGACTCTACTATAGTTTTAGGGTGGTTAACCACACCTCCACTACAACTGAAAAATTTCGTTCGCAACCGTGTCCACGAAATTCAAGAGAACACAGAGGGTCACGCGTGGGGCTACGTGCCGTCGAAAGACAATCCGGCGGATCTTGTTTCCCACGGGCTGAAGGCTGATTCCATCAGTAGTTCGTCCTTGTGGTGGTCTGGTCCCACTTACTTAACGAAAGATGAACGTGAATGGCCAAGAATGCCCAATCAAACCGAGAAACACGATCTACCAGAGTTAATATCTTGTACCGTCGTAGTAACTAACAGTAATTCAAACGTAGACACTATTACTAGCTTGATTAACAATAGATCTAGTCTAATTCATGTGCAACGGGCAATAGCATATTCCCTAAGGTTCATAAATAATTGTCGAAGCAAAACCAACAGACTTACTGGTCATCTTTCAGTTAGCGAACTCAGAAGCTCTTTATATTTAATATTACGGAAAGCTCAGTTGGAAATGTTTCCTGACGAATATGCTATTCTTAAAACGGGTAAGGCATTACATAATAAGAATAGACTTATTTCTTTGTCTCCATTTCTAGACCCCAATAATCTATTACGTGTTGGTGGCAGATTGGATAATTCCCCATATACCTTCGATACGAAACATCCTATCTTATTGTGTAGTAAACACAATATTACAAAGATGTTATTCAGACAATTTCATTTAAAGTATTTACATGCTGGTCCCCAGCTCTTACTAGCTAATATTAGGCAAACCTATTGACCGCTGGGTGGCAGAAACCTTGCAAAGGCCATCGTTAATAAGTGTGTTCGGTGTTGTAGGTATAAAGCGTAAACTGTGCAACCAATAATGGGACAGTCACCTACAAATCGAACTCAATTAGAATATCCTTTTCTACACTGTAGTGTTGACTACGCAGGGCCGGTGATGATAGCGGACAGGAAAGGCAGGGGTTGCAGGCTTATTAAGTTATTTTTGGCAATCTTCATTTGTAACTCTATAAAGGCCTGTCACATCGAACTCGTTACCGCGCTATCTAGTGAAGCTTATTTAGCCGCTCTCAATCGCTTTGTGTCACGTAGGGGGAAACCACAAAGTATAACGTCCGATAACGGTACAAACTTTGTCGGAACTTACAATGAGTTATCAAAGTTCCTAGTAGAATCGGATCTTGAGAGTCATGTAGCTCAAGAAGGCGTAGACTTTAAATTCGTGCCAGCCTATAGTCCCCACTTCAACGGCTTAGCTGAAGCAGCTGTTCGTTCCACAAAGCAACACCTTAAAAGGTTGTTGCAAACAACGCATCTCACTTATGAGGAAATGGCTACGTGCCTCACTCAAATAGAAGCTGTTTTAAACTCCCGTCCTCTTACTCCGCTTTCCTCAGAACCGCTTGAATTTTCCGCCCTAACACCTTCCCATTTCCTTATTGGACGGCCACTTAATGCAATACCTCATCCACAGGTGTCTGATGCCAACATTAATCGCCTGGAGCGGTACAAAAGAATCGAGCACCTCAAGCAACATTTCTGGCGGCGATTCTCGCAGGAGTATGTTGTCCTTCTCCAGCAGAAGACGAAATGGCGGTCAGGGAAGAGAGAGCTGAGGCTGGGCTCACTCGTCCTCATAAAGGACAGGAGCCTTCCTCCCTTACTCTGGGCCTTGGGAAGGGTCATACAGGTGTACCCTGGCAGCGACGGCATCTCAAGAGTCGCTGAAATAAGAACAAAAAGGGGCACCATAAGAAGGGCTTTTAATAATATCTGCCCCCTTCCAGATCTTTGAAGTCAAGACTTCAACCCGGGCAGCATGTTGGGACTGAGACCCAACATGGTCGCGGTATGCACGCGCCAGCGGCGTGAGCAGTCGTCATCGGCAGCGGGAGCGGGACGCGGGCGGGGGGACATGACCGAGTGAGCGGACCGGCTCGGACCTCACCTCACTCGCTTCCACGGACCCCGCCGCCACACACACCTCCTTTAAATATTTAATAGTTGTTTGTCCAAGATTTGTTGTATATATAATTTATCATCAACGGCAATATACCAGACCTTAGAAATACAGTCCATCATTTCATCATCCCTTAAACAGTCGTGCAAGAATTTGACTTAAGACATGAATGATTGTAGAGGTCAAGGATACAATAACGGAGTGAATAAAGGTGTGTAAACCAGAATTATAAACCTATATCAATGATACATGGTCTTTTTTATACGACATAAAAATAATTCCAGAAAAATATGTAGGTACATGTTAGAAAAAGCCTGTGCTGATTTGCAAATAACTTTAACCGATGGAGAAAATTGTAACATATCAGGGACAAGAATTGATTGAAGAACTTGTATAAGTCTAAAACCATTATTAAGATATTTGCAATCAGGAGAGCCAATAAAATAATGTTCATCGACTTATAAAAAAAAACGACTGGCAAGATGTTTTCCCGAATGTATGGACAGGGCTTCGTATCCTATTAACGGTATAGTTACTGTATAGTGTACAGGGTATCCTGTAACCGTTGCCAAAGGAGAACGAAGTTTCAGTAAATTAAAACTTATAAAAACTTACCTACGGTCTACTATCTGTCAGGAAAGACTGTCCGATCTTGCAATTTTATCCATAGAAAATGCTATTGCCTAAAAGTTAAATTATTCCGATTAGATAAAAATGTTTGCTAGTGTTAAAGCTAGAAAAGTGTCAATATAGGTAGGTATTTTGTAATGTTCTTGCAATACGAGGGTCAAACTGAAAGTTCTTAGAACTGGCCACTTATAAACAATATAATAAAAAAATAATTCTAAAATTTGAAAATAGAACTCTTTGGCAATATTACTGAGTATATATTTCATTCATTTATCATTAGTTATACGATTTGGCGGCAAATTGAAAATTGTCTGTGTCACGTCAACATGACATGAATTTAACACGAGAAAATTTTCGTGCAAAGATTTTTTATGACGAATGCCCAGACAACAGGATTGATAGCTGTCAGTCGTGCTGGAGAGTTCTATTTTTTTCCATATCGTCTGATTTTAGGAAAGTATTAGCAATTTTATAATATTTCTTTGTGGTTTTGTGCGGTTTTTTGTTCTTTTTATTTCTCTATAGTTATCAGTGGCGAAGGGTGAAATTTTGACAAAGGGAAGCCGGTCCAAAAAATAAACACTTAAACACTTACCTACTGCAGGATATCTTGGAGGAGGTCTTCAGATAAGAATAATATGAAAAGCCCCACCTTCACCATACAAAAAAGGACTGATGATTTGATAACAGTGTCTTTCAAGTATGATAAAAGCGGCTTTGTGAAAAGCCTTTTTCGACGTGCATCTATATACCACACATGCATGCTTGTTAGTAAGTACTAAGTTAAGTACCTATTGTTAGGGAATAAGAGTCAAGAAAAAATAAAATAAAAAATTACAAAAATAATAAAGTGTTAAAAACCGAACCACACAAACACCGATCCAAAACCAACAAAAATATTAAGCAAAAATAAAGCAAATTATACACAATCACAACGATATTTATATTCTAATGCAATGCGTCTGTTTTTTTTAACAAAATGAGCTAAAATGTTGTTATAAAAATTGGGATTACTTTTCATTTTATTAAGCAAATTATTTGATGGCTGTTTTTTGTTTTTTTTTTTGTGTTTTTTGGCTGAGTTAGACAAATTATTAATATCCGTAAAACCCGTACTGCTCCAAACAGATTTCGAATCAGAAAATAACAAACACGGAAAACAAAACATTTTGTTCAGTTTGCAACTGCCTGTCATCCATGTATATTTATCATATAACGACGCGTGAAAATGTTTAAAAAATCCATCTCGCCTTTTGCAATCAATATTCATGTGTGGGAGTGCTCGACCTAACTGAATAACTGAATGCTTCTTGTATGCATAACTTAGTTTTGAAAATGAAGTTTCATTTGTAAGCATGTAATCTGTTGAACAGCACTCTATATGAATTAAAGCCATAATAACAAACAAAATCCACAGTATTTAACCAAATCTGCGATTAAATTACCTTACAGAATCTGTCACAGTTTAAATAACACAAATATTAAAAACAAACGAAAAACTCACGCATCAGTAGGTTAGGTAGTATAGAGAAACACATACTGACGGTGAACTCAAACGCTCGTAGTGGCGTGGTTAATTTGTCTCTTTCTAATAGAGTAGAGGAGAGTACTATAAGCCGCCCGCGAGTAGCCTCATATTTATCAAGTTTTACCGACGGTTAGCGAGAATTAGAAAGAGATGGTCTGACACGCTCTCTCTTTTCGCCGCATAGTAAAACGTTGACCGAGGTAAGCCGTGATTCCTCGAGTTGCCTTTAATGTAAAGTACGAAAAATTGAAACGCTGATTAATTTACGACTATAAAATGAAATGTGATACTTAGGGTATTGCTAAGAATTACTATTGCTATTGTAAATCGCGCAGGCGTTTGATTAATAATACTTTGTTAATGAAATAGAATGTAAATACTTTTGTATGAATATGGAACTGATTTTTGAAAGGTAACCCGGTGGGAATCGGCTTGTATGGACTCTTCGCCACTGATAGTTATCTATAGTTATGGACCCACCTCCTCCTCCGGATCCTCCAGATCCCCCTGATCCTGTTCAGTTGTCTGCAGCTGGTAAGCGACGCCTCATTATTGACCGGGAGACGATCGAAATCGTCCCCAAAAAGACTATTATAAATAAAGAAATGGCTGTTGCGGCCATTCAAACTCTGTTTGTTCATCCCTCTCTTAAAGAGGGTCTAACCTATTCCGAAATAGATAAAGGGCCTTTTCTGGTCCACGTTTCGCGAACTGAACCGGATCCCTCATCCGGAACTATCATCCGCCCCATTAAGTTTGGCCAATTTTTAACTACACACATCAAAAGTGTCTAGGGATCAAGCATTTTTATGCGGATTTCTTGAGATTGAGATGTGGCTTTGTAATAAATTTATGATTTTATAAATTTATATGGATCCTTTTTGGTGCATTTCATAATTTGAATCAGGAACTGTGAATCAAATTCGAGTAAAAGATGAAAATCAGCTGTCAATATTTTCCCTATAAAAATATACAACGCATTGAAGACATTATTAGTGCTACTGTTTCCCTACTACTGATTAAAACCAACGTTATTATAGAGCGGCGACGTCATTTAAGCAGGGAAGAAATGCTCAGAGCCGTGGGAATGATAGAAGCTGGTTCCCGGCAACGTACTGTGGCTTTAGCTCTGAATACAAGTCAGAGTGTTATCAGTCGACTTTGGACACGTTACCGAAGCACTGGTACCGTGGCTGAGCGCCATGGAGGACGGTATCACTGCACCACACGGAGACAAGACCGGTACATTCAAATCTTAACTCGAAGACCTCCAACAATAACCGCCATGATGTTAGCCGTGAGGCTTCATCACTCTTCAGGGAACTTAATTAGCGACCAAACAGTCAAAAACCGCTTGCATGAAGTGAACCTTCATTCCCGAAGACCGCTACGGGTACCACCTATAGCAATGCACAATCGTAGGATTCGATATCAATGGGCTCTTGAACACAGAAATTGGGCAGAAGAACAATGGCGTTTCGTGTGCTTTTCTGATGAGTCTCGTTTTGGTATGAGACCGGATACAAGACGTATACGACACTGGAGAACCCCTGGACGCCAACAGCGATTAAAATCCTGCCAGGAAGTCCATCCTTATAGTGGTGGAACCATAATGGTATGGGCGGGTATTTGGATCGGCGGAAGAACTGAGTTGATTTGGATCAGAGGCAACCTTAACGCTCAAATTTATGGTGAGACGATTGTATTAGACGTCATCGTTCCTCTACAAGTGCAAATCAGTCCCTTATTTCAGTTAATGCATGATAATGCACGACCGCACACCGCAAGAGTTGTAAGACAGACTCTCGCCGCAGCTAACATCAATGTCCTGCCCTGGCCTGCTGAGTCGCCAGACTTGAACCCGATTGAGCATGCATGGGATATGCTACAGAGAAGAGCTCTGCCGAATATGGAGGGTATCCAGTCGCAAGAAGACCTTTTTTTGTTGTGGCAACAAACATGGGCGGCCATTCCACAGCGTGATTTGGATGAACTCATTTTGAGTATGCCAAACCGATGTTCTTGTGTTGTTAGTGTTCGCGGTAGAAACACGGATTATTAATTGTTTAAGTTACCCAATAAAATTTTAGAGAAAACTGTTATTTCAGTCTTTTTTTTCGAACTTTTGTGTAAGTGGTTCAAATGTTAAATATCCCTTTATTAGGAAAATGGCAAATTTCTTTATTAATGCAAAGGTGACTTGGTTTATCGTTACTGTGACAAACGAAAACACTTTATTTGATGAATCCTTAAAGAAAATTTTAATTAATATCAATCAGGAGAAAAGTTATTGCAAAAATATATGTTGATCCCTAGACACTTTTGATGTGTGTATTAATAAAATTAAAAATATCTGCAGGGATGGCATTAAGAGAGTGGGCAAAAATAAAATTTCTGTCCAATTTACTACTGCTGAGGCGGCCAACAATTTTTTAACCAACCCAATTTTGGACAAAAAATATTCTGCAACCATTCCCTCCTACAATATTACGAAAATGGGGGTCGTCCGTCAGGTGCCGGTCGACATGTCCATGGACGAATTTGTTGAAACGGTGTCCCTTCCTGATGGGTGCGGGATCATTGTAAAGGCTCGTAGGTTGAACCGAAAAGATAAACAGGAGGGCATCTTCTCTTGGATCCCAACTCAAACAATCGTCATCACTTTTAAGGGTCAGACTCTTCCTAATCGTATTTTTCTATACCACACTTCCCTTCCAGTGGAGGTATATCAATACCCCACTATTCAGTGCCAAAATTGCTGCCGCTTTGGGCACGTCAAGGCACAGTGCCGGTCCAAGGCAAGGTGCTTCAAGTGCTCTCAACCCCATTCTGGGGATAGTTGTGATGTCGACGAGACCAGAGCCTCATGCATCCATTGCCTGGGCCGGCACTTTGCCTTTTATGGTAGCTGTCCCGAGCAAGGGAGACAAAAATCTATTAAATTATTAATGTCTCAGGATAGTATATCGTACGAAGAGGCATCCCGCTCCATTCCTAGCGTCAAAAAATCCTACTCTCAAGTAGCCCAAATTGTAATTCCATCTCAGTCTTCTTATTCTTCCTCCCAACCCGCTAGTCTCTCCTCTCCCGTCTCTTACAAAAAATTTTTATCTTCTACTCCTAAACCTAGAGCTCCTCTAGGCAAGTCTTATGACAGGGCCTCGCATAATGCTATCATTGCTGAGGTTCCTTCTTCATTACCAAATGGTTTCTCCCTTAGTTCGCAAAATTCTGTTCCCTCAAAATCTCCACAAGAAGACAGCCTCTTAGAGTTACTTCTATCCCTTATTATTAATTTAGTTTCCCGTGATAATTCCTCGTTACCGCCCCACGTTGCCCATAAACTTTCCCTGCTCCATTCTCTTAATAATAATTATGGATCTAGCCTCCACACTTCAGTGGAACTCACTAAGCATTCGGCCGAAGAAGCCTGAACTTTTATTTTTAATAAATAAATTTCACCCCTCTGTCATCGCCATTTCGGAGACTTGGTTGGTGCCTGGTTCTCGCTTTCGGGTCCCAGGTTACTCCTGTCTTCGTGATGATCGAGCTGACGGATATGCAGGTAGCGCCCTTCTTGTGAGGCGCTCCCTGCCTTTCTCTCTAATATCTCTTCCCCCTTCTTCTCCTGATATTAACATTGTTGCTGTCAGGGCTTTTAATATAACTTTTCTCTCCGCATACATTCCTCACCCTCATTCCAGATTAATTCCTGACCTGCTTTGTATTTTTTCTTCACTTCCATCTCCAATCATTTTTATGGGTGATTTAAATGCTCACCATCGTTCATGGGGTTCGAGCCATGACGATAACTTTGGTCGTGCCCTCCTTGAAATTTTTGATGAAGTTAACCTATGTGTCATTAACAATGGTTCGCCCACTAGGAGGGTTCGCCCTTCACAAAATCCAATCTCGGCTGTGGATATTACTGCATGTTCTGCCTCTCTTGCCCCCATTCTTTCCTGGAATATCTTGCCTCATTCTTATGGTAGTGATCACTTTCCTATTATTGTGTCTATTACCGATAGAGTAGTACCTGCCCGTAATTTTAATCCCACTCTTAAATATAGATTAAATAATCCAAAATGGTCTTCTTACTCCGATTCCCTTGAAAACAACTTACTTTCTCTTCCCCCCCCCCCCCCCCCCTCCTAACCGTAACAATCTTGTTGAATGTTATTCAAAATTTATAGACTCAATTATTTCGAGTGCTGATGACAATTTTCCTCATAAAAAACCTCACAGGTTTAAAGTCTCAACTCCTTGGTGGGACTCAGACTGTACTTCCGTTGTCAAGGAAAGAAAATTAGCAGAAGTGCAGTATTCCAATTGTATGACTCTCCAAAATTTTTTAGTGTACCAAAGAAAAGCAGCCTTTGCTAAAAGGACTCTCTCTAAAAAGAAAAAAGAAGGTTGGCTTCGCTATTGCCAAAGCCTATCTCCCTGTTCCCCTTCTTCCCTAGTATGGAAGCAAATTAAAAGATACCGAGGCTCCTTCAATTCTGTTGATATATCAGCCAATGATCCTTCTTCTTGGATTGAAGCTTTCTCGGACAAACTGTCTCCTCCTTCAGTTCCTAGTTTGAACTCCTTTCCCTCTTCTCCGTGTTTCCTTGCTTCCGAAACTAATTTCGATGCTCCCTTCTCTTTTTCTGAACTCCGATTGGCACTTGATGGTCTTGTTGATTCCTCTCCTGGTGCAGATGGGATCCCTTACTCTTTACTGAAAAATGCTTCAAATAGTACAAAGCAATATTACCTCGATCTCTTTAATAACTTTTTTGAATTCGGTTTGGTTCCTCAACAGTGGAAACACCAATTAATTATCCCGATCATTAAACCAGGCAAAAACCCGTCAGACCCAAACAGCTACAGGCCTATTGCTTTATCGTCTGTTTTGTGCAAGGTTGCAGAACATATGACGAAGCATGGACTTGAGTGGTTGGTGGAGAATAGGAACTTGTTGCCAACATCCCAGTTTGGGTTCAGAAAAGGAATGAGCACAATGGATAGTCTCAGCATGTTAATTTCCGATATTCGTATTTCTTCTCTACGTAAAGAGTTTTTAGTAGGAGCCTTTTTGGATATTACTTCAGCATATGACAATGTTTTGCTCCCAGTGCTCAAGGATAAACTTATCCATCAGTTAAATATTCCCATAAAATTGGTTCGCTTCATTTGCAACTTATTAATGGAGAGAACCATCTCCATTAAAACTCGAGACTCCTCTCTTCCTCCAAAGACTATCTGGAAAGGCTTACCGCAAGGTTCAGTTTTGAGTCCTCTCCTATTCAGCCTTTATACTTTCGATTTACACCTTTCTGTAGATTCATTTTGTCAAATATTGCAATATGCTGATGATTTAGCTTTATACTTTTCTGGTAAATCTCTAGATGAGGCTAGTTCCCGTCTAAACTCCGCTCTGGGTTATCTATCCGATTGGCTCTCACAGCATGGCTTATCCTTAGCAGCCTCTAAGAGCTCTGTGGTAGTGTTTACAAAAAAAAAGATTATTCCTCCTGTTGACATTAAAGTTAATGGCGAAAATATCTCTCGGGTGGATAATGTTAAATTTTTAGGAGTTTGGTTAGATACAAAATTATCCGGTATTCCCCACACTGACTTTGTTTCTCAAAAATGCGAAAGAAACGTTAATGTTCTTCGTTCACTCTCTGGGGTTTGGTGGGGTGTTCACCCATATACTCAAAAATTAATCTATAATGCTATAGTTCGTAGTCATTTTGACTATGGCATGTTTCTATTAGACCCTTGTAACAAATCTGGACTCCAAAAATTCGACAAAATTCAGGCAAAGTGTTTACGTATTATTCTAGGGGCGATGAAGTCGTCCCCAATTAATGCCATGCAAGTTGAGTGTGTTGAACCTCCGCTCTCAATTCTAAGACAATTTTTGGCAAATAGATTTATTTTTAAACTTGTGCAAAATTCTAATCATCCTCTTCTTGGTAAACTGGACCAATTATCATCCATCTTTGACTCGTGTCCTCGTCGTTCTAATATTGAACTTCCTTGTCTTGTTCGTGCCTACCTTCAAGTTACGCGTCTTCCTAGTCCACTTTTTCAAAACCCTATTTTATATCTGTACTCGGTGCCTTATAATGCCTTGGTATTCCAACCGGAGGTCGTTTTAGACTTTGGAATTAGCAAAAATACCCCCGAACCGTATAAGACATTTGTGCAAAAAGTGTCCTCTAATTATAAGAACTGGACTACTTTATTCACTGACGCCTCCAAATCCTCTGTTGATAGCCCGGTAGGAGTTGCTGTTTGGATCCCTCATACAAAAATTATTCTAAATTATAAGTGTCCTTCAGTTACATCCGTCTTTACAGGTGAATCAATTGCCATTTTTGAAGCCATTTCTTTTGTTATGTCTCATAAATTGAATAACTCCATAATTTTCTCTGACTCAAAAAGTTGCCTTCAAGCCATTCTATCTAATCCTTTTAGATCTAAGTCAAGATTCCCTATCGTTCTCAAAATCAGAGATTTGCTGTTCAAATGTCATGAACTTGGCATTCACGTCGTCATAGCCTGGATTCCTGGTCATGTCGGTATTCTTGGTAATGAGTCAGCTGATTCTTGCGCCAAAAATGCTGTTCTCACTGGCGCTCTTTCCCACTCTGAAATTTATTCCCATGATATTTGTACTACTCTTCCTCTAAGTTTATTTAAATCTTGGTCCAAACTTTGGCAAATCTCTAAGACCGTAAAGGGTAAATTTTATGGAGATATTCAACCTGAAATACCCCACAAACCTTGGTTTTTTAAGTATCAATTAGGCAAAAAATCCACAACCTCAACTATCTGTCGTATACGGTTAAATCATTGTTGCTCTCCCCATTTCTTGGCCAAACTTAGGATAAAGGATAACTCTCTTTGTGAATGCGGTTTGGATGAAGGAAACGTGGACCATTTATTTTTCTCCTGTCCTAAATTACACTTCTCCTTTCATGAAATCATTCCCCCTCATATTCCTCGTCCTACCTCCTCGTCCTACCTCTGTCAAATGTCTACTTCCTTTTGTGTTTACACGTTTTATATTCAAACTATGCAAATTTATTGAAATTAATAAAATTAAGCTGTAACTTTTTTTTTTTTTTTTTTTCTCTCACTGTTCCTTCACTGTCCGTCGTGATATAGTCATTTTCGTATCCATAATCTGTGATGTTACTATACTGTCAATCTGCGAAGAAATATTTTTTTTTTATTTTTTAACATAACAAGAAATACATTATTGACGTGACAACGTCTTAAATTAGGTTGCGGCTGGGAGTCACTTATGAAAAAGTGTAACGCTCGGTAACGTTACGATGAGTCACCGATGTTTTAGTAAACAAAATATATTTCTATAGTTAAAATTTGTGCAATTCTTATTTTCATTCAATTCCTTGTTCCTATTGTGCAATTTAATTATATTCATATCAATAAATATTCTACCGAGAAAAAGACGTTGTCACGTAAAATCTTCGCCCGTAAAACCGACTTTACAGGCAACCATTTTTATTATTTTAATTCGCGCTAAATACTCTCCAGCGTTTGATGGTTTATTAATCGTTCGTACGTGATATTGGCAAAATTGTGGCGTCTCTCTCACAAAGGCCATTAATCAAGAATTGAATTGAATTGAATTTTTTATGACTTTCGATGTCATTTAAGTCAACAAGAAAGTTATGATAGACTACGACGCCTTTCACGATGAAGCCCCATCTCGTGCGACTGTTTACAACTGGTTTAATGAGTTTAAACGTGGTCGCACTAATCTCACTAATGATTTACGTGAGGGACGGCCTTCTACGGCGACGACTGAAGATAACATCTGTGTTGTGCGGCGTATGATCGAGACTGACAAAAGAGTGACCTATCAGCAGATTCGGACAAGCTTAGGCATCGGTATGAGTCAAGTGCACAAAAGCCTCCGCGAACATTTAGCGGTCAGGAAGCTTTGCGCCCGGTGGATACCTCATAATTTGACTGAGGCTCAAAAACTCCATCGTGTGGATTGGTGCCGTAAAATAATCATTTTACGGCACCAATCCACACGATGGAGTTTTTGAGCATTTGAGTCACCTCCGTTAAATCTTTCAATCGAAAGATTTAACGGAGGTGACTCAAATGCTGTGTTCGACATACTAACAGGTGACGAAAGCTGGATTTACTGTTATGATCCTGAAACCAAAAGACAATCTGCTCAGTGGGTGTTTCCTTTCGAGGAGTTGCCAACTAAAGTGAAGAGAGATCGAAGTGCGGGAAAAAAAATGGTGGCCTCATTCTTTGGAAGGATAGGTCATTTCGCAACAATTGTGTTAGAGGATCAAAAAACAGTTTCTGCAGAATGGTACACTACCAATTCTTCGCCACTTGTCTTGGAAAAAAATCGAGAAAAACGACCTCGCAGTAGGATCCTCCTTCACCACGACAACGCCTCGTCGCACACCGCCAAGCGAACGATCGACTATTTGGCGACATCAAACGTTGAATTACTGGGTCACCCGCCGTATAGTCCCGACCTCGCGCCTTGTGATTTTTATTTATTTCCAAAAATTAAAGAAAAACTTAAAGAAAAGCGGTTTATGAATGCTGAAGAAGCGGTGGCTGCGTATCGCGATGCCATTGAAGAGACCCCTAAGGACGAGTGGGCAAAGTGCTTTTCCCAGTGGTTCCATCGCATGCAACGGTGTATTGACGACTTGACGTGAATGGACAATATTTTGAAAATATATAATAAAACTAATAACTGGCTAATGTTATCAGTTTTTTATTTTCTAAGAACTTTCAGTTTAACCCTCGTACACTCAATTAATTTGATTGTTTGCTAGGAAATCAGAATAAATAAAAGTTCCCAATCATTATAAACTATAATAATAATTATTGTTATCATTTTTATTTGCGACCCACATCACATACCTATATTATGGTTTAACATTACTGGCTAAATGAACTTTTCTATGATTTGCTATTTTTGACAGTAGAATAATCGGAAGCAACTGCTTTTTCTGGTGGAAAATAAAAGCAACTGTTTTATCATTTTTTTATTTCGAGGGGCGCCACTTTAAGTTATCGCACCTCCTAAAAAAATGTATAGGACCGGCACCGAGTTCAATCTACCCGAAACTGTTTAATATTCCCAATTAACCCTGAACCATAATCTTTAGAGATAAACTTTAAAATCTAATAAAGAAATCTGACAGATTGTAGTAGGCTTGATGTGCTGCCGTCTTAAATTGGAAATTAAACTAGAATAAGACAATAAACATACTTAAATTTTATTTATTTTTATTATTATTTCTTTACCATAATATCACGAACTTTCTCGTTGATATTAAATCACGACACGCCCTCTTTTAACTGACGTTTTGATAACTTTAGATTTCTTCTCTTTCTTTTTCTTGGCAATATTTTCTGTCCTCTTCTTTTGTCTCTCGATTTTCTTCTGTTCCACGTTCTGTACTCTGGTGTCCCACTGTTTCTTACTTTGTTTCTTCTTTTGATCCTATAAAACAAAAGATTAACATAATATCACGTCTTGCTTCCCCGTGGGATTGGGTTTGCTTTGTTTAATGCTGCTGTCCCACAGGGTAATTACGTAACAGTAGGTTTAGTAGCAATAGGTTTCATATTGACAGTTCAACATAGTTGTTGTTGTTGAGCAGACACATTTTCGAACACATGGAGCAATGTATTAGCAATATGGTTCGAATTTATTCCCACTGATAGCAATACATACAGTGTGTTACATAATTAGGGTGTGAAGTACCGACGGACCTTTACAAGAACGCCAAGTTTTATAGTGGGCATTTTGGCCTTGGAATTTATGAACCACACAAAGTTAATGGTAATATAAAAATTAGCCCTGTCAGTTTAGGGGTTTCACCTCTGAATGTAAGATAATAAGCTGAAAATTAGTATAAATCTTTGTTTTATCGTTCTAAATGTTGTTAAATGGTATTTTCACCCACAATGAAAGTTGTAGAGTATAAAATTCTCTTCAACTTTTATTTCATACGATCAAGCGTTTTTGAGGGAGAGCGCGAAGAGTGCGCAGCGCACAGTCATATATGATCTAATGCAAGGTCAAGCGTGAGTTACGGTTATCAGTACGTTGTATGAAGTCAATTATTTCTATTTTATTAAAGTAACTTCATTATTTATATTTAACTGTAGTATATTATTAATTATGGAATATATATTTTAAGTTAATACGACATTACATACGTTTTCTTTGAAACGTGTAAATTTTTTAATACTTATATACCTGGAAATACTTGTCCCTACCTGAGAATGTGAAATATAGCAGTTTATTTAAGTACTGTGTGCTTGTGGCGCCCATTGCGTAATGTTCCCTATTGCACCCCAATTTTATTCCTCTCGAGAGCTTTAAATTCTAAATAAAGAAATTAATTATACTATCAAGCTAAAATCAAAATAAATAAGGAAGGCGTGTGTACCATTTTCTTTATTGATTTCTTCAGCAATATGGGGTCATCTTTAACTTTCTGTCCTTCAGCTTTGTTCAGTACATTTTTCCATGCTAGTTTTTCTTTCATTTCTTTTACTTTATCTGTGTCTTCTTTTTCTTCTAACTGCTTGAACTTTTCTTCTTGTTGTTTAAGATTTTCTAAAATCTTTTTAGGGTCTCTCTCTGCTTTGTTGACTTTTTCTGTATAAAAAAATATCTTATTTCAGTTGTCTTGGTAGAACTGTTCTATGTATGTACGTAAATGTTGTTTGAAAATAATTAAATACACATACAAAAAAAAAGTTGTCGCTTAGTGTCAAAATAACAATTTCATAATAAAATATCAAAATAAGTTTTTTTTTTTACTCTAAATAATATTAAAAAAAAAAACTATTTTTTTAAATAGTTATCTATGTAATTATTAGTTTGCTTGTTCCAACTAATCTCTATGTCCATCATTTATTTTCATTTTATTCTACTTGATTAGTCTCTGTAGATTAATTGAATTTGATTTGTATTAATTTTATTTAATTTGAATTTTTATGTTTTTACTTGATTTGATTTTATACATGTGCTTATGAATGGGTGTTTACCTGAAATAAATGATTTTGAATTGGGGTTTTTCACAAAAAGAAATTAAACCCACGAAACCTATTACTTTTCTAACATTTATGTGACTGTGCGCCAGGACACAGCTGCTAGTTTCTATTAAGTACCTATATAGACACTATTGTCCCAAAACTATAATTCAGCATTATAAATTATAAATAAAATTAATATCTTACCTTTCTTGCCAACATTAGCAAAGTCAAACTTGGAGAACACTAGTTTGCCTTCATTGTTGAACACTGGTTTAGCAATATTTACTTTTGGTTTTTCTTCCGTGCTAGACTTCAACATTTCTGCAAATGGTGCATCTACCACAGGCTTAACTTTTGATTTATTCACTCTTTCTGTTTTTTTTATTTTCTTTTTCATTTTACTACTCAAGCTTTTCTTTTGTAGTTTATTTTTGAAGCTGAACTTGTTCTGTGATTTGATCTTCTCTAATTTTTCTTCAAGTTCTGCTATACTGCGAGCCCGCTTTGGCATTTCCACATCTACATTACTCTCCTGATTCTCGTTTACTATTTCAATATCCATGTTATCATCATTTTCACCTGTAATTAATAAGTACTAAAACTAAAAGACTATGCTAAAATATACATCCTCCAAGGCCTAGTTAAAAAAAAAACATCACATGAAGGACCCTTGCATCAGAAGTGGTTTAGTAAAACCACCATACGCGAGGTAAAGATAAAGATTTAAACACTACCCAAACTCAAACCAAACAGCATGGTTGTAGTAGTGATTGTACAATTGACTCCCTTTTTTTACCGGGGTGGAAATCCTAATAGGATGTCCGCCGCTCTGGGGTGGACGACGGGTCAGGTCCATCGCCCACACAGGGGCCCCATACAGGGCTATGGACCGCACGATTCCTACGTACAACTGCCTACAGGCGGCGCTCGGGCCACCCATCAGCTTGGGCGGCAGCCACCGTAAGTGGGGCTCGAATTCCCATCGGCTGTCGAGCACCAATCCGAGGTACTTCATGGTGAACTCGACAGCTATTCGGGCCCCACTGACCACGATATGTGATCCCGGCGCCGGCGCAGGCCGGGGGCCATGGAAAACCATGGCCTCCGACTTGTCAAGGGCCACCTCCAGGCCCAGGTGCCGGATGCGGTTCACCACCTGTGACAACGCAGCCGTGGCTATCAACGTCGCTTCCCTGTGCGAGCACCCCCGGGCAGTGACAAGCGTGTCGTCCGCATAACACGTCAATTCGGCGCCCGACAGGAACTCGCCTCTCAGGACCCAGTCGTAGCCGAAGTTCCACAGGAGCGGTCCCAAGACCGATCCCTGTGGAACACCGCACGACCCCGATAGATGACGCATCTGTCCTCCAGATAAGCTCCTACTATGCGGCGAAGGTAGAGAGGCACCCGATGGTATTTCAGGGCCTCCCTAATACAGCTCCAGGGTAGGGTGTTGAAGGCGTTGGAGTTGGAAATGTCTAAAGACACCACCAACACCACCCCACCCCGGGACACCGTATCCTCCGCCAGGGCTCTCACGCGCATGATGGCGTCTATGGTGGAGCGCCCCCGACGAAAACCTAACTGGTTGTCGTCCAGGTTCGACCCCTCTCCGTACAAATTGTCGACGAGGCGATCTGCGATTACACGCTCAAAAAGTTTGCCTGCCTCGTCGAGCAGCACTATCGCGGACAGTGAGTCCGCGGGGCGCCACTCCTTCCTGAGCAGGACCAGCTTCCCCTCCTTCCACCCTGCTCGAAGCATGCCGTGAAGAGCCCCCTCAGCTGGGGCTCTAGCTCCTTCAGAGCCAGGACGAGAGCTCGGCCAGGAACTCCGTCGGGTCCGGGCGCTTTATTCTTGGCCCGGAGCCGCGACACGGCCGTTCTCGTCTCTATTTGCGTCACCTCGGGGACATCGGTGCCCTCCTCTTCTGGAGAGTCCGTGGCTGAGGGTGAAAACATCGCCGGGGGAACATGTCCCACCCGCTCTGGGAAGAGGGTGGATACCACCGCCTCCAGCAGCTGGGGTTGCATACTTTGCACCAGTGGGGGCGCCCAGGGATGCAACTTGCCCCGTACCCAACGGTAGGGGCGCCCCCACGGGTCCCGATCTAGGGACTCCAGCAGCTCTTCCCTGGCCCGCGACTTGCGAGTCGCCAATGGGCAGCCACAGAGTCTCCTGGGCCGCGCGGTACACCCCATACCGCGCGGCCTCCTCGACGGGATCCCGTCGACGTCGCCTCCGGTAGCGCGGCGGCGAGCCGCGACGCACTCGACGCGCAACCGCACAATGTCATCGTTTCACTAGTACACGTTGCGCCTTGCGGACTGTTGGCGGACGCGGGGCATGGACGCGTCGCAGATCTGCGTCATCGCCACGCGAAACCACAACGCCTCCGCTTCGACGTCGACGGGGCCGTCCGTCGCCGACTCCCAAATCCAGGACTGGACTATGGCAGTTTCATCGAGTAGTTCCCTGTCGAGGCACTTAAGCGCCCAGCGTGCGCCGTCATTAATCGGGGCTCTTGGATGGCGGCCGCTCGCGGTCTGGGCGGAGACGTCGAACCGGATATACCGATGGTCCGACAGCGTCTCCACCTCCTGTGACACGCCTGGCGACAGAGGGGCTAGCGAAAGTAACGTCTACTATCGACCCACCCCACTACCGCACGCACGTGTATACCGAACCCCGATTCAGACGACCAGACTGGTCGTCACTACCCACTCCGCTAGCACCTCGCCCCGAGGGTCAGTGACCGGAGATCCCCACGCCGATGACTTGGCGTTGAGATCCCCGAGCACCAGAACGGGACGAGGGTAATAGCGGCCTACGACGGTGCCCAACTAGATAAGGAACCCCTCGAAGTCGGCGAGACACTTGTTGGGGAGAAATACCCACGATGACGATGCCGCCCGTGACCGCAGCAACCCAGCCGCGGCCCCGAGACGGGTCGATCAGAGTCCCGCCAATAAGGAGTCCGGCCACCGAGACGTCAATGCATCCGAGCCAGTCATCACGGGCGGGGATGAAATACGGCGCGGCGACCACAGCTACTTGGATCGACCACTACGCCATGCTCCGGAACAAAAGATGCTGAGCTTAGAGGAAACGGAGTTGTGTCATTATTGATACTCCATTCCCTCGGCAACAGTCCTGGGCCGGGAGTCGGCCGCGGAGCTGTTAGCCTGCGGGGGACGCGAGATTTTCCCGACAGGCTTAGAGCTCCTCTTCTTCTTCTTGGTGGCATTCTTGCTGGCAGGCATGCCACAGGACCCTCCGCCCACTCTGTGTCCCGCTGGCTTCCCTGCAGCTGAACATAAGCTGCAGTTAAGCGCCGCAGAACACTGAGCCGCCTTGTGGCCAGGCTGACCGCAGCGATAGCAAAAATGAGCAATTGACTCCCTGCATTGAATAAATATGTGTATGACCTGTGTACCTAATTATTTCAAGTCTTGCTGTTTGTGTATATGAGTTTAATGCATGAGAAATTACTAATGTGTACAGTTTAAAAGAAAGAAAACTGTATTGTGTATAGTCATGCATGACTCCCTTCACTCCCAAATTAATTTCAGGACTATATTTTTAGTTTTAAATTGAAGTATGATACTAAGACTAGTCTCCGAAGGGACTATCATTTTACCATAGTTTTAGAGTAGTTACTGATGTTCTGAAGGATACCCATCAGGTAGCATTTGGAATACCAGACCTCATACATTTGTTTCCTACTGTCCACATACAAAAGTTATTTACCTTTCATCTGCAGTGGTAAAGACATAACTGAAAAAACATTTTTCAGAAAACTAAATTCTTTACTAAGATCAGCTTTTATTTTTTTAATCGCTATTTTCTTCTGTTGTGTCATTGTAGTTAAGTATGCTGAAACATAAATTTTAAAAATGTCAAGATTTTGAATATACTATAAAACATACTTATGTTATTTTAAGCTGATAAATCAGCTTAAAATAAATTCGATCACATCATACAAATGAAGAACAGTGAGTTAACAATGTTAAATACAGAAAAGTTCTTAAGAATTTTTAAATAACTACAGGCTTAGCAAAGCAGGTGCTAGTTGAGGCGAGGAGTTAAGTTGACCTGGCTCCCTAGAACTACAGTTCACATTTACCCATTCAAACAATTATCTACAAAAGAGGTAGCAACAGCAATCACACCTCCGGGCTCCGGTAGGAAATCTTACTCAATTCAACAAAACAAATTATTACAATCCTAGGAGGTTGATTTTGACTGATGAAACATGAATACTTATCTCAAAAGATAAGCTTAAACGAATAGGTAACTTACCTTAGGGGTATTGACGATTTTATATCTGATAAAAATACCTATTACTAATACATAAAGAACACACGAGTAAACATAACCTCCTTCAACATTACCACTTTACCAGTTTACCACAGAACAAGTAATCACTGCTGTCAAATATGTCACTGTCAAAGACACGCATGGTTTTTTTATGAGTTTTTGGCTTGGTTGCAAAGACCTTTGAGCCATTTCTTCGTTGTAATCTTGTTTTCTTTCGTAACTTATCCTAACTAATCTAAGCTCCGTATTCCAAAAGAAAATTCAAGCATTAATCTCTGTTTAAACATTACTTAAAACTAGTTTCATCCAATCAAATGGCTTGAAACGAGACTTACAATAAGTAGAGTTTGAGTTTTGATCGACGTTCTGTACAATACACAAAAGACCGACCTACCAACCTCGCCGCCGAGGTTCATCGCGACGCGTTCAACGTAATAATCTCCCCCCTCGTCCCGATGCCCGCCCCGCAGCTGAGCCAGTAAATATAAATTCTCAACTATGTATGAGCTCTTAGTTTGTTTCGGACGTTTCTTCTCAGAGCTAGTACTAGGAAACGCCGCGGTCATCAAACTAAATTAAAATAAAACTTCGGTCCAGCCGTCCCTTGGTTTTCTCTCCAGCGACGCCCTAAGCCGAGGTTCGTACCCCACAGGGGGTGCCCTTAGCGTGTAGTCACTTAGTTATTAGTTGCCCTGGCTGGAAGCTTTAAATTCATTTAAGGCAGCCACAGGATAGCCCGATTAAGTAGTCACGACCTCTCAAAGCCAACTACGAGATCCCATCACAAAAAAAAAAAACTTAATAATTCTGACTTTAATGCTTGCGTGTAAGGTTGAATTTGGTTTGATGTCAGACTCGGTCGTAAAAAATAATGGCTTTTTGTACTGCTTTGTGATAAGAACTTTATACACTGCACTTAAAGTTGATTTTCAAATTAATGTAGGTATATTTATTTTGACTACTTTGGACTGCTTAATACTTGTCGACATTATATATGTCGCAGACAGCGACGGCAGAGCGGTAGGGTCGACAGCATCTTGGTTTGGTGGTACAGGTTCCATTTCGCAGGTGAGTTTTGAATTGAAGCACGACGTGTAGATATACCCTCCAATCTTCATAATAACAATTTGAATAGGCAAACCGACAGTTTCGGTTCGGAGATGTGCCTTGGTCCGCGTCTCGATGCAAAGTCACCGTTCGACGAACCCCACTTTCCAAAGCGACTCTGTCCATGTGACGCCATCACAAAATAACGTCACAAGCGTTCGCCCCTCTACTACGTAAATCAAATCAGCAACTTCTATTAAAATTATATCGACGATGATTTGCACGTCCTCGTGCATCATCATCATCCAATCGCGCCAATCCAAGTCGCATCCGAAGCTCCCTCAGCCCCGGAGTCCGGGATCCGCTTCACGAGGCCAACCGCCGATCCCAGGCAAACTTCGATTTTTCCCTTTGCACATCCTCGTGCATGTCTGTAACAAAATAAAAAAAAACACAGAACACCGACTTTGAAGCATTTTTGAGAACTCGGCCAACCTGACCGTCACACGTCACGTTTAATTACAATGACTAAGTATTAGAAAACCAAACAAACTTAATTATTTTAACAACTTAAACGCAAAAGCTTCCTTCAAGCCTCATAATTATCAAATTCCAAAAAGAAAACACAAAAGGTTCCTCCAAGCCTCATAATTATCAAATTTCAAAAAGAAAACACAAAAGGTTCCTCCAAGCCTCATAATTGTCAAATCAAAATCATAATCATCAAAAAGAAAACACATCATCGCCCGCTACCCTAGTAGCTAGTGACAACTCATAGTTGACACCCATGTCGTCATCGCCTCTTGTGATACGACCAACTCTAGAGTCCACGACTCCCAGGTCAACACATGACCGTACAACTAATAGTCTCCTCCGAGACCCAGGTCCCCGCCACATCACTAGCTGCCCATCGCCCCCTGAACAACTCCTCACTGAGTTGCAGTTACGACTACAGACTAGTGCATGCAGTGCGACCATATCTACCAAAGTCCCCGCCACATCACTAGCTGCCCATCGCCCCCTGAACAACTCCTCACTGAGTTGCAGTTACGACTACAGACTAGTGCATGCAGTGCGACCATACCTACTAGTGTCCCCGCCACACCACTAGCTGCCCATCGCGCTCTGAACAACCCCTCACTGGGTTGCAGTTACGACTACAGACTAGTGCGTGCAGTGCGACCACATAGCCATGATACGTGTTCTATTTGCTGGCAGAGGCACCCTCCTCGCCATCTTCTACATTATGAAAATCTAACTCAGCAGACATTACTTGGAAAAATCTTTCGTACCTATGCGATCGTGGGGTACTTATAAGTTCTGTTTCCAATCAACGATTTCAATAGGTAACGATCGCCATTATCGCCATCTAACAACTCACCAATATTAAATTTCATTACTTTAGCTCATTTCTATCAAATTTGTATTTTTCGTAAATAGCACTCATTTCTATGTTCGTTACCGCTTGTTCTCTTGAGAAGATTTAATAGTCTAGCCACACATACTATCATAAGCTCAAGTGAGCTGGTAACTATAAGCCACAGTGAACTTTAGTTTTGAAATAAAGACAAACCAGACATCATAATTTTAAAAGCCTGATTTAAAATTTCTCAGTTCATTATAACAAACAATAATCGGGTAGTACAAGAAATAAAATTTGCAAATAACTCTTATTATCATGTCGCAAAGACATTGTTCAGTACACAATACACTGGCACAACCTTGCACACTGTATATACACTGGCGCGTGTGTACATACACCAATAAAATTATAGACCGCTTGACAAGAGAACATTCGGCCACGGAATCAAAATAAAAATAGTACGACTCACCGGATTATGGCAATTTCCCACAAACACCTGCCACTTGGCAGTTGTCAACCGTTGCACACCAGACATCTCTGAGCTCTCATAAACCCCATTACGTTACCACAAACGTTTTGGGTATTTTGAAATCTTCTCATCGCCTACAGAGTAGATGCTACCCTGAAATCTTCTCATCGCCTGCAGAGTAGAGGCTCAAGTCTTGAAACCTTGGGAGTTCCACAAAGCGCACGCAGCTTCGGCTGCGCCGCAAGCAGCTACGGCTGCGCCGCACGCAGCTCCAGCAGCGCCACACGCCATTGATGTGATTCACCACGCAGCTAGCAGAGCGCTCCGCAAGCGCACCTTGCGCGCTCCGCAAGCCCACCTTGCGCGCTCCGCAAGCCCACCTTGCGCGCTCCGCAAGCACACCTTGCACGCTCCGCAAGCACACCTTGCGTGCTCAGCAAGCGCACCTTGCACACTCCGTAAGCGCACCTTCCGCGCTTCGCAAGCACACCTTGCATGTTCCGCAAGCGCACCTCGCTCGCCAAGCAACAGTCAGCACTGTCGCGCGCCAAGCATCAGCCAACACTGTCGCGCGCCAAGCATCAGCCAGCACTGTCGCGCGCCAAGCAACAGCCAGCACTTTTGCGACAGCGCCGCGTCCAGCCGCACGTGCACGCCTGCAGCGGACTCCTGCAGCGCACTATCACGCGGAGCGATCTCTGCGCCAGCAATTGAGCGCACCTCGTAACCTCACGATCACTTCCAGCCTCACGTTATTCTGTTCCTTGATTTATAACGAGATTGTGAGCAGTGTAGTTCTTCATCCAACTTCTGATGTCGGAGACAGCGACGGCAGAGCGGTAGGGTCGACAGCATCTTGGTTTGGTGGTACAGGTTCCATTTCGCAGGTGAGTTTTGAATTGAAGCACGACGTGTAGATATACCCTCCAATCTTCATAATAACAATTTGAATAGGCAAACCGACAGTTTCGGTTCGGAGATGTGCCTTGGTCCGCGTCTCGATGCAAAGTCACCGTTCGACGAACCCCACTTTCCAAAGCGACTCTGTCCATGTGACCCCATCACAAAATAACGTCACAAGCGTTCGCCCCTCTACTACGTAAATCAAATCAGCAACTTCTATTAAAATTATATCGACGATCTCCGACATATATAAGAGTTTTGTTCGAGACTGTGTAATAAGTGACCGATGGGTTGTACCGAGTTGTATTCTACCCACTTAATTGCATGTACAAATGACAGACAGCAGCATCAAGCCTTTATCTTTAAAGCATTAAGGCTCAAGGTTGATTGGGGTTGGTTGTGGGCCCCAGATTAAAAAATTACTTAAAACCTCTTTGATGTCGTTGGTACCTATGTAGGAGATATACACAGAGAAAATTTCAGCTTTCAGCCAAAGAGTATATCACAATGATAAGCTTTTACTTAATACGATGTTTATTAGATAGAATCTCGAATCGTTATTTGTAAACTGACTGTCTGTATGCATGTGGCCAGTCTCAGCATAGAGCAAGTAATCACTACTAAGAGACGGGACTCCCTAGTAAAAAAAAAAATCATTACGAATGTATGAAACACATGGACTGGCTCAATACCAACCTAACGAACCTAACTAAAACCACAGATAATGTATTAGTAAGAACAATTTCCACGAATCAATGTCGCCAACATTAAGAAAAAAATAGGGATGGCTTGCGATATCGATAAAATGGGATCGATAATAATTTTTAATGTTCTCAAATAAAAATTTTATCAAATAAAAATATTTAATGAATTATACTGCCGCATTTTCCTTCGCTACTGAATGATCTGGATCCGGGTGTGTTGTTTCTGGAAGTTCTGCAACAAATATGGTACATATTGAGTATGTTTGTATTGAATAGACTTCTATACTGCTGAATCGATTGCACAGATTTATTAAATACTATTATTAAAAAATATATATATAATTTAATGAATTTACTACTTCCGCATTATCCGCCGCCACCGACTGATCTGGACACCAGGTGTGTTGTTTCTGTACCAATTGAAACAAATTTGTAGAAATGTGTGTTGTGTGTTTTCTACAAATATGTTTCATTTGGTGCAATTTTTACCGAGATACTCTTTACCAGTTATGTTTACCCATTATATTATTACCTACAAAGTAAAATGATTGATGAATACCATTACTGTAAAAACTACCTTCTAGCAATTCAAAAGTGCCTGTAACTGGTTTATTTGAAATAAATGCTTTGATTTGATTTATTTCTATTTGTTAAAACTCAGTCGCTGAACTGATTTTAATGAAAACTAAATTTAATAATGTTATCAACTTATTTCTAATCCTTTTTTGTATCAGTGGTACTGATACAAAAAAGGATTTATTTATACACTAGTGTTTAGGACGAAAAACATATTTGCAGATATATTTTCAGAAATATATTCTATAATTCCATATATTATAAGATATGTTGATTTAGAGTATAGTTAATTCGTAAAATGTACTAACCGATCTACATCCAATGTTTGTTCTCACTCCACATATCTCGCAGGTTACAAATGGCATGTTTATAGATAAAAACTACACAAATTAACAAGAAATAAATAAATATAATACGCAAATAAAAAGGAAATAAATATAATACGCAAATTAAATAAATAACTTAATTTTAAAACATCAGATTCAATTTAATTCAATTATTGATTAATGGCCTTTGTGGGAGAGACGCCACAATTTTGCCAAGAACACGTAATCAGATTCAAACAACAACAGATAGCTCGTAAATATAATTACCTGACATTGACATTATTTTGACGTTGACGGTAACGAATCGCTTGCAAAGATGGCCGCGGTATTATACGGCTAAAACAAGAGAATCAGAGATGTCATAGCAACCATTTGAATGTGTACTTACTTCTCTACTTTGGCGGGTTCCGCCGCTATTAAAATTTCCATGCGTTTCATACTTCTATTTTTTGTTCTAAGTTGCGCCAGCCTGAGTCTCAGTACAATGAAAACTAACTTTGATCCTCAGAACAATAACTAAAGCTATAGAAACCGTACTAAAATAACAACAAAATACATTAGTTCGTACTGTTCTATGCATACGACAAAACAGCCGAGTGGGAAAAGTAAAAACTATTTGCTCTTTATGTCACTTCAACCTGCCAAGGTTCAAAATAGAAGGTCCTACAAGGTAGAAAATGTCATTTGGTTTTATTGGTTCTAATTTACTCTTCCAAATTCAGAAATACTTAAATTCAAATACTGACGTTTCTTTCACTGAACAATTTGACATAGTCGCGTGTGCGTTGATTGATCTTATGTAGTGATGTAATTAATAGTATCGATAAACATTATGGATCAAACAGATGAATTGGTATGGTATGACACTTTTTTTTTTAAATATTTTGTTACAAAAAAATATTACCCATATTTTTTTGTAACAAAATATTTTTTTATGTTTCAAACTAATCTTAACATTTTTTTATGCTTTTAAGCAAAATATCTTACGAGGTATTCTTAAATACAGGGTGTCCCGTAAGTAATGGACCAAACTTAAGGGAAATATAGCTCATCTGTATATCTAAAACTAATTTTAACAAAATTAAAAAACAGCAGCGGTTCCGGATTTAAGATTTTTTTTTAAATTATGGTAGCCGCTTCAATCTTTTTAATTCTGTATCTACAAATGATAATATTTTTTCAATCTAATTTCTGTTATGTAGTCTTGAATAGAATACCTATCTATTGCAATTATAAATGCACGCTCAGTTCAAAGACGGTTCAGTTCTCCAGCGGCAACTGCGTTCCGCTTGAGAGCATAACTGTCCTTTTTTTTTTGTTTGGGAAATCATCAAATGACTTCTCCCGCTCTGGGCGGAGCGGAAGGGCGTGTCAGACTTTTAAAGACTAAAACCCACCCGTGTTTCTTCACTTTCCTGTGCGACGGCCAGGGCCACGGTTTTTTGTTTAACCAACCCGCAACCCTGACCCAGGATGCATCGGTCTTCGTGGACCCCGTCACGATGTACTGACATCTCTTTGAGGCACCTGACGGCCTGCCATGCACTCTCGCTCCGGACAATAGCCTGGATCAGGGTCGGACGCGAGAAATCGCCACCGATCGCCGCTACGAGGACACGGCGGTGCTCTACCCAAGCCGGGCAGACCTCCACCATATGCTCCACCGTGTCCTCAGGGTGATCCACACAATGGTGACACCCTGGAGTTTCCTCCCGCCTAATCATTAACCTTTTTTATCGTCCCATTGCTGGGCACAGGTCTACTCTTATGCAGAGAAGGATTGAGCGTAATCACCCAACCGTGTCCGGTGAGGACCTGCGTCAGGCGGAAGGTGAGGGCGCCGTGGCGCCTCTCTAGCCACTCCTCAAAGAGGGAACTTACCGCCGCTATTTTGGCGTGCCCAGCACTGGGTTGCGACAATCGCACTCTCCATGTCGCCATGAGATCCCGCCGGAGCTCTGTCCGCCGTACCGCGATTTCTCGGGGCAGCGGAGTTATGCCCCGGCGTTTTGCCTCGTCTCGCCACTCCCACATGTGAGTATAACTGTCCTCAATTCTACTTCTGGCAAATCACTTGATGCTATTAACAAAGCAGTGGAAGTCTTCGTAAGGTATGCGATGACACAAAAGAATCAAGTCCGGAAATATCACTATGTCATATCGATTTAGATCATCATCATGATTATATACCGTCATTCCAATCATTAAATGATTATTCGACTGATGTTATGCAATACATAGCCAGCTTTACAAACAACAACAAAACTGCGCAAAGCTCTAAAATGTAAAACTTGTCTATAAAGTCTAAATGATCAATAATCTGAATATTATTGATATCGGTTAAAGATAAAGGAGGATTACTTACACCTTCTAAAGATGTTTCAAAAACTACAGAGAAAATTATGAGATAACAGAAATCCAAATCTAGTGTTCAATGTTTGGGAAGTTACTTTTACTACCAACAAAGTGTTTAGTTCATTCAAGTTTTCAAATAGTTTTAGCTAAATTAAGTGGAATACTCACTCGAACAGGATTTTGATGTCAATCACAGAAAATTAATGATAAAACTAATTTGCAAATTGTTTTTAACGGTTCGGATTCACCACATACAATTAGAAATAATTTGACAAAAATAATAATATTCAAAGGGCAATGAATGCGAACGTTGCAAGTGCAACTCTTGAAAAAGCCAGGATACTACAGATTTTTAATTACTTTGTTAAGTGTGATTAATATTGATATAAAATTATTTTGTTACGACGATTAAATGATTACTATTATTTCATTATTTATTTTATTTATAAGTCAAGTAAGTCTGACCTTCTAGAAATACTACTTTTTAAAATATTTGATGAATTACTTATAGTCTGACTCATCCTTGACCATTTTAAAATTTTTCCTTTACTTTAATGCTAACGACTACCCCGATTCCAAATTTTAGATTTGTAGGTCTTAAAAAAGATAGAACAACATAATAATGATTATAACCTGACTCGCACTTAACCAGTATTCAAATTTCCCATGCCAAATCTCAGAGAAGTATTACCAACGTTTTTAGACATCATCATTATCAACCTTTTTATCGTCCCACTGGTGGCCAAGTGAAAACAATTGACTTTTAACTGTGTAAAATCTATTTTTAATTATAATGTATAGACGTTAAAACCGATGCCGTGGCATCAATAGCGCAAGAAAAACTTGTGACAGCCATATAAGTTAAAAAAATGGTTGCCTGTAAAGTCGGTTTTACGGGCGAAGATTTTACGTGACAACGTCTTTTTCTCGGTAGAATATTTATTGATATGAATATAATTAAATTGCACAATAGGAACAAGGAATTGAATGAAAATAAGAATTGCACAAATTTTAACTATAGAAATATATTTTGTTTACTAAAACATCGGTGACTCATCGTAACGTTACCGAGCGTTACACTTATTCATAAGTGACTCCCAGCCGCAACCTAATTTAAGACGTTGTCACGTCAAAAACAAAAGAGTATGTACATATCTCTTTCTTACACATTGACTACTGCATAAGAAAAAATAGGATGAACTTTTGTACTTTGTTGTTATTTTAGTACGGCTTCTGATAGCTTTAGTTATTGTTCTGAGCTTTGATTATCAGCGGTCTGTCCGACGCAAAGAGCACAGGGCAAGTAATCACTACGTTTTGCAAAGAGTTTAAACAGAGAGTTTTGGGGGAAGTCAAACTGAGTGTCACGCTCATTTTTCATTGGACTTTTAAAATTATTTATAGTGTTGTTTACTAAATAAAAGTACGTGATTTATGTAGTAAAAAATGCATTCAGTAAATAATTCATAAAGAACAGTGAAATATTGCAGAATAGTGGCCACATCATGACTTTGTCTCAAACCTCCATCGTAAGACGGTTCACGCGGCAGTCTTTTTCGACATGAACAATTCATTACGTGACATTGGCTAAATGCACAAACCGTGCGAAGCCATAAAAGAAAGAAAGAAACAAAAAAGTTTTACCTTAATGTTATAGTCTTTGCGGCCTTTGCGGCCGTTATAATTTTTCCGCCGGCAGAAGTTACCACCCACCAGAGAAAGCCTTGCCGCCAAGCGATATGTCGTATTCCGGCATGATGTCTGGTGAAGCCGTACGGAGGACGGGTCTGGCCAGTTGTGTTGCGATGTGTGCCGGGTACAATGCGCCTAATGTTGTTGTGTTGGGAGTTTGGTCGTGGAGGGTCTTCAGATCAATCTCCCTTTGGCGCTACATCGTTGGTCGTGTTGTTGGGTTAAACATTGCATCACCTCGCTCAACTGCAGTCTTCCTTCCTATTCGCTCAGTTTTTCTGAGTGAATGGGCTTTTAATAAACTAGCGCGCTTTACCATCAAAGATCGCATCATTGCTTACCATCAGGCGGGATTGCGGTCAAGCGCTAGTTTATAATAATTATTAAACAATAAACAGAAGTACGGAAAGAAGTGAACCAAAAAAGTCTTTGCGTCTCAAAAAAAGGGTATGCCATAGACGTAATAGTATAACATAGACCTGCCATATCTACCAAAAAACGTGCATACTACACTTTACTATTTGTATACATATTTTTTCTATAGTCTTTCTTTAGAGTGAATACTACTTCAACTCTTCAATGGCCTCTGTGGTTAGATACCACAATTTGCCAATAACACGTGTAAGTAACAAATTATAGAAATTCTTCAAAAATTTTATTTCACAATAATGACAGTGCCAATGACAGTTGAAAAAACGGCCGCGTGAGCCGCCTACTAGGAGATTTGATGCAAAGCCATGATATGGCCACTATGCTGCGATATTTCAATGTTCTTTATGAATTATTCACTGAATGCACTTTTCACTACATAAATCACACGTTTTTAGTTAGTAAACGACACTATGAATAATTTTAAAAGTCCAATGAAAAATGCGCGTAACACTCATCTTGGCTTTCCTGTCAAAAACTCCATTTCTATAGTCAAACATTTCCCATCCATGATATATACGTCAATGGACAGACACTTCTAACAATGACATGATGATATCTCACATCTGACGTATTCACAACTCACATTATTTGTCAACAAGGATCACGGGAAGATTTGTCAGAAAACAACAGTATTTCTGTTCATTTTAGAGGAGAAATAACGTATGGTATCGAAAATGCGTCTTCCTTTCGTATTAATTAGAAAACATTGCACAACTGCGCCCAAAAGTAATAATTTTCAGGAAGAAATGAAAAAAAACTTTATTGCTGCAACTACTTTTCAAAAAACGTTATTATCATTTGGTTCAGCAGCTATCGCTCTTCTAAATCCTCATCGTGGAGATATGATCGCTTGTTTAGGCGAAGTTACTGGAGAGGGAGCTTTAAAGCACATGCGACAAAAGATGATTGAAACTGAGGAGGGTGCGGAAATACTGAAAAATAAGCCGCGTATAAATTCTAAAACGGTTTCTTTTAAACAACTTTCCCAAATGCCAGAAAACACCCTGGGTAGAGTGTACGCAGATTTTATGACAGATAACAACATTACAGCTGATTCACGTCTGCCAGTTCAATTTATTGAAGATCCAGAATTGGCTTATGTAATGCAACGTTACAGAGAAGTACATGATTTAGTGCACGCCTCTCTATTTATGAGGACAACCATGTTAGGGGAGGTGAATATGCTACCAGTGCACATCCTTGTCCAAATTCATTATGAGCACTCAATTATTTGTTACTTTTAAACTAAATTCCCAAACTAACTCTACCAATGTAGTGTGTTTGTTTCCCATGTTTTCGTTAATTTTGTCTAGGAGAATACAGCCCCTGAAGTTCTATAAATAATGAAATATTACTAATTGTATACCCCCCTTTTTAAAGGTTACAGTAAAATGGGTTGAAGGTATTCAAACAAGACTACCCATGTGCATTAGTGGTGGGATCTGGGGAGCAGGCAGACTGAAGCCAAAACATCGCCAACTGTATTTGAAATACTATTTACCCTGGGCAATCAGAACTGGAAATGATGCAAAGTTTTTACAAGGTAATTGAAAATGATGAATATTATCTGTCAGACACAAGAAAGTGTTTGATTAATGTTATTTGTGGGATTAAAAATATTTTTTATGATTTATTGCAGGAATTTACTATGAAAAAAGGTGGGATCAAGATATAGACGACTTTCACAAAGAAATGAATATTGTGAGATTAATAAAATAGAAGTCCTACCTCATGTTTGTTTAAATGTGAATGAAGAATGTTTTTTTTATTTAGTATGTATTAAAACTGATAAACAAAGTATGTTGTGAATATACTGTATATAATATATTTATGGATTCTTAGAACCCATGTTGAAGTTTGGAAATAAAAAATCAAAACAACTGTCAGCAACTTTATTGCCAAATAGAAAAATTCTATTCTGTAAAAAAATAATCATAACAACATTTCTGAACTTCTTCCATTTGCATTATGAAGGCTTGTAGTGCGATTACCCACTTCCACTATCCATTCATACCAAACTCTCCGTGAATCCTTACAGCGCCAGAATCTTGCAGTAATTATTTCACCTTTATGCACTCTAAGAGGTGTCTGCAAAACAAATACAAAGTCATTAGTAAAAGTATCTTTAAAATGTATTTTATATTTTGGATTAGGTTTATATTTAATTTATTACAGTTTTGTGTTGTGACTTTAAAATACCTTTATTGGAATGAAAACTGGGAACCATGATATCATCCCTGGGCTGTGTGTAGAAGGAACTATGCTGATCATTTCTTTCCCATACAAAGTACAATCAAAATATCCCCCAAATCCATGCATGACATTATCTTGCTGGACCTCCCAAGTTAATATTTCATATCTTCTATTATCTGTCAATGGCAGGTGTCTGTAATCTGTCATTTCTTGACCTTCGTGATCCTTTGCGCCTTTTGCTGGATGTTCAAATGTAAAAACAAGCTGAAAGATTATAGTCAACATTAATTTTCAAACAGGTGATTTCTTTGTTGAAAATGTAATCATTATTATCGGCCACATCTTTGATATTACCTTTGTTTCAGCTATGTCATGTTTATTTTGCATGTAAACCACCCACAATGTTTCTAGATTTTTATCCTTTTGGTTTGATTGACTAATGGAGGAGGCTGCTTTAGCTGCCGCCCACAATCGGGGTGAAGAAATTGGTGCCACATAAGATTTGTATTCACATGGTATTGATATACCACCTGGCTTCAAGAGACCAGCAGCCCCATCTAAACATTCTGGGGACAATTCATTGTCACCCCATGACCCTGAAAATGACAATAGAAATCCAGATACAATACAGTCACTAGTATACCAATAAGCCTGCACTGTCAAGGGATTAGAAATAACATGGTTGTTGGACTTCTGGCTGGAGATAGCTTGAAGGCAGGGGCGCCGACTCCGTGGGTGCTCGGGGGCTCAAGCACCCATGAGAAATAAACAGTGGGTGCCGAGCACCCCTGACAATACATCAAGAAACAGATCAGTAATTGCCTTTTAGGGATGGACGTTTTTTCATTACCTGATGACTCATTTAGCACAGTGGTCGGCAAAATGATACAAGCCGCAGTTATGTGAAAGAGTTCTACGGAGATGACTTTGACGTGGATCGTTTGGTTCTTCATCGTAATATGCTTTTAGATATTGCAGAAACGAAACATGTCAGATTAAATAATGTGGAAGACATTGTTTCTTTTATAATTTCTCATTGCGAATCAGTTAAAGATATGATACCAGAAATAATAAAATTATTAAAAATCGTTATGACAATTCCAGTATCAACATGTACCGCCGAACGGTCATTTTCAGCATTAAGGAGAATAAAAACTTATTTGAGGAGTACTATGACCCAGCAAAGACTGAATGATCACATGATAGTGCATGTAAACCGAGAAATAGCAGATGATCTAGACCTTGAAGATATCGCTGATATATTTATAAACAGAGCTGCAGTTCGGCAGAATACTTTCGCACTGAACAAAAATAATGTTAATAATTTTAAATTTTGATTTTAAATATGTCGTTCGTAAAAAAGTTTATTAATGTTGATTAGTCATTTCATTAGGTAATCTGTCTGTAGTACCTACCTTCATTAGTTTAGTATCGTATAGTACAAGTACATATTGTGTTGTGTTCATTTAGTAGCTAAGGTAGGTTACGTATAAATTTAATATTTCTTGATATTTAAAACTAGTTTCATTTTTAAATAATGGTTTAATTTTATGTTTTTATCAAACATAATTAATAATTAAGTGCGCAGTATATAAGTAAGACATTTATTTATTTGTCGGTCGATCAGGGTGCATTTCTCTTCTCACACTTCGCCACTCTTTGAATTATCAAATGAGCATAAGCACCCATGAGATTTTCTAAAAGCCGGCGCCCCTGCTTGAAGGTATACATAATATCATTTAATAGTAGTTTTACCTAGTAACTCAGACACAATAATATCTGCCTTTGGAGATAGATTAATCTGGCGCATGTCACCAGGTATGACGACCACGTCGCGGTCACGCCAAACTTCACGCACTTGAGCCGCCAGTACAACCACAGCACATGGATTCTTTTCTACTGCTACCACCTGTCGCAAGGCAACTTTAATATTAGAAAATAATTTAATAATGAGAATAGCTTTGATTTTTGCATAACTAACACTATCCAGACATTTCCACTGGATCAAGACTTACGCAGGTGAATCTGTACAGTTGGTAGTTAATACATGGAAAGAATAAAATTTAAATTTTTACCTTGACTTTAGTTTGAGTTATATCAGCAGCATTTAGTGTAGCTCTGACCAGTGGTCCCCTACCAGCTCCTAGCACCATTACTGTAATAGTTTTATTTTTTTTATCTGTACTATCCCCCTGTCCTAACTCTTGTGTATTTGCTGTAGAAATATCAGTATTAATCTGAAAATAAAATGTAATGTAGCTGTAAGTTTCTATAAATAAATGATTACTCTAAAATTTAATTCCGGGCAACAATAACAGTTACATAGATTTATTCAGACTCGGAACTTACATATTCGATAAATGATACAAAAGGGTTGTGGTAACTAATGTATGACAAAAATAAGCAAATGGATAAGAAATACTGTAAAATGCTTCCTATCTCACTTTCTCCTATGTTAAAAATTTATTGTCTCATTATACTGTCGCCTTTTCGTTTCATGACTTTCAAATCACAACAATGCAAAAGGAAGTACAGTGGATTTCATTAATAACGACCTTGGTTGTAATTTTGGTTATAGCGACGTGAAACTTAAGTCCCTGGAATTTAAAGCATCTTCTTCTTCTTCAGCCTATGGATGTCCACTGCTGGACAAAGACTCCGAGCATAGCTCCTTCCATTGCCCTTTGTGTGACTCTGAGCCTTCGTATGAGGCCCATTGTGAGCGACCTTCCTTAAGAATTCTTTCGGTAATAGCGACTTCGGATAAAGCGTCAATTTCGTGTAAAAATAAGTCGCTAACTTGTTTGTATGAACCATTCATAACAGATTCCTAGAAATCCCATGCGGATAATGGGATATTGTGACTGAGTCGGCGAAGGCACAAAAACTCATTCATAGATCTATTCAACTTTCTTATCTTTTGTTTACATTCACAAATGGTCAAACAAATGCTTTGCTTGTATGTAGGACTGCTTAGCAGGTGAACGACGTTAAACTTTTGAATCAATCAGATAGCAAATTCCAGTGAGTGAACAGTATTTCTTAAACTTACAAAAATGACTCTTCGACGTACATTTACTGTGAAAGAAAAAGTGGACATCATTTAGAGGCTGCAAAAAGAAGAAAACGTTTAACAGGATTTTTCACTAACACCCGTGTATAACATATTAAAATAAATGAAGAATAAATACATATGTCCATGACTTTTTATTATTTTGGATATAGAGACTTCCGGATATAGGGACGGCATTATAGAGGTCCTCTGCCGTCGTTATAACCAGAATTCACAGTATTCCCATAAAAATGAAGGATAAAAAATTACCACTTGAGATGGTGCTTTCTGCTTGTCAATTAAGGCTTGAGCAATGGCTTTTTGGTACTGGTCATATTTTATTGGGTCTTTTTCAAACACATTGTAAGTATGAGTGTCCAAATTATCTGCCAAAGGTTGCAGAGGAGTCTGTAGATAATCTTCCCACCTAAAAATTTTGATTATATCATTAGATTTTTAAAATGTTACTCTACATATCTCAAAATGCATACTTAGTTTTTAACTATTCTTTTGAGGCTGGTATTCAAAATTACTCGAACCAGCAATCGGCATGAAATATGTTTAGTACATTATTAATTTTTCAAATAATATAATATAAATAATAACTTACCCCCTAGCATAACACAGCATTGGATCATCCCCTAGATAAGGTTTTCTTTTCCAAATCCTGTGCAAGTACTGCAAATAGAACTCTATATTGGCCCTCCTGGCTCCACTCACAATGACCTGAGCTTCATGCTCAACCAGGCTCACCACTAAATGCTGATGAGCACGAGATAGCACAGGGAATCTAAAATTATTATAACATGTGGGTCACAACACTTAACAGCTACATAGATTTTTAGCATGCAGTAACTATGTGAGACAAATGACTAACTGTTATAAAGCAAAACATTTAATAAAGTATATGTATGGCAGAATAAAATTGAATCATTTAAGAAAAGTAAAATATACCCTTTTTTATTGTTATGGAAAATCGATGTGGGCACAATGATAGCCTTCACTGGCTCCCCCAACCATCTTTGAATCACTTCTTCTGTTGGCAAATCTGCAGACAGCTCCAGAGCTACACCAACTCTTTTATCCCACTCCAAATGTTCATGGAACTTCGACCACCACAACCAAGTCTCATTCCAAGCAGCATCATCTTCACTATGGCAATTTTTCATTGTTTTAGTGCATGACATAGGCACATGAACCCATATCAGGGATGGATGGTGACTAAAATTCAGAAAATAGAATATTATAGTGAAGTTGGTAGTGACCACATTCTTATTTTCATGGAAATATAAATTTACTAACCTGGTTTCATAATATGTATTGAGAATTCTTGCTAAATTGTGGGATTCTCGATCATGCAGAGATAACATGATAGCAGGAAGACCAAGGCCTCTACAGTAACTTAGTTCTTCGTTCAAGCAATCCTCATGACGCTGCCGGACGCTGGGAGACGAAGAGTCAACGTTAAGATAGGGAGACAATCTTCCCACCATTCTATTTGTCCAGTCTTGAGGTGATAATATCATATCAGATCTTGTGAACCCTCCAACCTTGCCGGCACTCGAGCTTGGTCTTCGAAAACGTGGATGAACTATTGGTGAAACTATAAAGGAGTAATTGCAACGCAAAGCCTCTGATAAACATGCTTGTAAATCTGGAATAGATGTATATTCTAAACCGCAAGATATTTCTTGCTGCGACATAGCTAAATTTGTTCCCCAGTGAAGGCCCGCGCAAAGATTACAGTATGGTGAAGTATGGTCCACCGGCAAATGAAAGAAATCAAATCAAACACAGACTACGACCGTACGACGAGGATACTACAAATCAAATGAGCTTGTTGTTTTTTTAAATTTGTAGCATGGCATGGGACGATTTTTTTTTTTTTTTTAATTTGTCTCGCACGGTTTGTGCATTTGCCACTACAAGTATAAATGTAGGGAAACCAAATAAATTTATTCAAAAGCGTAGGAACGCATAACGGAATTTTGGAAAAACGGATAATATGATCAGTTTGGTGGTAATATAGTAAATAAATAAAGATATTTATAACATATATATTAAATATAAACTGAAATTGGGAATTGAGAAATAAAAATATTACACTTTAATATTATTAATAGTTATAAAGGTAGATATTAAATTGTAAATATCAAAATTTAAGGAGCTTTAGAATGTAGGATTGATGTAGGAAAAGGAACACAGAGTTCATTAAGGGAGTTAATGAATGAAGAACAGTCACGGTTGGCGCATGCAAAAAATATATGATTCAAATCTTCCTCACAACCACAAGTACATAAATTATTGTTAATTGTAATCCCAAGTCTGGCAAGGTGAGAGGCTATACAAACATGGCCCAAGCGCATTCGTATCAAACTGGAGGTTGCAAACTTGGAAAGTTTTAATTTGGAAAACCATACTTTGAGAGGAATTCTTTGTTGTATACGTTTATAATATTGACCTTTACGACTACTTGAAATGTTCCAAAAGTTTTCCCAGACTTTATACAGATGATCTTTAGGAAGAGAGTGAAGGTCAGATACAACATTGTTATTGTTACTTGGCTATTTTCAGTTATTTGTTGATTATTATACACAACTGAATATGGAGGAGGAAAACGCATTCTAGAAAATAAAACAGCGCTACTTTTGTTAACACTAAGACACAAAGAATTATTGTCCAACCATGATTTAAGAAATTTTAGAGCGACGTTTTGAGAGGAACTTAGTTTTTCAACAGAGCGTCCTGATACATAAAGAACTAGATCGTCTAAATACTGTAAAATATTGGCTTTACCAGAGATATGGAATTCTAAATCAGAGGTATATACAGTATGTTACGAAAACCCTGTCCGACCCATAAGGATAATAGAGGTTAGGTAAACACATGACCAAATATAATATAAAATTTTACGTATTCATCATAGTACCAATACAAATGAATTTTGAAATAATCTTTTTTTCCAACGAATTAATTCCAATTTCCCCGAAATTTGGTAATTTTTAAAAAGTGACAACACCGATATTATTATGAGCGAATAGCGATGCGGCCACGTGCCGCGTGTCCTGCCGCCCGCCCCCCGCGGTCGGCAGGCGAAGGGTGGTCAACGCACATTTAATAAGTTACCTCCTTTTGCGAAATAATATTTATTTTTTTTAGGGGGATTTTTTTTTTAAGTAAAGCCCGGTTTTGTATGCATTAGTAGAATCAGTTATCGATACCTAACAACACCTTCACGGGTCGGACAGGGTTTTCGTAACATACTGTATATTATAAAGAAGTGGGCTCAGCACCGAACCCTGAGGCAGTCCTTTCCAGGTTAGTCTTGTTTTCATTTCGGATTCACCTATGTCAACTTGTAATTGTCTGCCTGAGAGAAGATTAAGAATAAAATTTCAGAATATGGGAGTTACTTTTAGTTTATAAAATTTTGTATTCAAAACATTTAAATCAACATTGTCGTATGCAGAAGAAATGTCTAGGAAAAAGAAAAAAAAATTTCCTTTGTACGAAATCTGAATATAGTTTGATCAGAACAAGTAACTGAATCGATTACAATAATTTTTTCACCAAGTTACATTTTTACCCTTTTTAGTTATTTTGGTACCCGTCAAGGTGTCAACACGCGTAGGCGCGCTGTCTAAAGTTAAAAGTAATTCTGTGCATAAATCTAGTATTTGTGTTTAGAAACATTACTAAAGTGAACCCGAGTGAGTGATTACACTGTGTAATTGTTGGTGGCTAAAATTAACAGTGATTTAGACTAAAAAGAGTGATTAAAACCCAAGGGTGACACTTGCGTTTCTGAAGTTTTCTCCACCTACCTACATAAATTAAATCAAAAATTTATAACGTCACTAGACGTCAATAATGTCATTATCACTTGGCACTGTGTTGCTAGTGTAGGAAAAAAAATTCTATCATGAGCCAAAAAAATGTTGCCAACAACGACCAATTAAAAATGGCCAAAAATAACAAATCCTCAAAAGCCAATCAGCCGATCTTCACCCAACAAATATTCCATCCCGGTCTATTTATTAAGCAAACGTCCTCATCGCTCAGTGACACTGAAACATCAACTCAAAGCAATCAAGCTGAAATAATAGAGCTGGAGGATGAATCCCAACAAGAAACGACCCCTTCTGTGGATAATGCTCAATATCCTCCTCCACCACCCTGGCAACTTGTTCCTTCGCCTCGCCTTAATAAAAAAAGGAAAATAACTGAGTCACCTCCACAGACTGAAAAAACAGCAACAAGCAACAGGTTTGGAAACCTACCCTTGGATCCTGTCGACAATTCGGGCTCTAATAATATCCCTAAAAAGCCTAACAGACCTCCACCGATTGTGCTTTATGGCATACAAGATGTCAGAGAACTATCAAAATTAATTGAAACGGTCACCAATAAAGACCTATTCAAACTTAAGATCCTGAATAAGTCGGTCTTGCATGTACTTTCATGTAATGTGGAAGAATACAAAAAAATAATTTCAACTATTCGAGAAAACGGACTTATTGGCTATACATTTACTCCAAAGGAGACTAAAAGCTATCGGATAGTCATCAAAAATCTCCATCACACTACAACGCACGATGCCATCATTGAAGCTATTGAAGCTTCTGGAAACAAAGTGAGGGGTGAAATAATAAACGCGCGTTTTGGACCAGACAAAAAACCTACTTCCACATTCTTTGTCAACCTAGAACCAGATATTAACAATCCAGCAGTTAAGAACATCCTTTACATATACAATCAAAAAATAAAAATTGAAGATCCTCGCAAATCCAAGAGTATTGTCCAATGCCAACGCTGCCAAGAATATGGACATTCGAAGAACAATTGCATGAGGCCTTTTAGATGTGTTAAGTGTGGAGAAAACCACAAAACCTCTGATTGCGATAAAAAAGATCGAAACACACCTGCTAAATGCGCGCTTTGCTCTTGCGATCACCCAGCAAATTACAAAGGTTGTCAAATTTACAAGGAGTTTGTGGCTCGGAGACAAAACCATAACCCAAGGTCAAGAAAAACAAACCAGCCTACTACGAAATTACCTGATACTTCAGTCACCATACCAGAACCACGCTTGCCACATCGGATTGTTGAAAACCAAACTTCACAGCACAAAACTTATGCTCAAGCAGTAGTTGAAAATACCGAAACATCAACATTAAACTATGGTAATCCTGACCACTACCACCTGAATCCTGCTCTAGAAAACATCCTTTTAAAACAAAGCGAAAAAATTGATCTTCTAATTCAACAAATAAGTTCCATGCTGGGTCTTATCACCACACTCGTCACTAAACTGTCAAAATGACAATGCTCCATGTGGCAACCTGGAACATCAATGGTCTTGCACCAAACACTCTTGAACTGGAAACTTTCCTGAAGTCTAACAAGCTGGATGCATGCCTCATATCCGAGGGACACACGACCTCAAGAAGTCGAATATCCATTCCAGGATACAGTGTCTACTTCACGTCACATCCTGACGGAGGTGCCCACGCAGGCTCAGCAATTGCTATTAAAAATAGCTTGAAGCACTGTCTATTACCATCTTATGAATCCAATTATTTGCAAGCTACTACAGTGCGTGTGGAAGATGGCTCTGGCTACTTAAACCTCTCAGCGGTATATTGTCCACCACGATACATCATAAATGAAGCCATGTTTACGAAGTACTTCCAGTCCCTGGGTAATCGATTCATAGCTGGCGGCGACTGGAATGCGAAGCATACGTACTGGGGGTCAAGGTTAAGTGTAACGAGGGGTCGCGAGTTAAAAAGAAGCGTTGACTCCAATCGGCTAATGCCTATATCTACTGGTGAACCAACTTACTGGCCTACAGACAATCAAAAGACACCGGACTTGCTGGACTTTTTTATCACCAAAAACATATGCCATCTGAACGTTCATATTGAATCCAGCCTGGACGGTTCTTCTGACCACACTCCGGTAAAGCTAATGGTAAGCACTACGATCATAAATCGTGAAATGGACAATGATAAATTGCACAATGCAAAAACTAATTGGGATGATTTCCGCCACTATCTGGAATTCAATATAAATCTTAAGTGTCCACTAAAAACTCCTGAAGATATTGATCAAGCGTGCATATATATCACAAATATTATTCAGGTGGCAGCCTGGCATAATACTCCTGCACTCGTTGCACCTGCCTGTAGATTACCAATACCAGTCGAAATTCGAAACAAAATATTGGAAAAACGTAGACTGCGTAGGGTATGGCAGCTCTCTCGCAACAGAGAAGATAAAACGCGACTGAACCGTGCGATTGCTGAATTAAAGAAAACTCTTGCAGAAGCTGCAAACGAGTCCCTTAAGAGGAAACTTGAAATGCTATCTCCAAACTCAAGCGGCTACCATTCTCTTTGGAAGGCTACAAAGTCAATGACTCAACCCCAACAATGTTTCCCTCCAATCAGATCAGGCAACTCGTGGGCACGTACTGACTCTGAAAAAGCAGAAGCATTTGCAGCTCACCTAGCCAATGTATTCAAGCCTAATGAAAACGATGGCCCTGATGACCCTGAAATAGATGCATTCCTAAATCAAGCTACTAGACCGAGCGTTCTTTTGCGACCAACATCTCCAAGAGAGTTAGCCAAGATCTCCAATCTCGTATCAAATAAAGCTCCTGGCTTTGACTTAATTACACCACAGATACTGAAGGAGTTGCCTAGGAAGTGTATTGTTTTTCTAACAAATCTCTTTAATGCAACATTACGAGTTTTCTACTTCCCTTCCCTCTGGAAAATATCGCAGATAGTGATGATCCACAAGCATGGCAAACCGATCAATGAAGTGACTTCATACCGACCAATTAGCCTCACACCAATACTGTCGAAGTTATGGGAAAAAATCTTCTTGACCATGTTAAAACCACATCTTGATGAAAACAGCGTTATACCTAACCACCAATTCGGATTTCGCAATGATCATTCAACCGTGGAACAAGTGCATCGAGTCTACCACACGATCAGAGAATGCCTTGAAAAGAAGGAGTATTGCTCAGCAGCTTTCATCGACATCCAACAGGCCTTTGACCGAGTTTGGCATAAAGGCCTACTGTATAAAATAAAAAAAAACCTTCCACATTCATTCTACCTTCTGATGAAGTCATACCTAAATGAGAGAACGTTTCAAGTCAAGCAACGTAGTGCGAGATCTTCTCTACATACCTGCCGCGCGGGAGTGCCACAGGGTTCGGTCCTTGGTCCAGTGTTGTACAACATCTTCACTCATGACTTACCTCAAGCTGCTAACGTAACTGTTGCTACTTTCGCGGATGATGCCGCATTTCTTGCATCCAGTAACGATCCAGCCACAGCTAGTAGTTACCTACAAAACCAGCTCAACCAAACCAACGAGTGGTTGCAAAGATGGCGTGTAAAAGCGAGCGCCCCTAAATCGCATCATATTACATTCACGCTGAGAAAGATGCTGTGCCCAGCAGTCAAACTTGGCCAGGATCCTCTACCGCCAAGCATATGTGTCAAATACTTGGGATTTTACTTAGACCAACGTATGACCTGGAAAGATCATATTAAGCACAAACGGAATGAAGTAAATAATCGTTTCAAAAATCTGTTGTGGATGCTTGGCAAGCAATCAACCCTGTCCCTAAGTAATAAACTTAGAGTCTATAGCTCAGTCATAAAACCAATTTGGACCTACGGGATTCAACTATGGTCCTCGGCCAGTAAATCGAACATACTCTGCCTCCAAAGAGCCCAAAACAACATTCTCAGGACCATAAGTGGTGCAGCTTGGTTCACACGTAGCACTGAGATACACGAGTACTTAAATATGAAGACTGTCATTGAAGAAGCCAAACAATACTCAGATAACTATGCTGAACGACTAAGGCTCCATCCCAACCCATTGGCAAGCATGCTTCTAATGCGAAACACAATCAATCGCCTGAAAAGAGCAAATGTGCTGTATGATTAAGGAGAGTTAAGGCAGTGGCCCTAACTCACCAAAATTTCAAACCACTGCAATACATCTGATTATAGTCCTGAAGACTGATCGCAGATAAAAGAAAAAAAAAAAAAAAAAAAAAAGTTATATTTTTTGCCAAATACATTTAGATATTGTTGCACTGTGCTTACGAAGCACGCGACACAGCTGACGTTAGACCATAGTACTAGGCGCGTGAGACAGGCCCTAGCGGGCGGTGCGTTGATCATATTTTTGTTGGGCAAACCAGGTAAGATAAGAAGCCCATAACTTTGTGGTTATTCATATCTTTTTGAAATTTTGTACATTGATTCTTTACTTAAAAATATTGGACACGTGTTTCGAGTTTCGCATATTCAAAAAATAATGTTGTAAGGGAACATGTGCAACAGTGGATCACGGGGAACAGTGAATCATTTGTTAAAACTCTGTATCTATTATACTCACGCAAACACACGTCGGCTTCACTAACCCTATCCCCTACCCCGCGCCACCCGAACATGTCCTCGTCACTGAATCACAACGGGAGGACATGCGACGACGCATCAGTCAGGAGGTAAGTACGAAAAAAATAATTTACGTAATGTTTGAAATTACTTTGGCTTAAAGTTATTTAGATATTTCAAAGTCATTGCATATTTTTCTTTAGTATGTTTATCTAATTGTATAAAATTATATTAAGTGGTGTGACATTTTTTTTTTTTTTTTTTTTTTTATTAAAGTAGGTATAAACCAGCGCTTGACCGCAATCCTACCTGATGGTAAGCAGTGACGCAATCGTTGATGGTAAAGCGCACTAGTTTATTAAGAGCCTATTCACTCTAGCCTTGAAGACACTCAAATTGTAGTCCGACGGAAACACCGCCGCCGGCAGATTGTTCCAGTCCCTCGATGTACGCGGTATAAAGGAGGAGGCAAAACGCTTCGTCCGGATCGTAGAGGTGTTAACAACATAAGGGTGGAAACTCGCCGTACGACGGGTCGTCCGATGGTGGAACGGAGATGGGGGAATTAAATCGTGCAATTCCCTCGCACACTCCCCAGAATGTATCCTATAGAACACCGAAAGGCTGGCTACTCTACGCCTGTGCTCTAGGCTTTGGAAACCAACTCGAGTTAAATCAGGGTCACCAATCAGCCTCTTCGCACGCCTCTCCACTGAATCCAAAGTGGCCAGGTGACACTTAGCAGCACCAGCCCAAATGTGGCTGCAGTACTCCACACACGAACGGACCTGTGCTTTGTACAACATTAGAAGCTGCCCTGGTGTGAAGTACTGCCGGACCTTTGCGATTACACCAAGTTTTCTGGCAGCCACCTTGGCCTTGGATTATGACATGAGCGATTTATATTTTTCTAAAATTATTATTTCCGTTATGAGTAAATGGGTTACAGTGAATCATGTGATAATGGGGTTCGTTGGATCATGATCCACTGTTCCCCGAAAAGGTTCAAGTTATAAAGTACTCTTATTTATTTACAGGTCAACATGCCGCAAGATAGACAAAGGAAGACTGATATTGGTCTACATATAGAAGAACAAATGCGCAACGCTTTATACATGATAGTAGAGGGTCAAATCATAAAAGCCGTTTCAAAAGTAATCAATTCAAGGTTAAGGGTCCCAAAAATCGGTTTTTCACAAAATTCTCAATTCTTATGCTCCATACTTAATTACTCTTGTAAGAAAAGTTATAGAGCGTAAAATTCTCTACAAGTTAGTTATGAAACATATTTTTAAACATCGTATCGTTTTTGAGATAGAGGGTGGAGAATACGCAAGGACGAAGGTATGGTAGTCACATAAAGGCTGGAATGCCTTACTAATGTTTCAACTTTTAGAGCCTAAACCATTCAACCTAGAAGCATGAAACTTGATCAGTAGATACGTTATGTGACGTAGACGTCAACCAAATAGGGGAGACTGGGGACACTTGATCCCTATGGGAGACTAGATACACTGGATTTACAAAGCTTTTGTGTACACTATATGATTTATAAGTTGCAACATTGATAGTCCATGGTACGTTCAAACTGTCTAAAGTTGGTACTCCTGTCAAATTTGACAGTTGAGCAGATGGCGGATGATTGTGTGTTTCGTGTGGCCAGAAAATATTTTTCGTAAGTTTTTATTTTGATTTCGCAATTGGATAGGAAACATATTTTGTACTAGAATCAATTTTAAACTATTCCTTATCTATGTGTTTAAACGTCTGTTTCATAGAAAAGTGTTAATAGCAGTAGATATTTTTACAATATTCTTTTATAACGTCAATATACCTAGGGTACACATGGTACACTTTCTTATGGGAGATTTGATCCCGGCGAATCAAGTGTCCCCTAATGTTTAGTTATTTAATAATTTCAGGATTCAATATGCCTAGAATATACAGTATGTTAAGAAAACCCTGTCCGACCCGTGAAGGTGTTGTTAGGTATCGATAACTGATTCTACTAATGCATACAAAACCGGGCTAAACTTAAAAAAAAAATCCCCCTAAAAAAATAAATATTATTTCGCAAAAGGAGGTAACTTAATAAATGTGCGTTGACCACCCTTCGCCTCGGCCGCGTGTCCTTCGGCAGGACACGCGGCACGTGGTCGCATCGCTATTCGCTCATAATAATACCGGTGTTGTCACTTTTTAAAAATTACCAAATTTCCGGGAAAATATAATTAGTTCGCAGGAAAAAAAGATTATTTCAAAATTCATTTGTATTGGTACTATGATGAATACGTAAAATTTTATATTATATTTGGTCATGTGTTTACTTAACCTTTATTATCCTTATGGGTCGGACAGGGTTTTCTTAACATACTGTATAAAACAAAAGAAGGTGCAAGAAAAAGAATACCAAACAATAAGAAAATCTTGGAGTTGGCTGTCAATGATGTTATAGAGGGTAAGAGAATTCGTGGTACTGCAAAAGGTTACGGAATAGCAGTTATGATATTGAAAAGATATGTCAGAAAGAAGAAAAATGCTACGACTGAAAATATTGACTACACGCCAAATTATCGCCAGTCACAAATATTTACGTCAACTGAAGAGACAGAACTTGTTAATTATTTAATAATGGCCACTAAATTATACCATGGATTAACTCCGAAGAATGTACGAGACCTTGCATTTCAATATGCTTCTGAAAATATTAAAAAAATACCACCAAAATGGGTTGAACAGGAAACAGCTACTACCGAGAAAAGGATCTGGAAAGGGGAGAAAAAAAGGTAAAACTAGAATTTTAACAGACACACCGGAAAAACTGGCAATCGAGAATGAGTGGGCAGCTAGGAAACAAAAAAAAGAAAAGAAGATTTGCAAAGCGAAAGTAAAATCAGTAAAACGTAACCTAAATTCACAAGAACAAGAAGTGACAACGTCGGAAGATGAAGAACTACCGCCATCGCCAGAATCAGTTTTAAGTTTGTTTAATGAAAGTGATGTCTCTAATAGCAGTAGTAGCGAATCAGAGAATGAAGACGACTGCAAATACTCCATCATCATTGGAGATTGGGTTATTGTGAACCTAATCTCTCAAAAGAATCTCGTTCATAGATATGTTGGGCAAATACTAAAGGAAAGTCGCGCTGGATATGACATTAAATTCGCAAAAAAAAATTAATGATAAGATGTTCAAGTGGCCTGTTAAAGACGATATTAGTTCAATTGCCAAATATCAAGTTGTGAAGAAACTACCAGTTCCGGAAGTGAAATCATCATCAAAAAGAGTTATTCGTTTTAAGTTTCCAAAATCATTAAGAAAATTTAATATTGAGAAATAAAAAGTGAAAAGATAATTGCTATTAGATAAAAATAAAAGACTGTTTAACTTGAAGAGAGAGTAACTATTTTTTAATTTAACCGAAGGGGTATTTTGTTATGTTGTGCTAATTGCAAAATTTATTTAATGTTTTTTTTTAGTTTTAAGTAAAAAAAATACTAGAACTTGAGTTCTCAGAAATAAGTTGTTAGTAGTTGATTAATAAGCATAGTCATAAATGTCAAAGAATATGATGGCTTGTAGATAAAAAGCAAATAAATCAATGATTAAAATTCCTGTTTCTTTCCTTTTCTTCTTTATTAGAATCATATGTCCCCGAATGTGGGAGACTTGTTCCCCCAGGATCAAGTCTTCCAGAAGGGGGGGATCAAGTCAGACACATATATGGGACACATGATATCATTCCCTATATGAAGTTTTCATGGGCTAGTTAGTAAAGTTATGTACACATATCACTTGCTATTATACTTAGTATAAACAATGAAATTCCACATATTTAAGTACCAAAATATTTAAAATCGGATTAACATTTACAAAATAATTGCCAAAAAACAAAAGGGGGGATCAAGTGTCCCCAGTCTCCCCTACAATATTTTTAGGAGCTCTTCCCTCAAAGAGGATAAATGGAGAGAAAATATAGCTTTATAATCAAAGTGTTTTTATAAGTCAATCTAATTCGTTTTTACCCCTATAGAAGGCCGGGGTCCGAAACAAACGTCTTTTGTAAGAGTCTACATCGTTTAAGGTATTTACTGACCAAACTTCATATTTCTAGGTTAAGTGGTTTAGGCTCTAGAAGTTGAAACATTAGTATGGCATTCCCGCCTTTACGTAACTACCAACTACCTACTACTACTACCAACAGTATGGTATACTGTCGTACTTGCGTATTCTCCACCCTCTATCTCAAAAACGATACGATGTATAAAAATATGTTTCATAACTGACTTGTACTTAGAGAATTTTACACTATAACTTTTCTTACAAGAATAATTAAGTATGGAGCATAGGAATTGAGAAATTTGTGAAAAACCGACTTTTGGGACCTTTGACCCTGAATATCTCGCGACGCGGACTTGAGATGATATGAGACTTTTGAAAGAACGTATAGAATGGCAAAACAAAGTTGTGTGCACAGTTTACTGGGCTAATATTATTAATTGTAACTATTATATTATGATTTTTAAACTGAGACTGATTCAAGAAATGACTGATAATTGTATTTAATTTGTAATAAACAAAGAGTTTCGTTAATAAAATATGTGTTTTTGATTTTAAACACTCGTGATTCATAATACTACATTAGATCCACTGTGACCCAAACTCGAATCCACTGTGACCCATTCATGGGGCACAATGGATCAATTCGATGTATGGGAAAAAAATCATGTAAAATAAACCAAACTGTAAAAGAGGCATTTGAAAAAGAAAAATCGAATATTGAACATACGTTCTTATATTGAATTAAAAACTTCAGTTAACAAAGCAGAAATGAAACCGGAAACGCCTTTCGAAAAAAAAAAGTGATCCACTGAGCCCCATGTTCCCCTATAGAGATATATAAAAAGGATCGTAGCTATATTTATTTTAGTATAAAAATAGACAGTAATTTACAAAAAAATACAACTTCTACTAAATAATTACGCGGGTAAGTGTGATCAACGCCTGATAATTATCGCTATAATGTCTCATATTTTCAAAATTATACATTTAATCTACATTTATCATCTCAACGACATAATTTAAATTGTTCGGGTATGTAATCAATTTTCTGAAGGACATTGGATTACATCTCATTCACAGCTACTGTTAAGTCTTATCATAGACCGTTGCTAACTTTGTTTCATTTGGGTAATCTCTATTTATTTTACCTTAAGGATAATAGTGTATTCGTCCCCTATACCTACAAACAAGAAGCCGTGTGCACGGGCAGGAAGGCACCTCAGAACCGGACCTAACCATCGAGGCGTTTATCTGATGGTCCCTCGTCATATCGTCCACCCCACTGCACCCTACGTCCACACGTCTTACCTTTGTTAAAATTAGTCGACGACTTGACTTGTTTCACGTCTAACAGCGTCAGTTCGTTAGATCGCAAACTTGTGAAAGTCATTCTTAACGAAGAATATATTTCAAAGGGCCACGTTTATTGTAACTTGTTAGTACATATTGCTGTCCAAGTCTTGCGAGCTGTCGTGTTAAAAGAAACTGACTAGAAACTGAACGGTTGGAATTTATTGTGAGAGAGATTAAAAGGGATTGAAAGTTATATTTGTATGTTTGTACGTATATTTATATTGGATAGTAGGATTTTGCCAGGGCCCAATAGCTCCTACTATGTATTTCGGGGAAAGCTTAGAATATTTTATAAAATCAAATCTTTAAAAAATATTATCTATACTAATATATAAAGCTGAAGAGTTTGTTTGTTTGTTTGAACGCGCTAATTTCAAGAACTACTGGACCGATTTGAAAAAATATTTTTGCGTTGGATAGCTCATTAATCCAGGAAGGCTGTAGGTTATATAACATAACGCTGCGGTCAATAGGAGCGGAGCATATAAATAAAAAAAACATATCGAAACGTACGCGGGTGAAACCGCGAGGCGCAGCTAGTTACCTATAAAATGGAGTCAGTAGAGATGAGATTTGAACATAAGTAAAAAGTGGTTTTATGCTTATTGTTACGAATGCACCTTATGTCGAGGGCATAAGGTTCAATATCGCGTGACATGCAGTGCATAACTTTTAAGCTCTAAAACTCGAGACCTAGACATTGTCTAGGTGTAATATAAAAACGCATTCCTAGACTTAGGGTGGCCTATCGAATGGTACAGGTTTTATCAATTTTGTCAACTAAGTGACGACATCGAAATTTCTAGAAACCTATTTCCGGGAATTACCGTAGGTACTTACTGAATGTACTCGAAGTTATGCGCTATTATTATTATGTCTAGACGATTCTGGAATGTTCGATCAGCTGGACTATATATAGCGCCGTGACGCCAGCACGAGTCAGTCTGCATTCGACTACCGAGACGAAAACAGCGACAATTAAGAAGCGATCTTTGAGAATACCTACTGCGACAACTGTAACGAGAACTGTGAGTATTACGTGAAGTAACATCTGTAGTGTTATTTCGTGTTTACAATACGGACTTCGTGGACGTAAGTGAATACTTCGGTGCAACTTCAGCAACATTCTACTTGTCATTGCCTACAATCGACTGTACCTTCGTTGCTAATAAACTTCGCAACCTTTAACCGGCGTTTTAGTACCCCTAGCCCGTAACAATTGGTGTCAGAAGCGGAATGCCGGTCACGCCAAGGGAAGACGAAATAATTCGCACGCGACGACAAACAGCGATGGATTTGGCACGTCAAGAGGAAGAATCGTTTGGTGTCCCTGTACCCGTAGAAGATGCGGCCGTCGTAACACCGACTAATATAAGTGCGCCTACTACCACCACGATTCCCGGAAGTAGTGGATGCGAGTTATCGGCGCTGCTGGCTCACTTGACGGCACAAATAAAGCTAAGTATAGAACAATCTCAGGCAGAAACCCAGGCTCAAATAAAAGAAACCCAAGCAAAAATAGATAAATCCCAGGCAGAAATAAAGCAATCCCAGGCAGAGACCCAGGCAAAAATAGAAAAATCCCAGCAACTGGTGTTAGAACTGAATAATATGTGGAAAGAAACCAAAGAAGAGGTTAATGAGCTTAAAATAAAAACAGCGCAACAGGATGCCCGTATGGACCAGCAAGACATGCGTATAGACAAACAAGATGCGCGTATGGAGAAACTAGACAGTACCATCATGGAGTGCGAGAAAGAAATACAGTTTCTCCATAAAACGGTGCAGAAAGGAGGTTTTAAAGGTGTGATACCTGTACCCAGTGCTTCGCCGACGTTCAAAGTACCTCACTTTGACGGAACAACGTCTTGGGTGGCCTTCCGTCTTCAATTCGAAAAGGTTGCAAAAGGCAACAACTGGGACGACGATCAAGCCGTAACCGCCCTTACGCTTGCTCTGCGTGGTGATGCGGTACAAATCTTAGAAAATATTTCCAGCGATTGTAACACCCTAGCCTGTTTGTTGGAAGCGTTAGAGTCTAGATACGGGGAGAAACACCTCGAACATGTCTTCAGGGCTCAACTCCGCGACCGCACACAGAAGAGCAGTGAAGGTTTGCAACAATGGGCTTCGGAAATAGAACGCATTGTTCGAAGGGCGTATGCATCGACACCAGCATTAATTGAGGCTACTACGGTGCAAGCCTTTACTGATGGAATTCGAGACGCAGAAGTCAGGGCTGCAGTACGCCTGGGTCACCATCAGACTCTAAAGGCAGCCTTGACTCACGCTCTAGAGGTGGAAGCAGTACGTCAAGATGGCCGACAACACCACCGTATTCGTGAGGTAATCGCACATATAAAAACCCGACAAGGACCAACATGCTATGACTGTGGCGAGAAGGGGCACATTCGAATTAATTGTCCCAGGAAGGCTAAGGTAAGAAGTACTTCCGGGACACAGGTGGAACCTGAGGATTTAAACTAAGAACAGCCAGGGCTATGGGGCGAGAACTGGCTGGTCGACATGAAGCCCCTATTATAACAGTATCACAAGTGGGTGACGGAAACAGTCTCATTATAGAAGGTGAACTGAATGGTAAATCCTGCAGTTTCACATTGGATACTGGTGCATCAAGAACTATTGCACGACCAGAGCTATTTCCTCGCACCATAGTATGGAAAAGAGGATCTTCACAATGCCGGTTACAAACTGCCACCGGCCAACCAGTACTCGTCCTTGGGGAAACGAATGTGACCTTGAAAATGGGTGATAAGACATTTACACATCCTGTTTTAGTAGCGAATATTACAGATGATTGCATAATAGGACTGGACTTTCTGAAGAAACAACAGTGCGTCCTTAATGTAGCAAAAGGAGTATTGAGTTTTCCAGAACAAGAAGTCTTTCTTCAAGGTGCAAAACAAGGGTCAGCGTATTGTTTAAGGAAAACGGTATTACCACCAAGGTCAGAAACTTTAGTAGATGTTAGATTTTCACCAATAGGATGCCGCAAATGTTGCATTATAATAGAAGATTCTGGAGATCACCCAGACTGGATAACGGCGAGGACACTGATGATGATTTCCGATAAACCAAAAATACGCATAATCAACGTTAGTAACAAAGAAATAACTCTCGAAAAGAATCGCGTGGTGGGTGTGTGCGATAATGTAGCATCTTTGAGAAAAACAGAGGTGCACGAAAAGGAACGTGATAAGAAGTGGCAGGAACATGTATCAACACTACTCGAAAATTGTAAGGGTAATTTAAACAAGTTCGAAAGTCACAAAGTTAAGGAACTGTTGCATAACTTCCATGACATCTTCTCGAAGACCGATGGTGACGTGGGAAGGACCGGGCTAGTCAAACACCATATAGATACGGGGGATACACAGCCGATAAGACAGAGACCACGTCGTATACCCTTTGCAAGAGAACAGGAAGTCACGGAAATGTTAAGAGATATGGAGAAAAACCGAATTATCGAAGCATCTACCAGCCCTTGGTCATCTCCAGTTGTCCTAGTCAAGAAAAAGGATGGCAGTACAAGGTTCTGCGTTGACTACAGGATGTTGAATGATGCCACGAAAAAGGACAGTCATCCTCTGCCACGTATAGATGACACTTTGGACTTGCTAAGTGGCATGAAATGGTTCTCCACAGTTGACCTCAAAAGTGGATACTGGCAGGTGGAAATCTGTCAGCAGGATAAAGAAAAGACCGCTTTCTCCACTGGCCCTGGGAACGGTCTCTGGCAATTCAATGTCATGCCTTTTGGACTGAGCAATGCTCCAGCTACATTCGAGCGCTTAATGGAGCGCATTTTGGTGGGGTTGCTTGGTGATGCATGCCTGGTCTATTTGGATGACATCATCATTATGGGACGAAACTTCGAAGAGCACCTACGCAATTTGGAGAAAGTGTTCCAAAAACTGCGTGAAGCGAATTTAAAACTCAGCCCTAGTAAATGTACCCTATTCCAGAAAGAGGTTGGGTACTTAGGACATATTATTTCGGCGCAAGGAATTCGAACAGACCCTGAAAAAATAAAAGCCGTGTCGAAGTGGCCTACCCCTCGTAACAAAACTGAGGTACGCTCTTTCTTGGGTCTGTGTGCATATTACCGTCGGTTTGTGAAGAACTTCTCCGAGTTAGCGAAACCGTTGCATCGTTTAACAGAGGAAAAGTGTCAATTTGAATGGAACTCTGACTGCGAACAGGCATTTGCGGTACTGAAAACTCACTTATGTGAGGCTCCTGTATTAGGTTACCCTAGTAGGGAAGGCCGATTTTTGATAGACACAGATGCCAGCAATGTTGGTATTGGAGGAGTTCTCTCTCAAACACAAGGAGATAGGCAGGTCGTTATCGCATATTTCAGCAAATGCCTTTCCAAGCCAGAAAGAAATCACTGTGTTACCCGTCGAGAACTTCTAGCCGTTGTTAAGACCTTACAACACTTCAAGAAATATTTGATTGGGAGACAGTTTACACTTCGCACCGATCACGCTGCCTTACAGTGGTTGCTTCAGTTCAAAGACCCAGAAGGACAAGTAGCAAGGTGGATAGAGCAGCTGCAAGAATTTGACTTTGTCACTGAACATCGAAAAGGCAAGTCACACAATAATGCTGATGCTTTATCTAGACGGCCTTGCGAAGAATCTTGCCGACATTGTGCCAAACAGGAAAAGAAAGAGAACGTAAGGATTATCCAGGTGAACGCTTTGGATGAAGACTGGGATAATCGATCATTGGAAGAGGCACAAAAGGAAGATAGTGACTTGAAGACAGTAATCGAATGGAAGAAACGTGGCCAGAGGCCCGCTTGGAGGGAAATATCAGCGCTTAGCCCAACAGCAAAAAGTTACTGGGCTCAATGGGACAGCCTGATAATTGATAATGGAGTTCTGAAGAGGAAATGGGAATCACCTAGTGGACAGGAGGTCGCCTTACAGATAGTTGTCCCCTGTGATAAGGTCGCGTCGGTGCTAAGACAGGTGCACGACGGAGTATCCGGAGGACATCTAGGAGTAAAGAAAACTCTGGAGAAGGTGAGAAAAAGATTCTATTGGGTGCATTGCCGCGAAGACGTAGAGGACTGGTGTAGGAAATGTGTAGCCTGCTCCTCAGTAAAAGGACCGCAAACGAGAGCCAGAGGTCGACTGAAAGTGTATAATGTTGGTGCACCATGGGAAAGAGTTGCTGTCGATATAGCCGGGCCATTCCCTGTTACTGAAGAAGGCAATAGGTTTATCATCGTCATGCAAGACTATTTCAGCAAATGGCCAGAAGCTTTTGGAGTACCTAACCAAGAAGCTCATACAGTCGCCAAAAAGCTAGATCACGAGGTGTTCTGTCGATTCGGCATTCCTTTGGAGTTACACTCTGATCAGGGAAGAAATTTCGAGTCTTCACTGTTCCGAGAGGTTTGCCAACTACTCGGGATACATAAGACTCGTACAACACCATATCACCCTCAGTCAGATGGAATGGTCGAAAGATTCAACCAGACGCTTGAGAATCATTTGGCCAAAGTAGTGGAAGAATACCAGAGGGATTGGGACCAATACATTCCACTCTTCTTAATGTCATACCGCTCTGCAACACATGATAGCACAAATTGTACACCGGCGAAAGTCAACTTCGGACGAGAAATTAGACTACCCATAGATGCACTAACCGGAACACCCCCCGATACCCCTATCCTAGCCGTCGACTATGTGGCCGACCTACGACGTAAACTAGATGGAATACATGAGCTAGTGAGAGAGAATGGTCTGAAAACCAGCGAGAAAATGAAGATCCGATACGACCGCAAAGCTAACGTGCCCGGATTTGAAGAGGGAACTTTGGTATGGTTACATAATCCCATTAGGAGAAAAGGAAAGAGTCCGAAATTTCAAGCCAAATGGGAGGGTCCGTACACGATAGTAACCAGAATAAACGATGTCACCTACCGGATAAGGAAAGGACCTAAGGGGAAGCTAAAGATCGTACACGTAGACCGCCTAGCTCGCTATTATGGATCAAATCATGCTCGGGACGAGCATGTCTAAGAAGGGGGCAATGTTACGAATGCACCTTATGTCGAGGGCATAAGGTTCAATATCGCGTGACATGCAGTGCATAACTTTTAAGCTCTAAAACTCGAGACCTAGACATTGTCTAGGTGTAATATAAAAACGCATTCCTAGACTTAGGGTGGCCTATCGAATGGTACAGGTTTTATCAATTTTGTCAACTAAGTGACGACATCGAAATTTCTAGAAACCTATTTCCGGGAATTACCGTAGGTACTTACTGAATGTACTCGAAGTTATGCGCTATTATTATTACGTCTAGACGATTCTGGAATATTCGATCAGCTGGACTATATATAGCGCCGTGACGCCAGCACGAGTCAGTCTGCATTCGACTACCGAGACGAAAACAGCGACAATTAAGAAGCGATCTTTGAGAATACCTACTGCGACAACTGTAACGAGAACTGTGAGTATTACGTGAAGTAACATCTGTAGTGTTATTTCGTGTTTACAATACGGACTTCGTGGACGTAAGTGAATACTTCGGTGCAACTTCAGCAACATTCTACTTGTCATTGCCTACAATCGACTGTACCTTCGTTGCTAATAAACTTCGCAACCTTTAACCGGCGTTTTAGTACCCCTAGCCCGTAACATTATTATATTTTATGCTAAAGCGTTACAGTCAACAGTTGTATTAATTCAAGTTCCATGACAAAATGTATAATACCTAACCTACAACATAAATAGTATGGTGAGATATCCAACAGTGAACCAGTGGTACATATTGAGCCACCATCCTTACTTTGTAAATGCTTCGTTTTGAAACCGTGGTTGGACACGAATATACTCAGTTTTTACTGCGCCGCCTGCTGGTAAGTCGGGAACTAGCTAGCGTCAAAGACGTCCGTGTGGCGGATCGCAATACGATTTTCGGCGATAAAACGCAATAAAACGTAAGTATTAGCTTTTCGTATTACTTCAGTTATGTGTACTTTTATTATGTGGCATTTATTATACCTAATAAAGCGTTTATTTGGCTATCGTATGCAACTAAAATCACTACAGTAACTCTTTTCATTTGTTTTTAACATCACCTTAGACGTTGAATGGTGGGTGTAGTACCTACACAGTGAATCGCGAACATAGTAATAAAATTGTTGTTGTTTCAGCATATGAAAAGAACACATGTTGCAAGCCATGTTGCTAGTAAATGATGGACGTTTCATATTTAAAAATAAAAAACCTTGTCAAAAACTTTTAATTGATCAAGTTGATTACTTAGTAACATTTAAAAGACGTTTTTTTGCTTTACCTTAGTTTTGTAGCATAAATAGTCATAATTTACTGTAAAATAAATAGGAAGCTTCACTGAGTACATATTGGTACACTGTTGACCTGCTAGCCCCGGTTCAGAGTGTCCCACAGGGGGGGGCACACTTAACACTTCATCAATTTCTACAGTCGACAGCGACATCTGAACTCTGGCGAGTGAACAACTTGGCAGCCATCTTATCACAAGTGTCAAATAAAGGTCAAGTCCAAGTGTCATATTTTGTCATTACAATTTTCTAGATAAGAAAGCAAGATGGCGGATAGAGAATCAAACAATTTTATTTTATTTAGACTTGTGTTGAATGAATATAACAAAGATTGATATGATGTATGCACGTGTTATTGGTAAAATTGTGGTGTCTCTTCCACAAGAGCCATTGATCGAGTCGATCGATCGAAGAGTTGAAGTTGAAGTTCATTTTTCATGATTTGTTATCGTGTTTCAACTCCCAAGAAAATATTGGATTTTTGACCGTGATGTTTTAGGTAAGTGTTTATTACTGTACCCTACCGTAAAAAGGTTTTATGTTCTATAATTTTTTTTTTGGCCAAATTCTGTTAAGTAATTATTCACAAATTTCATTCCAGTTTAAGTTGCACACGGTGTACCCCTTCTCCGATTTCCAAACCCTGAAAAGGACCCTGATTTGTTCGCTACTTGGATAGCCGCTGTTGGCAGCCAAGTTCAGAAAGTGATCATGTGAAGATTTATAAGAACAAAAGAATATGTGATCACCATTTTGATCAATCAAGACAGCTGGAGGTCGTCTTATTTGTTCAGCAACACCAACAGTTAATTTGAATCGCAAGTAGAATTAAGTACAAACTTAATTTTGCTTCAAAGCGCTATATTTATTCTCTATTTTGTATGAGCCATATTGTTTTCATCAAACTGGCCCATGATGAGGATGCAGATGAACAAGTTACCATCGTTATGTGTTGTTACAAAATACCTGCAGACTACTAAATACAAAAGTTATTCAACTGGCTAAGGACATATGGGGGGGGGGGGGGGGAGGGACCAGGAGTGTGTGTCAGACTTTTACTGACTAAAACCCACCTATGTTTCTTCACTTGCCTGTGCGACGGCCAAGGCCACGGTTTCTTTTTAACCAACTCGCATTGGTCTTCGTGGACCCCGTCACAATGTGAACTGGTAATGATCTTGCATTGTATGTTACAGGTTTTCAACAAATAATCAGTACCTTTGTGGAGACAGACCATAAATACTCATAATCTCAACTTTAATCCTAAGTTCCAACGCCCAACTTAATTTGTGACACTTTCGGCTAATTTGTAATATTATTTCTGTGTACTTCATAATTAGCGTAATGTTTTATGTAACGATTTTACGTTTATATACTGTTAGCTATGAAGTTTCCACTCATAAAATAAATAAATTACTGAATACGTTTTTTTAATCATCTAAAATACCAGACCTATAATATACATAACTACATACGTATAGCTACGTACCTATATCATTCACTAGTAGTTGTTCACCCGCCAAATGAAAGAGGGCAGCATTTTCCATACATGCAAATTTTACCGTAGCTATACCTACTCTTTGGTGACCACACTGGCCCTATTGTCAAACAAAATAATGTCATTGTCATGTGCACTTGTCACAATTTGAATGACAATAATTTAGTATAAAATATAATTGATTTGGTGAAAACAAATTAATGAGCTAGTTATTATTACTAAGATCTCATAAAAAAAACATTACAGAGTGAAAGATCAAAATAAGCCGTAGTACGTTAAGTGGGAGACTAATAGAATCAAGTTTCAATAATAAATTGTATCATAATAAACAACTTGCCTTGTTCAAAGTTCTCTTAATTTTAATCCTTTATCATAATGGATGAGATAAATCCATTACAAAATTGGCCGGAAGTGTCGTCAGTACACAATGGCAATGATTTAAATAAAAGAGGAAGACCTGCTATGGAAAATAGTGTGAAATTTGGCCCGCAACCACGATCTATAGTAGCTCAGATGCTGTCAGAAATGAAATCAAAAACTGATATTATTAAAAATGAATCAACAAACGGAAATGAACAATCACAAGAGTGTATTGAAACAAATAAGACTAAAGAGCATGTGTGTCAAATTTGCTCACATAGGTAACTTGTACTCTTCATTTTCTCTAGGGTATCAGGTTGCTGCACATTAACTTCTTTCCTGTTTTCCAGGAGCTGCAGTGTTGCAGAATACAAAAAGCACCAGTCTTCACATCAGCAACAGTTATGCGACTTTCCTAACTGTAGTTATTCATGTAAACTGTCATCAAACCTCATAAAACACAAAAGGGTGCACACAAATGAAAAACCCTATCTTTGTGATAGATGTTCCTTTAGGACAAATTTTGTGAATTCTTTGAAAACTCACAAAAGATTACATACAGCCGAGAAACCATACCAATGTGCCCAGTGCAGCTACAGATGTAACAGTAGTTCAAATCTTAAAAAGCACTGCCATCTAAGACATCCTGATGAAAATAGATGCAAATATAAGTGATCTACTAAACTGGCTACATTGTCCAAGGTCATTTTCAACAAAGGCTGTATTTTATATAAAATTTGTAGAAGCATTTAAAAAATATTGGTCTAATAAATAGTCACTTGTATTAATTTATAACTAATGTCTGTGGTTCATGTTAAATAAGTAAGAAATAAAAAACATCATGTCCAAAGCATTATATTTTCTACATTTACCTAAGTATATAGATATATCATCCTAAAAAGTATATAATAACTGGTATAAATGTTGCCCAAAGTACTTATATCAAGGCTTTCCTCTTAACACATGATAAAATATTCCATGATACTTGTCAAATATTTTGAGCTCAAATAGCGAGGTTACATGAATAATTAACATAAAATTAAGAAAATAATACTAGTCTGGTTCACAAAACATAGGTATTTTAGTGTATATCAGTGGCAGTGTTCTGTAAAGTCCACTACAACAGATTCACGCCATCCAAAGAGGAAGTAACCGGTTGCTGATCCCAGGACGACGGCAGCACACAGCCATGTATTGTATGTCATGAACACCAACATCAACATATAACTCACTAAAACTTGCATCCCATGAAGCACTGTCTGCCACGCATGCGCTGTACTCAACATAGTAGGACTGAAAGTACATTAAAACAAGGTTACAAATTATAATGACGACCGGCAATAAATGTACATTATTATTATTATTTTGAGTGTTTAAAATACTTACACATTTCTTTCAAGAACATGGGGCACCGGCCTTAAAAAGAACACACATATGTTAGTAAAAAATATGACAAGTTAATCATTAATCAACACCCAAAGAAGCATTAAATTGATATATGTCTTATCAATATATAAAAAGTAGTTTCAGTATAAATTATTAAACAAAATCAGCTCAGTTAGTATTAGTATAGGCTGTGAAAGGAGGGGATGACGAAAGAGAGACATAATAAAAAGAGTGAGCCTTTTTCTTTAATTTAACCCACCCATCCACACCAAAACATCACAACGGTATTAGTCACTATCAAAGTAATGGCAAATTTTTGAGATGAGACTTCTAGGAAAATCATGCCAAATGTATGTACTCTAATTATGTTACACACTAAAACTATCAATTGGAATTATGAAGCATATTGCTAAATCATGCAAAGATTGTTGTCCCAACTTTCAAAATGAAACCTGTCGCTATTGATATTGTGTTAAACAATGACCCTAGGTACAGGTTAAGGTATTTTATTACCATTTCACTTATTATGAAATTAAAAAAAACTTAAACCGTGTTTATTACTTTTTATTTGTATAAACTGTAACGGATTTGAGTCATAAGATTATTTATTATGTTATACTACTATATTATATTCTAAATGTGACACTAACAAAGTCCTTACATCTACATCTATTGGACATTGCACTTATTCCCTCTTATTCAAAAACGTTGATTATAGTTTACTAATGATTAGCGATTCTTTAACCATACATTTTCGACCTTTTAACGTTATTTAACTATAATAATCGTTTATTAATAAACACCACAGTGTGTGATTATTTCGCTATATTTATATTTTGCCTACAAATCTCATCTTTAAAACCGGCCAAGTGCATGTCGGACTCACGCACAAAGGGTTCCGTACCATTGATTTATGAAATTAAAGGATTTAAGTTATTTGTATGAAAGATTACGCTGTAATAAGCGGTTTACGATTTAACGAGGTATTAAAAAAACTACGTACTAAACCTCGTTCAAAACAATTTTCGTTAGTAGTTTTTATAGTAATGTACATCATGGAAGCGTCTGTCACGCAAACTATTCGGTTTAGAAAAAAAATATTTTGAAAACTCAATATCATTTTTGAAGACCTATCCATAGATACCCCACGTATTTGTTTGATGAAAATTTTTTTTTTCGACTTTCGGTTCTAAGTATGCCCCCAATATATTTTTTTTTAATTTTTGCATCAAAATCTTAATGCGGTTCATACAATACATCTACCTATCAAGTTTCACCAGTATAGCTCTTATAGTTTCGGAAAAAAATGGCTTTGACATACGGACGGACAGACAGACATGACGAATCTATAAGGATTCCGTTTATTACCATTTGGCTACGGAACCCTAAAAATCGCCAATCTCATCATTCTTTTTCAACAAAATGTTAATGCTAATAATGCACTAGAATTTGCGGCAAGAAACCCCAGCCAATTGATTAGGGACAATATCTATAGTTTCCGATATTTCAATGAAGGTCATATTTATTAATGTATCCCTGAGCGTCTAATAAGTCACACAAACGTTTTCCAGACAGTTTGGGATTCTAAAAGAGGTCCTATAAAGATAAATGCTGACAGGAATCTAGGGCTAAAGAAAGTTTAAGATTCGAAGATCCAAATTAAAAAAAGAAACACAAAGTTAACTAAACTTTCTATTTCTGGGACCTCACAAGTCTTTTCATCGTTTTTCTCAAAGCATTTATTTCAATCATTCACAGGGACTAATTTCAGTCAGA